>CM074198.1:10564986-11988736 GCA_037179385.1 Holothuria scabra
GTAATAAATAGTATTTTATCTTTGTTTCTGACGGTTCCGTTCTTTGCTTCGAACTTTGCTTCGCTCGTGCCCGTTTTCCAAGCACATAAAAACTACATTAAATACGTCTTTTTCTTTTCTTTATTGTATTTATTTTTTGTGTGCTATGTTTCAGGGGGAAGAGTGTCATAATAGACACAAGATTTGTTTACACCCAATAAACGAGTTTATATCTGCGCATGCGTGTGTGAACTTTCTGTTCAGGTCATATCCCTGTGGTATTTGACAGAGAATATTAGCGTTTTGTTCCAGCACCTCGAATTCCCCCATCGGAACAGGTTGTTTACCAGAGTGTAGAAACAATGGAGATCTTTCAGGTAAGAAGAAACGTTAATTTTGTGTCAATTACTATTGAATTGAAATTCCTAAATATTTGCCGGGGAAAAAATTCCATACAGATGCAAGACTAGAGAGCATTCACTACATTGTAACCAATCACGGAATTAGACCACGATCATCGATTGTGTTAAAGCAGGGAGATGTAACTAATCACACCTCCCTGGTTAAAGTCAACGCACAAATGTGGTGCAGAATTAAAGTTGTGAAATGTTCAAGAGCGAAACTGTTGTTTGCCGCTTTATCGGGTAAATGCACACTGTTTAACAAGGTGTTTCTTGATTGGCTGTTGCCATTGTACTCTATCGGATGCATTCTTTGTTGGGGTTAGGGATATGGTCAGGGATTAGGGTTATCGTTAGCCAGTTATGGAATTTCTTGCTGAACGGTGAGCATCGCCCCGCTTTATGAGGATGACATCACAGAACTGAAAGTTTTACAGGAGTGATAAACAAACAAGAACTCTAGAAATGCTGCCAAGTCACTGTTACTGAATAATTACGTTCACTGTCTGACAGTGAACGTTCCCTCTTTTCCCCTTTTCCTGAACTTAGTTCTATTCTTGCAAGGTGAGACACCACGAATCATGTTTTGTGGGGACTCATCCCATGGTTCTGCATATTGCTATGATTTTCTTAATTGACTATTGCCATCTATCTGTCAAGTATTGTATGTTGTTAGTGAGTTTGTTATTTATTGTAGTTTGTATATATTTTGAATTGAGATGTTAGAACGTAAACTGAAACCTATGGCATGCGATAAGCAGAAGTGTACAAACCTGTATAAGGAGAGAGACAACTCACATATATCCAAACAAATTAAATTAATATCCTTTGAAGCAAGTGTTATCACTAACAGAAAGCACCCTGTAATACTGGACTTCTAAGAAATCAAAGGTTATGGTTACTAAATCAAATTTTAATTAAGTCTTTGTGACACTCAAGAAACAAAGAGACACACTGTACCAAAGGATTATTTCTAAAGTAACTCTTTTTTTTATTCACTTTTGTACAACTCTCTTCAACAAATCAATAATTCTTCTGAAGGCAAAAATCTCAATAAAACAGTATAACACACATAACAGGGATTTAGTAAGCACGCACTGTAATTAAAAAATAAGAAAGGAAAACTGAAGCTTTCACCTGTTACAGCACCGAAACAGATTAACAGCTTGCATCACATTGGATTACCAAACAAAAGAAGCTATGGGGCCCTCAAAAAGCGTACTAAAATCCCCACAAATTAAGAATGATTTTTAATGTAAATAGAGTTCTCAACAAACATTTCAGCGATTTATTTTTTCAGACAAAAACTGCACAGATGTTTAAAATTATTTAACATACCTGTGTTATAAACCATGGGGGGTATGCATCTCATTTGGTTAAATTGTTAGATGAATAGGATATTTTTAATTCCACAGGAATTGATATTAATACAATGAAAGAATTTTTTGGCTGAAGTACATCTCACTCCATACAGAATGGGAATAAAAAATCGCAACCCAGCAACTGAAAAATGATCATTTTGCACAATTTTCAACAAATAAAACTAAAAATAATTTGATGGACAGGCACACCTATACTGCAAAAGGACCCTCACCCATGAACTCTTCCAAGTATTGTAAAATGATTGTCATTATGCACCACTCCAATTCCTTGCCAGTATTTTAACCAGATCATTTCTACAGTGTTATATATACAATTTGCATCACAATGAAATAGAAGTGGGCACTGTGAGCATTGTACACTTCCTGGCATTAATTTATTCAAATTTAAAATCTCCATAATCATGTAATCATAGTGAATATTCATTCATATCATCTGCCACTAAATTCAATTCAAAGTGAAATGATGATTATTTTATGTCAAACCAATACAAGCCAACTTTTTTGCCTATCACAAAGTTTACATATGTATCAAACAGTTGTACATACTTCATACTCAGATATAATCTCAGTAAGCCGGTTTCATTATTTCAATACCTGCTATGATATTCGATGAACACTACAGGCAAAAAAATTTGAATGTTCTTAGGGCTGTACAAAAGTAATAACACTTGTTAACTGAATAAATTGTAAAATCTGGTCAAATTAAAATAAACTTAACAGTAAAGCCAGAGAGAGAGAGACAGAGTAAATTAAATGCATGAGGAGAGCAAAGACTGACAACTGATTTTGCTAAATGTGAAGGATCTATAAATGCTTGCATGCTTGTATGTAATTGCTTAAACTAGCACCTCTAAGTATAAATAACCAAGTTTGTGTCACCTAAAAGGCATATATGTCATCATTTAATGTCCTTAAAATTCCCTTACTAGGATCATGGCCAACACATCTGAAAAAATTGTACAGTCTGGTTCTAGGGATAATAAAGTTCAAACAACTTTCCTTTAATACACAATGCTTATGAAGGGTGTTGTTTTCTCAATGCTACTGCATGTATTGAAATTAATATTTTATTTTTTCCTCATTTAATCTCACTGTTTGAGAATTGCATAAATGTGAATTTTAAGTTTTGAGTCACCCCTAATTTTAAATGGCCTTGCTTAAGTGGAGGTATAGTGACCATGATCCCATATTTTGTTACGGTCATCTCTTTACTTAATAGGTTAATCTGAAGATAACAAAACAATGAGTGCTTCATAACACCACAAGTACATGAAATAGTCCTACACAGTGTAAACCATTCCCTTTTTCCACAGGTCAATTTCTCACATTCATCATATGCATACCAATGCTTATATCACACATAATTTACAAACACATGACATGACAGTAACAAACTTCCCCTACATAGGAAACAAAACACTGCTGGCATGATAAGAAATCATTTAAGAAACACTCAAATAATCTTACATTCTTACATCTAGGTTTTATTTGTATCAACCATAAATAATGGACAATTTCAAAAGACACTATGCAGCATATCACAGATGTATATTCATTCATTAAGTTCACAATCGAGTCAACAAAATTGCTTTACCTCAATTCCAATAACATTTCAAGTATTTCCTCTGCAGGTATTGCATCATTTGATTATTAAAATTTAAGTCATGCCTATGTTCAATAACCAGCTTTTAATCATAGGAATTACAAACTGAAAGAAAATTTACAAAAGTCTATAAACTAACGAGGAATCATTGCAAAGGATATCACAGGAGCAACTCAGACAAAAAGAACTGACATTTAAAGACTGACCTAATCAACTCCATACTGAATAGAATGGACACTAAACACAAGATTTGACTATTGTCTATTTCGGATCCCCCAGCATTACAATATATTTAGGGTGCAAATTTATTTTATAAATGACACTATCAGTATCAAGGGAAGTAGACACTTACAGTTTATTCCTCATTTCAACACCAAGTTTCAAATAATGTTCTTCTTTATTTCCTTGAAAATTATTTTATATTCCATAAGGAAGTTTGGCAAAAAACCTTTTTAATACTCTTCAAAACAAATGTGTACATGTTTTTTATTCAAATTAGTTCTTGTATGGCAGCAAATGAAGGACAGAGTTTACTCCAATTTCATTGCTACATTGAGGAATTTTCTGAGCTCAGCGGTGTGAACGCTCTTGTTTCCAGTTGCTGTTGCAGCTGCACTGCTTCTTCCTGAATACCTGTGTATGAGAGAAATTGCAAATAGTTTGAAAGAAAAGATCCATGATGTCATAAAATGGAATCACAGAGTAAAAGAGTTTGTAGCATGGCAACAACATCCTTGTTGCTTGCTAGGTGGCAACAAACTATGATTGCATAACCATGTAGTGGTGCTAGACCAATGCTCCCCTTAACTTCCACTTTGAACTCTCTTAACAATGGTCCACTAACCACTCTTAAGGTTTGAAATTTTGTGGTGCTCAAGTAATCTCTACCAATACATTGCCAACAAGGTGGCTGGGTGGGGTACTAGCACAATTTAACAGTGCTTTGTGTTGAATAAAAGCTGTTTCATTATACAAAACAAAAGCTTTGTATATCATCTTTGAATATTTTAAGTATCAGACTACATCAAATACAATTAGCCTGGCATTAAGGTTGATTTGGTTCTGTGATTCTTCTTCAGATTTGCAACTCTTGGCCAAAAGTCACCACTGGGCTTCACTTAAGTTGGAGTCATGACTCCTGTGGAATGAGTGAGGCTATGAAAATTCATAATGAAAACTGTTTCTTGTATGTTTAATTCCTTCATCCACCAGGGACTTAAAGGAGTCTCGAGAATGCATTGCTGATACCTGGTACAAACCTTTATTAAGACAAGCTTGCAAACTAAATGACAAAAATGTTGGATTTCATGTAAGAATGATTTGGTCAAATGGCTAAATCATTCAAGTTGACCCTTGATGTTCCTATTCATAGAGAGGTACATACCTTACAGACTGCCCACCCATTAAGTTTTGAATCCTTGGTTGTACATATGACCACGCCCCCATGTTCTTGTGCTCCTCTTGGACCCACATCAGCTCAGCATTAGAATACTTCCTGCACTCAGCATCCACAAGGTCGTATGGGAAAGGTGATATCTATGGTAAGACAAAACAAGTACAATGTATCACTGCCAACCTAAAAATGTGCACAATTATTAGCAGAGATAATGGTTTACAACTGTACATGACAGTAGACTGGAATTAGTTATAATGCAGTTGATCCTCACCTCCTAACTACCATTTTGTAGTAGTCTACAGAAATGCTCAATTGGCAAAGCTCTTAGATGGTTGTAGGAGAGGCTTTTTAGGGTAAAGGAACCTCAAGTCAAAAAATTCAAAAATATATATTGAAGACCATAAAAATTGAATTCCAACAGTCCAAGTCCCATCTTCATAGGACATTCCTGAGCTGAGATATAAAATGTTAAAGTTTATTCACTCAAAGTAAAATGGTACATTGCAAAATTATTTGTGATGTCACTTTTGTACTACTCAAACTACAATCTTTGTATTTCTTTGTTTTTCCAAATGTTACTGCACCTTGTACCAAGGTGTGATAGCACTCCTACTCCTATGAGGTGATGTAATCTATTAAGCCCTCCTTGTGCAACATGCTATGCAAGCAAACAGGATGTGTTTAATGTCATAACAACATTTTTGATTTTAAAGGGAATCAAAGCATGTTACGTGAGTTGTACATCAAGAAAGTCACAAATTATTGTGCAATCGACCAATTTGTTTTAAGTGATTAAACTTCAACATTTTATATCTCAGCTCAGGAATGTCATATGAAGCTGGGAGTTGGACTATAAGAATTTCTTTTTCATGCTTTTAAATAAATTTTTTTGAATTTTTTGACTTGATGTACACTTTAAGTTAGTTAGATGGAGTTTTACTGCCCAGACTTCAACCTATTGGTTCAAGTCAAGCTGGCCACAGTCTTTTCCCATTTGAGGCTCACTGGCTTGTTTTCACTATTTCATTGCTTATGCTGAGCACCAAGCACAATGGTAGTAGGTTCCGTTTTTAAAGTCTTAAAGTCTTTGGTATGATCAGGTCAGGACTCAAACTCAGGACTACAAGTCTGATGCTTTAACCCCTTGAACATGCAGTCAGTGGGCATTTTAAGCAAGTAGGTTACCAGAACAGGAATTAAGAGGGAAGAAGTCAACCCGAGTGGGAAGCAGCAGGGGTTTGGGGATGAGATCAAGAGGTTTTATAGAGGTTTTCACTAAAGACGCCAATGAACACATAACATAATAGTTTTACTGTCTCTGGCTGCCATTTGCAGTTAATTAGAGTTTTATAGCCCAGTTTCCAACCAACTGGTTCAAGTCAAGCTGGCCACTGCCTTTTTTCCAGTTGTTGCACACTGGCTTATTTTGTTTACTCCATTGCTTATGTTGAGAACCAAGCACAATGGCAGTAGGTTCCAGTTTTTAAGTCTTCAGTATAACCCGACCAGACTCAAACTCCCGTCTGCAAGTGGGATTGCTCTAGCCACTTGACCATGCAGTTGGTCTGGCTGCCATTTGCAGTTAAATCATTCCAATTTCATGTTTCCATACAAAAGTAATAATGAAAACTTGTAGGAAATTATCTCCTCTCATTTTACAAAATTGCAACTTTCACCTTTTGCAGAAGACATGTGAAAGCATCCTTGGGAAATTAATGAAAGCAAACACCTACCTGTTCTATCCTAGCAATGGCAATTTTATCCTCTTTCATAGAATCTTTCCTCTCCTTCAATAGATCATAGTAGACTCTTCCAGAACAAAAGAGCAAACGTTGCACGTTGCTTGGGTTTTCAGACGCCACACCCTCTTCAGGAATTATTCTTTTAAAGTAAGTTCCTAACAAGATAAAGAGAATGATATTTAGGGTCACATGAAAGAGAATCTCTGTAGAGGTAGGATGTTTTTCAATTTATACATGTAGTTCCTTAGCAATGTTCAAGACGACTTAAGACACTTGGTAGAATCAAACTTACACAAAGAATAAAAAAAAAAAATAATACAAAACCCAAAAGCACAAAAACCAACAATCACTTAACCAAGAACCACTTTTAACTTCAAATATTTAAATATTTGGCTTTCAGACAGGCGGATGCAGATAACAGGATACTTAAAACACTTAAGATTTTAAAACAAATTTTTTACTTAGCTTCTTCCTTCATATCACAGATTTGTAACAACAAACACTATTTAGCAATTTTTTCCTGGTCTGATTCAGTTAAATAAAAACTTTGACCATTTCTTATGTTTTTAATAATTTTGAATTAGAAACATGGGAACACAACACATACCAATACATCTTTACCCTAACATATCTTTACTAAAGAAGACAAAAGTGTTTCTGATTATCAGCAGAAATATTTTCTTCCCTTTAAAAGGATAAAATTTTACTTTATTCATAAAATAATTAAAGCTGGTTTAGCCTTACCGTCCACCATATCATCAAATGATGACCTTGCCTCAGGGTGACGAAGGAGGGACTTTGGTGTAAAAATAATTGCCTGGCAATATTAAAGAAAAACATATCGTAGTTAACTCATTCGTTGAGCATCAGTTAATACTGGTATTTAAAATAAACATCAAAAGTAACATACAACAGTTGGCATGACACTTATTTCAAATCATTCCACAGCTGGAATGGTCACCTTGATAAGTTTATTTAACAACTGGAGACTCAGAAGAAACCACAATGTTCAAGGTATGTGTGATAAACCTTTCACATAGTCTGCTGCAGTTAACATTCTACAATGAAATATAATGTTTTCAGAGTAAGTATTACTGGGGAAACTATAATCCTAGCATAGTATGTCCAATAGTTTAATATTTTAGAATCCCTTTTTCAAAATAGCAATTACAAAAGATTGTAGAATGGTTTTGGTATACATCAGTTTAATCACTCACCAGTTGCTGTGAACAAAAGTGAACACTGAAATTCTATTCCATAATCCTTTGAAAATTTTATTGGGAGTTAGAGTTAGATGGAGTTTTACGGCCCAGTTTCCAACCTATTGGTTCAAGTCGAGCCAGCCACGGCCTTTTTTCCAGTAGTGGCTCACTGGCCTTTTTTCCTACTCCGTTGCTAATGCAAAGCATCATGCACAATGTCAGTAGGCTCACATGTTGAAAATACCACTTAAGGCATTTCTACAAAGAAGCTGGTAGCTGCCGAGAGTTTCTACAACATGTTGTATATTGACTAAACAAAGAGTGGGTGAGTGGTATGCTCTCAAGTTCAGTTCATATGCCAACCAACTCTTCCAGACCCACAAAATAAGAGACAGCTATTGAGAGTAGCTCATACTACATTAGGTTACAAAGATGGCCAGTAAAATGATTTAATACAATTCCTGGCTAACACAAACTCTCCAAGATGCACAATCTGTCCTTCAAATTAATCATATTGTTTACTTAATTTATCATTGATGGCAAATTCACATAACCATCCATTAACAACAGTTATCCAAGTCTCAGTTATGCAGCAATTCTTTTTAGTTTGCTATTAATGATACAAAAGTGTATAATTACATACAAGCTATCAAGTAGCAATAGAACAAATAATCACAGTAAAATAAACTGATCCAGGGAATAATTTAGTACAGAAATTTTGCATAGCATTTTTGCGATACAAGTTCCATTTTGTGTAGCAATTTTCAAAATTTGCAGAGCAATTTTAACTGTCATACTTTTCTTCTGTTATGCAGTACTCTGATGATACAGTGTTCAGTTATATGCTGAAACTAAACCTAACTAATTTTTAGTCAATTTTTTAAACACTGACTTAATGTGACAGCACTGTTCCGCGAAAAGTCCTGTCTGCAATAATCTTTATGGATCTGCAGAAACAAGGCACAAAATATTTAGTTCAATTCCATATCGTACTGAATCAGCTCCTTGCTTTGACATAGGCCTTCAGTGTAAGGTCCTCCAGAGAGCGAGTCAAAAACATTCACTCAACAAGCTTGATGCACTGCATGCTAACAAACTGGAACAGGGCCAGAAGACAGTCAACAACCTTATTTTTTCTTCCATCATAATAATATGCAGTTTGCATGCTTCTTAAATCCTTGGACTTTTCCTAAATTTGGATCTTGCAATCCGTTTTTAAAAGTGTTCTCAAACTTCTCATATGTATTACATACAAGGCCTACTGCTACAGCCTCATTCAGGGTAGTCAGAACGATGTCAGTTTGAAAGATGTCCAATATAGTCAAATTTTCACAAATTTCATAAAATAATTATGAGGCATGTGTAAAAAATTCTTGCTAAGCCGTCACACTATTTTCGAAAGATTAACCCCAGTAATTTTGCCCTACGATGCTTTTTCTTCAGAGTTATTTGTGCTAGACCTTGCACTATCCTAATGTGTTTGTATATGGAGATGTGTAGAGCCTAGCTAGGCTGTCTCGTGTTTTATGTGGAAGAAGTTTGATCCCTATGGGAAGTCTCCGAGCTATCGTAACAGTAGCACTCACAGAGTGCCTGACACTTCATACACAGCTGCATACGTTGAAGTCGCACCATCGACAATGTAACTAGGGGCCAATAGGTGCACGTTAAAGTTGCGTGAATAGGCATAATTACCTTGCTGTTTTGAACGTACTCAAGTGTCTGGGTACTTTTCTTGCTGCTTTTTTGCAGTGTTTCGTTGCTTGACAAGTGTGCATGTACTAATTATATGTTGAACAGTTGTAGGCCTTCGTGCAGTATTCCTGTTGTCATTTCCATTCACAGAGTACCGCAGCTTTTGCTCGGAAATTGTATCGCAAATTTTGCTACACGTATATTTATTTGTGTCCCAAATCTGTCACTTTGCATCCCATTTTGCGATGCGATACCGGATAAATTATTGCTTATGCTGAGCACCAAGCACAATGCAGTAGGTTCCAATTTTAAGTCTTCAATATGACATGACACAGCCCAAAGTGGGCAACAAAAACTGAGACACATCACGTAAGGTCTTACATACTTTGACAACAATATTTACTTAGATCCTTTGAAGGTAGTGTGACATGTCAGCTAAATGACCTCACTTCACTTGGCAGTTACAGAGTGAACTTTTCTATGGGAAAATCCGTTGGAATTTTTCAACATCTTTTACAGTTCTCAAGATATACCTCTTCAATTTTTGATGGATTTTGATGGGAATTGCAGCTATTTTTTTGGTTTTGATGCTTTTTACATCAAATATCCATTCAGTCATTTTCATGTCACACCACCTTTAACCTTTTTACTTTTAATGTCCATACACAAAAAGAATCATTTTTCAAAAGCTTACAGGTTTACGGAAAGGCATCTTGATTTGACGTCTCATGGCATGAAACAGGTTAGCTGGGGTGGTACAATTGAGAATGAACCAATTGCTTTCATATAACTGCTTGACAACAAAATCATCATCTTCAAAGTCCTACATGGAAAAACAAATGCAATCATTGGATTAGCCATACATTCAGAGTTCATACACTTTTGAGGTCATGAAACTCAATATTTTTAAGACAAACCCATTTATAAGGCAGTCAACTGATTAAAAATGGGTAAGAGCCCTGTTAGGCATGTATCCTTCATTCTTCAGACAAAAAAGCCTTAACTCTTTCAAAGCCAGTGTCCATTACTGAATTTTTGGTCCAGGGGTTGAAAACCACGTAGCAATTTTACACAACTGTACATACATGGCGGTGAACACAAACTTGTCAGGTTACATAATATTATGTATATGGCTGCAAAAGGGCTAAGCTGACAAGTTACTGGGCCAACTATTCAGTCTTCCGTTATAGAGTCAGATATGCACCATAAAGAGCTTTGCACAATGTATTTCTCAAAATCTTCTAACATAACCTACTAAATTACAATTTCAATTAAAATTGGTGCATACTTTAATAGTTAAATGAGTGGTTACACTTAGAGTTACAGTGTCCAGTTTTACCTGGAGAGATCCTCTTTATATGTTCTGTGCTGGTGCCCTGATGGATTTATAAAATTCCCCAAAAGGTAAATGATGCCATGAAATTCTAAAATGATTGCTAATTTTGCTTTGAGTGCTTCATGTTTTTGAAAGTTGTACTGGAAGTTTTATAGGCCTGACTGTGTAATATTCCAATCTCAATAAAAAATATCACACCAATTTGCTCAATACACCCTTAAAAACTCAAGAATTTTCCAAAGGAGGGGACACTACCCCCCTACCTCTGGTCAGTGTTCAGCATCCTCCTTGCCCCAAAAATAAATATGGTAACGACAGTAAAACTGAACCAGACACTGTTTACTTACAGGTATGATGTCAGGATCATCAATACTCATCTGTAGGAACCTTTCAAGTCTAGCACTTGAATGTTCTGGACCCTGTGAGGGAAATCAAAGAAATATCATTTAGAATTTGCTTAAACTCATTCATTTAGGTCACACATGACCCATTTCTGATGGAAGTCACACCTCCTGACCTGAAAGTGAAGTGAAAAAGAAGAGAGAGAGAAAGAAACAGATCTGTCTGTGATAAACACTTGTCTGTCTAGTGCAAACGAGATGACCGTTTAGTCACTCACAAATGTCTTACAAAGGAAAATTTAACCCTCCAGTAATCAAATATTGCCAATTTGGCTTGTCAAATAACATAGCCATTTGAACAAATGTTTTCATGATTACAGCTGCTTTCTCCAGCAGAAGTAATGATTTTCATCTTTTGAGCTCAACACCTTTTGCACTGAACAAAACAGTCCACCAATGAGATGTTGCCATGGCAACATGCTTGCCTACTCCATTCCCCTTATACACTGAGATACTGGTTTGCTTCTGTTCATTACTTACCAACAATAGCCTTTTTGTTAACTGAAGATCAACTTGTTCATAGCACCGACAGCTTATCACTTACGTAGTAACTGTGTACAATGAGCTGAGGAGAGCAATTTTGCAAGTAAAGCCTTGAGTTTCACAGAAAATTTACAGACAGTTTGGAGGGGCTACCCATAAACTTTAAAGATCAAGCCCTTAATGCTTCAAAGATGTTGATGCCAGCAAATGGAAACGAGACAAAGCAGGTACTATAATGCAGTGAGTCAAGTTTGAAATTTATTATTGCCTACTAGCTGGGACTATGGCATATTAAATAATAGAAACTTATTCTGTTATAACAACTGCATCTTGATTCTTTACTTTTCTTACTTGTAAAAACTTGCAAGTCAGATGAACTAACAAAATGGGGGCAACTTTGTGAAACTACGGGAACATCATCTTTTCGAAAAGAATACGAGACCCTAATTTTCCATTTTTTTGCACAAAGACCAATGTATTAAATTAATAAGCCACTTTGTCAATATTGCATCATAGTGGCTTAGCAGAAACTCTGCTCTGTTCACATGAACAAATTTTACCTTCCTCCTATTTGGAACAGTTTCTCAATAAACATAAAATTCAGAACAATCAATGGGTCTTCTCCAGTTCCTGTGTTACTTAATGAGTATGTTTGTCAAGATCTCAGGCTTCTTAACTTGAAAGAATCAACATCGTGTTACCTACTGTTCAAGTTTTGTACTTTTAACAATGTGTCATACTTGTTGGTACAAAGTTTAAAACCATGCACGCACTATTGTATGAATTGGGTGCCTGCCACATGACATATCATTAATATACATAGAGCAATGACTATCCATAACCTCATGCCCTTTAAGTGGTGACTCAATTCCAATGTGGAAATTCCCATTCATCTTTTTTCCTCCATCTCCAAGCAAGTAGGCCACAACTGGGAAAAAGGCTGTGGTCAGTTCGTCTTGAACCAATAGGTTGAAAACTGGGCCCTAAAACTCCATCTAACTCCTCCAACTGCCTCAAAAACTCCTTAGAAAGCGCCCTCTCTCCACTATGCTGCAAGTTTACCATGGTTAATTGCAGGTAAGTGAAATAAACATAGGTAAATAGGTAGTAAGAATGGGATCATGTGGATAATTTCCACAATGTGTTGTGACTTTTGGATGAAACCACATGATGATGAACACGAAACTTTGGAAACCATATGTATAATAAAAAAGCAAATGTCTGAATGTTCTAAATGACAAAATAAAGCATATGGTGACACACCAATAAAAAAAATGCTTCTCATATCCATGGCAGAAAAAATTAAAGTTTTCAAAAATAAAGTAATGTCAAGAACAATTCTCATATATCTTTTCCCAATTTCAAGATAACCTCTTTCAAGTTTGATGAGTGATACCAATAATTTCCAAAGAAGAATCAGTCTTAAATTCCATTATACATCCCTTAGGGGATTCCAACTTGCTCTAAGTATCCTTGACATAGAACTTGGATAAACATTACCTAAAATCTCTCAGAATCACAAAATTGCATAGTAGGTTAACCTCTTTTCAAGAGTTACATAGAAATTATCCCATAAAATGGTCAATATTTGATGGAATTTTGGAACAAATGCAACTATTCTCTATATTTTTAATGTTTTTCTCATCACATAACCAAATATGCTATTCTCATATCACATGGCCTGAATACAACACTGCTTCAAGACACAAAAATATTTCCACATGATACCAAACAAGAAAGTTGCTTGCTGCTGGCATGTTATTATTAAATTTCTGATAGAGAATGGTAGGGCACTATAGGTTTCTTTGGAATTTGTTTCAGTTTGCAAGAAAGTCTAGATGCAAAATTATGGAGAAATATTAAGCATGACCAGTAAAAACCTGTCAAATCATGTAAGTAATACATGAGATCCGGACATTCTGGGTGATTTTAAAAATCAGCTTGGATGCCATCCCCAACCTGTAAAAGGAGGATATGTCTGGGGAAATATGAATGTCTGCTAACCATACTGCAGGTTAAGTAGTTTGCCAGTCAAGTTTTACATCCTTTTAGGGGTATAGCTTACTTTGCAAGCTGGACATCCGGAGGAAAATTTTTGGTTCACTCCTTCATTCTTTGCCAAGGAGTTGAGGAGACTCGAAAAAAAATTTAGGGCATGCTGGGTTATGCAACATGTCACAACTTCAGCATAACAATGGTTGGATTTCACATGCTGTTTGCTAGATGGGAATAACTGGCACCCACAAGAAATGTAAAGATACAATTGCACACAAACTCTAAAGGAATACACTGCAGATGAGAGAAGATGTACAATCTCACTTTCATCACAACTAATCAAGATGAAAAATGTTGTCAGATGGACTCAACAGGCCTTGAGTTTTAGATTTGCTAGGTGTGCTGTGAATTGCACTCCTCAGGAAATTAAGGAGTGTGGTAGGTGTGTTATTTCATTAAATTATAATATATTTATATGGGTTTCCATCTTCATCCAGGTGTGCAAAAAATCCACACTCCTCAAAATGGCCTGAGGTGAGTGATAGTGTGCTATTACACTCCAATGCCTCAGAGTTCAAGGCCTTGGATGAAGATGACAAGGATGAACAAGAAATTTCAAAATGAAGTAACATGATAGACAACTTGGAAAATGTTAACAGGCAATGCATCTTAGTGGAACAAAGGTTAGACTGTACTACATACACCTTTGAGATAGTTGTCTCCTTCTGTGACATCTGAGTTTGCATACTGTCATTACCAGTGTAGGGATAAAACACTTTGCAAAGTAGACTGGTGGAATTATGCTCATGCACACATAAAGGAAATGGTTGACCTTGTGACCCAGTTGGAAGTTCTGGATTTCAAACTGACTATTGATGTACAATATATCAATAATGTTAAAACAGCAGGCATTTACATCTTTGCAAATGAGATGTTCAGGCCATTTCCAGCAACAATGCTTTATTGTACATGCAATTGCATTAAAGCTGATACAGAGACTAAATGGAGATCTATTGGGGTTGATCATGGAGTGACACTTCACACATTAACATCCCAAACACAACTCCAAATAACTAGCTGAACACTCACCATTCCTTCATAGCCATGAGGTAACATCATGACAAGACCACTCTGTCGAACCCACTTGGCCTGTCCACTAGATATGAATTGATCAATGACACACTGTGCTGTGTTACTGAAGTCTCCAAACTGGGCTTCCCACATCACCAATGAGTGGGGGTTGGTCATGGAGAATCCAAGCTCAAAACCCAAGACTCCAAACTCAGAGAGAGAGCTGTTGCAAACTGTGTACTGGGCTTGATCTGGGTAGAGATTGTTGAGGGGATAGTACCGCTTCTTATCCACATTCTGGTCGTGGAGGACATGATGACGGTGACTGAAAAAAAGAAATTTTATATTAAAAGTATACAATTGGATAGATGGACTGTTCAACAGTAGTTATAGGTGAGGTATGTAGGAGCGTAACAGGTAACTACAATTTAAAATATTCATACAACATTCACAATATGAGAGAAAAAGTGCAAATGTATGATTGTGTCAATGGAGCTTTAATTCTTAAGGCCCTATGTAGTCTTTCATACCATGAAGTGGTCCTTAGAAGACCTAAGGGGTGCAAAAATTTACTTGGAAACAAGTTGTTTCATAAAAACTTGACTAATAAGATGAATTCAAAGTAAAAACTCAAGTAAATATTAGACATTACCTGCCTTACGTCACCCTTACCACCTGACTGACTCAATACCAGCAGATAAGGCATACCAAATCACTGCCACCTTTCCCCATGTCACACTTTTTAAACCATCACAAATACCAAATACCAGTAGCTAAACCAACCTGAATGTGCCTCTTTCCACGTCCTGACCACTCAGACGTACATGGTTACCCTCTTTCAGCAAAGAACCAAATGCAAAAGCTTCACCTAAGGCCCAATCTGCTTCCCTGTTTTCAACCATCTTCGCACGACCTTTCAAGATGCGTTTAAGTCCTGGAAAACACAAATATCACCTGATCAATGGGGATCTATGATTATCTGAATGGTGCTATTTTCCACCCAATTATGACTTAACTATCAAAATGGTGGCTTCTTTTCTTCCCACTAGGCTTGCAATAATTAAGTCAGTCTCTGCTTAGACCAACCTGGTCTTCATTACATACATGTTGCACACCTGGTTGTGATATGCTCATGGCTTGTTTCATATTCCTTACATTGGTGCAAGGCTACTGTGAATCTCAATTTTTGTGATGTATCATAGCACAAATCAGCTGAAAATGGGGACTTAGACATTAAACTAAACAAAAGCAAAATCTTTATACATTTTTTTTTCACATTACTTTGTTGAATGTATCATTCCTCATTTGATGGCCTCTAGGAATATTAAAGAAAATGATTTAATTCAATATGGCCAGTATAGGTAACAAAAATTCAGAACTGGGCATTTATTCCCATCACACAGTCAGGTAACAGGTACCAGATTCTTGAAATCAACTGTGAAAATCCCAGGAAAAGAATGTCGACTGTGTTACAGCGAGTTATGTTTTAATGCTTCGGAGGTAGACAGGGATTGACCTGGGGGTAATTCCATAAGACTGATCAGAGATTTCCTTCACAGAAAGCAACCTTGTTTTGTTTCTTTGAGATTGTGTATCTCTATGTTCCATTTGTACATGCGAAATAAGGTGCGTGACATAATGAACCAACAACCAATTATTGAATTCTTAACAAAATGATTGTGTTCAGCATTTCATAACACAAAAGGTTTACTTAGTTAGATGAAATTTTACTGCCCAGTTTCTAACCAACTATTTTAAGTCCAGCCGGCCACAGCCTAGTTTCCAGTTCTGGCTCACTGGTTTGTTTTCCCCACTCCATTGCTTATCCTGAGCACCAGCACAATAGCAGTTAGTTCCATTTTTAAAGTCTTCAAAATGACTCCCCCAGGAGCCAAACTCCAGACCGCCTGGATGTGAGTCAGAAGCTCTGACCACTTGACCATGCACTCAGTTTTAAATCTTGTACCATAGTACAAACATGCAATAAAGATTGTGTGCTGTTACTCAACTTTATAAAGTTTAGAGAAAATAAAATCAAATGCAAGAAAACAGATGAACAAACCTCCATGAAATGTAAAATCTTCTGGAATTTCACTGAATTTATTTCCTATGTGAACTAATGTTTCTTCATCTATTCCAGTTGAAGGATATTCCATAGGAACCATCTTATCAAAAAACCCTTGCATAGGAAAAGAAAAGGAAATTTGTTTAATCAAAGAGGCAATATGCATCATTAAGTACAAGCTAAGAGCCTCAAAAGGGAAAAGTTGTGTACAAAGTATGCTATCATGGCATAAAAAATAATTCCAGTCATAATAAGTTTATTCACTGTCAACAATAAACTCTTTCAATGGTTTGATTTTTCAGCAGTTAAAGAAGCTGCATGATATGAATTTTTTAAAGTTTTAGTGAATTAATTTAATTAGTTTTGAACAACAAATAACTGGATTTCTTTTATTGAAGAAACCCTGTTAGTCATCAGACATGGCAATAGTTAAGGGTAGGGTTAGAAATAAGGGGGGGTCACAGGTGCGAATTTCCACCACTATTGTTTGCATAGGGCCAAGTAACGGTATATGTGGGAGCTACCATTTCCATGATAGTAATGCCCACAAGCTTAAAAACTTAGACAGCATTGCTAGACAGACAAGTTGTAGGGTGACAAGTAAATTTCAGCATCAAATAATTTCATGTATTCACATTTGTTAGCTAACTCATAGAAAACATCAGTGACACTTAAGAGCTCATTAGCAATACACTTCAAGGCAGGACCTACCCCTGATCCCTTGATTTTACACCTGGTTCCCCAGTACAAGCCAGTGTACCAAGGGCAATGTTTGTGTAATTTTACTCATACTTTCCAATCCTCTATTTTGGGTCCAAGTTGACGGCTAAAGGGAAGCAAGTCAAATGTAGCAATGTTTTACACCTCAATACTCTTCAAAGGACATTTTCTAAATGGGAGGAAGACTTCCTTGACCCCAAAAATCAAACTTTGTGCCTCTCTCAATAAAACCTTGTGCCCCACTGAATCACACCTTGTGCCACACTCCACTTAAACTTCCTGGATATGGATATGACCTGGTATTAATTTGCTGTGCAAAATCATGAGTGAAACCACCGTACTTTTACAGAAGAGCTCTCTTAGATCAATTTCTTTCATGATTATGGGTAACAACTTCAACAGTAATATATATGCAAAAGGGTTTACTTATGACCTTACTGCTACTACTGCCTTGGACCCATTGATAACTGTTAGATGTAAGAAGGAGCATGCAATAAGCATGTGAAGTGAGCAGATATACTTTTGATCAATAAAATAACATTTCTCACCTGTCCATGGAGAGTCCAGCCACTCTGCATTCTTTGTGTTAGCAATCTTTTTAGAATTCTGGTAAGCATCTTCACAGATTTTCTCATAATTTGCTTGTTCTTCCTACAAAATTAAATGATAAATACTGTTTTGATAAGGAATATCTCACTCATATTTTTATATTTATGTCATGAAATCAACTAAGTTGATCTAACAAAATGCTATTTCAGGTAATTAACTAAACTCAAAATGTTTTGCATGAGATTATTTTCCTGATGGGGTATTGCTTTGTTTTGTTGGATTTTTATGCCGTAAGTTCTAACATTTTGGCTTAACTTAGCAATGCCCAAGGCTTTGTATCAGTTATGGGGCACCAAACTGTATTTCCTACTCTATCATAATGTCTGTAGAAACCACTTTTGTCACAATCAACCACTTTTATCACAGCTCACCATTTTGTGTCCCCATCATTACTTGCTACCTATTATTATTATTATTATTATCATTGTTTTTGTATGTATTTTGAATCACCTTAATAACATCTTCCAAACAGTGTACAGAAGCCATTTCTAAGGTGCTTGGTATGACTATTTGAGAATTTAATTTTGTTTTTGGTTCACTTTTCTCCATTAATTTACTGTTTCTTGGGGAACACCTTATTTGACAAGTTCATTGGATTTTTTCAGTGCTTTCTTTCACAATATCTTGATGACTTGTTCAGTAATGTTGTCAAATACAGAGAGAGCAAACATTGCAGTATTCACCTCAAACTCCTGTTGTGTCATGACCCCTTCATGTATTTTAGCATCTGCATACAACTCCAGCACTGATTTGTGTTTCTTGATACGCTTGTACATTAGAGGCTGTGTGAACATAGGCTCATCAATTTCGTTGTGACCATTCCTCCTGTAGCAAACCTGCAAAAAAATATGAAATTAAGACTTAATTTAATATTTCATGGAAAACAAGCCTGATGCAATAAATGGCAGTAACATGTGGTAACTTCTTGTTTGTCAATATTGTGCAAGTAAAATGGTGGTTTGTTTTTTGATCTATAGATATGTGAGCTAATACTGGAACGTATATTAAAAACTGAAGAAGGGATACTTATCCACCACAAGAGAAAACATTTCCTGTTTAACCCAAGAATTTTATAACAACTAACCTTTCCCCTTCTAAAGATCTAAGATGAAATATTTATATTATTGTAGCATTTTACCCTGCCATGCTGGTATTCATCAAAATCACTACCTGACATTAAATATCCTGAAAAATATGAATTTTGAAAATTTTTTAAAGTTTATAATAGCAAACCCAATTTAAAAACTTCCTGGAGTAGGGTTCTTACTACCAACAGCTTCCTTTGCAGAGCAGGTAAATATTTTACAGCCTTACAGAGTTGTGAAATGTTAGAACATTGTTGAAAGTAGTAAAGGGGAACACTGAGCAGGTTAATTTGGTAGTTAGATGGAGTTTTAGGGACCATTTTCTAACCTATTGATTCAAGATGGGCCAGCAATGGTCTTTTTTCCAGTTGTGGCTCACTGGCTTGTTATCCCTACACCACTGCTTATGCTGAGCATCATTCACAATGGCAGTAGGTTCCATTTTTAGAGTAGGTTAATGAAATCTATCAAATTTTGCCAAGCCTTCAATAATTTTTCACAACATATCAATGACAAATGGTCAAACTTGGCTAATCCTCATATCCAATCAACAAATAAATTTTTCATGAGTGAGTAAGTAACCATTAATTTTGGTAGTTTTATGACCACACCCCTTTTCATATTATGCACAGACCTTTTCAAGCCAGGATAGAACTTCAAAATTTATCTTTTAACTCAACTTGTGGATATAAACCGTGACTAATTATGCTCCTCATAAACATTGCCATGTGGTAGCAGTTAGTCAGATGGAGTGATAAGGCCCAGTTTCTTACCAATTGGTTTGAGCCAGCCAGCCACAGACTTTTTAAAGTTGTGACTCACTGGCTTGTTTTTTCTAATCCATTGCTTGTTTTCTCTACTCTATTGCTAATGCTGAGCACCAAGCACAAGGCAGTATGTTCCATTTTTTAAGTCTTCTACATCTTCTACAACTGCAAGTCATGTGGGTACTAACCTACAAAACTATTGTTGAATTATCCATACCAAGCCCTTTTACCAACCTCTTGCCCCTTTCCAGAATTACATTTATGTGAAAGGTACTCATTTTGGCACAAGAAACCTGGAATTAAAAGGGGAGTTACTCACAAGATCAATCACCACATCGCTACCAAAGTGACACCGCCATTGAGATGCTACCTGACAGACATACATAACAGCCTCAGGGTCATCTGCATTGACATGAAAGATGGGAGCATTGACTACTCTTGCAACATCTGTACAGTATGGAGAAGATCTAGCTACTCTTGGATCTGTTGTAAATCCAATCTGTTGAAATGTATGAAGCAAAACATTTAAAGGTTACCAAAAACCTACCTTGCTTTGTGAAAATATTAGCCTTACTTACCTCACTTATAACTACTACTGGAAAGTCTATCTATTACCGAATGATCACTGCAGGTAAAACCTTAATGGTGGTGCTGTGCCAGGCCTGCTGACCAATTTATGATAGAAGGACAGTCCAATAGTAGTTATAAGTGAGGTAAGTATTGGTGTGATGATAAGTTGTCATAACCAATGTAAATACTTTGATACGTCTCAGCTTAGAGAACATTTTTGTCAGCATACATGTTTTGCAAAGCCTCATTTTTTTCTGTGTTGCTCAAGGATTTTGGGAAAGAAGTATGAGGTTAAGGGGGAGGGGAATGAGAGAAGGGTAAATTCTTACAATATCAGGACTTTTCTACAACATTCTTGTATGCTGTTCTGACCAGTTAGAGAAATAAGCCCTAGCAACACACTGATGAAGCTTGCCATGGGTATCCAACATGTCTCCTTTCACTTGAAGAAAATTGAAATATTTGTTTTCTGGTCAATTCCAAATTATTTATTATTTTTGAAACAAGTATCCCAATCCACAGGGGCCAATGATGTTTGTAACCCAAATAACCAAATGATTAAAAAGTAAGAAAGATTGAGTAAATCATCTTCCAAACCAAACACAAATTAGTACACACCCCATAGTTTCCTCACAGCCCACACCCCCTACCCCCACTCAGATTTCCATCAGACAAGTATTTCACTAATGTTTACTTCATCACACCACCATCAAAAGCTGTAAAATTTGTCACTTATCAAATAACATAGTCATTAATAAAGTACCAATGATGACAGTGCTACAACAATGTATCAATAATAATTGATGACAAGATCTAGAGGATGCTATAGATTAACAAACATTACATAGCATTAGGACTGCTTGAGCCACTTGAAATTAGGCAAACATTCCTTGCATCATTTAAAGCTACTTTAGAGAGTACAAAGGGCATTGATTGCTTCAACCATAAAGAATGAATACTATGTTAGCAACAACTTTGTGTCAAGAAAATCTATTCTTAGTACTAACTTTTGTCTATTAGTTTCATTTTCAGAAGGAACAACACAAACTAATGACATCTTTATTACCCAACATACTGAACTCAGTTTACGTCAGTTACAGAAAAATTCAAGCAGTTAGTCAAGTGGGGTGCTTCAGCCTTCAATTGTCTCAATTTTATGCAATTCTATGTCACATTGTTTAGTGAAACTAAGGGAATCTTGAGGTATTTTAGTGTGCAGCCATCCATGATACTTTTGAGCTAGAATATGGAAGGCTTATTAACATCTAAGCACAGAGAAATTGAGGGCAAGCTACATGCCTTAATAAGACACAAAGCTTTTCTATTTGGAGCACAGTGTAAAAACAACCCATAATTTGGCTAGGATAATGTAGTGTAGACATATGCTGGCACAGTGAATTCCTTGTAATATATTCTGCAGTGTAACGTAGATGACACTGCATAAGACCAATTACTCGAAATGTAAGCAGAGTAAAACAGCTGCAGCCCTGATGACTTCCTGCATAAACAGTATTTTTGGAGTAAAGTGAAATCTGACCTGGTTGTTGACAACAAGATGAATTGTTCCATGGGTGGAGTAGTCCGGTAAATCTGACAAGTGAAAGGTTTCGTAGACCACACCTTGACCACAGAATGCTGCATCACCATGTATCAAAATACTCATCACCTGGAAGGGAAAAAAAAAGCCAACATCAAAGATATGAAAATTACATCAAGTCTGATACACTGATGAAATGTTTAAAAACACACAAATACTGTGGCCATTTTCCAAACATAATTGCACACCTGATAATTTTGGATTAACCCTTTCAAAATTCATGTACAAAGAAGTTAATTATTACAAAAACTTTATGATGTCATAAAACAATTGATTCAACCACAGACATGATTTCACAGTCATGTAGGCCCCTCCAACCATTACGGTCCTCTCTCCAGCAGCCCTTGCTTTCCTTTGTAAAAGCTGGCATTTGCCAGGTGGGTATGATACTCAAGGAAACAAAAAGTTGGGGGGGGGGGGGTGGGGAGTTGATGGCAGTGCACAGATGACAGAACAGGTAGAAGATGTGCTCAGTGTTAGTGGCATATGCTTACCTTATCGTAGGCCTTAGCATAATGATACAATCAACAAAACTAAGAAGTGATGAAAAAACTGTTGTTAACTCTCAAAAGCCAAGCAGAGGCAAAAAAGGATTTTGCTTGATACAAGTCAGAAAAAGGTGGACTGTCCTCTGGAGAGAGAGAAATAGGGCACTATCCCAGTGCTAAGGTTCATATGCCAGATGGACTTACTGGCAAGAATTGCATGTGTAAATAGAAGGTGATGAGGAGAGATTTACCCAACGTCATGAATGGTTCAGGCCAAGGAACAGATGGAAGGGGCTTATTATAAAGGAATGAACTAGCACCATGCATACCTACAACCAATGCACATGGAGTTGGACAGATGGGGTTTAATGACACACCAACACGAATGTGTTATACAGTGTCACCAAGATTAATCAATGCATATGGACAAATTGTGTGTCGATGCATTTTGTTACTATCTATCAAGTTGGCTACTACTGCTGAAACAACACACATGATGCCTCTATATAAAAACAACCAGCAATTGTTATTATGTTGTCAGAGCTCTGTATTTGAAAGCAACTTAGGCAGACAGGCTGGTAGTATCCAGATTTGCCTTGTCCTTGTAATTTTTCACACATCCTAAACAGAGGTTATGAACAGTCTTGTAACAGCCATACAAAAATACTGTTACTGCAATTTTTTGTAAATTTTTGCATACTGTAGATGTGCCCCTGACAACACAACACACAGTATACTTCCTCAACCATGTATTTAGTGACAACAGCTTTGCTACTTGCATGACCCCTTTAAAGCAAATAATCTAAAGGTACTTTCCGGCTTTCCTCCTACTTGGCATAGGCTTGCCACTAAAATCCGTTGCCCAGCCGACGAAGTCAGTTGCGCGTCGGACTGAAGCACCTTCGGGTGGACCAGTTAACTAGCCGACATTGCATTGGTACTTTGTACAGACTGAGTTTATCAGCAAGATGCCCTTAAAATCTAGTCAATCTTTGTTACTGCCCAACAACTCCCTTGTTGCTATGGCAATACTTTTATTTAATGTAGGGAAAGGAACCCCCCAAAAAACAATTAACCACTTGAAGCTGAAAAATCTTTGCCTGGATTGACTATAGTCTATGAGTCTAAAATACAATGCTGCTGTTGCACAAAGACTGTACCAGACAGAGCATTAACTGAACTTTGCTAATTTAACTTTTGAAATGAGAGTAAACAGTACATTAATTTGCAATAACACTACATTGCTGTGCCCTTGCATATTTGATACTTCAATGAACTGTACATGACAGTGCCCATTAGGCCTATGGCCAGTAAAGAGGAGCAAAGTTAACCAGTAAGAATATCATTTCAGCCTTGAGGGTAATTTTTAAAGGGCAAGTCCTCTCACCCCAAACTACACTTCTTGTAGGGGGTAACAGAAACTCTCAACTGGCTCAGCTTCTTCATTGACTGCTAATTCAAACAATGCAGAGTACCAAACCTTATATTACACAACATGAATTGAGCCTTTAGAATCAAAGAAGATGACATGATATCTAGAGTAGGGGGGGGGGGGGGGAGGAGGAGTGTGGTAGAAAGAAGGAGAACGAGATGAAGAGGATGGCATGTTGGGGTAGGGAGGGTGTTAACTAATGCAGTAGTAACTTACTCTCTTTCCATCTGTATCGCCTCTATAGAACTGTTCAGCTCTCACTTTGCCTTGCACTACTGGATCAACAGCTTCTAGATGGGACGGATTGGCTACAATGGCGATGTTGATGTCTCTTTTACTGATGTGATTCATACGAGTGAGGGACATACCCAGATGATACTTCACGTCACCAGAACCCTGTGAGAATGATTTCAAATATACTTCATTAAATTTTCAATTCACCTGTCAAAAACAAATACTAACTTCCAACAACCCCTTTGTTTGGAAATCTATGAGCAGAGATACTTTTCTCTTTATTTACCTGCAGTTAAGAGTCCCTGGCATGATTCTTTAAACACTGTAGGACTGGGCAACCTCTGACAGAGGCGGGTAGTCCTCTTACCATTTACATGGCCAACCTTTCAATACAGAGCAAAAGGCAAGCAAGAAAGCCTTGTTAAGCCAATTTTGGTTTTCTGGATGACTTCCTTTCACATCATATTATAATATGTAATGTGATGAAACAAATAAATGAAATGAAACAAAAGAGGACCATCTAGGATTTGCTCTATTGGACATTGGAGGTCACCCAGACACGCAGTGCTATAGAATGCTTTCACTTATGTCACAAGCCCCACCCCTATTGATGGGCAAAATCTAGTTTAGTACACATTTAGTGTAGCTGGATGAGAAGCAGCTGACAATCCATGTGTGCCCTGAAACAGTTGATTTTGACCCAGCAGTGGGGCATAGCTCACCAATTGTGACATAACGTGCCAGCACTCTGTACAAAGCTTGTCAGGAGATTTCACTGTGTGCAAGTAGGGATTACGTACGTTAATAGCAGGTTAGGAGGGGAAATAAAGATTTACTAATTAACATGTCTAGACAAAGTCAATAAGTAAAGCATAAACATGAATTCTACTGTGGTATTCACATTTTCATTCAATCTTACTGGCATACATGAAGTGTATGTAATTAAACACCCCAAAACTAATATTGGAAAATTTTACATAACTCTGTAAAATTACAGACAAATCGGTCCTGAGTAATACTGATTTTACTTCCACCCATCTTGACTTCAACATTAAGCGACAAAAGAGTACATTTGAAATGAGTTAATATTTCATCTTATACTCTTTTAATAAAAAATATTTCTCATCTTATTCAAGGTCTTTTTCAGGTCAGAAGTGATAAAGTGTAACACAGTATACATGTTTAGAGTTACAATACACTCTCTCAGTAATATCACTAACATGGCTTGTCCTCTTTGGGTTACAACTGGGTGCAATTGTTAGGAGCTTGTACTATTTATTGCTTATTGTTCAAGTCAAGATGGCTGGGCTTAAACTGACATCTACTTTTTTAAACTAATTGTTAGTTTCTAAGAAGGAACTTGGCTGAACCAAACAAAACTCTACAATGTTATGTCATGATTCCATACAAGCAAGCAAGCATGAGTAAAGTTGTCTGGGAAGTAGAAAGTGAATGCACTAGTCAGAATGAAAACAAGTTACATTTTAAATGGTCAATTAAATGAAATACTAATTGGGTATATCCGCCAGTGCATCTAATTAGCTAGAACAAACACTATTAATCGTCTTATGTCAAAATGGTGTCTTCCTGGACAAATCATAGCATACACATAACATAATTAACTGCCATACAAACA
Source organism: Holothuria scabra (assembly GCA_037179385.1). Lineage (NCBI taxonomy): Eukaryota > Metazoa > Echinodermata > Holothuroidea > Aspidochirotida > Holothuriidae > Holothuria > Holothuria scabra. Next base: position 10,590,876 of record CM074198.1, read on the forward strand.
AAGATAGGAATATTACAGCATATTTCACAATTCCATTGCTTGAAATTATTTTCCCATGTAAGTAGACTTTTCAACACAATCAGGAAGTTAAGTCTTGTGGAAATTAAAAGTCAAAAGGAAGTTTACTGTGGTTAAGGTCACAAGGAGCTGTGCCACTGAATCATAGACAATCTCTTTCCTGGTAACACAGGCACATTAGCAAAACAGAAAACCTACGATGACTATTGTTTTTCGAAGAAACAATGGCAAAGACAGGAAAGTATTGTATCTCAAATGACCAAGTTAATTTTACACTGTACAGTGTTGTGTTTTTGGTTTGGCATGTCACCTATTTTGGTAGTTATGTTCACATTAAAGAATGCATTTTTAGTGCATCACTGGGTTTTCATTCCTGAAATTGTGTCTGGATGAGCATGAGTTAATGACAGTTGTCAGAGGGAATTAAGTAAGTAGGTTAGGAGAATTGGAACTGCTTGGGGTGAGAGGCCTTAAACTGTTTCACTAATAGTATAAAATTCCAATTGTGAAGTATACTGTATTTGGCAATAATTAAATGAAGGAGGCAAGGGATTGGTTTTGGGGGCAAAAACTACTTCTGTTTTGGGTACAACAGGAAAGGGGGGGGGGGGTAAAATGACAGGCTACTGTATAACAAACACAATGAATATTACCAGAATAATCTTCAACATTTCCAAATTTACTCAAAACACAATTTTTTTTTTCTCTTACTAGGTTACACATTTTTCTAAGCAGGGGGTGGAAAAACACTTGCTAAGCTCCTTGCATGGAAATTGTGGTATTTGGAGCAAAGTTTGGGTACTTGGAGAAAATTAGGCTCTTTCTGTACAGGATATCATGCCAAAATGTGGGAAATTTGACTGACAGGATTAAAAAAAAACACTTTTGACATCTTCCAGCCCTGCTCTCAACATATTGGCTAAGAAACCCACTGACTCCTATTCATGTAAAATGCAACTTAATTTACATCTGATAAAACAAAATCTTGTAGCATGTGTAACATACCTCATCTGTTGGCTCCAACTTGGAATCAAATTGACAGAAAATACTCTCCAAGGGTTTTCGAGCAACATTTGCTAATACATTAAGGCGACCACTGTAAGAAATGGAGAAAAAATATGCAAATGGTGGAATGACTTGGTTCTCATCTAAGCTGAAAATTATGTTTACCAGTTATAAAATAAATTACAAAGATAAAAACTGACCACAGATAAATAAAAACTCTATAGCAAACTTGGACTACATTTCTATCTTTCAATTTAAAGTTTTCCGTCACACTTCAGCATGTAAACTCTGCACACGTACTAGCCAAATAATTTATGAAGGATGCCTAGAGCCTGTCCAAAACTGTACTTCTTTTGTTTTCCTTTGTTACAAATGCAGTGAATTGAAAATATTTGTAAACACCAACACAGTGACCCAATCAAAACGTTTTTCACTGAAAAGATCCTAGCTGGACGACTGATGTTTAAATATTTATCTTCCTTTTGTAACAGACAATTCAAAATTGCCCTATTCCATTCAAAATGTCAAACACCATACACTGTATGTTAACAATGCCTTCTGGCAATATATGGAGACATTGTACTTCACAAGTAGACACTTGCAGTAAAGCAGTGCAAGTTGGAGACAATATAAAAATAATCAAAGTGCAGTAGATTCCCTTCATTTCAAGCAGCTGTTTTTTCCAATACTTACCGATGGGGCATGCCAAGTACAAAACTCTCCACACCCTGCCCACTGCACTCATCGATAATGCACTTCAGTGACGGAATCAAAACCTCACATCCCTCTAGGCCAAATCTTTTTTCTGAAGACCACTTACGGGCAAGGAATTCTTCAAACCTACACAAAAACCAAAAATTGCTAAGAACTTGTACTTCTGACAGAAGCCACATACTGAAAGATTTCTTTGCATATCATTACAATTCAGTACCGTTTGGTTATTTCGAGTGAACAAAACTTAGTTGAGGCAACTTGAGGGTTTAGTTTACTAAAAAGGTTGACCATGTATACTAAATGCCTATGAGGTACTTTACAATCTGAGCACAGGTCAACCTTGTTTATACTGGGGTTTAGATGATAACACTTAAAATGAAATGTGAAGTCTATGAAAACCTTTTAAAGTTTTCTGTAACATTTCTTTCTATGAAAGCCACCCCCCCCCCGAACACACACACACCAAAAGAAAAGAAATTCTTGCATTCATTACAGCATAACTACTACTTCTGAGTTTTAGTGGTCAACCGGGGCTAACACTTAAAAAACTTAACCTTGTCTGGGCCACAGAATGTTCACACACACACCCTAATAATTTCTTGTATTTATTAACAGTATAACTAATAATCTAGAGTTCTCATAGTCAACCAGAAATAATACTTTAATAATGAACAATAAGTGCTGTATGAGCCAGACAATGTTTATACAACCCCCAATCATTTCTTGCTTTCATTAAAAGCATTACCAATATTCCAGAGTTTAAGACAGAGTTAACACTTGATTGTTTAATATTGTCTGGACAATAATACTAACCATACACAGTTCATTTAGGCCCTATACTTCAAAATTTCTAGGTGTTTAGTTGGACAGTATTCTGGTGAAATATTCAAATTAAGTTTTCACCCCATGTACCACAAATAAGTCAGAGTTCGGACTTCAGTTTTGAAACAAGTTTCACTGCTGTTGCCTATTAACTTACTTATTAGATCTAATTAATCTCTCCAGGATCAACCTCTTGTCCATCTTGGTAAACTGAATAATACCAGGTGTTTCAAATTTCTGTCTGATCCAGTCACATTTCTGTCTGTCATTAATAAACATGTATTCCACACCAATACTGCTGCAGTAAACACTCTGTGAAGAAAATATTAACATTGAAGATAATAACCACTGAATACAAAATTCACAATTTAAAAAGTTTGAAATTCCACTTTGTAGTAAAGTTATGTCTTGGTGAAAAGCTGACAGAAGAATGGTTCCAGTGGTACTAAACTTTTGTACCAAGGCCATGACATCTGCATTGCTATGACGCAAGAGGTTATGTCTTCTTTTCATGTCTGTTCTGTGTCTAAAACATGATTACACATGGTAGGTTTACACCAATCTATTCCTGGACACGATACTCTAATGGTTTCACAGCAAAACCCTACATATCAATAGTATTTACAGGCGAGATGTAGCATAGGGCATGTATGTGTTTGAAGAATATTTTTAATTAAAGAGCAGGAGCAGTCATTCCAAATTGAAGAAGTGTAGTAGACTGTCCAGTTTCATGATTGGCTGTTGAAATTCATGTGACAATGTTTTTTCTCTTCAAATGAGAAATTTACCAGAAATAACTACTTGGTTTACCTTGAATATGCAATAGTATAGTCATAAAATGTAATGAAAGATACTTTGAAGAGAAATAAGATGAAAATTGTGTTATTTAGCTTTTTCTTCAAAATAAGTTCAGGGAGACTGCTCTTTACCCTTAAAGCAAACTGGTTTAAAGTGTACCTCAATAAAGAAACTCAAAAATATACATTAAACAACTCATGAAAAATGAATTCTAACAGTTCACCTCCCATCCTCATAGGCAATTCTTGAGCTGAGGTATAAAATGTTGATGTTTATTAACTCAAATTTTAATGATATATGGTGCTATAATTTGTGATGTCACTGTTTGCACTACTCAAATCAAAATCTTTGTATTTCTTTGTTTTCCTGAAGGTTACTGCACCTTGCACCAAGGTGTGAGAGCACTCTTACTTTTATGGGGTCATCTAATGAATTAAGCCCCCTCTCTACCGCAACATGCTATGCAAGCAAACAGGAAGTGTTCAAGGTCTTTAAAATATTTTTAATTTTAAAGGGAAACAAAGCAGGCAATGTGAGTTGTACAATGAGGAAGTCACAATATACTGCACAATGGAATAATTTGCTTTAATTGAATAAATGTCAACATTTCATTCTGGGCTAAAGAATGCCCTATGAAGATGAGAGTTGGACCGTTAGAATTCATTTTTCATGCTATGTAATATGAATTTTTAATTTTTTGACTTGCTGTACACTCAAGTCCCTACCAACATCTATTAATAGTACATGTAATAAATTGAAATCTTGTTTGTTGGATATAACAGCATTAGTCATCAATGGCATATGATACAAAATACACAACCCATACCTTAGTTTTATTCCTTTACTATGGAAAACCTTGGTCTCAACTGCATCCAATTTCTTGCTCTGGCCCTCTTTTTCTTAATGTTTCCTAAAGCCTCCTATCACTTAACATATCTTCACTATATTTGGGGTTATATAGGACAAAAATCAACTTATCAACTCTCCCAACCCAATATTTTTTTCAAACCTTGACCCTTCTTCCAACCCCCCTTTCTTCAAAAGAACGAAGAAATATCTCACCTCCAGTCTTCGTATGATCTCCCTTAAAGGTAAGGCAGTTTCTTGGCCCCCGATGAACGTTGTTTGGGGTAGAGTAAATATTCTATCCATGTCTGATTCATCTGTTGCAAAAAAGTATAAAGCTTGTAGTATCTTAGCCTTGACAAATTTACTTAAAACACCTGTCAGTGGAACAAATATCACTTACTTATGCAACATATACTTCCTGAACATTTTTAAACTGTTCATGAATCATTTTGTACTCTTTAATAGATATCTATAACCTTTCAGAATATCACAAATTTCAGTGTTACACTTCTAGTGTCCTTTTCCTGTCCTTCATTTCCTGTGGCCCATTCCACAAAGAGTTACGCACAATCGTAAGTTTGATTACCGGTACCTAAGTCAACAGTAAATCAAACTTAAGATTGTGCGTAACTCTTTTTGGAACAGGTCCCAGGACATTATTTCATGCATATGTTGATTTCAAGCAACCATTATTTTATGAAATTATTCTCTTTTTCCTTATGAAGCTTCTAGTACCTTCTTTGACCAATTGATGCTATATAAGCCTAAATCACTTACTGTTATTATTGATTCAGTTTCTATTTATTGATATTACTGATACAGTACTCTGCTGTAGTACAATCTTAACCTGGAATAAAGGTACACCCCTTCCTTGAATTTGCACACTATTAAGTGCTACTACTACATCCTGTCCAGATCACTTCCTGTACATATGACACAATAGATCTCACAATAGGACCATTTCACACCTTTTCCTTAACTCCCTCAACTGGGAATCTACAAGTCCAATTCCAACCTCCTATTAACCTGTGTAATTCCAATGTACATGCAACTAACCATGATTAACTGATAGCACAGCAGGTAGAGAGGGCGCCCTCGCAACTCATACTGAGGTACACTGGCTGCTGCAATTGTCCTCTTCTACTTTAATACCAGCTGTATGTGGTTTGCCCTGGTATCTCAGTACAATAAATGATGGTGCCCTGTCTCTCCACTGTGCTCTTAAGGCCTGTATACACGAGCAACATTTCCAAAACATCCACTGGCAAAAAATCCAAAAACATGCTTGTTTTCGGTTTGTTGCACAGTGTAGACAGGGTATACAGCATGTTTTGAAAATGTTCTGGACAAATTGCGAAAGAAATGTCCTGTCAATTCTTTTCAAAACATTTTCAAAATGTTTTCAAATTGTTTTGGGGTTTGTTGCAGATGGAGTGTTTTGAGAATGTTTTACAAATGTTGCTCGTGTATACAGGCCTTTAAGTTTACCAGGGTAACAGTAGCTGTGGGTTAATTGGAAATTACACTGGTAATGAGGAGGAAAGATAACAAGCAATCTATATGAAGCAAAATAGTTGCATTCCAACTTGTAAACTGTAAATAAAGGGAAATGTAAACAAAAAAAGAAATTGATGCTGAGAGGAAATAAGAAACTGGAAGGAGACACAGGAGAATGGTTTAGAAAGTAAACTAGTAGCAGGTAAGGGACTCTTATGGGATGTGTCAAAGGTTAACTCCAATGTGCAAAGGAACAATGTATTAGTGCTATTATGGTAAACTGAGTTATTGATGATGATATGAAGACTGCAAATGTGTTTCCTTATGAGAACAGCAAACATTGGTGTTTTGTCTGCTCTTTTGTTTATGTGAGTTAGGATTAAACTTAATTTTAGCAATATGTATGAGTAGTCAATAATAAATCCATATGCAGAACTTACAACAATTTGTTAACAGATACTGTAAATTGTTAGCTCCAAAGACTGATATCACACAGGAAATGTAACGAAAATTATGACAAAATATTAAGTTTTTGAGTCAAAAAAATTTCCCCCGAAAAAGTGGGGTATAAAACCATACAACTAACAAACAAATTTGCTCTTTCTCTTTTTCATAGTATTCAAAGTACATTTCATCAAAAATTTCATCTAAGCACCCTCAAAGGTTATCAATTTTGTGTATAAAGAAATTACAATGTTGGTGTGCCTTAGAAACATTAACTGACCCTTTCTCTGCTAAAGTCATTTGAATATACATTTAATGACAAATATATCTGGTTACTGAAAACTTGACCACCCATCACCTATACTGTAATGTAAAGTCCATCCATTCTCCAATTTTAACCCTTCAACCACGTAAGGGTCCATTCTGCCATATCATATTTTGTATACACAGTACATGATTCAAAGAATACTACATATTTGTAAAGCGGTCACCATATTTGCTGTCGCTGCGGCCCAAGAGGGTTCATGACATGTTAAAGTATCTCCTCGCCTATTTTGTATCCACAACATAATTACACATAGTGGGTCTACAAGGAACTATTCCTGGACAGAGCAGTGCAATGGTTTGGCATCAAAACTGTATGTATAGCAATGGTAAGTTATGGTTTCACAACAAAACCAGGGAGGGTTAATTAGGTACCACATAGCAACGTTCAAAAAAAAAGGGATCCATTACTTGCCCACCTACAGTCAGAGACAAGTTTTACTGCCTTTCAAATCAAAACACCAAATTTCAAACTTGACAGAAGTGCAACAAATGCAACAAACAGAAAAGTCTAATATTATTTATTGACAATTTAGAAATTCTACTTCAACTTTAAACATTTGACTGAAAGAATGGCCACCTTTAACTAGTCTTGAAAATTTTTAACTAGCAATTGTAGAAAAACAGGGGGAATCCCTACATAGGACTTATATCAACCCCATCCAGTTTGCAATATTGAACCAAGCTTTGACTAGATCAAAGTAAAGCTATGACACGATGAGAATATGGTTTATAGTTTATTGTTCGAACTGCCTTTAGGAAGATTCTGGATGACAAGGAATGATGGAAAACTTTCCTGACCTCCTGGGTATAGTAGTGCAAAATGTCTGGATAAAATAGACAAGAACTTAAAAGGGAATGATGTCAAAGGGCATCTACCTGAGGGATTCCTTAAGATGTGCTATCAATTCTGTTAAGACTTTCATTGCAGGCACAAAAGGATTTATACATACTAAATGTAAATCAATGGAAGGAAAGGGTGAGGCAGATATGATAAAATTTATCTACATTCAAAAACAGAAAGTTCAGTTCTAGAGCAGATTACAGTCTTGAAGTATGCCATTTTAGCTTTGATGGACAGCCATATTTACTGAACATAAATATACCTTTAGGTAATAGTTGAAGTGTTTACTATGCATCATAACAAGTTATAATTAATTTGAACCACAAATCAGGGCTTTTCTAAATTGTAACATATCAAAGTTTAAGTGATATACTGTATCAGCAAGTATGAATAAATTCATTTCTTTTCTGCTTTATTATCTATTCTTTGTGTGATGATGCTATATGAATGCAACTTTGCTGTAAATCAACACTACTTTTATCACAAACCTATTGACGTCAAACTTTGAACAGTATAGGCTCACACATACTGTACTCCCCACAACTATCTGGTTTGGGAATCTACCAGCCTTGAGACTTACCTCCTATTCATTTATGTAATCCCCACTTGCCCGCAACTTACCCTGGTAAACTACAGCACCAAGAGAAAGGGTGCCCTTAATCCCCACACGAGGAGCAAGGATGTCTTCTTGCTTACCAGCAGACGGTGGGGAGCAAGGGCATCCTCTCTCTTGGGGCGATTAGTTTAGAAAGGTAAGCTGCTGGTATATGGGGATTACATACATTAATAGGAGGTAAGAACAGGTAGATGTAGACTGTAAGATACTTGCCTTTTAAAGTATTAGACAAATGTGTGGGAGGAATATGAGAAACCTTCACTGTATAGCAAGAAAACACGAAATCCTCTGAAACTATCACTGCACATACCATACTGCAAGTTTGTGGGATTTAGGGGATAAGGTAAACAATGGCTAAAAGGGGACAGGTGTGATGATAATACCTGATTTGGCCATCGCCCTGTCCTCCACCCCTTGACTACAGGCACAGAGAATGCATAACTTCATCATGGTATTAATTTTCACCACTATGCTGATGATACTCAATTATATATTTCATTTGACAAAAACAGCATTCAAGCTGCCTTTCAGGCAATGGAAACTTGTCTACAGGATGTGAACAAATGGGTCACAATTCACCAGTTGAAACTTAACTGTGATAAGACTGAGTGTATTGTCTTTCGTTCAAAATTTTTGGTTGAAATTAGTGTTTGCACGGGTAACCCGGGTACCCGGGTCCAAATCTACTACCCGAATCTTAAAAAAGAAAATGCATGCAAAAAGGATCACCCGATTTACGCCATTGCCCACGGGAATGGACTAAAATATTTTGCCAGTTTGGTAAACATTCTCCGAGACTGAGAATGAAGAGAGCCCGTAGAAATTATGTGTAAGTTTGAAAGTTGTCTGTACTTCGTTTCTGAAGTTGAAATTTTAATCAGCGTGCGGCCCGATCTCGCTATCGTCACGTAGTGGGCTGCTTCTCACACATCACATGTATTTGCTTATAAACTTACACGCAAGCAAGTATCTGACGGCCGATTCAAAATCACATCGTACTGTTTCACACAGACATAGCAAGACATACCTGTACTGTATCACCCCCGCCCAGCTTGCAAAGACACTAGTGCCCGTAACGTTCGGCATGCTAGGTAAACTGAGCCTTGCATGTATATACGATCTTATTATTAATACGGTATGCCACCTTGAGTATAATCCTCGAATATTTCTTCATGGTTAAAGGTGTCAGTTTTACGGAAATCAACACTTTGCCGCTACCTGCAAAGCAAGACGACATAAATGTAATAACACCGGTAACATTTACAATTTTTTTTTTTAAACAGGCCAGTAAATGTTACGTTATTTTGTCCCAAAATGGCTCCCAGGCTCGAGCAGACTACGAAGTTTATGTGTGAAAGCTATGTTACCGTGCCTGGATGTCAACACGAGGCTAGCTACGTAAGAACGTACATACCCCATTAGTGATAATTCCAACGCACATTGCAAAGTAGTGTGAGGGAAGTTCAAAAACATGACGTCGTTTGTTTACAATCGGTAATTTTTGACGTGCAAGAGAATACCATAATACAAGGCTCTGATTAGTTGATATTTTTTAATCAGTGTTTTAAAAGGAGAAGCTTCGAGCTCTTAGTATGCTGGCTTTTCGAGTAGGCGTCCCAAAATTCAATATCAAATTGATATAGGCCTTGGGAAGTATAATTTTCTTATTTGACTGTTTTCTGTTACGTTTTTTTTTACTTGTCATTTTGATCTAAAACAAAACGAGACGATTAAACCTGCTAACAAATCAAATGTTTTTGAACTTGGGAATGTGATCGCTATACCTATCCAATACAGATGTTAATGTTACCATGCATGTCTTATGGAATATGCTTTACAAAATGCTCGTATATTTTAGTCACCGTAACACCGGGTAACCCGGGTACCTGACGGGTATGGCGATCGGGTACCCGGGTCCTAATTTTTAGTACCCGTGCAAACACTAGTTGAAATCCCTGATTTTCCTCCTCTTGCGGTTGGTGATGACCTTACCTTTGCTTCAAAAATTCTAAAAAACTTGGGCATGTATTTTGATCAAAACCTGAATTTGGAAAAACATTTTAATACCTTGTGTGGATCTGCCAATTGGCAGTTGAGAAACATTAGCCTTCTGCGAAAGTACCTTGATGATAAAACTTGTGAAATTTTAGTTCATGCATTTGTTACTTCCAGGATTGACTTTCACAATTCTTTGCTTTATGGTCTGCCTGATGTTTCCATAAAGAAACTTCAAAAAATTCAAAACTCTGCAGCCCGTATTGTCAAAAGGAAAAGTAGACGGTGTCACACAACCCCACTTTTAAAGGAACTTCACTGGCTTCCTATTAGAGAGAGAATCAAATTTTAAATAATACTGCTTACTTTTCGTGCTCAGCATTTAAGGCAGCCTGTTTATATCTCTCAGCTTCTGTCTCCTTATACTCCTGCGCGTGTTCTTCGTTCCTCTGAGAAGGCTTTCCTAGCTCTTCCTAATCCACAATTGAAATCATATGGTTACAGATGTTTTGCATATGCTGCTCCCTACTTGTGGAACCAGTTACCTGACCATATTCGGTTATGTACTAATTTTTCTACATTTAAGCGTAATCTCAAGACTCATTTGTTTGCTTGCTTCTTTGATTGAAATGAATTTGTTGTTTGATTTTATTTTTGTCAAGCGCCTACAGCAGCTACACTTTTGTTCTGATTTGGCGCTATATAAGTTCAATGTATTATTATTATTATTATAACTTCAGTTGTTTGTATTTAAATGTCATTTTGCATCTGTGTCAACCTCAGTGACAATGACAAAGGCATATATTGTGTTCCCTCTTTTCCCTTCCCTAAACAATTTTGCATCATTCTACCCTGCAGTCATCCTGTTTTAATTCAATCAATGCTGACTTTATCCCAGGACTGAATTTGTTCAGCCAAACACAGACACACTACTTCTAAGCTGATGTTAGAGACAAACTATACAGCATAGCCATTTATGCATAAATTGTGCACAAACCTAATGAAAATATCCTGTTCCTTCAAATGATACTTTTTTCATGGTACTGTAGAAAATGTATATACTGGACACTAACTGCTGAAAATTGCTGCTTATCTGTACCCTATATCCACACTTGCAATTTTTTTCAAATAGCTGCCAGTTTTCAATATTGCAACTGTTACTGTATCCTTTGTATGGCTTACTGTACCTACGACCATTACTGTTGAACACAAACAGTGAAGAAAATTCAGTTACCTTTCTGATGGTATATGGTTGTATGCACATTGCAGGGTAAAACTGAGATCAAATGCATGGCATGAATTACAGAACTAGGTTGTGCAACATTAACGCTGACAACAGCTGTATCTAGCGATAGAGTTTACTATACCTACCACTTGACCTATCATTGTATAATCAGCATCTCCTTGTTGCCTTTCAACATCTAACATGTCCAGTCTCTTGGAAAGACCAATGTCAGAATCAACTGTCCATTCTAATTTTTGGGAATTTGGGGTGGGTCCACCACTACCTTATCAAAGCCCTACTCCATAATGTAAACAAGTTCCTACATTGTCACTGAAACCAGTTATTTTCTCAAAAATTACAATGTAAACATGTTTGCAGAATTTAGTACTTGTGTGTTGCTGAAGGTTATTTGAATGCAGGCATAAGGAGTTCAATAGGGTGTAAAAATATATTATGAAGAACACAATCTGTTTTCTAAGCAGTATTTCCCTCTGGAGCCAAAAGAGAATTTTTCTATTAAGTGGGATTCCCCACAGGAGAACTGGAAGAGTTGAGTCATTACACAAAAGGAGGTAAACAATACTCCACTTTACAGTACTAACACCACTACACACCCTGTAAATGTCATGCTTACCAAACTACAGTCCTTTACAATTACAACATTACAATACAAACCTGCTACAAGATTGTAAACTATGACATTTTTTAAGATGATCTCTATCATACAGCATTTTCCTCCAAAACATTATTAAATGTAAGGCCTTGGCAATGAGGCAGTTGCTATGAGTTTTCAAAGATTATAAACCTGGGGAAAGCAGACTATAGCCTTACAATTTCAAACAAGGTGACTTTCATACTTAGGTAACTCAAATTTGGGATTATTTTTTATTTAAAAGCTAAGCTGTGATACACACAAAAATACAAATATTCCATGAAAACTACCACCTATAGACTCTGCTTGATTCTTAATTAAAGCGATAATTATAAAGGCCATAGATGTCACTAGATTTAACCTCAAGGTAAGAAACTGTGGTGTTAAAGGGAAATGCACAGTCATTCAAACTTGGAATACGTGAAGTAGACTATCCTGTCATGATTGGCTCTTTGGAATCATGTGACAGTATTTTTCCTCCTCAGTTGTGACATTTACTAGAAGTAGCTGCTTGGTTTATAGTAGGGTTTCACGGTACCACTGATAATTGGTACCGTCGGTACCGCCACAAATGGTACCGGTATTACCATAGTACCGGTACCAGAAGAGTAAAAAAGTAGGATTTTTATCACATGCAAAATATCCGTAAAAGTACCATGCATTGACATAAGTGAAGTCTTCTGATAATCCCTGCCTCCCGTTTCAGTATTTTTTATAACATTTAGTCACCCCACCACTAAACAAATCGGTAAACAAAAAAAGAAATAACCTCTCTGCAAATTTAGCGTCCGATAATTTCAGGACACACAACAAATCAGCGCCGCACGTCCGCACCGGAGCTAGACCCCACAAGATGACAAGAGCACTTAGGATTGTAATGAAGATTGCAAAAATAATTTCTGCAAATAATAACAACCCCCTACCTAAAGTATAACCAAAAGTTATTAAGTAGAACTTTACAAAAATATTTCCATAAAAGACTGATTCATCAAGCTTTCTTCCCGCCGAGTTATCGCCATCAAAACTAAAAGTGCTTCAAGATGGAATTTACGAATGCATCGCGCAGCAATCCGTTGTACAATAACACTATACTGTTCTTCAGTACGTAGAGCAATACAACAAAGCAAGTGAGTTGATCAGTTGAACTGAACACGCGAGCCAATGATTTAAGCGGGATTTACTGTGTGTTCAGTCCCATTGCTTTACCGTGTTACAGTAATTTCTGAAAGAACGTTCGTTGCGTTCGTACGAAAGTTTTTCTCCCACAGACATAGACAGTGGACGTTATGGAACGGTCCCACTGAATCACTGTGTTAAAATCAGAAATCGTCGATGCAACGTTCATGTCAGAGCTTGCAATGCTATGATTCTTTGTCTGCTTACAACGAATTTCGCACTCGTATAATAATAATAATAATAATAATAATATAACAGTTCTTATATAGCGCCTTACACAAGAAGTCTCAAAGCGCTAAAACTATACAACATGCGGTCAATAAGACAAAGTAAACAAATGAGTTTTCAAGTTAGTTTAAAATTGTCCAACAGTGGAAGAGTTCTTGACAAAAGATGGAAGGTCATTCCACAGTTTCGCAGATACTGTTGAAAAAGCACGATCACCATAAGAATGGGTAACAGATGACGGCACATTTAAAAGAGATTGAGAGCTGGAACGTAGTCCACGTAAAGGCTTGTAATTAGATATAAGATCCTTTAGATATAATGGAGCAAAACCATGGATGCATTTGTATGTAAGAAGAAGGATTTTGTAGTTGATACGATGCTGCACAGGAAGCCAGTGAAGATTACGAAGAACAGGGGTGATGTGGTCACATGATTTTGTTAATGCAACAAGTCGAGCCGCTGAGTTTGAATTCGCTGGAGTTTTGAAATTTGGTGTTTAGGTAAACCATAGAAAAGACTATTTCCATAATCCAGACGGCAGGTAACGAATGCATGAATAAGCTTTTCAGTAGTTTGGGCATCCAAATAATGTCGTAATTGACCAATTTTGTGCAAAGCAAAGGAGGCAGAGCGACACACATTATTAATATGCTGAGATAAGCTAAGATCATTCTGGAAAATAACACCCAGATTTTTGCACTCTGGGCAGGCGTGATTAAAGAGTCTCCAATGGAAATACTGGTGAGTGGTATAGTATCACGGAAGCGAGAAACAAGGTGTAGTACTTCAGTTTTCTCAGGATTGAGTTTTAAACTGTTGGTGGTTGACCACGAAAGGATGTCTTTAACACAAGTTTCCAGTTGCGGTAATACTGAATGGCAGTTTCTATTATCAACTATAGCATACACTTGAGTGTCATCTGCATAAATCATTTTGGACAGACCATATGATTCTATTATGTTTTCAATAGGAGATGTGTACAAAGTGAAAGCAAGAGGACCAATAACAGATCCTTGAGGGACTCCCTCTTCAGGTACATGAGCCTCAGATAAGTGACCATTGATATTAATATGTTGCAATCGGTTGGTAAAGTATGATGTAAACCAGCGGAGTGCAGTTTCACAAAATCCAAATCTATTAGAAAGGCGTTGTAAAAGGATAGTATGATCAATGGTATCAAAAGCAGCAGAATAGTCCAATAATACAAGAACAGATTCCTTTCCTTTATCAGCTGAAAGCAGCAAGTCATTGTAAACCCTTAGAAGGGCAGATTCTGTAGAATGGTGGCTTCTGTAAGCAGACTGATACTTGCTGTGAAGGTTATTATGCGAGAGGTAATCTTGGATCTGTAATACAGCAGCACGTTCAATTGACTTAGCAAGAAATTTGAGATTAGCTACTGGACGATAGTTTTTGAGATTCTCACAGTCAAGCTTTGCATTTTTAATAAGAGGAGTAATGTGCGCAACTTTTAGCGACTCTGGAAAAATACCAGTCTGTAGTGAACCATTAATAATGTTGTGTGCTATCGTAATCAAAGTGAATTTTATCAATCAACGCATGGTATCTATTCGCAATACACCATGTGAAAGCATTTGCTGATGAGCAGCGATCGTTCGGGGGTTGCGCAGAATGTCAAAAGAGAGCAAGGGCCTGTTAGTGTGGAAGGTACTAGTTCTGCGAAAGTAACGTTAAACAGCACTTTCCGAAATTCGTAGGGGGATTTGTGACTGAAATAGCGCAAAACGATTATCAAGTGAATGTTCCCTGTTTGTATTGCAATCCTTAGAGACACGGCGCATTTATCAAATGGGTTTTTGTTTCATTCAAGTATCATTCAAATTCAATGCTTTATTTTTGAGAAAAGATTTTCACCGCAAAGTTGACTAATCGTGTCCGTCTAAATACACAATGTGAAGGCGCGGGCGAAGCTAGCGCTGGCAGGGATCGTTCTGAGATTGCACAGAATGTCGATAGAAAGCAAGTTCCTTTTTAGTGTGGATGGTGCTAGTTCTGCGAAAGTAACGTTAAACGGCAATTTCCGAAATTCTTAGGGGGGATTTGTGACTGAAATGGTGCGAAATGATTATCAAGTGACTATTCCCTGTTTATATTATAATGTTTAGAGACACGGGGCATTTATCAAATGGACGTTTGTTACATTTTAGTATCATTCTAAGTTAAATGCTATAATTTTGAGAAAAGATTTTCACCTTACAGTTGAGTACCGAGTCTCCACGATACTTCGGTACCTTTAGGTTGGTGGTACCGTACCGTACTGGTACCGGTACGTACCGGTACTTACGGAAATACCGATATACCGTGAAACCTTAGTTTATAGTCAATATACAATATGTTATTCCTCAGCTATCATGAAAGATTCAAGCTGGAAAAGACAAAAAGAACTGCATGATTTAGTTAGTCTCAAATTAAGTCTCGTTCATGACCTTTTCCCTTTAAACTCCAACAACCCAAAAGTAATCCTTTAGAAGCTACAGTACTGTATTCATATGGCCCTAATAGGTAGCAGTGTAGAAGGTGCACATGAGAAGTATGAGATCTGCATACATACTATAGGACTACATTTGCAGCACTACTGTACTGAACTATTGTAGCACACATGGATTCAGTGTTTACACATGTAGTTTGAGAATAAATGAAGGGTTTCCCCCAATACATCTAGATAATGTAAGGTAATGCAGTTAGATATGACAGTTACAATAGTATGGGTATTGAAATACTGTACAATATCCTGTGATATCTAGAAATAGCCTCAGAGCCCTAAACAATCATCTCATAGTTATAGGCTAACATTTTATATCTAAGTTTTGAAGAAAACAAGTTAAAAATTACTGAGAAGACATGATGCAACATATTTATTGCAGACCAACTTTATGTAGTTGAAAATCATTGAAAAGCCAAATCTCCCTTTCGAATAAATTGTTACAATCTTCATGAATTGGTAACAACATTTGTTACCCCTGAAATTAAAAAATATTGATTTTTTTCAACTGTTTCATGCACCAGAGCATCTAAGGAGACAATGTTTAAAATTACTATCACATCAACAGAACCACCTTCATGAGTTTTAATTCCAGTAAAACAAAAATGCATATAGTGATACTACATAACTTGGCTTTCTTTCTGTTACCAGTATGTTACTCTCCATGCTCTTGGAGATGTGCAAAAGATGTATGCAGTACACATAACCCACTACTGTAAATTATCCTCAACTATAGGACATTAGCAATCACTTCATAGCGTACTGAAGTATACATCAGTTATAAGTGTCTGCCTCAGAGACTGTCTGACCTGCTGGAAATTGACTCCATTGGAATTTTACAAGAGACTACCTTGACGTATAGTAAGTTGTGGGAGTGATGTCAACTTTAAACACTGGTATATTAAAATCATAGATAACACGTAAATGATGCAGTAGTCTAAAACTGACACTCCAGAGAACTATAAATGTTATGATCTTTATCACAGAGCAGTACTGTACATTACATTTAACATCATAAAAAAACAAACATGCCAGCAATGTCAAGTTTTCCAGCTAAATGTTCGGACATATACTGTACAATGTAAACATGCCTACATGTATGTTTCAATGCTACATATAATCATACAGATAATAAGGTCTCAGTTTCAGAGCCATGTTAAGTGTAGGGGTCCAACTCCCTTACTGATGTTCCCCCCCCCCCCTTTTTTTTAATTTCATCTTCAGTAATAGCTAAATATCTTTTTAAAACAAATTTATTTTACTTCCAAGGTTTACATCGCTTAAAATGCACATTAGTACCAGATTGTAGGAAAGTTCACTGAATTTTTCAAAAGATGTTCACAACCACCCCCTAGGCTTCAGGCCAGCCTCCACAGAACAGAGTACATCCCCCTTTTCCTTATTTCCTTGCTAAAGTACCACATTTGGTCAGTCTTGGTGACAATCATACAAGACTTTTCCTCCAAAATGATACCATTAGCACCATCACTCGAAGGGTGGCACGCCTTGCATGGAGTCAAATAAGGATGTTCAGGCATGGGCGTCCGCAGGTATGGGCAAGGGGGGGCACTTGCCCCCCCCGGAAAATCAAAAATTTGAAAAAACGTAAAAAAATCAAAGCAAAAACCGAACAAAACGTGTTTTCCAAGTTTCTATGCGAAAAATAGGCTTTAGAAATGCCATTTCCAGCGATCTGAGAGGCATTTTGGGCTAAAATTTTCACATGCTTTGTGTCAATCCATGGTGACTTGGAGGTTTTGCCCCTCCCTAGAAATTTTGCCCCCCCTGACTTTTTTTTCTGCGGACGCCCATGTGGTCAGGTAATGTATTGTAACCTGTAATGGTGCTATTGAAACTTTCCAAGACAACATGCACTTAAACTTGGCAAGGACATTATAGAGCTGTGTTAAGAAGATAATTTCACATTGCTACAACAGGTTGTGATCAGTGAAAGGTTCACCACCTTTTTAAGGAAGGTGATTTCTTATAGAAAACAAAAGACTGAAGATCCATTTTCCATATTACCTGCTGCCTATCACACTACAATAAGTTTTGGTCCCTGCATGAGAGTCGTACATACTGTGTTAAGTCCTGAAGGGGTAACCCTAGCTATGCTGCTGCTGGATTTAACCAAGTGCCTTTCAAAACACTATACCACCATGCAAACCAGTCAGCACAGCTTTAAAAAGTTGTCTGTAACATGTCTTAGCCAGATATTATCGAAACCTGCTTTTCTTTTTCATGTTTTTTATGCACCTGACCACATTACCCTGGGCCAGTTTTCAGTTCTCTACCTCTCTTTTTTTGTATGTCATCTTTGAATTCTCCTAGTGCATTCTAATTTTTTTCACACTTATCTAAAATATGAATTGGCATGGCATGTTCATGGTCCTGAAACTTGCACCACCGTAGGCCTAGGCTATAGCATTACAATTGATTCCAAGCAACCTGCATGGCCAGGCAATAGTATGTAGCTGTAAGCTGGAGAGAGTGTGGTCATCACGCAAAGCATGAGACAAGCATGCAGACTTGTCTGGTATGATACAGTTCACAGTAAAACAACCAAGTGCTTTTATTTCAGAATGTAGACCTGTATGGTGCATTGTGTAGCATATCAGTGGGTTTATAGCACTATGCTGCAGTGTCTCATTCTTAGTCAAATACAGAGACAACAGAAGAGAGCATGTTCAACACAAGAAGAAATTTTTTGAAAACTGGTAATGATCTTGTTAGATTTACAAAACTGATTATTGAAAGTGAAAAATACTTGTTTTTGTTACAAATTACAGGATCAAAAATGTCCTAACCTATTAGATTTTCATTTGAGCTATTTTGCTGCAGTTAAACTAATGTTCAATCACCCCTACATTATGAATGGATACTAGTTTTTTCTCCATCTCTTTCTTGGCAATTACTTCACTGAAATCTGTTACCTCATAATTATAACCATCAGGATCAAAACATTAATGTTAAAACTGCTTGAATACACACTATACTTCTGCATAAAAGCTTATCCCAATATACAAAACATATTAACAAACCATCCACATTAGAACACAGAAATGAGAAATGGTGATGAAGATTATACTGTAAAAAATGAGTAAATAACTACCACATTTTAAAATGGATGCAAGCTAGGATAAAGGAAGGATATCCCACAATGCCATAAGGGATGGGGATTTCCCTGTTAGGTATATGAAGTGTACTCAGGACTCCAGTTTTATATTTTACCAGATATCTACAACAAATTACTGTCCTCAGAAAGTTCAGGAGTGTGATCAGTATGCTGTTATAGGAACCTTTAATAGATTTGCATGAGCTCCAATTTTTTCATCATGGTGTGCAAAAAATCACACTCTTCACAGTTAATGAGGTGAGTGATGGTGTACAAGTGCACTCACATGCCACAAAATGCAAGGCTCATGTACCTGTAATGGTTTACCTAAACTTCAAAGGCACAAGGAAATATGAGATGAGCCTGCAAACTGCTAAATTGAGAGAATTCTTTGAAGAACTTTCATGGAAAATTAATCTTTAAAGCACTTTCAACTTTGCTTTGAATAGTCCAGGGAATAATTTATCAAGTATAGCATCGCAGTTTGCTACACAAACAGGCCAAGTTGCTACACAAATGAAAAATTGTGTAGCAATTTTTTGTGTGCATAACCCCTGAATTTCCACAAACAAATGTGTGACAGACCTCAAAAATCTTCAAAACTGCTAGGCAAAATTTGAATGCTAAATTATTCCCTGTAGTCAACCCCAAACCATGCCTTTAAATTTTGAATCCAATCGCACATCATCACTTGCCTCGAATCACTGTGACAAGTGTTCATTTTTAGCACACCTAGATGAAAAATTGATCCTCATATGTTGCAATTTATAGAGGCTTTGCAATAACGTCACGGTACCGCCATGCTGGAGGACATTTATGCCAAATACACATGGTTTTGTGCCGAATGCACTGCACAGTGTGCACTGTGATATGCACGGTGTGTACAAATTCAAGGAGCACTCGCGTCCCATATGGTTTACTACTTAGTTACACGTACTCCAACATGGCCGCGGGGAGTATTATGACGTCATGTGAAAAGCCTCTATAGAGCTCTTTGGATGGTCATGCATACAATCTCTACACAAGTAACATGGCTAATGATTTAGAACCAAACAGAAATCAGATGGACACAAATAAATAGTTTTTGCTTAAACTCCTGGAAGCTCCACTAAAATTGCTATATTTTGGGGTTTTTTTTGTTTTTGTTTTTATTTTTGGATATACTTTAGTAGATATTGGCATTTCCCTAGAAATGGGAAAGGATTAAATAATGCAACATTGTAATTCTCTGCATTTAAGCATCTGATACATGTGTTTGAAAATGGAAAGTGATGATAAATACTGTAACACTGCTGTTTCTGTCACTTAATACTGTCCACAAATTTCACAGCATGCAGCATGGACATCTACGTATATGAATTGTGAGAAGCCAGAAAGCATACCTGAGCTCAACACATATTTTATCGTTGTAATTTTATTAAAAAAAGAAAAGAAAACAAAACTGTCTAAATAAACTTAACATGGTGGAGTGAATAGTAAATTGACTTTCACATTTAAATGGAACATTCTTTGAGACAATTTGTCTATTTCTATCCATTTCACTTTGAGAAACAGTTAGTAAGACACCCATGTGAGAACCTATACAAAAGGCGCTTCATACTTTACAACAAAGAAAAAAAAGAAGGGGTGATGGGTTAGTATGATAAACAATGCATACAAAATTACAAAGCAGTATTTGCAAACAAACATCCCAAAAGCAAGCTTGTAAAGCAGTCGTGCTTACCAATGTGATAATTGCTTAAAGTGAGTTCCCATGGAATCGAGCTGTCCATGTCGGCGTCGTTTAACCCAAGGGGGTCAAGGTTTGAGAGCTCATGACCCCTGATCTGATGTGAGCATGTATGCAGGGGGAAAAAGCAAATGTTGAAAATTGAATGAGAATGAAAACAAGCAAACAGTTGAACCAACACTTCAACCTGTCCTGTAGGAAAGTGAATGCAAAAATGAAGTTTGCAAACTTACTGTATTAACACATTTACCCACAATGCAATTGCATTCAGCATTTGCAGTGTTAAGAAAACATTGCAGAACTACTGTAAGATTAATGCAGTTCAGGGGGGCCTGAGTGTGTCACTACAGGCATACATGACTGGGACTCTCCTGAGTTTCAAAAATAATTTGCTTTATTTGACCTCAAAATAATATCAATTTTTTTTCTCCCTTCCCCTCCCTTACTTCATGTCATTCTCTTGATCATGATTACATTCAAACATACATGTTCAGTCTTTCAAATGTTTGGACGAAAAATAAGTGTGCTCATTACATGCTTTAGGCAAAAGCTGTAGAAGGCTAGTCTGTACTTCTGCAGCGATACTATCATTTGGGTCAAAGGCCACATTGCACACACTACAAAAACAAAACCAGCTGGTTTATGCATGCTGTGTGTATGGGTAGTACTTTTTTCATTGGCATGTTGGTTGCTACCCACATGATATGTCATTACCTTCCCCTTGCAAGCTAGAAGACTGCAGATCAGAGTTATGAAAGTTTAACATCAAATTGAGGAATAAGTCCAGAAGACAAAGCATAGAGTACAATACATCAAGAAAGTGTTGTTTCCTTAAAAGACACTGTCTTGGTTAAACGTGAACCATTATACTGTACTATGGCTTTCCAAACATGCAATGGCATTGATCATTCATTTTGCAAGCTAGAAAAATAAGTCACACAAATGATTAATTTTTGAACAAGGAAATTACAGGAAAATTTTTAAAAACTGAAACATAGTCAATGGTGAAAATTAACACCAAGGGCAATCTTCACATACTGTACACGTGCAGTCCAGTCTTTCACACTGAGTATCTCCTCTTGGTTTTACTATCCCCAGACTAGCTCAACCTCCCTCCAAATAATGGACAATTTTTAAATATTGATAAGTCATAAGTGATATTTTGAAGAATCATTTTTTCCTACTTTAAAACTAGCTTTTAGATTTTGCATTCTATTGCATACATATGTACAAGAACACATAAATTACAACACAGAGACAGATGCGCTTTAAAAAGGACCAATAGTCTCACCCCAAACTACAATTCTTGTAGGGTTTACCAGAATTCTCAATTGGCTCAGCTCTTTGACAGGTATTTCAAACAATGCTGAGTACCACAGCTTACACTACACAGCACGAACTGTACTGAGAGTGTTTAAATTATATACATTGAGCATTTTTATACTCACCCTGAAGCAATGAAATGAGACAGTCTAGATGCAGATGAATTTCAGACATTTGTGGGAGGGACTTAAGTAAGAAAGTTAGGAGAATTTGTATTGTCTGGGGTGAGAGAATATTGGGCCTTTAACTAACATAGCTACTGTATCGCACTCATGACTTATTATCATAATCATCCCATAAAAGTATTAAAGGGCCACAACTCTCATCCCAAACTACAATTTTGGTACCCGAGTACTGAAATTCTCAATTGGCTCAGCTTTATGACAGTTAATTTAAACAATGCGGAGGGCCAGAGCTTATATTACACAGCATGAATGGTACTGAGAGTGTTTTGATTATATAAATTGAGTTTTTCTATACTCACCCTGAAGCAATAAACTGAGATTGTGTCTGGATGAGGATGAATTTCAGACAATTGTGGGAGGGGCGAACAGTAAGAAGGTTGGGAGAATTGGTACTATTTGGGGTGAGAGAACTGGGCCTTTAAAGTTTCTTGGCATAACTGCAATTAACTGATTTCATAAAGAAAGTACAGTACTTGGGGTTAAAATTATAAATACTTGTAAAACAATTCATGCATAACAGAGAGCTAATGACATGAAAGGAGACTGCATTTTGCAACACAGGATGTAATAACATTGATGAAAAAGCTCACTTGTGGCTCTATTATGTCTGCTGGATTAGTCTATTTTTGTAGGCTGTTCTTCTTACTCCACTCAAGTTCTATTGGTCTACCTTGGTCAGGTGACCATGCACTATACCATAATACTCACTACATGCACTACTACATTCTAAGGTACTTGGTGTTATGCTATAAATATGGTTATCTACAAACAAAATTTACTTCTTCCCATCTTGCAAATCACAGAATTAATGAATAATGTTAAACAACTCTAGACCTGTGCATCAAAACAGGATGATTGATTTATGGGGTTTAAAGACCCTGGAGTTACAGTAGTACGATTAAGTTAAAGGGCCCAATTTCCAACTAACTGGTTCAAGTCATGCTGGCCAATGCCTTTTTTTTCCAGTTTTGGCTCACTGGATTGTTTTTCCTCCTCCATTGTTTATGCTTATCACCAAGCACAATGGTAACTGGTTCAAGTTATGAGCAGGCCAGGACCCTAGCTCCTGACTAGGGCTGTGACGGTTATCCGTTCAACAGGTTAACTGACTGATCGACCAGTTACATAGTCGCCATTTCTCTAAACGTTTAACCACTTTTGCATCCTCATAATTCAAATTGTTCAGAGCCGCAATTTCTACTGTGGTCACTTGAGCTGTTTGTACCATAAACCACCAAGTTTTGGGCTTAAAATTGCACTTGTAACAATTGCCAATCTTGCCACCCAAAATGATAAAAAGAAACAACGAACTGATCGTCGAAGGCTTTTGACACTACCCTGCATTTGTATGTAGCTTTGTTTTGCTTATTGATCAGCTCGCACAATGAGCTGTGATTCTTCTTGCCAACAATCCCATCGCGTTTAGGCCTGTCGAGCTTATCTTCCATGGAGCCTTTCAACAATCAAATTGCCTTTAAAAACCACAAGACAAGCAGGGAGCTGTAACAAAAGTGTGCATTGCTGCTGTGAAAAAGTTACCAAGCTTTGTACTTCTATGGCAATAAACTCTCTACGAGACCATGATTAAGACACAAAAATGTTTTTCAATAAATCTCCCCACTGTGGCTGACCCATTTATCATGCTGCACATCCATAAATTTCATTATTTCTCATTGTCAGTAGCAGTATTTGGAAAAAATTTAACCCAATATCATATCAAAATGGAACATTCCATGTTGATTTTTATGAATAAGCATACTGTACACAGTTTGTTGGCTGGTCGAGCTATGTACAGACTGGGTTGTAGTTGCAATAATGGGCTACTGTATATTGTAGAAGCTCACCCTAATGAAGCATGTAATGATATGCAACTATCTTTACTTAGCGTATCTGGGCAGCAAATAATTGCACTTGATTAACGTTTCTTATGGTTCCTTTCTGATATAAATATCCCTGTATATTTGGCACTTCTTGTCCAAACCTTAAGTCTTGTTTAAAAAGAATCTTCAAATGAAATGTACAGAAGTCAGATCCCTGAAAAATCCACGTGCGCAGAGGTTTGTGATGCCGTTTCTTGGTGAATTCAGCACTGGGCTTGGCTGGCTGCACAGGCCAGCTATGTAAGTCTGGGATGTGCGATCGTCATAACACGAACTCAATAGGGAAATTTGTTTGGAGGTTTGGTATTTTCACACACTAAATCCCATAGGCTATGGCACGAGTTGTGACTGGCTGACTCCGAATCAACGCAACTGAACCAATCACAATGCAGGGACAATTCAAATGTTGCAACAGATGGTATGCATATGTCACCGAGCAAAACATGATCCCTTGTTTGATGGTAAAAACCGATATGCACGTAAGTCTACTGCATGCATGGGACCATGTGCATCATTGTTTTTGTTTGTAATGACATAATATGACAGCACTGCATAAGTCCTACTTAAAATAACTTTACAGT
Organism: Holothuria scabra; assembly: GCA_037179385.1. Lineage (NCBI taxonomy): Eukaryota > Metazoa > Echinodermata > Holothuroidea > Aspidochirotida > Holothuriidae > Holothuria > Holothuria scabra. Next base: position 10,615,399 of record CM074198.1, read on the forward strand.
GGGAATGCTGGGAATTCCCTAATTTATGCAAGATAATAGCAATTAGTTCTGCTGTTTGCAGCAGGTGTGCCATTCACAATGCAATTTTACAGATAGCTACCATGACAAACACATGAGCATTGTACATGTATTGAACATTGCATTGCAAGCTAGCTGCATCAAAACAGCCGTGACAGTGTTGCATGAATTGTCAGTCTTTTTAACTGATGATGCTTCATAGGATCAGGCAGAAAATACAGCGTTTGGTGGAATGTTAAAAAGTGCACATGGATTAAAGAAAGCTTCATTAAATGCGGGACGGGCTTTTACTGCAAAAAGATCAAATAAACTCAATGCAAAATATGAACATTTTTGCCACATGCTAACATCGGTGAACATGATTTACAATGCCATTTTTAGACTTGTACTTCCTGTATAAAAGTGATGGCTCTCTCTGGAAACATTGATTTTGTTGATGTGCTGAACATGACCTTATTTTTTGGTTAAATGGTTAACCACTGGTTAATAAAATGGGTTTAACGGATAGAGAATTGACTGAAAATGCGCAGCCCTACTCCCAACCTTCCCCTCTCACTGTATACCCTGCTGGGCTGAGCCCTCGTGCAGTGCTTGCATTAATTTCAGGATCATGCATTATCCTGTGATAAACTAACCATCTTTCTTTAACCTTTTGTTTCCATTCCTTACATACTGAACTGTAGTTAAATATTTGACTCCTAATTTGTGTGTAGTGCACTTATGTTGACCCTTGACCCCATCTCGTTGATACCTAACTGGAACAACTGCGCTTTTCAGATAAAATTGGCATCCAATCTGTTTTCTTTCTGTCTTCCTGAGTAAGATGTGTACCACAAAGTTAAAAGCTTCTTTGTCAACTAGAGATAAACCCACCTCCGTTCACTTGACAGCAAATACACCATTTGACACAAATACAAATTTGGAGCAAACTGTACCAATGACAAACAATGTCTGACTCTGTTCTAAGGGTATAGTAGCATAGATAGCACAGTTATATATAGATCAGTATGGCATAACTGTGCAAAGTACAGTTTATTGAGGTTACCGGTTGTTGAAGTGTGTTCATCAGTCTACAGAAACTGAGCAATAAAAGCAAGACTCTGAAAATATTGGAGTTGTCCAAGCACTTCTGTGCAGCCACATACAACTGTTCAACAACTATGTACTAAATCATATATTTTTATCAGTCCCATTGTGACCTTACAAGATAATAAGCATTGGCTTCATTTTTGCGGTCCTCTGATACAAATGATACAGTTATACAAATTGTGAAATTTTTGGTTTTTTCTAAAATGAGGAGATATTTTAACTAAAACTGAAACAAATTGTACCAAAATCCTAAACCGAAATGGTTAAATCAGCCCGCAATTTGCAACCACAAAAGCAGGATGCCTCATGAGTCCAGATCATAGACACTGGAATGATTATGCACAATGACTTGCAAATCTATATTTAGCACATGTACATGATGACAGTCTTTTAGATCTTTAATGAATACTTCTTGATTCCTTCTTGCCTTTGTAAGAACAATTGCTCATCATCACTAACTGTCAATAAATTCTGTGTTAATCTTTTGAAGAATTACAGTATGGGATCTGCCAAAACAGAAACACTCCATTAGATTCAATTTCAAAAACTGGCAAAAAGAAATACGCTACATTCAAAATTTTTTAACTTCAAGAAAGAAATAGTTCAGGCTTAAACAGGAAAATAACATGAACTATGGAATATGATAATGCATTTGATATCAAGAAACTGGACAAGATACCAACAACACATAAAAGGGTACAAAAAAAAGTAAAATTTTTGTAAATGTACCGTACAGCAATGTCAGGCATCACATGAAATCTCCCTCACTCATACGGTATTATGATGAAGTACAGGCATACAGTGCATGTGAGAACCATCTTGATTCTATTATATCCATAGGCCCTACCTGTAAACTTTGCATCAATTTATTTTACACAATTTATTTTACAAAGCTTAAGGTTTCTGACTACAGAAACAAAGACAATGGATGTATCATGTCAGACTACTGTAACTAACCTGCAGTTCTCTCAGCCAAGCTACAGAAGTAGCAGCCATGCTTTGTACACATTACAATAGCACACTAGTTAGGTCACGCTATCAAAATGTCTGTCGGAAACAAAGAATGAGGGAACCTGCTGCAGCTTGGCAGAGGCAGGCACTGTGATCTATGGTTTTGACATGGTTCCTAAAATGACTTTCTAAAGAAACAAAAGAAGCAGTACCATGCAATTTTTATGAAGAACAGACTATCCTATTGGTAATCCTTTTAAAACTGTTTCCTTTTCACAAGGCGTGGAATAGTTTCCTTTAAATTAGACTACAGTATGCATGATTCTCCCACCCAGGAAATATTAGCCAAAATCACAGTACTATGTGCCAATTACACTAACAAAACACTACATGTAACATGACTTTAGCAAACTTTTATTCTTATGGCAGTATTTCATAATTTTCACAAACACCAAAACATTTCAGGAACATTTTCATATAATTTAACAAAACCATCCTGATACATTTTTCCAAAGCCTACTCTATGTGAATCCCTTCAATAATTCTCATGAACACACTTCCAAATGCTTTCAGATGTTATGAAACACCGAAGAAGACACCTGTTCTGAATATGGTATTATTCTTCTTACTATTTGCACTGCTATTATGGTTGGTGAGATTAGGTAAACAGCTTAACAGATCAAACCCACACATTAAAATGCTTGGATATATTCCTGTTTTATTTTAAACACTGTGCAATTCTTAACAAGATTACAATTTATCTGCTTCATCTTAAACTTTGCCTCACAAATATCAGCTGTTCCCTTTATACTCATCCCAATGTTTGGATAGGAGTTTTGATAAAGATCTTAATATGCATTAAGGACTTAAACTTCAGCAAAGCAGGTGGATGTCATCAGTACCTACAGTACATATTGACACTGTCTTTGGAAATCCTTCAGTAAAAACTTACACTGCACTATTGCAGTGCAGTAAAGCTGTACAAAAAATATGTAAATTTGTCATTATTACCAGAATTACACGTACTAACTTATCACTTGTTCAGGCAAGAACATTTAACATTGGTGATTGTGGCCATGACAATAATTTAATTAACCTGGGAGAGGGTGGATTTACTAATATTTCTGTTAAGAAAGTTTAAATACAGGTTTCATATTACAGTACATGTACCAAGAGGGCTCTCTTTTGTTGGTAAATAAAAAGAAAAAAAATCAGGAATTATCTTCTCACTGAGTTCCCCAAACTCCCTGGTTTGCCAAACAGTACTGAAGGTGAGGATACAAATAGATTGTCAAATTTGTAAAGATTAATCCAATGGTTTACATTTTGCTCAGCTCAAGTCCTGAATTTCATAGAGACACTTGGAAGAGACATAAAAAATGTGTGAGATTGAACAGTTGTTCAAAAAAAATTGGGGGATCCATGTGTTCCTTGCAGTACTCAACCTAATCAATTGAGGATATGGTGTTGTACCCACTCTCCTTAAATTGTCCCCTAACATGTAACCTAGATTTGAGTCGATAATCAAGCCCTTGGCATAATTTGTTTCAATCTACATGCTTCCAATCAAATTAAATGAATGGAAGGTGCTTGGAGGACATTTTCTCACATAGGAATTCAAAGACATCTGCTTCATTAGGACTTTTTATGAGGTTAAAACAAAGGCACTTGGAGTTCTACAGTAGTAGCACTCAATTGCAATGGATACCTACATTCATCCACTCGCATTGGACCTGAGTTAGTTACTCTCAGCAAATGAGGGCTTCCACAAATAGCCCACTACTTAAACTTAATTAACTTTGAATTACTGAAGAAAGTGTGAACAGACCACAAATCACTAAAATGTTCTAGTTTGAAATGAAATTGGTCATTAGCTATGTGAGTGAAAAAGAGACTTGTTAAAATCAGCAGTACATACTGTAGAGATAAGATGTCTGTATTTTTTAAGAGCCAACTTTTGTTGTTTAAATTATTTTGCATCACCTTTGACACAGTGTGTGTAATACAATCTGACCAAAACATCATTCTTTTTTTTTAATTTTACAAAATGGTATTACTCCTATCTGTAATATAATGGAAATGTTCTTTAAATCCTAATAGGTAGTTTGCATGCAATTGCTACCCCTAAAATATTTATTCTGTTACTGTATTCACTGTACAAGTCACTGCTCAAGTCATCACAATAGGCTATAGTACTGTATTTATGTGATTTCCCCCATTTTGCCCTTCCCGACGAACATTCTTTACACTCTGAACAAAATTATTTATACTGTATTATATTTTTTGTAATTGTATGTCATTTTTAATACAAAAAAGTTCTTCCTTGCCATGTTTTGGAAGATCTATATTGTTTTAATGCAGGTGTGTCAAATTGAGTACGTGCAAAAATGTTTACTGTGTTGATACTGTAAATAAACTGACAAAACCACTACATTTTCTTACTGTATAAAGGAATCCCACAAGACCGAAGGTTCATTAGACTGATGGACCAAAAGACCAAAAATTTAAATGAGAAAGGGTCTGTGAGATCCAAAGTAAGAAAAGGTTTGCAAGACCGAAAATGTTAAAGAGTTTGCAGGACAGATAGGGTGAAGAGGTTTGAGAGACCAGGAAATTTTCTGTACATGAAAATATGTCAAAAGTTACAGTATCACCAAACTCAATTGCATAATGAGATAGAATGTACCTTTTTATTTTTCTCTGATGTGAATGTGATTGTGGTATTGTTTACCATTTGTAGGGTGGAACACTACAGCAAGATGCTTGCATGTAAGCACAGTATATTTAAATTTATAAATACTTGGCTGAAACAAATGCTATAAGTTTCATTATTAGCCAGGGATGACGTTTAAAGTATTTTTGAAACTTTTTCCCTGTTGACTTATCATTATAGATCTCTTGCATATGTTGTTGCCTTATGAAAATTGGATCCCAATTAGATGGTCACTGTAATACTCCTAGTGACTACTTCTATCTCATTGCCTCTCAGCATACAAATAAAAGAGACAAATGAAGGATATTCTCTGGGTTACCTAGGTGATGCATGGTGATTTCAGAGTCTGCATAATGATGTACAGTTTCGGTTGCACCTAGTCCAAGAGGGTCTGTCGAGGCAAGAAAGTGCCCACGGATCTAGAAAAATAGAGTCCTTCATATATTAAACCTACTTTCAACTTTGCAAACTGCATTAACACAGTTAAAAAGTACTGTATGACTAACATAATAGAAAACAGTTCAAAATTTCCGGAAAAACATTTACCTATTATCCATTGCCAAAATCATGTGATGTTGAATGAAACAGTTGCCTCAAGAGCTTTATACAGAAATTTTTATATTCAATTGGTGAAAACCATGGTAATAGGCACTTTGTAAATTATAAAAATTAGCCAAGAGAATGTGTCAAGGAAAAGATATTCTCATATTCTAGAGGCAATGAATGAAATAACACAAGATTTGTTAATTAGACATTCATAACTATTTTATGAACATTCAGACATGTAGTTCAGTGTCAAAGCAGTTTCTTATACAAAGACATAAAATTTTCACAATTTGCATACAAAAATTACGTTTAAATTTCATGATTCATTAATCATTTAAGCAAATTAAAAGAATTTTTTAAGCTGAATTACAGTAACAACATAGCAAGGCCACATTAACCATGTCCATGTATTAGAATTACCAGTCCAGGACTGTTTTTAGACTGTCAGTTGAATTATGAAATACAGTAATGCATCAACTTTTTAAATCTTTTGTTTAATACAAGTTTCACTCTATAATTAGTCATGGAAGTGATAATTATGATGTTCCTATTATTTTAGAACTTGCTGATGCCTACAGTACTAGAATAGGCTATTGTGATGAGTGCCAAAGCCTTATGAAACTTGCAGTAGGCTTGGCACTTTACAGAAAACCAGTCAATTGTCAAATGACATCATTACAAAGGTAAGGTTTGGTTCTCCAGTCATCAAACTGAATGATTAAGGATACTTGATCACATTTTTGTTAAACATTTAGCAAGCAGCTAGTTCATTTTCTTTTAAGATATTTCTTGCATGAAATACTTCCACTGAAATTTTCAATACTTGTTGTAACTTGACCTACGGACCGTGACTAACTATACCACTGCATGCATTAAACTAGCAACATAAGTGGATACACCTGTACTATCACTGGATGTAAATGGTCAATACACATGCAGCTCAATGTTAACCTACTTTACTCAGCACCTTCAAGTGAATGTTGCAAGAAACTTCATACTGAATAGCATTTATCTACAAGGGTTTCCTAGGGATTTAAACTTTTAGTCTGAAGAATGGCAATGCTCTGTGAAGAAAATAACAGGGGTTAGAGTCTAAGTCATATGCCCAAGTGCTGTCATTGTCAGCTACTGTCACATGCTGTATTAACAGGGGGCAGAATTGCAACCTTCAATTTAAATCTGGGAGAAAATAGATGATGGAAACTAATGTTTGGAAAACCCTTACTAGCGTAATTCCAGCAACACATGAATTCAATTCTTTATAAGAAAGCTTGAACTGTGACACCATTGTCACAGGCACTCTGCAAGACTGCAAATAAATGTCCCTGGTGATAAAACAAAATAAGACCACTATACTGCAATGTAGATGGCACTAGCAGAATTGTTGTGGCCATCAGATGTCAAGAACTGCTTGATGCACATGTCCACTCCACATCACCAGACACTGGAGAACAGGCAAATTAGCCAGCCGGCTGTGTTAAAGAACACTTACTGTAGGACTGTGCCAAGGCAGTTAATTTAAATCATCTTGGAGATAAACCCACCTCGCAGACATCATGCACCGCACATCTGGTCAGATATCAGGTTTACAAAGGGAACCCAAAGGTATATTTCAATAACATTCTCATAAGAACAGTAAACCTACACACTACAGCTCTGCATTCCAATCAGGAAATCAACAAAACCTCACCAGTTTGAAGTGTATGACTTCCCATGCATTCCTCTATGTAATTCCTCTTGTTGCCATGCAAGCACATCTGGCATAATTCCTTTAAACACCAGAATGGGGCCCTTTCATTACAAGTGGGAAGTGTGCTAGCATACTGTTCCTCTTATGCCAGATGGCCTCACAGGCAATGGGGGAAAATTAGACTAATAAGTGATGAGGAGCGACCCACTGTACAGTAACAAACACCATATGATTCAAGTATTCAGAATTCATCACACTTGTTCTAAAAGGGAAAGGTGCAAGTCTGACACAACTTCATGCAGCACATTTCAACATGACCCCATTTCGAAAATAAGTTGAAACCTTTGCAATCACTTCGCATTATAAGATTTGTTAGTGTTGACTTTTGTTTTTCTCTTCCTCTCCCTTCAGGATACTAGGTGGGGTTTTTAGTGCTATAGTGTACAGCAGTGTCAGACATTTAGCGAAATTAGTGCAAAGCTTTCAAGAGCAATCATAGTGAAGTTTATACCAACTGCAGTGTATTGTTTTAGCGATTTAGTGTATGAACTTTGAACTTTCTCATTCCAAATACTGAGTCAGCTCCCTGAACCTATTTTATCCTGCTATAGTGAATCAACCAAGGACTTAACAGGTAAGCTTTCTTTAGAGGCTTTTAACATGGTAGCAGAGCCTGGTTGCTAAATCCCATCCTCCCTATACAGAGTCATGGCAAGTTACAAAACCCCACCAGTATTTAGTGAAGCGAAGCCGTACGCCAGATGGATCGAAGAGGTTAAAGCCTGGCAGGTAGTGACAGACTTAAAGAAAGAGAAACATGGCTTGGCCATAGCCTTAACCCTTCCTGAGGTGGGAGCCAAATCTATAAGGGATAAGGTCTTCAGTGAAGTGGATATAGAGGAACTTAAGAAAGATACAGGTGTTGAAACCCTCATAAAGTTTATGGACAATGTTTTCAAGAAGGACGAATTATCTGCTGCCTATGAGGCTTACACTAAATTTGATCGTTACAGAAGGAAAACAGAGACGACCATGGAGGAATATGTTGTGGAATTCGAGAAGCTGTATAACAAAACCAAAAAGTATAAGATGGAGCTCCCTCAACCAGTCCTGGCCTTCAAACTTTTGGAGAGTGCTCAATTAGAGCATAAAGAAAGGCAACTAGTACTTACAGCTGTGAATTACAAGGAACCAGACGGCATGTTTTCTCAAATGCAGATTTCTCTTAAGAAGTTCTTTGGAGAACAGTCGATGTCATCAATGGAAACCAAAGATGGACTGGCCATCAAGGCTGAACCAACATTTATTGGTTCTGACGAAACTGCATTTGTCACTGGAAGAGGAGGTTTCAGAGGTAATGGTCGTGGAAGGTACAGTAATGCTCAGTATGATCGTGCTAAGAATTTTAACAGAGGTCGTGGCAACAGAGGAGGAAGGCAAAATTCTCAGAGTATAACCAAGCGACTGAATCCGCTTGGACCTGATGGTTACCCTTTGAAATGTAGCAGTTGTGAATCAATCCGACATCTTCTGAAAGACTGCCCAGATTCATATGAGAACCTGCAAAGGAGTGTATTGCAAACACGTAGTAAAGAAGAGGAAGCTGTGTTGTTCACTGGGAACAAACAGTCAGAGACAGAAGTTTTATTGACAGAGGCTTTGGGTTCTGCTGTCTTGGATAGTGCGTGTAGCTCAACGTGTTGCTGGAGAAGCCTGGATGGCTCATTATATTGATATGCTTGAAGAAGAAAAGAAGGCTCATGTAATGAGGAGCAAAAGTGACACAGTTTTCAAGTTTGGGGGTGGAAAGCGCTTGAAGTCTAAGGAGAAAGTTACCATCCCATGTGATATTGCTGGTGTGAAATGCCAAGTGACTACTGATGTGGTGGAAAGTGATATTCCTCTGCTTTTGGGAAAGCCGGCAATGAAGAAGGCAAAAGTGAAACTTGACTTAGAAAATGACTGCGCAACCATTTTCGGGAAGACAGTTGACCTTCAGTGTACCTCTTCTGGTCACTACTGCATCCCTATTGTTGAAACAACAATTCCTGTCAGTGACACAGTAGAGGCCTTGGTGTCAGAAGAAGAGAGTTCTAAAGAAAAACTAAAGAGAATTGAGAAGCTGCACAAGCAATTTGCCCATCCAACTGCACAGAAGCTGAAATACCTGCTGAAAGATGCCAATATTTCTGATCAGGAAACAATGGATTTAGTGGAAGAAATTGTATCAAAGTGTGATGTTTGTAAGAGATACAAGAAAACACCTCCAAGGCCTGTAGTTGGATTGCCTCTGGCTAGAGAATTCAATGAAGTTGTGTCCTTGGATCTCAAAGAATGGAAAAGTGGCGTATATTTTTACACATTATTGATGTTGCTACACGTTTTAGCATGGCTGGTGTTATCTACAGAAAAACCCCCAAGGTGATCATTGATACAGTGATGAAGTTGTGGATTGGCAGTGGTTTGGGAGCACCAAAAAAATTTCTTTCTGATAATGGTGGAGAATTTTCCAATGAGGATTTCAGAGATATGGCTGAAAATCTTAACATTGAGGTATGGAACACAGCGGGCAGGAGTCCCTGGCAAAATGGTCTGTGTGAGAGAAACCATGCAGTTGTTGATAATTGTGTTCAGAAGATTTTGGAGGATTACCCCAACATGGATATCGAGCTAGCTCTAGTGTGGGCAGTGAATGCCAAAAATTCATTGCAGATGGTGTATGGATATAGCCCTTACCAGCTTGTGTTCGGTAGGAATCCAAACCTGCCATCAGTGCTCTCTGACCAAGCTCCAGCCCTTCATGGAACCACAGTGAGTGAAATATTTGCTAAACATCTGAACGCCTTACATGCTAGTCGTAAAGCATTTGTTCAAGCTGAAGCATCAGAGAAGATAAGGAGAGCCCTCCGACACAAGATTAGAAGTTCTGATGATTTTTTTCAGCCTGGTGACAAGGTGTATTACAAGCGTGATGAGAGTAACAAATGGAGAGGTCCAGGCAAAGTTCTTGGGCAAGATGGTAAAGTGGTTTTCGTCCGTCATGGTAGTGTGTATGTGAGAGTGCATCCCTTTCGACTGCTAAGAATTGATACAGAGTTTGATAAACCACCTTTGAGGGACCCCAAACTTCAAATACTTGGGAAGAGGGGTCATGGTAGTTCCCAAACAAGTGGCAAGGCAGATGATGGCTTACCTGAACCACAGGAAGAGGAAGATGATTATAGTGATAATCCTCAGGCAGTGACTGATGACATAGAAGAAGGAGAATCCAGCCAAGATCATAACCAGTCTGACCAAAGAACAGAAATATGATCTGCCCAGGCATTGCCCAAAGTGAAACAGAACATCACATACTTACCAACTGGTGGAAGCTCATGGATTGAATGCGAAGTTGTACAAAGGTCTGGAAAGGCCACTGGAAAATACCGTAATTGGTTTTATGTAAAGGAGAAAAGTGACTCATCACTTAAAGAGCTGGATTTTGAAAATGATGTTCAAGATTGGAAGATTGTGGAAAACAATTCAAATGAAAGGGATGAATCTGGTACCAGTGAAGAGGCCAATGCTGTCTTTATTCCCTTACACAGACATGATGAGCCAGAAGTTAGACTTGCCAAAGATGAAGAACTTGCCAATTGGAAGAAGTTTCAAGTATATGAAGAGATGGTAGATTGTGGCCAGCAAGCTATATCTACCAGATGGGTGATAACAGAGAAGTCAGCTGATGGTAAGAGAACTGTCAAAGCCAGACTTGTGGCTCGTGGGTTTTGAAGAACAGAATTGTGTTCAAGCTGACTCTCCTACAGTTTCTAAAGAGACAATGAAGGTTTTTCTGGCTCTGGCATCTACTCTCTCCTGGAAATGTCACTCCATAGATATTAAAGCTGCATTTTTGCAAGGAAATGAGATCAACCGTGAGATGTTTCTGAGGCCACCTAAAGAGGCTGATGTTACTGGCAAAGTGTGGAAATTAAAAAGTGTGTGTATGGTTTGAATGATGCCTCAAGAAATTGGTATTTCAGTGTCAGGGATGAACTCCTTAAACATGGATGCTCACGCTCAGAAGTAGACCTGGCATTATTTTTCTGGCACAATGAAGGGAAACTGAAAGGCATTTTCATTTTGCATGTTGATGATTTCCTGTGGGCTGGTACAGACAACTTCCAAAGAATGGTGGTAGACAGGGTAAGATCAGCTTTCAAAATTGGGAAGGAGGCAGAAGGTGCTTTCAGATATATTGGACTTGAAATTGCTCAAGGAAAAGATGGCATCATGCTCACACAGGATAATTACGTAGATTCCCTTTCAGAGATCCCTGTTCCAGCAAAAAGAGTGGCTCAAAAGGAGTTTTTACTCAAACAAAGTGAAGTAACAGAGTTGAGAGGAGCCATTGGTCAAGTGCAGTGGGCATCTAACCAAACAAGACCTGATGCCAGTTATGATGCCTTGGAGCTTAGTACTGCAACCAGAGAACCTAGAGTAAAAGATTTGATCCAAGCCAATAAGGTGATCAAGAAGTTAAAATCAAAAAGGAGTAACATCCTCTTTCCTAACCTGGGGAGATAGAGCAGTTGAGTTTGACAGTATTTTGTGATGCCTCCTATGCAAATTTAACTGATGGAGTTTCCAGTGCTGGTGGTCACATTGTGTTTTTGACTGGTGAGGACAACAAATCTTGTCCCCTTACTTGGCGATCTGGAAAAATTCGAAGAGTGGTACGGAGTACTTTAGCGGCAGAAGCTCTCTATGGCTGATAGCCTTGACTCAGCTTATTGCCTTGGATATTTGCTGTCAGAAATGGTTTTCAACAAGCCTAAGGAAAATAGAGTGCCTATCAGAGTGTGTACTGATAACAAATCCCTATTTGAGAACATTCACTCTACCAAAGCAGTTAGTGAGAAGCGTCTTAGAGTGGAGATAGGAAGCATCAAGGAGATGCTCCATAAAGGAGAACTTTCTAGTGTCAAGTGGATTGAGAGTGGTGCCCAAATTTCAAATTGCCTGACAAAACGTGGGGCATCTTGTAAGGAACTAATGGACATCCTACAAGTGGGGAACTTACAGAACTATGGTGTTTCCCATCAGTATCCTACCAGAAGTTAAGTTGTTTCCAGAAAAAGAAAAAAGGGGGAGATTTGTTAGTGTTGACTTTTGTTTTTCTCTTCCTCTCCCTTCAGGATACTAGGTGGGGTTTTTAGTGCTATAGTGTACAGCAGTGTCAGACATTTAGCGAAATTAGTGCAAAGCTTTCAAGAGCAATCATAGTGAAGTTTATACCAACTGCAGTGTATTGTTTTAGCGATTTAGTGTATGAACTTTGAACTTTCTCATTCCAAATACTGAGTCAGCTCCCTGAACCTATTTTATCCTGCTATAGTGAATCAACCAAGGACTTAACAGGTAAGCTTTCTTTAGAGGCTTTTAACAAGGTTATTCTGTACAACTCAATACTGTGGTTATTCCTGAACAATGCATACCACAGGCTATGTCAATTAAATGCACTGTTCTTCAATGAGCCCTTAAGATAGCTTGATATATTTCATCCTTGAAGATTATTGTATACTCCCCATCTTAATGACTGATCATGCTCAATGCAGTGCAGTATTGGCACTAGGTCTCAGAATTGTGTGGAAGGGGGGGGGCAGAAGAAAGAGGGGATATTTTCCCTTTAAAATATTTTAACAAGATTTCGGTTAAAATTATCAAATAAGCAGACAGGTGTCCATTTCTTTGCAAAATACGTCATTTCTCTATCAGGCAATCAAATCATGGACATACTACCTTCCAAAGTAGTACTTCCATGATCAAACAGATTTTGAAACTTGCAGGATTTTTAAGAAAATCCTGGAAAAAAGGGGAAACTCCAAACGGATCATTAAGATTACAAAATAGTGAATCAAATTGATGAAGAGAGAAATACAAACTGGTATAAATGTCTAAGAAGTGAATTGCTGTTAATTCCTCAACAAAGACCCTTCTTTAGTTGAGATCCTTCCACAGGTTAGATGGGGCGAGGACACCCCACCATCTTGCTTGGAACCAACTCACCTGATAAGATCTGATGATGGCTTGTACTGACAGATGGTCCTCAATCACCTTCCTATCCAATGTCTTGGCACCTACATCTTGTATCACCTGAGAGGCAGGGACTGGTACAGTAGATGACATGGTAGGAGCTGGGTACCCAGCCTCCACAGGTGGTGGTGGAGAATACGCTGCTCCTGGAGATGCACCTTTCTCAGCATTTTTAAAGAAAATATCCCAAGACTGTAAAAAGGACAAAATCAATTAATTTTGTGAAAGCTACTGAATGTTATGGATGACAGAGCAGGTGCATTAGCAACATATCATTTAGGTAGTACTTTGCATCATATGAATAGGAACATTGTTACGCACAAATTAAAAAGTAAATTGCATTCAACTACAACAAGTCTTTGCTAAGGTTATGTTAAAATTTCATGGGCATGTGGGACCTTCGAACCCTACAAAAGAAGCAATTTAGCTTGTCCAGTATTCATAAAAATTTGAGCAGCTCCAGGAAAAAAGTGGTGGCTAGAGGTATCAGACCAGGTTTTAGAGACAACCCTAGCTGCATCAACTGTTTAGGAAATTTACTTTCAAGCACTGTAATTTTTTTTGAATAATGAGCTGCTACTCAAGGGAAGCGAATCCCTGCTTTCTCTCACAAACCAAGTAGGCTAAATGCTAATACAATGACCAAGCTCCAAAAGTAAACTGCTTTTTAATAAGTTTTTCATTACACAGGCAGATGACAAAATTCCTGCATGTATTTTTCAACCGTCAATCCTTTTCCTCTACTAGGAAATGCTTTTTAGTAGGGGTGTTACAAACTAACACAGTAGGTTTTAATGTACCCTAAGACTGACTAGTCCTATAGCAGCCAGTCACATGTTTGTCCACGTGTACAGAAGCATATTCCCAAAGTCATCTGATACAATTTCAGTGACAGACTTGTGTTACAAAGTGCAAGATACCAGTACCCTATTAGTTTCCTGCTGGCAGTATTAGCCCATAAAAACTCTGGCAACTGTCAGTGCCCTGATTGTTCAGTGACTTCCAACTCCTGTATTAGTGTATGGTTCCAACAAATTCCACACAGTCATGTACTACAATACAGTAACTCCATTGTAAACATGGAAAACCTATTGTTTGAGTACTTTGCATACATCATCACACACACCTCCAACACACCCACAAATAAAGGATGCTGATTGGCTGTTGGAAATGGAGTGGCAAAGGTGGGTATCACAGCTTGCAATGACATCACAAGGTCAGGGCTGCTCTTGTTTGGGTATTCTTCTGTTTACAAGCATAATTATGGAGGTTTGAACAGGCTTTACAGTGTGCGGAATCATTATACTGCATACTGTGCAATCAATTTTGGTGAATGTGTGTTGAAATAGTCTCCATTTATAAAAGACTGATAGTACTGTCTTGAATGCAATCCTTGGAACTGTTATTGCATGCATAATGTTCATACTGCACACCAACATATATTTCTTAGCAAAGAGTGATAAATAATTTATACAAGGCAGTATGATTGCCTTCTTTTCAAGACATAAGTTCCCCTTGGATAGAAATTCAGCTGCTTGTTGCACATTTCAAAACATGCAACTTCCAAACTCTTCTTGTGCATAATACGTTGAGGATATGAAGCCATTGCTGGAGTTTATTGATGAGACAGAATGTTTTGATAATGACTAGAGCTTTTTACTTTTAATGCTATGTTGGAGCATTTTAAATGCAATATTTCCCTTTAACCATGCTCAAAAGAAATGACATCTGGGTAAAATCCAAAAGTGGTCACCTTCAATGTGTAAAAATGAACCTGAATAACCAGTCAAAAATTTTGTATGATTGTGTAAGGCACATATCTAGGTAAATTTTTTCATAATTTAAAATTCCTCAATCTTCTCTATTTCATGTGAAATTTGGGGAAAAAGAGAGAGAATTGTTATTTTATTGTGATGGGATGCAAATACCTTCTTCAGATAGCATCGGCAAGTTTTATTGTTAACACATTAGTTTTACTCACCAGGTAATACTGGATGTTAGGAGGTTAATAAAATTGCATAAATTGATTTTCATAATCCAAGGCACATACGATAAGTTGCGACTTTTTTGGTGTAGAATTCCATCCCATCACATTTTGGAACTTGTTTTTTCATTTTTTTTTTACAAACAGGGTGGCAGGATGTGAGGTAATTACCATAAACTACCAATAATACACAAGTTGAACCATGTAAAGTCATTTTACTCTGTTTAGTTAAATTCATTTAATTTCAACATGGGATAGAAAATTTGATGACAGGACAGAATTCTCATGCGACAGTTTTTAAGAAAAGATTAAGACTACTTGTTTACCAAATAACTGAGGTGGGGGGTGAGGGTGACTTGATTGGCCTATCAGGCATTCTGCCAGAAACAGGAAAAAGAGGGGGATTTATCACTGCTTAACCCCTGTCTTAAGTGATGCTTAGGTTATGAGTGGGCTATGGGGGGCAAGCTTGATTCAAGGCCCTTAAAAAGGTGCAATTTGAAGGGTTTGAAAGGCATATTGTAAGTCTAAACATTGCTGAAAGAGCATCCTCTCTTCTTTAGGTAAGACACAATTTTCAAATTTTTATGGAAATGAAAAGAGGGATTTTATCCACCTTTTTCTAAAGGATGGGTGGGGGGAAGGGGCAAATCCCCCTTACACCTTTCTGGCAGAAACACTGCCTTCATTGTGGTACCATAGCCCTTATGCATTAACAACACACTGATGTCATCCTTGAGAGCAAAACAATGGAACATATGGGGCAGCATGCATAAGAGTTTGCTCTGCCCTTGTAGCAGACTATGCACATATTCAACTGGTTGACAAACCCCAAAGGAGGTCATACTTTTGTTCTGTGACATCTAATAGGTTCTATAATTAACTGAATGTCAGAAAAAAAATGTGACATTTGATCTCTTTCATTGTTCTACAAACAAGTTGAAACTGTCATGCTAGTCCACTGAGTGGTCAGTCTTTTCGTTCAGCTCATTGTTACAAACCAGAAAGCCAAAAGGCTTAGTGATTCCTTGCCGCTGAAATGTGAGGCCTTTTTTCACACTGACATTGCTTGGCAATGTTTTTCAATTAACAGGGCTCCATAATGTGCCCACAAAGTACACATGCAAGGCATCCAATCTTCCTACATTGAGATCCCCTTGTCTGCTAGAACCCAAATGACATTTGACCTCCACCAAAAACTTCTGGGACCATGTATTCACTATGTGCCATCTACAGGACAAGTTACAGGACCCTACAAGTGACATTTCTTGAAAGACTGTGCAGGAAAGCTTGTCAGGCTTTGAACATGCTGACTCCAAATGAACTTTGACCTTTCAGAAAATCAATAGGGATCATCTACTCAATATGACCAATCCACACACTAAATATGAG
Organism: Holothuria scabra; assembly: GCA_037179385.1. Taxonomy (NCBI): domain Eukaryota; kingdom Metazoa; phylum Echinodermata; class Holothuroidea; order Aspidochirotida; family Holothuriidae; genus Holothuria; species Holothuria scabra. The sequence continues at coordinate 10,631,857 of CM074198.1, forward strand.
CACAGTCACATGTACCGTGCTCTTGAGATATCGTGTTTACGAAGCTTTTGACCTTTTGACCTCTCATGACCCCAAATGACCTTTGACCTCCACCAAAAACGATAGGGATCATCTACTCAATATGGCCAACACACTCGCCAAATATGAGTATAGTCACATGTACCGTTCTCGAGATATCTTGTTTACGAAGTTTTGACCTTTGACCTCTCGTGACCCCGAATGACCTTTGATCTCCACCAAAAACAGTAGGGATCATCTACTCAATATGGCCAAGGCACACACCGAATATGAGATTAGTCACACTTACTCTTCTTGAGATACCGTGTTTAAAAGCAATTTTTAAGAAATTTACCTATTGACCTCGTGACGCATCTCAAATGACCTTTTGACCTCCACGAAAATCAATAGGGATTATCTACTCAATATGACCAACCCACACACCAAATATGAGCATAGTCACATGTACCATTCTCGAGATACCGTGTTTATGAAGTTTTGACCTTTTGACCTCTTGTGACCCCAAATGACCTTTGACCTCCACCAAAAATAAAAGGGATCATCTACTCAATATGACCAACCCACACACCAAATATGAGTATAATCACATGTACCGTTCTCGAGATATCGTGTTTACGGCTTTTGACCTTTTGACCTCTCGTGACCCCAAATGACCTTTGACCTCCACGAAAATCGACAGGGATCATCTACTCGATATGACCAACCCACACACCAAATATGAGCATAGTCACATGTACCTTACTCGAGATATCGTGTTTATGAAGTTTTGACCTTTTGACCTCTCGTGACCCCAAATGACCTTTGACCTCCACCAAAAACGATAGGGATCATCTACTCAATATGGCCAACCTACACACCAAATATGAGTATAGTCACATGTACTGTTCTCGAGATATCGTGTTTATGAAGTTTTGACCTTTTGACCTCTCGTGACCCCAAATGACCTTTGACCTCCACCAAAAACAATATGGATTATCTACTCGATATGACCAACCTACACACTAAATATGAGTATGGTCACATGTACCGTTCTCCAGATATCGTGATTACGAAGTTTTGACCTTTTGACCACTCGTGATCCCAAATGACCTTTGACCCACCAAATACAATAGGGATAGTCTACTTAATAGGGCCAACCTACACACCCAAATATGAGTGTAGTCACATGTACCGTTCTTGAGATATCGTGTTTACAAGGTTTGGACCTTTTGACCTCTCGTGACCTCTCGTGACCCCAAATGACCTTTGACTTCCACCAAAAACAATAGGGATCATCTACTTGATATGACCAACCGACATAGTAAATATGAGCATAGTCACAAGTACCGTTCTTGAGATAACGTGTTTACAAAGTTTTGTCGTTTTGACCTCTCGTGACCCCAAATGACCTTTGACCTCCACCAAAAACAATAGGGATCATCTACTCAATATGACCAACCCACACACCAAATATGAGCATAGTCACATGTACTGTTCTCGAGATATCGTGTTTACGAAGTTTTGACCTTTCGACCTCTCGTGACCCCAAATGACCTTTGATCTCCACCAAAAACAATAGGGATCATCTACTCAATATGGCCAATGCACACACCAAATATGAGCATAGTCACACTTACCCTTCTTGAGATACCGTGTTTACAAGCAATTTCTAAGGAATTTACCTATTGACCTCTCGTGACCCCAAATGACCTTTGACCTCCACAAAAATCAATAGGGATCATCTACTCAATATGACCAATCCACACCCAAATATGAGCATAGTCACATGTACCGCTTCTCCAGATATCGTGTTTACGAAGTTTTGACCTTTTTGACCTCTCGTGACCCCAAATGACCTTTGATCTACACCAAAAACAATAGGGATCATCTACTCAATATGGCCAATGCACACACCAAATATGAGCATAGTCACACTTACCCTTCTTGAGATACCGTGTTTACAAGCAATTTCTAAGGAATTTACCCATTGACCTCTCGTGACCCCAAATGACCTTTGACCTCCAAGAAAATCGATAGAGATCATCTACTCAATATGACCAACCCACACACCAAATATGAGCATAGTCACGTGTACCGTTCTCGAGATATCGTGTTTACAAGATTTTGACCTTTTGACCTCTCGTGACCCCAAGTGACCTTTGACGTCCACCAAAAACAATAGGGATCATCTACTCAATATGGGTAATCCACATGCCAAGTATGAGATCCCTCGGACTTACCCTTCTTGAGATATCGTGTTTACAAGCCAAAGCGTCACATACGCACACACACACACACACACACACACACACACACACACACACACACACACACACGACATCACCATCGCATAGATTCCTTGCCTGCCTACGGCAAGGAATCAAAAACCAGCGTTGGAGCTAAAATTGTTTCAACTGCGCAGAAATCCAATACAAACTTCATTTACTTCATTTACACACATTTATGTGGATTGGTTGAAGCAAGGTTATTACCTGTCTATGTTTATTCAAATGAGAAACACGGCTACCATCATCATACAACTGTACACAGAGTCCCAGTGGTCAATGTAACCTGACACTTAGTTCTGTATGGTTTTGGTACCATGCAAGCATACACACAGCCATGAGAAAGAAAGTTCATTATTTTTCAACCAAAGATTATTTGTCAGCTTTTAACCCAACTCTTTGATGAAAAGTTGTCATCCTTTCACAGAGGCGGCACATGATCAAGACTTCTATCTGACTTCTAAGCTTCAGTGGACCTAATAAGCCTACAGTACGTTAAATTGGTTTTTAACAACTTTGTGGTCAAAGAAGCATTGCAAAGATTCAGAGTTATTGAACACCTCTGACCTCAGGAATAGACTAATTGTGATGATGGCTCATGAACATTAAAACCATCGAATTTTGGGCTCATTGAAAAAAATTTTTGACTATCTCCAGCAGGCTATAAGGGTGGCAGCCTAAGGGGGCTGCAGACACAGAGGGTCTATGCAGGCTACTGTCATGCTTACTACAACTGGGACTCTGGGAGGGAACTTGGGAAGGTACTACTTACAGTTAGGCAATACCACAAAAAATTTACCATTAGTCTTGGGCACTGAGCATTCTTGGGCAGCACTCCCCACTGAGGTTCACTGAAGAGCCTACAGCCATGGCTGTCACTGCCACAGTACCACACTAAAAATAATTCCAGTTGACTTAATGCTTTTGAAAAAATCTGAAATGAAGACATTTACATGGATACTGTAAAGTGTGCAGTACTGTATACATTGCTAATATTCAGGCCATGGTTGGTAAGCCCCGAGTTCATACAAGAATTCAATAATTTCATCAGTCTTCATGTGTAGATAGTTAGATGGAGTTTTATGGCTCAGTTCCTAACCAATCCAGCCAGCCACAGCCTTTTTTTTTTTGGCTTGCCTTGGCTTGTTTTCTTACTCCACTGCTTATGCTGAGCACCAGGCACACTGGTAGTTAAGGTTCCATCTTTTAAGTCTTTGGTAACCCAGCTAGGAGCCAAAGTGTAAGTCACGTTAAAACACTTCAATTGTATTTATTAGTAATGCCTTCTTTTTATTTGGAATTGACAATTCTTTGGAAAGCAAACCATTGTTTAGTTTTACTATTTTACAACTGGCTATACACATTGGTTCCATCTGCTAGTGAAGAAATTTAAATGTGCAATTCTCATTGCACTAAGGTATTAAGAAGTTTTTTCTCTTTACTTTTTGCATTTGTTATCTCACAATCTGGACTGTGCAAACCTAATAAAGGGTATCTAAAGAGCTTTAGTTTGCACACTCTTTGATATTTCTTGGAAAATCTCACTGTGAATTAATGTTACATGTATAAGTGAACAAAAGACACATGAGCTGATAGCATGCATGCAGTCAAAAAATTTCCTTAACTTGTATCAGGGAATGTCTTATTTAAATTCTAAAACACTTGACTCAGGCAGTCAGAAGCAAAAAGGAAGAAAAATGTTGGAAGCTGATTAGTTTCCACTTGAGAAACTCAGGCACTTGGTGGAATATGTAGATGTAGAAAAAATGAGAGCCTCTGATGCCAAAAGGAAGGGAAAAATAGATGTAAAAACTGAGGTAAGCAAACTATGATGTAGACCATTCTGCTGGTGATGTGACAAGGGCAAGATACTGAATAGTTTCCAGCAGGTGGTGGCATAGCACCACCTTTTAGGTTTCATTGCTAGTGATCATTCTGAAATAAGACCGTTAAAAGCAAAGTAAGTAGGACTGTAGGAGCATAATAGGTTACTGTAGTGCCTTTGCAAATTTTATCTGAGTGCATTACCATATTTCATTGCTTTGCTGTTGTTTGACCAGCAATTAATGCTGGAGCAAATGCAGTCTCTTTTGAAATTCATTGCTGTTGAGTTAAAGTGAAAAAGACAAACTTGTTCTAAAAATTCCCTATGTAAAATCTTTACTTGATCAAGAGGAAATTTTGTACAACCAACTAGGCCTTAGGATGTGTTTTCTATGATACACAAAATCTTCTTTGCACTATGAAACCTGGTTTTCTGAATGTTAAACTGTTCCTTCCTATCTGTGAAAGTATGTTGAAGGAGAGATATCATCTCCTTTAATACAGAAGGGAAAGAGAAAGTAGATCCTGATTTTCAGCAGAAATTTATGGTTGCCCTTTAGGCGACCATTTTACTAGTTTTAGTTGTCCACAAGGAAATTTGGTTGTCTGAAACTTTTGGATCACAATCACAAGATAGTAACTGTGTTCATCTAATTAAAGGCAGTCATTTGTCACCCCAAACTACAGTTTCAGTATACATATATCAAAACTCTCAATTGGTACAGCTCTTTGATTGGCATCACATTTAAACAATGCATCATAGCTTAATTACACAGCATGGGCACGGAGAGTGTCTTGATTACACATTATGGACTTGTATGGCCACTGGGAAGAGCCATGAAGCAAAAAACTAGGATTGTGTCTGGATAAAGATGAGTTTTAGATAAATGTGGGAGGGGCTAGTTAAGTAAGTAGGTTGGGAGAATTGGAACTGTTTGGGATGATGAAAATATGCCTTTATATATTATTGTTCATGAAAAATAAAAGAAAGAACATACCACAAGGATTTCTGATGATTTCAATTGGAAATGAATGATTTTCAGGTTTTTGTTCTAGGGTCACTTTGGGTATTCTCAGACGTCGGGTGTTCTCGGACAGTGGTATATAATTTAAGTCACTGACTAACGATAGTTTGATTGATTTTTCACACCACGCAGTTGTTTCATAGATATCTGTATGCAGTCTGCACAGTCACATCCGTAGATCATGAGGCCTTCTCATTTTCAAGAAAATGGAACCTGATTGCAGCAATAAATTTCAGTTTGAAAATTCCTTGGCACATTTCCAAGTGTGCAAGATCTTGGAAATTTTCATGCCGGGCTGTAAATTTTTGTAGAAAAATTCATGTTATGAGAAATATGGTTTTTTTGATTGCCACAAGTTTCGTTAAAACGTTAGTAAGCACAATACTGTGCTATATGCCTTCACATAGATTTACAGCACAGTTCAACTAGTGCTGTCTCTGTTGGGTGTTTTCGGACAGTACACAAACCTACATACATGTCCACACTAATATGTACGCATACGTATGCCTATATGTGTATGCGTAGTGGAAAAGAATGACAATATGAAATGGTTCTTAAGAAAACTTTACTCAATTTTTTCGGACTAAATTTTGTGTTGGGACATTAAACAAAGATTAAATGGATAATTTCTCTATCATTTGATGTGTTTTTTCTGATATTTAGTAATAATATTATTGAAATAGTAAAGCGTCCAAGAACACCCGATTGTGTCCGACAATACCCAACATACACATAACATTTTCTAAGTGCTGTGGTCAGTCTCTGTACGTACAGTATGCGAAGATCCAATACATATCTGGGGCACATTAGTCTGTTAGTACAGTTGTGCCTGTCGAGGTATCAGGTTAGCATCAGTGTAGTGCAAGTGTGTTGGGAGCTTTAAAGATAAAACCATCAACTGTCCGACAATACCCAAACGCACCCTAGGCCTAGCCTGGGCCTGAAACTACTGTACCATATAGAGTTAGTCTCACACGGAATTTCCTACCAATTATTAAAAAAAAAAAATACAAATGAATATGAGAAGTAGTTTTTCCATGAACTCTGTGTGAATCAGTTCCTACCAAATACAGAGGATTCCGAGGTAGCTTAGAGTCAGACAAAAAGTCTGTGCACTCTGTGATAGCTGTCTTAGCCTTGTGAATTGAAGACTGAAAATGTTGAATGAGCTCACCTTATGTACACTATTTGGATCCTGCAGCCATGATTCATACATCCCCTCCACATATGTGGAGCTATTGCCACTGAGAAATGGTTCTGCTGCCACCGGTGCAATGTAACGTCTGACTCCTGCTTTGGTCTTTGCTGATGGATTTTGCTTTTCAGTCCCTTGATTTCGGCCTAATGACCAGGAAGTCCTGACGGCCATGGCCGTTGATTTGTGAAAATGGAGTCCATGTTTAAGTAGCTTCTGCATGCTATACATCTTGCTTTTTCTGTCCTACTAGTTCTTCGTTCTGATAAAAGCCGTGATCTTCGGCATATAAAATTATTATGATTTTGATTTATAATAAGAATTTGCTGAAATGAAGCCAGCTTTACTGCGAGATAGAGCAATCTCGCAGGAAAACGATGGTTGTACCAAACCTATGACTAAGCACTTGCGCCTTCAACAACTTCACCCGCTGGCGCTCCCTCAGCCTAGGTTGGCCGATGCTTAGATCTAGAAGCCAAACCTAGGCGTCTCTAAAATCAAAATCAATTTCAAGGTGTCACTGACGTATGGCCTAGACTAGGCCTAACTAATACAGTAGCCTAACACAAACACGATAGCAGAACCTAACACACTCAACGCACACAAAGATAGGCTAGGACTCGGACTGGAGGGAACTCCAGTTCACTTCCCAATATTATTACAAGAGCCGCAAACCACTTTTTTTGCACGAAAGTAACGAAGCACAATCGGAAATCGCTGCAATTTTGGCAGAAACACCTGTGTGAAAAATCTTGAACCAGTTTGGAATGCTCAGCTCCGTGCTTTCAGTGTCACAGATTTGTCTCGAGTTTTGCCGGGTTGTCGTTCTCGTTTTGATCCTCTCAGCGCAGCACAATTGTGTGTGGAAAAATTGCGCCGCACCATGCATCCAACGTTAATTATTGGTGCTACACATGCATGATGCAACGTAAATTTGAACGAAGAAAAGTGCGTGCGATACCATTCGACACTCCGTTTAGAATGCATTGCATGACATGCAGTTTACTTTTGTGCGAGTACGTGAACTGTACGCCCTGTGACGACATGGGATTCTTGACGTCAACAAAGAGTGAAAAGAATCAAAAGATCAAGCTCTTTTGCCAGATTACGTCATCGCAGAGGCCTTTTCTTTTACAAAATAAACAAAAATTCTTATTTCACTGTTTTAGTAGACGTATTCTAACACCGCTTTGAGTTGTCATACAGTACACAGACCTATTCTTTTATTTTGTCTGTTTTTCCAACCAGTTTTCTTCCAATGAAATTAAAGTATTATTTTAAACTTGACATAAATGCTTGACACGTAATAAAATGACTTTATTTTTTATTTTCTATTTTTTTTTTGGGGGGGTAATACATCTCTTTATCTACAAATCATTTTAGCGGAGGTGCAGTGTAATTTGATCAATGTGATTTCTGTACGAATTTCATTGAAAGGTTGTGAACTGCATTATGTAATTTCAGGGATGAAAATTATTGGGTTTTTTACCCACTGAAAAGGTGAATTGGTCATCCTGGCAAATGCACGATAATTTTGAAGAAATATTAACATTTAGGGATTAATGAGTGATAGTTGTACCTGGCACCTCACCCACCCACCCAATGAGCATGCATGGCCAATCTTGGCCCCACTGTGCTTGTAATTGGGACTGGGCGACTGGCTTCAATTTAGGGGAATTTGGCAAACATATTCAAGCGGGATATTAAAGAGAAACAACCATAGACCCAGAATCATATGTTACTTACCCAAGGGGGTGGTTTCTGGGAACTATCATACGTTAGAGGTGATTACAAACAAATTTCAGCGGTATATTACCGAATTTTATACACGGTGGGTCATAAAAAGGGAAAAAAGAACGTAAGGGGTGTTTCCCTCTCCTACTGAAATCAGACTAGTCCGCTGCTCTCCAAATACAGCTCATGCGACAAATTCGCCCAGGCGATATAGATTTTCGCGGGGGGGGGGGGGTGTAATAGATGGTGAAATTACACCACACCACACCTCTGACAGTATGACATAAAGGGCGATATACAACATGTTACTTTTATGCTGGCGGTCACTTACATAAAGGGTGATCATGATCATCCAAAACATGTAGCCTATAAGAGATTAATTTTTTAAAACTTATAGTTGAAGATAAACGTAACATACCAGACACCGCGGAGCAAATTTGTAAGTGCGGGGTTAAATATGCTCAATGAAATAAATGCACTTTAAGGCGGTCTAAATACAGTTAAAGGCAGCACAAAATGTCCACAGCAGCAAGAGCGAGGGCTAAAGCCCCCGCAGCCCCCATTTTCCCGCTGTCTCTGCATACTGACTAGAAAATTTAAAATTGAATAGCACATGAATACATCTGATAATGCACACAGTTTTGTTTGCAAGAATAAATGTAATGCTTTGCATTAAAGAAGTTGGTGGTGTTATGCGTTGCTATACGGCCAACATGAATATTGTTATCAATGCGGATTGAGAGAGGCGCCCCTACTATTTCCCACGAATTACTATTTTTTAATTTCGTTGATAGATAATTTTTTCGTCTTGCTTGAACATCATTTTTTGTGATCTTAAATTGTTACAATAAATGGCAATTTGAAAGCCAACAAAGTTTCATTATTTTCCAATGAAATAACGAAACGGTTTAGGGTGTAAATTAGGAGGTATATACATGCGGAGCAGAGCCGTATCCGAAGCAGGAAAAACTGCCCTCTAACTTTTGCAAGACATGAATTTCCGACAGAGGCCCGAAAAGGCAGAAAAGTGCGATCAACAGTTTCAGTTTGGCATGTTTTAAATCGGAAACTTCTAAGCGTGTCCAAATCCTAGGTAGAAATTTGGACGAAAGTTGCAAAAGAGGTTTGGGTGTGTTTAATTGTCATGATTTCATGGGTAGATTGGGAGGTGCAGAGGTGGAAGTAATGGTAAAGTGGGCCCGACGTGGGGTTCCCCGAATCGCAGTTTAACAGAGTTCAAATATAAGTTCAGCTCAACATATTTACTCATGCTTCTAGGGCTGATTCAAGGTGCAGTTAGTGTCTATAGTGAGTTAGATGAGGTTTAGGTCGGGTGGGCCAAGGTTTTTTTTTCAGTTTGCCGCCACCGTCTCAATAGTTTCGTTCCTGCTCCATTGCTAAGCTTGGGCACTGACAATGACAGTACGGTAGCCCAGGTTCCATTTTAAAGTCCTCGGTTTCACTAGACCAGGAGTGCAACTCCCAGTGGCGTAGCTACTGGGGGGCAGGGGGGGCAAGTTGCCCCCCTGGAAAAATTTTTGGGGAAATTTGATGAAAATGGGGAAATTTGATGAATCTTCTTATTATTACAAAATTTCACAAAAATTTCTCAAAATATTTGTTAGAATAAGAAATTGTGAGACATTTCTAATACATAATTCGTATTTTCATGCAACAAATGAACTCAGATTTCGTCAGTGTCGCATGAACCGGCCCAATTCGCGTTCCACAGAAATGTCCTCGCCGCGTAGCAGATTGAATGTTCTCTTGTGCTTGTATACGCACGGGGGTTATGATCAGTGCATTTCAGTGCACAGAAAGCTGTTATTCAGGTGATACTTTGGGAATTCAGTAAAATGATGTGAAAACTGACAAGTCACTACCGTAGACCTCCGAGGTTATGTTCTTCTACAACAGGGTTGTCCAACCTACGGCCCGCGGGCCACGGCCCGGCCCGCGAAAAGGTTGCGTCCGGCTGGCCAAAAATAATCTATATTGCAAAATTATTCAGTAGGCAGATTAATTGATGAAAACTTTAGGCTTCGTCGTCCGCTATAGCATGCTTACTTTTGAATGAAATAATTCATTTCAAATGTCTGCTACATGTCTAGCCACATTAGAGTGTTACCCACAAGGGCGGGTTGAGAATGATTCAGGAGGAATATGAAAAAAAAACTTTGTTAAGTTTTCTTTCTTTTTTTCTTGTTTTCCTTTCAGGGAGTGCACTCTCGACAAGCCTTCGGCTTTTAGTTGCACTTCCTTCCACTCTCATTTTATCTTCCGTAATTTTGTTGAACTATGTCATTATATATACTTGAGTGGTGAAACAAATATATGAAATGAAATGAAATGAAACATTCTGCCCAACACCATCAATTTTTGCTAAAATTTATTTATTTGTTCAATCAAAAACGAAAATGAATCAGTTTTCTCTACGCGCAATGATTGCATTTTGTTGCCTTGGGCGTCGGAAAAAATTGAAAAAAAAAAAAAAAAAGAGTAGGCCTATAGAATGCGGCCCTCGTCCATTATAACCATTACATGTGGCCCACCGCTGCGAAAGGTTGGACAACCCTGTTCTTCAAGCTAGAAGTAGCTGTACGATTTTACTCTGTGTACATAACGATGGATTGGGCTGAAACAATCCAAGGCCAACGATCAACTTAAAGGTAATCTAGAAATTAGAATTTACGGGATCCGTTGGCACACTTAAATTTTGTTACTTACCATAATCCTTGGAGGCTTACAAGCTAGTTCGGGAAAATAGCTTTCTGCTCACTTTGAGTGTAACAATAAATGGACAATGAGTACCTTGTAGCCTTCTACACTTAACATACTGCTTTTCTCACAGGACATCCTGTGTGATCGAGCTACTATTAGGCCTCCTTAGTGGCGTGCGAAGGGGAGACCATTGAGCCATGCCCCCTCACAGATGCCATTTTTTCTTTGTTCTTAAAAATACGTAGTCTGACTTTATTAACACAGATTTTACTTCAAAAGATAGCATATGTGGCACCAGATTGCTTATAAGGACACCCAATTTTTCAAAAATTTTCAAAGGGGAAGGATTGTCCCTGCAAGGTCTTTCAGTGATGCCAATTTTTTTTTTATTTCCTACAAATAGACCTAGACAAATTCTGTCAAATTCCAATTTTTACTTAAAAAGGTAGACTCTGTTTCCCGCTGGTGGCGTCGATAAAAAAGACTGCACGTTTAGATTCTCTTAAGAAGCATAAATACGCTATTTTGACCATCTGAGGGGTCTGATTTTTTCGAAATTTTCTTTACGCTCCGCGCCAACCAATGGTGGCGCTTCGCTCGGTCTTTGGGGCAAAATTACATACTTGGGGTAAAATTAGCTCTTAACTCTCTAATCACTTTGCAGTTTGCGAACATATTTTGAAGAGAGCATTTTATTGCAAACGACAAAAGAAGAAAGCGACTGGCTAGATTCTTCGTATTAGCCTGGAAAATGATATTTCCTGCCAACTAAGGGGTCTGATTTTTCCAAATTTTCTCTACGCTCCGCGCCAACCAATGGTGGCGCTCCGCTTAGATAATCTTTATGGCAAAATAACATTTTGTGGCCAAGAAAACCCCTTCAGAGAAACCTTGCGTACGCCACTGCGTTAGTACCTACAAATAAACCAGATATTGTTTGCCAAAATTATATACTTTGTTATTTCCGATTGCTCTATGTTATACTTTAAGATTAAAATGCAGGTAATATTACAAAATGACATGGTAATGTTGTTATACTTTTAAGTTTGCATATTTTATATGTAATACATACACATTGACCGGGAAAAGTTTGGGGGAAATTTCATACCTTTGCCCCCCCCCCCCCCTGGAAAAAATCCTAGCTACGCCACTGGCAACTCCGAATCTTCCTGCTGTAACGATCGGATGCTGTAACCATTTGACCAAGCAGTAGGTACGAGGTGAAAATAAACAGAAACAATCAATTCAAGCGGGCTCGGAAATGTCATCTCCAATGATCTGTGGAGGCATATTTCGCAAAATATTCGAGTCTGCTTCGTTCAGCGTCAACTGGCAATAGTGCCCCCCCCCCCCCTTACAATATATAGTGACTGAGGCTTCAGGGCGATTGACCATTGGCTCTGAAAAACGAAGACATAGAAAACTTGCCGAGTTTGACAATAGTACATCAAGCGGCACAGGCCAACTTCTATGCGATTTTCCCAACTTTTATTTCAGAAAGTTCCTATTTTAATTCTTGTTTTTATTTGTTTAAAGAACCAAAATTTTCACAATACCTGAGACAGTATTGCACATTTCCCTCTGTTACACCATATAATCAAGCAACACCGGTCAAACTACAGCGCGATTTTCCAACTATTTTCACAAATTTCCGAATTCCCTCCAATACAAAATCCATATTTGAAGCGCAAAATAACGATTGATTAGATTCTTCTTACGATCTTGGGAAATGCCATTTTCGGCTGTCTGTGGGATATCGGTTTTCCAAAATTTTCTTCACGCCCCGTATCTATTAATGGTAGCGACCCGCTGAGATAATTTTTAGGCCGGCAATAACATTTTTCTCGGCAATAGCTAATAAATGGTGGTGCCTCCATTGTCCAGAGACTGGATCCGTGTTTGATAGGACTCATCTTAACCACTGGTAAAATCAATCTCCAAAGATCATCGGCCATCAGCGCCCCAAGATGAAATACTAGCTCCCCTGTTTCGTTTAAATTAATAGACAGACTGAACAAATTTGGTAGGATCAGAAAAGAATCTCGAAATTTTATTTCGAACAACTGTGAAAGGAAAAGCAAAAAATTAATTCCACTAGGCGAGTTCGATTATTCGTTTTTTTTGGGGGGGGGGCTGGGAATGGGGGGTGGGGCTATGCACGTGAGCGCTTTCTGCAAGTAGTCGGGATAAACAAAACAATCTCTCCCCTTCAAAACGTGTCCAAAATTTGAGTTTGCAAAAGGAAAATAATTTGAAGTTATTCTATGTCAAACCATCCAAAACCTAAGGAGGAGTCTAAATGTGGTTTGGTGGAGTGGATCGTGTCTCAATTGCTTTTTGATGTAAAAATTTGCCTTTCAATCTGCCGTATGCTTAGTGTTTAGTGTGTACGTATAACGAACACATGGAAATCCGTACAATATGTACTAAACTCCGGTTTGTGTTCCTACGTTATGCCCTACAATTCCATGCGCCAACGCATTAACGAACTCGCTTATTTAAACATCCTTTGGAAAATTATTTTGACACTTCGTCAAAGATTGTGGCATTATAGACTTGAATACAAGTTTTGAAGATTTTTCATTAACTGAATCTGGAAGTGGCATTAACTGAATCTGGAAGTGGCATTCAATGCCAATTGCGACCATTGCTTCCATGTAAATTTGTCTTCCATGCGGTGAGTATTGCAGATATTACACCATAATATAAGGCTGTAAGGTGGAAGGGGAATTACGAGTAATATTGTGCCTATAAACCTTACATAAGCGCCACATGTGGAGAACTTTACCCTCAGCACTGAGCAATTAGTCCGCCATGACTAATGATACGTAAACAACCCGAAGTTGTCTATTATACAACTACGATATTATTTAAAACAAAATGGTTTCGCATAATCTTGTTGCAGGGTAGTAAGAAAGCTGAACTCTGACCAGGCATTACAAATATCGCAAATAAAATTATTAGATACGTCATGGCACCTGTCTTAAGGTTACAAGAAAAAATATTTCCACCTTCATATAATTCAAAAGGAGCTTCAAAGGTCGATCGTGAGTATCTGTGTACATTCATACCAAACAAGTCGTCAGACTTTTCGAGAAAACGTTTACATCCATCGTATTCAAACCCTTCTCCCGATATCATTGCAAAGTATAGACGTCTAACTTTTATCACTCTTTTTATTAAATATGAAACTGAAGGAAATATTGTTCAATATATCTCTCCTTGGGCCTTTCAACAAGTCCGGCGTAAATCGGTTCTCCTGACTTAGGGCCTGGGCATACCGGTACGTATTGTAAACCACGCTGGGCATGATGCAAATCTCATTCACGTCCCGTCAAAATTGGGAATTATTGTTCTACTAAAAGAACGAAAATCAAGACTTTTTTTTAACTGGATCTAGTAGAAACGAAAAATATGTAGCACTTTCTGCATCTAAGCCCTTCGAACAGTAACAATGTTAAAAGAGACGCAAACAAACCTACCCCTTCTTACCCCCCCCCCCCCCTAACCGACTGTGGTCAAAAATGGAAAGATGACTGTGCCCTCCACACCAAAAACCTATGTCCCTATTGCCACTGAGAGTGTACACTGAGTTTAAGTGCAGTGTGTGCATGGGCATCGATCCTTGTTGAGATAGATGCTACAGAAGCCCTCACTCTTTGACCAGGGCAACATAGTACACATTAATGTTTATCAGCTTTCACGGAATGGAACAAAATGTAGCATCATTTTACACCTAACTCGTACGAGACAGCAACTTAAAGACAAAATCAAAAGGGGAAGTGGGGAACATCCTCCCTAACTCTTCCCCAGAACAGCTGTGAAGAATGATTATGGTGAATTGACTACTCCCCTCAGCAAAAGCGGCTATGTCCCCGCATTTTGTCTGCGAATTTTCTTATGATTTTGCAATTTGCAAATGTTGCAATGCTTTTTAAGTGAATATTGTATTCCCGGCGAAGGCCCATATAGCGACCGTTGTAGTGTCTATTTTGAGGCCTGAGAAATGTCATTTCTGACTATGAGAAGGGTCGCAGTTCTTCAGAGTTTTGTGAACAGCTGCGGGCGAACATGTGGTGGCGCTCCGCTTAAATAGTCTGTCGAGTATAGAATGACATTTTCCGAGGTTTGCCCCACATTTGAAAATGCAAGTCGATCTGTGACTAAGAATGTTAATGTGGGACACACAACTGACTGGGCACGTCATTGTGAAACAACCAGAGTAAACGTGTATTGAGTGCATGAATGTCAATAAAACTATAGTGCAGTTACCAACTACGTACATCCAAATACCCTTACTAGGCAGAAAGTTACCAACAACTCCTCTTAGAAATTAACAAGGAGGATAGAGTAGAAACCACAAAAATATCATTGACGATATCTACAACGATTGATGTGTCAAAACCCATTTAAAAACTCTCTTTCAAATAGCAATTTGAGAAAGAGGACTTTCTAGGGGCAGTCAGCAACCCAATACCTGGAAAGGTACTGTAGGGAGGCTGGAATATTGAAAAAGAACGATGAATTCTGAGAAGAAAACCTGATACGTTTTGCCTAAACACACCTGACGGGATTGCACATTATTCCTCAAACTTAATAAATTGAATCCATTGAAAGTGAAACAAGAGGCAAACCCTCTTGTGAATCATTTCGATTTTTTACTTATTTGCCTAAACTTGGCATGGTATTTTCGTCAATTGTTCATGTTATGTACGAGAACTTTCCACGCGAAGCCTGTTCTGCAAAAGATGGCGCATTTTTGTTAATGCCTTGTTAAACAAAATATTCATTGTCATCCTTAGTTCAATTCGCGATGTCACGCACATTTATATTTGTGACTTCTTCGGAAATTTGCCATTTTGTACAGGGGAAGTATGGAATGAAAACTTTTAAGGATCTCTTTGTATGGTGAGAAGTTGCCAGAGAGTGAACTCTTTTTCTAGTCCCCCGACCCTCCGTTCGGCGAAACCAAACTTTCGGTCACCAGTATAAAGTATTGTAAAATGAGTGAAGAACAGTTTTTTAACTCGCTGTCCCTATATGCCAAGCTTTCCCAAAATAGATCATGAGAATTCAATTTATCCTAAGTCATTAAATTGTTAAGACTATGTAATTGCGTCTTTGTTTGTATTGCAAAATTTGTCCAACTGAAGTTAGCCCCGCTAATCCTGAATATCTGAATATACCTATGCTCAATCCATGCGTGTATCAATTTTGTGGGAAACTAGGCCTATATATTAATCATGTTTTGGCAAGACTGGTTGCTCCAACCCCTGGAAAAATCGGACAGAATAGTGTTCATTCCTCGAAAACACCCGAACACACAACAGTTTACTGTCAACCAAGCGCTGCAGTCTACGAGCTGACGAGCGAGGGGAGCAAATTTCCAAATCAACAACTTAAGATAGTGGCGCTCTACAAAAGCATTGTTTGATATGTTCTACCACCTCCCTGGTTCTACCCTAAAGATTCTGCCCAGACTTCATCCTTGGTACCTATTATTTGCTTGTGATATTTCTGGGCCGTGTCCAGGCTGCCTACACCCCTCATTCTATTTTGAACAACTTTTTGTATGGAACAAAATCAATCAAATCTGAAATTATGCCAATCGTTGCAACAGATTGCATCTGAGGTAGACCTACTGAAATGAAGTTTTTCAACTCAGGGCAAGGAAACACCATTATTATGGTTATGAGACTCTGTGGCTATCCCCCAACAAACCCCCACCTGCGCCAATGCTCGATCCTTAAACGTTCATCGCATTGTCTTAATTAAAGCGTCGACTCCACTAATACTCACACTAGAGCACTTCAGTTTAGGGGTTGTTTAAATTTTCTATCCATGGGCTTCCGCAGAAGAAAATTCGAGGGAAGGGGACAAAATTCTTTAACGGGGGAAAAGCTCCTCACCACAATGAGTTGGCGCGGAGCGCAAGAAAATTTTGGCCCCAAATGCCTCTCAGGTCGCTGGAAATGGCATTTCTAGATCCTATTAACCGCATATAAATAAGGAGAACACTGAGTGAACTGTTAAGAAATGTTGATGTTAATTTTTCTTCGTCTTTTTCTTTATGTTGTCGTTTTTTCGGGTTTGTTATTTTCCAGGGGAGTGCAAGTTCCCCCTTGGCCCCTTATTGCGGACGCCCATGTTTCTGTCCCTCTCTTTCACATTCCAGTATGAAGGCGATCATTATATATTGTGTTATTGTCAGACCTCGATTTAAGATTTTAATGTAATAATGGCTACTATGTGAAGATGAAGTTTAACCTGCTAGAGCTAAATAGCAAACAATCTTATAGGGGAAAAAGTTATGGAAATTAATCACCGTTCGGTGTACATTTTTGGCATCTGGAAATCAAGATAAGTACACGAAGAAATATTAATTGACGTAATATACATCATGTGACCACTCTGAAATAGCCATTAATTAAGTACATTGAAAGAAATAGCCAAGACAAAAGATCTGCTTGGCTCTCTAGCTACCGAATTCATAATAAATAAAAGTAGCCTAAACCTAGGCTAATTAGATGCAATTTTCTGGCTTTTGAGGCCACGAAAGTACAGAAATAAGCATTTTCATTGGATTATCGTGCAGGGTCAGAAATGGCCATTTATCATGAGAATGGCCACTTGAAGAAAAACAAAATGGAAACTGCTCATTAAAACCCTTAAATCATTACCACTAGGATAACAGTTTTATTTTATTTTAACCTGAATGTTATCTTCAAATGATTTCGAAAAATGTTTTGGAAGCTATTTTGGTATCGTTATAAACTGTTTTTATTGTCTATGTTGAGAATTATACCCGAAAACAAGAGGTACAAGAGTAAAGTACGGTATGTTAAAAACCTAAAAAGGGCGCCGACAGACGATTTTGGTCCGTCGGCGACCATATGGCAGCTCCGCCACCTGGCCACTGCTGCTAATCAGCCCCATTCTTGATTACCGTCGGCAGGTGTGTTATAAAAATCTTGCTGTCTCAAAGGGCTTGGATACACAATGGTTCTATACGTTGTTTTTTTTTCTACATAATCCTATCTCTGAAAATTTTATGATTTTTTTTTTTCATCTTTTTTATTTTCATGAAAAGTTTACCCTCTAACAGAACCATAGCGTTCGGAAATATTTTGGAATGACATTTAAGGTCTGTTGTGTGGGTAGTTATTGCGTTTTTCTTTGGGTTGCATCTTTATGTTTCATAGGGCCAGACCAAAATACAAACAGGTTAAGTTCTATGGTAATCAATCAAAATTTGTACCATTTCGGAATTTCACAATTAAAATCTGGAAGACGGGCGGTTTCGAGAAAGAACGGAAGGCACGACGATGGGGTGGCTGGAAGGGGATTCAGGAACGTTATGACTCTAGTCCCCAGTTTAACTTATTTAACCCCTACTATAGGTTAAAAAACCCTTTTTTATTTTTTTGCGAATAATTTTTGTCAGTGTGCATCCATTTTTGTTGCAGATAGTTCTATCTTTTCATAGTTTAGAGTTCATCTAATTGCTTGGGACCTTTGAATTTGCGAAGGAAAGGGGGCACCCCCATCCCTTATATCCTCCACCGGAGTGACGAATTCATTTCAGCCACAAAAGATCTGGATCCGTCCCTTAAACACCCTAAAATTCCTCAATTCTTCTCTAAAGATACCCACATTTTCCAAAAATTAAATTTCCATATTTCCTTCTATATGAGCTCTAGATTTTGAAATTTTAAATAAAAGGAAGCCAAAAATTTGTCCAGAAAATTTCCAATGACCTCAAAGAGACTTACTTTTCTTTTGAAAAAATGTACCTCCAAAGTACTTTATGTCACCCCATCATAATTCATTTTGCTCATAAGAGGTGCAAATTCTTTAATAAAAACCCCCAATTTTTCTAAAACACAAACTTAAATTTTCGTATGAAAAACGTTTTCTCTAGTATAAGCCCCAGATTTTCAAATATCTCTGAAACAAGCTTATTTGCATACACGTTCTTGTAAACTAGAACTGCATTTGCCTGCAATACAAATACGCAGAATTGTATTGCCCGAGTGTGGGTGGGTTTGAGGCAGGGGCTTATAAAATGTTTGGATGTGGATCTTCGACTGGTGGCGGTCCTAGCCTAAATGAAAGCTCGGTCAACGGAAAACTCTCATAAACAACACGGATGGCCTGGGCAATACTATCTAAGCTAATCTAACGCTAACCTACTGGGCTGGATCACGCTGTAAATTTGAGTGTAAAACGTTTTCTTGATAGTCCTGTATAACCTGGGTGGGCCTTTTGACCGGGACGCCCGGCTCTTTTATTCAGGTTCTTCGTGAAATGACCCAGACGTAAATTTTATTTGCAGCCTTAAGGGCCAATGATCATCTCACCCAGACTGCAGTTCTCGTAGAGGTTAACAGCAATTCTCAATGTGCTTAGCTCTTTCATTGGCAGCTAATTCAAACACCAATGTAGAGTAGGCCAACGAAAGCTAATTTTATACAGCATCAACTGTGCTAAGAGTTTTTTTTATTATACACATTGAGCTTAAGTTTTTATACGCACCTGAAGCAATAAACTGAAACTGAGAAATTTCCCACAAACGGGGAGGGGCTTAAGTAAGAAGGTTAGGAAAATTGGTACTGTTTGGGGTGGGAGAATCGGACCTTTAACAGTTTTACAATCTGCCATGACATATATAACGTTGTTTTCTTTAGAGTATTTATTCACTGCGAGGCTGATTCCGCCCCGTACTACTTCATTCAGTTCTTCGAAAGAGGTTAACCCAGCTCTCAGTACCAGTTCCATTTTACACAGTCATATCGTTCATTTTGTCAAATTCGGTATATACTACACTGCGGTTTGATTTCTAGCGGTGCGTGTGCTTTGCATGCTATCGTTTTGTCCCAACGGCAGAACGGCCCTGTGGGCTGGAGGTTCAGTATGTCTACGGTATTTCCCGCCTGTCGAAAGAGGCGCCCGGGAAACTAAATTTGAAGTTGAAACATACTTGAAAATGAATTTTAACTTTGAACTTCTTATCGAGTTGACTGACTCTACATAACTGATTGGTGCTGGTATGTCGTTAATTCTCATCTAACCAACCCAGTGGTAGTACATTTCGTTCGTGAAGCCTTACAGCCAACTGCTTTTGATCAGTTAGTTAGGTGGAGTTACGGCCCAGTTTCCAACCAATTGGTTCAAGCACGGAAGTATCTTGGAGGCACTACCTCCGACGTAGTACTTCCAAGTTCTATGGTTCAAGTCCTGGCCTGTACTTGCAGTGTATACACATGGAAATACCGGTATACAGTACTTTTTGGTTTTCCGAAAGGGAAATCCTTTGGACTCATGCAGACAACACTTTTGCAAAACATGTGTAGGATCCTGCATTTTAGTGCTGGCTCGGGCTATGATTTGTAAGCTCAACGATTGAAATTTTTTTCTTTGTTTTGCCTTGTTTTCAGCAGAATAGTACCAAGCCAAGGACTGTCTTCATTTTGGATCATCGGGGTTGTTTTTGCTAGGGTAGATCATTGTTAAGAGGGACAGCTGTGTGAATGGCATTGCTGGACACCAAAAATATATTGCAATGTGTGGCTGTTTGTTCCTTTTTGAGAGAGTACTGTGACTTTCATCGGGTATATTTATAATTTTTGATTGCATAATTGCATAAACATCAAACTTCGTCTCGAAAATATGTCCACATGGGGCCGTCAGAAATATGTGTAGGCCTACCTTCTGTAAAATGTAACAATCTTTATAAAGCTTTGTTTCGCTAAGCGGTTGTACATTACTTGATAGCAGGGCATAGTAAAATATTGTCATGTCTTTACAAAGTGACTAACATTTATAAATCAGGACTTTGTCAACATTTTTGCTTAGAATTATAATTTGACTATTCGTCATCCATGGTAAATGGTACTTTGATACTCTCGCTAAGAATTGTGAGGTATTTTTTAGTTCACGATACAGCTTTACTCCCTATTATGTAAGTGGAAGCCATTGTACCGTCTAAAAGGTCACACGTCGGGCTGGCTTTTCTACCGCAGTTACGTAATAGCATGCACAATGCATGCATTCGGGTCAGTTAGTGGTTGTGACCTTATATCAACGGAGAGCAAAGTAAAATATTGTCGTGTTTCTTGCAAATAGGCTAACATTTATGTGGATTTGTACATCAATACTTCCACAAAAATTTTGTTTTAAATTACTTTTAAAGCTTTGTCTCTTCCATTTGGAAACTTCAACGAAACCTTGGGTACAAATTGTTAGGAACTTTTTGGCCAAGAAACACTCTTTACTCGATATGATTAAGTAGAAGACACTGGACCTCCTAATAGGTCATTTATCCGGTCGACCTTTCTATTCATCGCAGTGACAACACAAGCGTGACTTTCATTGAATCATTTCGTAGCGTCACTTAAACCGGTTACTGAGTCTCACTCACTATTTTCACAGCCTAAAGTTAGACCCGAAGAAAAACTTTGCAATTAGGCTACTTTGTCTAATAAGCTGTTTGTTGTTTGAATCTCCGCGTCAATGTCAAGGGAAAACACAGGTTTTCATGCAAAGACCTGTGATAACCCCTGGAAAAAACATGTGGAAACCTGCAAATTTGGAACTAATTGCCTCACTTTTTTAAGAGTTTCATTGATATTAGTTACTATGAAAATTATACCATTGTATTTTCTTATGATTTTCTTGCCAACCACATTTTGCAAGTATTTAAAGCAGTCCATTTTCATCGCCTTGCAAACCAGAACCTTTCTTTGTATAACTGATTGCTTTTTGCATGTCTCACAAGTTAATATGACAATTTAATTGGAAATCGTAATTCAGGGGCGTAGCCAGAATTTTCTTGTGGGGGGCAAAGTTGACTCATCGTCCCCAATCTTGACCGAAGGGACTATCTAAGCGGAGCGCCACCATCAGTTGGCGCGGAGCGTACAAGAAAATTTTTGGTTTTAGAAACCCCTCAGATGGCAGGAAACGGCACTTCTCGAGTGTTTAATGCTGCATGTTCCCAGCCTAGAAATATGGATCTCATATCTGATATTTCTCAGTTAATGCAAAAAAAAAAAAATCAATCTATGAAAAATGTTAATACATGTTTCTAAGCGGAGCTCTAACATCGATTGGCGCGGAGCGTACCAGGAATTTTTGGTTTTAAAAACCCCTCAGATGGCCGGAAACGGCACTTCCCGAGTGTTTTAAGCAAGAATATGTTCAGCCCAACCTCGAAATTCTCCCCGCTTCTTAATTGGAGCACTTGACAAATATTGAGGGGCTGAACATACCTTTAGCCCAAACTTTTTCATTTTTCATCGCCGCCACTGGGGTGTGGCATTTTCTTGAGGGAGCGAAGCGCCCAAGTCAGGAGCCGAGCGACCGAACGGGGAGAGGGTGTGGTTCTCCCCCTCCTGCCCCAAGGAGATTTTGCAATTTTACATCAAAATTGAGCGATCTGGTGAACACCTAAGTTGGAATTTTTGGAAATTTTCAATCTTGTATCAATGTTTTCCTTATTCCCTCGAGAGTTAGCAGGGTTAGTGTGTGACTGTAAGAGGGTTACTCGATACGAGTCAATGGGGCCCTAGGGAATTGTGTCGCACTGGAACAAAACAGCTACTCATAAGGCTTACACTTAGTTGACTAAACCAGCGGAATTGACATTTTGCCCTGAAAAACGCCAAAGCTCCATTTAAATAAAAAAAAATAAAAATAAGAAAAATTAGGTATGGGCGGGACTAAGTGCGAACCCCCTGAACCCCCTGACCACGGGCCTGTCTCCCTGGGTGTCACCTTCCCATTTTGGAATGTTTTGCTGTCTCGAAGAGCTTAGATGCAATATGGTGCTATATTTTGTTCTTTTTATACTAGGTTCCAGTGTTCTCCACAGGGGGTTTTAGAGGGCCGACACGTCCTCCTAGTGAAATTGACAGTCCCTCCAAAATATTTGCCGCTCTCCAAAAAATGCAGCTTCCATTTCTAGTTCATTGCTTCATTACACATATACAAGTCATAACTGGAAAAATGTGCCCTCCCTCCAGGCTTGGCGCCAGGATTTGCCCGACGAAGGGCCACTCTCCGAACGGGGGAGGGGCACGGTGGGTAGCGACCCAAGCCCCGACAGCCAGGATGCCGTCGATGAGTTGGTGAGGGAGGTTTGAAGAAAACCTGTGCACTATACCTGCCATTGCGAGCCATATACGACATCAAATTTGTATATGCTAGAGGAAGATATTTCCGCACTGATTTAACCGTGGAAAAGGGGGCAAAAATTTTGGGGGTTAGCCTACACTAAAAAGAATATGTACTTATTTAAATCTTATACAGGCCAATAAATTGTCCCCGCATTTGGGCCCTATCGGACACAAATTATATTGTAATTTCTTCTTCGAGTCCGTACCGCACGACTGACACAAGAGATAATTAACTAAGTTTAGCGAAATGAGATGAAATTCCCGACATGAACATTAATCCATTTATTCTACTTAATAATTTACATGAAAAATGGGAAGGGTTTGTACTTTATTAGCTCTAGGTAACGAAACTGAGGAAGAGTGTGCAAAGCGTACCGAACATTTTGGGTTTTATCGCAGAAATAACTCTTGTGAAAGCCAAAGTAACTAAACCGACCATGAGAAGGCGACAGGTTATCCCCGACAAGGGGCGGGCCATGCCAGCGACCACAAGTTCCGACAGCCCCTATGTCGAGGGGGTGGTATGAAGGAGCCTAACTATCCCATGTCATTGCAGCCTTGAGCAAATTTTTCACAATGTTACTTAATATTTTAAAAGTCGAGTTAGTGTTCTTTTGAATCTGAATCGTGAAATTGCAAAGCGCGCAGAGCGCGCGAAATTTTATGGTGGGCTCACAAAAATAACATAGCCTATGTAATCATTTAGAACAAAAAGAAAAAAAATAGTAACTGTAGGGGTTGTAGACCGTATCGGGGATAACACACTTTGTGTCGAATACCCGATAAAATAGCCAAACTATGCTCCGTGAGTGGCTCACCATCTGACCTATCGCATGACACACACAAGAGAACAGCAACTAGGCTTTGTGATATGGGATAAAATTTACGACCTCTGCATAACCTGTGTACTCTGCCTACCAGTTACTTGGTAAGGTTGAGAGGACTTACACTTTCTAGACATGTGGAATGGAAGTATTGAAAAAACTGGAGTGAATCTACAGCGCGCGTAGCGCGCCGAAAATTTGGGGTTCTTATTAGGGAAATTGTCCCTTGAGAGCAAAAAACAGGTAAACCATCGGGGAGACTAGTCGCCGTCGGGGAATGCATACTTTATCGTAACGACTAAGAGCCCCCCCCCCCCCCGAAAAGCTGTAAAATATACCCCCGATTCCCTCCTTCCTCTTGCCGTTTATTTATTTTTTATTTATTTTTTGACTCCCCTTCATTTTTTCAACATCACCCATCGCGTCCCCAAAATTTCTGTGGGGGGGGGGGGGCACTCTACCCCCCTGCCCCCCCCCCGCTGGCTACGCTAGTGTGGTAATTCATGTGTCTTTCATTTTCTGCCCCCTGATTTGTACTTCAATTTCATGTATTTCCGAAATATTCCCTAAAGATCACATTTCAGGTTCAATAACTCTGAAGATAACAACTTCAACCTGCCCAAATATTACAGATTAAATAACTGTTCATTTGTTTCCTTTAAACAACACCTCAAGGCCAAGTTCAGCCCAACTCACAAAAACTGACTACAAACAGTGGGCCATCAAAGCTCATCTATACCTTAAATTCATTCAGTAGTTATGACCGCAAATTTCGCTCTTGGCTTGTAATTTATCAAGTATATCTCTTCTCCCCTCCCCTGAACCCATCCCTTGAAGGTTATTTTGGACTGCCCACATCTGAAGCAATGTTTCTCCCTTTTTTCGGGAGACTTTTCATACTTAGGTTTTGATTACCTGTCTACGTTGTGCACGTATAGACGAATCCGAAAAGCGCTTGTGTTCAGTGACTGCAAGCGGTCATTAGTGAGGTCCGTCGGCCTTAAATTGTCTTCATTTATTGTCTACGTGAATATCAAGCGCTCATATTCAGTGAAATCGAAGGAATCAAAGTACAATTCAGTGTACAACCATCCATGGTTCACGTTAGCAAAGAAATTGAGAAATTAAAAGGTGATAAACCCCAGTTATGGCCGACTGATATCAAACTATCACTTGCTGTCCGGATTCGTGTATAGCTGACGACGCGTAAGCTCTCATCTCACTAAACTTTACAAAAAATTTATCCGCTTATTACTTCGTTTGCGAATTGCAAGTTATGTATTCTTATCTAGTCAAAGAGAAAGCAAGCGCAAATTCAACTGAAACTTTTTCTGAAATAGAGACTGTCGGTATTCCATCAATCAGTAACATTTCACTCTGCATTCTAAGCTGTTTCTAATTATGAATGAGTCCTTCGCCGGGACTTATTTAGTATGTGTGCAAAAAAACTGTGAAAAGTCATGGACAAGCTTAACATTAGCTGCCTGCACAGTGATAGTATCGATAGTAAAATCGGAACCGAAGCAGTGTGGGTGGATCTTCCAGTTTCAACGTTCACTCATGTAGGTATTCCTGCCTGTCGTGTAACGCCAAGATTGTAGCGCGCATGCGCACTACAATAACTATTAGAAGCTGTACATGTGTATAGCGCCATTACGTGATTGTCGCTGGTTTGCGGACATCGTAACTTAGGTCTAAGTTGCCTATGTGGACAAAATTCCCGATTAAAGACAACCATGATCTACAGGTCTTAGGTTGTGGAGTGCCAGAGTGGTCTTTTCCACCTGCTGTTCACCAATGTGATTCTTATGCGCATGGGTTCAATTCCTGCTCAATAATGTGCGTTTTTCTCCAGGTGCTCTGGCTTTCCCCCACTCGGCATAATGTTAAATTTTGCCACTAAAATAGGTTGTCCAGCCGAAGAAGTGGGTTGTGCGTCGCACTGAAGCACTCTGGGTGGTATAGTTAATTCACAAAAATTGTCTTGCGTGTGTGTTATGGCTCTAGCCCTAGGTGAAAACTAATGGGGTTGGAGTATCTTGCAGTCCCCAGTACTGAGGTAAAATAACTTTTTTTATTTCACGTCTAAATTTTCCTATCCAACTTTCATTGCAGAAAATTTTTCTTTTTTCATGTACATGAGTGCTAATGGCGTAAGTTGAGGAGGGAATGGCCAACAGTACCCCAGTCAAAGGTCTTGTCCCTGCTTCCCCCCCCCCCAAATGAAATTCAAAGGTGCAAATTATTTTAGGCAAAGTGTATTTCCCATGTTTGATTCTCAAGATATTAAGCAATTGAACATGGCAAACGTTCTACATGTGATCAACTTGAGGAAAGCACGCATGGTGTCACTAATTCACATTGTTGGCCGTTTTTTGTTTTTCTCTATAGTTTACCACCCATTCAATGCAAAACCACTCTGATACATTGATGTCATAAGTGCATCTTGAGCAATGAGATTTTAAATGCTTTATATGCTTTGGGGGCAAGATAACATTCATGATCGATTCAAGGTCACTTTAATAGGATGAAGGGTAGCTGAAACAAAACATTTGCCAAGAATGTGAATTCATAACATCACACCTGCTTGCTTCAAATTCACTTTTTACAGAAAAAGTGTAAACTTCAAGTGCTAATATCTCGAGGAACGAACATGGGAAATGAATGAAACTTTCACCAGAATGGTTGGCATGTTCCTCTTTAACATAGCTAACAACATTTGGATCTGCTATCCTTTAAAGCTAAAAAGAATGAATTCTAAATCGTGGTATGAACTGTTGAAGCTTAGTACCTTTAGGAAAGTATATTTGAAAGCACTTAGCTAGCAAGGATACATTTCCTGTCATACAAATTGTGTGATAGTTCTTTCTACTGCATTATTTATGCTGAGAATCAACACAAAATTGCAGACGGCTCAATTTTTTAGTCTTTGGAAAAACTCAGTATGGGAATGGAACCCTGGATCTCCCTCCTAGATGGAGTATGATGCTCTACCACAGAAACAAACACCGGGCCTGGGTCTTTATTCAAAGAAAAAACAGTGAAAGAGGACATATCCAGTTAAAACAGGATGTCAAGTACCCAATCATTGGTATCTACCAAACCAAATCATTTTTACAAAGCAATTAGAAAAGGATTCTGAAATAGAATTTGGGTATGCATCACTTCCTGCCAAAAAAACGTGTCGTTAATGCAAATTGAAACTGTATCCAATAAGTCTTTGTGACTGCTACTAGGAACATTCATCCTTCATGGGTAAAATATATTTCAAAAGTAGAAACTATCTGAGAGGTATTGGAAGATCTCTTCCATTCTAAAAATTAGCAGTCTCTCCAACAGTACATTCCTATAGGTAATGAAAAGTGCAGTTTATGGTATAAACTAATGACGAAAGTGGTGATATCCTAAAGTGTGGCAAAGGATGGGGGTGGTGCAGTTTCACCGAAGAAAAATTCTTGCCAACTGAGTATTTTGATTTAAATACTGTCTCACTCCACTTAAGCATACCTAATCCCAGGAGAATTACTCCTTTTCACCAGGCCTTGAATTGTAAAATTTCCCAGTGTGTTGCCAATCAAATTCCTCAAGAAAGGTACCGTTGTGCTAGTTGTGCTGTTTTATTATACCTCATCCTACCTTCTCGAAGCACGGGTTGTTTAGAATCCTGCATTCTGATTGGTTCTGATTATTTCAACCACCTTGGCAGTTTGTAATTATATGCAGAAACCACTAGGAACCATAGGAGGAAGAGTTTATTTTGCTGGCCATGCATATTATGACAGCACCTGCATTCAAAATTAAAATAAAGGAGCCTCCAAGCTTCCCAATTTTATCCTGCCAGCCACAAGTCAGTACCACATTACATCACTTTTAGAATATTATGCTGTTTTCTGCAGCCAGTAATAAAATCCAGCTTACATGCTTAAAACAAGGGTTGGATTTACTCTGATTAAAAAAAGGACAACTCAAACACATACAAAAGACAAATACAATCAATTTGGGTGTCTTCCTTCATAAAAGACTTCTATTGTGTATTTCACATCTTTATATTATTCCTCACAAGAGGTACTCTGGTAGTTCATGCCAAAGTATTTATAGAGGTATTCCCTCCTCATAAGTATTTCTTCACTTACTATGCTCAAAAGTTTAAAAACAACTGCCAACATATCATGTTAACTTTCACATGACAGGGCTACTTCAAGAAGTTGATTTGGGTTTCATTTCCCTGGAACTGTCTAAAATATTCTAAATGGTAGAATAACCTGAAGATTTAGAGAGTATCTAAGGCTCTGGGCAGCTTTCCCAATCACCAAAAGTAGGTAAGGGTGAGCCTCAACATTATAACATTTTTTTACAGCATCAAAAGAAGATATGCTGAGGAATCAGAAGAATGGTTGCCACTTGTTTTGAGAGTTGCAGAGTTTTGTAACTTTCAAGGACAGAGATGCTTTTTTTCATCATTTCAAACACCAGTTTACTGGATTATGGACACCTGCCATACACGGATGAGATTATCAGAGTAACCAGCAAAGAGTGTTTGACCGTCAGATGACCATGCAAGACTTAGGCAGGTTGGTTGTTTCTCATTCTTTCCCCCTGCAGTGAAGACATCTTGCTTCAATTCCTCCACCAATGATTTGGTTTCAAGATCCTGGAAGAGGAAATATGTTATTTTATTGGATCATTTTGACTACAACATTGCAAAATACTTAAAACAACTAACTCATTCATACTTAGTGGTAAACCTCAACTTCTTTAGGTACATTTTGTTCAGGTGACCATGTGTTATCCTACGATAAATTCACAGTAATTGATCAATGCACTTATCTAGAGCTACTCCATTTCACTTGGGCTTGTGTGTTTAATGTGGTTTCACTGATCTACATACCTGGATGTAAGGTGATGTCAAAAAACTGAAGCAACAGAGTCACCATATTGTGTATGACAAAAGCACTACTGCCCACACAGTTAGATAGGCAATTTGATGTGATGGCTTGATAATTTGACGTTTTGGCTAAAAATAAGGCCAAATATGTTGTGGAATGTGCTCATTTTGAACAGAAATGTAAATTACTTTAAAAACTGAACAAGATCATGTTATACTGTGCACAAAACTTTCACTTCGTCCAGTTTGACTTAGTGGCTAGGGCGTCTCAGTCCTCTTTCAAGTTCACAGTGACGACTAAGTGCAAGTTCAATAAAAGAAGGGGGTGGGGAGGGGGAGGGAAGTGTCAAGTCTCACCCTATATATTCGAGCCACAAAAAATCACCTCCTAACAAAATCTCCCC
Organism: Holothuria scabra; assembly: GCA_037179385.1. Classification (NCBI taxonomy): domain Eukaryota; kingdom Metazoa; phylum Echinodermata; class Holothuroidea; order Aspidochirotida; family Holothuriidae; genus Holothuria; species Holothuria scabra. The sequence goes on from CM074198.1 coordinate 10,660,927, forward strand.
AGACAACTCCACCCCTCAGTTCAGATGGTCCTGCGACTTCAAATATTCCTTTATGAATGAAAAGTCACTCGTGATAGGTAGGGATGTTGAATTATGTAGTCCATTAAACCAAGCGACGTATTCAACTCTTTCTCAGAAATACTGTTGAATATTTTACTGTCCAAGTGAAGAGAGGTCTGCAGTTATTTAATAGTGCTAGTCCAATGCGGATGCTCCTTGTGGTCAATAAACTGTTTATGGCACAGTAGGGGCAATGCAGTCACTCAAGTGGCCCCTAAACTAAAGTCACCCCTGACAAAGTCACTCACTTGGCCAACAAAGCCGTCTGTAATGAAGTTTTCCCTAACAAATTCGCCTACTGACAAAGTCAATGGTCCCTTAAAAGATGTTAAAAGACGTGCTATCAAACATAACCTATATGGGTCTCTTATGGGTAAGGCCCCTGTGGTCTGGGGGTTGTAGAATATGCCCACGGTATTCCCTGCCTGAGGTAATAGGCGACCAAATGGAAGAGCTTATTTGTAAAGCATCTGATCTATATGATACTATTATTTATAACACATTCTGTTGGTGTGTCATTAAATCTAGTAACACTGGGTAAGCCCATACTGGTGCCAGGGGCATATATCAAGATTGATAAGGGGCCCATATAGGCAGTCCACATGCAAGAGGGATATTTAAGGACTGAAATTGACCAATATCCTCCCACACACTATCAGTTGTTATAATGAGCCTCAGAACTAGTTTCCCATATGGGTCATTTGGATTAACTTACTAGGGGCCCCCATCGGGCTCTTATCATGATCCCGGGAGCAAAACCATATGGACCCTTAAGGGTTATGAAATTGGTCCAGTAAGATTCCCTTATGGGAATGTTACCAGTAAAATGGGTTTTTTGACGGGGAGGGGGAGTCTTTGGGAGGCTCAGTGTAATCTTGTCGGAGGGGACGGACTTGGTTAGCCTTGGGAAATCTGGCTTGTCCAGCAGGGGACTTCTTTTTTCAAGTTCAGACTTTGTTAGAAGGCAAATTTGTCAGGAGTGACTTTGTAACTGGGTGCCTTAATTTTTTACTAGGGCTGGGAAGACTGTTTAGAGGAGACTTCAGTCGTGGGAGACTTTGCTAGGGTGCCTCGTAAAAGCAGGAACTTGAAGTACTCCATTTAGTAGTAGGCCTACCATGAAACCAGCACAGGCGTCAGTGTTTCTAAATGTTGCTGCATAGTTGAAACTAAAAGCAGCACATGATCTTGGCTTTTCTATTGTCTTCAATTTAGGCCTAGGTTGAATACAATGTAAGCCTTTCAGTCAGAAAATTAATTCAGCTGGGTTAAAAGTTTGTGTCAGTAGTCACTCAGTGCACATACTACAGCTTTACGAATCAGTAAAGTTTGTGCCGTGGCTGAATGTTTTTGCCTCTGACAGCAAAATGGCCACTGCAAGACTTCCAGTTGCTTCAATTTATCAGTATGCAGTTACGTGCACGTCTTACATCCAGGTATGTAGATCAGTGTGTGGTTTACAAGAACAAAAGTTTCACATATCTGTTTTATCCTTAAGGTCAAACAATTCTGGACACCTACATAAAGAACAGAACAATGAAAGAGGGTGTTAAGACAGGAGCTCATCAGTGATCTCATTGACCACTTCATCAAGAATTATCTTAGGCTAATGTAGAGTTCACTGTTGTTTCATCTTTCATCTCCAAACAGGATTAGTTAGATGGAGTTTTAAAGCTCAGCTTATAACCAATTAGTTGAAGTCTGGCCAGCCACAACCTTTTTTCCAATTTGCAGTTCACTGGCTTGTTTTTCCCTACCCCATTGCAACTAAGACAACAATTAGGCTTGGATTGGTAGAGATAGAAATTTTTTTTCCAGAAATCAAGTTTATTTACCCAGATCTTGATGCAAGGTCCTGCAGCAGCACACAGCCAGTATCTGTTTGGACTGAAGCAGAGGGCATTGATGATGTCACCACCTTCCAGGGTATACAAATGCTTGCCTTCATTCAGATCCCACAGCATGGAATGACCATCCTGTACAGGGAAGGAAGTATTGCGATATTTTATGAACTTTTTATTATTGCTATAATTAATATCCAAGTCACACAGCCAGCAAGAGTCCCAAGAGAAGTGGCTCACCCTCAACATAACTCCACATAAAAGTTTCAGAAACCATTTTGAAAGGTGAACCACTCCTAAATGGGTACTTAAATGGGTAGTTTAAGCAAATGTTTAATTTACACATTATGTGAATGAGGAACTATATCTTCATAATTGGTGGAACGTCCATTCAAACAAAAATTTTAGTTCTTAAGATATCAGCGATGAAGTTACTATACTTGTGATCCAAAGTAAGTTCAAGGTGGCAGAGGTTAATTTAAATCACTTCCTTGCATTTGCAAGGAATGCTTTTGTGCTTTTTGTTTTTTTCAGCCTGTTGTGCTCACATTGATGTCAATGGGGATATGAACTCCTTTTAGAAAATGCAAACTTTGTAAAGGTCTAATGCCACTTCTGCAGTCACATTCTGATAAATGGGATTGTTGTGGAGAAAATACGATTGTTATTTTAAAGAACACAAAAGACTGTTCATTAATGTGAGGATATGTCATATAATGTATGCTAACTTCAACATTTGATGAAAATGTGACAACTATAACTTCTCATATCTTGAAAAACCAACATCAGGTTTCAATGCAAATTTCAGCACAATGCCTAACCTATGAACATCTAACCTAACAAAATTCATTTTGACCTTTGACCCTTCTTTTAAGATTCAGGATACTGTGAACTGCAGAACACACATGATTCCTTGGTTTCTCATAAGCCAGCCTTGGAAAAGTTTAAGTTCTCCATGGTGCTGAAAATGGACATATGATAATGCCCCAAACTATTCATTCCTTAATTAGCCAATTACAGCCCCAAATAGAAATATCATAAGCATACCTCACTCATAGGGTCAAAATTACTTTTACCAACATTATTCTTGTCACAGTTTTAGATGAGGTGACAACATAACCTAGATCTCTTTGTTGTTAAATCAAAATAAGGGAGAAGTAATGAACAATGCATCTGAAACTATCAGATGGTAACTGTGTTGCTTAGTCTTTTACCTTGCCTCCTGAGGCACAGAGAGAACCATCTGGAGATACAGTGACACAGTTCAAATATCCAGTGTGACCATGATGGTTAGTCTTTAGCTTACAGTTGGTGAGGTTCCAAACCTGCAAATGTGAAGAGAAAAGATACTTCAGTGTCAAAATTTAAAACATATAAAGACATCAGAGTTAAAGGGATGCTCTGGTGACATTTATTTTTTCTTTCTTTTATTTTAGAGGAACCTACACAGTAAGGAGTTACTTTAGCTTTAGTTGTCTTTTCAAATGAGGTGAGAAGAACAACTTGCTATTAATTTTTCTTCCCAATACATACATGCAGATACTTTGCTCTTTAATTTTTTGCGGTAAATCAATACGCTAAGCTGAATACAGATGTTCCACCTGCATGAACACATAGTTTCCCAGGTGATCTCTACCAGGTGGTAACAAATAATCTTTCCCATTTTTGCCTACTGCAGTTTGTCATGTTATGAATAAAGAGAAATTCTTTTATGGTAATACTGACTTTATCAAGGAGTTACTCAATGCTCATCATCTAAGATTCCACATGGTCATCTTACCTTAACTACTTTGTCCCATCCAGCAGAAACAATGATAGGGTTTGACTGACTGGGAGAGAATCGTACACAGGAAACCCACTTGTCGTGACACTCTTCCTGAAAATTAAAGAAAAATTCCCAATAAAGCCTTAATTGCAATGTTTAAATGTATGTGAAGACTTTGTGTAACCAAGTAGTATGCTGCACTCAAAATGGCTGGCCTTGTTACCAGGTCTGGGCTCTGTACAGTGTATGGTACAACCATACTGTTGTTGATTACACTAGTTTGGGCCTCTAGACATTTGTGCAAAGATCACTACAAAGAACACTCTTAATTTTCCATACCTAGATGACAAGTAGTGTTCGAACGATTATGCTAAAATCAGTTATGACCGATTACTGATGATTTAATTTAACAATCGGCCTGATCCCAATAACTGATAATTAGAAACAGGAAAGTCACGTTTGTCACTATAGTACGCTTCCCTTGCTTCGTGAATATCGAATTACCATAACCAGTTCAGGTTGGAAATTATTGGGAATAGTTCTGTTCTTTCACAAATGGGATATCATTTTTGTAGGCATAATATTTTCACTTCAAAAGTGGAGATACAAATCAACTGTTAATACAGAAGGATTGTTTTCAATCAGTCACATCACATGCCCTTTGATAATTTACAGTAGTTCTAGTCTAGATAGACTATAACTTTAACAACACACATTTTATCTTTGGTGAAAAATGTTAAACAAAAAATTATTTCCTTGCAACTTCCATGCCACAAGGTTGCTAGCATACTATGTACTGCACAGTAGGTGAGTACCTGTGCATCTACTAGGCAAAGAAGTTTGGGTCACATGGACAACCCCTGCACAAATATTGTGTACAAAGCTTCAGTGCTTGCACTTGACCACTCCCTACAATTGCTTAATTTCTATGCTTTGTATCCTTCATTTATCCAACTGGACACCAACAGCCGAGTATACAATTTCTGTTTATGCAAGTTCACTGAATGATGTAAATAGAGCAAGGTATGTGGCCTAAACCTTCAGTATTTGTTTCTGGGATGATAAACTGTACCATTTTCAATTTTTCATTTGACTGTGCACCAATATTTATGAATATAATTGTAATTTTGCAACAAGCAAATTCACTGTGAGTGATACACTTAAAACAAAGTAGGAACTAAAATATCACTGAATGCAAGCGTGTAAATTCCAAGTTTTTAACAGAGAAAATAAACTGAAAAAACAAACACTGAAAATGAGACTGGGACATATTGTAACACATCAACTTGTTCAATTCTCAGAAAATTGAAAATTATGGAAAAAGGAAGGTTTCATTGCATAGGCATCATTACGAATCTTCGTGCCTAAAATTTCTTAGCTTGCTGGCTTCAAGTTTTTAGCGCACAAATGCCTCTAGGGTCTATCAATGACAAGAAAAAAACATGTCACAGCCATGAACAACACAGAGTGAGCTAATGAAAGTTCTGTTGTTGTCTTCAAAATACTGCTTTTATAGAATCAAAGCAGTACGTAATGGACAATTCTTTGATATATGCCTACTTTTCATCCAAATGTTGATAAAACTAAACATTTGGATTGCCAAAGTTAAGCAACAAAACGGTACACTTTTTTTAAACAATAACCAGGATTGCTGTATATGTGGAAGGGATGTCTCTTTCCAATGCAACAGGTACATGTCTTCCTCCATAATACTGTTCAATATTTCCTACATTCACTAGTCAGTGCATGTAGCTGGGACACAAGCCCACTGCAAGTACTAGCTTTTCATATCCTTTTGATGTAGTCCTATGGCTGGCTAACAAATACTTGCATTAACGCAACACACTGGAAATTTTACAGAACTAATTGTAGTGGGATTGAGAGTGAAACATGTCTCACTGAAATTGTTATGGGTAACTAGTCAATCACAACTCTCCTGTCCTGAGAAGATCATTTAATGTTGTATCTTCTTGTAAGTAACAGAGTTAAGGGAAGTGAAGTTTGCATTATGATCATAATCACTGCCCCCATCATGCATTTAGGTCTGTGCTTGAAGTAGTGGACTTCTTAGTACAGTTTGCTTCTTGTGCAGATAATTGATTAGTGAAGGTTGTCTTGAGCTGTAACATTTGTAAGATATCTGAGGAAGTGGATTGAAATGGTTATTTGTTCCGGAGTATTCCCAAGATCCAACTGCCAAACTTATTTTCCTTAATTTCTGTACAATTTGCAAGTACTTGCTATTGATCTCACACTATTTTGATTCAAATATGGATTGAAGCTAATGATGGGGTATTTAGGCAATTGGTTGATGTTCCAGTGGTACTTACTGAAATGGTGTACTTGCAAATACCAAGGGTGTTCCACAGCTTGATGGTCTTGTCTCGCGAACCTGATACGATCTGTCGGTTGTCCGCGGAGAATGCAACAGATAAAACATCACCAGTGTGTTCAACAAAGGTCCTTGTTGATTTGCCACTAAGAGAAAGAAAAAATGAAAAAGGTAAAATAATATACCTACTTGAAGGTTAAATGTTACAACAGGACTCTCACCAAAGAGAGAGAGACAACAAAAGAAAAACTAGAACAGCAATGCTGTTGTAAAGCTCACACAATTTCTATTTACCCTGTTAAAAACTGGAGTAAGAACCAAATTTTATCTTTTATTCATCTACTTCTTAACCTCATTAAAATTACAAAATTAAATGCAAGGAAATAGAGAAGAGCGAAGAAAAAAGCACTTGTTATTTTGCAGGTAAATCTACAACTGACATCTTATGGCAGATCTAAATATCACTGCATTATTTTGTTGAATCATGAAAGCCTGGACTGTGGTCTGTTATAGGGAGTAAGATAAAATTAATGACATTGTGTATGGCATACATATAAACTGTTCATGTACTGCAAAGTGCGTAAAGTGCGTAAAATTGTACAGGTCTACAAATTGCCAAATCCACAAGTAAACATTGCACAGCTTTTTGATACAACAGAGACTCAATCAATACTCAAACAGTTCCTACTGTACATGAACTCAAAACAGTTACATTGCAACTACTTGGCTTGGCCAATTCATGATAAACAGAACAGAATGGGAGATCTCTCTACAGTAGGTTACTAAAAGGCCTTATCCTATTGCCCCAGACAGTCATAATTCTTCAAACCTTCTTACTTAAGCCCCTCCCACAACTGTTTAAAATTCATCCTCATCCTGACAGCACCTCAGTTTATTGCTTCAGGGTGGATATACAAGACCCCAACATGTAATCAAAAACACCCTCAGTACAGTACAGGCTGTGTAATATAAGATTTGGTACTTTGCACTGTATGAATTTAGCTGTCAATCAAAGAGCTGAGCCAATTGAGAATTTTTGTTAACCCGTAAAAAAATTGTAGTTTGAAATGTGAGGATTGGCCCTTTGAAGCCTTCTTCCTTTCACACTAGCTGACCACAGCTGATTATAGAGACTAACCTAAACAAACATACATTGTGAATAAAAATTTTGTTCAACCAGCTGTATCACGTACCATGTTTAACAGCCTGCACAACCATGTGCAAGATAAGCACTGAACACACAACCAACCTCCTGCTATAAGTGCAACAAATAAACTGTTTTCTCTTACGTTTCTTTTACTTGTTATTTTGATTTAAAACACAATGAGACGATAAAACCTTCTGACAAATCAAATGTTTTTGAACTTGGGAATGATCACTCTACCTCTCCAATACAGGTTTAAATGTTACCATGCATGTCTTTTGGAGTATGCCTAACAAAAGGCTCATATCTTCTAGTCACTGTAACACCGGGTAACCCGGGCACCCGATGTATAGCGATCGGGTACCACGGTCCTATTTTTTAGTACCTGTGCAAACACTAGTATTAATGCTCTCCTTCCAAGCAATCATACTTAAAGCTTCAGCTTCAAATCTCCACACATGAGAAAGAGGAAAACTTTTGTTGAAAAGTTGATGCCATCTGCCCATTTTACAAAGTACTGTGTACATGTGTGTGCCAAAAACAGAATGCAAAAATGCATTTAGGTTCCGATGATACAGATCTTCTGGTCACTAAATCTACAGTTATCTTTATGTGTTTGGAAGAAGCTCTGTGTTCACATTTGATGGTGAGATCAGGAATCTTGTAAAATTGTGTATTTTGACCTCTGCTTACAGCACAAAATAACCTTGAAAAGTGGTGACCATGACCGTTAACCTAAAACAAAAGCCATAGGATCTTCTAACCATAGTTTAAAATACACAAAGTACAAAATCAGTTGGAAGTTTTCTACCTTGTGATGTTATGTACACAACTTCCAAGTTTTCAGATGTTAACCTGGGTGACCCCAAATGACCTTGTTCAAAACTCATATTATCATCTTTACACAGTTATGCATTGACACTTGAAGTATGAAAGGTCTTCCTACCATGACATACTTTGACATATCATTCAAACCAGCTTTTCTGAGTGTGACCCCTTGTGACCCCAGGAGACCTTTAAACACCACCAAAAACAACTTCTACATACCAGTGTTGTAGTACCCGTACCCGTACTCGAGTACAAGATTCCGTACTCGTACCCATACCCATACTCATGACCTGGTACCCGTACCCGTACCCTTACTCATGGCCTGGTACCCGTACCCGTACCCTTACTCGTGGTTTATTTTTCTTCGGACTCGTACCCATACCCGTACTCATGACCTGGTACCCGTACCTGTATTCGTACTCATGACCTGGTGCCCATACTCATGACCTAGTATTCATACCTGTGCTACTGGTCTTGCACTCAGACAACAACTTTAGTTTATAATGATTGACATTAAACTATATAACCAAAGGTTCGGGATGACTCCTAGAGGGTGCATGATTTTATTACATATGGAACTACTCACCACACCAAATTTTGATGATTACCATCAAAACACTTATAACAGATCAGTGTCCACTAAAAAATTCTACATGAACATGTATGCAATATTCAAACTCAATCCTATGTATATTATTACTGTACCTCCCCCCCATGCTAACTCCTATTTTATTTACTATAATGCTACATGCCCTTTGTCTGGGAGTAGTGTTCATGGGGTTAATTGCACTATAAGGGGCAGGGGGCATGGGTGGTGTTTACTGGGAATCTGCTCTGGGTAAATTGTTCAGGCCTGGGTGAGAATTTTATATTTTGGGTAATTAAGGCCTCTTCTTGGGGCATGAATTATTTAGTCATCCTGGGGCCCAAAAAGTTAGGGGAAGACAGGACATACATTATTCTTCTCATAATGAGAATAAAAGTTTAACTTAGATTAAAAAGTGATAAATGATGGGGGGCTGGTTAAATTTAAGCTTGTATTGTACACTGTAGGTTCTGATTGACAACAGTGTTCCATACAGTTTACTACAGTACTTGTTAGCAGGGCTGTAACCAAGTCCACCTAATCCGAGTCCGAGCCAATTCCGATCCCAATGACCCACATTCTGAGCCAATTCTGAGTCCAGTACCTCTCAGAGGGACTTCAAATCTTCCCTTCACTCAGAAATTACACTTACTTGATCATAAGGCTAGTGGAGCAATCTATTACAGATTCCCCTTCCCCTTAAAAATATGTTCCAGATTTCCCCTCACGCTTTCTCTTAACCCCCCCCGACACACACACACCTTAAAAGATATGCCCCAAGATATTCCTACAATTGCCCATTGCACCTGCCAACACCTTCATTTTCTGATGCCTGCATGTATACTGTATATAATTCACTGCTGTTTGTTGTGACTGGACCTAGATTTTCACACACTGTCATCCTTGAGGTTCATTGTCAGTGCTTGAATAGCTTAATCAGCTTGAAGCAAGGGCTTTGTTGTATGAATCCCATGGTCCAGCAACCTGTACCTATACTCCATGTTGTATGAATTACTGGGTGTGAAAGTGAACAGTAAGGGGAGATTACAAAAATCTTGAAGTACAGAACTGGAAGATTGTAGGACAATACAAACTACTCAAGCTTATGCAGTGGTACCTGATAATCCCTTGAGTTGAACCTAATCCACTCAACTTCATGGGCAACTATTGATTGATACACCTTGAATGAATTGCTACTGTAACTAGAACTGCATTTGCTTGCAAATATGCAGAATTGTAGTGCGTGTTAGAGATGTCTTTTCAGTTAGTACAGTAGCCCAGTTTTTATTTGAACTTTAGGATTTGTTCATGGCGGGAAGAGGGGCTGTTGTTTCTTTTTGGCCACTCCTCTCAACCCTATTTCTTGATAGTACAAAGATGGACCACTTGTCTCCCAGCTCCTTGGCTGGACGCATAAAGAAATCATAGAAGAGTAACCAATGATGGAGTAAATCCGGACCTTCTATGCTAATAGTCAGTCACTAGCTTTATTTTGAAGCATATTTGCCAACAATGAAGCAAGTGCTGAGTAGAGACCGTGTACTGCGCTTAACGGTAGGACCTACTCCGTATACAGTCTAGTGTGGAGTAAAATGAAGTGGACGAAGCATAGTCCCGTTCAAGGACTCGTGCTGAGTAGCCTACTTAGCCATACGTTATGCTCTGTTGTGTTGTTTACTCCTGCCTGAAATGGTTTTATCGGTTCTCGACTCCTCTTTCACCGTTCTTTATGTTAAACCAGAATGCAAAAATGCATTGAGGTTTCGATGATACATAAATGTTTTAAAAGAGTACCATCATGCACCATTACCTTCTCATTCAAATGTTATACTAGCATGTTCAAAAAATAATTTTGTCATTCCTGATAACCTTTTGACCTCAATAAAAGCCATACATAACTAGACAGGCAAACAACAGACAGACAGATGGTCAAACAACTATCTTGAAAGATTGTAGGCTACTTAAAAAGGTTCCTAGACTTTGACCCCTGGAGACCCCAGATGACCTTTCGTTTCTGCCAAAAACAATGGGGATGAATCGAGCGTGGAAAATCGCAATTATTTCGCCTAAATTGAGATACTTGGCATCTCTGCCTTTGACCTCCGCCAAAAACAACATAGCCTAGACCATTTCCTGACCATAACCCATCCACATACCATTACCAAATACAATTCTATTCAAGTTTCCTTCCTTGAGATATCGCATTAAAATGTCAAACTTTGGCCCCAGGTGACCTCAGATGACCTTTAACCTCTGCCACAAACAAAAGGAACCACTTCCTGACCATAACGCATCCACATACCAAACAACGAAATTTATCCAAGCTTCCTATCTTGAGATATCATGTTAACGAGATTTTCAGACTTTGACCCCAGGTGAACTTTGACCTCCGCCAAAAACAATAGGGACCATCTACTGACTAAAACGCACCCACATACTAAATATGAAATCTATCCAAGCTTTCTACCTGGAGATATCGTGTTAAAAAGATTTTCAGACTTTGACCCCTGGTGACCCCGTATGACCTTTGACCTCTGCCGTAAACAAAAGGAATTACTTCCTGACCATAACGCATCCACATACCAAATATAAAATTAATCCAAGCTTTCTACCTTGAGATATCATGGTAACGAGATTTTCAGACTTTGACCCCATGTGCCCCCAGGAGACCTTCGACCTCCACCAAAAACATTACAGACCATCTCCTGACCAATCAATCAAGCAATTTTTAGAGAATTGCTTCCATTGAAGGTTGATATATATCGTTACACCACACACCAGTAGCTAGAACAAGTTGCAGTATTTCAAAGCAACGATCGTTCACAAAGTATAGGCTTGGCCATAATACAGTATCCACTGCGAAAGTAGCCGACGAGCCCTATGCAGACAGCTGCAGGTCCCACTACAATATATTTAATTTTGACACTTGCCCAATCTACCCCATTTGTTTCATTTCTAATTTCCTCCCATAAGTAGTGTGGCTTGAAGCCACAACAAAAACTAGGCCTACGGCCTAGCCACCTACGTTTACAGAACAAAATGTAACGTTAGAGCTAACAATAATAGGCTACGATCAAATCTAGACATCGTAGTTTTCACCGGTCATTTTATGTTTAAGTTACCGCCTGAGCTGCACTGTGTAAATAGTCGTACGTACGTTCGCAGCACATAAACAAGACCTGCTAGCTGCTATCTGCATGCAGAGTGCATGTAATATACATGCCTTCAGCGCTGCTGGCTGATCGGCTCGCTCGGGGTGTATCGTTAAGAGCGCTTAGAGAATGGGTGTACTTCAATTGGCAATAACATGACACCCTCCCTCAATAATTACGTTAGAAGCGGGGAATCCCCAAACTTTTAAAGAAGCCGCTTCATTCATTAAACGCAAGCAGCCAATCAGTGAGTACGATTCTTCCCAACAGAAGTTCCACAGAAGTTCGTTCGATGTATAGCACGAAGCAGCGGCATATAAACGACTTTCAGCTGGCTGCTAGTGTGTGCAACTGCTGTTATGCACGCTGTTGTGCTTGATAAACAGCGATGGAAACATTGACCCCAGATGACCTTTGACCTCCGCCAAAAACAATAGGGACTATCTACTGACTATAACACATCCACATACCAAATATGAAGTCTATCCAAGTTTCCTATCTTGAGATTTTGCTTTAACAAGGTTTTCAGACTTTGACCCCGGTGACCCCAGATGACCTTTGACCTCCGCCAAAAACAATAGGGACTATCTACTGACTATAACACACCCACATACCAAATATGAAGTCTATCCAAGTTTCCTACCTTGAGATATTGCTTTAACAAGGTTTTCAGACTTTGACCCCCAGTGACCCCAGATGACCTTTGACCTCCGCCAAAAACAATAGGGACTATCTACTGACTATAACGCATCCACATACCAAATATGAAATCTATCCAAGCTTCCAAACTCGAGATATCGTCTTAACAAGATTTTCAGACTTTGACCCCTGGTGACTCCATATGACCTTTGACCTCCGCCAAAAACAATAGGGACTATCTACTGACTATAACGCATCCACATACCAAATATGAAATCTATCCAAGCTTCTAAACTCGAGATATCGTCTTAACAAGATTTTCAGACTTTGACCCCTGGTGACTCCATATGACCTTTGACCTCCGCCAAAAACAATAGGGACTATCTACTGACTATAACGCATCCACATACCAAATATGAAATCTATCCAAGCTTCCAAACTTGAGATATCGTCTTAACAAGATTTTCAGACTTTGACCCCTGGTGACCCCATATGACCTTTGACCTCCGCCAAAAACAATAGGGACTATCTACTGACTATAACACACCCACATACCAAATATGAAATCTATCCAAGTTTCCTACCTTGAGATATTGCTTTAACAAGGTTTTTAGGCTTTGACCCCTGGTGACCCCAGATGACCTTTGACCTCCGTCAAAAACAATAGGGACCAACTCCTGACCATAACGCATCCACATACCTAAATATGAGATCTATCCAAGCTTCCTACCTTGAGATATCGTGTTAACAAGATTTTCAGACTTTGACCCCCGGTGACCCCAGATGACCTTTGACCTCCGTCAAAAACAATAGGGACCTTCTACTAACTATAACGCATCCACATACCAGATATGAAATCTATCCAAGTTTCCAACCTTGAGATATCGTGTTAACAAGGTTTTTAGACTTTGACCCATGGTGACCCCAGATGACCTTTGACCTCCACCAAAAACAATAGGGTTCTTCCTCTCAATAAGGGGCATCTGTGTACCAAGTTTGAAAACTGTCGGAGTTTTCCTTCTTGAGATATCGTGTTAATGAGCAAAGTGTCACAAACACACACACACACATACATCCATGCATACACACATACGCCATCATGAATGCATAGGTTTCTCTTATCATCGAAACCAATATATGACGCCCTCTCAAGCTCTCTGACTGCACCGCTACATGCATATGACAACTGTCTCGTGGAAGGCCGAATAACTGTTGACGCTGTGTGTTTTAACATCCGTGTTTCGTTAATTCGCAATGCATGCTACATGCATGCTGTCAAAACGTTTCGGTCAGACTGCTGTCAAAATAGCTTCTGCTTTTACCACTGAAATAAAGCATGATAATAGGACTACAGCACAAGTCGCTTAATCCAATGCAGTAAAGCCAATTCGTTCCGTACAGGGAATTGGCAATACCCTGCTCCGTAGTAGCTAGATGAAGATACTGTACCATAACGTCTTGATACTGTTCAACGATAGTGGACGCAATGGCGCCGTGTTACGTATACCAATTTAGAAGCAGCGATTGATTCTCCAGGCTTATCACTTCAGTGTGAAAAGGCCGAACCACATTACATCGCGTTTTCTGGAAATTTATCCGCAATGCTCTTTCATGAAGCTAACTCCTTAAATCAACCTTGAAAGCGAAGTATTTGCTTTTCTGAAGTTGATTTTTGTTTAAAGACGGCCACAGATTGCACTTACTGCTATTGTTAAAGGGTAGAGCATGGATATTTGTACGAACTAAGTTACGGTACGCGCAGGGAAATGAGTTGTGGGCCATAACAGGCTTCACAAAAGAAATTGTCAGTCGGCCAGTAAATGCCAATATTGTAGTGCGGCGCACTACAATAACTATGAACATGTGGTCTGTGCCTTACTGTATTTATTTGCAGTTCATTTTCAGTTAATCTGACTATTGTCGGTGCTACTAAGTTTGCATCCTGTGTAATTCCCTACATACAAATTTTTCAAAAGGGTATCTTCTGTGTACTATAAGAAGCTTGGCTAGGCTAACTGCTACAAAGAGACTGGTTATTCTTTCTGTCAGCTTTGTACAGATTGGATGCATCCTCAATAAACTGTCTTTAAAATCATATTAGCCATGGCTACCATGGGCTGCTGAGCCTCTGCCTTTATTTTGCAGTACTAAACTTACTGAGTAACAGTAGAGGTATGAGTCAGGTAGCCTACAAGCACAACATCAGAGGATATATTCAAATTCTGGAACGACTTCTCCGATAATAAATTGATGATGGGGTAGGACAGTGGTAGATCATGTAGGGACTATCTGTGCTTGGGGAATATGGCCGGGGCAATTACCTCAGGATCTACTATGTTATAGCTAATTAGAATCAGTTCTCATACAGATCTTAATCAACCCATTCATTTTAACTCAAATACCAACATGATATGATGTATGATAGCTTTAATATAAACCTGTTTTTACAGTTATAGTCATAGTTTTTACAGTTATAGTTAGTAAATCCAAATGATAGTGGAGTCTCATGATCACCAACAATTTACAACCATAAGCTGCATTACCAATAATACACAAAGCCAGGTAGGCCTACCTGTGCAAGATTGCTTGTTCTTTTTTAATCTTCCAGTAATTCAAATTGGAGATTTGTGTAACATAAAGACCCAGCAAATCTAACTGCTTTGTTGAAAGAAAGAATTTGTTGGCTTTGTACTGTAGTGGGGTAACATTATTTTTCATCAGTGTGCTGTAGGCCACAAGGATACTTGACCAAAATAGAATCTGGTCTTGGTCAATTGTGATAGTTAGTAAATCCAAATGATAGTGGAGTCTCATGATCACCAACAGTTTACAATAATTAAGCTGCATTACCAATAATACCCAAAGCCCTAAGAATACAGTCTAACCAAGCCAGTCCTACATACCAGTCCACTTGCACACAGCATGCCTTTGCATTGCACTTGAATTTTTGCTCACAAGTGTAATCTAGGCCTGCCAGTGACATGTGATTATTTAATTTTTACTAGTCACTTTTTAATTGCCTGTCTCTCAGAAAGACCCCTAGGCCCATTTCTGTCAGTCCTGCCTCAACTTAAATGAGTAGGTGAAAAAGGTATAAAAAGTGACAGTGCATGGCATAGAACTCCAATTGTATGTGTGGTATAGGGACTAACACTGACGGCACATGCTTTAAGGGGCACTTGGTGAGTCTATTACCTTCCATGATACTCTGTTTTCAGTGGCTGGGGGAGGGGGGATTTATTCCATTTCCTACAGTGGCAGCTGTGGCACACTGAACTTGAACCAAATTCAACTACATGTAGCCTAGTTTAATGAGCATAATTGAGTTGCTAATTCATATAGTACGGCTGCAGATTGCATGTAGGGGCCACTTGAAAGAGGATGGTGGGACATTTTTTCTTGGATGTTTTTCTTACTTTTTCTTATTTTTTTCTCATGGATCTATTCCACTAGTCATATTGGCTGTTGGCAGAGATGCCAACATTTACATCCAGAAATCAGGGAGGTTTCACACAGGAATAAGGAAGGTTTTTCAAAATTACATGCAACTCAATGGGGGAAAGGCTTGCTACAATCAGGGAGATTGTCATATCTGCTAGTGGGAATGGACAAAAATCCTTGAATTTTCAGGGAGTTTCCCTGAGAATCAGGCAGAGTTGGCACCTCTGCGTAAGCCTGTACTGCAGGCATTACCTTAGTCTCTCAGAATTGGTGTTTGCACTAAATATTTGTCACCATGCATCACTCACTCTTAGAAATCCATCTTTTTCAGTTTTCAGACTTCTGTCTCTCACTTATCTTCAAATGTCACCGTGCTCGTAGGGTATATGCCATATGACTGTCATCGATTCTTGGTTCTTGATAAACTCAAATGTCACTGTGGTTTGGTACTATAACATTACCATTATAGACTTCCTAAACAAGTCCTATACAAGTCCGTGGTTACCACTTACAAACATGTCCGATGTAATGCTGGGTGCACATTGTTGTAACAAAGACCATACAATCGCTTTTTTGGTAGCACTGTAATGTGACCTGATTTGAGCGGCTAGGATATAAGCCATTCTGATTTACACAGTTAGCCAGAGAGGACTGATTTCCATCAAGTTGTGCATGTGTACCAGTAATCAAGTACCTCAAGTAGGCCCTATGTGTATAGGCTATGGCCTGGCCTGATAGTGCCCATACAGTACTGTAGGTCTGCAATGGCATGAATGTCAAGACCAGTTACAAATGTCATAATCATATTGATGAATTCATACCTGTAGCTTACTCAAAACACATTTACGGTCAGTTGGACTACCATAGCTGGACCTGGTACCCGTACCTGTACTTGTACTCATGACCTTGTACCCGTACCCGTACTCATACCCTGGTACCCGTACCCGTACTCATAGCCTGGTACCCCTACCCATACTCATGATTAATTTTTCTTGGGACTTGTACCTGTACCTGTACTCATGACCAGGTACCCGTACCCGTACTCATGACCTTGTACCCGTACCCGTACCCATGACCTGGTACCCGTACTCGTACTCATGGTCCCGTACTCACACTACAACACTGCTACATACTACATGTAGATATAAAATCTATCCACCTTTCCTACCTAGAGATACTGATAAACAAGTTTTCAAGTTTTCTAAGTTTGACCCTGTTGACCCCAGTTGACCTTAAGTCCTTCCCTTCCCCCCCCCCAAAAAAAAAACAATAACAAACATCTTCTCACAATATCACATCTACAAACTAACAAACTAAGTATGTACTCACATGCTTCAAAATTAAGGCCTGACTTTATGCCAAAGTTGATGACTCATCTAGATGGACCACTGGTGTAAAACTACTACTGCAGTAACTACCAGTCAGATAGTTAGATGGGGTTTGATGACACACCAACATGAATGTGTTACATAGTGTCACAGTGACTATGAGATCCAAGAAAACTGCACACAAGAGGAGACAAACTAAGTTGGAAATCACTGTTCCCAATGAATATAGTTCAGGTGTTGTGTCCTACTTTTCATGACTATAAACAGTGCTCTCTCACCAATGTAACAAGATTGTTGAGGGCTGGGGATTGAGGAATATGAACACAGTATTACCTGCCTGTTACAGGAGGTAGCTGAAGGAGTAGACTGAACATGGCAGATGCATTACCTGCTTTCTTACCAATCTAGATGATACCACAACACATTAGCATTGGTGTTGCTTAACCCCTTACTCACCTGTGCAGATCCCACAACCGCAAAGTTTTGTCCCATGATCCTGTAAGAGCAAACTGTCCATCTGAAGACATAACTACATCTGTCACAAAATGACCATGTCCTTCCAAAGCGCGGTGAGCATACCCATAGCTGGTTTCATCATGAGTGAGATTCCAGACAATAGTTGTCTTATCTGTTCATGAAAGAAAACAGGTCAAGAAAAATAAACCTCTAAATTCCATAGCATAGAGTACCATCATCACACTGAACTAGGGACAACAGAATGAGTGAATTAATTTAATTAGTGCTAAGTAATTGCTTATCAAAGTACATCCCCCACCCTCCTATAGAGGAAGATGCCAAATATCTTTCCCCCCCTCCTTTTCCTTCCTTTTCATCCACCTTTTTCTCCCTCCCCAGCCCCTTTGGGCTCCCTCACGAAATTTGTGGAAAAAAATTTAATACACCATCCATTTGAAATTAAAATGCTGACAAAAAGTGCTGATATTTTTCCAAATTCTAGCATGCCTTGTGTGAGCTAATGATTATATCCCCCCAGCTTGACCAGAGAAACAAACTTGTGGCTTTGATGAGATAGCAACTCTCTGGATGCCCAATGACCCCACTGTATGCAATGGATACTAAATATACTGAGTAATAATGCATTTATCAATTGCAACCCTGACCCCCATAGACCCTGGGGTAGTCAGCTTTGAGCAGGAATTTGGCCGGGACTTCATACAATATGGGAGGTTGGGGAAGTTGGGTGGGCATTTCATCGTAGCATGCATAGTGCCGAAAGTCAGGTGTGTGGAGTAGCTTGGTTATTTATTTACCCTCCATCAATGCCTCACCCTGTGCTGTGCAGACATGGCCAGGCTCTGCCAGGGGATTTACCAACTTAAGTTCCCGGCCAAGACCTGACCATCCCCGGGTCTAGGGGGTCGGGGTTGCAATTGATAAGTGCATAAGTAATTAGCTAGCTGGGAACTCATGGTGAGTACACAGTGGACACAGGCAAATAAGTAACAATGCCTATGCCTCGCAGTCAAAACCAAAGTAACTGGAAACTTGTTTCATGCAGACTTTTGCCTTGAAGCTGGCTGTTCATTCAAGCTAATAGACCATGAAAAATTATCAAAATGGCCACAAATTTTCACTTTTATTTGGTTTCTCATGTAGCTAGCCAGGAAATGTGCTGCCAGTGATTTGTGTGTATTTCAATGGGGGCAATTCTGTTCTCAATCAGAAAGATTTTATATTTTGCATGTTTGGAGGTGAAATATTCAGGAAGTCTTGTGCAGAAACAGGACGACTTGGCAGGTCTGGGTATGACTCGACCTGGGAATAGAACCCCTGCCTTCTGTGTGAGAGGCAAATGTTCTTACTGTATCAAACACGCGGTCCAACTTGGTGGGTTGAGCTAAAAAACAACAACCCACGGGCATTCAACACAATCAAAATACTGTAGCTCTTAAACAGGGCTTGATTTTCGTGGTTGTCCAATTCTCCAGGACAACTAACATTTCATATGGGCAACCATAAGTTTAAGGTTGGTTGTCCAATGGGCAACCATTTTATTCTAGGACTGAAAACGAATACTGTTGTCTGAACAACTCTTTTGACTTTTTGCATCGTAACATATTTCAGACTTCAAGGGTTTCTGTCTGTCAAACATCACAGCTTTATTCTTCAAGACCAAGTACATGAACACAATTAGTGTTTATGTCAGACAACCAAATTTTACTTACAAGTGGATAGCTGAAATTAGTGAAATGGTTGCCAGACAACCATAAATTTTTCTGAAAATCGTGGCCTGTTCAACCTCAGAAAAAGTTGGAAAACTAGTCACTTTCAAAATGCAGGGAATAATTTAGTGTTCAAATTTTGCATAGCAATTTTGCTGTTTCGGGGCTCCTCAGTCACAAAATCACTAACAAGGCATATATTTAATGTAGAATATCTGCTACACAATTTTGCATTTGTATAGCAATTTGTCCATTTGTGTAGCAAATTGCGATGCGATACTGGATAAATTATTCCCTGAAATGAAACAACCACAGAAGAAAACTGTACTTTCCTTCAATCAGAAATTTTAGAGGACAAAATCCTATCATGGTATTATATAATTTTTAACCATTCACCGGTAACGGCGCTCGTAGCACAGTAGGCAAGCAGCTGGTCTTGACGCTATACCACTAGGGTCCAGGGTTCTGGTCCTGTGCTAACAATCAGGGAATAAGTTAGCATTCAAATTTTGCGTACCAGCTTTGAAGATTTTTTTGTCTTCCACACATTGTTTGTGAAAATGCAAGGGTTATGCACACAAAAATTGCTACACAATTTTGCATTTGTGAAGCAACTTGGTCTCTTCATGTAGCAAATTGCGATGCAATACTGGATAAACTATTCCCTGAACAATGCTTTCCTTTCTTCTACAGCACTGTTTACTTCTCTCCACGTTACATACATATAGCACTGTTTTCCGAGTGAGAAAAAAAAAAAAGACTTTTTCACTTTAAAAAAAACACAACTGTTTTCTGGAAGATCTTAAAGTTTCAGCACCCTCTTTTAAAGTTGTGAAGTCAGTTAAAATTAGTGTGGGACTGATCATCTGCTAAGTAAAGGGCATCAGGCCCATTATTCCATATCGTTAAATAATCCTCATCGGTAAAATTCTGCCACACAACCGATAATTACCACTGATTATTTGCAAACTGGAAAAGAGACTAAAATATACTTGAAACTTGCTCCTAGTTTTGTTAAAATTCTCGTTAACAGTTGATCCTTTAACTTCCTGCCAAAACAAGATGCATTGATAATCACATATGTATAAATTTTACCTCTGCTATGGGAAAGATCGATTGATATTTTCTGCTATAACCCTGAATTAATACCTGGAATTAGATTTAGAATTGCATTCAAGGTGTATTCCTTGCAGTCTCGCAGAAAGCAGCATAAGTTGCTGTACAAACTGTTCTGCATAAAGCAAGTAGTACAGACTATCGAGCTGTAGTGTTTCGCAGTTTTTTCAAAACCCCAAGCTTTGCATACATATGTGCATGTTTTGTACACGTAGCATCTAGAATCTTGTGAAATTCAGAGGTTATTATCTTGCATTAAATTAAGCCATTCCCAGCATTCCTTCCATAATGTTATTTACAGTACTAAGGATTTATGCAATGCTGTCATACAACGTCATTGCAAACAAAAACAGTGAAGCACATGGTCCAATGCAGCAAACTTCTTGGCCCACACATGCAGTAGACTTACATGCATGTCTGACTTACATGCGTGTCTGTACACAAGGCATCATGTTTTGCTCAGTGACATCATATGCATTGAAAAACTTGAATTGGCCCCTGTATCTTGATTTTAGCCAGCCAGTCATAACTCTTGCCTTCGCCAAGTGATTTAGTATGTGAAAATACTCGGGTCTCGAGACAACTTTTCCCATTGAGTTTGTGTTACAATGAACTCATTTCACATGCTCATATAGCTGGCTAAGACAGCAGGGCGAGCCCCATGCTAACTTCACCAAGAAACAGCACCACAAATCTCTGCTTGTGTAGATTTTTCTGGGATCTGGCTTACTTTCATTTCAGTTGCAAATTTTTTTTTAACAAGATGTAGGCTAGGCCTAAGTTTTGGATAAGAACTGCTAAAAAATGTAGGGCGAAACAACCAGTAACGTAAAGTACCATAAAGTCGCCATGTACATAAAGTCACCACTTGTGCTATTTTGTATCTGTTCTCTTTGGCTAATGGGCATATGCTTGGGATAAAGAGTAAAATCAGGGCTCGATTTTCATGGTTGTCCGATTGTCCGGGACAACTAAAATTTCATATGGACAACCAAAAGTTAAAGGTTGGTTGTCCGATGGACAACCATTTTTCTCTCAGATGGAAGAAGTATAAAGCTGATAAAATTTTTAACTTTTTTCATCTACCATGTTTCAGACTTGAAGTGCTTTTGTTTCTCAAACATCCTAGCTCTTTTTATTCTTCAAGACCAATAAGAAAACATAAAATGCACACAATTACCGTTTTGCAATTGTGTGCAAAATGTTTCGGACAACCAGATTTCATTGTGGACAACCAAAACTAGTGAAATGGTTGCCCGAAGGACAACCATAAATTTTTCTGAAAATCAAGGCCTGAAAATAAATTGGGAAATTCTTCTTTAAGGTATTTTCCCAAGTTGAGGTGACTAGCTGACTATTAATCTTATTAATTCTCAAGCTCTTTGCACACATGTGAAATTTTCGCACAGACGACTCCGCCAACTTTTGGTCATGTCAACATACTGTGATGACTTTCATGCACAACTACAGGGGGCTATTGTGAAATCTTTTGAAGATGGTAGTTTTGGGGCTCTACCAACATGCCTGTGGGGTAAATATGCCCAGTATGCCCTCTCCATTTTTAAATGGGGGTGGCGACCTTATGGTATATGATTTGACACCAAAAATTCCCGACTCATTCGATGTAATAAAACATCAATTCAGGAGGCTTTGGCCTTTGTTTTGATTAAAATATTGATAAAAAACCCACAGGGACAATTTCGTAGACAAATATGGCCTCCCAGGAGAATAATTTTTTATCCAGTGTCTCCCACATGAAAGTGGTCGTTTCCATACCTTTTCCCATTGACTTATTGTGTTGTGGTGACTTTATGGATGGGGGTACCATAAACTAAAGTCGCCATTTCGTACTTTCTGTCGCTCTCATACCTACAGATTTCATGGAATTAAGCTGTTTCTATGAAATCCATGTAAATTATGAGTGTTTTCATTTATTAACATGGAAAATGTGGTAAGTTATTCAAGAAATCATTTTTTCCCGAGTTAGGCCTAATCACATAAATGTACGCCAACTAATTTGGCGTATGGTGTACCCGGCTGCTACAGGGAAAATTACAGCTGTTGGCATACAATTGCAACAATTGGTGTGGGGTATAATTCCAAACACCTCCACCTTGGCGTGATTCTTTGGCGTAGGCCTAGGCTATGGCAAATGTACTTTCCGGTTTGGGCTAGGCCTAACTACTGTAACGTTATGCTAGCCTACCGTATGCATGTGTGCGGAACAGAGGGCAGTCAAAAGTCATGACATACTAAGAAAAGCACAAAGAGCACCAAAAATTGGTCAGCAGACTACTTAGAATGAACATGAGTAAGGCTACGTCTTATGCCTGAGCACAAATCGAAATAATAGTTGACAATTCAAGCAAACTTTCTACGAAGCTAGTACCAGTTTGGGCAACGTAATTCATGTTAGGCTAAGCTTTGATTGTAAAGAACATACCCCGAGATGAAGACAAAATCATGTCAGGAAACTGGGGTGTCGTTGCAATTTGTGTGACCCATCCATTATGTCCTTTGAGGGTACCTCTACAAACAATCTGTTCGTTAGTTTGCGCCATTTTTACACCTTTTCTGGAGGAGATTGCTCCAGATTTTCAAAGATGCCTTTCGAGGTGCTTGTACCTAACTTTGGCCAAACCGAAAAAGAACGACAGAGGGCGCTATTTCTGATAATTTTTGCTCGTAATATCTTTCTTGTCAGACCAGGGAGGTGTGATTAGTTACACCTCCCTGGTCTGGTACACACACATCCCTATTCTGCCAGTGCGATTGATTCAGTAAGAACTTGTTGAGTTTCATGACCACTGCAGAGAAAGCGATGGGAAGGGGTAGCATTTCGGAACCCCACAAAGGCGCTGGATTATGTGGGACGTCTCTTGGCAAGATTTGATTTTATTTGCACAACAAAAACAACAAGACAGACAAAGATAGACAGCAAAAAGAAAAAAAAACAATAAGATACGGATGGACATGTGCGCAGACGGACATGTTTCCACAGTAATCCCTAAAACATAAAATAGATAGAACCATGGTGCTAATATTTTGTCAAAGTAATAACTCCATGACAGAACATAAAGCAGAGCACAGTTCACAAAAAATCTTAAAATTAAAAGTATAAAAATTTGGAGCTCACAGCGGGCCGAAACTTTTTTGGAGATATAAAACTTGTATTATTTGTTGTACCCGTCATATTATCAAATCCCATGGGGGAATTGTCACTTTCCCGCGAGAAATCGAAATTACCAATAGGGTTAATTAACCCGAACTCTCTTGATCTAGTCATCACCGACATCGTACTCTGAAGTCTGTAATTTTGACTCATTTAGTGAGTCATGAAGCTGTCATATGTAGGCTGAGATGTTCCTCTTGTAGACATAAGCAACCCAGTAGAGTAATCAAACAGTATTCCAAAGGGGATTATAACACTATGAGATCTGAGACCAGAAATTTTGCCACTTGTTACCTAAATGGCAAACCGCAAGATAACCGGACAGTTGAAGAACTTGGCTCCTCATTAGGTCCTTTCTCGAGAGAACTGTGGAGGAAAACATCAGTTCAAAACTCTCGAGAACTAGGAAATCCCTTCCCTGGGTCAATGATAGCATTTGTAGGATGATTAAGAGGAGGAACAGACTCAATGCTCTGTATAAGAAAACAAACAAAACCCATTTTTACAACAAGTGGGTTGACGTTCGTGCTAATATCAAGAAGGAGGTGTTTAATTCGCACAGGAATTATATCAATGGAATGATAAATGACATTTCCTATGATTCCAAACCTTTCTGGAAGTACATTAATGGTCAACTGAAGGATAAACATAGTATTCCCCCTTTACAGACATTAGATGGTAAATTTGCCAATAGTGACAGGGATAAGGCCGAGGCCCTTAACAGTCAGTTCAGTAGTGAGAGAGCCCCTCGGATTCTGTGCCTCTCCAGTGACCTACTTGTAATAGAATGAGTGGTATTTCTATCTCTACTTTCGGGGTTGAAAAGTTGAAAAACCTAAAGGTAAGCAAAGTCATGGGACCTGACAACATACACCTATGGGTTCTCAGAAAGCTTGCAACCGATCTAGCACCAATGATCAGTCATCTTTTCCAGCAGTCATTTACTAAAACTGTGGTTACATTCCCAGGGACTGGAAAAGTGCAAATGTTTGTCCGATTTTTTAAAAAAATGATAGCTCTCTCCCATCCAACTATCGCCCTGTCTCTCTAACTTGTATTTGCTGTTAGTTGTTGGGGCATATCATCTGCTCAAATTTGGTGGATCACTATGAAGTGAATAAAATCCTTTCCACTAAGCAGCATGCTTTCAGAAAAAAAAACAGTTGTGGCACTCAGTTGGTGTCTGTTATTAATGATTGGGCTTCGGTCTTGGATTAAAACGGATTAATACAAAAAAATCGACGTCTTTAATTTAGATTTCGAGGTCTTCGAAACTGCCCCCGCGAACTCCTCAAGACGAAGTTATATTCTTTAGGGGTCTCTAGACAAATCGTTAATTGGGTGGACTGATAACTTCCTTTCTGATCGCTCACAATGTGTTGTTGTAAATGGTACAAAATCTGCTCCGGTTCTTTCTGGTGTTCCTCGAGGTCTGTTCTAGATCTAGTTCTCCTTCTGTCTTATATAAACGATATTGTTGAAGCTGCTTCTTCTGAAGTCAGGTTGTTCGCTGATGATTGTGTTTGTTATAGAGTCATTGAAGATCAAAGTGACTGCAGCGTTCTACAGAGAGACATTACTCACCTGGGCCAATGGGCCAAAACCTGGGACATGAGATTTTATCCGGCAAAGTGCAGTGTTTTGTATCAGGCTGTTAATAGGAAACATAATCCCAGAATTTTCATGTATACTCTCCATGGTGCTAATGAAGAGGGTGGACTCTGTTAAGTATTTGGGGTGGACCATATTACTAAGAATCTCAATTGGAGTAAGCGCATACAGTCTGTTTGTAATAAAGGAAATAAGGTCCTCGGTCTACTACGCAGGAACCTTTCTTTTTGTTCCAAGGAAGTTAAATTGGCAGTCTATAAAGGTTTGATAAGGCCTTCATTAGAGTATGCTTGTTCCGTTTGGGATCCAAATCAGTTTTCACTTCAAGATAAACTAGAGGGAGTACAAAGAAGATCTGCTCGGTTTATAGCCAATGAGTACTACTCCCGTGATGTTGGATCAATGACTACCCTTTTGAAAGACCTCGGTCTTGGCTTGCTTTCTGATCGCCGCAGGCGTTGTAGGCTTCAAATCTTAGCCAAAGGTATCTACGGCCAAGCTAATATCCCTCTGCCTGACCTTTGTAAACCCACCCGTATTACTCGAAATATGCATGCTTTGCACTACCGCCCCCCTCTGCTAGGACAAATTGCTTTAAATACATTTTTATCCCCAACACTATTCGGGATTGGAATGATCTTCCCACAGTCCAATCGAGGGGGTCATTAGTCACCCTAAGCCCGTAGAATTTATAATCAATTCTCTTAGGGTCTGACCGACGGACCTCACGGCGCGTACGTGGTGTGATAATGGGATATCTCACCGTATTTTGAAAGAAAAGAAGAAGAATTAGCTTTCCCCATGAGATTCATACTATTTCCTGTGTCAGTTAGCAACTTCCTATGTGAAGCAAATGAAATCTCATGAGGATTAGTAGCTTCCCATGAATTTTCATTTCCCGTGACGGAAAGTGATGAATTTCCTATGGTGATTTTCTCACTTCCCATGGGGAATGTTTGCTTCCAGTACACATTCCCATGGGATTTTTTTAAAGGTAGGCCTATGGCTGTGAAATTTGGGGCCCTGAAGACCTAAAAGAGCACGAATCTTTTCCTACTAAATTTTGTAAATGTATTTTCCAAAATTGGAGATGAATTTCACTATATTTTTGAATGCCCCTTCTTTTTGAACGAACATTACATGCATTTGAAAAAAATAATTTTAGAAACAGAACAAGTCGACCTTTAAAGTGGAACTCCATTTCAATCTAAAACTAAATTAGTCCTTAGAAATCTGAGTTACTTCTGTTCTAGAATTATATAGACAAGTTCCGTTACTAATTGCTTAACATTATTTTAAGTTCATTAAGACTGGTGCCAGATTTTTTTTCATTATTTTTAAGTTAAACACTTTATGGCATTAGGATTTTTTCGCTTGTTTATTTATTTATTTTTTTTTTGTTATGAGGTTAAAAAGAAAATAAATGGAATTTGAAGAGTAAATTGAAAAAATGTTGACAGAAGTTGGTTTGATGTTTTTATTGTATGCCGCGAGCATTTGTGGAAAATTTTGCGATAGTCTTTTGCCATTTTTAACAAACTTTGGAAAATCTGAAGCTTATATTGAAGAAAAGTTGTACTTTTATTTCAAATTTGGGGGAATATGCCTTTCTAATAAGAAAATTCGAGTAGGTCTCCGAGGCTCTTTGTAGTTTGTTAGGTTAACTGAATATCATCATGCAGATTAAGGCCTTCGGACGATACTGGAAATTCCTCGAAAAAGTTTGGCTATATACATCTTACAATATACTTGAAGTCTCATGTTGACCAGGGGGTTGTTATGCCCAACAAGGTGTATGGGAGTGTTTCAACTTTTGGGGGTCTGAAGATTTTTTTCCCGGAAACTGTAATCCTGCCAGAAAGACTATTCAAGCGGGGCGCCACCAGATTTGTAACCAGGAATGAAGCAAAACTTATTTTGAGCTTTCCTTTGCAATAGTAGATTCACTTCAATAGAAAAACAAAGCAACTTGTTAAGTTATCAGAAAATTACCAGATAAAAGGTACCGTTGCTAATAGATGAAATGTCATTGTCTCTTATCTGGGGAACTATACAACGAAATTGAAAGCCTGCTAATGTTTTGCACTCTATTGGGACTCTTCTTTGTACTAAATTGTAAGGTCAACTGAATTGATGAAATTTTCGATGTCACTGCCCGACTATAATAATGATCTCCCGACTATAAATGATTTAACTTGGCCATCGTATCTGGAAATAAGGTGGGTTCAAATGAATTTTCAGTCAGCCTTATAGGGAAACATTCTCATCCTAATGTTCATCATTATTTGTTGGTGTAAACAGGCCTTTTTGGACGATTTTGGGCGATTTTTATTATCACTGCTCTACTTCGACTGTCTAGGCAGGACGGATATAGCAAACCATTGGGCACCGGATGTACCTGAGCAACCTCCCACCCGTCGGTGAAATTCCACAACCCATTCAACCTTTGCCCTAACATTTTACCATTTCGGGCAAAGTTTTTCAAGAAACAGTTTTTTACAGTATGATGTGGGACTTAGTAAGAATTTTTTTCCATTCACAGTCAAAATGTGTCGCAAATCTTTGTAATCATTATATATTTTTGAAATATTTACTTTGAATACAGTGTTTTCAGGAGAAGTGTGTCGAAAATTGAGAGCTGTCTGCCCCCTCCCATATATACGCCTCAGAATAGTGAAGGAATGTTATGGCAGAAAATTTGAAAAAAATATTTGCAGAGGAGAATCGAAAAATTGGAGTCTTCAGTATTGAACATCAGCTCTGCCGAAAATGAAGACAGAAGTTTCTTGAGGATCATGTTTTGTCGTACGGTGAAAATGGAAAACTTTTTGTCTTTCTTTTCAGAGCGTTTGAAAAACTGAAGCTAATATTGAAGAAAATTGGATTTTGTGAGGAAAATTGGGAATTGTGAGAATTTTCTTGGAGGATATGGTCTTCTGATAAGCAAAATTAAGAAGATCGTCGAGGTGGGGGGGGGGGGGGGAACTGAGGTGAAGGAGAATGAAGTTTACCGGGCTTAAATTTTTACTCACCGATGGAGGCTCCCCATCGAAAGTGAATCTTTTCCACTACGGGGGGGGGGGGGGGGACAGCCTTCCCACGTTCAGACCTAACTTCAAGTTATTTACATCAAAACCCCACTTTTCGCCTCAAGTCAGAGAGGCTTATCTGCAGCAATAAAATCGAAGGTATGTGTGAACACAGAATTTAGACATTTCATATAAGCGTCCAGTTGCTTCAAAGATGGTTCAGTTTCTATTGAACGAGGTCTTTGAATTCCTCACTATAGCCTACTGGAAATGTCTCACCAAATGTGTGGTTAAGATACGATTTTATTTTTATTTTTCGCTTTTTTGATTACTTAATTTTTATATTTTTTTCTAAATCTACCTGGGGGGGGGGGAGATTGTCCCCGCCCCCTTCTGAATCCGGGATTAGCCTAAAAATGTTCAGTGGTTGTTTTAAAAGAGCGGATTTTCAAGCATGTCATTTTAAGGTTTAATCACTTCAAGGGCTGTTCTGCGGAAGGGGGGGCTGACCGAAAGCTTTAGCCCCCCTCCCCCAAACAAAAATTGCTAGCCCCACGCCCCCCAAAATGGACAAATGATTTATGTAACCTATCAGTAACTAAGACAAAGGTAAGCTTTTAAAATATTGTTTATGGCACTAAATGTAGTCGAACGGTTTGTTTCGTGGCATAAACAGTAGTTCGCTCTTTGCACTACACATCTATAAGCCTATCTGTATGTGGTATTAACACACGTTAAGGACACATGCCTATAGGCCTCCTCAACCGTTCACACATGTTTTCTTGCGATGCAAGATAATATTGTCCATGGATTTGGCCAACGCTAGCAATGTATTTGTGTGTACCTTTTATTTTAAAGGCGTTTGTCGCCGTTGCCGTTATCGTTGCCATAAAGTGTGAACGTAGCTTAAGAGTTCGTTTTCTGCTACCAAGACGACATGAAAGTTTGAAAATTTTATAACCTCAGCCCCGGCCCAGTGGAAATACTGAGTTTTCAAGTAAACAATGCAAAGAGAGAACACCTTGTAAGGTAACGTGAACGAATTGAGCCCCAATTTTCAAGGCCTACAACAATATCCAAATAAAATATTCTGTTTCATCTTTACTTTCGGAAGAGCAAGTTTTTGGAACAACGCGCCAACTGATAGTGGCGCTCTGCTTAGATGGTAAAATGTGCGTTATCCCCCAAAATAATGTCCCAAGAACCGCGACTGAATCACTTATCAATATAGGCCTATCTGATCAGCACATCACAGTTTGGTGTTTTTTCCAGCCGCAAGTCATAATTTTTTGCGAAAAGGCAAAAAATTGTCAATCAATTAAACATTACTCAATCTTTTACAGCCTTACCATTGTCCTACGCTAACGGGAAGCGCCAAAAATATTTGGCCAAAAGCTTATAGATTACAATTTTGATCGGTTCAAACTTATAGCTTTGACCAGTTATAACCAGATTTGAACCGCTTTGGGCCACGCTTATTACAACCCAGCAAGACTGCAAAGACTCGACACATCTATCCTAGTATTATTACTCTCGGAAATCCCAAGGCACTAGTTCCATGGCGAAGGCCCGGAAAGCTTAAAAGAAAGAGAAAACTGAAATATTTGCCAGTATTTTCCTGCAATCTTTATGTAACTCTTTATTTTTGTTATCTAAGTCAGTTTACAGCAAATTTAAACAACGTTTATGTCCATAAGGGCTGTTTTGGGGGTGATTGATGGTCAGTCAAGTCCACTCCGTAGGCCTACTATATGTGCTCCTGTATCGTGTATTTTACCTTTAACTTTAAGCTGCTAAGTTAACATGATGCCTCCTGTTTTTAATCTTTGTTTGATTCATGATTCTCATGTAAACAAGCGCTGACACATTTACTCATAATTACATGGTTTATTTTCTTTTTTGAACATATGCCAAAATTTGTGCGTTTTCTGAATTTCAGAAACAAGATAAGCCAATCTTGCTTGTTTAAACCCCTACCGAATGGGTTAACTTTGAGTGAAATTATTTGCCTGCTATTTGTTCAACAACCTTTAATTAAACAAAGCAAGTACCAAAAGTCCACACTTTCAAGGGGCAAATTTATGATTTTTCCCTTAAACACATTTTCCCAATATTTTGTTTACCTTCGATTTTGTTTTGAGAGCGAGGTTGGGGGTGTGGGGGTAGGGGTAGGGGTGGGGGGGGTAGGTGGGGTGTGGGGGGTAGGGGTGGGGGTGAAGGTGGGGGTGGGTGGGGGGTAAGCGGGGACAAAGCATTTGAACGGAACTCCACCCCCTTGCCCTCTTGTGACGCCTATATGTTATCACATGACTATTCTACTACTGAATGTATTACTTCCTTTGCAGAGGTGACGTTGTCTCCCATATCCAAATTCTTGGCTGCAAGTCTGTCCATTACCCACTTCCCTTCATTACCCCCCCCCCCCACCCCATATACTCCTCTCCCTCAGATCCTGGGCAGTGGAAGAAATTTCGTTCAGCTCATTGCTACGAAAAACAGAGGCGGTAGGTTAAGGGGACGGCAGTTTTAGAGACGATACGATGGCAACTAAGACCTTGGCCTCCACACCACATTGATGGCATCCATTCAAATATGAAAAGAAGACATACTCCTAACCACTTGGCGCTTAACTTTGATGAAATGGGACAGTGTCATGAACAAGGGTGGCAACTTCTTATTGCTTCACTTTATGAAATCTAGGTATGTATGGTGTAAACTGTGCCATCCATAATCCATGAAAACCGAAAGAGGTGTACAAAAACGGCAAAAGAAGTCAATAAACACATGTGTGAGATTGATTTTCTATATTAAGAGAGTGTATAGCAAAACATGTTTGTTCCATATTAGTTGGACCTTGTGCATTGCACTCGGAAAACAAAATAGTCCAAATTACAGTCGGTATAGTGAGAGCTTAACAGTTCACTCCAATAAGAGTAAAAGTGCAATCCAAATAACAGCATTAGGCTTATACGGTACTTATTCTGAGACTATTTTTTGCCCAGGGATAAAGACCCTACTGCAGATTACACCGACTGTAGTTTAGTTTCCCTAAAATGCGATAAAGATAAAGCTTTTAAATTTTAATAAACATGACTATCAAAATAAGAGTAACTTGGAAGCAAAAATCCCTCCTTTGCACCCTTTAGTGCTCTGTTCCTCCTTATCTCAACCATTATATGCACACCAACAAGCAACTAAATCGGACAGATAAATTGTGCGAATTCGTTTGAGACGCCGTAATAAATACACCAAACAGACTGAAAAGGGTGTGGACTACTCGAAAAGTTTGGTCATTTACGACAAATCCGAGAAAGTGGTGCTCAGGGTACTAACGTGAACAATTAAATACGGAAATATCTCTCATAATAAATGAGAGAAAAACATGGAGCACCACCAGTGTAAAATCATTTCTTGTCTCATTACAAATAAAGAGAAGTCGATTAGGGGCCATGGCCCTCCAGCCCTCCCATTCGGGAGATTTCATTACTTCCTACCCACTTTGTTATTTTCTAAGCTTTGATTCTCGTCAAAGTACCATTATAATCGCTGGTTCCTATAGGAGACCTTACGTCCATTGGGGCAATTGTTCTTATCAAAACATTTCTTATTTCATAATTTAATTGTTTAACTTATTTCTGCAAGTTCTACTAAATCCTTTTATAAGAGGTCTAGAATCATCTTTTTCGTTTCATTTGAATTTGAAGTTAAAAACCTGACGAGGTAAAACGACATGTTAAGATTTAACCAGGGAGGTGTGGGTACCTCCCTCACACCTCCCTGATTTAACGATAAAGGATGCTTTGATAAACCGTTGAAAAAACTGAGAAAAAGCCTTTAACATTGCAGTAGAAAAAAAGAAATATATAAGAACCCATACTGCATGTACAGCGGGGATTCTTATATATTTCTTTCTTTTGCTACTGTAATTTTGCAGGCATTTTTTAACAGTGTATATGGTAATATGTATATGGTATATGTAATCGGGTCAAGTTATACCTATGGGGTTTCGGCAAGTTTCATTTTATCAATAAGTTTGAGAGATACAGTATAGGCTGAGGGTGTCATTTTCAAATGTAATTTTTATATTAATATGCGGTATCCAGAATACTTTTATTCGTGATGTTGTCACGCTTTGTCCTACTTGAATTTTAGATGTCCAGCTGATAGAACCCACTATTCAGTAATCAAGAATATTTTTACATCAAACTTGACAATAAAGTCTTCTACTCATATATCCTTAAATACTTCCTTAAATCCGAAATTTTGGGGGAACCTTGCTCGACACACAATGCAATACTTCAAGGAGCACTGTACACACTTGAAAAAACTTGCAGTAAAACATTAAACGAAAAAGCAAAGTTCTGGATGATTTTTCGGGCTCTGGAGGATGAAAACTCGAAAGTTTTTCCTATGCGAACCGAATCATTGAATCACCGGCTGTTTTCCTAAATTTTCTTTGATAAAAGTCCGAATTCTATCAAATCATAGGACTTGCTAAAAGAAAAGAAAAAACCTTTAATGGTCTTCCAGATTTAGCACATTTCCTTTCAAGACTCCCAGGATTCAAACGAATATGCAATGCAAGATCCGTATTTTCAAATGTTTCTTTTTAAAAAGGCAATAATTTCCGTGATTTTCGCGCGCCTGAAGATGTAGCTTCAACTTAAAACATTGGCAAATTTTGGTGCTTATCGCCCCTTACACACATAACATTTTTTTCACTATTTTTTCATTTTTCTCATTAAAAGAACAGATAATTCTTCAATCAACATCCCGATTTCTTTAACGGTCCTTACACAAGCCAAATTTCTTACCAAAATTTCAAATTTTCTCTGACTTCTGGGTTTAATATTTGTTAAAAATTAAGCCAAAAATTTCGGCGCTCTATCTGCCTATACACGCCTCAAATTCTGCAGTAATGTTCCACCGAGAACTCGTTGCCTTTGTCGGGGCTTCGAAATACTGCCTCCTGTCGGGGAGCTTGCCCCTTGTCGTTGGCAAATTCTTATCCTGGCACCACCCCTGATGCATTGAATGAAGAAACGTGATACCATTTAATACTCAGTTGGAAAGGTTTTTGGTTGAACTTCTTAAACATGTACAATTCCCTGAATAGTTTGACCAAAGTTGACCAACCCAACAGCCCTAGATCCAGTAGTGGCGCTCAGGGGCGTCGATTTGAGTTTCAAAGTGGGGACATTTGGCCTAATTTTTTCTCCTGTCCTGGTAAGGTGTCCAAAGCGGCGTGGGTAAGCACCCAAATTTTACGATTTTTTAAATGTGAACACCACTGTACTAGGGACGTAATTTGCAGCGCGCGAAGCGGGAAAGTTTGGATTCTGAGTTTCCAGTAAGAAAATTTGAAAAGTTGGGGGATTACTGAAGGATTTGTATATCCTGTTGGCAAATCTGGGATTGAGCGGCGACCAAAGATTCTTGATCCTGCATAATGTTATCCAACGCCTACGAAATTAGACCTCCGACAAAATTTTTTGAGTCAAGAGGTTATATTTGAGAAAATTTGGAATTTTAAGAAAGCAAATTTATAAAAATAGCACTGTAGATACCATTGTCCCTTGATGGTCTGGCGTCACATGCAGCAAATTTTGTCAACCTTAGAGCTCGGAAAAGTTTACCAAATTGAAGATAAGAGCGAGCACCTCTGCTTGGGAATTGCAGTTTGCGGCGCGCAAAGCATGCGGAAAATTTTGCTTTTTTGAAACAATTAATGACAAATTTGAAGCTCTTATTGGAGAGAATTTGGAATTTCGGAATTCTCTGAGCCGCCTGTCTCCTGTAGCAACACCACTAGGTGTCTGAGAAAATGGGGCCCAGATGCAAAAGGGTGCTAAATGTCTCAATGTTTTTGAGTTACTGGGAAACTCCAGTTTTCAAAACATGGTCTTGAAAGTGTGGGTAATTAATTCAACGGACTGTACGGTCAACAGGTCAATGTGAATTTAATTACCGGATATATACTCTATAAGTGAATAGAATCACAACGAAAATTGTGATAGTTTGTGAAGGATTTGTACAAATGTTCCTAAAGTGAGGAACCATTTTTGATGAAATAAGGTAAAATCCATAAACTGATCAAAGCACACTTCAATCTACAGCAGGAAAATCACAGATTGAGGGGAATGGTACCCACTGGTGTTACTGAGGCACCGGAGCCTGCCGGGGTAAGACTGTCGATACAAAAAACATTAAAATATGTCCTTTCGAAGTTTATAATGACACCTCATGGGACCAGTGAGGCTAATCACACCTCCCTGATCAGACACTATCTGCAGACAAAGGATGGAGGTGTGCCTCTATTTCCATATTGAAGTCTCTAATCTAGCAAGATTTAGTGTGACTTTACTTCTCTAATACTGGTCTAAATACGAAATTGCCGAACCGCTATACGAATGTGTGATGTGCTCGTGTCGAAATTTTGCATTTGAAATCTTTTATTTTTCTGAAAAGTTGCATGCAGACTGTGCACCGAGACAGTTTCCTTAAAATGTGTTAAGCCTGTCAGGCTAGTCATTCACTATAGATTACAAATTTCATTAAAACATAGTAGGGGATGATTCCTCTTCTTCAAATTCCTAAATGTTGTGCTCCTTCATAACCACGTCTGGTGCCCTATGCACTCGAACAATTAACATAATCACAGAGACAGATAGGTAATATATGTTTGATATGCAAGTATGAAAAGAAGAACATCAATTAAGACTGCAAGCGCGCGGAGCGCACGAAAATTTGGGGGATTCAAAAAGTATAAACGTGTAATTATTGATACAGAAATCGACCGTAATCGGTAGAGCCCATCTTCCATAACCTACATGTATAGCATTTTTGGTAGTGCCTAAATTTTTAGTTTCAGGTCACAAAAAGTGTGTGTGTGGGGGGGGGGGGGGAAGGACTATTACGTCAGTGTCCCCTCCACTCAAAAAAAAAAAAAAAAACGTTTATTTAGTGACCTACCTTTCAGGAGTAAAATTAAGTAGGAATTTTGGGGTTGACAGAAGTTGACTTGGGTTGTTTTTATTGTACAAGCTGACGAGGTATCCATCGAAATTGGAAAAATTTCGGCTAATCTTTTCCATTTTTAACAAATATTTAAAAATCTGAATCTTGAAGAAAATCGTAATTTTATGACAGATCTGGGGGTTTTATTGAAGAATCTTCCCTTCTTATGTAAAAAAATCAAGTAACGTAGCTCACTGGGCGATTTGTATTGTTGGGGTTACTGAACATCATCGTGCAGATTAAGGCCCACGGACGTTACTGGAAAATTACCAGACAAATTTTGATTGCGGTACCTCTTTACATCATATGAAGTCTCATATTAATCAGTAAGCTCTCATTATGAAAAAAGCCACCTTCCCTGTATTGACATAGGTGTACGGGAGTGTTTCTGTTTTGTGGGAGGAAGAAGATTCCTTTGCCAACAAATATAATCCTGAGCGATTTTTGTGAGTTTTACAAAAGATCTCTCCTCCATTTTAGTGCGGAAGGAACAGAAATTTGCCAACCCGTGGAAATATATGATTATATCACAGGACTACGACAAACAAAATTATGCTAACTATTCCATGACGTCACATAGGCAGACAGCTTTTATCGGATGAACGCAGCGATGAAAGCTGTTTGTCCACT
Source organism: Holothuria scabra (assembly GCA_037179385.1). Taxonomy (NCBI): domain Eukaryota; kingdom Metazoa; phylum Echinodermata; class Holothuroidea; order Aspidochirotida; family Holothuriidae; genus Holothuria; species Holothuria scabra. The sequence continues at coordinate 10,696,801 of CM074198.1, forward strand.
TGACGTCACGAAATATTTACTTTGCATTTCATTTTCATCGTCCTTTCACACAATTCTTATATTAACACATGCTTGCCAATTTTCTGTTTTGATAAACCATGGATTGAGGAGATTTAAAGGGGGAAGTTCAAGCAAAAATTTAATTGTCATACGTGAAAGAGGAACAAAATGTACACAGTGTGGTGAAAGTTCCATTCAAACGGGACATGTATTTCTTGAGATATCAGTAAATGAAGTTACTAGATTTGTGTTTAAAGGTGAGTTTGAGGGCAGCAGAGCTTATAACTTTCTCACATTGAGAAGGAATGCTTTGTTTCCCTTTGTTTTTTCAGACTGTTGTGTTGACCTTGAAGTTTTCAGACTGTTGTGTTGACCTTGGAGTTAATAGGGGTATAACGTCCCTGTGGGGGATTGCAAAGTCTGTAAAATTCTCATGCCACTTATGCAATCACATTTTAATAATGTGGTATTGTTGAGGAGAAAACCCAGTTATAAAGTTTAAAGAAAAACAAAAGAGTGCCCATTAGTGTGGGAATGTGATGTCATATGTGCTTGCTTCAAGTTCACATTTTCTTGAAAATGTGAAAACTTTACGTGCTCATATATCGGGAGCAACATGTCGGATTTCAACGCAAATTTCACCGAAATGCTCAGAATAAGTACCCTCTATCATACCACATCCTGTTTTGACCTTAAACCCTTCTTTTAAAGTTTAACTCACAAACACTGGATCGTAATCCGATCCGATATCACTGTATTATGACCCTCTGCGCTTGGGGACATGGGAGAAAATTGACTTTCTTTTCCGAATGTTTGAAAATCTGGAGCTAACATTAAAAAAAAAAAGAATGGATTTTTTTACACAAAATTGGCAATTGTGAATTGAAGAGTATGGTATTAAGCAAAATTAAGAAGATCGTAGGGGTAGGGGGACCTAGGAGGCTGAAGTTTATAGTTTTGCGTTTAGATGAAGACCCCCCGACGAAATTGGATCATTGGTCTGTCAAGTACGTATCGCTCTATTCTAGACCTAGTGAAAAGAACAGAGAGTACATATGATCTTAGCCAGAAGACCATTAAGCGACCATGGGCGGGCATCCGGGAGGGGTGGGGGTGGGGATATGTCCCTCATGACATTAGATGGGGGGATACTGTACACTATATCCCCTCTTCCATGAAAACAAACCTTCAAATTGGGAAAACTGTTAAGTATGCTATTATAAAAACTTCTTAGAACAGAAAACTAAAAGATTACAAATAACGACGCTTTTAAAATGTAACACGAAAACCGTTTTTCTAGAAATAGAAGGGAACGCATGAATATTGATTGACAGTTCTGTACACCCTCTCATGAAGAAATTATACATATATGCATCAGTATCCTCAATCGCCTAGTTCCTCTGAAAGTCATCATCCAAAAGTTTATTTCTCTGCTTGAAATAAAAGGTAAACACAGTAGTCATTTATTACATACATATTCTGATTAAGTGACTTTTAAATACAGTGAAAGAATATGTAATATTTAAATGCGATCCAAATTGTAACAGACTCTTTAAATAATTGCCCGACGTGCCATAGCGTTTCTAAAAGATTTCATTTTGTAACAACTGGGGTTTCAGCTTCTCTAAATGAGTTTTATTCATGGGCGGCGATCTGTCTTTGAAAGTGAGAGGGAGGGTATAGTCGGTGTCACTATCTACGCGGAGCGCCACCATCAGATGGCAAGGAGCGTACAGGCAAAATTTCCGCCAAAATACGCCTGAGTTCACTGGAAATAGCCCTTTCCGGGTTATCTAACGTCATATCATAGCAAGTGTCAGAAGCGTCCTTTATAGAAATGTAGAAAGGCCTATCGTATGGAAAAGTAAAAGTTGTCTGATTGCTTAAAAAGGGGGTTTAAGTTTTTTTAATTGCGTGAAAAGAAAGTCATTGTCGGGGCAGTGGCGTAGCTAGACTTTTTCCGGAAGGGTGGCACCCAAATTTTCCGAATATTTTATTTAAATGTGAACGCCATTTCTCTGGGGCGCAAAGCGTGCAAAAATTTCTGCCCTTTTTCTTCAAAGTTTTTGAAAATGTGGAGCTTGTATTGGAGAAAAATTTGTTTTCTGGGTTCGCTTTATGAGGAAATATGGAATGTTCGGGATACTGGATAGACATTCGTGAAAATAGCACTGCATACTTCGGGAAGATGAGCACTGTTTAACAATGTGTCTTGATTGGCTGTTGCCGTTGTATTGTATCAATTTTATTCTTTGTTCGGGATAGGGATTAGGTTAGGGATTATCTTCAGCCAGTTAGGAAATTTCTTGTTAACCCCCCCCCCCCATAATTTCGAATATTACTCAGTAATGATCTGATGATTTTGTCATTCCCAGAGCTTGGAAAAGTGTACCAAACTGATTTATGAGGGAACAGGACCGCAAGTAGCAACTGAAAATTTCTGCGCGAGGAGCGCGCAGAAATTTTTTTGCATATTTTCAGCAAATAATTACAAAAATGGAACTTTTATTGGAGAGAACTCGGAATTTCAGAGAGAAGAGTTGGAAAAACCACATTGTAGTTGACTTATGTCAGAAATGGCAAATTTCCTAATTTTCCTCTTTTCAGAGCCCGGGAGGATTTCCCCTGCCCCTTGTAGCTACACCACTGTATTGAGTATCATTTTGTTTGTAATCATCAGTCCTTTTTGAATTAAAGTATTCTTAATGATTCCCTAAACATTTAGTACCGGTAATTGTTTATGGTCGTCAGCCATCTTCTGAGTTATATAATTCTGATATTTTTCTTAAAAGAATGAGAGAAAGTCGAAAAAACTGACCGAAAGTAATAAATATTGCAACAATTATTTTTAAAGTAAAAATCACTGTAATTTTTTCACATTTCCTTACACGGGGGACCCAGAATCTATATTTTCAAAGCTGAAAAGGGTAGCCTAAATTCAACTCTCAGAGAAATGGTGTTCACATTGAAGAAAAAAAATATGAAAATTTGGGAGCTTTCCCCCACCCCCCTGGAAGAAGTCTAGCTACCCCACTGCTCAATTATTTTCTTTTCACTCGACTCAGACAACTTTAACTTCTCAATACCTTTCACGTTAGGCTTTTCTTCCTTATTCTAAAATAGTCTGACAGTTGCCGCGTTTGAGATAATAACCCGGAAAGGGCCCTTTTCGGTGATTGAATATCTCTCTGTACTCTCCGAGCCAACTGATGGTGGGAGTTCCGCTAAGATAGTGACACTAATTATATACCCCTTTCCCCTTCCCACTTTCAAATACGGATCGCGGCCCATGGGAGCCTTCATTACCTTTTGTAAACTCGTCCTTACGCAATCCAAAGTGCCGGTGTAAAGTGTGTGCGGATTCACCGTATTTGTAAACATTTCATAATTCCTGTCATGAAACCCACAATTTTTACAGCATTTTGTCCAAGAAAAAGAATTGTGCATTACGATTTGTTTCTAAAACGGGCAATGCATCTTGCAATCTGTAACAAAAACAAAAAGTTTGAAAGGAAGCCAAGGACATTTTTTTATTCTGTGAACACTGAAGAAAGATACAGGAACGTCTTATCGAAATAGGTCAAAGTTTGAATACAATGTCAAATGACGTCATGCCTTCAAATCCGCCATATTAGACCACGGCGGGCATATCACGTAGCCGAACTGAACCGTAGTGTATTCAACACACAACTACTGCCCCTCACATAATTACGTACAACAAGCTAGGCAAAGCATTCACATTATCGTACTACTGCATTAGCGCTAGGTCTTCATGTACGTACGCCGGTTGATGAGGGTAGAAATCGTACGCCCCACTGAAGGTTACCGGTAGAGATTAATCTAGTCACCCGTTGAACGTTTTCACAAAAAATTTCCACCGCGTTGTTACAACTTAACAAATACAGATATTAGCTATGGAACCGAAAGAACTAGATGCTTGGGTAGAACAGCTTAACGAGTGCAAACAACTTGAGGAAAACCAAGTAAAACAGCTATGTGATAAGGTAATCTGGCTAGGCTCTGTAGCCTAACGTTTTATTGGTCGTGATGTCTTTCGCGACAACATGAATGATGAAGGCGTGAGGAATGTCCTGACCCATATGTTTTACCATTTGATTTTACGGCCCAGTTTCCAACCATCAACTGTAATATTACTTTATCTCCCAACTCTAGTGCACTAGCCTAGGCTAGGCCTACATTGTAAAATTTGGATGGGACAAGTTTTCATTTTATCTTCATAATTAGGCCTAGGCTAGCTCTAAAGTTAGCCTAAATATAACGTTAGCCTCTAGGCCTAGGCTATGGCAATTTCCAGGGTTGGCAGTTTTTGCCACAGGCGGTTTTTACCAGTGGTTTTTACCGGTAAAAACCGTCCTGGTAAAAACAGGTTTTTGCCGAAAAATGGAAAAAACGGAAAAAACCTATTCTGCTACATTGAATAAAATGTTTTAAGTAACAACTTTTTCTTACTTTTTTCAAGGTTAAAGCATGAAAATCATTATTTTACATCAAGACTGACCATTTTAGGCTATTAAATTTACCATGTAAGGGTCTGGATGGATCATTTTTAGTGACTTGTGTTACATTTTGCCAGATTTACACTTACACCATACAGTACTATAAAGTATAAATCTTGTCATGAAGATTGACATCTTACTGTACGTCATTATTTTCTCACCTGTGATATAAATGATCAATTTCCACATTGTATTGAGCTAAACATTAAAGCGGCTCATTGAGTTGGTTCATGAAATTCCAAATTTTTCCAAACCCGTTAAGTTTTCTTCACTTACAGTACCAATGACAAATGGTCAATCTAAGACAATCCTCATATCCTACAAACAAATGACTCTTTTATGTGTAAGCACGAAATGGTTCAATTCGCTTTTCAAAAAATCGTGACCAGACACTTTTTCAAATTTTGCACAAATCCGTTACACGTCAGGACATTACAAATTCAAAATTTTAGGTCTTCCCGTAACCATTGAATACGAAACCTGACTTATTATGATATCCATAAGCATTGTCATGTTGTATTGACCCTTTATCACTCTCATTAACTTATTAATATCAACTCAATGAGCCCCTTTAAGGCAAAGAAATTTCTTTTCAAAACTGCTTTGTATACTGTTCTGTACTGATACTGTATAAATGCAAGGAGAGAGCTAAGACAAACTGTATCACTGTAAAGAAGTCTATATGCCATAGGTTACATTGTGCGTTTGTCCACTTGGCTGTACATACATCGATATACCAACCTTTGTTTTAACGAGAAATGACAGCCTTCCATTCCTTTTACAATTTTAAAGAAGGCTTACCACTTTAATAAACATGAACAATTTCATTTATCCTCATTTTGTGAAACCTTGTTTGATATTCCAGTAATTTTGTAGAAAACATTAACTCTCAGTCTTTTATTGTTAGTATGTAGTTGAAGTTTTACCACTTTTAATTTTTAAGGCTTTATTCCTAACATTGTAATACTGGCATTTTTGTTTTCATTCTAGCTTTGGCAAGTTTTATTGCTTAATTTTCAAGTTAAAATAGAATCTTAAAGTCATGCAAACAACTCTGTCTCATTTGAATTATTCATCATGTGTGATGGGCTAGAGCAACTCCACACTTATAATTGTCGGAGAAGTTTTTTCCAGTTTCTACCAGTTTTTACCGGTAATAACCACTTATTACCAGTTATTACCAGTTTTTACCGCTGTCCCGGAAAAAACAGGTTTTTTCCGGCAAAAACCCAACCCTGGCAATTTCACTGACTTCATTTGACGGGCAAAAGTCTATTTTATCAACAAGCCCAGTAAGAGTACTTGCAACATTTGAAGGCCATCAGAATTCACTGGAACAATTGTTCCCTCTCTTGGGGTGGTCCCGTGATGATTAAATCACAGAACCCAAAAATTGGTTACCACTAATCAGTTACCACTAACAGAAGGTATTCACACCAATACCGGTATACTGCCCAACTCTAGTACCGTATACATGTGCTTTACCTTTTGTTACCTTCAAATTGAAATGGAGCCTGGACATTATTCCCTAAAATGTCACAGAAAGTACTAAGAGAAAAGAAGAGTGTGCTGTTTTTTTATAATGAGCAAAATATGTGAATGTTAAAGGTAAAGAGCAGTCCCCAAAACTCATTTTGAAGAAAAAGCTAAAAAAACACAATTTTCATCTTATTTGTCTTTGAAGAATGTTTTATTACATTTTATCACTTTACTATTGCATATCCAAGGTAAACCAAGCAGTTATTTCTGGTAAATTTTACATTTGAAGAGAAAAAACATTGTCACATGACTCCCAACAGCCAATCATGAAACTGGACAGTCTACTACACTTCTTCAGTTTGGGATGACTACTCCTGCCCTTTAAATTAAGTCAGTTTAAAATTGACTGGTATAGGTTTGCATGATTGCATCTTTACCTTAACAATAAGCTGTCAGTCTGCTACCGTCAGTCTTTTACCAACAGTGTTTCCAGTTCACCTACAGTACAATTTTCTGTGGGAAAGATGGAGTAAATTCAAATCATTAAATGACAGTTGGTTAATATCTCATTAAAATTACAAGCATACCAGGATTAATCTTCCTGTGATATCTTGTAGGCACTCAAAAAACTTGTTTGATTACTTTGGTAACAGACTGACAGTACTATATTGACTACCATACATCAAGTTTCCCTTTTCTCTCAAACAAAATAGTGTGCCTTCCTAAAATACCACAGAAAGTAAAATGTTTTCTTACAATGAGACAGTGTTAGCACTGGGACTTGAAATTTGTGGGGGAAATTCCTCCCCCCCTCTGAAAAATTTAGGGGGATTTTCATTTTTAGGGGGGGAGAGTCTTAAGTTCTGAGTAGCAAATTCGAGTCTGCATTTACCAATAAAGAGATTAATGAAGTACATTTTTTTAACATTGCCAATAACTGATATGAGTAAACAAGATTTCATGTAGTCCTTCTTGTCAGCTGATGTCAAGGAAACCGGATGTACCCACCACTCCTATTGTACCATAAAAGGATGGGAGAGAAGCCGAGGTTTAACATTCGGCCCAGTACTAGTAGTAGTAGCACCATTTTCGTCACTCGCCACTAGCCTAGTACTAACGTAATTGTTGGTAGTAGTAGTACCGCTATTTATGTTATTATCCCTACTCTGTAGCGGTTTGAAAAAATAATCCAACTTGTTCTTTAACTTGGAGGCCATTTCACACTTCACAATAGTCTAAAACACGACTGATGTTTGCACACAGAGCAATTACTTTCAGTACATACACTGCACAGGGCTAGCTGCCACTGCTGGGTGATCATATGCTAGGCTTACAGCCCTACACTATTAGGGTATACTGTGTAGAGCTTCATTTTAAACGATCTGTTTACATGACATCGCTTTGTGATCATCCAATCGTATCATGCCTTTGTGAAGGCTAGGGAAGTGTATCTATGTTTCAATTGGCCTGTGAGCAGCTATTTTGGAGATTTTATGATAACTAGCCAATCACAACAGATGCCATATGAAAGGAATCTTTAAAAGTACAAAATGCACCTGAAATAAATGATCATTGAACACAATTGGTTATTTGTGTATACAAATGGTGACTCATCGATTGTCAGTTTTTATTCGTAAAACGGACAAGCAAATAAGTCATTTTCCGCAGACAAATATTTTTCTTGCAGGATTATTGATTCTGTTGTGGGAATCCCACCATCGCGCAGCTTAGCACAAACACTGATAGGTGAATGATTCAAATTCAATTGATTGATTTGTATTGGTTTGCATCTAAACTTTTAAGCTGTCAGTCTGTTACCGTCAGTCTGTTACCAATTTACCTAAAGATTCCTACAGGAAAGAAAGAGATTATTCAAACATTTTTATGACAATAGGTTGCATCTTGTGGTAAATACTGAGTATACCAGAGATAGTGTGCCTGTGATATCTTGCAGGGTATACAGAAAACTTTTTTGAATATTTTGGTAACAGACTGACAAATTCATAGTAAGAATATAAAGGTTTCCCTTTCTCCCCGAAAGGTGGCTGCTTCTTCATTTTTGCCTATTAAGTGTAGTAGTCAACAGTATTTCTAGTGTATGAATTAAAGCTAACACCATATTATTAGTGAACTGTACCATTTAAAACAAGGTAGAAATTTAACAGTAATTTCAAAAGGAACAACACTTTTTTGGTCTCCGTCATATAATTCAACATTTTTGCATATTACATCATGATTTTCTAATCAAAAATGCCAGTTTATAAAATTTTAGACATCCATGTTCAATATTCAAACAAGTTTTAAACTGCTAGATGAAAGTAAAAATTTAATCCCTAGGTTGACATTTCCATAGAATCGCCCTTGCATTTTTTGTCCTGTAGTGCCAGGCAAACTCGAGCTGGTGACATCACATGAAATTGCCTTAAATTAGGTGCAAAAAGGGCCTACTCCATTTTTCTTTTAAAATGTTATCCATTTACTGACTTCACATTACATTCACATTTCTGTTCCTTCTTTGCTTTACTAGGCCAAAGAAATTTTAACAAGAGAATCAAATGTTCAAGAAGTGAGATGTCCAGTTACCGTTTGTGGAGATGTACATGGTCAGTTTCATGACTTAATGGAACTTTTTCGAATTGGTGGAAAATCACCTGACACCAACTATTTATTCATGGGTGATTATGTGGACAGAGGCTATTATTCTGTAGAAACAGTGACACTTTTAGTCACATTGAAGGTGGGTATTGATTATATTGTATTGTTTGTACAGTATGAACTCATAAGCTGTCCAGTCTTGTTCTGTATGTACAAAAATCCTGAATTTTATGTTAGTATGACAGTGATATTCTGAGCACTTAACTATTGTGTGTAACTTCCTTGTAAGAAGTATAGTATGACCATTTGTCCCCAAGATTACTGTATGCAAACTTGGAACACTTGAGAAATTTACTGAAATTTTAACAGAAGTGCACAAAGTATCTATTAAGTTAATGATATATCATGTATATTAGGTGGCTCATTGCAAAACACTGGTATTGACCAAGCTTATGTTTAACCATGGCCATCTCCAAGATGATGAGTACAAAATTATTTTCAAATTGTTTCTTCTTTGGTTGAAGAAGTTGTCATGGTTATCATCGACAAGCAACTTTGAGTACATACAAGGGTAAAAAAGTAATCTGAGTTACTTTATATGTAGTGACATTTCAGAGCTCATCAGCAGGGATAAAATTAACAGTCACATTAAAGTGTACCTCAAGTCAAAAATCAAAAGTATATATATTTTAGAGCATGAAAAATGAATTCTAACAGTCCAACTCCTATGTTCATAGGACATTCTTAAGGTGAGATATAATGTTGAAGTTCATTCACTTGAAACAGATTGTTCCATTGCACAATAGTTTGTGACTTTCATGTTGTACTTAACTCACATTACCTGCAGTGTTTCCTTTTAAAATTAAAAATGTGTTTTTGACCTTGAACACTTCTTTTTGCTTGCATAGCATGTTGCAAGGAAAGGGTTTCATTAACTCCCATCATAAGAGTAAGAATGCTATCACACCTTAATACAAGGTGCATTAAATTTCAGAAAAACAAAGAAATACAAAGATTGTAATTTGAGAAGTACAACAATGACATCACAAATTAGTGTGCAATGTACCATTTTAATTTGAGTGAATCAACTTCAACTTTAAATTTTGTGTTTGTGTATGCATAACCTCCAAACACACATTTAGATTTGGTAGACTTGTAGTTTATTTGATGCCATGCCTTCATTTTGCATGTCTTTTATTCCTTCTACTAGGTTCGATTTCCAGAGCGTATCACCATTTTGCGTGGCAACCATGAAAGCCGACAAATCACACAAGTTTATGGTTTCTATGATGAATGTTTAAGGAAGTATGGCAACCCTAATGTATGGAAGTATTTTACAGATCTGTTTGATTTCCTTCCTCTTACAGCTCTAGTAGATGGACAGGTTAGTCAATCCATATATAAAATTATACTATTCTTAGCAATCTTCAACAGTTGTTTGTAAAATAGTAAAAATGTTAACAAGTTTATTCAAAATAGGTTACAGTGTGTATCATTTTTCCTATCATAACATAAATAGCTGGATGTTAAAGTTATTATTTGAATTGTTTGAAATTTTTTAAAAAGAAAAATGTAAGCAGTATGCTTTTGTGGTACAGTAGTTTGGGAATATGATTCACGGTTTGCAGTAAGTGTGTCTAGTTAGAACATCAATGTAGCACAAACCTAAAGAATCTGCTTCTACACACCACTAAAATTACTGGAACTTGAGAGTGGTCACTTGCTAAGTATGCCTGTCTTAGGTATTCAAGGCTAAACTTGATGGGCACTTTAATGACAAATGGCAGGACAAAAATCCTTTCCCAACAAGCAAATTGAATATTCCACAACTTTCACATGATTTCATTGTACAAGAATTGTCAAATTTTCTTTTAAATACCCAGAATTTACTCTAAACACCAACAATTCCTTGCAGTGAGCTTCCCAAATGGCTGATTTTTCCTTTCCATCCATTATATGAAGTAGCCATGTTGCAGAAAGATCCCTTAATTTAAGGTGTCAAAAAATCAAACTGAATCAGTGAACAACTGATGTTGAAGAAAAAATGTAGACCTAATGCAGGTTGTCCTATACAATCCATGGGTTAAAGAGATTATCTACAGTACCTTTCTTAAAATTTTCAATTTTTCATTTCTCATTAAAAGAAGGAAATGCACCAGACTTCAGGGCTTGAAAAATGCTTATTCTTTGACAACCAGTTTACATTTCCCACAATATTTACATGTTATACTGTGTAAAAATAGCCAAATGAAAACTTATCACTTTGCTGATTATTCCTTACCATTGTCACACTTACATGTCCTTTAACTATTTTGGGAACTTATTTGAACTTCATAAAAACAAGTTGATGATAAGCATTAATTCCTCACAATAGAAATTTTGCAGTCTTAAAAAAGTTCCAAAGTATGGAAAGCAGGAAAACAGTAGATTGTGTCACTCACTTATCTGAAATGAGGACCATTAAAAAACTGCATTTTAAAAGCCCAGTTGTGATTGGCATTTCTGCATACCTTTTTTGGCTCAGAAGTGTAGAAAGCAACCAGCAGGCCATCTGCTTTAAAACATGAATTGCTGTTAACTCCTTATTCAAGGTTATGGTCAGCTTTTCCAGTCAAGAAAATCATTGGACTAGTGGAATGCAATGCATAGTGCTTATCTGTATAGCTCATTGTATATGTGCACCTGGACACTTTAAAAATGAACATCTTGTAATCTTGTTCAAGCCATGAGATTTCCAAAAAAATTATCGAAATCTATTTGATGGTTTCATCAGTTTTCACCTTAGTTACCCATTTTTACTCACTTTTGAGTCCTGTTTAAAAATCTATGGGTGATTGGTGGTTTTCAGTTTTGGAGTTTTATGATTTCATTACCACCACATGATGGGAAATAGTCATTTGTTCCTGAGTAATCATGAGGCCTGTCAATGTGTTCTTCTATTGTTTTGTTCTCGCAACTTGGCAATGTTCAAGAAAATTAATAATATAATCTCATTATGGCAACCATGCAGTCTTCAGGTTTGAATGTGTAGTGGAAGAATACATACCCTATTGCTATTCATGTATTCTCTGATAGAGAGTATATGTGGTCATTATGCTAGGAGGCTGTTCATACTGTCATGACTCCATAACAAACACATGAAAAACAAAAACAAAAAAAAGGAAAAGAAACGAAACTTTTGTGATTTTGACTTGCTGGTCAGAGTTGAAGATCAAAAGAGAACAATGGTTTCTGACTGAGCAAGTACAGTTTGCTGTGATTCATACTTTGTTATCTTATTGTAAATATACAAGATAGATAAGTACCTGGTAGAAGTTTGCACTTTGATTGACTTGGAACATGCACAGTATGACATCATCGTGCCTTGAATACTGTAACTTAGGATGTCTATGCTGATACGTAATTTAGCAGTTTGCTTAATAGGTTGTTAGAAGAAGGTATTTAGAGCAATTTTGAGACAAGTAAATGGGACACTTTATTTAAAAGGATTAAGAGAAAAATGAATGGGACGTTGTGTAAAAGTGGTAAATTCTTGTAACTGGGAAAATATTCCAGTTTTGGAAAACAAAATGTTTCATTTAGGAATTTGAATTTAGTATAGTCCTGTAGTATTGTTAAGTAATGATTGGGAAATTCATATGGCTCTGTGTATATATGTACATTTTCTTTTGATGGTGCCTTGATGTGGAAGAGATTTATAATCATTTTCATTGCTTTATTCAGAAACAGTCAAAACATTTCCAGTAGCTTCATGCTTGCCTACTCAAAGTTGTTTATGATTAATCCATGGTTTTAAGGGTACCTTAATATTGGTTTTGTTAACATCAGAGAGACTGATTCAGTTCTTATTTAGTTATTGCATTAAGAACATGTTGAGGAAGTAAGGATATCATTATATGGCAGTACAGTAGGCCTACATGTAACAGGTCTGTGTAGGGCACCTCAGTATCTTGTTGTTAAGGGGAGAGTCATTTATCTAACCGACCAGCATGGGCAGTTGGGCACAGGAAATACATAAGTGACTCGGCAATAACTGCCAGTTAGATAAATGGCTCTGCCCTAAGGAAATAAAGGAACCGGGTTATGGAACAACAGTATTGTACTTAGAATGATCTAACTCCGCTGCCTATACATCAAATTGCAATACTGTCACACAGACAACTTTGTTTTTCTTGAGAACTTCAAAGTTGATCTCAAGCTTCAGCTAACCCAGTTCAGAAAATTTGGTACTCACACAGGCTGAAAGTATTATGTAACCCCAACAACTTGACAGTAACTCTTTCTGTCATCATGACATTCCCCATTATTGACTGAATTAAAAATCATGCACTTTGTAGACTTTAGTCCTCCTAATGTATAGGACAAATAGAATTCCCAGTAAATAGTGCTTGTCATAATCTAAGAAGTAGTACAACAAAACCAGGTGTTGGATGATGGACTCTGCCAGAAAGTTTCCATATTGCATGGTGCTTTTTTGATGGGCATTATAGCATAAAGGGTCACAAACAATTGAAATATTGCCATGGCCCTGTCAGTGACGTCAAATTGAAAACAGAACTACATCACTGGAAGTATAAACTGTAAACAAACTTTTTCACTGGTGTGAAAAAATAGGTCATTGGTGGCACTGCAAATTTGAAAGTGGACATTCAAAGGGCCTAAAGCTAAAGATCCCAGCATATTCTACGTTGTCAGTAACATAAATGTGACACCATGTTCCATCTTTGTGTATTTTCTAATTCGCAGTATTTCTTATCAATTAACATTTCTCAGTGGATTGTTTCCTTCTTCTTAATTGTTGTAGTGATGTATATTTTGTCTTAACAGATTTTCTGCTTGCATGGTGGTCTTTCACCCTCAATTGATACATTGGATCATATCCGTGCATTAGATCGTCTCCAGGAAGTTCCTCATGAGGTAAGCTGATATTCATCACAGTTTAAGTACATTCCATCAGTGAGAGTGTGGTGAACTAGTGGCTGAAAGCATCAGACTTACAATCCAAGGATTGCTGTTTCGAGTCAAGCCAGGTTCATTCCATTTTGTCCTTTGGCAATATAGTTAGCTTCTTTCCGCCCACGGATATAATAGGTAACTTGCCATGATGCACACTGGATGATTGTCTGTTGGACAAGCTGTCATTGGACAGGGGTATTGGTGGTGAAACATTATGATACATATTGCGTAGAAATTGCTATATTAAAAGAAAGAGAAGGGAAAAAAAGAAGTGAGGGGGGAAAATTATGGTTACAGTTTCATCAAATGACATAGTAATTCTATGTATGATATATAAGATGTAACATATTATACTTCTTTCTCTTCTGACAGGGTCCCATGTGTGATCTACTCTGGTCTGACCCTGATGACAGGGGTGGCTGGGGTATATCTCCTCGTGGTGCTGGGTACACATTTGGTCAAGATATTTCAGAAACATTCAATCATACCAATAGTCTTACCCTCATCTCAAGGGCTCATCAGCTGGTAATGGAGGTATGTAGTGATCCATTTTCAATCAGCTTGTATCCAATGCAATGTTTGAAAGCACTTGGCTACATCATGTTTCTTCTTCCCACTCATTCAATTAGGGTTTCCAAATCTTTCTTCCAAGGTGACAACATTGCAGGTAACAGCATCAGATCACCATCCAATGTGGCCCCCCAAAAGAATCACAAATTCACAGAGCTGCCAACTGTTCCTATTTAGGAGGAACAGTTCCCCTTTTTTGCATAAAAATTTGCTCTGTGCCAATTTTCCAGTGTCATGTTCTGACTTTCAGTATCACTTTGATCATGACATGTACAATGTTTTCATTTGTTTCTTGAAATAGAGAGAAAATAGAGGTTGTGTAAATGTGTGCTTATTAGAGTGTGCAATCAGCTGAGGTCCTCAATGGTAAGGTGGGTTTTGGAATCTGACAGGCTGAATGTAGACCTTGTAGATTTTGGTATGGAATTCATCAATCTGTTATTGAGAGCTCAAAAAGTCTTCCAGACAAACCCTAAACTACTCAAAATTCAGTGCTTTGCCCACCGGCCCCTCCATTGGTCCTAAAACAGGTTCTGGATCCCAGCCTCGGAGGTTTATCCTAGCAAACACATGGGTGGTGTTCCTCTTTTTCAATCTGGCAGGTTGGCAGCTCTGAATTCACCTCTGCACCCACTTTTTCTATACTCAAGCAAAAGTTGCTTCAATAACCTAAATGAGGTGATTGCATTTTCAAAATTGTGTAAGCAATGTGTTTAGTTCTTGCCTGGTTCAGTTAGTGTGTTCTCTCGAGCAACACAGAATTGCCAGATAAATGGTACTTTCATTGATGAGTCAAATTCCAAATATTTTGGAACAAGATTATGACCTCATTGTAACTTCTTCATGAGGTGGGGAAACCATGGTTTAAGATCAGTTCTTTCCAAATAGACCCCTCCTACCTCCCAGGGGGCATGTGGATGCTATTTCTATCAGCACATATCAGTTTGAGTGCCTATGTGCAACTAGGTCTTTGTAATTAATATTGGGCATTGTAGCTTGGGCTCATGCATGTATGAAGTGTATGCTAAATGTCAAATTTTTGTGTGTATATGTGCATTGTGTCCACTTTCCACCTGGAGTTTCCACAGTCAAATTGTCAAATGTGCAGTCAAGTTTACAAAACCAGCCTATTCTTCCACAAACAACTTTGGGCATTATCAATGGTAAAAGTGTCCTACCAAGGAAGGATTTCTTTTAGCTCAATCCAGCTCAAGAGCTGTTTGAGCTGTTGTGATCTGTTATAGTCACTCTGTCCATCTGTCTATTTGCCCGTCTGATACGTCAGATCACAATTGCTTTTAATGCTCTCAGGGGCACATTTGCTGACAGATTTTCATGAAACTTGACACATTGGTCATTGAACGTAGGGCTACATGTTGTGTTCAAAAATATGAGGTCAAAAGTCATCTAGGGGTCATTACTGGCTGGTTTGTGAAATACCTTCAAAGTGTCTCTTCTTCCACAAATAGTGTTCACTGGCCTTGAAAGTTGGTTTCAATATTTCTCATGTGGTGGCTTTTGAGTGTTGTACAAAGATTTTTTTTATCCAAAGTCATACCAGGTCATACAAGGTCGAAAGATGGGCCTTTCTTTAGGTGTGGTATTGTTTTGCCTCTGGAAGTCTGATTAGTTACCAGACATGGCATATTTAATTGACTTTTGAACGGCTTCTAGCTGGTTGTCAAAAAAAATGACAGAGGTTAGCCAAGGGTAATAAGAGGTGATAGATGTAAATACCTTGCAATGTCATTTTCTCTTAGATGAGTGGCAAAGTTGTCCGAAAAACTTTTAAGTTGGATGGAAGGCATGTACAGGTTGCAAATTTCTTGTCTGATTTTTTGTTATAATTTGACACCTTTTTGACTAACATTGTGGCACCCCATTATTTTCACTACATAGTCTCACAAATTCAGTTCCCTGTTGAACTGCACTCTCATCAAAACTGTTTGTGTACAAGAAGTCAGTCCTATGAAGTTGTTTAGATTAGTGTAAAGGGAGATTTTGATGGGTATTTTCATTGTGTGTGCATGTACAGTTCATGCACTTTGTATAAGTACTGTACTCAGAGTCAAGAGGACAAATTACAGTAGTGGCACCAGTATGATACTGCTTCTAAACTAGGATTGAAGAGGGTGAAGAGGGTCAGATTTCTTTTATTGCATTCAGGGAGCAAGTTTTTAATTACTATTGTGTTACCACAGTCCATTAAACATGCCTTATACCTTGCTGATTACAAGTTAGGCCTAAACTTACTGCTTTCTCTAAAAGTAGTATTCAAGGCAGTAGGGGTTATCAGTTTACCTGAGAGAAATTAAAATATTCTAAATTGTGAATGCATCTGTTGGCATCAGTAAGTCCACTATACAGTAGGCCTACTTTAACAAGTTTTAGCTTCAGCACCAATAGTGCTCTAGTTGTAGAAATTGACAATCACATTTTTGGTCTTTCATGGATGTATACCAAAAGACCTCAAGAGTTCATTTCCTGCATTCTGAGGGTGATTGAATCCGAAAATTTTCTTGGACGCCATCACTGTAGGGCTGTGAACGTTTAGCAAAATAACTAAATGTTTAACCTCAAAAATTTGCGATCGTTTGGCGATTAATCACGATTTCCTTATCACAAAAAAAATTATTTCAGTATGTAGTGACTGATACTGAATGTAATGCAGAAATAATAAATAGTTGTTATCTTGCATGGTAAAATCAAATTATTCTGAAACTTTGAAGCCTACAAAGTCCAAATATGCCCAGGATGTTCCACTTAACTAAAACCAGGGATCGTCAGAGTATACAAATGGATAAAAAACTCTCAAAAGCAGGTTTTGCGATTAATCGCTTGTTGCTTTGTACTAAACGTTTATTCCACATGCGATCATTTAGCGATTAATCACTACACGTTCACAGCCCTGCATTACTGGCTGTACTGGCTGAGCACTCAGATTAGTCTTTATTTTAATTAAACATGTGTGTATTGGTCTGGCTCTTTGTACTTAATAATATCTCAGTCAGAAGTTTCGTATCAGTACCTACCTAAAATTGCAATTCTGTACCATTGTTTTACACAATCTTATTTTCTCTGACCATTCAGGGATACAACTGGTGTCATGACAGGAATGTGGTAACTATATTTAGTGCTCCAAACTACTGCTATCGTTGTGGTAACCAGGCAGCCATCATGGAGTTAGATGATGCTCTCAAGTACTCCTTGTAAGTTTTTTTTTTCATCAGACAAAACCATTTAATGGTGCACTTGGCTTTTTTAAGTTAACACCAGCAAGCTGGTAAAAGAGAAGAGCTCTTAATATAAAGGAGATTAATCAAAATTTTGTCCAGTGAAATTAACCCCTTTCCAGCTAAGCATACACATTTAATGTGGTCAAAATATTTCCACAGTCTCTGAGGGGAGCACATGTTTTTCTAGTCTCCAGCAGCTTGGACTGTGGGTTTTCATGTGAGGAAATTATAATGCATGGGGACTATTGAAGAATCTGCCCTTCCCATGGCAAGTCCGAGATAGCAAAGCGACTGAAGTTGTTGTTACATAATGTTTTCTAGGACTGCATATTGAGGCTCTTTGATGAAATTTAACAAGTTCCCAAAATTTTGCTGCTTTTTTAGAAAAAAACTTGAAAATCAATATCTTATTGTTTGGCTATTGTACCTTTGTTAACTGATGGTGACTATACCTTACCACCTTTATTTACATGTTTTTCCAACTGATTTTGTTAACTCTCAGCATTTCACGCAAATATTATCTACACTTTCCATGGACCCATCAACTGAAAGCTATTGAAACTGACTATTTGAAGGGGGCACTATTTCACAACATTAAGTTGCATGGGGTTGTCAATGCTGAAAAGTAAAATTGCAACTTGCAGAAAAAAACACACAATTCAGTGATAAACTGTATATGCATATAGTTTGGGGAGATATGGGTATGACAGGTTAGAGTGAGAAAGGAAATGAATATATTTGTCAAAGATTTCGAGGCAAGAGAGAATAAAACACTGTTTAGAGCTGTCAAAATCTCCTAAGCTCCAAAGTTAGCTGTAAAAGGGTTAAACTACTATGGTCCACTGGTATTTTTTTAAGACTTCAGTGGATCAAGCAGTTGGTGCAAAGAGGGGTATGGCCTGCTACATTGAGAGCAGTGCTAAGGGTATTTTATGTGCTGCTTCAGACCAGCTGTTACATAGAAATGATTTTATTTCCTTTTATTTGAAAATGGTAACTTTCCATTATAAGCTCATAAAAATTTGTCCTCTGCCACTTGAGCTCATTCAAATATGTACCCTGGTGTAGGGGTGCTACCTCCAAGTGACATAGTCTAGGGCTGCCACGATATTGCGATATCGCGATATCGTCGATACAGTTTTGCCCCGACGATATCGACCAATGTTTTGTCAAGATGTGATATCGCAACAAATCAAATAAATGACTAAACCACTGTGAAATCCCCCCTTTTTTATTGTCTTAAGTCAGTAACCTGAAATGATCATAATTTATGATGTCACAAAAAATGAAAAACTGCACTTAACCCACCACAAGAAAACATGATATAAAATCGGAAGCTGTTTCAAAATGCATACAGTGAATATTGTAACAGCTCACATACGTTCCAGACTTGTGAAGAGTTCTTCTGCACAATCAATATTGCTACATGCACGCATAATCAATCTCCCCTCACTTTTGGTATGTCAGTAGTGGCTGCATGCAGTAAACAACTTTTTTGCTAATTCCTTGGCGCTGATGGAAAGTGTTAAGACTTAGTGCGCGATATCGCGATATTGTCGCGGAAATACTGACGATATCGATAAATGAAAAATGGTTATCGTGGCAGCCCTAACATAGTCATTGACTTACTGTTACATGGTTGGGTTTGAGCTCCTTTGTCATTGGTGCGAGTACCATTGGAAACCATTTGTAATAATATCTTCATTTTATGGAATTTGGTTGCAGTGATTTTAAGATTTGATTTCATTTGTTGTTTGTTACCTTCAAAAGGAGACCTTGCCTTACATGTACCAAAAGGGGAAGGCAATTTAGCTTAGAAGCTGAGGAAGTTTATTTTAGAATAAAATGCTTTGGATAAAACTTCTTTGAGGCCTTGAAATGATTTATTTGTTTAGCAGGTATGCATGGAAAAAATTGGGAAACTTGGAGGCTCCTTCCTGGAAAATTTGGGCATTTAGGGGGAATTCCCCCCTTTTGTACTTGAAAATGGAGAAAGAGTTAGTGGGTGTGAATTTTGCTCCCTTCCTGGAAAGTAGACAGTTTTAAAAGCCCTGTTAGCAGGCTTTTTACATTAAGTCACTAAATTTGATGGTTGCCACTGCTTATTTGCCTATGTAAAATATTAACTCTTGGATAATTTCTTCATTACAGCAGAGTTTCATCGATTTTGAAAATAGACATGATTCATTTGGCAAACTTTTAGAATGCCAATTTTGGCTTTGAGTTAACCCTTGTGTCAACCTGATTTGACTAAACTTACCACATATCTTACATATGAAATCTCCCAATGCTGACATTTTCTTGTCATTTAATGAAATGACAACTTGATATCATCAAATATAATCATGGTTTTATATTTTCTTGTTTTTCTTTGTAGCTTACAATTTGACCCAGCCCCAAGGAGAGGAGAGCCTCATGTTACAAGACGTACACCAGATTATTTCTTGTAGAGTCCTTAAGATGGTTGGTCGAAGATAGTCATACTAGTTTCCATCCGGTTTGCTTTGGACATGTAATATTCTCCCTGAAAACATACTGTTCTAATGTCTATGACTGGGAGGGATTTGAAATCAAAGGATTCTATGAATCTGCCATGCACACTATTAGTATGGAAATGATGCCAAATGTCAGATCTGGACAAGAGGGCACAGGCTTTGCCCCACCATTGATGTGCACATAGGTATATGATGCTGTAGAGGAAAATCTAGTTATTCAAGGACACCTGTTATCATGCACTACTGCTAAAGTAATGTGGCAGTGATGCATTTAAAGGCTCTCAAAATTTACTCCTGTGATTTTGTTTATTTTTGTTATCCTCAATAGTGCTCTTTTGTACATCTTAAAAAAGCTGACTGAATACTTGTTACAAGTTACAGACTTGAGTTAAAAAATTAATGTGTACATGTATCAAAGTCATTTATCAATTGACACCTTCTGAAAGTATCAATGACTGCTGCTATCATCAGAACCAAAATGCACTGTAGTTATTCATAAACACATTCGATTTTTCAAAAGCAGTCAATAATTGCAGTAAATAAGAGGTTTTATACAGAATATCTCGCCAAGTTGTTACAAAATTTGAATTTCACTTTGTGGAATGGTGATCCAGTGTGTCATTTTGTATAGAATGTTAATGCATTATTTTTAATTGAAACATATAATTGAAAGGTTCTCACAACAACGTAGGCTTTAGTGGGGTTATGAACACATTCAGTGCAGGTTGTTCTGCCCCTTTATTCACGAATATTCAGTTTCTAGAGAGGGCTGCCCTGCCATTTCTCATGAATATTCATTTAAGCTGTAAAGGTTACTCTACCTGTAAGTTGATGAATGTTTACATATTTTTTTATGGAGCCTTAAGTACATGGGTCAGGGAGGCTAGTTATTGATTCTTTCTAAATGGAAAGCTATTTGCAAGTATTCTTCTACTTTGTGGCAAGATTAAATCCATTGTCTTTTGTCTGTCCATAATATATATGAGATTAGATACAAAGCCAACTAAGTGTTAAAGTTTTATTTCTTTGCTCATTTCACCTTGTGTTTTAAGTTACTTTTATTCATTCACCATGGGTCTTTGAATGAGTTGAACATAACTAAAATTTTGTAAGAAGTACATCAATGTGCAGGAAAGAATTTCTAACAGGTGTGACTTGGGTGAAACATACCCCAACTTGAAAACATTCTCCCAAGATACCACTCGTGGTTTAAAATTATGTTCAAGCTCTCAGAGCATAATGAAGATTACTTTTGAAAAGCAAAGCATTATTGCTATGTAGATTTTATTTCATGGTCGGTTAATTTGAACTTACTCAAGCCATATTTCTTTTGAAAAAAGTGTAAACGAGAATATGAGTGAATTGAAAATATTGTCTACCACAGAGACACATGATCATCTTATTTTACAGTTATGTTTAAAAATTGTACCATGTGTTATTTTTTCCCATAGCATACAAACAAAGTAAACTGTGTTATGAATGTGCTTGATGCAGGTATGTGCATCACTGGTAATATGTTTATAACTTTGTATGTGCATAAGAATGTTTAATTTTAATCAAACATTCTTTGTGTACTAGGCAAGTAAGTAATTGAAGCATCCTTTTTTGCTCATGAATATTCATACAAACAGTATTATTTTTCATTTAATTTGTGCCATGCATCATGTGTACTAAATGCTATTGATAAGGTTACTCTCTGTTCCTTTAATCTCTTATTTTGCCTTTAGAAAAATAAACCTATTACGTTCCTACTCACCTCCTCTATAATTACTATCGCACAGTCCGTCTATCACAGAATGATGACTGGTGATAGAACTGGTAGTTCTATGCCACCCTCTACTGAAGGCTATCCTAATTTGCCCTTGTTTTATGGCTAGCTGAATGGTCAACATCTGGTTTTACTTACTGAATGTGAGCACCATTTGTCACTGCATTGGCACTTTTTTGGGGGCATAATGATTTAAATCCAGACTGGACTCCATTTTTTTATATCTGTAATTTTAGTGTATAAATCTGATGCTGTTGGTTCAACTGTTAGCTTCTAAAGTTTGTTTACACACATATTTGTATGGTGCTTATTTCCTTGGAGATGTCACTAGCAGAAAGCCATGTTATGTGAATGTTTCATTATAAGACCTCTTAAGAAAAACATGCTTATAGACAGTGGCTTTTCCTAGAAGATAAATGGGAAATAATACTGTTTGCTGTAGTGATTTTACAATATTTTGTCGTGAAATAAGTGAAGTTCAATAAATATAGTAAGTTGTATGCAACACTCTATACTTGTATTTTATAAACTTGTTTGGTTGATCAACATAACCATCACGTACATATCCTTCAAACTGACTTTGCCATGCAATGGATTGTCATATTACAAAAGTTATTCTCCAATATACTCCCCACACATTCCACATTGTGGAGAGCACCCGACTTGCTGCTATGAGGTTTGGAGTTCAACTCTTGGCCGGGTCATACTGAAGAATGTAAAAAGGGAAACTGCTGCCATTGTGCTTGGTGCTCAGCATAAACAATGGAGTAGGGGAAATGAGCCACTGAGTCACAATTAGAAAAAAAAGCTGTTGCTCACCAGACTAAAACCAATTGGTCAGAAACTGAGCCATTAAACTACATCTCGCTAACAATCCATTCGGGAGCCCTTCCCCTACCCAGGTCCGAATTTTGGGGGGGGGGGGGGCATTTTTTGGCCACATCAACAATAGTACACACAGGAGATAGCAGTGCAACTCCCTCACAACCCTGCTCTCCCGTGAGTCAGCCCCTTCCTTTTTTGGAATGTCTGGATCCACACCTGCTACCCCCATCAAACAAATACTGGCTGTATGTTAAAACATCCTCTTTTAGTAAGTAGCAAGTTTGGTAATTTGTTTTGGTGGCTATGCACATGCCCACATCCTCCAAACTGTCGGAGTAAACAAATCAGTCCCGTATCTACAACTTGTATTCCAAAATTTGAGTTTACAAGAAAATTTAATGAAACCCTTTCTTAATCCATTCATGCATTAAAACAGGATCTTAAGCGTTGATTTGTGCAGTGGAATAAGTCGAATTGTCTTTCTGGTGTAAAAAATTTGCATTTCAATCAGGACTGCGACCCCTATTTTCGTTCGAGTTGCCTTGATAGTGTAGAGTACTTAGTAACGAAACAAGGGAACGACGTATGCTTTGTGCTAAGCTCGGTTTGTGTATCCTACGTTGATCCCCACAGTTTCCATTCGACAACTGGTCTGAGATCATCTGACAGTAAGCACTGGAAGATGGACCCACTTAGGGGTGTATACCCATGGTACAATTTGGGTAAAGCATTGTCCTTCGTTGTAAGGGCAGTTTAATCATTGCCAAAAGGCTTAAATTCCACATTAAAAATGTTTGAATTGAAGTTCAAACCTCTTACTAAAGTAAATGTGATATGTACTTATAAGCTAACCTTTTGCGTACTTGACCAACGTTTTTGCCCGATACTTTTTTGTCGGCATCTCATCAGGAATAGCCCATGATAGCTTGCGTTGCCTAAATAAGCAACGAAGTTAGGACAATTTGCAATACTGTGCCTCACAACCTGACGAATGGAAGAAGGCCTTGGGCACCGCTTTGTTAAACCTGGTTTGAAGTTGATTCTTTAACCACCAAACCAAACCTGTTCGGTCCAGAGATAAGGCAAAATTCTAGCTTGTATGTCGAGTGCGACTAAGAGTATGAGCAGGACATCATTATCTCTCATCCAGTGAAGAACATTTTCGTCGCTGGGGATGCTCCTGAGAAGAATCTCTACAGTTGGTATATCTGTTTAAAGTAAACTTTAAAAAGCTTTCTGCTGATTTACTTCCCCGAATATGGACGTTCGCAACCCTTTGTGGAAGGAAATAATTAGATTTCATCATTTTCAGGGAAACTGAAACCTCATCTCTAATTGAAATCAAATACAATGTCCGTTAGCGTTATCGATTAAAAGTTGGCGCGGTACAAACTAGAATGATTACCAGATTTTGGTATTTTGTAGTAGCGCCCTCTTTAAGCTGACTATGTTGTCATCAAGTTTCTTTGTCGTGTTCTAATCAGGGTACTGTTATTTACAGAACAATTCCCTGCTCTAATTAAAAGTGTGATCTTATTGCTAATTACCTTGATTATTTCTTCCATCCTTTTTATTTTTTGAAAAGTTTTGTGTTCTTGTCTTGCTATTTTCTTCAGCACTGCTTTGTCAATGGTGTCATTTTCCATCGAATTCAAGAGGAACTCAAGAGATCCAGGTGAAGGGGCCCATTAAGTAACATTGCAGTTGTATCGCAGGGAAGAATGCTCATGCTCAAAAATTTGTATTTGCCCGAGAATCGTTGTGACTTACACAGTCAAATGAGCCATTGTCCCACTGCAACCGCCATTGTGAACTGAAAGTCTGAGCTAGGCAAGGGCGGATATAAGGAAATTCGTTTGGGGGGGGGGGCAAACTCAACTTGAGACCAAGACGTCTCAAATAGTATCAGAGGTTGTCATGCAATTTGGTGGGGGGGGGGGGGGGAGGAGGGGTGAGAAGTGTTGACGGACTGCCCGAAAGACTATCTAAGCGGGACGCCACCATCAGTTGGCGCGGAGCGTACAGAAAATTTTGAAAAATGGCTACTTCTCAGATAGCCGGAAATTGTATTTGCCAGGCTTGTAAGTAGAATTCAAGCGGTCGTTATTTTGAGCTTTCCTTTGCAACAAAATCTTTATTTTAATAAAAAGGAAATCAAATTGCAAACTGATCAGAAAATTACCAGATAAAATGAACTGGCTCCTTTACAGGATGATCTCATATGTTATCATTTTCTTTGTCGCAAAGTAAAATCTCCATTAAAAAGTATAGACCAGAACCAAATTTTTGTTTAAGATGTTAAAGATGAACATATTCTAAGCACTCTGGTGAAGTTTTCATTCATTTCTCACGTTCGGTTCTCGAGATTTTAGCAACTGAAGTTGACACATTTTCTACAAAAAGGTAAACTTGAACCAAGCAGGTGCGATGCCATGTATTCAAATTGATGGTCAATGTTTTGTTTTGTATTTTATTTATTTTTGATCCTGCTGTTTGATCTTGAATTGATAAGGGATGCCATCTTGCCCTTAAGGCAAATTAAATTTTTAAACTTCCATTGCTCGGGGTGCACTTATGTTTACAACATATCACAGTTAAATTGTATAAATATGGTGTTAAATTTCAGAGAAAAACAACTAAACATTTCCGTCAATGTGAATGCATGATATCACGTCTACTTGTTGCAAGTTCACTCTTTGTGGAAAATATGTCACTCTAATTCTAATATCTCGAGAACCAAACATGGGAAATGAGCAAAAGTTTCCCCAGTAAGCTATGCCTAGAATATGTTCCTCTTCAAAATATCAAACACAAATTTGTTCTGGACTTTTTTTTATTCAAGGAGATGCACACCGTTGGAAATAAATTGAAATCATAACTTTTCGAATGATATTATTTCATACGACCAGTGGTCGAATGAGCCTGTAAACCTGGACCGGCCACACAGAAGCATTGGTAGCGCTACCAGCACCAATAACAGTACTGATTCAGTACTGCTATTGGTGATGGCAGCGCTATCAACACTTATGGGCGGCCGGTACTGGGCTAAAACTTTTGGTACAATTACGAACTATATCCTATACAATTTCGCATTAGTTTATATGAATAATATATGACATTTGTATGAGATAAAAGGCTGGGATAGTTTGCCCAGAATAAGAAAAAGGCTATTTTTGGTTTCGATGATAAGAGAAACCTATGCATTCATGATGGCGTATGTGTGTATGTATGGATGTATGTGTGTGTGTATGTGTGTGTGTGAGTGTGTGTGGGTGTGTGTGTGTGTGTGGGTGTTTGTGACACTTTGCTCGTTAACACGATATCTCAAGAAGGAAATCGTCGACAGTTTTCAAACTTGGTACACAGATGCCCCTTATTGAGAGGAAGAACCCTATTGTTTTTGGTGGAGGTCAAAGGTCATCTGGGGTCACCAGGGGTCAAAGTCTAAAAACCTTGTTAACACGATATCTCAAGGTTGGAAACTTCGATAGATTTCATATCTGGTATGTGGATGCGTTATAGTTAGTAGATGGTCCCTATTGTTTTTGACGGAGTCAAAGGTCATCTGGGGTCACCGGGGGTCAAAGTCTGAAAATCTTGTTAACACGATATCTCAAGGTAGGAAACTTGGATAGATCTCATATTTGGGGATGTGAATGCGTTATGGTCAGGAGTTGGTCCCTATTGTTTTTGGCGGAGGTCAAAGGTCATATGGGGTCACCGGGGGTCAAAGTCTGAAAACCTTGTTAAAGCAATATCTCAAGGTAGGAAACTTGGATAGATTTCATATTTGGTATGTGGGTGTGTTATAGTCAGTAGATAGTCCCTATTGTTTTTGGCGGAGGTCAAAGGTCATATGGGGTCACCAGGGGTCAACGTCTGAAAATCTTGTTAAGACGATATCTCAAGTTTGGAAGCTTGGATAGATTTCATATTTGGTATGTGGATGCGTTATAGTCAGTAGATAGTCCCTATTGTTTTTGGCGGAGGTCAAAGGTCATATGGGGTCACCGGGGGTCAAATTCTGAAAACCTTGTTAAAGCAATATTTCAAGGTAGGAAACTTGGATAGATTTCATATTTGGTATGTGGATGCGTTATAGTCAGTAGATGGTCCCTGTTGTTTTTGGCGGAGGTCAAAGGTCATATGGGGTCACCGGGGGTCAAAGTCTGAAAACCTTGTTAAAGCAAAATCTCAAGGTAAGGAAACTTGGATAGATTTCATATTTGGTATGTGGGTGTGTTATAGTCAGTAGATAGTCCCTATTGTTTTTGGCGGAGGTCAAAGGTCATCTGGGGTCACCGGGGGTCAAAGTCTGAAAATCTTGTTAACACGATACCTCATGGTAGGAAACTTGGATAGATTTCATATTTGGTATTAGGGCTGTCAGCGATTAGCCATTAATCGCCAGCCAAGTAATCGTTTAGTAAAATGGTACATGCGATTAATCGCATCTCATGCCCTTGGACTCTGACTTGCGTTAAGTAAACAAGGTATAGTCCATCTTCACAAGTTTAGCTGCCTTGACAAAGCAATCGATGTCTACAGTATGAACAACAAGCTCAAAAATTGCGCAGAGCTATGACATTCACCTTTTATCCACCCAACCCCCTGTAGTTTACATGTGATTGTGTGCGGTGTCATGGGGGACGTTTTAATCAGTGAACCCCAAACATGGAACCTGTTGTGACAGGCTTTACTTCAACACCACCAATACATTTGTAATGAACAAAATTTACAATGAAATTTGAAAGCACTAAACGTATGCATACACCACAGTGTCTTTTAAGTGCCCTGTGCGCCATTGTGCACTTCACCGTAATAGTTCAATTTCAACAGCCACTTGTCAATTCGCTACTAGCGTACGTCTCCCAAAATTTCAACCTGAAATTGACAAATTTCAAAAAATTGCAAGTTCAGCTTTCTAACCATGTTATTCCTGTCCTTGTATCACGTAGGAGTGTTTGTAAGTCATGAACTGAAAAAAGTTTCAAAAATGTTTCCATCGCTGTTTATCAAGCACAACAGCGTGCATAACAGCAGTTGCACACGTTAGCAGCCGGCTGAAAATCGTTTATATGCCGCTGCTTCGTGCTATACATCGAACGAACTTCTGTTGGGAAGAATCGTACTCACTGATTGGCTGCTTGCGTTTAATGATGAAGCGGCTTCTTTAAAAGTTTGGGGATTCCCCGCTTCTAACGTAATTATTGAGGGAGGGTGTCATGTTATTGCCAATTGAAGTACACCCATTCTCTAAGCGCTTTTAACGATACACCCCGAGCGAGCCGATCAGCCAGCAGCGCTGAAGGCATGTATATTACATGCACGCTGCATGTAGATCAGTGTTTCCACTCCTCCCGAAATTACCCGAAATTCGGGAAATTTTGATGTTCTTCAGGAACTTTTCGGGAAGAGGCATAATTTCGGGAAATTTCGGGAAATCTGGAAAATCGCAGGTCAAAATCCTCACCCTGAAATTTGAAGACTGATAATTTCCTCTATCCTGCAATTTCGTATTTGACCAATGTTGTTACGTTGAGTGAGCATCAGAGCGGCAGTGCAGGCTGTACAGCTGGGCAGCGCTAATCTACACCTGTGATCGACTTACCGTACGTACAGTACATAAAATTGAGAGTTGGTCCATGCATAGTGCAATGCTGAATGTCAGTGTCTGGGCAAACAACGTAGGCTGTTCATAAGCGTGCCACGTAAATACCACAATAGCACATTGCAAATACATGAGTCCTGTGCAAAATCCTCGGCAACCTTTTCCCCTTGCCTTGCTTACGGCAAATAACAGGATTTTTTTATTTAAGAAGATTTTTTTTTTTTGCGAAACCAAGGTGAACTGGCTCCAAACTGAGGTAGAAGCCTATAAGGGTAGGGTTAGGTTTGATTTTTATTTCCATTTCAGGAAATACCACGCCGATTCCAGGAAATTTTGGATTCCATTTCAGGATAAATGAATTTCTGATGTGGAAACACTGATGTAGATAGCAGCTAGCAGGTCTTGTTTATGTGCTGCGAACGTACGTACGACTATTTACACAGTACAGCTCAGGCGGTAACTTAAACATAAAGTGACCGGTGAAAACTACGATGTCTAGATTTGATCGTAGCCTATTATTGTTAGCTCTAACGTTACATTTTGTTCTGTAAACGTAGGTGGCTAGGCCGTAGGCCTAGTTTTTGTTGTGGCTTCAAGCCACACTACTTATGGGAGGAAATTAGAAATGAAACAAATGGGGTAGATTGGGCAAGTGTCAAAATTAAATATATCGTAGTGGGACCTGCAGCTGACTGCATAGGGCTCGTCGGCTACTTTCGCCGTGGATACTGTATTATGGCCTAGCCTATACTTTGTGAACGATCGTTGCTTTGAAATACTGAAACTTGTTCTAGCTACTGGTGTGTGGTGTAACGATATATATCAACCTTCAATGGAAGCAATTCTCTAAAAATTGATTGATTGGTCAGGAGATGGTCTGTAATTTTTTTGGTGGAGGTCGAAGGTCTCCTGGGGGCACATGGGGTCAAAGTCTGAAAATCTCGTTACCATGATATCTCAAGGTAGAAAGCTTGGATTAATTTCATATTTGGTATGTGGATGCGTTATGGTCAGGAAGTAATTACTTTTGTTTACGGCAGAGGTCAAAGGTCATACGGGGTCACCAGGGGTCAAAGTCTGAAAATCTTTTTAACACGATATCTCCAGGTAGAAAGCTTGGACAGATTTCATATTTAGTATGTGGGTGCATTTTAGTCAGTAGATGGTCCCTATTGTTTTTGGCGGAGGTCAAAGTTCACCTGGGGTCAAAGTCTGAAAATCTCGTTAACATGATATCTCAAGATAGGAAGCTTGGATAAATTTCGTTGTTTGGTATGTGGATGCGTTATGGTCAGGAAGTGGTTCCTTTTGTTTGTGGCAGAGGTTAAGGGTCATCTGAGGTCACGGGGGGCCAAAGTTTGACATTTTAATGCGATATCTCCAGGTAGGAAACTTGAATAGAATTCGTATTTGGTAATGGTATGTGGATGGGTTATGGTCAGGAAATGGTCTAGGCTATGTTGTTTTTGGCGGAGGTCAAAGGCAGAGATGCCAAGTATCTCAATTTAGGCGAAATAATTGCGATTTTCCACGCTCGATTCATCCCCATTGTTTTTGGCAGAAACGAAAGGTCATCTGGGGTCTCCAGGGGTCAAAGTCTAGGAACCTTTTAAGTAGCCTACAATCTTTCAAGATAGTTGTTTGTCCATCTGTCTGTTGTTTGCCTGTCTAGTTATGTATGGCTTTTATTGAGGTCAAAAGGTTATCAGGAATGACAAAATTATTTTTTGAACATGCTAGTATAACATTTGCATGAGAAGGTAATGGTGCATGATGGTACTCTTTTAAAACATTTATGTATCATCGAAACCTCAATGCATTTTTGCATTCTGGTTTATTCATGTCATATCGAATAATGCTATTTTTGGAAAATTGAAGACCATGCTTTGGAAATGTTTGGGGGGGGGGGCAAGTGCCCCAGTGCCCCTATGGCGAGCCACTAATGCAGCTAGGTACGATTTAAGTGTGTTTTAACAAATTAATTGTGCATTAAATCCACCAATTGTCCAAGTGCTCAACTGGCTGTTTACATCAAGTTTGGTATTTAAACAATACCGTAACCCAAGAATACAATTAATTATGTAAAGCATCGTTGTCTTTAGTTTCCATGTACCTCATAAAAAAAGCAATCCTTTTCAGTTTGGTACTCTTTTGTCAAAGCTGCTGAATACTATAATTCTTCGGTAAAACTTCATCAAACGTATAGCGACAAATGAGTGTATATTTAAATTTCAAAATGTGCGCATTTTCTTGTTCACATTGTATCCTACCCAGCGCCTCTGTGGTTGTCATGCCCTCAGTTGCCGTTCATTTAATAATGAACTAGAGCTATGTAATTGAAGTGCATTGATTTTTGAATTTTTTCTTTGCTTTTTGCTTGAAAGGCGATCAGCTGAACAAAAAATCTTTGCCCCTCGCGGTTTTCATAATGCCTGTGTAATGACTACATTTTTCTGATGCCTACATAAAGTCCGTAGTCGTACATAATTCATAAATCAATAACATTCATTTTAATACAAATTTTCGCACACTACGGTGGGTCTCAAATGGTCAAAGGTCACAGTTCCCACAATTCCTTTAAAAAAGAGCACAAGCACTATAACACATAATACGGTAGAGGTCTACCCACTTAAGTCTTCTTGAATTAAAGTTGGGTAAATATTTTCCCTTGGTTGAGTCCGCATATGCCACCATCTAACCAAAAGAACCCTTTCCTTAGACCCCATTCACCTAACATGGATACCCTTTGACTCGACTTGAGCCAATTGGTTGGGAACTGGTCGGTAAAATTCTATCTTGATCTTACTGACCAACTTTGGATTTACAGTTTAGGTGCATGGTGTCATACAGGCTCAACTATGGGTGAAAGTTTACTCAACTGTTTTTAGAGTGTATAAATACAAACCACTCTCGATTTGTTATTAATTTGTTGTTCTTCAATACTACTCCAAAATTTTCTTCCATAACTCTCTTGAAATGGTTTCATCGCTGCTGCGTAAAATAAATTTAATGTTTCGCTCGTGTTACCATTTTCCGACAAAGCCGTTTTTTCTTTTGATAACCGAGCCTGCTATCACTTAAATTGCGAGCGGGGAAAATATTTTCTATCTTCACAATTTGGATTTTGTGATTAAATTCTGCCATTTTATCAGCTGCAGGCTCAATAATATTCCAATTTGATCAGCTTTTTCGTGGCATTGTTGCCTGTTTATCCGAAAGGTGTGATTAAAGGGATCACTGTACATTCACCCAGTATTTGAGACCTTTTTAACAACGAATCGGATCATAAGCCGTAAAGTTTCAATGGAACATGCAGGAATTTCTACAAGGAACAAATGCGCATTAAGCTCTATATATAGCTGTTATTGCCCCTTAGTGGTATGATACGTTTAAAGGAGAATATCCAGGACTTTGCTTAAATGACGGGGCGTTTGTAAAATTATGCTTTTTGTATCAAATATTGTTTTCTGTAAACACATTCGTCAGTTTGGGGGAATGAGGTATTTTTTACAGTCTGTTTCTATTTTAAACCGAACTTTATGGCCAAAACGACACTAAAAATTGTCATCTTAACCGAAGGAAACAGCTTCCCTTGGATTAGTTTTATTTGTCTGATGTAGGGAACTTAAAAATTACGTGTTTCATACGAGAACTTTCACTACCATTTAACTTTACAATATTTTATGCTTGATTGTCGGAAATTGGTTAGTGTTCTTATCTTCTTATTAACTTGGTTTCTTAGCTATTTTCTGTACAGTTGTCGCCATTATTCTACGAACAGACTCGTTTGGAAGATTGTAAATGTTTTTCTCATGACTTGATTATCGTTGATTATTTCAGATATTTAAAGTAAAATATTGACATGTACTCGCTGTGTTGCAAACTGTTGTTAAAAGGCTATTAACTTGATGAAAATTTCAATGTTAACAGTACATGCAATGTGTCATTGGTAAAAAGGTACAGGTCCGTAACCTGGTAACCAGGGGTGGATGAGTTCCTTAGGCCTATAGAAGGTTTTAAGTTGATATTGACTTGATACATTTTTAATATGGAGTCGGGCAGTCGGTCCCCCTGGAAGAAAATCGACTCTTTTGAAACCATGTTGCTCAGTTTACCTCATCTGACTAATTGCTGAGAGTTCTGGACTGGCACTACAAAATTTGGAATGGGGAGGGGCGGGTTTAACCTCACATTTAAAGTAGTGGGTTGCAGAGCGAGTAAATCAACAGAGTCCACCGTGACAGAACTGAGATATTTTTGTCAATTAAAGTGATAAGACCTGTTTCTTTGCCGTGCTGATCGCACTTATTGCTTAAAACTGCAGATATCTTAAAAGAAGGGTCTAAGATCATATCAAGTTTGGATTTGTTAGAAGAGTATAGTTATTCAAGCATTCAGGTGAAATTTGTATTGAAATCCGATGTGTGGTTTTGAAGATATGAGCAGGTAAAGTTGTCTCATTTTCAATAAAAAGGGAACTTGAACCGGGCACATCATATTATCATTTGTTTGTCTCTAAATTTTTCAACCAACTTTCTTCTCAACAATTTCATATAAAGGCAATGTGACTGCGTGAGGGGCATGGGATAATTACAAACTTTACATTCCAGTGTGGGAGATCCCATCCATATTAACTTCAAGGTCAACCAGTGTTGTAATCGAGTTACTAGATTGGTCACTCGAGTCACCAGTTTTCAAACTTTTAAGTGACTCGAGTCACTGTACTATTTCAATGGCGAAATTACTCCTGAATTCTATCGAGCCACTATCAGTTTGAGAGAAAGTGACTCGAGTCGCGACTTGTTACAACACTGAGGTTAACACAACAGTTTGAAAAACAAAGGGGAAAAAACATTCCTAGTCAATGTGAGTAAGTGATTTAACCTATTCTGTCCATCAACTTCATTTTACGACACAAATATTGAAACTTACTTTTCTGATATCTGAAGAAGTAAAAGTCTGGTTTGAATGAACATTTCTCCATGTTGTGTATATTTAGTTTCTCTTTCACATATGAATAATATTTTTTTAGTAAACTACAGTACCCCTTTAAGAGAAACAACAGTTTCAGTCATCACAGTTAGTATAAGATTCATATCTATTAGACCTGTAGACCGTGCCACTTTAACTCACAAATTATAATATCTCAATTCTATTACGAGAGAAAAATATCCACGTTATGAAAACACAGAGCCTCAAATAGCTCGCTCGTGCTAGGATCATCAATTTGCATGGAATCAATGAAATTTAATTACTGAGTTTATACGCTCTCCTCGTTAACTCTAGCCCTGCGGGGTGAGTATATCACGCGGTAGCGAAAGCAGCACGCATTCCCAGTAGATTCGTGTCGGATATTTGTCAGCTCTCTGTTACGCGACGAAAAGACAGCCAGTTCAACGATAAACTTAGTTTCATGACTTGGTCTGCTAATCCCTCAAAATCGAATGACGGCAAAATATGTAGCTTTTTCTGTTTGAAGCTTATTTAGCAAACATGAACTATAGGGGAAAGGCAGGCTGAGACAAAAATATTCAACAATGGTAAAAGAAAAATCCTTCCCTAAGTTACAGTAAATGTATATAATATAGAAGTACTTTTCTAGGGCAACGACATATACATATATATACAGGCGTGGATCCAGACATTTCAAAAAGGGAGGGGGCTGACTTAGGAGAAGGCAGAGAAGTGAGGGAGTCGCTCTGCTAATTTCCCGCATGTTTTATTGTTGATTTGACGAAAAGGGGAGAGCTGGACCGTGAAAGCCCCCCCCCCCCCCCCCAACCTTGGATCCGCGCTTGTATATAGGTACTAGAAATGTGTACATGATAAAACTAGGGAATTATCGCGGTAAAAATCCTCATAATACTATGGGAGTATCAAAAGAATTATACGTTATATCCTAAACATATGAGGAAAGTTACAATTCCAGTTGGTTAAAATAGCAAGATGGATGGGCATATTGGGGATATCTTTTCAAATAAACATAATAACCTTCCTGCATGTCTTGGTCACAGTGTCGAGGAACAGGGACATTGTCCAGTGGCGTCGTTCCAGGGCAAGCACAAAAATGTTGCTATTTTTTACAGTGTGAACATTAACGGTACATTATTTTATCAGGAACGTAGTTTTTGCGTGCCGCAATATTTGCACATGTTTATTTAAAAAAATGTGAATATAATGCAATGTTGTATTCAGGAATGCCTAGATTCTGGGTTTTCATGTTAGGATATTCAAGCTTGGCAGTTTGGGGTTTATAGAAGAATCTGCCCTTCCTATTGGCAAGTCCGACATTGCAAGGAGACTAAAGTTGGTGTTACACAATGTTATATTGGAATGTAGGTTGACGATCTTTGACGAAATTTAACAAGTTCCGAAATGTTTGCTGCTTTTTAAACAAAAACTTGAAAATCAATAGCCTATATTGGGATAAACTGGAATATTTTGAACGAACAGCACTATGATTGCTGGGTGTCACTTCATGATTTGGTATCACATACAGCAGATTTCCAACTTTTTAATTTTTCAGAACTGGGGAAAAGTTTTCAAAACTTTGAACTTCAATGAGTGAGCATAACTGCATCAAGGGTTACAATTTGCAGCCGGCTGAAAATTGTTTTATTTTTAACAAATAGGTTGTTTAGAGATATAGAGGTTGCATTGGTAAGAATTCGGAATTAAATGAAAGTAAAGTTGGGAAACCGCATTTAAGGTGGCCGGTGTAACTTGATATGGTTTCTCATTAGGCATGCAGTATGACAAATTTCACAATTTTTAATTTTTTTTTCAGATTAGGAGACAATTTCCCCTGCCTATCCTCACTCCATCTAGCTACGCCATTTAAATAGGTCTGTACTGAAATGAGGGATAGACTAAATATTTGTAACTTACAGAATTAATAAAACAGTTTATTGAATAGAATCAATGAACCTACTTCAATTTTTTTCTTCAGAATCGGAAAGGATTGTGTTATCTGCTTATTCGCTGCTCTCCCAGTCCACTCTTGTTCAACACTTTGCTCATGCATATTTTAAGTATACAAATAGGCCTACTCAGATTACATGTAGAGTCTTCTCTTAACATAAACGTGTATTTTAAGGGGTAAAAGTGTACCTTAAGGTGTATTGTATTCTAATGTTTACTGAAAATCCTGTGAGGGCGCACAATATAGAGGGCGGATGCCCTATTTCGCCAAAGTGGAAGGTGAGAAGGTGACAATGAAACATTACGAAAAGATATATGAAATGGACATTACAACATGTATTTTAAGACGGTTGTTTCTGCACTTGCCTTTTGTCGTCCAGTTCACATGACAAAAAGTTAGGAAAAAGTGAGATAAGGTTCCAAGCCAACATTTCACTTTTTCTTTATAAATTCCGCCCTTAATACGAATCTCTGCCTTTGCTATATGCACTTTAAAAAAAAGAATGATCAAATTCCTTCCCAATGAACAGAAAACCACTTCGAACAGAAATCTAACCCAATGCTTGACTAGATTTAGTTCAGAAATGATTGAAATTTGTTCAATTTGAACCAAATGTTGTCATTTTTATCAGGTTCCTTCGAGAAGACCTTTGAGAGTGTGCTCTATTTACAACTCAGCTTTTATCATTCTTCTGTCACGCAATCCGACGTTCGTCGTCCTCAAATTATTTGCAATCTCTGCACTTCCTGCTTTATGTTGCCTTGAATAGAAGTAAACTGTATGACAATCGATTTTATTGTATAACCTTGATACTTTTCGAGGATAAGTGAAAGTATAGTATAAAACATCTGACAACGGACAGTAAAACATGGTCTAAATGAAATAAAACAAATGTATTTACATCAAAGGGCATATTTTTCTCAGTTTAAGAGTGGCGGTCATCAAACTTTTCCTTAGGTTGAAAAAAATGGAAAATAGGATTATCTGTGCTATGTATGTACTGCATAGCATGTCACCCACTAACCGTACAGAGGTGTGACCTACTTTGATTTGTATAAACGTTGCCGTGTCAGTGGGTTTAAAAAAATTTAAACGCTATTCTTTTTAGCACTTTGTTTACGAATCGGCTACTTAAAAACTCGTCAAATTACTTTGAAATAATTCGAAGTTACAGTTTAATACAAAACAAGCTTACGTTGGCAGAACACCTTTGAAATAAACTCATGCAAATAATCAAAAGAAGTTAATGGTTTTGACTTGAAGCAAGTTTAAAATTAACCTTGT
This sequence comes from Holothuria scabra, assembly GCA_037179385.1. Classification (NCBI taxonomy): domain Eukaryota; kingdom Metazoa; phylum Echinodermata; class Holothuroidea; order Aspidochirotida; family Holothuriidae; genus Holothuria; species Holothuria scabra. The sequence goes on from CM074198.1 coordinate 10,733,059, forward strand.
CGCGAACTGTTTTGTTAAGGTGTCTAATCAACCGTGGTATCTTTACCACACGAAGACTCCAGTTATGTTTACAGACCGTCTCAATACAATTTTGCGACTGTGAAAAAGAATTTCTCTCTTTGAATCTCGCGACAAGGAATTCTTTTAATATTTTTTAGATCAATGATTCGCGCCGACACGTTACTATCCTGACTGTTGCAACGTCTGTCCCAAGACTTGAGGTGGCAATCAGTCATTAATCCACCAATTTTAGGCAAAGAATGAGCTTCATATTTATTATGCAGCATGCCGGGTTTCTGAGGGAGTTTGTCATGTAGCTGCAATGTTAAATTCAGGCATACGCACGTTTAGACTGTATTCTTGCTCTCTGTGGAACATCGTCTTCTGGAGCAAAGTTATTGTAAACCGTGGTTAGTGCACTTGGAAAATACCGAAATTATTATTATTAATATTGAAAGTGACAAAAATAGCAGCGACGCCTCACCAGACAGATTCACCCCTCCCCGTACAATGTTCAGACCTATCTTCAGAATTAGATACCGACACGTATTGCTTGAACCGTTCCATCAAACGTACGAATTTGCCGAACTGTCAGAGTTGCCAAGTAACGTCAAAGTGAACTAACTTTTACGCATTTGTTTAGAAGTTGTATGTTTGTCCCTTTTGGATGAATTCAAGGCCAGCACTTAAGTTAAAATGTTCCCCAAAATATCATTTTACATTGCAAGAAGTGACATGCTTGCCACAATGAATGACATCCATTTCCATGACATTTCCATGACAATCAGCCAATGCAAAAGAACAAGCTCGTCATCATTCACCCTAAAAACTACATAATATGAATGTTCTCCTCAATCTCATAAATGGCCGTTTGTTGAACTGTGAACTATAAGAGAAACATCCACCGTGACTGGAAAGGAAAATATCCATTGCTGCTATCTTGAGATATCATGTTTACTAACATCAAAATACATATTCATGCACATACGTCCACTCTAGTCAAATCAGGTTTAAAAATGTGGTCCACAATTTGAAATTTAAAAAAATGTTTTCATAATTGTGATTTTTTTAAAGTTCAAATTGTGGACCACATATTTAAACCTGATTTGACTAGAGAGATAAATTACTCATTACCAAGGAGAGGCAATGGATTTGGAAACTGAACACAGTCACCCCTAAAGGACTTAACATGGATGATGACTTTTATTGTCAAAATAAAAGTTTTAGGCAACTACTTTAAATTTTGGTCGTTTCAGTTTGGTTTTAAGGTGGGGGATTTGGGTTTTAGTGTGTGTTTTTAAGTTGTTTTCTTCATTTTTTTTTATTTTTCCTGTTTTTTCTTTTTCTAATTTGTTTTTTATTTTTATTTTTTATTTCTTATTTATTTTTTGTGCTTCCCTCTTTTTACTGTTTTTTTTTTATAACTTTTGTTTTAATTGTCCTATTTTATATTGTGCCTTTTCCCCCCCTCTTTTTGTTGTAGTCTTCCCTTTTTTGTTTCCTTGTTGCTAGCCGTTTTGTATTTTATTCTTTTGTTACCTAGGATTTAAGTTCTTTCTCGGTCCCTTTTTTTAGTTTTTAGTTTGTTTTGTCTGCTTTCTGGGGGATTTTTTGTTAAGCTTTTAGCTTTAAGTTTTTTCAGCTGTTTACTTTTTGTGTTGGTTTCCTCCGTTTTGATTGCTTGGGTAGGTTTTTTAAGTCATTGTAGCTCAGAACGTCGCCTGAGGAAGGACGCCTTGCGTCCGAAAATTTAAAATATACGTGTAGTGTACTGCACTGGACTCCTTGATTTACATATATATATATATATATATATATATATATATATATATATATATATATATATATATATATATATATATATATATATATATATATATATATATATATATATATATATATATATATATATATATATATATATATATATATATATATATATATATATATATATATATATATATATATATATATATATATATATTGAATATAGCTCTGCGTTGGGTCATTGGAAAATTTATACAAAAATACCAAGTTTAAATTTAACAGCCCCTCAACAATATAAATGGTATGTTCAATATTCGCGACATATGCACAAGGAGTAAACAAATATTTAATTTACATAAACGTATCACGCAATAATTTTGTGTCAACTGAAGGTTCATTTTTAGGGCACGCTGATGTAACAAGTTATTTTTCACGCGCAATTACACTAATCATATGTATAAATTATAATCCTCATATGAAGACACAATAGTGTAGGTGCCATAGGGACACTACTACATCATCTTTCTTTCGTCGGCAGCTGTAGCACTGATCAAAAGCTATGTATGGGTAAATGCCATACTAGCCAGTTGTTTAACTTATAAATCAGCCCTACACAGTTATCTAAAGTCTTGCCTGTCCAAAGTTTTCTCAAGCTGACAATAACAGAAATTTAAACTGAAAATACATTTTCAAGAAGATCATTTTGAGTATAAAAACTCTTTAAAAAACGTCCGACTGGAACCACGGGTATGTGTAAGTAGTGTGCAACACTTGAGAAGTACCACTAAACATTATCGCTTTCATATACACCAGAAACAATTTACGAATCTCAATCATGCCACCTCTAAATTTACGATATTTTAAAGTTAGCAGTTGAATTGATTGAAATAGATGTAAAAAGTTTGAAATGGATGACATGTCCATGGCTATGTTTATAGCGCCCTCTCTCTCTCGACAAATCATTAGTAAGTGGTGGTTATATCATGTTTTGTGAATCTACTTGTAATTTTCCTAACAGTGAAAATGGATTTTATCCTGCAACGATTCAACAGGACCGTAGTTATAGTATATCTTTTCCAATATTGTAACAAATTTTGTTTTTTTTTCTTTAATTGTTCGTGGGTATGGGTATATATGGTAGGCCTACATTGTATCATGCTACTGACGGAAAGGGTTCACGTTTAGAAAAAACAAATGTTTTATTTTAATACCGTTAACTATCTATTCCTCTATGAAGAAAATAACCAACCCCAGGAACAGTATGCATGATATTCTCTTAAGTTTCAAATTCGTATTCAGAACTGATTAACAGACAAAAAACCATCACCCAAGTATAGTCATAGACCTTCACTTAAAGTCACGTCTCATACGTAGGCTATACGGTATGATTATTCAACAACTTAGTATAAGTAGTGGTGTCGTATCTACAGTAATTCAGCTTGACTTTTCTTTTTGAAGTCGCTTCATTGTTGCAGATATCCAGGCAAATGCTAAATCAAGTTCACCTACGAGAAATAATCTATTACAAAATATTCCTTTTAATAACAACCTTTAGCGTTTATCAGATCAATTCTTTGCTTCCGCCCACGCTTATACCGCAGTACAATTTGTCAGAACGGTTGAACGAAACCTAAAATAAGGGAAGACACGTTTTGACATCCTGTGCGGCATCTTAATCCATACGGCAGCTGTAAACTACGAACGGTTTGATCAAAACTTGTCACGAAACATCAGCAAGCATGTCGGTAAAGTTTTAAAATAAGGACGACCCAATTTCTTCCTTTGAGCAAAAGCGACGCCTGTAATGGTGATTTATTGAGTGTTTCTTTGCCAAGGCCGCGTCGTCAAGCCGTAAGCATATATGGCTCGTAATGGCTACCATCAAATCTACGTTCTAATTGAGCGGGTGTTCAACGCGCGGTTTCTTTTTTGTTCTGACGTTGTAATAGGCACGACCAGAGCCCTGGGAGAACAAGTTACGCTAGAGTACACACGCGCCCTAATCAGTATTGATGTCCCGGAGGTAACAGACGTTACGTAGAAAAAGATGAAATGTTTAGTTTTCTGTTTAAAGGTGACTTAAGAATCAACAAGGTTCAACTTAAACTTGAGAGGTTTGTGTATTATGTATTTGCAGGACCTTGTGAAATAAATGAAGTCAATAAAACGTCAAATAAGTCTGAGGAAGTTATACTTGCGTTTGACGACCATTAGAGAAAGGGTTTATTTGCAATTCGTTGAATTTGGAGCTTGGGACTGTACAAGTTATCCTTAAAATCGCTAAATATCATAACGGCAATGATCTTACTATATCTTGTTACATACTTAGCCACGGTTTGTGTCAAAATCTAAGTTATAATCACATTTCAGCCAACGATACAGCCGTGGGAGTCAAGTTTGTTTTCACAATCCCAACCAGAAATAGTCTGTATAAAATCTTAACTTTAACACAAACACTCAAAATGAAGTAGCAACTATTCCTAAATACAGCATATGAGTTGCAACAATAAGTACTGATTAAAAACACGTACAAAATATGAAAGCATAAGCAAAGCAGGTCAGTAGCCAGACATGGTACTGGGGGCGATATCCTGGGGTGGATAGGAAATCCGTTTCCAAATGGAGGTATAAAATATATTTAAGACAGCGGTAACTTGAAAATTTTTAGAGGGAGAACATTTTAAAGGGCAATCAAGTTGCAACCAAACGCTTAAAAAGTAAATAAGTAATAATGGACAACTTTTCGTACGACGAGCTTTAGGGGCTAATCCTTTCATCCAAAATTACAATTTTTGTAGTAGTACACAGAAAATCTCAATTGGCTCAGCTCTTTGATTGACAGCTATTTCAAAAAATGCATAGTACTGAAGCTCATATTTCACAGCATGTAAAATGTAGTGCTGAGAATGTTTTGATTACACATTGGGGTCTTGTATAGTACTCATCTTGAAGCAATAAAATGAGATGGTATCTGGATAAGGATAAATATCAGACAGTTGTGGGAGGGGTTAAGTAAGTAGATTTAGGAGAATTGGAAATGTTTTGGGTGAAATGATTAGACCTTTAAGTCTCATTAGGCCGGATATTCGTAAACGGCGAATGGTACATTAATATGACACATGGTCATAATTATTAGGTATTTGCTTGTGTTTATGTGAAGAATATATTCTCTTCAGTAGCAATGGCCACGTAACTAGATATCTGAAGGTTGCGGTAACAGATTAAGTAGTTTGTTACATTTAAGTGTACCTCAGGTCTAGAATTTCAAAAAAAAGTATTTTAGAGGTTGCAAAATGGATCTTTTTTATTCAACTCCCATTGTTATAGTTCAATTACTGAAATATTAAATCGCGCATTTAATTCACTTAAATAAAAAATTCTATCGCGCAATGATTTGTGACTATCTTCTTGTGCATCTCGTACCTATTTTGTTTCCCTTTGAAGTAAATAAGTAATAATGGACAACTTTTCGTACGACGAGCTTTAATTTTAAATGAGAAAATGTGTAAATAATGCTTTTTATGACGAATCAGATTTATGATGATCTACGTGAATCACAGCACGCCAAACAAGACGGTTTACAAGCTTTTCGGTTTTTGACCTCAGGTGACCTCAAATGACCTGAAATACCAAACCAAAAACATAAAATACCAAACAATGTCGTATCAAGCGACACCATGCCATACAAACCCCTTACCATACCACCCCACATCAAACCATACTTTACAAACCCCTTATCTTAGCCTACTACACTAGATCATACCATACTTTGCCATATCATAGCATTTTATAGTCTATCATTTCATCACGAAACATACCATACCTACCACTAGCAGGAAAACATCATACCATAAATATACGACCATGCCAAATTATACAATTACATTCAAATGCATATCATGCCATATAAACAATGCCATAACATACCACATCATGCCATGTCATCATACTTTACCATACCATACGACTGTATACCTATATCATTCATATGTTTATTCAATAAGTAACCCATAAGATACTTCCACACGTTGTGTAATGTATTCATTGGTTGACCCGATCCCATTTAAAGGGCTAATCCTTTCATCCAAAATTACAATTTTTGTAGTAGTACACAGAAAATCTCAATTGGCTCAGCTCTTTGATTGACAGCTATTTCAAAAAATGCATAGTACTGAAGCTCATATTTCACAGCATGTAAAATGTAGTGCTGAGAATGTTTTGATTACACATTGGGGTCTTGTATAGTACTCATCTTGAAGCAATAAAATGAGATGGTATCTGGATAAGGATAAATATCAGACAGTTGTGGGAGGGGTTAAGTAAGTAGATTTAGGAGAATTGGAAATGTTTTGGGTGAAATGATTAGACCTTTAAGTCTCATTAGGCCGGATATTCGTAAACGGCGAATGGTACATTAATATGACACATGGTCATAATTATTAGGTATTTGCTTGTGTTTATGTGAAGAATATATTCTCTTCAGTAGCAACGGCCACGTAACTAGATATCTGAAGGTTGCGGTAACAGATTAAGTAGTTTGTTACATTTAAGTGTACCTCAGGTCTAGAATTTCCAAAAAAAAAAGTATTTTAGAGGTTGCAAAATGGATCTTATTTATTCAACTCCCATTGTTATAGTTCAATTACTGAAATATTAAATCGCGCATTTAATTCACTTAAATAAAAAATTCTATCGCGCAATGATTTGTGACTTTCTTCTTGTGCATCTCATACCTATTTTGTTTCCCTTTGAAACTGAAACTTTTTTAAATGACCTTGAATGCTTTCTGTCTTTTTGCTAAACATGATGTACAGAGAAGGTTTTTTTTTATACAAGTCACCCCATTAAGATTTTGGCCACATTTCAGCACAAGATGCAGTATAGCCACCCGAAAACAAAGAAATATAAAGACTATAATTTCAACAATGACGTCACAATTTTGGGGAAAATCTACCATTTTATATTAAGTGAAAGAAAATCAAAATTTTAAATTTCTGATCAGTAATGTCCTACAGGGATGGTAGTTGTAATATTTGAATTGACTTTTATGCCTTGCAATATATATTGTGAAATTTTGACTTGATGTGCACTTTGCATCCGTCAGCTGTTCAGCTACATGCAACTCACTGCTTCGAGTAACAGATTCTGACAATTTTGGTATTGTGGGAATAAATACATTGAAGAACGTCTTTGTATTTTTAGCTTTACTGTTTACCATGTATACAAAGTAATATTTTAGCCCTACGTTAGTTAGGGAGATCATCATCATGTAAGGACGATCACTCTGTATATTTTGTTGTTATAATATTGGTGGCGCAGCTGATAAGTGACCACTGAAGTGATTCTCTGCACAGCCTACTGATGGGAACAACCTATTCTCGTATTTCCCTACATTATAGTAGTAGAAGCCCCCGTAGTTTGAAGAACCGTGTAGAAAATCACTCACGGGCTCATATTAGAAAACACATTGGCGGTTTCCCCTGATCTGTATTTGAAAAGATAAAGAAAAATGAGATGCGTGAGTGTTTTATCAAAGAGACACACAACAAAATTCTTCGACAAAACAAAATTTCAAGCTTCGCACATTTTTGGACTTTGTGAAAAGTCAAGATCACAGTTGATTTCGTATTATTTATATGTTGCATTCGTTTGTACATTTTCCTTATTGGTTACTCTCAAGTGAGGTCATCAAAACTTTGCTCTGGTCCAGTAGAACACCTGGATACGTAATTCCCTTCAGACGAAGCCTAGCTGTGGTGCTGTCGGTTAGTTAGATGGCCCAGTTTCCAACCAATTCGTTCAAGTCGGGGACGGCCAAAGCCTTTTTTCCAGTCGTGGCTCACTGGCTTGTTTTCTCTCCTTACGCTGAGCGCCAAGCACAATGGTTGCGGGATACCGAGTAAGTATTAAGATATCGTCACATTCATTGAACCATCGTGTGACAGTATGTTTACTACACATTATGTATGGCGCAACTTGTTCTTCACGCATAAACGCTGTAATAAGATAAATGTATCCATCTTATTAAAACCTTTCTCTACTCTTGCCTCAAGTTTGTACCACGGTCATTGATGATGTATTATGCAGACACAATTTTGACAGAGCACCGCCATCACTTCACAACCGAGTCTGGCGTTGTTCATTGGGGACATACGACTGTTTGAATTCCGTCATCAACGCCCCCTTTAACGATCAAAGAGAAATCGTTAACAGTCAGCGTCGAAGTAGGAAATTTTCGTCGCTTCCGTTGAACTGGCGCCAAATTCTAGCGATAATCAACTTAAATCTCGCCGTGCCTCTTCGTTGATGATTTATTTGCGAAGGAAACTGAAGTAAGAAATATCAAAGTGAAAGGTTACATGATTCGTCACGAACATCTCCGCAGCATCGTACCACGACGTCCCGCGGCTGGTATTTTAATATTTGTCGAAAAATGTCAATAACCTGCTTTGTAATTAGCAAACCAATCGACGTGGTTGGAAACTGTAAGTGAATTTGGAATCGAGCAGATAAGTTCCCCAATTAACAATCTGCATGGATAATGTTCCATCGTGAATGCGATGAATGCAGGGCTGGGATTAAATATTCTTCGCCTGTTCGCGGAGGAAGGTTTTATAATGTAATATCACATACAACCTACCTTTTTTTTTTTAAAATAAATCCTCTTTCAGTTTAAGGCAATGCCTAAGTTTGAGAAAAAATGACCTAAGGTCTTCATGTGACTATTCAATACCGCACTGGTTCACTTATTCATATAAAGTCGCTACGTCACTCGACTTACTATATATATATTTATATATAAATAAATAAGCAAATATCACTTGCCCCCATTTCATCGGTGAGAGGGGGCCTCCAATACCAAAATAATACAAAAACATTGTCTAATATTTAGAGGTCCTACCTCTTCCTCGGAGACTTGAGTAATAAAGCAAAGTACACTCTACTACCTAAACTCGTTTAAAATTCCCAAATCTTTATTCAGACCCCCGGTATGTGTTTTTAAGGATAAAATTACTTTAATCTCCCCAGCTTTTCGTTGATCGTCGTCCCTAAAGTTGCCTTTCCAGATGAATAGCTTTAGATTGTCTGACAATCCCATGATCATGTGCTGTGCCTCATCAAGTATTACGTATTACAGTGGTAAAACTAAAAGACAGAAATTCAATGTAAACATGACAAATTAGCCAAATTGGTGTCTGAATTGACTAACCAGGTTAGTCACTCATATTTGACTTATTTCTGATGATACGGTACCTGAGTAATTTCGTGGGAATGGACAAAGAATATTATCCAAAATTAGACAAATAGGCTTAATATTTGTCTCAGACTAATCCAGCTGGGGTCAAATATTAGTCCAAGATTGGTCATTAGTGTTGTTTAACGTGGTTAGTCAGTTCAGGTACTGTCTTGACTTATTTGTGTTTACAGCCTAGTGTTTAGTTGCAATATCTACGGTCTGACGGTTACGTCATCAGAACTATCACACTCGGAAATTCAGTTACTATATTAAAGGTTAAAGTTCTTAATTTACTCTTAAAAATTTAAACGTTTTTTCAGATAAGGGAAAACTTGAACTCACACTTACTAGTAGATGATACATCGATAAGTTTCGTTTGTTTTACTTAAACATCATGCATGCATGCGTATACTTACAATGATTTGACGAGACGGTTTCATAATTATTTTTATGATCCCTTTGCAATTAGCAAAATTGTATCCATGTTTTTGTTTTAATGGACATTTGACACACTTTTCGGGGAGGGTTTAACTTCGTCCAATACAGGGTTTACGAAGTAGACACAAATTAAATATCTGATTGTTAAAATAATCACAGTGAAATAAGCTTATGCAGTTTGTAAGTGAATATTCTGTTATTGTCTCACAGACGCAGGCTCTCAGGAGTCGTGCCAAGTACATATGGCGTTCGAGGGTACGGGAAATAACACGGAATGGTTTACTATAAATGAAAAACTCATAAAAGTGACTAAATTAATGTGACAACAAGGTGTGGGAGATTAACTAGGCATCTGTGCCTGCGTAGCAGGAACAATTTTAACCCCAACATCAGCAAAGCGCATCAACAACTCTGTCATTAAACCGCGTAAGCGAAGACAGAACGTTGCAACTTGATTGCGATAAAATTATCTCTGCACGTTCCGCCACTAAGCAATTGCTTGCAGATACGCGGATGTGAATTTAAGGGTCTACGGACCTCTTGCGTTTTCGAAATTAAGCATTTCCTTTAATAGATGTACACGTTCGACTTCGCAAATATTGCCACAGGATACTTTCCTTCACATTCTTTTAACTATTGGTGCATGAATTGGCATATTCTACCCTCAGGCTACTGATAACCCGCCAATTTTCGATACGTGTTGCCATGGTAACAAATAGTGTGCGACATTGCCATTAAAACGTTTGATTATCATTCTATCTCCAATTGATTATGTATGAGTTTACGATTGGATATCATTCTTGATGCAGAAACAGCCTCTTCTCATCTTTTGAACAACTAAGCATATTCAGAAATTGCATTCACGTTACTAAGGTAACAGTCACTGTGCGACAAATTTGGATCTGATAATTACATGGTAAAATACCAATTTGTACTTTCAGTGCTCGTTCTACCCGATAAACCAAAGTAATTAGCCGGCCAAGAAAAATTTCGGTGCACGCGTAGGAACGGCTTAGGCCTAATCCAGAACACTTTCTGCAGAAATTGGTGAATTACAGAGGAGAATGGATTTAACATTCGGTCAGAGTTGCATTAATATTTCAACACAAATTTTAATTCATACAGAAGTATCTTATGTGGTGAGCTCAAACAGCGCCTTTTTTAACCACGTGACTAACATACAATCAGTCTCAGAATATGAATGGTACCGTATGCTAACCAGCTTTGATTTATTTTATTATTATTATTATAATATTATTATTATTATTTTTGTATTTTCAATCGTCTCTCTTCCCCAGTAGACATAAATTTGATTCAAACTTTTTTCTCAGAAACTATCCATCACATTCAAGTTTACTCAAGCGGCACACTGAATTGGTTCGTGAAATTCACCCAATATTTACAAGCATGAGAAGTTTACTTCGAATTTGTTATACTAACGACAAATGCTCGAACTTAGAAAAACCCAATACCTACTCACAAATAAAGGTTTTATATATAAGGGACTAACTGTAAACGATAGCTCAATTTTATTCTTAAAACTTTGCGACCACACAACTTTGCAAACTCTCCCCATAACTGTTGTACAAACCTGGTAAAAAATCAAAACTTCATCTTTTTGCAAAACTAGCGGATGTGAAACTTGTGCAGTTATGCTATGATCTGATGATAATAGGCCTGATAAGCATTATGAGATCATGATGAGATGGTAACCCTTAGGCTGTATTCGACCCCTTGTTCTGGAACTGAGAACAGTGTTGCTATAAGAGGCAAACATGAAAGAACACATTCGCGAACATGTTCTTGCACCCAAATCTTACATCACCTCGCCGGTGGTGCAGCGAGAACAAACAGTAAACAAGATGGCGGAGGTAGCTTCTCATGGAAGGAATTTAAGGAATTATCAGCAGCACAATGACTGATCTTGAGCAGGACATGTATTCGAGAGGAATAAATCACTAGTGTAACAGTCTTTAGGACTTATCATGAAAATTGAACGAAGTAAGTCGTGAAAGCAAGATACGTTTGGCCGACATGCACAGAGTGACGTGTATACCCATGGTAACTATCCCTGAATATGTTCGAAACTACAGAAGAGATTTCCATGTTCTCAGCATGTCCCGGACTGCCGGAACAGTCAAGAACTGGGAGTCGAATATAGCCTAAGTTATCGATATCGCTTCAATAGATATTAACTTAGATAGCATTACTATGTAACGACTGGAAACGTTAGCCTACATTGGTAACATGAGTAAATGTATTAGGTCCACAGGTCGGTAGCCAAGGGGTGGGGGAAAGTTAAAATGAATCCCCCCGCCAAGAATTATTTGTCGAATCGGAGAGTTCCAAGTTTACCATCAACTTAAACATTCTTACACATTTTGACCCCTTGAAAAATTTTCGAACGGAGTGCTAGCCTGTAGTCTACAAATTAATAAAAGTTGGGCGAGCACCAGAACAAGATACGTAAGCCCTTTACTGTGAACCTGTTGATATCGGATGAGATTCCTCTCCGATTTTTGTGAGATTTACTTAAAATCTCCTCCATCTTTGGTCAAAAAGAGACAAAAATTTGCCAACTTGTTTGTGTAAGTATATAATTTTTACCGCGGGACTACGAAAATCTAGATTATACTAATTATTTCGTGACGTCACATCCGCAGACAGCTTATATTGGATACGCGTCCTCCGGTAAAAGCTATTTGTCAATGCGACGCCACGAAATAAATAGTTTACATTTAATTTCCGTTGTCCTCTCATACTGATCCATATTTGTGCACAAGAATGGCAATTTTTGGTTCTTTCCGTCACTGGATGTAGGAGATTTCAACTAAAACTCACAAAAGTCGGAAAGTAATCCGATCCGGTATCGTTGTTATGTGACCTGTGCCTTATGCTACTAGGTATGTTTGTTGTAGCGACATATTCTGACGTCACAGATGAATTCCAATTGTCTAGTAAATATCAATAATGGTGTTTATTGGGGTCCGTACAATCGTTTTTAAACTGTTAAGCGCTAACTGTGAACTTACCGAAAGGTCACACTTTAACTCGGTTACGAGGTTTTAATACTCTAGATCGTCAATAATTTGTCTATAAAGTAGGTTCCAAACGTCCCTTTATATTTTGTAGTGGGGTTGCTTACGTCAACGACTTATCGAAAGAAATCTTGGCAGGTTTATGAACATCTCCTACATGTACGGCTTCTGCGCATTACAGCAAGCACTACCTCGGATCATCGTTGCCTTCGATGTTAGCCGTTACTGAAACCGTTATTTGGTGACTAACAGTGATAAACATCACTCATCCATCGTACAAGATGTACTATATAAGCCTCCTTGCAGAGCAGAAACAACAACCCCGGCACACTCCTAAAAATTTGATTTTGTTTATGGTCGCTTCTCCGTTTATAGCTTGCACATAGTCCTTATTGTAACCTATACTTTGTGACAAGTTCACTAAGTACAATATTTAGATTTGTTGTTAGCCCTCACTCTCTTAAATCAAGAGATTTAAAATTAGTCTAATAGAGTTAGAATAAATCTAAAAGAATGGAATTAGTAATCAATCGGACGTCCGATTGGTCACTAATTCCACTCTTTTAGATTTCACCTCCAATATTTTCAATCTCACGATTTAAGAGCACCTTATATTGTGACTGCAGGCAAAATAAATTTCAATACACATAATGTGTATAAATTTATTCACCTAACCTAATGGTGATTTGAATTAGTTGATTGCACAATTATTTGTGATGTTTTCTGAACTAGGAGGAGTTAAGTTTAGTTTGTATTAAAGTTCCTGTAAACAGTGTTACTTTGTTTGGCTCCATACGCTGGTGATGAATTTGCTAAATCAAGTGTTCCTGTAAAAGTAGGCCTATGTCTCTGTACATGAATTAAAATTGGAACGCAGTCTAGTAGTAAGCGTCTTGGTGGGGGTGGGGGAGGGGGTAGTCCCAATCAGGGGCGTAGCCAGGATTTTCTTGTGGGGGGGCAAAGTCGACTCATCGTCCCCAATCTTGACCGACAGGACTATCTAAGCGGAGCGCCACCATCAGTTGGCGCGGAGCGTACAAGAAAATTTTTGGTTTTAGAAACCCCTCAGATGGCAGGAAACGGCACTTCCCGAGTGTTTTATGCTGCATGTTCCCAACCTGGAAATGGATCTCATTTCTGAAATTTCTCAATTAATGCAAAAAAAAAGAAGAACAATCTATGGAAAATGTCAATACATGTTTCTAAGCGGAGCTGTACCATCGATTGGTGCGGAGCGAACCAGGAAATTTTTGGTTTTACAAACCCCTCAGATGGCCGGAAACGGCACTTCCCGAGTGTTCAGAGCAAGAATATGTTCAGCCCAACTTTGAAATCCTCCCCGCTTCTTAATTGGAGCACTTGACAAATATTGAGGGGCTGCACATACCTTTAGCCCCCACTTTATCATTTTTCATCGCCGCCACTGGGGTGTGGCATTTTCTTGAGGGAGCGAAGCGCCCAAGTGAGGAGCCCAGCATTCGAACGGGGAGAGGGTGTGGTTCTCCCACTCCTACCTCAAGGAGATGTTGCAATTTTACATCAAAATTGAGCGATCTGGTGAACACCTTAGCTGGATTTTTTGGACATTTTCAATCTTGTATCAATGTTTTCCTTTTTCCCTCGAGAGTTAGTGTGTGCCTGTAAGAGGGTTACTGTACGAGTCAATGGGGCCCTAGGAAATTGTGTTGCACTGAAACACTGAAACAGCTACTCATAAGACTTACACTGGCTAAACCAGCGGAATTGACATTTACCTTGAAAAACGCCAAAACTCCATTTAAATAAAAAAAAAAATAATAAAAAAATAGGTCTGGGCGGGAGTAAGTGCGAACCCCCTGGCTACGGGCCTGTCTTCCTGGGTGTCCCCCTCCCCTTTTGGAATTTTTTGCTCTCTCGAAGAGCTTAGATGCGACATGGTTCTATATTTTGTTCTTTTTATACTAGATTCCAGTGTTCTCCACAGGGGGTTTTAGAGGGCCGACACGTCCTTCTAGTGAAATTGGCCGCCCCTCCAAAATAGTTGCCGCTCTCCAAAAAATGCAGCTTCTATCTTTAGTTCATTGCTTCATTACACATATACAAGTCATAACTGGAAAATGTGTCTTCCCTCCAGGCTTGGCGCCAGGATTTGCCCGACGAAGGGCCACTCTCCGAACGGGGGAGGGGTAGGGTGGGTAGCGACTCCAAGCCCCGACAGCCAGGATGCCGTCGATGAGTTGGTGAGGGAGATTTGAAGAAAACCTGTGCACTATACCTGCCGTTGCGAGTCATATACGACATTAAATTTTTATATGCTAGAAGAAGATATTTCCGCACTGATTTAACCGTGGAAAAGCGGGCGAAATTTTTGGGGGTTAGCCTACACTAAAAAGAATCTGTACTTATTTAAAGCTTATATAGATCAATTGTCACGGCCTTTTGGCCCTATCGGGCACAACTTATATTGTACTTCCTCTTCGAGTCCGTACCGCACGACTGACACAAGAGATCACACCTCCCTGGTTTAGCGAAATGAGATGAAATTCCCGATATGTTCATTAATCCATTTATTCTACATATTAGTTTACTTGAAAAGATGGGAAGGGTTTGTAATTTATTAGCTCTAGGTAACGGAACTGAGGAAGAGTGTGAAAAGCATTCTGAACATTTTGGGTTTTATCGCAGAAATAACTCTTTTGAAAGCCAAAATAATTAAACCGACCATGGGAAGGCGACAGATTATTCCCGACAGGGAGCGGGCCATGTCAGCGACCACAAGTTCCGACGGCCCCTATGTCGAGGGGGTGGTGAGAAGGGGATATGAAGGAGCCTAACTATCCCATGTTATTGAACCCCTTTTCACATTTTGCACAATATCACTTAATATTTTAAAAGCCGAGTTGCGCACTGATAGTGTTCTGTTGAGTCTAAATCGTGAAATTGCAAAGCGCGCGAAGCGCCCGAAAATTTTTGGTAGACTTACAACAATAACATAGCCTATGTAATCATTAAAAAAAAAAAAAAAAAAAAAAAAAATAGAAACTGTGGGGGTTGTAGACCGTATCGGGGATAACATACATTGCGTCGAAAACACCTGGAATATCCGATAAAATAACCAAACTATGCTCCATCTGTCCGTGAGTCGTTCACCAACTGACCTATCGCATGACACACACAAGAGAACAGCAACTAGGCTTTGTGATATCGGATGAAATTTAAGACCTCTAAATAACCTGTGTACTCTGCCTCCCTGTTTCTTGGTAAGGTTGACAGGACTTACACTCTCTAGATATGTGGAATGGAAGTATTAAAAAAAACTGGAGTGAATCTACAGCGCGCGTAGCGCGCCGAAAATTTGGGGTTCTTATAAGGGAAATTGTCCCTTAAGAGCAAAAAACAGGTAAACCATCGGGGACACTAGCCGCCGTCGGGGACTGCATACTTTATCGTAACGACTAAGAGCTTCCCTCCCCCCCCCCTCGAAAAACTGTAAAAAAAAATGCCCCCGATTCCCTCATCTTGCCGTTTATCTTTTTTTTATTTATTTATTTATTTATTTTTTTTTTTTGCTCTCCTTCATTTTTTCAACATCGCCCATCGCGTCCCCAAATTTTCTGTGGGGGGGGGGGGGGCACTTTGCCCCCCTGCCCCCCCGCTGGCTACGCTAGTGGTCCCAATTACAGACATTTTAAATGAAAATCCAGGTCGGCCTATAGTGTATAAAAAGGATATCTAGTTTGTGCTTAAGTTAATTGCAGTAGCCAGGGCTTTGTTTATCGAAATGTTTGGCTCGTCAAATCTCACGATGGACATTTTTGTGAAAGTTACGGGACATAAGGTATATGAAAACACCGTGAGCCAGTGACGCTGAACAATTAGTGTTCCAGGCGAAAGCACGTGTCTTACCAGTAAGTTGCAAACTCCATGTGTGTACACAAGTTGGGAATTTCGTTGTGTTCAAGATCAGCCATTCGGACCAATCCAAATGTCACTGACACTTTCTTCTCAATAGGACACTTCATTTGTTCCCCTTTACTCTTTATGAAATGGTCAGAGATAGTATGAAGGCCTACATGTAGCCTATACAATCTCGGCACATTATTTTGTAGGACCAAGCCGCAGAACAAGTCTACATAGCATTGGACAACATTTGTAGAGAAAACTATGATTTATTTTCTACAATCGTTACAACAAGAGGTAGAAGGTAATCTATTTGTACTTTTTAGCTGGACGAGCTAAAAAGTATTAACAGTTGCACAGTCGGCACCAGGTGCTGAATGTGCAATATATCGGAATAAATTCATAACACCCTCTTTCCCGGGTTACGCTACAGGCATGCATAGGGACTGGCAGACATACAGTACGCTACCCTCTGTTCTCATACTGTCGTTTGTCTCGCAGTTCCTACAGCGAATTCTGTGTCTCCTCACTGGGTTGCACCATGCTCGAACGTCAGTGTTGGGATCTGCAGTGACTTTATAGCCTTTTTACTCCTTTAATGATCCACAACCCATTTAACCGTTCAATGTTATCTTTGCTCAAAGGCACGCACTCCCGCAGGCCTCAATTCGCGTCCGTTGACACTTTTACAACGGACGTAATATAATACAAAACCGAGACTTGTTGCCAACTTAAACTGTAAAATTATTTTATGATTTGATATTTTTAGTGATGAGCGCATGTACGGGCATCAGAAAAGGGAATTGTCAGTGAGAACGAACCGACAAAATGAAATAAATACGAATGAATCAGTGTTATTTTACACAATTTGACGACTTCATGGGGATATTTTTTAGGGCTTACTTTCAGTCACTGTCAATTACGACTAAAATTTTTGACGAGGACGATCCAGGAAGCATCTGGAAGTGATCCTCAGTGCAAATGAAAACAATAACAATGATAATATTTACCATGATTTTAATTAGCGAAAGAATGTCAACATTAGAGTACAGTACTCATAATTTTACAGGGAGAACAACGTAACCTATTCCTCCTGAAGAACAATTACCCTGACTACTATGGGGAGCAAACGATTCCTTTACCGCATGTTAGAAATAAAACTATCCGAGTGGCGGAGTCACATAAACAAATTATAGGTCCTTGGATCATTCCCATACGCCCACCCTAACCCTCGTCAATCCCGAGGGCAAAAATTGAAAAATGATGGCAGAGATCAAATTTCAAGCCGAGTGGAAAGTTTCCGGGACTGAGGGGTCGTCCATGGCAAAGTTATCATCGGGGTGGAAGGACAGAAGGATGAGGGACAACTTCTCAAAAGATCAAGAAGGAAACGTCAGTCAGTTACTGAAGACTCAATTATCAATGAAAAGTTTAGGTCAGGGACCTTTGGCAGATTGGCGCATAGTGCCCAACAACGAGGGGTTGAAAATAAGTGTGCTTAAGACTATATTAATGCGAATCTTGTCATAATTCCAAGTGTGTAAAAGGTTGGAAACATCTCCAAATAATGAATCTAAAGAGAGTCACGTACGGAATGACCCACCTTAAAAAGCAGCCGTCGGCGTCACCTCAAACAAGTTTCACCAGCAGTTTATCAAAATTTTACGATTGGAACATCTCCTTGATTAACAACATATTAAAAAATTGTTGGCATTGTATGCTAAGAAGCCTGGATATGCTCCGAATCAATTAACTATACGATTGTGTTTCAGGCTGGATAAGGATAGAAGGATGACTTGAGTTATAGGTTGGAAGAACCGGAGCTCTCTCTGTGGAATCAAATGTTGCACATTTCCAGAAAGAGTGCAATTCCAGGACAAATTAATGATATTCTTGTACCTGGCCAGTGAGATGATTATCGATGAGGTCTAATGTCGTTTTTTTTTACCTTCATAATTAAGACAAAGAAAGTATAGACAATTTGATAAAATACTTAGAGAGTTGCTTATTTTTAATCTTTAAAGCTTACCTCAACTCCGTTAAAAACAGGGCTGAAAAAGGGAGGTGGGGGCGATACGACAAGGGGGTTATAAACACAATTGACCTCGTACACTTCCCAAAAAATAATTTATGGAAAACTAAAACAACCAATCGGATAACAATTGAAATATGAAACATTTAGTATTATCTATTCACAGATTCCCAGACTCATTAGCCTGCCAGTAGTCGGTATGATGCAGTCGCGCAGGATGACGGCATACTAAATGAGAATACTTACATGCGGGTCTGTTTTGACCTTAAAGGCATGAAATGTAAACTTGAACATTGATGTACCATCGCAGCTTGCTGAAACACTTTTCCCACGGCCCAACCCTTCATACGAGACCTTCGCAGCACACTCTACTTCAAACCAGGCGAGCAGCCAGGATTGTATTGATTGTGTTGGTTGGTGTCATGGGGGGGGGGGGGTTGAAGAACGACATGAGGGGAAAATCTAAGGAGAGAGAGAAAAAACGCTGTTGTAGGCTTTTTTTTTTTGCCTTGCACGGTTGGGTCATGGGGGGTCCTACCCCCTCCCTGTGGCTACGTCACTGCTTCAAACACTCACCACGAGGAACCAGGAATTTGCTCTGCCGTTGGAGATTTGAGTTCTGACATCATAGTAATAAACAAAAGAACTGTCACATATCGAAATGTGGATTTCATTTTTAAATATATTTTCATCAAGTTCTCATAGTCAAAGCAAAGTCTAGGGGTGAACCTATGGGTACTCCTATGAACATTTACGATGCCATTCGCCTTGTGACGGCTCAGCCCTCAAACATCTGCATTGTTAAAGGGTGTACTATAGGGGGCAGTTACAGACTTGAGGCTGGCTGAAAGAAATCATGAAACTAGAACAGATGGAGGTCAAACTCTGAGATACAACGGCTACTTCGGGATCTTAATCATCCAACTTCTTTATCCAAAGGAAATTTTACGTTATTGGTACCGTGGTTTTTAGAACGAAAATCGCCAATATCAATTTTCAACGTTTAGATTGGCAACCTTTTTCAAGGACTCTTTCATCTCCACCGCCAGCTCTGCAGATTACAGTTCCCGCCTGTCTGAAGCATTACTGTCTGTAACTATCTGTAACAGCGGTGGTTGCGTGATCCTCGCGCGACCGTTTGAACGAAATACCTCTCGAGTGCGTCATTTGAGGCTTATTTTCTCTATCAAACCGAAGCTCTTGGGGAGAAATTGTTACGGTGTTGGTAAGAAATACGTCTCAACTTTTGGAAATTGTGAATATTTTTGTCCAGAAGCATTTCTACTAGAACTAACAATCATGTAACGGTCGATGGTTTTTTAGGACAAAGACTTGGATCTCTACGTCAGACAAATCTTGCACCGTAGGTTGTCGGGAATACAGCTCTCTCAGTAGAGAGAAACCGGTTCCACGACCTTTTGCTATTTTCGCATTTACTTCTCGCAACTTGAAGTGCGTTCGTGTTTTAATCTTCGTTTGATGTGAAAAAGGTAAAATCGGAAATGTTTATTCTGGAGGCAAGAAGTAACTAAAACTGAGTGAGGCTGCTACTGTTTCATTAAGCATTTGATGTTCTTGACAGTCGGAAGGTAAGTTGAAACAGTTTGTAGAATATTTCACAAAGGTTATTGGTCGTTAGGTTTTAGCTGTTTCTACATTCCAGAGCCCCAAGTTGGTTCAGAGAAAGTTCTTTTTTAGGGAATTATCTTTCTTGCCGGACTAGATTAATTGAACTTTTTACGATGGAAGCACATTTTTGCCTTAAAACCAAATTCGTTTGGTGGAACCGTCCTTTCATCTTTTCCCCATTGTTGCGCATTCCACGTGCAATTTTATTACGTCATTGTGAGTGTTAATTAAAAACCCACTTACCAGCATGGTTTCATCATCACAAGGTCCACCGTCCTGTGTGATAATTCATTACTTCTTTCCAGTAGCGTGCCCAGGATTGTGTCATGGGGGGGGGGGGTTGAACACGGCATGCGGGAAAAGTCTAAGGGGAGAGATAAAAAAAACCCGCCATTTTAGGTGATTTTCGCATTTCAAGGTAGGTTCATGGGAGGTGTTTCAACGCCCCAAATCCCCCCCCCCCCCCCAGGGCCGGGCGACACTGCTTCTTTCACTAGGCAAATAGTCGGGATATCTCCCGGCGGGAAGGGGGAATCCTGACAGGGGGAAGCAACCCGGAATCCCGCCACCGGGAGCAGGAAGCAGATACAGTAATTTAGATAAAATCTTGGTAGTTTTAGGAACCCGAGCCCTTCCAATGGCAGCCCCCAACAGCAAAATCTCGACGAGGCGACTTGAATCATGGAGCTTCCGTGTTGGTTACCGCGGCATCTCTCATCATGTAATTTTCTTTCATGGATACGGTAAGTGCTGTAGTTTACCCTAATTCATAAATGGTTCTTTACGGTGATGCGACCAGGGAGCTCCCTGATGCGACAAAACTTTTCTCACAAACTTGTGAATTTGCGAAAAGTCTCGATGTAGTTGACTTTGAATATGCAGTAATTAGGTTCTCAATTATTACGACTCGGATACTTGGAAAGAATAAGTTCAAGAGGTTTGTGACATTTGGCGGCTGTTGATTCCGAATATTTTGGGCAACTGCCAATGCCCTGTAGTCTCATAGTCATAAGCGTTCGAGGCGGGTGCAGGGGGCACTCACCCTCCCAATTCGGGCAAAAGCAGTTGGTCTATTCGGGCAAGACATGGGCAAAACTATGGGCGGCCAAAAGGGCAAAAAAGACAAGGTGCAAAATATTCATTTCAATTTCAAAAATAAAGTTTAAAGGTAAAAAAATATTCTAAGTGAGAAATTTAAAAATAAAATAAGCAATGATTACATTTTAAAAAACGAGCAATATTTATTACGTCCCCAAAACAAATTAAAAAACACTAAAAGTAGTTATAATTAATCTTAAAGCTAACACATTACCGTTTTATCCAAATGAAATATCAAAGTCCCCCAATAAATAAAAACTGGAAAACAAATAAAAAGAAATAAAATAAAAACGCAAATAGAGACGCAATTTTGTGTTTTTGTTTTAACTTTTGTTTTCATTTTATTTCCAGTTATCTTTTTTTTTTAATTCATTTGGGTTCCTTAATAGTTATTTGAAATCGTCTTTTTTTGCCCTTTTGGCGCACCATAGGTGGCCAAAAGGGCAAAAAAGACAGTTTGCGAAAAAGACAAACGGTGAAAAAGACAAACTGCGAAAAAGACGATTCGTGAAAAATAATGAGGGCGTCCTGAGATTGACGGATTCAGAGCACCTAAATATGCTTGGAAATATGCTTGGAATAGATATCCAAACCCGCACAACCAGTTAAAGCCAGAGCGAAGACTTGCTTGCAGCCATACACTCCCTTTGTTGAGGAGCATGTACAAGGCAGTACGCACATCAGTGGGCAGTTTGAGTCGATCAGGGAGGTGTTATTTGCTATTAAAACCTCCATGGAGTGATAACGTTTTCTCTCGGCCCGCAAAGCAACCAGTTAAGAGGTGGGGAAGGGAATCACATGAAAATGTGGGGGACTTTTTCACCATTTGTGGTGGAAGGGGAAACGGCGTCGTCAGAATTTTCGTCGCGAAGGGGGGGGGGGGATAAGTATTGTGATCGTTGGCATAAGGGAGGGGTCTAAAGGGATGGAGATAAATATAAGGGGTCTCCCCCTCTCTTTTGGAAATTGTTTTAAAAAGTGAATGCCCTTGAATGTCCTTGGCGGGAGGGGCGTGGGACGCCCCCTCACTTTTTTGAAGGGGAACATCTTCAAAAAGCACCCTCACTTTTCAAAAATGATGGAACAAACAGCAATTATTGCCCAGGAAAACAAAATTTTTAGAAGAAAACTAACCTAGCAATTCTCGCTTTTTGTTCCAAATAGCATCAGAGGGCATTCAGTTTTTAAGTCTTCGCGCTGGCTTTAACTGGTTGTGCGGGTTTGGATATCTAATGCTATTTCCAAGCATATTAAGGTGCTCTGAATCCATCAATCTCAGGACGCCCTCATTATTTTTCACGAACCGTCTTTTTCGCAGTTTGTCTTTTTCGCAAATTGTCTTTTTTGCCCTTTTGGCCACCTATGGTGCGCCAAAAAGGCCAAAAAAAAGACGATTTCAAATAACTATTAAGGAACCCAAATGAATTAAAAAAAAAGATAACTGGAAATAAAATGAAAACAAAAGTTAAAACAAAAACACAAAATTGCGTCTCTATTTGCGTTTTTATTTTATTTCTTTTTATTTGTTTTCCAGTTTTTATTTATTGGGGGCTTTGATATTTCATTTGGATAAAACGGTAATGTGTTAATTTTAAGATTAATTATAACTACTTTTAGTGTTTTTTAATTTGTTTTGGGGACGTAATAAATATTGCTCGTTTTTTAAAATGTAATCATTGCTTATTTTATTTTTAAATTTCTCACTTAGAATATTTTTTTACCTTTAAACTTTATTTTTGAAATTGAAATGAATATTTTGCACCTTGTCTTTTTTGCCCTTTTGGCCGCCCATACAAAACATGATAAACGGTGACATTATTCCGGCAAAAAATGCTCTTGACCCTCATAGAAATTACCTCGTACGCCTATGCAAATAGGCCTAGTTGCTTCGAAGGGTCGGGTTGATAACCGTATATACGTCACAAAGATGTAGAAATTTGACGTACGGGACGGGGAGGGGGTTGTGAAAGCCCCAGTTGGCCTAAACCTTGCTGAATCGGACAGACTTCGGTGCCTCAGTCGGGCTCAGGTTAGAGGTCTGGAGTCGGGCAAAAAAGTCACCGCCTCGGCGCCTCCTGACTCCCGAGAGGAAGAGCCCCGCACTCCCGTGTGGCCATGGTTGTAGTATTGTAGGCTACTATTCTAAAGGCCTTCAGGCGGGTTTCAATAGACGGTGAAGTATCTAGCACATACCGTCGTGGCGGAAGATACCAAACCACCGTGCGCTCGAATGTTTATTGTTTCATCTTTTCTACTCGTCAGGTTTTGTTACTCAATATTAGGCATATTATCTGATTACAGTGGATTTCTGCTGATTCTGTCTTTCATTTTATATGATGACGGTGACGGTAACTTCGTGACTATCCGAAGCATGCGTGGCGCATCTGTGGCTGCCACTAATTTCTTGCCGTACGTATATAGTAGTAGTGGACTGAACGGAAACTCTCAGGCCGTCTGGTGTTTTGATGTCCAGAACGAAGGGGCGGCGGGGTGAGAGAGCCTTCTATCACAGCATCCCAACTTCATTGGAAAAGAGACAACGTTGGGGTGTGGGTAGCCTGCGTAGCGCCTCTGTGGCTGCAGCCCCTTAGGATGTCGCCCCTCAGAGTTGGTTTTTCGTAGCGATGAACTGAACGAAAAGACTTCGTCCGCTCCGCGGGCTAGGGTATGGGAAGATCGTTCTCGTAGTGATCTACCGAACGTGCTGCCAGGTTGTCACAAAGTTCCATTGTTATGTATCATCGTTCGTTTCTTTTCGTTAGTTGCTCATGCCCTATCGTGGTATCAAACCTCATGGCCTCTGTCTTCATTAACGTTAAGTTACTTATAACGACTTTACCATGACAACCGACTGCATAGCCGATTGCGTTTGTAAAGAGCTATTTGTTCAGTTATAAAGAAAACAAGCAGTGCGTGCCCTTTACGTTCTGAGCTACTTTAAATATCGCCCGACTGCGTTATCTGCCGACACAATTGTTCTTTGCCGTTTGTATATGTCAAGTTTTCGTGGCCAGTTCGGTTGTAAACAAAGGAACAAGAATATAAAGATTCAAGGTAATGACTCACGTTTAGCTTCGGTAGAATTAAGCAAAGCATTTTAACTTTGCTGCCACACGTTCCATTTTGGAAGTGCGAATGACAGCAACATACAAATGTCTTTCAGCCAATGAGCCACAACTGGAAAAATGGCCGTGGCCGGCCCGACTTGAACCACTTGGTTGGAAACTGGGCCGTAAAATTCCCATCATAACCTAACCTCTGGTCTAAAACAGTTGCAGCAGTATAGCAATAAAGTGTAAAGCGCAAGAGCCTGCGTAGCGTCTCTGTGAACTTGTCGCCACTTTAGGCTGCTGCTTTCTTACTTACGTAGCCATGAGCAGATGAGTTCAACAAAATACGTCGTCGGCTCTTCTGGGATACCCTACAATTGAATTGGTGGACTCGAGTCATCGGTCTTTCGTCAAGTTTCTAGATCCCCTTTCCGACTGTCGATACCCCATATACAAATGGGTAGTACCGTTACCAATGGTTGGAATTTTATGAATTAATCCTGTTGAGTGAACTTCAAGATTTTGGTTTATAATTTATTACCTTCCATAACTTTTAAGAAGTTGTCGGCAATAGGATCATACCTGTAACCATGGAAGTAACATAAAATTTCCTTTTCACAAGGACACACATTATGTCAACTGGACTACTGGAAAGGTGCGATAGCACACTGCTTGTCCGTTCTTTTTCCCTTATAAAAACCTTGACTGCAATGGAGAAACGAAGCCTGCCCCGCAGGCTTTTATGAACTCTGTACCTAATCAGCAATTTGACTTTCGGTGATTCGAAAGTAGCGTTTCTTCGCAAAATGCCAACTAAAGACGCCGATGGTTTCAATACTGAAACCGCTTGTTTGTTTGTTTGTTCTCATTTGATCCTCCCTTGCGGGAACTCGGTAACGCCCCAATGAAGGGCTTGTGACGTCATTAACCTCAATCAGTCTGGAAATGGGCGGCATAATCCAGGGAGTTGTCTGAAGTCCTCTGACAACTACCTTTGTAATCTAAATCTGGGAGCCTGTGTACGGAGAGCCCATGGCAAACAATAGAATGGCACCCTGTCCAACGTCTGATGATCATACCAAACTGTAAGCAACTTCCTCCTAATAAACTGAAGGTGGTCACCACTCATCAGGAGCCGTAGCAGTTTTTGTTGAAGACAGTTGCCTCATCACTGCTCCCCGAAGCGGTAATTATTAAATCATAGCAAAACTTGGAGATTTCAGGGAGCCACAGGTATACTTCAAAAGAAAACCAAGGGATATAGTCGTTGAAGACTTCCATAAGTATTGGAAAGTCGTTCTTGACCTTGCAAAAGGAACCGTTTGTAATAAATTAACGTGCCGTATGCGCTGATTTACTCCTCCACTTGAAGATTCGATCGATCATTTTCTGTGTACATAAGGTAGCCGGCAATAGCCCGTGTATTTTACTTCAGTGAAAACGTTAGTGTTCTCTTGAATATTATTATGGATTAAAAATAAAACTTCATATTCCAAACGTGGCAAATGTATGTGAATTCCAATAATATTCAATTTACAGGCAGATTTTGAAGAATACTGGAAGGAATGTATAGAATTTTCAAAGCCGACCCTACTAATTTACGGTAACTGTATTTTGCACCGAATGTCCATCGTTAACCCTGCTTTGGCCCTTGGCAAGAAGGACAAAAAGTTATAGGGTGTAGCTATGTCGGAAGCCTTGGCAGCTAGGTGTAAGACTTATTGATGTTTTTCGGCGATAATGTGTGTGTTATTGAACATACGTGGCTTTACGTGC
This sequence comes from Holothuria scabra, assembly GCA_037179385.1. Taxonomy (NCBI): domain Eukaryota; kingdom Metazoa; phylum Echinodermata; class Holothuroidea; order Aspidochirotida; family Holothuriidae; genus Holothuria; species Holothuria scabra. The sequence continues at coordinate 10,759,003 of CM074198.1, forward strand.
CCCTTTTATTAGCAGAGAGAAGCTGGTCAAATAACAGGTTTCGTGACATAATTGCATGTAAATACTGGCAAGTATTCTTGATGATTTTATTGGAAGGTAATTTTGATGTAGTAAGGTAAGTAAGTAAGGCCGTAATGGGTTGGTAAAATGTGAAAAGTTGGATGCTGGTACACTGTTAAAAAATTTCTCTGTAAATTTACATATTATTTATGGCAAATTTTTTTCCAACCAAATAATGTTTTTTTACAGCCAGACTGTAATCATGAAAAAACATTAGGGGTTTGTTTTTTCTTTACAGTTTTTGCATGTAAATTAGTTTACAAAAGTCTACTGTAAAATCGAATTACAGAATTGGTCTGTTTTGTTTATCTTAATTTTATGTGAATTTACAGCCTACTGTTTTCATTCCCGACGTTTTAATATTTATTATAATATCGCTTTTTTACCTTTCATATGTTATTACGTAACATACCCTTCACCATTACGTAGATCAGGTATTTGCTTATCAACGTAATGTGTCGTTACGAAGTTGTTTTCAATCAAAACACTTTGAGGATGCTTTGTTGTCATATTGTTGTCAAGTAGACTGCTATCTCTTGGAACTTTGTAATTGGAAAGTCACATTTTTTGTACAATATTATAATTGTTTTTTAAATAAATATGACAAAGAATGCAAATACATAGGTTGCAAACATTTCCAAACAAGGTAAACAATAAGTTTATCACTTCCCGATTAAAAAACGCCAAAGAAGATATTATTCAAAGCAACAGCAATCATTTTGTTAGGAAAATGCCTACAAAATAAGCTCCACCCATTTATGCAAAATGAGATTTACGTCATAAAGTGGTAAATTTACAGACTCTTTCAAGTAAATTTGTGAAACGTTTTTAATTTGCTCCGATCAAGTGCATGAGCGCCTGTGGCGATGAGTTGACATCAGTTTACCAATTGTCAGTGCTTTGAAATTAGAGCCTTACAATTTCTTTTTACTTAAAAATGTGTGACAAAAAACCAGGTGTATGATATTTATAACTAAGAACGTAATAACTAAGTATGCTTTTATCATAAATGTAAGTAATTTTCAAATAGGGCCATAAATTTGCCAAAAATGTTTTTTTTTTAAACTGAAACTTCGCAGAACGATGCATGTTATATATTGAAAATTTTCTTGCTATTTCTTATTTGTTTGTTTGGGCTTATTTTTGTTTCTTTTTCAGCTTAAAACAAAATGAATGTTTGTTAAATGACAGTATATTTATGTGAAATCTGAAAAATACAAAATGCTGTTAAAATTTCTGTAAATTTACAGAAAAAGTTTTACAAAGCAGTAAAATTTGGTTAAAAAAGCAGACAGAAATGGTTTTTCAAATAAACAGAAAATACATATTAAACAACCTTTTTTTTATTGTAGCAATACAAAGTGTCTGTAAAGATACAGAAAATCTCTATTAAAAGTAAAAAACAAAAAGTTTTAGTTAAAAAAGTCTGTAAATTTACAGAAATTTTTAACAGTGTACTGGCTGCTACTAGTACTATACGTGGAAGTTACGTTACGTTACGTTGAGAAACGTCGTTGTTGAAATAAGGGAGCACTTATGCAGTTAGACTAGGCGGAGACAGAAGCAGACTGGATCATGTTTGGTACAAGTGGAGGTTTCTCCAAGTATCGGTCCATGCCATATGTAGGCAAGCTTGGCTGTTCACGTTGTGTCAGGAATATCGTCTCGATATCGTTGAAACTCGAAAGCCTTCACACACTGATTCGCACGACGCTGTACAATAAGTGAAAAAGTGCCTCCCTGATAGAACCATCAGGCTTCCTCAAATAGCGGCGCGCGGCGTGGTGTGGAGTGGCGCAAATAATTACAGGAGGGGTATTGAAAAATTTAGCTATGCATAACTTTTCCGAAAAGAATTAATCTGTCTCAAAAATAGGTGTAAATAAATCTAGTACTTTCCACAGACTGACTTCACATACAGACGAGGATATGATAACGTCGTGTTCTTGTTCTCTCATAGAAAGTAAAATCTGTTTACATTCATTAAAGTCAGTGCTATGTTGATTCACCGTTTCCGGTGAATCGTCAAAAATTGTTAAGTTTTTGAAAAATTTTGGCAACGAAAATAGAACAAACTTTGCACCATTTTGCATCAACCCCTCCCCCCAGGACGGCGATCAGTGGCGCATTATATCAGTAACATTCAACAATGTGGTGCTTCAGAAAAATTAATTGAGGAAGCCTGCTCTATACACTCTTAAAAAAGTTGACTAAAAAATTGCCCAAATTTACACCAACACTGATTACATATGTATACGCTCAATAATTGGGCAAAGTTTACCCAACAGCAGTTGGGAAATTCATTTACCAAGTTGTTGGGTAAAATATTTACCCCTAAATTGTAAATCAGATCTGACAGTTGAGCAATTTCTTGCCCAATATTGGCAAAAACATTCAACTATAATTGGTGCTTCTTTATATTTCTATGTAATTACATATATAATTGTATGATTTCAGCAATAAGGAGATTTAACCATGCACCCTAAAAGTAACACCGTTTGCCCTCCAAATGGGTGAGCACCAGTGACAATGGACTTTTTCTTAAGTCCCCCGACCCTCTGGTAAAGGGCCATTCGGTGAAACCAAACTTTAAACTGCTTCCCGAAGAAACTGTAACGTCCACTGACCAACCTCACAAGTGACAATAAACTAAGTTAAAAAGCAGTGAAGTATTTAGTCTGAAAGTAACAATTCCGATCGTGCACTTTGTATTTCTTTTTCCATGGATTACCGGTACGTAGTAGTAAAAACTTTTTCCTATACAACCAGTGCCCTTTAACGTTGTAATGTCGTCCAGATTTTTACTGCTATTTTACCGCTAGCTTTTTATTTACCAAATCTAATCTTATTCAACCATGGGATCTTAATTTACCAATTTTATTAAAATAATTACCTGTAAAACTTAACTGAATTTTATAAATTTTCGGAATGGTCAGTTATATTTTACCCAAATGTTCGGTACTTTAAAACTTGCCCAACACCTTTTACCAACATTTGGATTTTACCCAACCTTAATTTACCCCACAATTATGAGTAGATTGTGTTCCCATTTGTTGGGCAATAATTTGCCCATATTCACTCTAAAAACACTATGGTCAATTTTACCATAGTTTGGTTAACTATGCACCGACCCAAACTATCGACAAATTGTCAACCTAAACTATGGTCACTTTTGACAAATTTGTGGTCAAATATGACCATTAATTGGTAACATTTGATCATGGTTTCGGTCAACAATTTAACCGTAGCTTGAGTCATTGCATAGTTGACCGTAGTGTTTTTATAGTGTTGAGCACTTTGGACAGTTGGATTTTGCCCAACGGTTTTTACCCAACTGTTTGAGAGTGATATGTAACGTCAAATCTCTCAAGGATACCCGGGAGTTCGCTAACAATTCCCTGTTGGTACATTGGAGGCACACATTTCGTTTACATTTTCTAGAAAAATTCAAGTGTTCTCATTCCGTCACCAAGTTGTCAATGTCAACTGTACTGAACTACGCAACTTGTCTTCTGTGAAATTGACGAGTTGTTCCGCAAAATTTTTATAATATATTTTTTTTTTTTTTTTTTTTTGTGAATGGCTGAGATTGTCGTCGTTATTTGATTCAGTGATATTGAATTTAGTATAATGTTTGAAGAGAGCGTTAGCTCGTCCGTATCTATTTCCACTCTGGGTGAGGGTATTTGAAATTTCGGTTGCGTTTTGGCCCGGCCCGGCTTGGGTTCTTATGTTTCTCAGTGCCTGTTTCTTTGTACTTGGAAAGCCCTATTCGATATATTCACACAAAATTTGCATTTGATACAGTACGGAAAACCCAGGTGATGCTTCCATGGATTCAGCACCTTAAAATTCACCGTAGCCTTGGTGTTGCTGTTACATCATGTAAGACGATGGATCTAAATGATATCCCATTTCGCGAGTATATTTGCGCCATGGCGGATGCAGTTGTCGGTCACCAGCACTAGCTCCCTGATTGCACACAAACAGAATAAAAACTCCTTCTGGGGTAACTTTGCGACGTCCAACCTTTGGAATATAGCATATTGTGCCATTTCGTTTAATTAGGTTACACTGACGACAATTAGAAAGTTTGTCCCCATACTGTATAAGTAACCGTTCAGATGATTTTGCCTTACCTATCTAAATGAAAATTAATGTGACTAAAGATGTAATCACATGATATCAAATTGAGTTTGGAACAATCACACAGAGTAAGTTTTGCAACTTATAATAATCTTATATTTTTCCAAGAGAAGAATATCCCTTCAATTTGGCAGCATAGTAAAATAATGCACAGGGAAAGAAAGGTTCGGCGTACACGAATCGATCCTACTTTAAAAAAGGAGCGCAAAATTCGCAAGCTAAATGTATTTGATTGTTGAAATGTCTTTATTAACACCGTGCTAGTTGAGGGCGTCTTTTCTTTTGAGATATCCAAAACTTTTTTTCCAAATAATGTTATGTGATTGACTTATTTTAGTTTGCCTCAGTTTCGGTCCTAAGGAAATGATGCGCATGAAAAATATCCCATAGTCTTTTGTATTTACAGTTTGGTAAAGGGTATGATGTGATGTCACAAGCTTACCCCTTAAAACCCCAAATATATGTAATAATATCAGCGTACACACTCGAATGCACGCATTCATGCATGTCAGCCAATGAACAGGTAACCGTTAATTGGCGAACGGTCTCGCAGACGAGTTATAGGCCTCTATGAGACACGTCAAAACGGTAGACACTGTTAGTAAATATTTCATATGTGTTGATTTCCCGAGGATCCTGCTTTGATCAGGTTTTATGAGTGATTGCGTGTGAAACAGGATACATGGAACGAAGTCATTTATGGAAAAAAGTCATTTATAATGAATGACTACAAGTAGAGACCACACCTCCGTTGACGAATGAAGTTTTCCCCCCTAGTTTTTGATTCCTTGCCGAAGGCAGGCAAGGAATATATGCAATGGTGATGTCGCCCTTGTATGTGTGTGTGTGTGTGTATGTTTTTAAGTAGGTATGTGCGTTTGTGACACTCTTGTAATCGCGATATCTTGAGTAAGGAATGACCGACTCTTTTCATATTTGGGTAGCCAAATGCTTCACTAGGCCCATGCTACCAGATTTGTAGCCTGTGTTAGGCCTGCAAATGTACAGTGAAATCCGAGCCAACACCAGTGTTAGAAGGTACCCAAGTCTGCGTAAGCAGTATGGTTTTTCACATTTAATAACCCGGTGTTTTTAAAACGAGTATTCATTACTATGGTAGGGTAGCTATAGGTGCAAGCCAAAGTAATGTATCTAGAGTAGACTAAGCCTATGCACGTTTGATTCCATGCAAATTTGACCAGGTTCAGTCAGTATGTAATATTCCTTTATGTTAGTTGAAACTCTAAAATATAAGCCCAATTCATTCACCAGCAGCCTCCCAGGGCTTTGCCCTTTGGGCCCCACCAGCGCTTTGCCCTGCCTGGATCCCACCAGGGACCGGCAAAATGCTCCTGGAACCCTGGCAGTAGGAAGTATAGACAAGGAATCACTAAGCCTTTTGGCTTCTTTTTGGAAACTTTGAATTATTTTCCTGGTCGGAATTTCAAAAAAAAAAAAAAAAAATCATCGCAATGAGAGATTGTAAATCAATGCCCAAACCCACTACTGTAAGCTGTATACCCCGTACGGCGGATGAAGACTTATTGCTCTGTGCATCACTACGACAAACAACTGAGAACGCCAGTCTAAAGCAGTAGAATCCACAAAGGCACTATGCAAGCTAACAGTATTAGGAGTGAAGCATTAGGGGATGTCGATTTTAGTATGACATGTTAAAGGTGCAGACACAGTTCTATAAAGGCAGACAATCTAGCTTAGGACTCAAGAGGACTGGCTTACTTGATTGGTTGATGACTAAAAGCGCATGGGTACTGGTATATAGTTACATTCACCTGGCTACTTCTGTCAACTGCAGTTGTTCGGAGGAAACATGGTATATAGATATAAGGACACCCCCCCCCCCCCAAAAAAAAAAAAAAAAAAAAAAAAACACAATAATTACCAGATTACGATTCGTTTAAGGGAAAGCAACGCTGCTCTCCATGACTTATTTAATAAATAAAACATTGATAGGGTATTTGGGGTGCTATTCGGTCAAAAGTTAAAGAAGGCTCTGCTGACTTTCCAGTAGGCCTAAATGTTGTGTTTCTGTTTCATTAATGCTGAAAGTTGAACTTTCGCCGCCTCAAACGTTTTATATTAGCAAAGATTGTTGTAACGTGATTATGTACCGACTGAGTGAACGACCCTCTTAATTAAGACACCTCCGTACTTAAAGGCCCAATTCTTTCATCCCAAACAGTACCAATTCTCTTAACCTTCTTAGCTAAGCCCCTCCCTCAATTGAGTGAAATTCACCCTCATCCAGACACAATCTCAGTTTATTGCTTCAGGGTGAGTACAGAAAAGCGCAACATGTTTAATCAAAACACTGCCAGAACTGTTCATGCTGTGTAGTACAAGCTTTGGTACTCTGCATTGTTTGAACTAGCAGTCAATCAAAAAGCTGAGCCAATTGAAAGTTTCTGTTACCCTATACTAGAAGTGTAGTTTGGGGTGATAGGATTGGCCCTTTAAACCACTACTGAAAACGTCGACCAATACTAACATTCTTATTGGAGAGATTATCGCCACTCAGATCTAGAAAACGCTAGAATAATTTTATTTATCGGATAAAACGAAGAAACTCATGAAGGGAACGTAATTTGGCAAAGGAAATGTTAAGTTCTAACGTTGCTAGGAAAAGACTTAGGGCATTGCAAGTCTTTCACGTATATAAGTGACGGCTCTTGATAACATCTCTTCGTCGGGAATGAAATAGTTATCGATCTGATCGTCGACATTCAAAATCAAAAAAGGAGAAATGATTTCTGCGCATTTTGCCAACGAATAGCTCTTCTTAAATGTCTTCTAACTTCAGTTCGGTCCGTTGGTCATGTCACGTTTCTCTTGCTAATAATTGGCATAAACCTTTTAAGTCGTGCTTAGCCGCACAGTTTGAAGGTAAAATATCGACGCACGCATTTGTCGTTGGCACGGCGGAGAACGTGAAAATATCAAGATGTGATCGGATTTAGTATTAGATTTAGTAAAGAGAAACGGGGTTCTGCAGGAAATTTTATGGACAAGCAAAGAGACCGACCGTTCCCAAGAGAAAGTTGTCATGGATACGCAAAACACTTCGTGCAGTGGACTAGATTGCAAGGATACTTTCACTTGAGGATATCTGTCTAACTAAATAGGATGATTATTTAGGAGTTAGCTTAAAAGGAAGTGCAATGTTAGAAAACACCTTTTGGTACCATTTGTGTCTATTTAATTCTTCTTTCAGACTTCTGTGACGTCATGGAAAAGTCAGGTTACAAATGGCTGAAGTTGAAGTTGCAAAATGACCTTTTCTATAACTGATATTAGGGAGGATATATACTTCTCTGTTGTCCCCCCTCCAACTCCAAAAACTGAATATGACGTCATACGTAGTCCATAGTTCATGTACCGGTATCCTGAAATGCACCATTGACGGTGTTCCTCATCCTCAAAGTATTTAATGGACATTGTGTCCATTAATTGATAGAATCAAAACTAGGAATCAAATACATAAAACATACTGAGTGTTCTCTCTTTCTCTTCGTAGTAACCGCAGTTGCGGATTGCCTTCGCAATCATTAATGTTGCATTTGGTTCCCTTCCCCCCCCCCCTCCCCATCCTATCAGAAGTCCTGGTTGTCGACCTTTTTGTCTTCGTCCAAATTTTGCGTTTAAGAACATCATCACATACCACCATTACTGAATGAAGTGTAGGGCGGCAATAATGATCACCGAACAGGGGAGGCCTTGGACGTGAGATTTTCTCCCCCCGAAACAGTTTGGATAAAAACACGTGGAAAGGTGCAGTTTGGTGACATTTATAACATAAATATCATTATAAATGTAAAATATCATAGTGTTCCACTTTCAATCTTACACGTAGTCTATTTGTGACTATGAGACTTGGAGGCAGTGGCATGCCCAGGAATTGTAAGGTTGGGAATGGGGTGTGGGAACAGTGAATTCCCCGACTGTTGTCGATAAGGGTCTACCGGGACACCGGAAAGTGTTTACCATCGAGACTGGTGAAATGCAAAATGATGTTTTCAGTTTTTGTGGGGAGATTCAGTAGAGGGTTTGGTGAGGAATTAGAATTGGCTTTCCTGTGGGAGGGATATAAAAGGAAAACATTTGCTTCTAGGGGGCTGTAATGCAAAATGGTTTTACTTTAAAAACATGAGGACCAATAGGGGATCGCTCCTATTGCTCGGTCAGACTGATATTCCCGAGTGTTTCCCTCGACTAGTTGGTTTTTCAGACTATCTCAAGAGGGGTCACTAGCGGTCAAAGTCTCAATATCATGTTTACACAGCATCTGAAGGTTGGAGTTCTTGAGTACTGTTAATTTCATATAGTATGTGGATGCGATATAGTTAGCCAAGCCCCGCTAGTTTTTGGCGGTCAAAGGTCATTTGCGGTCTCGCAGGGTCCGAATCCCTTTACCTGATTTACACAATATCTCAATGTAAACCTGGATGCATTTCATGCACGATACTTTATAGAACACTGTGAATTTGATAAAAAAAAGTTACATTTCAAGCATTTCGGCAAGGAACAACTAAGCATTTTGGCTTTTTGGTCATTTCCGTTTAGTATAGACAAACCCGATTAGCTCTTGTGTTTAGTGACTGTGGGCGGCCGTTAGTGGTGTCCTTCAGCCTCAAATCGTCTTTATTGTTTTGAATGCATGAATTTGGAGCTCTCGTATTAAGTGAAATTGAAGAAATCAAGATGCAATTTTAGTGTACAACCATCCATGCTACAGGTACGGTTAGCAGGGAAAATGAAAGATTAAAAGATTATAGACCCCAGTTTTGGCCGAGTGAAATAGGACCATCACTTGCTGTCCGGATTCGTGTAAAGTTTGCAAGGCCCAGAGAAAGCTAAGTTGGCCATTGTTCACTCCTCAGCCTGTTTCACATCGTTGAATGTCTGCACAAATGTCTAAATATCGACACAATTGACGTCACTTTTGCATATTTACTTTTATTCTGACAAACGTTCGTCATCCACAGGCAAAGATAAGGCAATGGTAGAAATGAGAACGAAGCATTTAAACTGCATACATAAGAGACGTATTTGTCGCTCCACTTGATATTGACAACGGGGTTGCGATTAATTGAAAAGTTGGACTCATCTTGGCCCATTTGAAGCCATGGGTGGAAAAGTCCTCAATCTGGGAAGTTCCTTGCACGCAGGGAAGTGGGGTACATTTGGAGAAAATTTGAGCAGATGGAGAAAAACTTCACAAGTTTTCTAAGTAGCATCATGTAGATATTTAAACATATTTCTAGCTCTGCTTCAGTGCTGTCGACGAATCTGACCATATACGTATGAATAAATGCCTGTGCTGAAAAACTGTTCCGGTTTCACTATTTACTGACTCTCGCCATGTAAATATGCTACGTTTTAATACGTTACTTCCATGGTTTTATTGTAGCGGTACATATCCCCTTTAGGATGGGATATGTTGTTGTGAAATAGAAGAGGTTGCTGGAGGACGCGAATCAAACCTAGGTTTGTAATCTTGAAAGATATGTAAGTGTAGAAGTCCATGCGTCGGTTGATCGGTTGAGTATTACAAACATTTTCTTTGGATTAAAAGTATTTAACCTTCTGCGGAAACTAGTCTGCCGACCACTTTTTCTCCTTTGTAACGCGATATCAAAGCTGGAATTAGGCCTAGAGGTCATGCACGTGACGTCAGCTCGTTTCAATTCGGCACACTGGATGGTACTGATCACGCGCACTAGATGTATAACCGATACGCTCTCACCAGAGCTCCTTAGTAACAATTGTTGTACAATTGACGCCTGGATCAGTGGCCTGGATGGACTAAAAGAGTGACGCGCAACGCGATGACGTCGGTGTATAACCTCTATTGGTGGAGTTTAGTGACGTCAAGTCCTGGTCTATTTTGCATCGTCATTAAAATGATGGTTAGGCCAAAATTATTTTTTTAAGTAGGTATAAGAGAAATTCAATATAGCAAACTTGTGAAACAAATTTTTATCCAAATCGTTAAAGTGTTCTACAAGTCAAAAAATTCAAAAGTATATATTAAAGACAATGAAAAATGAATTCTAACAGTCCAACTCACAGCTTCACAGGATATTCGTGACCTGAGATGTTAAACTGTTAAATGTTGAAGTTTATTCACTTAAAACAAACAGGTCCATTGCACAGTAATTTGTTACTTTCTTGTTGTACAACTCACATTACCTGCTTTGTTTCCGTCTAAAATTAAAAATGTTTTCATGACCTGAAACACTTCTTGTTTGTTTACATGGCATGTTGCACAGAGAGGGCTAAATTAATAGCATCACCCATAAGAGTGCTATTACACCTTGGCGCAAGGTGCAATAACTTTCAGAAAAACAAAGGAATACAAAGACTTTAATTTGAGTAGTACAACGATACCACAAATTATTGCCCAATGTTCCATTTTAAGTGGAGTGAATAAACTTTAGCATTTTATATCTCAGCTCAGAAATGTCCTATGAAGATAGGGGTTGGACTGTTACAATTTACTTTTCATGGTCTTTAATATATAGTTTTTAATTTGTCGACTTGAGGTACACTTTAAAAGGCCAAAAAGTTAGAGAATGCATGATATTCATTAATTGAACTAACAAATGCTTCACTTAAAGTGGTTTTAAATAAAATTGATATGCTTCCGTAGCTTCGATTTTTTTTATTATTTGTATAACTGGTTAAATTGGCTATGGGGCTCAGTCATCTTACACAGATGAGCCAAACCCTTTTACATTGCATATTTATTCCATGCGGGGTAACGACTCAACTGGTTTAATGTAGCGGGCCTTTTTCCAGTGGTGGATCATTGGATTGGTCAGTTGGAGATACCGTATATAGCAATTGAAATTTATAAGAGCAGTGTCTCTCAAACATTCACTGATGTCTGTTACTAAATTGTACAAAAATTTAGAAGGGCTTATGGCCTGTATAGAGCCATCTTGAAAACCGGCAAATGAAATTATTTATTGCGGTCAAATTTTGCAAACCTTGTAATCCTAAACAATTTAAATGAGAAGCTTTGATGCATTATTTTATCACTTACGATGAGCAAGACCCACTATTGATTGTGTTTCTTACGTGGTTTGGTCCATACTTCATATAGTAAAACTGTACCTCATGGACATCCAAAACATAATATCTTATGGAACACTATTAACAGTACTTCATTTGTTCGATATGTGGCTGTGTTGTATCAATTACAATTAACTGTTCACCAGTTCATACAGAATGAAGGTCATAAATTAGAGCAACGATCAAAGGTAAAACATCTCGGAAAACGCAATATTTCAGCGATGACTTTTACTCATACTGTATATATGATTAATGCTCCATGCATGTCTTCGTTGAGGGCAACTAGTATCTCATGTTGACGACAACTGTTATCTACATGATCTTACAGTCAACTTTCAAACCATACGATTAGCCTCTGAATTGTAGATTATTTGAGCTACTCTTCATCCTAAATAGACAAAAACAGTGTCATAACTTACTTTTCCAAACCCCAAACAAATTTTGCACTCTGTATGATAGTTCAGGATTTAGCTGCGACGTCATTTAATTTCTCGCATACCTTGTGAGGCATGTGTTATCCTCTTGTTATATGGTGCCCTTATAGTCCACCAGGTTTTCGATGGGACGCCCTCTTTATTATTTCCCTCTCTACTTCTGGTGAAAACCTCATATCACGCTACTTAAGACGTTCTTGCAGAACAGATTGAAGAGAATGAACTCATGTTAACCGAATTTCTTTTCATTTGCCAAACTCTGTGCTAGATCTCATCGTTCCGACAGTGGAAATATGTCGCTTATCGATTCGGATATTTAGTATTGGAATTGGAGATCCTTTTAGTTTTCTAAGCTCTTAGTTTCTTATTGAAACAAAACAGGGCTAAGGCAGATTTATAATCCATCCGTGACAAGAAGGTGAATCAGAAAATACGTGGCCGTGTAATTTAAAAAGGATTATTTATCGAAGACGCTACGGAAAAACAGGATGTCATGTAATCGCAAAGTTTCATTGTCAAGGAGGAAAAATTAGAGTACTCGTGTGCATAGTGCAACACAATTTCATGTTTAAGTCCTATCGAAGAAAGTTTAACTTAGATAGGATTATACGCCTCCACTTATAAGCTTCCGGTTTAATTTAGAGGCGCCCATGGCCCAGTTTTTAGTTGTTGGTCACTGTATCTCGAAAGGAAGGACAACACGAATAACAGAATAATTTAACAGTTAGGCCTGGTTTAGTCGATGCCAAATTAGTCCCATATTGAGCATTTAACAGGGTCATTCATACTTTCTCTGCTCCGTTTGTCCATTGGCGTATTTCCGGGCTAGAGGCAAAACCCCTCCCACTTTTTTCTTTGCATTAATATAGTTTTTAGGTAGAGCAGAAAACACTATCGCAAACTGCAACTCAAAATAACGAGTGCTCAATATATTGTACTTACAAGCATTGCAAAAGCCATTTCTGGATGTCTTAGGGTCGAGACTTTTCAAAATTTTCTGGTCTCCCTACAGCAACTGGCAACAATGGTGGCGTTCTGCTTAGGAAGTCTTTCGTGCAGGATTTCCACGGCACATCTCGTACAGAGGATCATCTGCCCACAGCATGACAATGAAGTTTATCATGTTAAATTAGATCCATCTCATTTTCCTCGGGTTTGCTCGAACCTACAAATTTGTCGACTTTTGTGGAAATTTAAGCAAACGTTACCATTTTTCGTGCACATTTGGTCTTGCCCCCAAGTCTGGAGAGGGGAGCCCATATGCATATGAATGGGCCTATAAGCATTAATCATTGCGCATATGGTCAACACGCCGTTACCATCTTCAAATTCGCCGTTGACGAAAGAGGTGGGGGGGGGGGTAACCTTCGAGATGTACCTGACCAGATAGAGTTTGTTCCTTCTTTAAAGTGCTAATCCTCTCACCCCAAATTACAATTTTTGTAGTAGTCCACAGAAATTCTCAATCGGCCCATCTCTTCGATCACTACACAGTATTCACTATCCTGAAAGTGTTTTGATTGCACACTGGGGGTCTTGTATACTCTTGCTGGAGCAATAAAATAAGATTGTATCTGGATGAGAATTAATGTTGGACAGTTGTGGGGGGGGGGGGACTAATGTAAGTAGGTTAGAAGACTTGGAACTGTTTGGGTTGAGAGGATTAGGCATTTAAGTTGTGTGCTAAAAAGCGTACCCGGTGTAGGGCTTGTCGCATAAATCGCCAGATTGTGAAAAATAAAACAAATGTAGGGTGCAACTACATAGGGTGTATGACTAATACAACCAATACTAAGTTCACGATCTGACGATTACGGTTTTTTCTTTGTTACACGTAAGTTTCACTACAAGGAGATGGTCCATTAGAAGAAAACATGAGCTGTGGTATAATCGAAGATAATACGTTCGTATAATGAACACGTGCCCTTGCTTCAGTGTATTACTTGAAATGGTGTTCTTTTGTAAATGTTCCAACATTTTCAATTCTTAGGGCTCCTCATATATAGTTTTGTCCGTGACGTGAATAGACCGCATGTTTGGTCTAACGGTAAGAGCATCCGCCTCTCACGCGGAAGACCCGGGTTCTATTCCGCTGTTGAGTCATACCAATGACTCTAAAAAAAAGCCCTACTGCCGTTGTGCGTGATGCTTCGCATAAGCAATGGAGTAGGGAAAACAAGCCAGTGAGCCACAACTGGAAAAAAGGGCGTGGTCGGCTCCACTTCAACAAACTTAGTTGCAAACTGGTCCGTAAAGCTCTAACTCCCTGCTCTAACACTCATCTTCAACCATTATGACATTTTTTACAGATTCTCGCCTAGAGCACCGGTACACCGCACTCTACAAACCACATGGTCTAATTTCACAAGGTCCGTGTAAATATAGCACCTTTATAATCCAAAATCCTTGGTATTTTTTTACCAGGATATCGTGGTCTCGTTGAAGAACAAACTGGTAAAGTTATAACAATTACTCCGTCATATTTCTAGTTTGTTACTAGTTTCAGTAATTAATATGAAGGAGAATCCCTGCGTATAAATTGCATCCCCTTGTGCTATGCAGCTATTTGCATAATGATCATTCGCCTAATGAATATAGCCCAGGATACGGCTCGCATACCCGCCCCTCGACTTCCGGAATCCTTTGCTCCAAATTGACCAAATTCAGTTGGTTAGTCAAATTTCGCTTTCCGGTGGCGATTCCCCTCCCCTCTCATCACGGTTCATAAAGTCTCATTATTCGGTCACTTAAAATATGATTAATCGTTAATTATGCTAAATATTTGCCCAGACTGGAGTAATTTGAAAGTTTGGGGTGATTTCAAATATTTTGAACGTTTTTGCTTGAAAATTATACATTCAGCTAACAATTGAAAAAACGGAAATGACGGATTTAGTTTGTGAAGCCTCTATCCTATCTGCCTATAGAAATGGGGCTGATGTGCACTTAATAAGAAAAAAATCCAATGTTAAACCCACGCTCTAGACGTAAACTGGGCGTTTTGAAGTACTAGAAAGGTCGGCGTGTAAAGCCTGTCCGTCAACATTCACAAAAACATTTACGCATATGATAGCGGAAAATTTTTAACTTTGCGAACTTACCGTTGAATATTGGCGATGTAAACTTTTGGCCGACGGAACCCCACGGAAAGCCTGGATCGCACTCAGACTGCGTCTGTTCACTTTCCACCGCGCCCTTATATGAACAGATGAACGTTTAATGACTGACCAATGATAGCCCTAATCCCTAACTCTAAAAGGAATTCAAGGCACTATTTTGGGACCTTTACTTTTTATGCTATATATCAATGATGTGTATAAATCGTCAAAACTACTTAAGTTTGTACTCTTCGCTGATGACACTACCAGACTACTGTCTATTGTCACAATTCTAATGTAAAAGAAGCCCTTCATGTTGCATCTTTAGAATTAAACTGTGTGGCTGACTGGTTAGTTGCTAATAAGTTATCGTTAAACATTAATAAAAAAAAACTGTTGGTTTTTGACAACAGCAAAGGGGATAATCATGAGTTTTTCGTAAATTTTAAAGGTACAATTATAAAGAATAGTAATTTAGCAAAATTTTTAAGTATTACGATTGACAGTAAGCTTGCTTGGAAAATTCGCATAGACAATGTCGCAAAATCTGTTTCCAGAATGGTCGGGGTTATGAATAGATTAAGATATCTTCTTCCCAGTAAAATTTTGTTAACTATCTATAATTCTTTAAGCGTCCCTCATCTTACTTACAGTAATCTACTCTGGGGCGATTTCTCCCAAAGCTACATTGACAGACTCTTTGTTCTCCAAAAGCGGGCTGTCCGTTTAATCTCAAATGTTCCACATTACACCCACACCCTTCCATATTTTTATAATCTTAATATGCTCACTTTAAAGGACCACTATAAATACCAGTTAGACATCTTCCTATATAGACACCACAATGACCAACTTCCCCATGATTTGAATTCTTTTTTCCTCCCAAACAGTACCCTTCACAATTATCCCACAAGAGGAAGAGCTAATCTGGTACAACCTTTCACTCGAACAATGTTTGCACACTCTCAAGTGAGAAGTCATGGTGTGCACCTTTGGAATTCCTTGACACTAAATTACAAAATCCCCCTAATATTAATTTGTATAAGAAGTACTTTAAAAAAGACATCTTTTTCCTCATATCTTTCCTAATCTTCTTCTTGTATGTATGTATATTATTATTATGAGTCTTAAACTCCTTATACGTTTAATATATGCACTTTCTATTTGCTTACATAGATGCTTGTTGTATTGTTTTATTATTTTCTTGAAACGAAAAGCTCTGGTTTGGACCAGACTGGAAAAGCTTTTAGCTTCATCTGGTTCCATTTTTTTCTTTTGATACGCTTTCATTTATTTATCTGTAATCCTTTTTATGTAAATATGTTCATGCTTTTCAATTGAAAAAATAAACGAAACGAAACGAAAACGAAACAATCGGGAATAAATATGTATGGTGTACTTATTTATTCCACACTAGCCCTATATGACGCTAGGTTAGTTAATTAGATTGATTTTTACGGCCCAGTTTCCAACCTATTGGTTCAAGTCGAGTTGGCCACGGTCTTTTTCCAGTTGTGGCACACTGGCTTGTTTTCTTTACTCCATTGTTTATATGAGCACCAAGCACAATGGCAGAAGGTTTCATTTTTAAAGTCTTCGGTATGACCCGTTCGGGTCTCGAACTCCCGACTGCAAGTCGTATGCTCTAACCTCTTGACCAAGGTAGAGATCATTTGTCATTTTTAAGACGTATCGTTTTTTATTGACATCAAATAAAAAAACGCAGAGTGGCTAATATTACGCATCATGTACTGAGAGTGCTTGATTACACACTAGGATCACTAGGGCAGCAATAACTCTGTGTGGATAAGAATGAGTTTCAGATAGTTGTGAGAGGGGTTAGAAGTAAGTAGGTTGAGAGAACAAACTGTTTGAGGTAAGGAATGACTGCATTTGAACAGTGCTCGACGTTCATTGTCCAGCTTCCGGTAAATAAAACTGTGACCTCTGTAGCTGCATCATTAACAAGTACTGCAACAATCGAGACAATATTATCAGATTATAGGTATAATACATTCAAGGTTGGCGGAGGCTATCGACTATGAACTTTCTTCGCTATATGTAGATCAACCTCGTATCCGCATTCTTCCCTGCAATGCGACCAGGCGGAGCCTTACATAGGCATATTGGTACTCCTATAAAAAAGCACACGCAGTTGCCCCAATTACTCGTTTTGAAACAACAGTTGTTTACAATCTCAGAAATTCTTCTTATTTCACTTCCCAAAGTATCTCTCTTGATATATCAGGATTTTCCATAAAGCTCCATATCCAATTAGGTAAACCATGCAACGAGTAACCCCTATATAGTAAAAGTTACAATTTGGTGAAGACAATATTTTCACGGCATGATTTACAAGGAGTTTACGAGATAGGGTAAACTGCATTATTATATATATACATCCACTAATCCAGACTGGGTTTCCCTTTAAAAATTGAGCGTTATCAACTTCATCCGATTGTCATTACAGAGAAGTTGTTTGTGCATTTCTTTGGAGCATAAATTTTCAAGTTAGACATATTTTGCTCTAATCTTGCAAAGCCCGCGGAGAGCGAGGGCTAATTGTATATACATTTTTGTGTGTGGTTGTGGGTGGGTGTGGGGATTTGTATAATTGAGAAATAAGTTTTCATGTCGTTAGGCCTTACTTAGGTTTTCTTGCAAGAAGCAGCTCCCCGGTTAATAAAAATTTACAAACCTACGCAGCCTATCCTCAAACCGTGTGAAATTGTAGACGAATCTAATTTGATTAGTGTGTGTAATTTTCATTTGTTTTATCGGCGTTGCTTTACTTTCCAAGTCGAAGCGATACCGACAGACAGATATTACAGTTTTAGTAGGTCACAGTAGTACGACTTCAGCCAGCAGGCCTTGAAATTTATTTTAGGAAGAGACAGGTTGCGGTAAAATTTAGGGCCATAAATTTGTTTGAAATACCGCTCCCAACGTACAAAAGTTATTGCCCAAGCATGTAGCAATATCAATGTCGTTACTATTGTATGGATACCTGTAATATCCATAGAATGATGAAAATGCAATTATTTAGATCACAGTATATGTACTCAATGTGTTCCGTAAACACTTAGGGCAAACAATGTAGACCTTCAAAGAGCATGAATTTGTTTTTTTTTTGTGTGTAATTACCAACACTATTGTTTTTTTTTTCAAGATGCTGGTCAGTCTTTGCTGTTAGAGGAGGTTTTGGCAACCTAGCATCACCCGGCAACTGCCACCAACCTAGAAATTGGTAAGTGCTTGCTTACCTCATTCTTCATTTCAGGGTTACGTGTAAAGTTTTTTTTCGAAATTCAGCATCAGCGATGAAATATACTTCCGCAAAGACTTAATCAAGTGGATGATATCTAATCTTAAGTTCCGAAATCAATTACAAATGGATTACGTTTAACCTACTTTCGCAATGAACGTGACTATACGCTTGCGTTATTACGGTATGTAAGGTAGAAGTAATGAAGGTCATTTATTCAGACATTTGCAATGTAAAACATGAACACTTGAGTTCATGTATTTAAACGTTTACAACACTAAACATGCGACATGATGGACCAGGGGAAGATTTGGGGGTCCTGGGGGGAGCCAGGTCCCCCTCCAAGAAAGGTTGAATTTTTCACTTCGTAAATCAAAAATAAGGCCCTATAAGAATTCCAACTAAAATCGGCCTACGTGATGTATCATATTCGCTGAACAACACCCTTCCCCTTATAAGACTCAATTTTCCCCTTCCTCACACCAAAACTTTGTTTGGCAACGTTCTGATCATCTCGCAATTTGTCATTCTATTTTGTTGGCTTAAAAATCTCATAGCAAAAAATAAAAGGGCTCAAAAGCGACAGCTTAAAATATGTTCACAAGTTCCTGGAGTATGTGATTTCCTGCTGTATGAGGGGTTGCGATTTCCAAAATTTTCCGTACACTTCGCGCCAACCGATGTCGACGCTCCGCTTAGATAGTTTTTTCGGACAGAATTACATTTTTCGAACAAAAGTCTTATGCCCATAAACTGAAATGCTCCCGATCACGTATGCTCTCAGGCAATGCCATTTCTGGCTGTTTGAGGGGTTGAGCTTTTCAAATTCTCTGTGTACTGGTGTATCCGGCGCTCAAACTGATGGTATAGTTTGCTCCACTTGGATGGTCCTTTGTCCAGAGTTACAAAATAATGACTGCTGAGGTTCTGCTTATTAAGGCCCAAGGAATGGCATTTCCTACTGTCTGAGGAGGTTTTCTAAATTTTCAACACTCCGTGCCAACCGATCTTGGCGCTCCGCTTAGGTAGTCCTGCTGACGTTGAGCCCCCATATTTATTATTATCGCCACAACTGACACATCCCTTCTGGAACATCCTCGACCGCCCTCTGTAGACAACGTAAATGATTTGTATTGAATGAGAAATTATTTTTCATCACTACAGTATTGCATATGTAAATCACGGAAACAGTTAAAACATTTGAATGATGATTTAGAACTTGCCTGTTTTAGTAAAAAATAAAAATATCAAGCCTAGAAACTATATTTCGGCATTAAAGGGCGGATGTTTTTGCGTCCATGAAAGTGAGAGAAGTTTGTCTATAGTGTCTCATGTCATGCAACTTTTCGTTGGGTAGGTAGCTAACCCACTAAACAAGGTTGTCAAAAATCTCATTTCATGTGGAACTCTAACGGTACCTGACGAAATTTTCAATTTTACGAGTTACATTCTTTGGGGATTCAAGCCAAGTGCGTCGAGAAAAGTTTTTCCATGGCATTTTATGGTAATCCAGACTAATATTTCTTAATTTAATATTTCAAAATTTAACCACAATTCCAAAACAAAAGTTCCTCATAATTTCTCCGTCAATTCTCTTCATTTTGCTCACATATTTTTCTAATCATTCCACCTTCTTACGTAATCCTTATGCCCTTACTTCAACCTGGAGGAGAGCAATTATGGTGGCATGTGCATTGGGTCATAGCATGCACAAGGTAATGTGGTAAGGTATAGAAGGCGTATTCATGGAGGTTGAAGTTAGTTGGAAATAGCTCTCTCTAATTTCCTCCTCTTCAGTCACATAGATATTAAATTCGATTAAGAGCAGAACGTCCACCTAGCTTTCACATTAATGGAGGTTAAATATTGCGCACCTCACTCATACCGCTAAAATGTCCATCCTTGAAAGTCATGCCGTGACCGCAAGCAAATGAAGTGCACAGAAAGTGGTAAGCAAAATTTCAAATATATGTCCGGAGTTTAGACAATGAATGAATTTTGTCCCAAATTCTATCTGTAACGCTGTGGTTCACTTTCCCGAGTAAAGTTGGTCAGTCACTTTCAAGCGGGGCCACTGCAATAAAAATTGCACCGTATGGTGACTGTTAAAAGGGCTAACCCTCTGACCCTAAACTACAATTTTTGAGTAGTCCACAGAAATTCTCAATTGGCACAGCTGGCTTTGAATTACATCTAATGCAAAAAATGCAGAGCACCGAAGCCCAGATTACACAGCATGCACTGAGAGTATTTTATTACAAATCAGTGTCTTGTATACTCACCTTGAAGCAATAAACTGAGATTGTGTCTTGATGAGGATGAATAAAGTTTTTAGGCGGGCTTTAGAAAGTGAGTGAGGAGAGTTGAAACTTTGTGAGAGGATCGAGACCTTTTAAAATCGTTATCGCATCGAATGTGTTATCATTGCTTAAGTCGGTTTGACCATGGAGCTAACACGGAGCTTGAGCTGTTGAGGCGAAACCTGCATTAGTTTCCTCTGCACATTTAATTCTTGATACGCTATGCCGGCATTTTATAAGTAGAAGAGGCTGATGATTTGTGACCCAGCCTGAAGTGAACTTGAAACAAGCTCGAGAGAGTGTATTTTCTGACATTGATGGACAATGCCTTGTCTTGAAGTCTCCCGCAGGCTCACTTGTCTTTAGTATTTTAAGTTACATTCAAATAGCTTTGACCTTGTGTGATGGGAAATGTGGGTTCCATACACCGCTTTATTTGTAAGCAAAAATTTGAAGATTGCCTTTTAAAACGAAGGAGGACGAGCTTCGTTCATATTGTATTGTTGCAAAATCATACATTTTTTACCTCTGAATTCTGTTGCCACTTACCTTGCGAATCGTGAACGTTTTGACTAAATATTATATGAGGTTGAGGTACGTGAATGCACGCCCTCGTGAAGACTGATGTGTGGATTTGTATTATTCCGTCGCCCAACACGTTACAAAATGTTCGCTTTCCCAGGTGCAGCCTCTCCACAGCTCATCGCACAGTGCCATCTACAGTTCAAACAATAGTTTAAAGCAGTATGTGGCGAGCTGGATCTTTTTGTCCTTGTGAATGCATGAAGCGCACTTAATAATAATACGTACGGGTGTCAGATTTCGTCGTTCTTAAGCTAGAAAGAATGCATTTCTTACCCGTGATATGTACTGCTCAAGCTTAGTACCTTTTAGGAATGTATCATATTTGACAGTGCTAAGCTAGAAAGAATGCATTTCCTACCGCACACATCGGGTGCATGTCGTTCTGATAACATGCGTATTCATATTTTTCTCAGTGACGTCAAATGGTATCCTTTGATCAGTCATAGCCAATATAGCCTGCTTTGAAGCATACGACTTAAATATAGCAAAGTATTCGTAGCAGTAAGCAATCCTCTTGTATACGTCCTCATAACGGGAAAAGCAAAAAACAAACAAACAAATAAAAAAAATAACCTACTCTTCAGAGAAAAAGTGAAATTCAGATATTTATTTACATTTACCCAGTTTTGGGATGCAGGCATGTAAATAATTTGCAGAATAAATACGGTATGTTATATATTATTTAATGCTGGTTAATAATGTAAGTGCCATTGTAATATCGCTTCTCGGCCTTTTGGCTAAGATCATGTGTAGTATCTGTTCTTCTCAGCCAGTCAAGAATGGAGCCATACATGGCAGACCAGTAATGTAAATGGTCTGAAGACCTTGAGGTTGGTCGAGTGTTGTCCTTAAGTGGACGTATAGCTTCTTCGGGAAGCATTATCAAGTTTGGTTTCGCCGAACGGCCCTTTGCCAGAGGGTCGGGACGACTTTGGAAAACGTATTGTAATATTGATATTCCATTGTTCTTTCACAATAGCCTGAAAAAGAAACTCAACCTGCTTTACCATTATTTTAAGAAGATTCATAAACTCCACAAATTTTGGGGTATATTCGACCAAGGTGAAATTTCCGTAATCCTCACACGACATGAAGATTGTAGTTATGAGTATATATTTGACAAGCAATGTGCTATGTAGTAGGGTTTCTACTTTCCTTTCGTTTTAAGTTGGACACACCTCACGTGATGTTTTGACTGGGTTAATTTTTCTTCATTTGTGCAGTGATGTTGATGTATTGTTTAATTGTGTATGTATTGTAAAAAACGATTTTAAAACGGGTGAGCCAGTTGGCTCGCCTTCCAATAAAAGAAAAAAAAAATAATGTAAGTGACAGAAGTGATTTCATGTTCCCCACTTCTAGACCTTTTGGCTAAGATAATGTTTAGTATCTCGGTGTTCTTTTCATCCAGTCTAAAATGGAGCAATACAAGACCAATAATGTAAATGGTCTGAGGGCCGTGAGTTTGGTCGATTAAGTGTTGTCCTTTAGTGGACATAGCTTCCTTGGGAAGCGGTTTAATTTTTGGTTTCGCCGACCGGAACGGCTCTTTGCAAGAGAGTCGGGGGGGGGGGGGGTGCTTTAGAAAAGGATTCATGTTCCTTCAGGGAAATTGTTTGGTTTCGCCGAACGGGCCTTTGCAAGAGAGTTGGGATGACTCTAGAAATGATTTCGTGTTTCTGCCAGGCTGCCAAGACCGTTCATATTTTCAAAGTACTTTCATTTTATGTTCGGTTATGATTTTTTAATGAACATCCTTCCTAGTGTAGCTATATGTTCAAGGCTATATGATGCGACGTATCAATATATCATGACCTACAGGATAATGATATTCTTCCTGACTTAAGAGGCCAGCAGAAAGATCAAACATTATTGACATTAAAACTGACAAAGGTGGATTAAGCTATAACATATACAAGAAAAAGATTTGCTAAAACTTGCTAATGCATTCATGTATTTGAAATTTGCGTATGATTTTTCAAATTATCGGATAATATTTGACGTAACTTTCCTTTCATGTGACCCGCGTAATAGATAAGATATGCGTCGACGTATGTTACTCTGGTGACGCACTAAAGAGAATTCCCGAAACCGTTCGACATTTATTTTAATGACGCACACTCGAAGAATACGATTTGCTACATGCTGACGTCAATACAGATTGTCCAAGGTATGATCATGAACACAATTATTTGTAAATGAGTCTAATTAGAGTACATGAAATGCAAGTAGTCTCATCGGAGATATTTATCTTACCTAACTTTACACAACTTTCGCTTATGATCATATCTGATCTCGTCAAAAACTCGTCCGCTGTGTATCAGCCAAAATCATCTGAAGCCTTCTAAACTGTGACGTCACGAATTAACATATATTTCACTTTAAAGGCCAAGCAGCAATTTAAGAAGTTAGGGGTCAATTTTAACCGTTCTACTGTTTGGATGAAACGGCCATTTGACTGACTTCGTTTGGTTGTGGCGCTAGACAATCCTACAGAAGAGCGGTTTCTCTGTAAAAGTAAATTTGGCTGATAATTAGAAATCTTGAATTTGATGGAAATTGTCGATGGGATTTGATAAAAGATATCCAGTCGACAGGGTAATGCAGGAAATGGACAGAATCCATAGAAATTACATTTTCTGTAAAATCGTTGCAAACTATAAACCTTCAAGTGGTGTGCCTACTTGTCTTTCCAATTTGCGCGCGTCTTTTTACGCATTTGAGACGAATCCTGAAATCTCCGAGGCCTCGACTAACGTGGAGTTTAATGAGCGGTGTTGACGTCATCATTGCCAGAGATACAGGGCAATTGTATGCAGACAAAGCATATAAATCAATATGTGAACTGGTGAAGGTTAAGATAGAAATTTAACCTGAATATGTAAAAAGAAGACATTAGTGATGCATTCGACGCAATGAAATAGTGCTGATAGGCTGTATAAACTACCTCTCACGGGTAAGCTCACGCTCGAGTATGTTGAACGGTACGCAGGATTGTATATGTCTTATCGGTGTTCTCAAAATAAGAATATCTTGTCAATTGGAAATTTAATTGCTCGAGAAGCCGGTTCGTGGAGGCCATTAGCGTCTACATGTTTGCCCAAGGCAAATACAGCTATCTGAAAAATCCAACTGCTTTTAGTTGTCCTAGGTTTTTTAATTTTCATAATTCTGGTGCCTCGCGTTTGCTGGAACCGATGGTTACATATTCATACGTGTCGTGTTGTATTTATTTACTGATGAGTGCACAAGTTCCTGACCACATGTCTGCGTTATCGCTGGAATAATCCATCTTTACATGGGGAACTGAGAACAGTCACGGCTGGGGTTTGTTCACCTGCGCAAAAAGTCCTCCTTAAGAAAATCGAGAACAGTATAGCGAACCAGATAAGAAGTGTAGTATTATGCTAGAATTAAACGAGCACACATCTTTCACTTTGGTATAACGTCCTGGCACCGTAGCTAGATAAGAGTTGTTGTATCCTCTCTCTGGTTTTACGCGACCTTGAACCTTTGTTTATCCCCGAAGCAGAGCTATAATATTCTGTCCCCGATTTTTCTCAGGTGTTAAGTCCGATCTTTAGACGATGGTAGCATTACAACATATTGCAGACACTGACTGATTGAAGGCATCCCGCCGTAATTCAGAGTGCTCAAGTATTTTCTGTCACCGGCTAATTATATTTGAGATTTTGCTACAAACAAAGTAGTCAGAGCTAAAATGAAAGTGTAATTTCTTAAATACCGTACTTTATACTGCATAAACCTTTCATCCACGGGGTACCTAAGTGTCCGTCACATGCCCTACAGATGCGTTGACATGCATACACAAGTTTCCTGTTGAATTTCATATGCATGGGTCACACATCATACAACTATGTAGGAATCGCTCGTATAAAAATGTAGAAAGACGGCGGGAACCCATCCACGGGAATATTAAAGGGAAATATTGCGTTTGTGTTACAAGGAAACTTCATCCTTTTAATACCAATATTTATTGGCAAAGAGTGATAAATAATTAACATTAAGGCAGTATGGTAGTCTTCTTTTCAACAAATAAGTCCCCCTCAGATAGAAAATTCAGTTGTTTGTTGCTCAAGAATAATTTGTTCACCCAAACTTTCAACATTTCAAAAGATGCAACTTCCATGATTCTTCTTGTGCATAATATTTTGAGAATATGAAGCTATCACTGGGGTTAATTGTTGAGACTGAATGATTTGAAAAGGAGCTATTTACTTTAAATGTTGTGTCGGAGCATATTTAACGCAATATTTCCCTCTAAAATAAGATTTGGGTGGTTGCAAAGATTATGGGACTATCCGGTCGACGGGATGTAAAAATGCTGCCCACAGAGGAGCGCTTTTCATGGTAATGAAGTACGGTATGTGACTCTGCAGCCGTGTGGAACAGTGGACGAAAACCGTTGTGTCAGGCTATAATATGCGATAGATTCTTCTCTGTTATGTGTAATACATTCTATCCTGATTTGTGTTATCCGCACACCATCGAAAACGCAACAATAAGCAGATAATGTGTTTACACTAGAATCCCCTAATTGACCAAGAGACTCATAGTCAGTTGATAACACGAAGTACTACCGCCCTCTCTTTGCCAGTAACCAAACATAAAACTGAGGGGTAGTCCGCGTGGCGCCTCTGTGGCTGTCGTCCACCTGGACTGACTCCTCAGACTTTTTCGCAGCGAAACGAAAAAAAAAAAAGCTGAACGTAAAAATGTTCGTTTTGTGGGGCACCAGTCGGGTCGTGTATAGAGCAGCAGGTTGCCTCATCGGTAGATAGAATGCCACAGCCAGGGAGTTGCAACTCCCTGGCACAGCTGAGCTACTCAAACGACAGCTGCTCTGGCTGGGTCGAACATTCAACAAAGAACCGAGATACTCCGAGATTATCGCCGAAAATGTCAAAGCAGTATAAACCAACCGAACTATTTACAGTCGACATTCAAACAGCACTCTTTTGTACTTGAACTGGTGTGTCATCGAACTAAATCGTGCTCAGTGTGACCAAAGGGACAGCATATGACCTTGCCGTACCCCATGCTATTCATACTTCGTCGATCTGGGCGGTACAGTATCATTTCAGTTTTCGAGCACACCCTCCCTCGGTACTCCTACACTTTACCGTGAACAGACAGTACACAGTTCGCAACGGCAGTCAAACATAGCTCTATTCGGAGACGTTGTTCGTTCGTTCATTCACGACTAAATATTTATCGCTTCATGCTTTGTCGCTGTTTAATAAAGAAGTTAAGTAGAGCCGTGGGCTTTTTTACTCGTATTTATTTAAGTCTTTTTTAAACACCCTACGCCGAGTGTGCGTGATGGTTTCCAAATGCAGCGTTAGGATAAAAGCTAAGTTCAGGCCGTTTGTGACTCGTGCTCAGATCGGAAGTAACGTCGCTATTCAAAACAGAACAAGGGATTCGTCACTTCAAACACGATGGAAGTTCTTAAAAGCCATGAGTTAGGTACGCAACTTATTTGACGACGTGAATAATCGTTGTCTGTGTCTGAGTGACCGTTCAATGCCTAGGGGAGCTTGGGAACATGAGGTATGAAACATCTGAGGGCAGTATACTATTTCATCAATCGTCTGGTTCTGTCGGTCTAATGCTTTGCGTTAGAACAGGGAAATTTTGGTTTCAGTATTTCTTGTTGGGAAGGGTGGTGGTCTGATGGGTTCTTATACTTTGGGGGGGGGGGGGGGGAGGAGTGTGTGATTATGTTGCGCGTGACAGGTTTTTGCGACATAATTTGTGTTCCAAGATATGAAAATCTCCTTAAGACGGTGGGGTAGAAATACAAGAGTCACAAGTGTAAAAGCAATTTGAAGATGTGTGCAGTGCGAGTACAATGTCATATACGAGTACGAGTTACAATGCAGTGTCTAGCATTGTGACGAGTACTAGGACGAGCAGTGTGCATTTGCTTGAGATATGTTACAAATTTTCCTTCCCCTTATGCACAACTTTCAAAATATGTGAGTACATACTGAGATCATGATCCATTCTCACGTATGCGAGTATTCATGCATTTGCGCAATATCATGGGTATGACATCATACTCTGAAAGGCTTGGTGTGTTGTGATGTTTAATATGTTCAGCAGGTTGAATTTGAGCGTCAGTCAAGCCGGGTGATTCTCTGTGCTATACAGCAAGTAATAAGATTAAAACAATTTTTGTTGTTATTGTTGTCACAGCGCTTTGTTTGAGAGGCGGGAGGACTTCGGGAAAGTATTTTAGTATTGACTCAAATCCCGGTAATTTAAATGCATGTACTGACATCCCAAACTTTTGTCGTAGGCCTATCATCTATCAGCTCATGCAATTATTTTCCGAAGTGTCACACGTAAGTACTGTATTTAGCTGCGTAGTAGCTTTGTTTCTATAGACGTATCATTTCTAGTTGTTTAAATATCTAAATCCAGAAATCAGTGAGTGAAAGCATGTCTCATATTAATACTGTCTTAACAAGGAATTCGTGGAATTTTTAGTCGTGAAAGGGCGTATTGAAGGCAGGCAATTTAAAGACTAAAAGAGCGATCACGTTTTCTTCTTGTTAATTGCACAAATTTATGATCAACATTAAGAAACAGGTATTTTTATTGTGAAAACGTGCAAGGAAAAGCGTATAGTTTTCAGAAAGTGTTTTTACAGCAATGACACTGGAGAAGTGTAGGGCTTGTCACAATTAATGTCCCATTTTTTGAGGATAGCATTGTTTTTTTACAGCCAGACTAAGCAATTGTCGATAGTGAGCCCCTATTATTACGTATACTCAATTAGAAGTGCGGCCAACATTGGTACAGGAGTAAGACGCATCTGCGGGGGAAAGACAAGGACTTGTTGCAAAGAAAGTATATAACAACTTATTGCCCAATATAGATTCCCGAGCTTTAAGTTAAAATGTACTCTTTAGCGGGTCAAAAGGTGACCTTTTCTGTTGTATTTTATGAAACATTTTGTGAAACTGGTCAAAATTATTGCACAGGCAGAGGCGAAAAAGCTAACGGACATTCAGTAAAAATGGCGACCGAAGGATCAAAAATTGGCCTAGAAGAAGAACCAAAGTTGGAAGAAAACAAATGTGAATGATTACAAAAAGAAGCGGCCAGACTTGAACCTATTTTAACACTGTATTACTGAAAGATCCGGTTACCCTTAACACTAAGCCTCAATTATATAGTGTAAGCGATGGTGGTGGTTCATATGGGAATCAAACTGAGGGCGCTAGTTAATACGTATTGGGCGGATCAAGTTTATAAAAGCGAAAAACAGTTATTGGAGTACAAAGACGCTCTGCCAGCGCACGGCAAACTATTGTCTACTGTCTAAACTATTGTGTCATACTGTATGTGAACCGTCATGGCGTCAGTTAGCTAGTTCACAGTCAAATATTAAATGGAAATTTTCGAAAAGTTGGCTCAAATCGCTAAACTTTCGAGGGTTGTCATTCTATGGAAATATTGCTCCATGGTTGAAAGTTGGGGAAAAATGGGTTATTGAAAATTAGGGAGCAGTGTAAGGTTCTCTTGAGGTACGAGTCTCACAGAAAGCAGCTTAACGATCTTAGGAAATCAATTTTGATTGTAGAAGTCTAACTTTCGATTTTCGAATGTTGCAAATCTGTAATCATGGATACAATCGTGGAAAGCATGAAATTCTATAATGTGTGGTATCACTGGGAAGAAAATTTATTGCCTTTGTCGTGTTGATGCAACCTTATTTGGCATTCCCGTCATAACGACAAATGGTTCTGCTGCAATACCGCAGAGTATGGTACGCACTTCTTTATTTTCCGATATCTCTTTTAGCCGACGTCTATTGAGACATGATACAGGTCGGCCAAGTAAGAGTAAACTTAGGGTTAGGCTAACCCGTATCCTAGCTCTGAACTCACGTGATAGACTTGTCGGAATTAAGAGATCGTAACAGCGTGAACACAGAGAAATCACAGTACGCACTTGAAAGAACGTTATAGAAAATACTTATGTGGAGTACATACGGTACAATGTGCACCAGGATGGATGGATTGATGGATTTAGTGATGAAATACAAAGTTGATTAACATAACCATTTATAAGGCATAATCAATTGCCCCCAAATTATTTTGAAGCAAAATCTCAGACAACGCTGTCTTCTTTCTCTTCCAAGTATCTTTGTTATATTTTAGACCCACGGACTTCTTATACATGGACAGAGCATACTGCATGGTAGATTGTCGCTACCGTACGTGTGAGAAAAAGCGCACCAAGATGGCTGTCTGCTATGATTTTGTGTAAAAGTGTGGACTTGCTCAAGTCAGTTTCCAGATTTTGCAAGAAAGTGGAAATATGTTTGAAATATGGCAAGGTAATGTCAAAATCACTTCGCGTATTACATAAATGTGATATTGTTTCCCATT
This sequence comes from Holothuria scabra, assembly GCA_037179385.1. Classification (NCBI taxonomy): domain Eukaryota; kingdom Metazoa; phylum Echinodermata; class Holothuroidea; order Aspidochirotida; family Holothuriidae; genus Holothuria; species Holothuria scabra. The sequence continues at coordinate 10,788,412 of CM074198.1, forward strand.
CAAGTTAAACTCCTGTTTAAATTATAACCGAGTCGTCGTCAAATCAGACGATATGTAACTTCACGGTGCCCATCTTGGTGCGCCACTTTTGCCCCAGTCGGTGGCGACAATCTACGGATAGTACGTAAACGTTACGTGCTCTGTCCTTGTATATAAGTCCGTGTTTAGAACATAACATAATATATGTTGGTAAATCAAATAGTCAACCCTCGCAAATTTTACAATTACGTGAATAAAATATTGTCGCATAATTATCACACGCCATGTATGAAATAGGATAGTGTCCTACATTATTTGTGTCGAATACAAATTTTCAATATCTCAAATGGCCCAATACTTCCTCCCAGTGATAAATTCTTTCCACCAACTTGGTAAATTACTTCCTTCCCAACATTCTGAAAGCTCTCTAGAACGAATGTTTTAGTTCGTTACTGACTAAAGTGGGCCTTCTGCTTCCAACTCTCATACCTCCGTGTGGCAGAATCTTGCATAGCGTTCCTTCCAGTCTGTCCGGTTTTTTAACACTGTCTGCATAAATGGCTCGCTGTGGATTAAGGTAAAACAAACCTAATCCAGTCTACTGAAAAACTAATCATGTGTTGGGCTTCATCCTATTAACCCCCTTCCTCCACCGTAGCTCTCAAGCTGGTAATCGTGGGCACCCTCGCTATTTTCTGTTCAAGTTTACCACCGACTTGACTTTCATCTTTTTCACCTCTTTAAAGTTTCTTTTGCGAAATAGTTAAATTTCAGTTCTTATGAATTATTTCAAAGCTACCAATCATATATACACTCTCTAAAGAAGCCATACAATATATGTTGCGTCACAATTAAGTAGACATTTTTCAAGTCGTTCGTCTCATATTTAAACAGTAAATCGAATAGTTTCTTAACATGCAGAACCTTAACAGCAATACTTTCAAATTTTGCTTTTTATTCTACGCTTTACCCTTAATTTGGAAACTATCGCTAACTCAGTGGAGACTCGTCCCTTATACTTTAAAATGCAACGATATGCCCTCCTATTTTAGCAATAAAACTCTCTGCACAAGATTTCTTCCCAAATAATTCACCGCAGTCCTACGGTACATCAATGGGCCAGACACGCCCGTCTCTCACATGTCGGCCACTTGTGGAACCCCGGCAAACGATGGCTCACAACGACAACCCCAGAAAAAAAAAATAGAAATAAGTGCTGCTTACCGAGGATATAAATATATATTTTTAAGTTACTCATATTCTGGTCACCCAGACCAGGGAGTTGGAAGAGAGCTCCCTGCCCAGACTTTATCTTATCCTCCTGCAACAGTTAAGTTTCGAGACTTCCCCCCCCCCCCCCCCCCCCGACTAGTTTTTTTTCTAAAAGTCCCCACGACTCTCTGGCGAAGAGCCAAGGGGCGAAAACCAAACGATTACTCCCGGAGGAGTTCTGCTCCCTGAAGGAGCTTAACGTCCCAAAAGGACAAGTACGCCCTCCAAAGGGCAAACACTGGGTGGTCCAGCTCTAGACTGGCTGAATAGAACAGAAGCCACAACCTGGATGCAGTTTAACGTCATGCCCCCCCCCCCCCCGACTAGTACTTCATGGTGACTCGTAGCAAATTGCTTTCCTAATTTTTAAGCCAACACGTAGTAACTTATATACACATGTTTACCTAAACAAATCCCCATTGTTACCGCCCTACAACTTCTCGCCCGTAACTTCATACGCAAAGTAGTTACGTAACAAGGAACGTTGGAATGCAGAACTTCCTGTGATACACTTCTACAAATCGGGGTGACTGCATTTCACCATATTAAAGTCAGACTCAGACATAAAACCTCATCTAACTAACATACACTGGTCAGACGGACTTGGAAAGCACGAAAAGTCAAAGTTGGCTGACCTTCGGCCAATTTCGCTTACGGTCAGGGGTGATCGTCAAAGCTGATGTCTATCGCTAAATTTAAGCTTCTGTAAGCCGTTCATATTCTTGGTTGTAGAAATCTTCACGAAAGTGAGCAGATGAGCGAATCACACTTTAAATCAGAGGTGTCCGTAAAATACCCTCTGTACATACCTTTAGTATAGAGTGAAATTTATATCTGCCATGTAACGATCCGATTGCTTATGATTTGAGTCACAATATTCAGCCTACGCCAATTTCTACTGTAACAAATACATTTTGAACATTGTTCATGATTACCCCGGAATTTAAATGTTGGCGTGAAGCTTTCAACCTATAGTTATGGATGGGCCATATGCAACCATCCTTTAATGTGCTTTTCTTCCCGGTAAGGATTGGATTCATAAAGTACGTAGTTCAATTAAGAACCAAAATTGTTTCCCATCCACGTTTCCTATTGGCTTAGGATTCTCAGCCATATAAATATTCATATCAGATGTTCGTTCAGTTCCCTGATTGGCAATCCAAAGTTCCTTGGTTCGTGAAGGCATGCCCTCTGCGGGAGGGTTATCCTGGGTATCTAAGACCGTGCAAACAGGCTGATATTTCGGCACTCGTTGTGTGTGTAAGTATTTTCTGTGTGTCTTTATTTGTTCCAAGGGTGTAAGACATTACGAACGAGCATCGAGCGTTGCAGATAATGTGTATATATGTGTAGTTGTTTGTCCCTAAAGTTAAGCTAAATCGTGTCATGTGTGCTGAAATGTTGAACAGCTCGTAGTAGGCGGCGCTCTTTATCTTCCTGAGTAATATGAATATGCTAAATTATGGTAACCATAAAACAGGAAACGGACGTACCATCGCTTACACATTGTTTAAGTTAGAATTGATATATATTACGTTGTGGTTGAGTTTATGCATGGAACATAGTGTACCTTGATCGTCTTTTACGTGTCTAGTGTAGGACAATAATCCTTAAAGAACTCGATGGCTCAGTTTGACGTCTCTTTATGCTGAGTAATAGCTGGTAACAATGCATTTTTCTTAGAAATAATATAAAGTGTGCAAGAACTGTATTTGAACATAGAAAATGTGTCCTTGTTGATACAGAAAAAGCGGAGGTACCGTATGATTTGCCGTATGTTTTGGGATAGCTAAACTACAGGGACGTTAACAGGGTTATAGTTTATTTCATCTCCAATGAAAAAGAACGTTATGCTTATGACATAATATTCCGATGTTGAAAGACAAATATCCACGTTTTTTAGGTAGTAGCAATAGCCTACCTGAACGTTGAAGTATACAAAAACAGAAATAAACGCAGCAAGGTCTCCATTTTGCGTGAACCATACTCTACATCCGACCTATAGTTGATCTGACTTAAAAGGTAAACACCTATTAAAGTGTACCTCAAGTCAAAAAACTCAAAAATCTCAAAAATATATATTCAAGAGCATGAAAAATGAATTATACCAGTCCAACTCCCATCTTCATAGGACATCCTGAGCTGAGACATAAAATTTTAAAGTTTATTCACCTCAAACAAGTTCGTCAATTCATGTCCACTAATTTGTGACTTTCTTGTTGTACAATTCACATAAACTGCTTTGTTTCCCTTTAAAATTAAAAATGCTTCTATGACCTTGAGCACTTCCTGTTTGCTTGCATAGCATGTTGCACAGAGAGGGCTTAATTAATAACATAAATCCATGCGAGTAAGAGAGCTATTACACCTTGGTACAAGGTGCAGTAACTTTCAGAAAAACATATAAATACAAAGATTGTAATTTGAGTAGTACAACAACGACATCACAAATTATTTCGCAATATACCTCTTTTCGTTGAGTGAATAAACTTCAACATTTTATATGGCAGCTCAAGAAAGTTCTATGAAGATGGGAGTTGGACTGTTAGGATTCATTTTTATGCTCTTAAATATATATCTTTGATTTTTTTGACTTGAGGTACACTTTAAGCAAGACCCATAACGGTTGACACGCACATATATCAACGCTAAAATGCCAAATCACACCAAGTCCAAAGTGAGATTCGTTGATATCGAAATATTGAAATCAAATTTTACTTTGTGAAAAAGACGTTATCCACGCTTTAATAATTGCGAAACGTTGTGTAAACACGATAAAGAGCAATAACGGTGTGTATTAATGACCTGTCTCAACTTTAGGCAAACGATTTGACCGCAATTAATGTAAACCGCAGTACGTATCTCTGTCGTTACTCGGCCTTAGTGAGAAATCGGTCAATGATCGCGGGGTTCTCCGTGTCAATTGTGTACGTTCCAACTGGATTCCTTGCTGAGTATATTAGAAGTGACTACTTGGAATCTAGTACAAAAATCGAAGTCTACATTAGGCTGATATTGGTTTTTAATAATGTGACGATTTAAAGATGTCTGTTTCTCTGGTGGAACAACTTCTTTATTTACTCAAGTTGAATATTTTGGCCTATCGTCGTGGAGCAATTCGAAAGTGGGGCAAATGATTGTATCAATCGAACCATGACCTGATGATAATTGCATTGGTTTTATAAGGAGTTGGCTTAATAACTACATCGGTTTTTCGAAAGACTGCGCCCTTTTCCGGGTACACATGAGCTGTTCTGTATGGCAACTTCTTCATGCGACATATATCTTATGAAGATGAAGTTACTGATTCTCATATCATCACTCTCTTCAAGTCTCTTTAAATAAAGTGCACAGAAAAGTTATGCGTTCACCGCAATTTCGTCAATTTTATTTAATAAATAATGGGTCTCCGCCACTTCTAACTAACATTTGTAGAATCATTTCCTTAACCGTGGTTATATATTTTGAGGTGACTTTCCCCGCAACATATCAATGACGTCAGAGTGATGGTCAGTAAATGTATTGTTTACTATGTCCGCTGCAATCTTGAAGCAAATTCGAATAGTTATCGTCTCCTAATTTCCATTTCTGATATTCTGTGATCTAAACTTATTTACATCGCTTTAATTTTAAAATCTTGTAGCTCCCGACTTCTCCGTCGGCCCAGCACGTCGTTACGCACTCGCAACAGGAGGCCGTGGTTTGCGGTTCGTTTAAATCTAATCATAGTAGTTAAAACTTGTAATGTGTAGCAGGCCGTTGACTCTCAAATCGGTTGCAAAATTTTCGTCAATAAAAAATAAAATACGTCGGGGCAATGAACTTTAATCTTGGCCGTATCTGGAATGATTACCGGAAACAAGCATAACATTTTCATATCTGCTAACGGTAACAAAATAAACCCACGGAGAAGCCAAGTATCGCTTTATGAGTTTGAACGGTTTGTCGGAGGGGATATGTGCGGTCAAGTTCGTTGGTCTTTATTGCAGCAATGTACAAGCGATTTTTGCACATAAAAGTCTATGCTAACTTGTGTATGTTCCTATTAACACTTAGTCAATGACCACGAGTGCTTGGTGTCCTGGACATAGTCACGATGAACAGTTGCAGAGTATAACTTAACAAATTACGCAATCTGTCACATGAAACTCAGGCCAAACACTGAAATAGCGCACATCCCAGTATGAAAAACATCCAGTTCAGGAATTGTATTCGGCCCACATTCTGCCATTTACTAAGTACATGAAATCGTTCGTCATTGTGACGGAATTTCATATGTTATCATGTAGTCACGCTATTCGAAAGAATATTGTATATTTGATTTGTTCCAACTCAAGTTTGCGCCTACAGCACACGCTTTGCCTGCTCCACCCTAGTTACGCCACTGCTTGTATTTCAGCTGTTTTGTTTACCGGGGGGCGGGGTGTAACCCCCCAAATGCTGCTAAGCCTCTTTTACTCACTCTTTTTTGGTAAGAAATCATTTGATGATGCTTTGGAGGGATTTTTTAGTAGGTGTTACGTCTGTAAAAGTCACTGTGATGAGAAAGTAACAAGAGTAAGCCACGTAAGACATTCCTTATGATATTTCTCTACAATACTGAGGAATATGCCGTCCAGCTGGCTACTCACTTCACTGGGACCAAAGTTGCTACGCTAGTTCCATCATGTAGCCTAATTTATAAAGTTCTTGAGATTGTGTTTACAGCATTAACGCAAAGAGGTGTGATCTATTAACAACAGTAACTACCCGGGTGGGAGTATGCTATTTCATATATTTCGGACACGTCATAATGTAGACTCTTTTTCAAATATAAATTTTCAGGATTGTTTGTCAGTCGTAGTGAATGTTTAACACATTACTGTAAATATATCAATGCTGTTGTCATCGCGACCCAATTCCCTAAAGTCTGAAAGTTGGGGCAACTTAAATTTTTACGATTAACAAACTCTCATTTTCACGTTAGTCCATTGTGAAGGGGTTACGCTGGTATGATATTTTATACCCCTCTTTGCGTAAAATAGTTGGCACATGATTGGTCAGACTGTCCCATCTTCAGTGGCCTAGCTAGGATTTTTTCCGGGGGGGGGGGGGGAGGTATGGATTTTCCCCAAAACTTTTCCTGGTCAATGTGTATGTATTTCATATAAAATATGCAAATATACAAGTATAACCACATTACCATAATTAACATTATGTAATATTACCTGCATTTTAATCTTAAACTATAACATAGAACATTTGGAAATAACAACTCTTAGTACATTATTTTGGTCAACAACATCTGGTTTATTTGTAGATATTAACGTAGTGGCGTATGCAGGATTTATCTGAAGGGGGGGGGGGGGGCATGCAGTATGGTCTAAAAGGAGGTGTGTCCGGAAATTTTTTGACGTTTTCACGAAGCCTAGATGCAAAATGGTGCCAGATTTTCGACTTTGACAGGAGTAGTGTTGAAGGTGGAGTCATGGTGGTTCATGAGGATAAAACTGAAACTTTTGTGTCTTTACATGCATTCTTATGCCATTTATGCTACCTAACGAAGTAAAACTTGTCATTAAATTTGCACACTTTTAGGAGTCAAAATAAAAAAGCATTGATCGGTATAGGATTTGTGGTTTTTCTCGGCCACAAAACTTTATTTTGTCATAAAGATTATCTAAGCGGAGCGCCACCATTAGTTGGCGCGGAGCGTAGAAAAAATTTCGAAAAATCAGACCCCTCAGATGGCCTGAAATAGCATTTTCCAAACCTATACGAAGAATCTAACCAGTCGCTACCTTCTTTTGTCGTTTGCAATAAAATGCTCCCTTCAAAATATGTCCACATACTGCAAAGTGATCAGAGAGGTATGAGCTAATTTGACCCCCAAAATGTAGTTTTGCCCAAAAGACTGAACGAAGCGTCACCACTAGTTGGCGCGGAGCGTAAAGGAAATTTCGAAGAATCAGACCCCTCAGATGGTCAAAAATAGCGTATTCTTGCTTGCAAAGAGAATTTGAACATTTAGTCTTTATTTTTATCGATGCCACCAGTGGGATACAGAGTCTGCCTTTTTAAGTAAAATTGCAATTTGACAGAATTTGCCTGTTTGTTGGAATTAAAAAATTGGCATCACAGAAGGACCTTGCAGAGACAATCCTTTCCCTTTGAAAATTTTTGAACAATTGGATGTCCTTATATGCAATCTGATGCCACATATGCTATTTTTTGAAGTAAAATCTGTGTTATTAAAGTTCGACTACGTATTTTTAAGAACAAAAAAAAATGGCATCTGTGAGGGTGCATGACCCAATGGTCCCCCTTCGTACACCACTACAAAGCTACTACTAACTTGTAGGGCAATATAATGACCTCGGGGGGGGGTGTCTACGTTAGTGACTTGTCAGTTTTCACATCCTGGTACTGAATTCCCAAAGTGTACAATGCAGAGACTGTGTACAAGGGGATAAGTTCGGGTTTACAGCTTTTCAGTGTTAGTTGCACTGTATCAGCTGTTGTTAAATTCCTGAATAACAGCTTCCTGTGCACTCAAATGTACTGATCATAACACCCGCGCGTACCGTATACAAGAGAACATTCAATCTGCAACGCGGCGAGGACGTTTCTGTGGAACGCGAGTAGGGCCGGTTGATGCGACACTGACGAAATCGGGGTTAATATTTTGCATGAAAATACGAATTATGTATGAGAAATGTCTCACAATTTCTTATTCTAACAAAAATTTTGAGAAATTTTTGTTAGAATAAGAAAATTCATCAAATTTCCCCAAATTGTTTTCCATGGGGCAACTTGCCCCCCTGCCCCCCCTCCCCCCCCCCCCAGTAGCTACGCCACTGCCCATCTTCACGACTTTCCAAGACTTCAGTCGGGAAGAAGTAACATGTAAGTTTTCCTGACTGAAAGCGACATGACTTAAAACTAGTCGGGAACTGTCATTATCGGTCGCACCGACACTACGCGATTACTGCAGGAACGCGACGGTCGATTTGAGGTGCGTCGCTCAAAGTCTGTGATGCGCGGCTTAAGATTACCATTTTTGAGAGCCCTTGTCTTTGCAAAGTAATGAAGTACCGTACTTGCTTTATATTCATGGTCGTGGGAAACTTTCTTGACAATTGTGATATCCTGGTAAACTGGTTCATTTATTAAGAAAGTTTGTTTACTATAAAACTACTATCATGTTTCATTCGTCTGTGACTAACTAACTACGACGATGACAGTATGATACGGTCGCTATATATATATATATATATATATATATATATATATATATATATATATATATATATATATATATATATATATATATATATATATATATATATATATATATATATATATATATATATATATATATATATATATATATATATATATATATATATATATATATATATATATATATATTCAGTTTCGGTTTAAATGTGGCATTTCCCTGTATGTACATGAATGCTGTAAACGATCATCAGATCCAAGTCAAGTGCTTTCGCGCATTCTGAAAGCAATTGAAAACGTGAAGAACGGCATGAAGAGAGTTGTTACTAGCAATGAAAAACAAGTAGAACATAGTACGGTGGTTCGGAGGATGCCTGGTTCATCGTTAAACAATCAGTAATAACGCATTATCAACAACATTTTTACGTACATTTGGTGTTGTAAGAATGACTTTAAGACAATGAAGATTTCTAATGGCATAATTTACGGTTACACATGTATTAAACCCTGTATATATGATATATTTAGTTGTATGACATGCATAGTTATGCTTTACATTCCACTGCATCTGTGACGTGAGACAGAGAGAGTGTCGGACACTGACTTGGAAGAATCCAGTATTTAAAACATTAACGGTAAAATGGGGTTTCTGTGGTGAAACATATGCCCTATAATTTTCTTATGATCATTGTTTTAGGAAGTCCTAATTTGATAAGTAAGACGGGTAGCTATTATATCTCATCTCGAAATTAAACTAATACTTTTGGAAACAAAGTCAGCATTGATATGCACGAGTGGAACGGGTCATTTTTGGAAATATTTGAAGTAGTTAAATCATAAAATGAAAATCTGCTATATTCGACACATGGTGTAAGTAAAATGATTCTCCGTTCCATAACGATGAATCTTTTGCAAACGTGCAAGGACCGACCCATTTGTTAAATACTTTTATCCACAGTACCGGTTTGCCATAGGGTATCTAGTCGGAAACTTTAACGTTTAGCCTAAAGTATCTTTTTCTTGAAAGAGAAGGGGTTGTCGGGTGGATGAATTCGTAGTCGTCTCCAGTGTCTATTGTAGTGTCACTTACGAACTTGTCCGAGTCGATGGCAGTCAATGCTTATATCGCAAACTGTCAGTTCGTTGCACCGAAACAAGAATTTTAAGTTTAACCTGAATTTTGGGGTACAAAGTCATTCGCTCTACTTTTCCCAATGATGCATTTTGTGCGGAGTTACTTTAATAACTATGTGAATTTAGGATTTGCGTTTAGTTGAATTCTAGGCTTTTTGCACATGTTTGAATCCATTGGAATTTGATTTACAAGGTATTTCTTGGCCTAAGCGGATTAATTCTGTTTGTTATATGCAGTAGCTCGTAAGCAAGTGCTCATTGGTGAGGCTACACATGACTACTGTTTTCGTCTTCATTTCCTATACATTACAAAGTTCTGAGCGACAGGAGCATTGCTGTTAGCTTGTTCTTCGTGTACATATTACTAGAAATGGGTAAATATCCGTCGATTACTTTTCGCAAACTAGTTAATTGATTAATCATTGCTATGATATTTGGAAATAACACTAAGTCACTTCGATCATTCATTTTCGTATGCGCGCATCTTCCAAATCGTCGGTGTAACAAAACATCTACACACCCTGCAGTTCGGGAGATAACCTCTTTCGGGGGAAAATGGTTTTTCACCCGATCGGGGGAAAATATGGCCATGGGTGGCGCCACTTTCAAATTCCTCCCCTGATGCTTTGCGATCCTACCGCGCAATTTAAACGGAAACAAACGTTCAAAACACCTGGAAAATTTAATCGGTCTTACTGTCTTAGGAAAGAGAAATTTTGGAATATTTAGAAACTTTGTTGCTAGGAAACAAAAAAGCCGGATCATGTTTGGTAGTTCACCGCGCAAATTTTGAGATATCGAGCAATTTGCCACGTTCTGTGTCCTGTGTCCTGAGCTTAAATTATAGACTCGACACAGCCGCAAGATCTGTTCAATTTTTTCTGCAGAAAGTTGTGTAAGTTACTTGTGCTAGCAATTGAGCCCATTAGTACGTTTTTGAAAGTTTCTTAAGATTTCTGTCTGTGGTGGTGAACAATTACCTTGTATTTGATCATATCCACATTTATAAAACAAAGCGACGACTGTGAAGAGGTACACACTAAGTGCTCATGAATATTCATGCTGCAAGTTTTCTCCCGATCGGGTGAATTCTCATTTTCCCCCGAAAACGGTTATCTCCCGAACTGCCCTGCAACATAGCCTAGTTTCCAAAATGTGAGTTTGCTGGAGAAGTGTCAAATCATTCTTATAAAATGAAATGAATATTACTTTTAAGGACGCGTGACTGTGTACCGTGAATTGCAATATAACTACATCCGTGCTAAAGATTGTGCATACGGTGTGCCGTTAAATGTATTGGCCCCTTTTCCTGCAGTTAGGCCGGTCACACTAAGATTCAAGTTTAATGGCATAATGATATGTATGTATTTAGGTTTAGTGGCATATACATGTCCTGCGCGCAAAAGGGGAACCCTGTGCATTCAGAGCTTGGTCAGGGGTTTTTGTACTCCTCGTGTTTCCGACAATTCTATGTTGCTGTAAATTGTTGAACTCGCTTGTTGTGACGCAGTCCCTTTACGGTTTCAATAAAAATTTTACAGGCTAGTTAAATAAATTTTGTAGCCTGCGTAGCTTACCGGATTGCATCAAATCATATTCTTTAGATATATATCGTAGATTGCCTTTGATGACAAAAAGTGACCGCACATTTATTTTTTTTTTTTCTGAAATTACGTCCATGCTTGTTTTTCGTTCATATGAAGCAGTTACTAGGTATTTAATTATTTACACTGTACATTGCCATCGGATTCAAGCTTATAATACTGTAATAACTAATTTAAAAGAAAAACAATAGAAAAACGCAATTTCGAAGATACTGACTTGGACCTCGGATCAAGACACCTTTTTTTATATTCTTCCAGGGATTTGTCATGAAATGAATGAAACAACAAGGCGGGTTTATTTTTATTTTCCAAATTAGTCTCCAGCGTTTCACATATTACGTGCCGGTGCAAAAGGGTCAGGGGATTGAGAAGATTATGGGCTTTGATATTGAGGTTTGGTGCAAAAGCTGCATAGCCCTATTTGTACGTTAGAGGAACCAACGTATGCTGATAGGTGGACCTTATAACTCGTGATATTAACCGAAAATAAAGAAATATCTATCATCAATCGTAAGAATCAAGCAAAATTTTCTTCTTTACACTTGTTTCCATTCTTTAGACATTTTTGCACACTGCTACAGGCTAGTACTTGTTTATAGTTATACGTTTATACGTTTGCCTGTATGAACGTAGCCTAATTTAGTGTGCTAATTGTAACGGCGGGTCTTATCTGGGCATGCGTGTTAAGTGTAATCTGGGGTGCATACAAAACCAAGACACGAATCAGGTGACGTAATGACCAGTGTTATTCCCGAAACACAAATTACTAGCGAGGAATCAGTCGTTGTAAGTATCCTTTCTTTGGAAAGAGACCGCTAAAGATTCCCAGGCTGCATATCATAGACACTGATGCGTTACGGATTTATCGCGCCGAGCTTCAGAGGATCTATAAAGCGATATTTTAATTATGCGGAGGCTGTTGTCGTGAAAATGCAACTGAGTTCGCTGAAGCAAGGCGCATAATTCACGGCCTCTGATTTGGTAGGCCGTGCGTGGAAGCTATTTTTCAGAAATATTTGGAGACGATTGGACTTGTGTACGTGATCATCGTCGTCTATCCAGCTAGAAGACTTCTTGCGCGCATGAGCGACCAGCACCTTATTCATTCCAGAAAGGTGATAAGACTCGGCCACGAAGCTCGATCGATATTTTGTCTTCACAGTCGTAAAATGAGTAGGTTATTGCGGCAATGGAACGAAGAAATGGCTTTTTGAATTGGCTGTTTCTCCAGATATCGAAGACTTCTATTTGAATTATGGTAAACTGAGGGTAGATACTAAATTATAAATTATCTGCCGGTGGAAAAATTAAAGACTCCTCTCACAAGTTATTTCACAAGTTATGTAGCGGTTTGAACTGAAATGTGATTCTCTGATGGTAGGGTTGGAAAGAAGGATGCATTTAAGTTTATTTAGATGAGCGGGGGACGTAGACAATCACATGACCTGAAGTTGATTTTAAATAACAGTGACGTTTCGCTCAAAAATAATGAAACTAAATTAAGAATGTACAAAATAGTCAAAATTAGTTGCAATTGCACAAGTTTGGAGGATTTCAAGGGAATGCAGGACGGTACGTCCATTGTCAGGTTGACCAACGTCTTCAGGGTCTAGTTGAAACTAGAGGAAACTATTTGGCTTACCTCAGTTACAAGATCCTGATAAAAGGAGACAGAACGTTACATTTGTACGTTATTAATCTTTTTTGGTTTCGATGAAAAGAGAAACCTATGCATTCATGATGGCGTGTGTGTTTATGTATGTGTGTATGTGCGTGTGTATGTGTGTGTGTATGTGTGTATGTGTGTGTGTTTGTGACACTTTGCTTGTTTACACGATATCTTGAGAAGGGAAGATCTGACAGTTCTCAAACTTGGTACACAGATACCCCATACTGAGAGGAAGAACCCTATTTATTTTAGTTGAGGTCAAAGGTCATCTGGGTTCACAGGGGGTTAAAAACCAAAATCCTTGTTTACACAATATCTCAAGACAGGAAACTTGGATTAATTTCAAACTTGATATGTTGATGCGTTATGATGTAAGGAAGGACCCCATTGATTTTGGTGGAGGTCAAAGGTCATTTGGGGTCACGTGGGGTCAAACCCCGAAATCCTTGTTTACACGATATCTCATTGTAGAAAACTTGGATTGATTTCAAACTTGATATGTTGATGCGTTAGGATGTCAGGAAGAACCCTATTGATTTTGGTGGAGGTCAAAGGTCATTTGGGGTCACATGGGGTCAAACCCTGAAATCCTTGTTTACACGATATCTCATGGTAGGAAACTTGGATCAATTTCATACGTGATATGTTGATGCGTTATGATGTAAGGAAGAACCCTATTGATTTTGGTGGAGGTCAAAGGTCATTTGGGGTCATGTGGGGTCAAAACCGAAAATCCTTGTTTACACGATATCTCATGGTAGGAAACTTGGATCAATTTCAAACTTGATATGTTGATGCGTTATGATGTAAGGAAGAACCCTACTGATTTTGGTAGAGGTCAAAGGTCATTTGGGGTCACATGGGGTCAAAACCTGAAATCCTTGTTTACACGATATCTCATGGTAGGAAACTTGGATCAATTTCATACGTGATATGTTGATGCGTTATGATGTAAGGAAGAACCCTATTGATTTTGGTGGAGGTCAAAGGTCATTTGGGGTCATGTGGGGTCAAAACCTGAAATCCTTGTTTACACGATATCTCATGGTAGGAAACTTGGATCAATTTCATACGTGATATGTTGATGCGTTATGATGTAAGGAAGAACCCTACTGATTTTCGTGGAGGTCAAAGGTCATTTGGGGTCACATGGGGTCAAAACCTGAAATCCTTGTTTACACGATATCTCATGGTAGGAAACTTGGATCAATTTCATACTTGATATGTTGATGCGTTATGATGTAAGGAAGAACCCCATTGATTTTGGTGGAGGTCAAAAGGTCATTTGGGGTCACGTGGGGTCAAACCCCGAAATCCTTGTTTACACGCTATCTCATGGTAGAAAACTTGGATTAATTTCAAACTTGATATGTTGATGTGTTATGATGTAAGGAAGAACCCTATTGATTTTAGTGGAGTTCAAAGGTCATTTGGGGTCACAAAGGGTCAAACCCTGAAATCCTTGTTTACATGATATCTCATGGTAGAAAGCTTGGATCAATTTCATACTTGATATGTTGATGCATTATGATGTAAGATAGAACCGAATGTATTTTCGTGGAGGTCAAAGGTTATTTGGGGTCACATGGGGTCAAAACCTGAAATCCTTGTTTACGTGATACGTTGTGGTAGGAAACTTGGATTCATTTCAATCTTGATAGGCTGATGCGTTATGATGTAAGAAAGAACCCGATTTATTTTCGTGGAGGTCAAAGGTCATTTGGGGTCACATGGGGTCACACCGTGAAATCCTGGTTTACACTATATCTCAAGGTAGGAAGCTTGGATTGATTTCAAACTTGATATGTTGATGCGTTATGATGGGAGGAAGAACCCTATTGATTTTGGTAGAGGTCGAAGGTCATTTGGGGTCATAGGGGTCAAATTCAGAAAACCTTGTTTAGGATAGCTCAAGGTATGAAAGGTGGATGGATTTCAAAATTAGTATGTAAATGAATTATGGTGAGAAGATGGTCTGTACAAGGTTATTTTTTGTGGATGTGAAAGGATATCTGGGGTCATGATCGGTCAAACTTTGAAAAACTTGTCAAAATGGGATATCTCCAGGTAGGAAACTTGGATGGATTTCCCAATTAGTATGTGGATGTGTTATGGTGAGTTGAAAGTACTGTACCTGTTGTTTTTGGTGGAGGTCAATGGTCATCTGGTATCACCTGGCATCAAACTCTGAAAACCTTGTTTGCAGAATATCTTAAGGCACAGTATGAAAGAAAAACCAGTCACTTACAGGTGGAGACAAAGGCTATTTTGGGTCACCAGTTGTTACAAGAAATGAAGCATTTTATTGAAAAGAGCATGTACGTATCATCGAAACCTCAATGCATTTTTGCATTCTGGTTAATTCTGTTAATATGGGCAAATTGGTGAATATCTATATTTCCTATTTTTAGCTCAACCAACGAAGTGTGGGTGGAACTTATATGGTACTGTGGTGTGAAAGTGTCTGTCTCTCTGTTGTAGAGGTTTCACTGCTTTCAAAGTGGAAATGATTTGCATGTAATTTTTCATGAATGATTTTTTGGGGGATCGCTACTCGGCTTGTACCTTTGGATAGGTTTGGTTGGGAAAGTTTGGAGATAAGTGCGTTTTTCTGAAAACGATATTTCTTTGAAAGTTGTGACTCCCATCGCAAGATAAGTCCTTCCTTGTAGAGTGCTGACTTTTTCAACACTGTGTCTATAATATATGCTTGCTTTATCTGTAGATAGCCTGCTGCAGGCTATTGTGGGTGCGTTTCATGCATCAGTCAAAAAGAAAATCCTACCTTGTTTCGCTCATTGTCTGTCCGCCCTATATTCACAGTTTGACTAGTACTGTATATGTAACACTTCCAAGGCATTAGTACGATATAATAGCCTACCAATTTTCTATTGAATCTCATTTACGGCATTCCAAAAATGACGTCATCACAAAAAGATAAATTATATGAATATTAAGAGGCATCAAGAGGCATGAACATATCTATGATTGAGAGTGGTTTTAGGTTCCAGTAGCAATACTCCAGGTTAACTAAATCTGTCTTGAAGATGTGCTCGCCACCACATTACAGATAAATAGCACAAAACATTCCAAACCATTTGCCAGAAAAATAGTTCGAAGCAAATCTTTAATCGACTGTACCCACACAGGTGGTTTCTTCAAAGGGTTGAGCAACAGTGGCATTGTAGCACTGGTTTTAAAATGGAAGCCATCATTAAAATAGTTAATCAAATAGATACAGGGTCGTTGTTCTCAGGATTCCGTAACACAAGAATGGATTGTTATGAATGTATGGATAAATATAGCTGTCAATGATCGTACACTATAATCTGATCAAGCGGAGTTGTATCAACTTTTGCATAGTCACTTGATCATTGGTTTCTGTGATGAGACTCGGTCTTTGCGTTTGTTTTTATTTTTCAAATGCCATATCAATGCGGATCACGTGACTTCTGAAATTGTTAACGTTGGGGTTGATGTAGGCCTACTTAGACATGGCCTTTGCCACCGTTGATCACGCAATCGTGTTATATTATCATCCTAAGTAGAAGCAAACAGTAATAAACCTTTTTAATTTGATATTTATGCCAGTGCTGAAAGTTTTGAGATACCAGTACTGTTTCAATTGAAAGTGAAAGGAAAAAAAAAAAAGATTGTATGTACATTAATTCGACCAGAGATTGATACGTTAAACATTTTTGTACTCATTCGTTTGATTTCTTCAGTTGCTGTCATGCAGAAGAATTTAATACAATAACTCAATGATTTACCAAATGTTACCGGGTTGGTGACTTCCGATAAAAGATTTCAAAATCCAACATCCACTTAAAGCATAAAACTGTGGTTAGGCGCTCATAGCAAAATCTCTTTCCGTTTATATCTCATCTACTGAGTCGTTAAGTCATGCTAGCGTGTCGAATGTTACAGCTGCATCTAGGTAGATGAATATGCGTTATATTTTAAGTATGGACCGAGGCCGAACTATTTTTGATGTGGGTGTTTTGAGTCGTCTTTAAATGGAAACTAAGTCTTTTATTCTTTGAACATCGGCCCCTTCGATGGCTAGCACCCACAACCAGTGAAGAATTGGCCCGCTGTCCCTACGTGTATGAGTAACACTTTTGGGAAACCAGTTTTTAAAAATGATAAGCCTCCGGGCGACACCACATGATCATTGTTCGGTTGGACGAAACATGTCAGCTCTTCTCCCCTCATGTGTTATATCGTAAACAGTTCCGAGATCACCGTCCGAAACTCCACGTCATCACCTGGCTAAATGAAAGCGAAAGTAGTGGTATGGGGGAATGGTATACAGGCATTTCCATCTTGGCATTGTCATTGACTAATTTATGGCGCGCTTGAAATAGGATTGAAGCAACCTCGAATCCTCACCACCACCAAATCTTCTCGCCTTGAAACTGTCTAAGTACATTCACACACCAACGTAGGTTACGTCTCCCATCAATATGTAAACATGGTGTTTATTCATGTTTGCTTCGTGGTCGAAACGATGTCGTTTGCACGTCTAGCTCAAGTTTGTTGATTGCTTTGAAACGTCGCTGTATAGTTTACGGCAGTTATTTATCGAACCGAAATGTTCAAGGGAAAAGACACGTACACCCAGAGTAATCAACGAAGTCTGCTTTAAATGTCCAACTTGAAGACATCACGTGGAATTACCACATTGCCTGCAAAGAACGGACGATCTTCAACACCCTCTGGTGGGCAAAAATGAGGACCTTTTTTCAATAATGTGCAGGACGCACGCTTGATGGAAATAACGTCTAACAATGTGACGTCAGTTTAATGATGAACGATGGAGAGGGCTTTCATTATGCGAGAAACTCTCTGAATATTTGGTTTAAAATGGTTCATCTGACCAGAAGTCAGTACGCACATAAATATTCATGTTCTCAGTGCATAGAAAAATTATTCATGCTGAAAATTGCATGTATGGTATACCACTCGAACGTACCGTACAGTTGCCATCAACAGGGACAGGATGTCAGTAACTTTTAATGAATATAGCGCATCATCCATATAATACCACTAGGGAGCTCATTTATGTACAACTCCCTTGAAGTACCACTAATGGCATTAGTTCTGGGAGTGGTATCGTCCTAGCTCGGAGAAGGGTACGGTTCCTGAAATCCACGGAAGTCCAAAGCTCTCTTTTAGTGCATGCACCTGTTCACAGTTAGGTCTGAACTAGTCAGAGAAGTACAGGATATCGGGCTACTCGGGTGGCTTCCTACTCCAATCGCTTCGTTTTTATATCATGGGTGTGGAATTTTGGCCGAAAAGGCCAAGAGAAAGTTGGAAGAAACCCTTCGTAAACAGCGTTGGACGGATTTAGTCCTATCCACACGGGCTCTTAATGTGTAACAAGTCCTTATAACATCTTTGTCGTTTGTTGTTGTCGTTGGCTTGCTTGTATGAAGTGATATATCATTAGTCCATTACTGATTCAGTCTAATGAAATGCCTTAATCCTTGAAAGACGTAGCAAGCGAAATGTTTGGTACAGTCCTTTGAAAGATCGAATCCTCGTGTTATCGTCAACTTTGTTCGTGAAAAAAAAACTTTATTCGTAAATATTAGTAAGCTACTATTGACCAAAATCAAGTTAAACCGTCGCAAGGCGTAAGTGACCGTAAAACTTGATCGTCAGTAGAGAGGTAAAACTTGGATTCTCAATAGAAAACAATGTTTCGGACAGTTATAAGTTTGTCTTTTTAGATACCGGTACAACGTCTTTCTATACCTTGAATTAACGCTACATTTTTCGTCCGAAAATCCAAGTGTAAGGATAAAACTCAATGTTTTCATCTCCTTGCATAAAATTATTGTATATTATACTTGTTATAATCAGTGGAACGATTCATGTCTAGCAAGTGTTTGAATGGCGTAGAAGAAAATGATGTGTAAGTAATGTGTAAAAAGTGATGTTGTACTGCATGTGTATGTATATATGTATGTTGGGTGTGTTTCCTACCCCCAGTCGTAAAACACAAAAAAACCAAGGCAATTTTTACATCCAAGTAACACGTAAACTAATCTGGCTTCCATTTTTCGGCATCTGACGCAAAAAGCTCGCGACTATCTCGTATCGGTGAACCATGCCTCGGTGCGACTTCTATACGAAACCAAGGTAAATTCTCTAAGCAAATAAAACGAGTCCTAATTTTTGGCGGATAAATGGTTACAGATATTTGATAAGGATGGATGGATGGAAAGTCCTTGCTCGAACAGTTTGCGTCAAATTTTGTAACGTTCAAAATGTTCTTCTTACTTATGGTTTTGCCCACAAATTAATTGATAGAGGTCACATAAATGACAGATATTTAGATTATTGTACTTATCACAGTTTTTTAACTTTGTTCAAAACTCCAATGAGAATTGAAATTTAATATTTCTAGAGCTGGAAAAGAAGGTTGGGCTTTTCACCCTTTGTCGCGTTTTCCTATATGATAATTTCCTGTTTAAAATTACACTTTTTTATCTTTCGTTTTTCTCGACTCATTGAGATGACGACTTTATAGCGTTGCTCGCATGCGAAGAGAATATTGCTTACACGGCATAAAGAACGGCGAGGCATTTGAGGATAAAAAAATACGGTAACGACTCCATTATTGCCGGCTATATTTCTGCGGCTCTTTAAAAGAATGTCGGGTTCACAAAACGTAATTTTGGTTTTGACGTCACGGAGGTTTGAGTGAAATCGGTAAAGAGAACTATTAACTCCTTTCTCCGCTTTGGGAACCAAGGGTTGTCTTGTTCACTTATGATTTAATGTGAAAATGATTTGAAAGCAGCAAAAATGTCCGTTTTTAATTGTCAGTCTGCTTTCCTACACAGGAAGGTATAAATTTATCACATAGGCCTGGCATCTTGCTTTAAATTTTGCCCGAAATAAGAAAGTATCCTCGACCGGACATTTTTTTCCGTCCAGCCAATCGCCACTTCAAAATTGACTTAGGCGCGGTAGCCGCAGGTATATACGCAGGTGAGTAATAATTGGGCTGCCGCTCTTATTCGACAAAATGCTGATTGCATGAAGATGAGGGTGGTCGGAAGTAAAAGTGATAGTGAAAGAAGGAAGCTCTCATTGGAGTGACAGCGCACTGGTGAAAGGGTCCATATCTCTACGCCAAACAGTTATTATTATGGCATTTGAATCTCAGTCTTCAACCCTCATATTCTTAGGCTCGGTTAGATTTTGGCCTAATGCTCCGTATTTACAAGATTAACAGCAAAGACTGAAAGCTTGGGCGTTTTATGAGAAATAATGGGATACACATTTCTAGCACTGTTAAGTCAGACGTGGGTGACCTGATTTTCAGATAAGTTCCATCTGATGCGAGACGGTAAAAGCTTACCTTCTTTTGCAGAGGGCATAATGTTAAAAACACTCATGCATGTAGATGTGCGCACGAAAAAGGCGTACGTAAGGCCCAGGAAATCTTTTTGGGAAAAAGGCGTAACTAGGTATGTATTCGTACGATTCTTCCTACTGTCTGTACTAACCAGACAAATAATTCAGTTCATGAACTGAGTTGCTCCCCGCAATCGATATGGCCCTACTTACCAGACTTATGTCAACGTAGTTCGTAGATATCCGTTACTATCTTGACAGACAACCCTTCAAATTAAAAGAAAGTTAATGGCATTTACCCGCTTCCGTTCATTTCGATTACGGGTTTTCCGAGATCGATTGAATGAATCGGTACGGTAGGTTGGATTTAACGCTCCTCGGCTCCTGTTCCAGTCTGAAGTGTAATTAGACGAGCTAGATGAATTCGAGGTGGCGGGGATGTCGGAAAACGGAAAGAAAGAAACTGCCGCGTGGGTAAAATGCTAGCAAATGTGGGAGTCTCAATTTTAGCAATTTGTGTCAAATGCACGGTTTGTATTCGGAAGACGCCTGCTCAAGTTACGGATGTTGAGAAGAACGAAGAGGTCGTCGCGTTATCGAGTCAAACCTTCTCCTTGCTCTGACAAATTTTCGTTTACACAGAAAAGACAATAAATAAAAGTTGAAATAAATTAAGTAATACGCTCACGTTTCTTGGCAAGTCTGTTTCAATATGTATCCTTCCTGCACCGTTCAATCACATGATAACACTCGACGAAAACCTAGCTTACCTCAAGTCATGCCATGTGTTAACTTGGAAAAAGGAGACAGAAGCTTGTATTCGGGGTGCAAAGGAAGACAGCAGGGGTAGCCTACCTAGTAGGATAGGGACAGGTAGGCACGTGTATTTCCAAGGAAAAATTTCTTCGAGGGAAGAAATGTATGTGTTCCAACAACATTAAACTTGAAATTTATTTGAAGTATGTAAATCAATCGCATTGGTTCTTTACTCCGTCTGTTTTATGTGTCGAACACAAGAAAGCATACTGTCAAATTACGACTCTGAATACCGGTAATGTACTTTCCGTTGGAAGACCTTTTTTGTAGATGCTGCTTTTTGTGTTGCATGACGTACATTGCATGTACAGATAAACCTAAAAATTTCGTTAAGGTACTTTTGTCTCTAGTCTTAATTGTTCATTGAGAATGTCATTTCCAGAGTTATGAATGCCTCACCGCCATGGTGTTAGTCATATAAACCTACTGGCCCTCGAAGATCCCATGGTGCTACTACAACGTCCCTGAATAAGTTTCAATTTGACAGGCCAGATTAACAGGAGGCTCGTTTCACTGTTTATCCACAGGGCCAGTCTACGTATATAGACTACGGACCCCACTGTTGGAAGGTATTAGAAGGCTGTTACAGATTATTAGAACATAGTATTTGTCAATTTTCATAACCCAGATGCATCTTGTGGTTGCAGATAACTCGAAAAAGTTTCTCTAACTCATCACCCTCTCCCCCAGTCAATTGGCTGCACCAAGGTTTTCGTCAGTCTCAGCCTGGCAACTCCAATGGCTGCATTTACCAGCAATGGTCAGTCAATTTAGACTGTGCAATTCCTTTCCACATGACATAACAGGTACATGGTTAAGCAAGGGAAATTGAAGCAAGTTTTATATATTGTTTTATACCTGCGTTCGTTCATGTGTCCTTTCACAAAAACTGGTAAACTATTACTTCAACGCGATATGAGTCATTGATTTGAGGTTTTTCATGTCAGGTCAGGTAACAAAGAACCCGAAGTCTCTATATTTACGGTTTTCTGCTTATTTACAGGACATTTTACTGGTTTACTGTTAGTATCAGGAAACCTAAAGGACCCAATTAATGCAGAAATACCGTATATAAAATGGTGGTGTAAATATTCCATGTAGAATTGAAAAAGTACCTAAAAATTGAACAAATACCTTAACAAGTTTACCAAGAAAATCGAGAAAAGTTTACGGGTACTACCAGTTTTTGCGTTCTCTGACGGTTACTTCTCCAATACATGGAAAATAGGTCAGTTAATTGAAGATGACATCATTAAATGAAAAAATGTATTTATTAAAAAGTCTGAAGTCTTTCCTTTATTATGGTATCACCCCCCCCCCCCCCTAAAGAAAATGTTGGAAGGATTTTTGGTTTTACTAAAGCGTGTCGTGTAGAAAAGTATTTTAGGGTTATAAGGGCGTGCGATAGTTTGTACATCTTCGATTATGGTGACATTGATTACTTAACAACACTCAAAAACCTTTGCGCAACATTACTTTCGTGCCCAAAGAGATAAGGTAGAACCGAGTTGAATAAAAATTTTAAGTCGTATTTCGTATAGGGTGGACTTATAAGGCTGGTTTATCAATATGACCATTCAGGGTAAAGTGGTGCAGATATATATCCATCCGGGGTTTGGAGCTGTACGTAACATGTACATTCATGTAGAGGGATAGATAGTGCATCTATAGTCCATCTTGGGTAGAGGGGTGCATCCTTTTATGATTCGTCTTAAGTAGATGAACCACATAATACTGTTGATACTTCAGGAAAGTGGAGATTAGTATCAAGAAAAAGTGCTATCAGAGAACTATCATTTGCAAGGTACACGAAATGTTATTCGGAAGATATGCTAAGTGTTTATGTCTTCTGGCTTATGTTATTGTCGCCAAAAGCGCATTCAGCGGCGATATTTTCAAAGCGAAGGTTCTTGAAGACCCGCATCTCAATATGCGGTTCAATATTGGGTTCCAACCATTTTCTTTCAAATATTCAAACAGGTACACAATCAGTTTAGCTTTTAAACATACTAGTGGCCGAATTTTGAAGCAATTTGAGTACTTGACATTATATTTTGTGAGAACGGTTGTTGCTATGTAACAAAATGCCTTATTAATCTCAGTGTACCAACTAATAAGCAAAATTAACGTTGATTTACATATGAAACATAATTGCAACTCACGTTTTCACAAAGGTTTTGGACACTAGGCAAAGAAAAAGTCGCCTCTTTGATTTAAGATATCACACATCGATGTACAGATGTAAGCTACTGTCCAAATTATCTGAGCCGAGAAGAGAAATGAAATTGCCTCTCCCTTACAGTAAACAGGTATGCTGTATAATTGGAAAGTTCATTAATATCCTACACTTGGTTTGCAGATAGTGCTCATGGCAGTGATACATACAAGGTAATTATCATCTACGACAAGCAGCCTTTAAAATTGACTTAATTTCAGTGAAAATGAAGCACAGGTATGAGAGCAATTTCGTCATAAAATGCATTTCATCAACAGGCAATCATCGTCGGATTGTTTCAAGTACCTCTGGATTTGTTGACAATAAATATTATGCCGTAAATTATACTGAACAGTGAACAGGTATAATGGTTTTCACTCAAAACAAAGACAGAAACTTTTACTCCTTAGAAGAGTGAAAGTTTCAACATTCACTCTAAAAAGAGAAAAATCACTCCAAAAGAGGGAATTTTTACCGTTGATCAAGTGTTTACAAGGACCACTCTTAAAAAGGAGTGATCCTCGCAGAAACTCGTTTAGGAATGAGTTTTCACTCTTCTTGGGGTAATTTTTACTATTTTTGAATGGAATTTAACACTCCAACTGAACAAAACAATCCTTGATTTCTCCTCCAATCTTGTTTTCATTTTTTCCCTGGTTCTAAAAATCAAAATTAATTAATTGACAACCAAGACCCTCAAATGTCTAAAACCCAGTTCACACTACAGCGATATCGGATCGGATAATTATCCAATTTTTGTGAGTTTTAGTTAAAATCTCCTCCATCCATTGACGAAAGAACTGAAAATTTGCCATCTTGAGTAAATATATGATCATTGTTAGAGGACGACGGAAATGAAAGGTAAACTATTTATTTCGTGACGTCACATTCATGAAATTGCGTATCCGATAAAAGCTCTCTTCGAGTGTGACGTCACGGAATGATTAGTATAATAACCTAGATTTTTGTCGTCCTTCAATACAAATCGTACATTTACACAGGATGGCAAACTTTTGTTTCTTTTTGACCAAAGATGGAGGAGATATGAAGTAAAACTCAGAAAAATCGGAGCGAAATCCGATCCAATATCGCTGTAGTTAGACCTGGGTTCAACCCTTTACCGTTGTGCTCCGATCGGGGTATATTTGCGGGCCTCGAGAGTGGGCGGAAAAGCGGACGTAGCACGCCCCGCATCAGCTTCCGTAGACCATTGACCCCGTGACCTTAAACTATTGTCTCTCTCGTTGTTGTGGCCGAATTTTCGGGTAGCTACCCGCAGTTTCGAGCTCCGCGTGAAACAGTGAAGATGGGTGACAGCCGAGCTCTCCGCATGGGTCCAAAAGGACCCAAACAACGGTAAAGGGTTGAAGCATGTCTGTCATTACTGCTTTATCCGGAAGGTGCAAGTGACATGTTTTGTGTGATTTGTTTTTAATTTCGTTCTCGAGGCACCGAAGGAAGGAGATGCCAATAGTAAGACAATTAAAAATGGCAACTCAGTGATAGAATAATTGCAAAGTTTGTCATGGTACAGTCATTACTGGTCAAACAGTAGCACCGCTAGCCTGCGTAGCTTCAAGAATTGAGTGCCGTCCTCTCAGTCCCTTCAGATGTTTTTTCGTAGTGATGAGCTTCAATGAACACATTCGTTCGCTTCCGGGGTATGCATCGGTTGTTTTTCCCCATCCTAATTGATGGCGCTGTTTTCCATCGTCTTTACGTCCTTTTCTCAATTCCAACAAAATCCGCCCGCCTTCGGTTCCGTGCAACGGTGCAGAGAACTCTTTTTTTAACCTGTACTATGAAAACACTACGCAACGAGACGTAACTGACATCCCGTTCTTTGCGAGTGCGCGTCTTACGAATTTATTGAACGAAACGATATGGATTTTGTGGCGGGAATATTTCCCCAGGGAGTACCATACGATTTTGCCTTTCGATTCAGCGAGGAATAATTGTCATAAGGAACATTCCATACTTAATACGATCTTACGACGACAGAAACGCGGCACGAAAACTTCTGTGCAATATTAGGCGCTTTAAATGAAAGAAACGTATACGTGAAATGCACGTATGGAAAGTTGTTTCCCTGAGGGCTATTAAAATATTTATTACCACGGTATGATACTGCCTGTAAGCTTCGGAAGGTTTTGAGAGAAGGAAAATATGCATTTAGTGTTAAGGGTCGATTATACGCATCAGTTGCCGAAGCAGTTTGTTAACCGGTTACAAGGAAATATTAACACCGACTACTCATCATGCTATGGTTAAACTTGGATATTTAAGTATTAGCATCACTGCAGTCGTTATTGTTAATGGTTTTACCTGCAAATACTTGCACGGGTTGCACGTCGGTATGGCCTTACCTCAGGATTGATTTTACGAACACAACTACCCCTGATCGCGAATGTGTACTGAAAAGTACATGAATATTCACAGACTACTTGCAAATTGAAATTTACAAAGTACGTGAGAAACATCGCAAAACGGAAGAAAGACTTCCTTGAGTTGTAATGACTGCGTTAAGGTTTCTAAAGACGTAAGTCTGAACAAGCGCACGTGGTATTATCTTTTAACTTTGATAGCAATGGGCGAATTTGGTGCAGCATGTTTTCATCTATAATACAGCTGAACTCGTTAACGACAGCCTCGGCGCAAATCCTTTCCTCCGATGAGCTGCCGCATCTGACATAAATTACATTTTAAACGTCTTTTTATCACACCGTCCCCGCCATCATCGGTTTTTTAACAGTTTTACTGTTTTAAAGCCTCGCCGAAATGGATCTGTAAATCCAAGCATGAAGATTTGATCACCGAAGCACTGAGGCAGATAGAGATCGCCAGAATTACACGAGCTCTACCGGCGTACTAAAAACTTTATGTAAGCAAATATCCTTTAAAATTACGGCGAAAATCGTCGTGTATAAATTACAAAGCACGAGCGTTACATCCACCTATGAGGGCATTTATACGTTACACATACGTCGTTTGCTGCGCATACTTGAAAGTTCGTCGATATAAAAAGTGACAGGGCCGCTTTTCTTTTTCTTCTCTACCGTTCTAATAACAGTTGGTATTTCTGCTTCCTTGCCAAAGGCAGGCAAGGAATCTATGCGATGGATATAACGTGTGTGTGTATATGTGTATCTATGTATGTAAGGGTGTACGTATGTATGTATGTATGTGATGGTGTGTGTTTGTATGTATGTATTTACGTAACGCTTTTGCTTGTGAACTCGATATCTCAGGAAGGGTGAATGTGGCTAACGTCATACTGGGTGTGTGGGTTTGGCATATTCAGTTGATGATCCCTATCATTTTGGTGGAGGTCAAAGGTCATTTGGGGTCGCGTGAGGTCAAATGTCAAAACCTTATGAACATAATATCTCAAAAACAGTAATGTGTCTAAGCTGATAGTTGGTGTGTGGGTTAGCCGTAGTGATTAGATGGGCCCTAGTGCTTTTAGGTCAAAGGGCCCTAGTGGTTGAGGCCAAAGGTCATTTGGGGTCACCAGAGGGCACATGGTCAAAGTGTTTAAAACGTGATACCTCAAGAATGGTTACAGTAAGGGATATCATACTCGCCTTGTGCATTTCCCATACAAAGTAGATTGACCCTTTCAATGTTGATAGAGGTCAAAGATCATTTGTATTTACTAGAGGTCAAGTGTTAAATACCTTGAAAATTTCTTGTAAAGGTTTAAAACGTTGTAAACATGATATCTTTAGAAGGATAGCAGTGAAGGATCTCATACTTAGCATATGCATTACCCATATTTCATAGATGATTCTCGTCATTTCGGTGAAGTCACCAGAGGTTCGAACTCAAAACCTTGCAAAACCTATACATAAATGAAGGTAACTAATTGTGATGAATCTCATACATGTTGCACCATTTGCATTGCGGATGTTGAGAAGACCATTACGAATGTTTTGGTGATTTAAGAAACCCTGTCAATTAAAAAAAAACTAGAGACTTGCTTTCTTGTTTATATAAGCTGTCTCTAGAATGTAGCGCTAAAATGCTCAGTCATACACAACTGGTATACAATATAGTTCAGTACAGTACTCTACCAGTCTAGTATCTACGAATTAAAAAACGGTTGAAGTTTTTCCGTGAAGGACCTTATGCATATGATGTCACAGAGGGAAAAGTGTGCCCTCCTTTGGGGGCAAAACAAACCAACACAGACAAGACAGTTGATTCGTCAACAACTCGAATATGTGCATAGCCTGCTACGCGTGCAGGGCCAATTTTACTGTCCCATTGTTCTGACTCCAAGGATGACGTCATTGTGTCGTCAGTGCATAAGGTCTACTGAAAGCCATCGCTCCATGCTGGGTTCAAGACCTGTAGAACCGGTTTCACTACCAATTACATGGACAAATGTTTACACCTGAAAGGCTACACCAGGTTCCAGAAAAACCCCTTTTTTGAAAAATCCTCAAAAATCAAATTCTAATGGCATATAGGCCTACTCGTTTACGTTGGGTGTTTTTCCAATACATTACTGTTCAAAGTGCATCATTTTATACCTCCAAATCAAATAATTGGAGTCCCATGTAATACCTACATTTCAATGATATATCACAAGAAAAAAAAACGAAAAACTTTACGGTATTCTCAACTTAAAGCAGAAGACCTCATTGCCGTACCCTTGACAATCGTTCGAAATGAAATGTTACAATTGTCAACTATACGCTGTAAGAACAAAATTGACATCCCTTTCGCATAACGAATAAAAAATCGCTAAGTTTGATTTTGCAGCAAAATACCCTCCTTTGTCATTTTTTGTATGAACATGGTTTGCAAATAATCTTAAGTGACTCCCGCATTGGGGCCAATATTTGTATGGTTGTTGGCCTACATAGTTTTGCGCGTATATCTGTACGTCTTCGTGCCTGGGGCCCGTTCCACAAAGAGTTACGCAAGATCTTAAGTATGATTTACTGTTGGCCTAAGTATGATGAATCAAACTTAAGATTGTGCGGAGCTATTTGTGGAACGGCCCCCTGGATTCAGTATTGTATTATTGAATACCTCTTGTCTGTCTACACTCTATTAAATTAAAATTCAGTGGAGTACATAGGAAAGGATACACAAGACCTCCCTCATCAGCTCATCGCCGTTTCCAGCCTGTGAAAATCACTCAGTACAGTGTCCTCGCTTAACCACGCCCACTTTCGGGCAAAAAGTCAATAGTCATTTCGTTGGTCAGTTGGTCGTCGACTGCTTCTCGGCCAGCTAACGTATTTTTACAGTTTTGCCCGACAGTCAGGGAAAAGGGCGGGGGACAGTGACGTCAGTTAAAAAAGACTTCATAGGGATATGTGATACACTGCAGTTTTGCCTTGCAGTCAGAGAAAGTAGCCAGGCTAGTGACGTATGTGAGAAAAAAAAAACTCTATAGGGGTATTCGGTTTATAGGAAGATTGAAAATGAGCGATTACGGGAAGGCGTCACATAAAGTTGCGTTGATGCTAAACCATTTAAATTATTCATTGTTTCTTCACTGTAAACACAGCGTGACTTTTCCCCCTCTCTCATACGTTTTTTTATTCAATCGTTGCTTTAGTTTAATTTTTTTCTTCGGTTTCGTTCGTATGACTTTATTCTGTCCTCAAATAGTCTAAGTGTTTATCTTATCCACTTGGCAGCACGCCATATTCGTTCGATGTTCCAACGGTTAACTGCGGTGAAATAAATTAATCACATTTCGCAGTTTGCCCAATTGCACAACTTACGTTACACTTGAAAGCACACGTTATGAGTTCATAATTCCATTGAGGGAAAAATCTTCGTCTGTATCGAAAACAGATCTGTTTAAGTAACGATAATCATAAGCAATGATATGAAACGTCATAGGATTGTACTGCATTCTACCAAAGATAGGTCTGCTGGATTACTGTATATACATATTTTTATTGTACTGCATGTAAGCCTGTTAGAGCGTAGAGTACCTCCCAAACTATGTGCGACTCGATGCAACGCAACTCTTTATGAATAGATTCACTCCTACTCTGGGCTGGGGGTTGTAGAATATGTTCACGGTATACTTCCCACCTGTCGTAAAAGGCGACTGGAGGGAAAAATTTGAACCATTGTTTGATCTGCATGCAGCCTATTTGAAACGGAACTTGAACCTGGCCCGTGTTTGAAACCGGTTTTAAACTTTATCTAGTTGACACTACATAACAAAACATTCCTGTTGGTGTGTTGTGAAATCTCTATCTAGCTAAATAACCCATAGTGTTGTAATGCAAGTCGTAGTCCTCTCCAGTCTTATGCTTGTGTGGTCGCATGAGTCCGAAGTGTAACTGACCACAATAGTCGACTTCTGGAATAAAGCTCATGAAGATCATTTTATCAAAATGTGAAGAACGTGTCGTAGACATACCGAATGAAGAGCAAAGAAACGTCAAAATTCCAAGGGAATCTTTTTCGCTCTGTGACTAGTTACAGTATAAACATTTCATTGGATCGGCTGCTAACTGATACGAGACAGGCCAAATCGCATGTCGTAGAAGGGGTTTAAAACGATAAAACGCGCATTTTCCTATAAAGTTTCATCAACGTCACTACAACTTCCTCTTCTTTCATTAATTTTCGTCTCCCTTATCATGGACCACATTTCCTCTTAAAGGGAAATATTGCGTTTGTTTTGCAAGAAAAGTCTATCCTTTTAAAAGTAATATTTATTGACACAGGTAGATAGATTATAAAAAAATAAGGCATTATTATTATTTTTTTATTGTTCTGCTCAATCAATGATATGAACAAAACAACGATGCGAGTTATTACAGTTATAAACAATATTAAACATAAAACGAAGTACAGGGGGAAATAAATGCGTTACGTAATATTAAAATCAAGATGAAGGCTATTAAACCATGGCTGCCATTGTCTCATGAACGTATTTATATCAGAAGAAGTACACACATTGTAATGCAGTGATTGTATCAACCTCCTTGCATAATTTTGAGAGTTAACAAAATTTTAGATAGTGTTTTGCATTTTGCACTTGTAAATATAAAATTTGAACCATATCATCAGTACATATATACAGCTCTGTTTTCAGCTTCATCATTCAGGATGCCAAAAATCACATTCTATGGGCTGAGGTATAAGATGTTATTAGTACTAGCATTAACAAAATTCTGAAACTGTCTCCACAAAGGTTGTACTTTTTCACAGTTAAACATAATGTGGCTAATTGTTTCTCTTTCTTTTGAACAGAAAGTACAAAATTCATGATCTAAAAAATAAATTCTTTTCAATTAAGTATTTGTTTACAGAATTCTAGTATTAATTCTGTACTGCAACCAAGAAAAATAACTCTCTAAATGTAAGCTAAAGAGTAACTTATAAATTAAATTCCAACTTGAATGGTTGCTTCCAAGTTCAGCGGACCATTTTTCCTGAGATTTTATGGCTAAATGCTAATAATCAATTATTTTCTTATGGAAATCAAAGCCCCCATTTTTCGATTTTTTAAGAATAACATGAAACTCAGGAACGGATGGCCGTTTTAATTTATTGAATCTTCGACCTTTTCAAAAGCATTTAACCGCTCTCAAAACACCTTCAGATTGTACATAATCTGTATTAATATCGTAATGAAGAATAAAGTTATTGAAGGTAAAAAAATCCCATTTTCGTCAATTAAATCATCAACTATATAAACACCCTTTTGTATCCAATCTTTCAAGTACAAAGAATTCCTTCCAACTTGTATTAAACCATAAAAAATAAGGCATTATGGTAGGTAGCCTTCTTTTAAGAAATAAGTTTCTCACAGATAGAAATTCAGTTGTTTTTTGCTCAAGAATGATTTTTTTCACCCAAACTTTCAACATTTCAAATGATTCAACGTCCATGGCTCTTTTTGCGAACAGTATTTTGAAGAGATGTAGCTATTGCTAGGGTTTATGATTAAGACTGAATTGTTGGATAGTGTCTGAGCCATTTTCTTTGTACTCATTGTTGGAGCATTTTAAAACACAATATTTCCCTTTAAATATGATCTGTTTCCTCAAAAAAAAAAAAACGTATGTTAGTTCTTAATATGGCAAAGACAGCATACCCTTGTCTTGACTTCAGTTCAACACACTTTCAATTATTACAAATCAACGATATCGTGTAGAAAACGTTCGCCGACGGTGCATATAATCATTTCGCAACCAAAGCAGGGAGTTGTTGCAACTCGCTGATCGAAGTTAAGATGAAGGCATGCTGTGACGTTATCCGGTTTTATTGCTATTGATAATAGATTATCTTTAAACTTTTGACAAAGACAACTCTCTGACACAAATTTGCTTTCCCAGCCTTTGTTAGATTTTGGACCATTGAAAAAGTTAGAAGAATAGTCAAGAACCGAATTGACGTTGATGTATTTAAAAGGGGGACATATTCTAAGCATTCTGATGAAATTTTCATTCATTCCCATGCATGTTAAGTTCTCGACATATTAACATAAACTTGAAGCAAGCAGGTGTCATGTCATGAATTCTTATCACACAACATCATATTTTAGTCGATTGATGGTTGAAATAACAATGTGCAAACAGGCTCTTAAACTTTTCAGTGGTTTTTGTTTTGAGGTCCGGGTCAGGTTTTTTTTTTTTTTGTTGTAAAACATTACATTTCTTGGCTAATTACTATCTTACTGACTTTCTTGGTGCAAAATGCTTGTATAGTCAGATAGTCAATGCGTCATCTTAAGGAGATACACGCTGTTGTAAATTAATGAAGAGACGTACACGTGAGTTAGAACCACGTACCGAATAGAACAGAAGTAAAGACTTAAATGCTGTTAGGCTGAGAATAATGAGAATCATAAATAAGCCTAAAATACTTTTAGTAAACAATTCAGTTAAAGATATCCATGGTTATTACTAGTTAAAGATGACATCTATCGTCTCTTAATAGGCGTCAATTATGACTGCAGTTCTTTTCTTTAAATTGTTTATTGAAAGTCAGGGGCACCCACCCTTATGTCGGTTCCCTTTGAAAGAACTAGACCTGCGATGAAATTTATCTTGTTCTTTTGACCCTAAAGGACTTCGGTAGCGATAAACTTGTTTTTATGGCCCCTTTTGTAACACTTTCTTGTCATTCTGGTTGTAATGGTGAATGGAAAGAACGGGGCCTCCAAAAATAATATAACTACACAGTTACGTTGTGACTATAGGTCCACACAATTTTGTGTGTGTATGTGCACAATGAGTTGAACCCCGAGTAATTTCAAAGTAACTCTACAAAGCGTTTTGTTCAGCTCCCCACTGCGAAAAATTTGAGGGCGCCAGTCTAAGGGGAGACAACCACAAAGGTGCTACGCAGGCTCTTTCGGAATGTCTCGATCTCAAACATGCATATATATGACGTCGAATGGTTTGCTGATCTGCCAAGACAAAGGTGAAAGGTCAACAACGTACACTATACTTAATACTTTATCGCCGAACCCATAGAAAGATTTTTCATAGCCAAATAAAACTAGATTGTATTCAAAAGGGAGGCAATTTTAGAAGTATTTACTTCACTGTTGTGATATGATAATAAATTCATACTTGGCTGATGTATCACTTCATCCCATACACCAAGCAAACAAAGAGCGATGAATATAAGCATCTTTCCTGCTCTCTTTTCATGCTATACCAACGCTTGTTGTTATACTATCTGTTTGTCAGGACCATTTTACTACCCCGAGGAGAAAGACGTACTCCCACGTTTCCCCGTGACAACTAGATTTCGTGCAACTGGTTATTACCATTCAAAGGATTCATACGGCTCACCATAGCGGTAAGTTGAAAAGACGGAAAGCCACACTCGTCACCACATTAGAAAATAATTTAACTACATGTTAACATTTTGCTGTAAGTGAGATGTTGAAAAAAGAATACAGCCTCCTCCCTGTGGCGTGGGAGGAATTGTGAGGCGGGGCTCTAGAGTGAATTCACCCTGACTTACATTTAGAGGTAGCCTGCGTGTCCAACAACTGACAGGACGCCAAATGGTGCCTCACGATGAAGGTGGCCGTGGTTATTTATAAACATACATTTTTTCTTAGAGACTGACCTTTGTTTTAGTAGTAAACCATGCATTGAAAGGGAAAATAAGTAAAGATTTTTTTCAGAGTGGCTTGCTCATTGTATCTATCCGTAGAGATCTTAACACGACGAGTCCCCTAGAACACGGACTTCCTATGCATGGACAGAGCATACTACACGGTAGATTGTCGCTAGCGTATGTATGAGAAAAAGCGCACCAAGATGGCGGTCTGATAAGGTTTTGTGTGAAAGTTTGGACTTGCCCAAAGTCAGTCCCCAGATTTTGCAAGAAAGTTGAAATATTTTTAAAATATTGCAAGGTAAGGTCAAAATCACTTCACGTATTGCAGGAATATGATATTTTTTCCCATTCAAGTTAAGCTTTTGTTTAAATATTACAGAGTTGTCGTCAAATCAAACGATTTATAGCTTCACGGCGGCCATCTTGGTGCGCCTTTTTTTGTCCCAGTCGCTGGCGACCATCTACGGATAAGACGTACACGTTAGATGTTCTGTCAATATATGTAAGTTCGTGCCCTAGAATGAGTGCCTTTGGAAGAGGTTTGAGATGCAAAAGGGTGCCCCTTTTTTAACAAATATTTGACAATATGGAACTTTTATTGCAAACAGTTTGGATTCTTTCGAAGGCAATTTGAGTTTCCTTAAAGGCAATTTGCCAATTGACGGTTTCTGAAGAATCTGACTTTCCTATAAGCAAAATCCGAGATTGATGTTGAGATTGTTGTTGTTAACGTTAGCTTAGGCCTTCGGATAAAGACTCTCCTACAAATTGTTAAGATATCTTCAAACATTTTATTGCCTTTGTAGACAGATACATCTTTTTTGGAAATCAAGAGCTTATATTGGAGAAAATTCGGAATTTTATGAAAGAATATCAAGATAACTACCGGACACTGTAGTTGACCGGTGTCACGTGATAGTCAGGTGCCACATCATGACAAATTTCTATTTTTTTTCCTATGACGTATAGCTACAGGAGCCTTAAAAATGACCACCTTGATATAATACTACAGGTCTATATCCCCTATGTGGCCCAAGTCCAATACATCTTATCAAGAGATGAGCTTGTTTACACTGTAAAAACACTTTGATCAAATTGACCAAGGACTGGGTCAACTATTCACCGAACCGCAACTGGTCAAATATTTTGACTAAACTATGGTCAAATCTGAATACTTATTGGCCAATTTCGACCAAAAAGTGGTCAGATTTGACCATAATTTAGTCATATTGTTTGACCAAATTTGGCTCGGTGCATAGTTGGACCAGTCCTTGGTCAATTTGACCAAAGTGTTTTTACAGTGTACATTGTACCGACGACGCAGTCTTTTTTACCTGCAAACTTTGCAAGTTCGAAGACCGTGCCCAATAGGTCTTTACACCAGTTTTTCAAGAATGATGGAGTTGTAGAGAAGGGGATACAATGAACAAATTTCTCAGACAATATGAACTTTAAAACGATTTCTTTCGTGGCATTTGATTGGACGGCCTCTTTGTTTCTAATAATTAATGTTTGGGACTTAACGCAAAGGCTGTTGTCTGCAACAGCTTTGAATTTAGGCTTGTTTCCGCCAGTCATGAGGCTTTTAATAACAATTTTCAGTAGAACGACTGGAAACCAGTGTTCACACAATTGTTTGTCAATTGTGCCCGGCACTGATTTAACTTCGCGGTTGCCGGAATTGATACACTGTTCAAGTCTACATACTTGCCTCAGATTTAAGCAGTTTTTCACCATCAAGAACCAATTTTTTTAAGTTAGTTGTAAAGAAACTGTTGCTTACTTCGACTGAAATGGTACATAGTACCGCATTTTGCGTAGCGTCAAATGGCAAAAATATAATAATTTTTCATGAAGGCTGGCTACGTAAGTTAACGAAGAATGTAAGAAATGTGTCTTTTGAATGGAATTTTGGCAGTACGTCATTGATCCTAGTTGATCGAAGCTTTAATATAAGGAAATGGGCGATAAAAGCAAGATTACCCCCAGAAACGAACATTGAACAATGTCTCAAAGAGACTAGTCCTAGGCTATAGAACGTTGTTTCTTCTTCTCGAATAACTTCCCGGTAGAATTAAACGTGCATAGCTACGGATGGAGTGCTGCGATAATCATCTTTAAGGCAACGACATGTGCACGTCGGCCTCTATATACGCAACTTTTTCATTAAATTGTATTAGCTAATTGGTACAGTTCTTCCCGTTATTGATAAGCGTTAGCACTGTCATTAAGTTCACCATTTGTCACATGGCCGACGCAGTTCCGATCGTCGTCCCGGCAGTTTTATTTGTTGAATGGTGACGTGTTTATATTGCATACTCATTAAACAGTGTCAATTTACTTGCAAGATCTAATCTACCGACTGCTATGTTTGCACAGAGCTAACGGTAGTGCGTGTTTTACCGCTTTGTAAGGACGGGCACAACGCACTTTCGTCGTTAAAGCCGGTCTTAATGGAGTTACGTACTTTAGGCCTTAACGTTCATGTATGAATGCGACAATCCATACAGCTGTCGGACAGACGTAATATCTTTCGCGCCAGCAAGTCATATGGTGTATACAAAATCCATATCGAATCTCACAACATTAACCCACAGAGTACGAAGTGCACCTTTTGGGCCTACAATCTATCCCGCGTAGCGAATGTTAGGTGTTTATTCTTGCTTTGTTCTAAACCTAATGAATGCAGCAATATAGTCCTGCATGGCCGGTCTCAGGTCTGAAAAATCGTATGCAGCGAAATTTAATAGGCCTAAACAAAGCCCCTTCATATTACATGCTCTCGAACTGGGTGTCTGAACTCCAGCTTATGTCTTCCTGTTGTCCGTTGTCGCCTTTACGAAGCATGCACCTCCGAAGTGAAAGAAACAATCCGGTTATTACACTAAGTTTTATAACGCCCAATGTAATAAATAAAGTATAAGTTTTTCTCGGATTTGAAATCAATCGCGGACCGACTGCATGGTCAATTTGTTAGAGCATCACACTTGTCGGTAGTTCGAGTCCTGGCTGGGTCATACCGAAGACTGTAAAAACGGAACCTGCTGCCACTGTGCATCGTGCTCAGCATACACAATGGAGAAGAGAAAACAACTGAAGCCAGTGGGCCACAACTGGAAAAGGCCATGGTCGACACGAATTGAACCAATTGGTTGCAAACTGGTGCGTAAAACTCCAACTAACCTAACCGGATATGAAATCGACAAGATCTCCTGTCAGTGTATTACGACCACACAATTTCTATACGGTGATTGGGACAATTTGTTAAAACAAGCGGGATGGACTGGGTGAACCAGTGGCGTACGCAGGATTTTTTCTGAAATTTGGATTGTTACCGTTCAAAATGTTCGTATTTTTCAGAACTAAAATAGGTGGCAACAGTGAGTGGGCCCTTAGGGAGACAATTCCTCCCTTTGAAAGTTGTTGAGATATGATGTCCATACATGCAATCTGGTGCCACATATGCCACCTGTGTAAAATGTGCATTACTAAATTACATATATTTAAGGATCTAAAAAAATTGGTATTCGTGAGAGGGGGGGGCATTGCCAATGGTCCCCTGCGTGCGCTACTGGGGTGGACTATGGCATGAGACCCCGACTTCAAAGGGCTCCAACCAACCCGGAGCCGCAGCAGGCAAGGTCTTTCTATTATCTGTACCTCAGTGGATTTGAAGAGAAGATGGGTTTCGGGTCCTCGCTCTTTTTCATGGCCCCTCGAGGACTTCGAAGTCTGTTCTTACTGTCTTATCGAGTACCTATTATACAGGCTCTGCGCCGGGATACTCATTTTTAATTAATCAAGGGTTGTTGCAATCTTTGCGTTTAAAAATGGTCACTCCTCACTATAGGCTTTTTCTTGCGTCGTGGTTACATGTCATGTTGGTATCTAAGCCGTCAGACCCACGTATAGGTCAATTTCTGCCGAGTTTTGGCAGGAAATTGTTCTTGTGTATTGGAGAATTCGCTTTACCTCAGCCTCCTGGGCTCAGAGACTGTTTACAATATTAACTCTATATCTTAGTCATAAAATCGCCTTGCCAGTATCCTTTCAATAAACTAGACTGCTTGTGAACATATTTTTACGACCGACTGGCTGCAAGTTCCCCTCTTTATGAGTAACCCACAAATAGAATGCAGATCTGCAGTTTTAAAAAAATGACGAAATACGGAGCACTTTTACGCTGGACCTTGTACAGTAGGAGTGTAAATTATGAAACTGTTCTTCGCCATATTCAATCGCATCTCATATTTTCCATCAACATGTCACCTACTTTTTGAAAACCTTTCTAAATTCCCCTAAAGTTACGCTACAGATAGAAAAGGTAACCTGAATTACATGTGAAATCAAAGTGGAATGGCTGTAGGATGCAATACACCGATCGCCGCCAAAGGCGTCTTTGCAGGTTAGTGACGTCAACAGAATGCGACTAGGAACATAAAGCAATAGATTTGTTTGCTTCCCTTTCTGGAGGCTTCTCCTCCCGTCCTTCGAGAACATTCATGTCACTTAAAACTAATGCTCATGCAAAATTCACGAGACGACGCTTGATTCCTCGTTCCCGTGAAACACGGTCTCCGTGTTTTCGTTCGTTTGTGTCCTTTGCGTAGAGGTCACGGCTCCCCTATTATTTCAACACGACGCCGCCGTTCTTTACGAACCGCCTCATTAAAACCTCGAAATGAAAGCTTTTGATTTATAGCGTGATTTTGCCATGAGTAATGTTTCGCGCGAGAACCACGGTCCCGCTAGGCCAACACGATCCGTCTCCCTTTCTTCGAGCGACGTCGAACTGGTTACGGAAGAATAACGGTGCTCCGACTATCTCTGCAAAGTTCATGTTTTAGGGTCACAGTACGTGCCGTCGTTGGAACTTGGAGAGATTTTAAGTACGTAGCATTCATTAATAGACTATTTAGACACGTCACCCCCACTAATAAGATCTACGTTCCATCACGACTAGTGTTTTCCAAGTTGCACGAGTGTAAATATGCAACCATCTCGCCTGCAGCTGCCTTCAAGGGGCGCGCTATGTAGGACACTTTTATTACTGCAGTTTGTGGACGATGATGTTGATTGTTCGCAGCGTGTCGGTAAGCTTACAAAGGGTTTAGCGAGAGAAATACTATCTGCTTTCAGTTTCTGCGTTCATGCTAGATTCTCAATCTAAAGAATAAACTGCCTAATATTTGATGAGGAGAAGTTGTGTGTAGGCGTAGACTAATGTGTGACACATTCAATAATTAAGTATGGTCTTTGACTGCGGTAACCCAAATAATGTTATATCGTGCGCGATAAGTAAGTACTTGCCTGCAGAAGGATAGGTGGTAAGCAAATGAGTTAAATCACGAAGAGTATTGTACCAATTCCGAACCTCCGCAGCTATTTACCAAACTATAGAAATGTCATCACGACATGATATTTGTAGGATTTCCCCTTTTAGGCTACATGCAAAGCGTATCGTGTGTAGCGACCTTTGTGAAGCTTCAAAATAGTAAACACAAATCAGTCGACAAGTCTCTGCAATAACGTGAAAAGGATTTTTTTAGAACAGTCTACTAGAAGCTACCGTATATTTTCATTACATTTGGAAACCGATCTAATTCGTTGAAATTAGTATTCGGGCACACGTATTTCTACTGTTAAGGAGATATTCGTATCTCGAGTTTCATAACTCATTTAGAACGCTGTTGGTTCGTTACTTTCCCGCGTTATTGCCTCATACTTTTACGAGCTTAACTGAGGATAACGGTTTGCCGTCTCTTACAAAGAAGCCGCTTCCAAGAAGGATTATTACTTTTGTGTTGTTGCACCGGTGGACGACCTTTGGTAACAACCTGTAAAATTAATGCTGGAAGAGAAGGAGGCCAGACGACTTTGACCTCTATAATTTGTGGTGCTTCTCGAGGCACGGACCGTGAACATATTAACTGTGGTATTTGACACTATCTCGAAGAGTTGACGTCTTTTATTTGGGGTGGCTTATCAAGTTTGTTTTCCTAGGCTTGCGATAACTTCTTTAGAGTTAACGCGCGTGACTACCGTCTGCGACGGGTCGGTTGTGACCTTTGACCCGTGCCTTTGGGGTTCGATTCGGGAATAAAAGAGCTGCTTAAAGCACGCCCGACGTCACCGACAATAAAGTGCGATGATTTTAGCTGCTTGTCTACGTTTGCTAAAAAGTTTTTGTTATCAAAAGAAAATACGGTTTTGTAATTATTGTAGCATGGGGCACTATGCAGCCGCAGTTGTTCTGAAATGGGATACGTGAAGATCATACGTCTGTTGGGAATTAAACAGAAAGCTTTTCAGTTCCAGAACCATTTGCGACATTAGCATGTATACTGTTCGGTGATCTTTTTTACTTGGATGCATTCATTCATAAAGTCGTTAAA
Organism: Holothuria scabra; assembly: GCA_037179385.1. NCBI lineage: Eukaryota > Metazoa > Echinodermata > Holothuroidea > Aspidochirotida > Holothuriidae > Holothuria > Holothuria scabra. The sequence goes on from CM074198.1 coordinate 10,828,156, forward strand.
CTGGAAAATTTATACAAATTTACTGAAGCTAACAAAGTGTGATACGTAGGCTCAAGAAATTCCGTCTTGTGTACCAAATAGGATTGATTCGACAACTTTCAAGTTGAGGTAAGAATGCGCTGCATTTTGAATTAAGAAAAAGAGTTATAATCTTGAGAAAGATCCGTAGATACAACCTTATATGGCATTAAGAGCTCCCGACTTTATTTAAGTTCATTGCCGTAGAAATCATTCCAAATATTAGGTTTTATATTAAATAGTGTTATATTTAAAACGACTAAATGTATTAGCTAATATCAAAGTAAACATATCTTTTTGACGCAGGTCGTGTTCATCAAACATTATACGTTAATTATACGTTTTTTCGGATATAGGCCTATCGTTTTTCTAGTTGTTCACAAACGCCTTTTAACGGTACGTTAGGTGCTGAACCATTTCCTGCATTCTGATAACAAAAGTACATACTTTGAAATCAGTTCACAACTTTAAGACTTGTTACCGTATGATACGTACCGATTACAATAAATTGACCATGGTTATATACATCAAACCCTCTGTAATAAATGGGACCCTAGCGGTTGTAGGCGTACATGAAACTTGGCACTGCAAATGCGGCATATTGACCAACAATTATTTTCCATTGGGTTATCTAGTTTATCTACCGGGTAGTAAAAATTAAAATTGTCATTGAGGTCAGCGGTGCCGTGAACCACGGTCAACTTTTTATTATTATTCTTAACAAGACGAGTGTTGTGACCAGCCACAATGGCTATTGAACTTAAATGGCGGCGCTGTTCATGGAGGTATGTATATACATTTTGACCCAACTTTCTTACACTGTTTTAGTCTAACTCGTCGTATGTTGTCACTGTTCGTATTGTTTCCTTCTATACTCGTTCTTACAACAACAGTGGCCGTTTCTGGAAGATAGGGTTCAAGTATAATACTATAACAAAATCTTCCTAGTACTAGTCTTACCTATGATTTTAAATTTTTGGTGGAAGTCTTAAGAGCTCATTCACGCGGCCTCGCACAACTTGTGATGGATTAGTCACCAAAATATTTATGATTTTGCGCGATAACAGAAATTTTATGGCCCATAATATCATAATAATTTACCCTGAAACGTTATCTATTGATTAACCGTTCACGGATAATATTTAAGGGGTCCTGTGTTTGACGGATTTTCAGGTATGACGTCATCATCCAAGGCCAGTGCTCTCAGCGGCCTTTTTTGAATTCCCTTCGCAACCTGTACATGTATTTAAGAGTATTGTGCGGTTTTAAGTCTTGATCCTACTAGTGATATTTCGTCATTTTAAAGGCCTGTACAAATTTTTGATGGCGGGGGAAAATCGACACTTACCCAAACTGACGAGATCATATAATGATCCAAAGTGATTATGAATATTCAGCAGATCCTTCGTCGGGTAGATAAATATGCATCCCATTGACTTATTTTGTATAGTTTTCCAGCCTAAAGTTCACAGATTGCCACGTAAGAGTTATAAAGACGTAGCGAGTTTCCATTCCATTGTTTTTAGACTGGTTTATTTTTTGAGAGTATTGCGTCATAAATACATTATTGATGATATAAAACAACGTTAAATGGCCGTAATATTTAACGTGGTTACTGGTTTCCGTTCGTGCTATACATGTGGAAAAGTTAAACAACAAATCACGCAACGAAACCAAAGTCACTGCACTTCCCTTGAGCAGTCTCTCTACATGCATCTCTTATAATGGAGACATGGATTAAACATGGTTAGACCTAAATATGTATAATATACACCAGAGAGTTGCAACTTCCTGTATACACTGACTTACAGCTTACTACTGAAGTTTGACAGCAAAATCACATCATATAAAAATGCAGTTTTTGGCGCTTTGGTCTGTTGGACAATTTCTTGCCTTGACGAGCTCTTCACTCGCCTCTTCAAGTTCGGCGCTTCTCAGCCTTTTGGTTGGTAGGTAGGGGTTTGGATTAGGCGCAGGACCATTTCCTTCTGAACCTCTGGGCTTTTTATTCCACTTGTGAGACACACATTTCTAATAATGGTACAATAGCACGAACTTTTTTAAATTTATGAACAGCAAGAGTGAATATGAACCTACGAAATAAAAGCGTTTACAAACACGAAGTCATTGGAGCAAAACAAAAAAAAAAAAACAAAAAACAAAAAAAAAAAACAACAACAACAACAACAACAAAAAAACGAAAAGAGAAGAAAGTTTGTTGTTTAAAATGTCGTGGGTTTCTTTATTTTTTTTTCTTCTAAATATTAAGTTTTTTAGAGAGAAACTTCCCTTCAGAGAGGGAACCTGCTTACAACGGGAATATCTCTCCAAAGATCAAAATCAGTATTGCTCAAACTCTACTTTTTGACACTTTCTCTCTTTTAAAGAAATGAAGCGAACGGTAAGGAAATTTAGCAGGACAACCATACCGAAGGAAGGTAAAATATATAAACGCAGACAGAATGAAGTGAATGTCAGCTAAGATGGCTCAGGTTTTGGGGTTTATTGAGTGTTTTCATTTCAAAGACTTATAGACGACAAGTGGCGTTGTTATCGTCCGTTGTCAATGAGTCATTTGCACCGAAATATCCTACAGAAACCGCAATCTTAGCCAACTCAGACAAAATAGCAGATTGTATTTCCCGTTTGGCCGATAAGAGAGTTATGACAATTATGGGCTGTCACATGACCTAATACATAGTTCTATAATGTCGATGCATATGAGGTGTGTTGTATGAATGCGGACAATATGAAATCAACAGTTTAGAGGCATAAGCAGTCGCAACAACAATATGTTGAAACAACACTGCTAAATTTACATTTTTTTTATTCCTTGTCGAAAGCAGGCAAGAAATCTGTGGACAGTGATGTTTTCTGTATGTTTTGCTCTTGTTTTGAATTCATATTGAAGACCTAAACGATAAAGTCCGCATCCTTAAAAAATCAATAGATTTCTTATGTTTAACATTAGAGAGTCTATTGTGAATGTTATGGTTGTAGAAAATATACAATAGTGAAAAATAGAGGTCCCCAGAATGAATGTGAAGTTAGCCTAAGAGTGTGTGTGCGTGCGCGTGCGTGCGTGCATCTGTGCGTGTGTGCATGGCGCTTTTGCTTGTAAACCTTTGGCCATATATCTCAAGAGGAATAAAGGTTACTAGTCTGATATTTCATATTTGGTGTATGAGTAGGTCTTATTGAACAGATGATCTCTTCTAATTTAAGTGGAGGTCAAAGGTCATTGATATCACCAGAAGTCAGTGAAACACAGATATCGCATTAGAAGTATATCCGTGGAGATTTCATACTGAGCATGTCCATTGCCCATGCAATTATATGAACCCTTTTGTAGATGGGTGGATGTCAAAGGTTATTTGGAGTCGCCCGAAATCCAAGGTGAAAGCCTTTGGAACACCATTTAGTATTGAAAGGTAACAGTGAAATATTTAATACTTAACCTGAGAATATGAATCCTGCTGTTTTTTCGTAATCTATATTTATAAAACCTTTTCAATTTAAAGAAAAACACAGATTTACATTTCAGCAGTTAAGAATCACTGAGTCTTTGGCTTTCAAGTTCACTTTTTCTTCTTCATGATTTTTCATGACTTAAATTCAAGTTGAACCAAGAGATGGCACATTGTGTTACAATTTCACAATTTAGTGAAAAATCCATGTCACGTATAATTTTCAAGGGTCATTCATGAAATAGCGCAAACTACAGCACCAATTGTTAAATCCAAACTGCATGACTGAATTTTCCCTATTAATATAAAGCTCAACACTTCCAATAGTGGACTCACAGGAATCAAACACCTTTCATTGAAATCTGAAATTTTGCAAGAAGTTACTGCATGAATTTTTCCACCTTGTCCAACATTGCATGTGACTGATACTACAACATTAACGCCTGGATTGCCTTCCATTTCTGAATTTGTGATTAAAGCTCACCGATTGAAAACATCACACGTGATTAGGGAAGCACCACTTATAAAAAAGCTTACCCAGTCGAACTTAATATGCTCAGGTTGTTTTGAGTCTCGTGACATGATATGTGGTGTTTGTGATTATATGAAGAACCGTCTGAGATCATTTTCTTGGAAAGTACAACGATAGAAAGTGAATTATTTCAACTTTCACAGCAATTAAGACTTTCACCTTAGTTGATTTCTTATTCATTCAGTTGATTTCTTATTGTCGTGGTAAATGGAATTTAAACGAAATAAAGTCATGATATAAAAAATGACAAACTGACAAAAATTAAAAAATCGTTTTTGTCATTTTTGATGTTCGAAATATTCTCAGACAATTTCATCAGTAATTTTATCCTTCTGTTTGCTTCTCTCTCCCCCTTCAATTTTTGAAAGGAAACGAAGATTTCCTGCCAAAATGTGAGCTCGATGAACAAGCATGCCATTGAATGGTGCATTAGTTTAAATGTTAGAAACTCGAGAATGTTACATTACTAGTACGTGTTTCGTCGTCGAGCATGGCCCCTTTAGCCGCCGGCAGCTCTACTTACGCAGCTAGGCACGCCTCGTCTACGAAGTGCCAGCCATGGAGGTAATTTTAAACACGATCTCGGTAGGATTGATAAGCTACTGATATCAATATTAGGTGTAGCAGATAAGTCATGTTCGGCAGTGTTGATAAACAGTTCATGTAGCTGCAGGGAGTCAGTATGCATGGGAGGCGTTCTGTAGGGGACTGCTAAAGCCAAGGTTAAAATATTTTTATTACGTGCACTAAAGGCTTAAAGTGAAAGAAGCTTGGTTTTATTTAGCCATTGTGATTTTTTTTAAACTAGTGGTTCACAATTTTAAGAACTGTCTTGAGGGTAAGCACTTAAAAAGTTTAGACTTCCAACAGACTCATGTTCCCCTCGTATTAAACACATGGGAAACTGCACGAATGGATAAAGTTCAAATTAGTTTTGAAAACATTTAGTTCTCGAATATAAGTTCATTGAGCGTAAACAAATACAATAACTGAACTCGATCCAGTACTGCCTAAAATGTAGCCATCAGTGTTCAGTCATGTAATAGCTAGTAAGCCTACGTTTCTGTGTATAGTCTCATTTAAGGATCATACAAAGTCATTTTTCATTACATGAAGTTCGTAGTGGCGTGCATTTATGCCTGTACGTGGCAGTGTGCATGTGTGAATGGGGGGGGGGGGGGGGATTTTTGAGACTTTTATTTCAACATCTCATAGTAAAAGGGTGAGACTCCTATGCTGGGGTATGTATGTACATAGGTCAGCTGTGGTCATCAGAGTTTAAACACTTTGAAGCTCGTTAACATGGTATCAAGACAGAGAGCGAATCATAAAGTGCTTAAATAGCAATCGATGCATTCATTGATATAGGGGAACTATTGAAGCCCTGCAGACCAGTCACCGTAAAGTAAATTCTGAAAACCACATGATATGTGAAACAAATAGTGAATGTTTCTGAGTTTCTGAGTGCAAAAGTGTGAATAATTTCTTGAGTTGAAATACGAAATGTTCTATTCAACCAGCCGCGAAACCTAACTTGAATACATGAAATTATTCTAATGCTACCACACGAAAGAAAAAGGTTTATTGTTTTATATTACACCATCTGATATTGTATAGTCAACCTTGATTCAATTGTTGTGGACGAACGTCACAATTCCGTAACCTGTATTGGTTATGAAAGTACTTCCATCAATGTAGTGGTTTATTGGGCCTTTGCATAGTTAACCTGCGTAGCAGGCTGTGCAACATATACCTTGTGCAGTCAGTGGTTTTGGAAGCTGAGTAGCTGAGAAAATTGGCAGAGTTCTCTCCGCCGCGCGGGGTACTGCATAGCTTAAACATTCCCTAATCACGCTACCTCACCCAAAGCCAGCCGCGTGTTAGTTCGGTATATACACCTGGACTAACCAGAACTTTCATGGTACTGTACAACACGCGCTCGTGTGTTATATACTGCAATGGAAGTACATCAAAGCTCCATGGTTTAGCTAGTATTACAACTGTGTGATTGTTAATTACGCACACCACGTGACTACTAATCTTCCAATTAGATGTAGAATTAATAAGGTGTCATATATTACGTCAGCACTTCACAGCCGTTGGGCTGAGACCCACTGGTAACGGCAAACCTCTCCCAGGCGGTCCGCGAGATCCGCCTTAAAACTAAAATGTAAAGTCCGTCCCCCATCCGACCAAGGCTTGAGTAAACAAGGACAATTTCCTCATTAAAAGTAAGCATGGCATTTGTGTTCGTTTGTTTGTTTGTTTGTGAAGATTGTTAATGGCCGTGACACAGTAATCAAGAGGGCATATCGCAATTCATGTTGTCCATTTCCTCATAAGCTTCTTCATCACGGACTCAACCTCAAAAAATTCTGACATTCAATAAAAGGATTCGATAAAAGGATTCGATAAAAGAAATCGACTCTCTCTCTTGATAAATGTTTGGTTGCGATATTAAAACAAAGAGTTCACCCAGGTCAGGACATAACATTACACGAGCACACTGAAGGGACAAGACATTTTCTACTTTTTCAAGTTTTTACCGTAATAAAGTGATTTTAAATTACCGTAACTCTATCGCCTCGGGCTCTGTCTTTTCTATGCCTCTTAATCGTTGAAAGGCCAACATCGTTTTCTTCATGTTATCCCGAAAACTCTAAGAAGAGATCAAATCTAAGTAGAACAAAAAATCGGTAGCGTCGTTTAATTCACCGAGCAAAACTTCGAAGTGACTACTTCCCGGAACCTAATTCGGATAGAGCGCTAAGTAATCGTAAGTCTGGCGATGTGCGTCACCATTTGATCGGCTTTCGGTTACTTTTATCTTTACACACTTCGGAAAACTTCCAAGCTTTCTGCTTCTTCTCCGTTTCCCTGTAAACGCTCTCTATCCACGTACGACCTTTTAGAATTGCTGACGATCGATTTTAACAGCTACGTGTATATATCTTCATATTACTCGAAAAATCAATCATTAAGTCCGGTAAGACCATTGTCGTTTCTTCAATTCGGCAAAAATTCCCTGCACGAAGTGTTTCATAAATTGCTCGAACGTGTCTGTGGTGCTCTGCGGCGAATCTAAGCTAGCGGTAAACTCCATCCTGCGCGTGACAGATTGCTACTGATTGAGGCGAAATAACGTGTCCAAAGAGGCTGCCGCTGGCGGCCTTATTATGGGGCGCTATTTATGCGAAAAGAGGATAGAAAAATATCTTGAGCTTCGTGCGTTGCCGATAATTTTTGAAAGGTTTTACTCCATGTTTTAATGACTTTGTTTACGTGGCGGGCTACCATGCGTTATACGTGTTTCGTGAGATAGGTATATTTATAATTGGGACAAATGGTAAGACATGGCTCGACTCTTATCAAGAGAAAGGTTCTACGTTACACATCTCTCGAGGTCACATTGACTCTTTGTAACAACTTTGTTGGTTGGAATGGTAAGTTGGTCGCATCATTTCATCAGTGAAAATTACAAAGAAGTTACAAAAACTGTCTCCTATGGAAACGTACACAGTCAATAGTGATTGCGAATTTGTAAGGACAAGGAAGTAAATCACGGCATAGTTCGTATAACTGTGTCATTATGTTCATTTCGGCAGAAGTTGACATGACAACTTCCATTAAGCTAATATAACTCAAGTTGAATTATAGTCTATACTGCTTGAGGAACTAGGGTAGTAAAATTTCTTAAACTTGAAGGCAATAAACGAACGAGTCTATCTTTCTTCACTTTTCATATCCTAAGTTGAAAGTAACTATCCGATGCGTTAAAATATCGAGGAATTCCATTAATAATTCTTTGGCTGTTACAGTACTGCATGCTGGAGCAAGGAAGTGTAAGTTACTGAGAAACATTGTCTCATTCTCATAGCAACGGGATAGATAGCCGTGAATATTTAACAGTAATAAACTTCTCGCGAACGCAATTTTTTGACGATAAACGAGCACAAAGTGCGTGAGTAATTTGTCAGATTGTGACTATATGGTTCTACTTTCCAGTTTAGCCTAGTTGCTGCAATAGCTGAATTATGCTTAGATTTGAGAAATTTTTCCAGTTTTAAAGATCAAATAGGCAGAACTCAACCAAATCACATCTCGACGTTCGGGGAAGAGGAATAATCGATATAGCCAGGGCTCTGCTAAATACTAGCCTGCTGGTCAAGCGTACCCCGGCGATGTATCCTCTATGAAAACTTGAAAGGCAACGAGGCAGATCAGATTGAGATGGGGTAGTTACCAGGTTACGTGGGTAGGTTGGTTATGCAACAGTCTAGCCCGACTGACAACAAATTGCTACAAGTTGAATGCAGGAAGGAGAGGTCCTAAACTAGTACACTGCTACAACAGTTGGGCAAACATGGCACATGCTAATTAAAGAATACTTAAGGTTGGGTGAACCGTCATGATTTGCCCCAATTATTGTACAAAAAAGCCCGATAAATTTAGCGAAGTGGGCTAAAAAGTGTTGCTTGTACGATGTTTCTCAAACATTGATCATTTTTTGCTCAACTTTTCTTAGAGTGAATATATGAAAAAAAAAATCGTTTTTCCTTCAACTGTTTTGATTACGACAAAAAATACGCCAAAGTTAATTGCTTCAAATGACAGAATGGACTGTATAGGCCTAATTTATAGTATTTAATTTTAAATTGTTCATGTGTTTTTCTTGCATACATATATGCATTAACTACTGTAGCACTTACAATGGCAGGTTGCAATCTTTATTCAATAGGTCTATCGCGCTCCTTGGTCCGGAGTTTGACTCCTGGCCGGGTCATACCGGCGACTTTGACTATAATGTATGTGTGCTTGGTGCTCAGCGTAAGCAAAAGAGCACCGTATGTAAAACAAGTCTGTGAGCTGGAAAACCGTGGCCTGCTCGATTTGCAGGAATTTGTTAAAACGCCATCTACCTTACCCCCGCCCTTGGTGTTCAATGTAATAATATTCACTCCAACCAAACATCGAACGGGCTCTCTGTCCCGGTTGTCAGAGACGTGGGTACCGTATTACTACTACTACTACTACTACTACTACTACTACTACTACTACTACTACTACAGTCACACGCGTGTTTGGTCTAACGGTCGAACATCCGCCTCTCACGCGGAAGGTCCGGTTCGATTCCCAGGTCGAGTCATACCATTGACTTTAAAAATGGAACCTGCTGTCGTTGAGCGTGGAGAACAACTGGAGAAAAGGGCGTGGCCGGCTCGACTTGAACCATAGTTTGGAAACTGGACCGTAAAACTCATACCTAACTAACCTACAGTCACACCTTCCTTATTTAAAAGGTGAAAGGATGGAGGGTCCACTTTCCCCAGAAGCGATTAACGTATACTATAAACTGTTAGGGTACTGTGCTACCGACGGCACAGTCAGTGCATAGATGTTTCTTCTTTCTTTTTTAAGAGCTGGCAAAATTTCACATTTTGTGACACTGTCTCTAAATGTAGCACTCCTACTTGCATGGTTTATCAAATTTAGATTTCATCCATGGAAAAAAAAAATGACTGACGTATTTCCCTTATGAAAGAGGTAGAATCACATTAAAGGGCAGGAACAATCATCCCAAATTGAAGAAGTGTAGTAGACTGTCCATTTTCATGATTGGCTGTTGGGAGTCATGTGACGCCGTTTTTTCTCTTCAAATGTGAAATTTACTGGAAATAACTGCTTGGTTTACCTTGAATATGCAATAGTAAAGTCATAAAAGGTAAGAAAAATACTTTGAAGAGAAATAAGATGAAAATTGTGTTATTTAGCTTTTTCTTCAAAATAAGTTTGGGGGACTGCTCTTTACCTTTAAAACAGATATGTGCAAATATTCCACAATTTTATACCGTATCCAGTATATGGTACATCTTTCCGATGATGACCAAATTATATTTTGGGTAGATATCATACCGGTACTTCAAATAGATAAGTAGACTTAAATCTTTGACTCCTACGTCTGAATATTTCACTGTGAATAAAACAGCATCTCTGTAAAGAGCAAAACATAGTATCGTCAATCTGTTCAGAGTAGCGTTCTCTCATATATTGTAATGGAAATCGATATCGGCTAATAATGAGAGTCGATATATCGAATATTATTTAATCGGTATTTTGTGGTATCGGTATAAAGAAGTTTACCACACGTATGGAGCGATTTGGATTCTACTATAGTTGTCCTTTCTGTCTTTTCCTTACGTTTGTCAGAAAGTTAAGCCTTAGTTAACCTTCAGTAAGATTAATTGCACTGTCAGTCTTATGTTTGTCTTTATGACGAGTTGAGGTTCGTTACAATCCGTTACAATCAGTAGATAAATAAAGACGCGCGGAATGCTTCAGTTGCGGAAATCAATTACGTTATGAATGCCGCGCAGTTTTTCTTGCCTGCGAGTGTTGCCGTAATAAAGTGACGGAAATTTCAAGAAAAGGTAACACATACAAAAAATGATTGATAACAATGCAGATTGCAAAAATCTTTGTGAATTTCTTTTTTAAGATAAGCATGATCTTATGACGCGTTAGGTGTTTCCCTTTATCAGTTAATCATTTAATTTAGTTTAGACTTGATGCACCTCGGTATAAAAGACACTCAGTGGAAAATACGAAAGGCGTCAGGATTTCCTGCACAGGGTAAGAGTTTTCCTGATTGGAGACTGGCGTTTTTGCACAACAATGGGACTTCCATTGTCACTTAACCATTTGACCAATCGAAAACTTATATCAGTATGACGTCATTTATTTGCATTTTCCCCAACGTTGGAGTTCATTCCATTTATCCTGTGAGATGTATAGTCTACTGGTCACTTACAATGTTTCGACCTACTATTCAAAATGGCGATTATAAAATACGTCAGCCGAAGCCCTTACGATTGCTAATCCAAATCAAATAGCCCATTACAACAATCGCAAAAGATATTTCATTAGCTGTTATTGCAACACAAGTATGCTTAGACGTGAGAGTCAGATCTAAGACAAAACTCGTCACTACAGGGGTTGAGATGAAGGCAAACCAGCAAACCGAAGTCCTGCTTGCAGAAATGAATAAGCCTGCGCGATAGGCTAGGGAACTTAGGTGTCATGACATGTGTGGCAACAGGCAGCAGATGCTTAATTCTAAATTAAAGGGCAAGAGCAGTCGCCCCAATTTGAGGAAGTGTAGTAGACAATTCTGTTTCATGATTGGCTGCTGAGAGTCATGATGTGAGAAATTTTTTTCTCTTTTTGTGTGAAATTTAGTAGACGTTACTGCTTGTTTTATATTGAATGTGCAATATTGAAGTTATAAAATATGATGAAAGATACTTTGAAGAGAAGGAAATGTGTGCATCAACAAAAAAAAAAGAAAAAAAAGAAAAAAAAAACCTTTAACAAAAAGTGGATATTCTTCAACCGTAACACAAGTTCACTCCAAAACAAAGAAAAACCACTTCAAGAAGAGTGAAATTCACTCAAAAGAGCGAAGTTTCAATCTTGAAAAAGAGTGATCCCTGCAAACACTTGTTAAAGAGTGAATTCCCACTTTTTTTGGAGTAAACTTCACTATTCTGGATGGATGAAGTGACTTCACTCTATTAGAGAGTGACTTAATTCACCCTTTTGTTTTAAGAGCGTGGGCGAGGTACGGGTGAGGGACAGGGTCTGACAGACCAAGGTCTGTGCTAACCTCCTGTTCATCTGTTAATGTTCAACTGAGAAAAGGAAATATCGTGCAGTCTTCTACGAATGCCTGCATTCCGGAAGAGAAAGATCAGTGTATGTGCCACAGCATGTAGGGAAATTTTGTGGAGACTTCGTCTGAAATTCTTTCAACATATTTTTTAGGATTTGTTACGAGAGATGTATCAACTATACGTCGATTTCAAAAATGGGAATGCACAAAAAATGAGAACACTTAGTAAAAAGTGGTCTAACTCCGCCGTTGGCGGGTTTATCAATTGCCAATAATTAAGACTTGTTGTACACATTAGTTTGATAAAAATGCAGCGACAAACCTATCAAGTGACGTCATTGGCAGTACCCTTAGGTGGTGACCGCCTGGAGCCACCAATTCTCCCGCAAAATCGTAAATTTCGATATTGTGTTTTTTCTGTTATGACAATGGAGTAATCGGCTGCAACGTCGTCCTGCCACAAGACAAGAAGGCGGTTTCCTTGGCAACAACCGTCGAACCAGTAGATTTTGTTTATTTTGATCTTAGACTTCATTACGGACGTTAAAAATCTTATTTTGTTTTTGCAACAAATAAACAGTATTGAGTTATTTTTTGTTAGTGCGAAATCGAATGATGGGCTCGGGGCCTTCCAACTATACGGTTAAAGATAGAACACGATTTTAACTCTTTCAATTCAGTTCATATTGAATATTAGTGCCATGTGTTCTCTTCCCGCTGACCTATTTCGTGTTTCGTCTGTACGCAGTGAGTGTCGTAGACAATGAAACCAAACGTATTACGGTTTCAGTTGTTTTATTTCTATTTTGCGATTACCGGTAATTAATGGGACGTTGACGGCTCAATTGGTTTATATATCCATCAAAGCGTGAAGCCTTTGTTCGTAGGCACCATGAAGCCAGGGAGGCCTTTCAATACTTTTCAATGCTAAAATAAACCTGTCGTGAGAACTTAGTTGCATCGTGAGGTAATTAAGCTATTACAACTTCTATGTTTGTGCTTCATTCAGGTTTGAGTGGAAACAAAGTCCCTTTCGTTTTGAAAGGATTCATTAGAATTTCTATTCTAACTAATGGAACTGAACTTATAATGCGATCTTCAAAATATAATCGAGTTTCTTCTATTATAACGCCAGAACGCACGTCCGCAATGGTCATACTGACCAGGAAGTTGGGCAACTCCTTGAACTAAATCATAAACTTCTTTGTAGCTTCTCCGTGAATTACTTTATTCGGAGGGTGCCCCGAAAAAAAATGTTTTTTGAGGGAAAGAGTGAAAAAAAAATGACATCTCTACCCCTCCCTCTTAGGGTGAGCAAACCCATTTCAGCCGTTCAGAGTAGCCTGCGTGTTTGTTACCATCACATAGATATTCTAATACTATAGATGGCAGAGTAGCACACTTTAAAGCAAAAGTTTGTCGCTTCTTCTCGGTGCACCATGCGTGGCGCGCTAATGTCTCGGAGGCCGGGTTCATTGGAAGGGGGACAGCTTCAACCGTTTCTCGCATTCTCTAATGGCTATTGACTGGGTTTGGAAAGACACCTAGTTGCCTAGGTTTTTTAATTGATGATAAAAAAAAGTTTCGCTTTTTAGATATCTAAAAACAATGCAGCTCACAAACGTTTTTTTCGAAATGATTTTAAAAAACATATAGTCTCCATTGTCAACTTCAAAACGTTTAGCTTTATGAGGGCCAAAATGAAAAAAGACGATTTATCGTGCAATCGACCTAAACAAGTTCAGCTTGAATTTACAAAAATGAATGATAAAAATATTGATACATTGTCTAGTTTTAGTACATTGAGGATGTGCTCTTCTCAAAACGAAACCCTTTTTTCTGATCATTTCAAATACATAGCGGTCACGAACGGTCGCAGTTTGTGGTCATTGACAAAATTCCTACTTCACTCATTGCCATATTGATTAGTAGTATCACATACACTGGAGTGCTTGGTAAACTGGTAAATGTATCGTTATCACGTGTAGATGCATCGAACACTCATTTTCTACTGAGTAAGGAGTGTTGAATGGATACTATTTTAATTGTCTGCATCGGCGATGAAGACGAGCTTATTTGACAGTTTGATAACGATGCGTATTATAATATTGGTTGCTTGAAATGAGATTTGTCTCGTATTATTAGAGAGACGGAATCGAAAATACGGGTCTCCGCTCCGCCTTTCGACAGATTTGTACATTCTTTCACCAAAGGGCAATTAAGTACAACCCACTGCACAAAACCGCACTCAAAACCCCTCAATATCTAATGGATTAAGAAAGAATGATTCCACACAACTTTCAAGTAAACTCAACTATCTGAAAACGTGGATCTGTGAAGTCTTCAGTATTACCCGTTCAGAGGTTGAACTCCAGACCGCCCGGCCTGCTAGTTGGTTGTGTCGGAAAGATCAACGGTTGACGGAGTTATTATGCAGTTTAAATAAACTTTGTGATACCATGTGATGGAATATCTAGATTAGGCCTATCGTATTTTATACTCGTAACTAGACGAAACATTGGCTGTAAATATTTGCCAGCCACTGTAATACTTCTATAACTTAAGTGTGGGAACTTTGGACCCTTCATACTTTTTAAATCATAAGTGCATTCATTGTTACTAAGTTTATACAGCTCGTTACCTCAAGCTATAAAAACGTTTGACTCTCAGCTCTGTGGAACCAAAATAGCAGACAGGTTCACGCTGAATTTTCATTTATGACCTTACGGTGCGATGCTCACATTGTTTGATTATACATACTATGACCTAAGCGTACCCAATCAGCGAATAAAAACTGTCTGCAACATGCCTCCTTCTTTAAGTCATGGTGACGTCATTATTTAGAATTACCTCCTCTACTACAGGGATTACACCATAGGTTACCGTCCGCTGTCTTTGTTTGTTATTATACATCATGAATGTTGTCGAAGCTTCGATGAATACCACGAGTAAATCTTTGTGCAGATGGGTATTGTTTCGAGCATGATGTACACCTGGGTTGCAGAGGATGATTTTGCAGTTCTTCTTGTATTCAGCTCCATTTGGACTCGGGTTTGTAGAATATGCCCACGGTATTCCGTGCCTGACGTATGGGGCAACTACAGGAAGGGATTAGGTTTAACAACGAATGTTTGAAACCGTTTTAGCTTACTTACTACAAGATGACACCATATAACACACTTGGTGTTGGTATCTCGTTAAATATCGGTACCATCTAAGTACCTAAAAGTTGTTCCTTCATCCATGCTCCGAAATTAGGGGGAATAATAAAGAAGAGTCAGCTCATTAAATTTTTGGTCATGAGGAAACAATGTGTCATAAATTTCTTACCAGAACTTCCTCATTGGATCAAGTGAGCTTCCAGCCGTCTGCATTGATACCGTATAAGTTTGTGGAACTAAAGACAGGGTTTACAATCTGCGATAAGTATTTTATAGTATCAAAACAAACGTTTAATGCTTTAATGTGACTTTTTGTTAAATATCCATATAGTGTATAATCATCACTTTGACGTGTTCTGCTATTTGTATCAAGTTGAGTCGTTTATACGCATCCGTAGTATGGACGCTTTAATCGCGTTTGAACTCTCGGGCTATCAACTCGAGGGGAAGACGTAAAAACGTGCCGACGCAATTGATGGATTCATTTGATAGTTTCGAGTGTTTCAGTTTAAAGGAGTAAATAGATAATAGAATCCGGTCTGCACAACTTGTTCGATGCAGGGAGGAAAGTGAAGTGCAATGGTGCGCGGTGGAAGGTAAATACACAAAGTTTGTAACTCCGATTCACGTTACTCGGCCGAAGACGGAGAAAGTGCAACATCGTTTATCATGTAATTTAGGGTCAGAACAGGGAGTTGTAACTCCCAGGTCAGAGGCGGAAAAGCAGTTAGAGTTGGAAAAATGTCCCTGACAATATGACGTGAATTTTCTTTGGGCCTAGCTGTATGTAGGTCACATTGAACTGCAACATCAAAACAGAGTCTTAAGGCTCCTAACCAGCGGAACGGACGAAGTTTTTTGTTCAGTTGATTGCTTCGAAAAACCAGTCTTAGAGGGATGCAGCCACAGAGGCGCTACGCAGGCTATTAGTCTCCTGGTTGAAAGCGAAGACAGAGCAGCACACACACATTTAACATGGGACAGGGAGTCATTGGTCATTTGGACTGAGAAATACCATGTGCAAAGATTACCCAACAAAATTTAGTTTCTATCAGAATCGCTATAAGAAATTATCGAGAACCTAATTTTGTCTCTTTGGGTTAGTATTGGTGCATGAAATATGCAAAAGGAAACATTTAATTACCATTTTTATCACGTAAGATGCATTCTTGCTTCTTTGTCTGATACAGATGAAGAAACGTAACATTGACCACACTATCATTTCATGTCACACAATTGGAACCGTTTACAATCCGAAAGGACCCTGGGCCTTTCACATTTTACTTTGTGCTTCCTGGTTTACAGATGATTACAGAACTTAATGTTAATAATGATTGCATCACTTGTGTGTTTGTGTGTGTGTGTGCGGTGTGTGCATGAGTGTTTGTACGTGTAGCTGTGTGTATGGGTGTTTGTGCTTGTGTGCTTTCGTTAGCAAACAGCAACCTAAAACTGTTACACAAAATCTTAAGAGGGATAAAATTTGCCAAAATGTGGGGAGTATACACTGTTTCTGATGCAGGTCACATGTAATCTGAACTCAGCGGAGGCCAAACACAGGAACCTGGGAGATATTTCACTGAAGGAACGTATAGGTGCTCAGCAGGGCTGGAATAATGTTAATTTCCCAGGAAGGGAGTGAAATTATTTCCCTGGAAGGGAGTTAAATTTCCAACAATTACCTCTATGTTTTCATGTAGAGAAGTGCGAAATTTCCCTCCAATTGCCTAAATTTCCCTCCAGATGGCAAAATTTCTCGGGAAGGAGCCTCCCAGCTTCCCAACTTTTTCCACCCATGGGTGCTCAGTATAATTAATGAACCATACAGCTTTTTTTGTCGGTTGGGGTCATCTGAGTGTCACCAGAAGTCAAACTCTGAAAGTATTGTTTTCCGATATCACTGAAGGAAGTATGAATTGTTTTCATATTGTGTGTAACACATGATTAATTGATTATATGAATCTACTGAAAGTTTTGATGAAATTCAAATTGTTTTATGATGTCAGTTAAGGTTAAATAGCTAAGGCTCTGTAAGTCCTCACCTCTATATCTAAGCATGGAAGCCGATATAGTACTTCTGTGATCTAAGCAGGTAGAACTTTTGGATAAATTTTATTCTAGCATATTAATGAGTACGGCACACATGTTGGGAAAAATATGGTGAATATTCCCTTCAGCGGTGTCAATATCATAAAGAAATTAAAGGCTATGTCTGATGAATGTGCTGCGAATACATTTAAGGTGTCCCTTATTGTAATCCATATCTATAAAAAAATAAATGAAAAAAAAAAATATTATTTTTGGAAATCAGTTCACCCTGGCAATTGCATATGAAATATGTCTTCACCTAGGCTACTAAAATAGAAAAATTTCCAACGTGTGGAAATTTGCCTATTTAGTCTTTGGTTAATCCTTAGTATTGTATTCTGTATAGTGACACAGCTCAAGTAAGTTCGAGTAAATCGAAATCTCAACGCATTTTGGCATTCTGTTTTAGTTTTGTACATTTGGGTAAACTGTTTCAATTCTTAAATTACCTTAAAGTAAACTGACGGCGCACCTTTGGATAAGATACGTATCGTTTGCAAAATTCAGTGATGAGATTTTGACGAAGATAAAAAAAGCACTTCCAAATTATTGAATAATGTTGGAAATTGAAATAAATTATTTATGCGACCACAGCATAAAGCTTTTTAGTGGGATGAACATTTCAAGAATCGGTAAACGTCAGATTTGTAGAAGGTATATTTGTAATGACTTTCTCCTTCTTTGACAATATTAAAAATGAATATTATAAGCTTCATAAAGGCAAAATGCCCTCATCCACTTTAGATCAATGAAGTAGGATAACTTATTCTGTGGATGGCTCTTAAGTATATCATGTGACAGTTTTTTCACCCAAGATCGAAATATGCAGAAGTGACTAGTTGATGTACCCTGAATATGAAATATTTATGTTCTGAAATTCCAGGAAGGGATATAGGAGAAAATTTGTAGGGTCTGACTTAGTTGTTCTACTTTAGCCCTTAAACATTATCGGTTTGTATGATATGAGCAGACACACAAAAAATGACAGATTTCATTTTTCATGTTTGCTTGGACAATTTGTGCGATCCTCTAGGTCCTGAGACTTTTCATAGTTAGCTGGTTGTTTACTCTCTTAAATCAATAGATTTAAAATTAATCTAACAGAATTGAAATTCATCTAAAAGAATGGAATTAGTGACCAATCCAACGTCCGATTGGTCACTAATTCCACTCTTTTAGATTTAAACTGCAATATTTTAAATGTTACGATTTAAGAGAGTATGACCGTTTCATCTTTCAATATAGGCTACTGTTTTTGCGAAAGTAGAAGGGAGTGAGCAGGTTTTCCTCTCCTCCCGAGTGAGCGAAAAATTGAAAAAAAAACCCCAAGCCGGCTCGACAATGGGTTGGAAACTGGCCTTAAAGGCCCAGTTCTCTCACCCCAAACAGTAGCAATTCTCCTAACCTTCTTGCTGAAGCCCCTCACACAATTGTCTGAAATTCATCCTCATCCAGACACAATCTCAGTTTATTGCTTCAGTGCGAGTATAGAAAAACTCAATTTATATAATCAACACTCTCAGTACCGTTCATGCTGTGCAATATAAGCTTTGGCACTCTGAATTGTTTGAATTAGCTGTCAATCAAAGAGCTGAGCCAATTGAGAATTTCGGTACCCGGGTACCAAAATTGTAGTTTGGGGTAAGAGGTTTGGCCCTTAAAACCCAATCTAACCTAACCCTGTCCCTCACGGGGTGTTCTCTAGCTTTTGGCGTTTTACCTTAGGCCTGTGTAATCGCTGCAGTCACTTCCAATTTTGTTGTCAGCAGTTTATTTCATCCCTCAGTAAAACCAGATTTGAAACGTTAGGGAGATGTTGAACGATTATGAGAAATCGGTAACTTTCCCCGAGTCTTGCTGCATGGTGTAACTGCTTGGGCAGGTAGCCATTCTGGGTTAGTACAGATTGGAAGATACCGTGACGGATGTGAAAGTATGCTCCTGTGACCAAGCTAATAAAGGTACCAATAGATACAGTATACGTTACGTTGATTATGCTTCATACAGCATTTACCACTTTTTTCGCTGTTTCTCGGGGAAGGAAGAGCGCATAAAGATATGTTTTATCGTTATTGCATTAACATTTTTTTTTTAATTTTCCTAGTTAGTCGATCATGCAATTTTCTGAATTTGCAAAAGCAGCTTTTTCCTCATGTTGTCCCGAAGTTGGTGTTGAAAATGTTTCAGTGGAGTGATGTAACATTATTTTGTTACTACAATTCTGGACAACCAAATATTTGCAGACCTAGCATTTGTTTTTCAATACCGAAAGTATGTCTGATTGATCCACATTGTGGAGCTAAAACTACTGGTAATCTGAACATATGCACGTTGTGTTTCTTAGATTAACTTTTGTCTCGGCTGTCATTTCGCACGTCTCTGTCCTTTTGGGGGCTTTGGGTTGTTTCTACCCGTAGGCGATTTAAAGTGTACCTCAAGTCAAAAAATTCAAAATATGTATTATGGAGCATGAAAAAATTAATTCTTACAGTCCAACTCCCATCTTCGTAGGACATTCCTGAGCTGAGGTATAAAATGTTGATATTTATTCATTTAAAACAAATTGGTCCATTGCGCAACAGTTTGTGACTTTCTTGAGTACAACTCACATAATCTGCTTTGTTTCCCTTTAAAATTAAAAATGTTTTTATGACCTTGAACACTTCCTGTTTGTCTGGATAGCATGTTGCACAGAGAGGGCTTAATTAATTATATCATCCCAGTAGAGTAAGATGTAGTACAAGAATGACATCACAAATTATTGCACAATATGCCATTTTAAGTTTAGTGAACTAACTTCAACATTTTATATCTCAGCTCAGGAAATGTCCTCAGTAAAGATGGGAGTTGGATTGTTGAAATTCATTTTTCGTGCGCTCCAATATACATTTTTGAATTTTTTGACTTGAGGTACACTTTTTAAGTCTTGCTTTCGGGGACATTTTTGGCGCCACCCTCGCTTCCGAATTTTACCCTTCTTAGTTAGCCATCATGAATCACATCACACAAAGAAACAAACTGGTGCCAAGACCCATTCATTTGTTTTAGATGTTTTTCATGACCAGAAGGAGAGACTTTGTAAGAAGAAGTGGGTTGCAAGAAGACGTCAATGACTTATCCCAGCCCGGTAGGCAGAAACTATAACTCTGACACCGACGTCTCTAAACTCATATAGACTGAACAGACCTTGTGTGATGCGCGTATGGTATAAGAAATACAGCTTGAAAGCAACACATGTCGTTTTAGGTTAACTTAAAATTTCTAAGAGAATGAGAGCTTTTCTTGGGTGGAAATACTTATATGAAACCGATGATTATGAGAAAAAAGGTTCTTGATTATGCATGCCATCAGTTTACCCCCCCCCCCCCCTTTAAGTTGTGTACTCGGCTTTCTATACGTTGAAGTAACGTTTCGATATTCTAGGTTAATTGATGATCCCTTTGGAGCACGCCCCTTTCTGTCGCAGTTTTCCCTTCGAGGAACTACCTCATTTGTTAATTGATCGTGTCTCGCGCGTCGCGATCGACTAACGAGATCATATCCTCGCTTTGTCGTTGTCACTGTGTTATAAAGCTGTACAGATCTTTCAAAGGATAGAAGAATATGAACGTTTAATTTCTTTTTTACGTCATTGTAGTAAACATACTGCATTATCCTTGTACGTATGGCTGTACATCTGTATAGGATGCTTATTTGTAAGCTCCTCGCATTTACAACATGCTGCAGATGGTATCTTATCCATTATTCATTTTTTTCTCATCGTGACCTGCAACAGTATCTCAGCATGGTGCATTGATTAGCATAAAAGATAGGATGCCTACCATTCATATAACATGGTATGTGATGGTATCTGAACAAGTGATCCACTTTTTACACCGAAAAGTATTCCGCTCTAATTTCAACCTCAACTTATTGTACAAAGTTGTAACGTTACCATCCGTTGAGTACCATTTGAAGAACGTTTGCACATACACCATGGAGCTGCAACAACTTACACAATCTGCGCTTACGTACCGTACACCCGTCGTGTATGTTGGAATCCGCGAAGCCAAGTGATGGTCTGATTTGGTCTGCCATAACTGGGTCCAATCAGCTTTAATCTTTCAAATTTTTGAATTACCTGTAGTGTATCACCGATGGTTGTACACTAAAGTACCCCTCGGTTCCCACAATTTCGCTAAATATGAGGACTTAGAATTGAATGTAGACAGTAATTTTCCCACGATTTATATTGGTGGGCCCCACCAACAGCCGACATTACTAGCTGTTCGGATTCGGCTATAGTGCCATCAGACCACATGTAATCATTGCTGATCTCAATAATATACCGGTACGTGCTGGATGAGTGTTCGCTAGACGATATGTGCCGTTTCTTTATTGAACTTAGATTGTATCGATTCCAACTTCTTTAAACTGACTGCGCTCATCATTGATAATGTATGGCGTGCATCTATCCATCTGTTTCTTTCTTCCTCTTATTGAATCATGAAAGAAGTGCTACCTGATTGAACTCAGCGGTTTGGAAATGGCAGCGAGATCCGCTCACATTTATTGCAGAACGAAGTATCGAAAGGGAAATATTGCAGTGGTTTTACCAGAAAACACGTCCTTTTGTTAATTTAAAACTTATATTTATTGAAACGAAGGCTGTGACAGATTATTAAAAAATAAGGAGTATATTAGCCTTCTTTTCAAGATTAGTTTCCCACTGATGAAAATTTAGTCCTTTGTTGTAATTTGTCCAAGTCACGCAAATTTTCAAATGATGTAACTTTCATGACTCTTCTTGTATGTAAAATGTCGAGAAGATGAAGCTTTTGCGAGACTGTATCGTTTGAGTTGCACTCTAAAAATAAAGATAGTGAAATTTCACTTCTTGGAAGAGTGAAACTCAAAGTTCACTCCAAAAAAGCAGAAATTCACCCCAAAAGAGCAAAGTTTTACTTTTGATTGAGTGCCTGTATGGATCACTCTTAAAAGGGTGATCTCTGGAGACACTACCGCAGTTGAGGACTGAATTTTACTCTTTTCGGAGTGAACTGGTTCACTATTGAAAGAGTGAAATAACCCTCTAATGAAGAGGATTCACACTTTTCACCCTATAAGAGAGTGTTTAAGTCATGGCCCTACTGGACAGGGGCTTCCCCCTATTAACCAACATGTTACTGAATCGTGCAGACTTCTGACCCGAGTCGAACAGATGTTATGCACTGAAGTGGGATCTGTAGTCGGGCAAAAAGTCCCCTCGAGAGAGAGAGACAGAGTCCCGTAGGGCCATGGAATGAGTTCACGCTTTTGTTTTAGTGTGAAGTTACAGGAAGATGAGATTTAACGATACACAATTCGAATTGTGTTGTTGTATAGTGTCAACTAGATAAAAGGCACCTTAATATCTATGAGGTTTGCAGTGTGCAAATATGCACAAGTGTCAGTGGCGTAGCCACGGGGAGGGGGTTTTGGGAGTTAGAACAACCCCCTCCCCATAACCCAATCTTGCTATGCAAGAAACACCTAAAAAACGTTTTTTCCTCACTATCTTTAGACTTTTCCCTCATATCGTGCCCCAGCCCCCACCCCCTACCCCATGACACGAAAACCCTCCCCAATGACACAATCCTGGCTACGCGCCTGATAAGTGTTCAATGTTATTTGGACAGATACGATTTGAAAATGAGTCTTCATTCTTCAACAATCTGGCAAACATGGGAGGCCGATCCTGAGGGTAGGGGGCGCTTAATACTGAACAAATTTAGGCCTGTGCTATATCGGACGTAACGACGGTAACCTTTCTATTTAAATTGAAAGTGGAAGTTTTTATAAAAGTGATCTTTTGCTATACACGTTTAGCATCGCGTTCTATTTTATCGTACAATTGTGTAGCGTTCATTTTCATTTTAGGCAGTTGATCAATTTATTTGTTAAAGATTGTGATCATTGTTGTCGCATGCAATCACGCAATTTTTAGAGCATCAGCCATTAAACGTTACTCTGAAACAGTAAATTCAGGTCATAAAATGGATAGGTTTCCTTTATTTATGATACCGTAGTAGGTATTTGATGTAGTCTACACTGCCATACACTTCACTCTTTACTTCGAAGTGTACCCCAAGTCAAAAAATTCAGAAATATATTTTGAAGAGTATGAAATATGAATTCTTACAGTCCAACTCCCATCTTCATAGGACATTCCTGAGCTGAGATATAAAATGTTGAAGTTAATTCACTCAACTTAAAATGGTACATTGCGCAATAATTTGTGAAGTTATTGCTGTACTACACTTTGTATTTCTCTGTTTTTCGGAAAGTTACTGCACCTTGTACCAAGATGTGATAGCTCTCTTACTCTTATGGGGTGATGTAATTAATTACGCCTGCTCTGTGCAACACGCTATCCAGATAAGCAGGAAGTGTTCAAGGTCATGAAAAACATTTAAAATTTTAAAGGGAAACAAAGCAGATAGTGTGAGTTGTACAGCAAGAAAGTCACAAATTGTTGCGTAATGGATCAATTTGTTTTAAATTAATTAACTTCAACATTTTATATCTCAACTTAGAAATGTCCTACGAAGATGGCATTGGACTGTTGGAAATCATTTTTCATGCTCCTTAGTACATATAGTTTTTTCGACGCAATCGTGATTTTTTGACAAGATCTCCTAGTTCTCTATCTGATAAGTGTGGAAATTTTACATTGCCACGTGGTTTTGCGCTTTCGTGGCAGGTTTGGCGTATGAATGTAACTTCCATAGCCTACTTAGAGAAACACAAGATCATTATACACACGAAGTGTGTACAATTTCTGACAGGTAAGCAGGTTACGTGGCTAACATCACTATAAGACAGGGTTGTCCAACCTTTCGCAGCGGTGGGCCACATGTAATGGTTATGATGGACGAGGGGCCGCATCTTATACTCGTTTTTTCAATTTTTTTTCCCGACGCCTAAGGCAACAAAATGCAATCATTGTGCGTAGGGAACACTGATTCATTTTCGTTTTTGATTGAACAAATATGTAAATTTTAGCAAAAATTGATGGTGAAGTTGGGCAGAATATTCGGACAAAGTTTGTTTTTTCATATTCCTCCTGAATCATTCTCAACCCGCCCCTGTGGACAACACTCCAATGTAGCTACATGTAGGCCTAGCAGACATTTCAAATTAATTATTTCATTCAAAAGTAAGCATGCCATAGCGGACGGCGAAGCCTAAAGTTACAATCAATTAATCTGCTTATTGGATAACTTTGCAGTATAGATTATTTGACGGGCCGGACCGTGGCCCGCGTAGGTTGGACAACCCTGCTATAAGATAATGCTGTAGCACTGAAGCAGTCAGTTGTGAACCGAGATTGTTAATGACGTCGCATGGCTCTTATACTTGGCTTAATATACTGATGATCCAATACACTGAGATTTAAAGAATTTGCACTTATTGTAATTTAAAAGAATGTTTGTTTACGTGTGAGTATTCATGCCGGTTAATACTGGACTTATCTTAGGCTGTTAGGTGAACCATTTGTAGTCAGTAATATGCGAAATCCACAGCGAAGTGAGGAATATCTTACATCGTAAAAAAATGCTTGACAGTGGGTTAACGTTTTTACATCTGAGTTTGTTTTAAATATGCAGATTGAAAGTCATTATTTTTCTTTCTTCGGAGGGAGATTATATTTTACGTATTAGAATATTTTAAGGGGAAATGCAGTCACCCCAATTTAAATAAGTACTTAGAAGACGGTCCTATTACGTGATTGGCTCTCGGGAATCATGTGACATGTTTTCTCATTCCTCGTGAAATTTACGTAAAATCACTGCTTAAATGAACCCGAATATGCATTACCGGTACACATGTCTTGAAATATCACCAAAGATAATTCCAAGAGACAAGGAGGAAATTTGCGAGAGTAAAGGGCTTATCTTCTTATACCCAAACCAAAATTTTTGTAGTAGTCTACGGAAATGCTTAATCGGCTCGGCTCTTTGGTTGACAGCTACTTCAAAAATTCAGAGTACCAAAGCTTATATTCACAGCATGTACTGTACTGAGAGTGTTTTGATTATACACATAAGGGTCTTCTTCACCCACCTGAAACATAGACTAAGTCTGTGTCTGGATGATGTAATTTTAGACAGTTATGGGAGGGGCTTGGGTTAGTAGGTTAGCAGGACTGGGACTGTTTTGGGTGAGAGGATCGGACCTTTAAGCTTTTGTGGTTTGGGACAACTGTTTTCCCTTTTGAAAATGGTGAAACAATCTTAGCCTGACGAGGTAGGCTGACATCTTCAATGGTCACACCCACAATCGCCATATCATTTGCCAATCTGCACTGTACTTTTATCTCACGGACTTCATTATTTCTTCACAATATGCCTTAAATTTGTTTGGTTTCTTTACCGGGCAAGAAAACGTGACTTAAAGCCGCTTGCCTTTATCTGACCTGAATTGAGTTTTTGCGAGCCTCCTCCGCGATATACTTGTATATTACTGCCATAAAGTCCCCAGCGTGAGAGGCCTGACGGCATCACATGATCTGGACGGTTGAGGTAGTTGGCAAGCAATATGCAATTATCACCTTACCGTGTCCATGGAACAATGTTGATGTGGTTACTGTTCGTGATGTCACTACGTTGTCGTAAATTTATGAGTAGCAGGGCGGAAAGCCGTGCTCGACACAAAGGCGTTTATTATTTGACTTTCACGTCTAAAGTGCACATTTGGCTTTGTGACCCGCTCAATCTCGCTGCCGGACACCGGATCGTCGCATGAATCGTGTTCGATATGCCTTCATCGTGACGTTGGCACGCCTTATATTTCTGTAAACATGCAGTGCAAATTTGTTTGAAGCCCTTAAGAAGGCCCCTTTTCTGTACATCCTTACGCGTGTAAAATTTGGTAGGAAATGGGTCAGACAGGCAGCAACAAGTTAAGATGAAATCGAGCAAACGAGAAGTCTGAACCGATTGATGATTATACGTATGTTTGGGGCGTCAGACTCGACTGAAATAGATTGCGTATCACTTCGTAAATTACTCTGCCATTCAGTTATAGGTGATTGTAGTGCTCACTCCACTTTTTAATGGGTTGTAGTTTGGGGAGCATTGGGCAATATGATGACTAAAATTTAGCTTTGAGCTTGTAATATTGTAGGAAAGGGGATATGTTTCTTGAAAAAAATTATTAAGGTTAGGTTATGATAAGATAGAGTTTTGCGCCCCAGTTTTCAACCAATTGGTTCAAGTCAATCCAGCCACGACCTGACTTGCGGGGCTGAAATTCTCTTTTCCGTTGACACTCAACAGTGACAGTACCATTTACGGATGTTTAATCTGCATCGCTCAGTTTGTTTACGACGCTCGTTGTGAATTTAGCAATGAACTAGGACTAAAATATTCTCACAACTTTATGGTCTGAAAATTCAAAAGTGTTCGAACAGCGATACAACGTAGGCTGCGTTACTGATAGGCTATGAGATGCTTTTTAGCTGTTATAAATTTGCGCGTCATAGCAGGAAAGGTTTTAGCATATAAGCCTAATTGCTATCAATGTACAAACTGTTTGCAGGTTTTATACTGACCATTCAGTAATCACATTCCTACCCAACGAAGAGGACGGAATTTTTCCGTTCAGCTCATCGCCAGGGAGCGGCAGTCAAAAGGGGAGGCCGCCACGGAGGCGCTGCACAGTCTAATGTATTGCTGGTACCGCACAGAACTAACCCAATAGTAATCCCTGCTATGCGGAAGATATTTTTCTACGTAATAAACACCCATGCAGAAAGACATTTTGAGGCGCAGTATGGACCATGTTGCGGAAGTGCGTGTGTGTGTTAACGGAAGACCTAACCCTCAACATACAATGCGAAAATAAAGAAAAAGAAAGGTATTAAAGACAATTTTACTATTATTTCCTTCGATAATACAAAGTGACATTTCAAATAAAACGATTATGCAGGAGCCATCACAAGCTCTCCCCGCTCAAAATTATGTCAGTCATCATACCGGTAAACAAATTTTAAATGTGAGGGGTAATTCGGAGTGAAAACTTCTAGAAGGGCCAAGAGGTTACGAAATTGACCAAAATTAGGCTATGTTAGTCAGCCTCTCAGCAAGGTAGTATAGGCTAGTATTGTGCTACCTACACTGCTGTTGCACCTTTCAACAGACTATTCTCTGTTGCCTATACACTCAGTGACATTTCACTCAATGGAAGAGGGGAAGCAAGTACCGTCGGGAACGTTTTAAGCGCATCCTCCCATCTTTCAAACTTTTGTTTTTTAGTATCATAAAATCTGCATTTCGAACTTAAATATGATCCGCAGTTTAAAACACCTTAACAATGCACGTTTAACCGCAGCACCGTGTATTGTATAGTCCTATAAAACAGTCGTTAAGAACTAAAATGTCTTTTCTTGAGCCTTTTTGCAGTCCTTGGCAAGTGTTAAAGGACAGTAGAGGCGAAGAACGCTTTTTGGTGCGATGGGAGGGTTGAATCCTCCAGGGAGATGTATCTATTCTAAAGGATGTACCGGTTACCGTTTATTCATTTCAAAACATTATTTGTAAAGTTTGAGGGTAGAAAAACTTATCGAGTAGCACGAAGTTGACAAAGAAATCCTTTTACTATCGAAATTTGGTCATGTATGGAGGTGGACCACATTCCCCATAATTGTCGTGGACTATATATCCTACAGGACCTCCCTTCCACTTCGAGTGCCGGTTGGTGGTAGTCATGTTAGTATGCAAGATCACCCAGTCACACTTCTTTTCCTTTTCCATAATTTTCACTGGCTATCATAATGAGCCTGGAAGTGGAAGCCATTGAAAATGGATTTTACTTCCATAAATGCAAACATAAACACGGGCTATGAAAACATATGCAACTATTAGCAGTGTGACGCCATATCCTTCCCTATCCATGGTTCATGTAGTTTATAGATGACCTAGTAACGTGGTTCTACGTACTGCATAACAAACATCTGTCAGACTTTGCTAAGTGGGGGCGCTATTTGTGTTGAAGCTGTAAATTAGTTGCACAAATTGGAACTTCGTTAATTTGCAGTATTTCGGCGTACAGGCGTACCGCACCTTCTCAACAACGCTGTCGAGAGACCATCAATCTAATTCCCTTTACATACTCAGACAAAACAAGAGTTGGAGAATCGGCGTCCGGAATCTGCGTGAGCGGGTGTTTATTGGCTGACGTACTTACCTAGTGAGTGAAGCCGAGTCCATAATTCAAGCGAGTTGCTTTTATTGATCAGTAAATGTAATTTATTGAAGATAACAGTGTCTGCATCCCTAACGCATTCACTCACGTTTGTATGCTAACCTTACATCATTTTCCTGTAGTTGAAGGAGTCGACATTATTTTGCTGATAACTGTAAACTATATGGAGCTTATGGGAGACACGATCGAACATAGCACACAAAAATTATCTTCCACCATAAACTGATCAGACGTCACGTGACAATGAAGTCAATGCGTGTCATCTTCAATTTTATCACCACTTATCTAATTCATTCTCAAACTAACTTTATTAAAGTTACGTCTTTCCATTGTCCTGAACACCTTCTGAAAGCCGAAGTACCTATGTCTGCGCATAGTTATGCAGTTGCGTCATCAGTATTGTGTAAGTTGCAGGGCATTCTGCTCTTAACAGTTACAACTACTGTGTAGTTATTGCCTGTTTGTTTAAGTGAGCTTTGTGCGCATATGCACACAAGTGCATGAATTCGTGTTTTTCTTTTTGTGCGTGCAGTCAGTATGGCCACGGCAGAGACGTACATAGCTTTAGTTAGATTACTGAATCAAGTAACTGAATCTCGAAAGCATTAAAGTGTACCTCAAGTCTAAAATTTCAAACATATATTATGGAGCATAAAAATTAATTCGAACAGTTCAACTGCCATGTTCATTGGACATTCCTGAGTTGAGATATAAAATGTTGAAGTCTCTTCACTCAATTCAAAATGTTACATTCAGCAATAAGTCATGATGTCATTGTTGTACTACTCAAATTATAGTCTTTGTATTTCTTCGTTTTACTGTAAGTTACTGCACCTTGTGCCAAGGTGTGATAGCACTCTTACTCTGATGGGGTGATGTAATTAATTACACCCTCTTTGTACAACATTCTATGCGAGCAAACAGGAGGCGTTTAAGGTCATAAAACATTTTCTTAATTTCAGAGAAAAACAAAGCAGGTAATGTGCGTTCTACAAAAAAAAGTCATAAGGTCAACAATAGAACAAGCTGTGACAATGGAAGTTGTTTGAATAAGATTTATTGTAAAACCTCTAAAATACATATCTCTTTTAAAAATTCTAGACCTGAGGCACACTCTAACCGTACCTGGCAGAAGAAGAAGACAGTTGATTTGTGGGATATGAGCATAAGTCCCTCGTTCGTGCAAATTCTATGCCGTGATTGTTTTACTTCCAAAATGAAGTCGCGTGTTGTCGGGGCGTAAGGTCTATAATCACTTTGAAGACTAATTTACAGTTATATCTGAAGCCATCATGGATGGTCACCTAACGGTGGTGTACAGCTTACTCATTCGGTTCCTTTGCTCTCAGCACCGCATGATATGCGTTCCTATTGCAGCAGACGCTTAAATAAGTTGACGCACATCATGTGACCCCCAAACGGTCGAACTCAGTTTTAAAGTATATCCCACGTCGAGGGGCATGCGTCTTCCCTGCAGTTATACAGTAAAACGACGTTTACATGCAGGCCGCTGCCACTACTCGACTAAGTTTTCAAAAGTAAGCACGACATTTAGCGAAAGTTTG
The DNA here is from genome assembly GCA_037179385.1 of Holothuria scabra. Lineage (NCBI taxonomy): Eukaryota > Metazoa > Echinodermata > Holothuroidea > Aspidochirotida > Holothuriidae > Holothuria > Holothuria scabra. Next base: position 10,857,882 of record CM074198.1, read on the forward strand.
AATTAATTCAAATGAATGCTCCCTCTGTCAGTCTATAACACTTCGAAATTATCTGAGCGACGTGTTTCTGTGAAACAAATCTTCGACGAACAAACACTGCAGATATGTGGGGCATCTGTTTGGAGGTAAATTTATACTAAATGTGACTTGATTTAAACTTGAACTCACTCGTTTATGCAAATGGTTACAAATAAAAAAAAAACTTTATACACTTTCAACGCACATTGCCAGTCTGCGTATCCCCTGTATATTCCACCTGAATTAAATTTGCACAGCTGCTTAGGTACCAAGAATTGAAATCGTGAATGATGACTGTCACGTGGTGGAGTAAATACGAGGGACCTGAACGCACTAGGCACCACATGAAAATGTATTCCTAACACCACACATTTGACGGAAAAGCATCTCCAAATTCATACAGCAATACAGGAAGGATCCCCCGGTGGCAGACGATATTTTCAAGATGAGAAAGACATCCTTAACTGTTTTAGTACAGTGAAGACTTTGTAGTAAGGCTATTGATGTCTTCATTATGCATACACATTAAAAGTACTTTTTTCAATTTAAAGAAGACGGATAAGGGGATACATTTAGTTGATTCCTCGTCTCATTCAGCAGTTTAACAGTCATAGACGTTTATTAGGTAGATGTTAGGACACCTTGCACTTTCCTGATATAATGGGGGAGCTATTACGCAATCGCTCCCTGATGTGGTATTCAGTGGCGTATGATCAGGAGGTTACGTAATATCATGTTGTAATGTCACAGGGTCAACGACAATCCGAAGTTCAGGAAGATTATATGTAGGCCACTTTACTACGAGTCAATTCATTTTCTTTTGATATCCATATGCAAATAAAATCACTGCTAGGAATTGGTTCCACATAAATTTCCTAGTGGCACTGATTGCTTTAGATATTGGTCGTATATACGCTACTCGCCTGCTTCTTCTCGGTTGGCCGTAGGTACGTGTTCATGCAGTGACCTTCAGTGTTCATTCATGACTTAAATTTAAAGTGCAATTCTCGTCATCCGAGACAGTTCCAATTCTCCCAACTTTGCAACTCGTAGCTCCTCCCATTACAGTATAAAGCACCTCCCTCCTTGTGCGTCAGAAACGTGTTTTTTAGCTTAAAGGCCCAGTTCTCTCACCCCAAACAGTATTAATTCTCCTAACCTTTTACTGAAGCCCCTCCTACAATTGTTTGAGATACATCCTCATCCAGACACAATCTCAGTCTATTGCTTCAGGGTGAGTACAGAAAAACTTTTATGTAATCAAAACACTCTCAGTACCATTCATGCTGTGTTATATAAGCTTTGGCACTCTGCATTGATTGGCCGAATTAGCTGTCAATCAAAGAACTGAGCCAGTTGAGAATTTTGGTACCCGGGTACCAAAATTGTAGTTTGGGATGAGAGGTTTGGCCCTTTAAGGTCATATCTTAGTGAGCATATAAGGTCATGTATCCAAGCTCCTGCATTGTGTGGAATGTAAGCAGCTCTGCGTCTTTTCAAATGTCAAATTTTGATGTCAATCAAAGAACACTAACCGACCCACAATCTTCATAACCCAAAACTAAAAATGTATTTTTGGGTGATGATAAAGCGCCTTTAAAGAAACTTGGCTGTAATTATTGAGTTTTGGTCCATCTGCTTCGTATCATTGCACTTGAAACAAGCTATTAACACTTAAATCAGTTTTTAAAAGTTGCACATTGATGTTGTGCGTATAGAGCGGATGTTTAGTCTTTGACTTTGAAATTTGTTTCGTGAGCAACTGTATCTGCCTCTGTTTCGTTTAAATTCTTTTGGCAATATTCCGTTTTTAAGGAGGTTAACACGTTTGACCTAGTTGTACCTATTGCACGAAAATGTACCCTTAAAATATCCACTCCCGTGGAAACCTAGATGTGCCGCGGGTCTTTTCGTTAGTGACCGAATTCTTCGATCGTTTGTAACAAGGCACACGGCGGGAAGAACGACGTATCTAGGCTGGATGGCAAATGGATTCGACTAACGAAACTTGATTTATCAAAGACTGATCTAATAATCGTTAAAGTCTATTTATATGCGCCGTAGTTTTTGACATTTCCCGCTAGTTTTGTTTCCCAGTGCTCTAGCTATAATTCTTCACACGCATTTTTTGTGTCAAAGGATTAGCATTTGGTTACAATTTTCTGCCCGTAAAAACTTTGGGGAAGATTTGCAAATGGCATAATTAACCTTTATGGTTTTACATAATCTGAGGCAAAATAAAAGCGGCATAAGCGTTCGTCACGTCGAGAGCGTTTGTAGCGTCGAGAATTAGGCCATCGCAGTCTTCATATTCAATACTTTTCAAGATATTAATACAGAATTTTTCACATTAACTAATCTCTGCGGTAAAGAAAAGTGTATTCTTTTTGACGAAGTGTTACAGCACAGTATCGGTAATACTGCAGTTTAACCCGAAGGAGAAAAATCGAACAATCTAACAAGGAAGTGCACGTGTTATTTACAGGACGCTTACAATACTTCTAATTTAATGTCACTTAATAGCAATCGCGTCCTTCCATTATGGTATGTAACGATCAAAATTCTAGTTCCCCAGAACGACAATGGAATGGATTATCACATCACAACATTTTGCGTCTTATGAACTTATTATTTTTTCACATTTTCCTCTCCTTTCAGGTGAAGTATAGATATTCTGACGTCATCAATACAAATAAAACTTGTGTTCGTGGTCACGTGATGAATTGTTGACGTCCCAGACATCAAACAGGTAAAGTCGTCATGCATAATTATTTAGAAAGGTTGTTAAAACGTTGAATTGGGCTAGTGAACATCAAGAGTCATGGGATATTACCAAGGGGCCAAGATATGCGAATTCAATAGCCATTTCTATGTTAAGATAAACCCATCACTGTGCACGTGCGTGTGTGTTGTGACGCTTACGTACGAATTGTTTACACGATATCTTACGATCGTTGTTTCTCTCTTTATTTGTCTTACATTTTTCTATTCACTTTTACCTTGCTCCTCCCTCTTTCCCATCCTTCCTACTTCCTCCGCCATCCAGAATTGTTACGTTGTAAATTTTCATGTTTAACATTAGGCCTAAAGAAACCTATCGAATTTCTCTAGCCGTTGGGACCTATGCAGCTTTTAAGCGAATATCACATTTACATCGCACATTTACCCTTTGCTGAAAGATGACAACGTAAAGTTGAAAGGACCTTCTGTATAAAAGAGAGGCCTCTCAACCGAATATAGCATATTTCGCGTGCCATACTATTCCACGCTAATAGGCAAGAACGTTCATTTTTTCTCGACCCATAATTACTTAAAGTTCGTGATTAAATTCGCCAGTCATCCTGTTGTGCTGTAAATCCAGTGGCATCAATATCCGTCATACGATCAGTTATCTACCGTAGACGTGTCGAGAGTAGTGGGAATCCGTGCTACAAAAAACGCTAGAATATTCATATTCACGTTTGCGAAATTGCGTGCGTTATCGCCTCGTCAAAGCATGTGTCTAACTCTCGCTAATAATTTAATGGTTATTTTGTGTCCCACTTTCATATCGTAGATTGTAAATGTATATTAGCTTTGTCTTCGGGGTTATAATTGAGTCTATTGTGAACGGCGCGATAAGAAACGAAGAAGGCATACCTGTACAATCAACGAACAGGAACAGTTTTCATAATGAAAAACTTTGAAAACGCTTACAAGGACACGAGCATTTTATCAGAGTTCATTATGAAATAAGATACACACTAGTTCTGTAAGACGGTGGCGTAATGACAAATCATGACAGCATGATATCCCAACCAAGAGACTGCTCACACTATCAAGTGTGCATATATTTGGGGTATTGCAATAATGTTTATCTGAATTCGTATAAAATGGTCAATAATGTCTGCCAATTTCCTGAAGAGGGTCCTTCTCCCCGCCTCAGAACCCAAATCCCACCGTCTTTCATATGCAACAGAATTAATGGTAGGCTAAGTTGGAAATTTCTTCTAAGAAGAAACCCGTGAACTGAACTTTTTCCCGACGTATGACCTCACCCACGTTATCCCAGTATTCCTTAGGCATGCACTGAATTTACATTCATTAACGATACTGTCAGTGAAGGGGCCAACTTCTGCTGCTGCGTCGATTGTCACCTATTTTGCCGCCGTGAGTCGACGGCAACATTCCCGATAGCCTGTCTGACGCCTCTTCATCGTGTATAACCGAAGAGTAATGATTCTCATTGGTTCGTTTCCTGAGATCGGTAAACGCATGAATGAATGGCACGATTGGATTTGGGGCATCAATACTTCCGCAGAACGTCAGCATCAGCCGTCCGTCGGTAAACGTCCGGCTGTTGGAGTTCGGGTGTTTATCAGGCAGGCGTAAGCTTCAATTGATCCATCAGCACGGTGGTTTGTTTTCCCGCCAATTAACAGTCGATGTTTCAATCCCGACGACGCATCGGAAACCTCGCGGGAATTTGAAAGAATCGCAGCGTTTCGTTCGACAGGTCGTTGTCCCCCGCAATAGCTGCTTCATTAGTAAGCCGCTCGTATATCCGCGACGAAAATCTTCAAAGATACAACGGGGAACATTTCGGTAAACGTTTTGATGGAAACAAAAACTCTACGATCGGATTAAAGAGGTTTACTGTGACTTGGGTAGTGGCAGAAGCCTAGGAAAGTTATCCATGCATGTTGTTGCTTGGGTCACAAAACTTTACCTATGTGTTCTAATGTCCCTAGTGATATTGTTCCACTAAAGTTTACTATGACTCTTGCAAAGGAGGGTTCCAGTGATTTCGGAAAATTCAGACAAACGTTTACTTTATGCGTTTGACTTCATGTCTTTGTGAAAAGCTTTTGACTTTTTGTACAGGCACCTTCCGCGGAAAATGCAACTATCAGTTACCTATTGTATGTTCGGCTGAACTCATTAAGCAGGCTAAGTCGTGTGTTTTATTGAATGCCTATATAATAGAAAATCAACACTATATGTTACTGTTACGTCAGTCAGTTCTTAAAACGGCCTTAATATTCTTGGGCATTTGTAACGCATTCGCTTATACGCCAATATTGATATCTTGAAGTAGAATCTTGAGTTGACAATCATACGGTCACTTGGTGCCGGTAATTGTAACACTGCGCCTATGTGTGATTTGCTTAGCATGTGAACATGCTATTATTTGTAAACATGCTAGATATTTCAAGATAAGAAGCATATATTCTTACAATGCATTATGGGTAGATGCTTGATATTTGGTGTTGGTCAAAGAACACGTAGATTACGAGATAGTTAACTTGAGTAATATTGTAAAGACAATTCACACTATCCTAAAACTGAATGTTTGGGTATACTACAATGGTTCAAATTTTAATTTTGTGATCACCCCAGGTATTTTGAGATGAACAAAGGTGAAATACCGGTATGGAAAATTGTGAGTACCAAAGGTCGAATCTCCAACGTGCACTGGCGCTTAAAACATGGGGCGATGCGCACTTTTTAACAAAAAAATTTCTGGGCCGACTAACGATAGACTAAATTCCTACTCTACCACGTAAAGCCCCGTCCACACTATAAATGCGACTCGATGCGATGGAACGCTTAACAACGAGATTGTTCAGACGCGTTGCGAAGTGTGGAATACTTTGCAACTAGCTGCAAGTAGACGCGCAACCCAGTTTCATGCGACCGAACATGTCCGGTTGCATGAAACGGAAACGTGCAACTGACAGCAATGACGGACTTCTGGAATGAAGCCTGCGAAGTCCAGTTAATCGAAATGGACAGAATACATTTATGTCTCTTCAACGTAACAAATAAAGAGTATGTTGAACGGTAGAATTTTGCGTGAATCGGTTCATGGACCCGTGACTTGCTGTACAATGTGGACACTATGCTCTTAGAACTAGTAAGTCGTCAGTCGCTCACCACGACACGACAGTCTTGTCGCAATAAGTCGCGTCGCAAAGTGTTGACGGGGTTTTATATTAACAGAGAATACAATCGATACAATACAATGACAACGGTCAATCAAGAAACACAATGCGTATCATCCGGAAACACATATACAGTTTATTTGTTTTGCCTTGTGCTGGTATTTGCATGCATCATAATAGTTAGGAGACTACCGTCAAGTTTCTAACCAATTGGTCTAAGTAAGGTTCGCCACTGCTTTTTTCCAGTTGCGGCTCACTGTCTAGTTTTCCTACTGCACTGCTTATGCTGAACTTCAAGCACACTGTGACAGTAGGCTCCCCTAGTGTTTGGTATGTCCGGGATTCGAACTCCAGACCTCTGTCATATCACGGAACCACATAATTTTGTTGTAAGTCAGACAGTCAAAGGTCACTAAAGAGACAAACCCTGAAAAACATGTAAAATGGGACACTTGCATCTCAAGGAAGGCTGTAAGGGATCATGGGTACTTCTATCCCCGTTAGAGTGAACCGGGGAGGTTTCTTTGTATTCATCCTGTTCTAGAATGGAGCCATACATCTGTACATGACAGATCAACCATGAAAATGGTCTGAGAGCCGTGAGGATGGTAATCCTTCTGCTTCCTTGGGAAGCAGAATCCCTTCGGAAGTTTGGATGTAGCCAAATGGTCGTTTGCCAGAGATTGGTGAAGTGGCTATGGAAAAACTTCTTCGTGAGTGTGAACCGAGCCTAGGTCCGGCTCAACCACTGGCCGCTATAAAAAGTCACCATAGATTGGAGAATGTTTAAGTAGAATGACGAAACATTAGAAAAAGCATACAAAGAACACGATTTAATAACGAATTGTTTTTCATCACTTTTTGATTGCTTGCCCATAGGCTGATTGCCAACTGAAATCAATGCTGTAGCGACATGTGTTTATGTGAAGCACTTGCTTGAAGCTGGTAGTTCTCCTAAATGTAACCAATCCGTCAATTGCGGACCATGACCATAGCATATGGGGAGAAAGGTTTAGGGTGTTGTGCTTCCATAATCGATATCTTCATATCACAAGAGCAGGTATGTAGCTAGCCAAATTTGAGTGCTGGGTAGTTTTTTGATCAGGGAGTGAATTTGGGGCTAGTTTTAGGTCTAATTAGGAAGATTTGTGGTGGCTGGGGAGAGGTGTATTTGCCAGGAGTGCTGGGTGGAATTATGGAGTGCTTGGTGTCACATCCAGCACCACCCACTGTAGCTACATCCCTGATCACGAGACAGTTTATTCATGTGAGCATCACAGCGTAATTTCTCAAAAGTTTGGGTTGCAGTGAAGTTGTAAGCATCACGATACAGGCTTATTACATGCCTTAATTAAAGGATCGCTTTCATTTCACTAGCATGTTTTCACTCGAATATATCTTTGTCGTTGCTTTGAACCGGCAAGAAGCGCGCATAACATCTACAGTATTTTCTCTTCATTTTTGATTTTTGATCATTGAAATGATTCTTTTCTGGGAAAACGAACAAGTTTTTATATCACTGTTGAGATTATTTTCAGATATTTGAAACGTTCTTTCCTTTTTCAAATACTGCCGGTGACTTCAAAATGCGTTTCTTTATTTTACGCGTAGCCTATAATTCGAGTTCAAGCGCTTGGGGCGGGCGAGTGGTAGAGTGAGAGACTTGGATGTTCGCGCTAGAATCCTAACTCCCGTCGCAAAGTCACTGACATCAACCTGAAATAAGCGCGAGTGTTCCCCTCTGAGAAATACTAGCTAGCTTAAGACTTAACGCAAGGGGGTCGGTTTCAAAAGTATAAATATCTTCGACGTCACACAACCCAATTTTGCAAGGTGAAATCATCAAGACGGAAAAGACTATTTGGGCTGACGTTTTTCGTCAAAACGGTCGGTCTCTGAAAAAGATTATCTGGAGACATTTTTAAGGTTTTATCCCTGAGGAACATCGTGTTTATCCAAATAAAGTTTGTTTTCCTTTGCAAAACTGGACTGGTCAAATCAATCTTTTTGAGACAACTTTCCAGTCATAAACGGAATTTTGATTGTACATCCCTGACTGGGTTCAGGTGTAGTGATTAGTTTCATTTCATTTTACTGCGATCGTGACGACCGTGAACAAGATGCTTCATTCACTCAGTGACGTCATCGTTTGTTTATAGGTGCCTCGTATATCTTTAATTAATCGACGTCAGGATATAAAATTATGAATTTCTGATTCAAAAATACCCCCTGCAGATTAACGAAAGAGAAAAAACCTCATCAGTGCAATTTGTGCCGGGTCAACATCTCTCTTCGCCTAGAGAAAAGCGATCACTCGTTTGTAGGGGAAAAATAGGGCGAGTTCGCGGAACCATGAAATCATCAAACGATTAAATTACCGGAGTTTAGTCGAACATGAAACAATTATGGACGACAAAATTTCCTGATAAAATCAACTAGAGTGCTTTAGGGATCGTGAAACATTGAGCAGAAAAGAAGGATGTGGACTCTTGGCGGCAGTTTCATGGCTCGACACTTGTCAAGGCATCACCTCGTTCAATCTTTCTCATTATAGAAATGAAAGTGTTGGCCAATGAAATCAACTCTTTATTCCGCATATATAGGTCGCGGGCTAGAATTGAACGCAATACATTTACCAAACAAGTATTGCCATAGTAACATGATTGTCGCAAACCATTGAATTCATTCATGCTCGTCATACGGCTGTATTTCTCAACTAACATTTTATCCGCATGTGACCTATATATACACGCAGGAGTCGTACTAAAAATGAGTATCACGTAAAACTGGAAATTGATCAATTAAGAAACAAAGACGCCTAAGTGGAACTTTATCAATTTCGCGTCCATCGCAACCAACCATCGGCAAATACTGAAATAACGCATGCCTTAAAGCAGGAAAGCAGGAAACCATGCCATGTTAACTTACTTGGAAGAAATGCAGTTGCCAACGCTGTCTTTAAAACTTACCAGTTGACAAGAATACTCCTCGTCTTTTTTCTTTTCTTTTTTTTTTTTGCGCATACTGATTCAAAGCAGAGGATGTTGAGAGCAAAGCAAATGGAAGCACACGAGGATTGCGTTATCTTCTACGTGTTGAGTTTAGAGTTCAATGAGTTTTATAAACAAGTTTTATTTTAAAGCAGTAGCTCTCCGTGGAAGCATGCAACGATTGTTCAATGTAGTTCCTTTGGTTAGAGTAAGAGTGGGAGCCATAAAGAAGGCTTGCAGGATGTCTGTATTTCACTCACTGGCATTCCGCTGGAAATGAATAAAGAAAGAAAACAATATTTTTAACTTTTGTTATAGATTGCATTATTTTCCAGTAAACAGTTTCGTTTATTTGAAGAGTAACATTGTGCCATCACTTTAATGCTGTACGACTGACTCGGTTGTCTGCATGAAACGTGACAAATGTAGCAAAGGTTTCTCTCAGACCGGTCAAAACACTGTAACAGTTATCGACCGAAAGAAACATCAGGAAATGAACGGCTTGTCATGGAGTGTTTCACTTTGAGTTGGCCGTGCCATTTGTTTTCATTTTATGATTCTTGCATTAGACACGTACCTTCCGGAGGTAATGGATTACACGAACGTGATTAAACATACAAAATTAAAATTGGCCTGTAACGTCGATAATAATATGATTCAAACGACCGTCTCAATTCTGGTGACTCTTTGCCCAAATATCTTCCTTTTAAAATCTGTAACCATTTTCCGTCCACGGCACGGTTTGGGAGTGTGTTAGCATTAATAGTTAAGGAAAAACCACTAATAAATGCGATTGGTTGTTACTATCGGTTGCAAGATCACTTTTTTCCCCTGGCACTACAGGTTACGCATGCATGCAATACTGTAATTGCACTGAAGAGTGTGGAGAACTTCACACAGCTGCGCGTGGTCATTCATGAATAAATATAGGCCTAATGTTTTAAAATGACTGCATTCGAGTTTCTGCTATGGAGGCAATATTATCGAATATCGATGCAGTAGTAGGCTACAAACTATCAAGTTGGATTTGACATAAAAATAACATTTAGTTAACTTCAAAACATCATGAAAAAATGATTTCTATATAAAAAAGGAATTAGGAGAATTATCATGTGGTTTATGTTTCAAATTACAATATGACAAATACCCGACAATTTATTGTTAGTGATTCCATGACTAAGTTTGGGAGAAAAGGATATATTGACAAAAGAACGTTTAAATTGAAGTTAAGAGTTTTCATGTTCCTTTATTGTGTTGAAAACTGTTCCCATTAGGACCCCAAACGTGGTACTGTAGCCTAAATAGCAGGCGTCGGAAATTTGTCTCATTACCCTGGCCTCAACTCGGGTGAGCAAATATTTTATGTCCTGCACTTAACATGTAGGTGCTCTATAAAAAAGACAACGCTACTGTATTTTACATTGTGTCACCATAGGTCACCCTTACAAACTTTGTAAACAGGTTCCTTATATGAAACAGGGAGAATGCATACCTATTTGTTTTTACTATATTTATTTGTCTATGTTATGTTTTCAAGGCGAATCTTGTCTGCCTTGTGGAGCTTAAAAGTAAACTGATGCCTCTAAAGGTTTTCATAGTCCTGTTACGCCTGAGTCCGGATACGGCCTAGGTTCTGGACTTGAGTCGAGTTTTCCAGGACACGCAATTGATCTGGAATGGGAGGTCCAGGAATCAGAATTTGCATGGAATAAACTGCAATGTTGTTTGTACTCGGAGCTGAGTTCATTCGAGTCAACTTCAATGAAAATTAGATGAATTTGATTTCGTTTTGAGACTTATAGCTAATATTCGACAGTTGAGAAGAATCACTTGTTTTCCGTTGAAACATTTGATAATTTACCATGATAGCTTCAACAGTTCAAAGGTGGGTGGCTACAATATTTGATATATAGTAAACCTTGCCTACCCTTTAAAATTGGCAAGATTTTACCACACACTTAATTATGGGATCGACTCGAACTCTGATCTTCAGGACTCGGACTCTATCTGAACTTGGGAAATGTGCCGGACTTGGCATTGGCCCGGAAATGAGGCCACTGGCTCGGACGGGGGGAATAGTTGCTCTTGATGCAACCCTTGGGATCAAAATACGAAAACTTTGTACAGGAGGATAATCTTAGGCATGATGAGAAGCATATGACCATTTTTGGTTTCCCGAAAGGGAAAACCTATGAACTCGTGCAGACAAGACTTTTGCAAAAAATGTGTAGGATCGTGCATTTTAGTGTTGGCTTATACTATGGCTCATCGACTTTTTAAATATTGCTGCATAAGTACTACGCGACTACATAATTGTTCACTTTCTGAAGCCAAAGGCTGGCTTTTTCGAAAATTGGTTTTGATGACTCAGCCAGACGAGACCATTTACAACGTGGGCAATTGTGTGCTCTACTTCTAGAAATATAGTATTGTTTATCCTGTTTGTTTCGTTAAATGCATATTATGATAACAGATTTTCACTCCATAATTTAAACTTTGAGGAACAGCAACCTTTGACGCGAGAAGTATTTTTACCTCCTTTGAAATGTTTCAAACCTTCACTGGGCATTGAGTTACGTAATAGGTTTCTATCTAGTTTCAAATAAGATTTAGAACCTATGGAAGCCGAGCGAAAGCTTACAGAAGAAAGGCATATACGTTAGCACTTTGGGGGAAGGCATCATTCTCTCGGTGGGCCCGACAGTGATTTAAAGGCCTTCTGGTGGCTTTTCACCATTGTTTTGTTTAAAAAAAAATCCACACCGTGTCATTGGAACCCTGTCGCAATTCCTTTTCCTGACTCAACATATCTCACTTTAAAGATTGGTTACTTTTGTTAAAAAATACCGCTGCTCTTAAACAAAGCCACAAAAAGTTATGTAATGTGGGCACATTGTCTCCCATTCGTTTTGTCTTTCTATATAAGTTAAAGTCCTTTTGTCCTTGAAATTTTATACTGTGGGAATACTTAAATATCTTTGTCTGTGGATCAAGCATTACCCTTCACCATACGTCGAGTACAACTTCCATTGTTGGTTAATATTTCCTACAGTGGCATCAAAAATTGCATTCCTTTATAAATTTGTATCTCTCTATATGCTAAAAAAGAAAACTTTTCTGCATATCTTGAAGTTAATGAATTTTGTGTCCGGGATTATGCCTTTTAAAGGCATGTTCTGGTGGATTTTCACCTCTATCTTGTAAGAAAAGCAAAAGTTCTCCACAGCATGCCCTTCAAACCCTATCACAATATCATTTTCCTACCTCAAGGTATCTCACTTTAAAGATTGGTAATTTTTGTCAAAAAATACCTTTGCTTTTCAACAAAGCTGCAAAATGTTACGTAATGTGGGCAAATTGCTTCATATTCCTTTTGTTTTTCCTTATAATTGAACGTCCTTTTTATCCTTGAAACTTGATACTGTTGGTATGTTTGAAAATCTTTCCCTGTATATCTAGCATTACCCTTCACTATGCTTAAAGTTCAACGAACAATATTGCTTAATATTGCCTGCAGGGGAATCATAATTATAAATAAATTGAATGTAATGGAAAATTAATGTGCCACGATGACATCACAGATTTCCCATGATGCATCAAGTCCAGAGAAAAATTTGCAATACTTACAAAATTTGTATCTTCCGAACGCTTTAAAGCTTTGGATATGCCGTTTTCACCTTCCAAAAGAGAAAATTTTTCTGCTTATTTTAAAGTTAACGAATTTTGTCTCCAGAACATGCCTTTAATTATCCTTTCGGGAAACTTTTCATTATTAAGTTTTGCTTATAGAAGTTACGCATGCGATTTCAATTGATGAGGCGTTAATCTGTTAACTGGTTAATTAAGTGGTTGTTTTGGCATTACGGTGGTGAATGTCATTTGAGATTATCAGAGTCCAAATGTTGAGAACCGGTCAAAATTTTAAAAAATGACCAACCAGATGAGTTCAACGCATTTTGTTTCCTTTTGTTTTTATTTTGTTTTCCAAAAAAGAAATATCTTACGATAGGCCTATTTGTCAGTTTCAGAAAAAGTAAGTAGCATCGATAATTTATTACAAAATTATAAAACGGTGGTGTGGATACCTTGGGTTACGGTAGGACAAGATAAACACTTTCCACTGATACATGCTGTAGAATTCATAAAATTATCGGTTCAAGCATTTTTTTATCGGTATTTGCTTTGGATGTTGGTTCGTGACAAAGTGAACTTAAAATAAATTTGTCGCGGTCTGTCAGTAATTGCAACATATTGCCCAGAGCTTCCTGTTTTTCGGGTTCTTCCTCGAAAAAGGCAAATTATTAATGAGTTACATAACCTAAGGAGACAGAAGTAGGTTTGTAATTGTGTATTTATTTATTAAAGTAGAATTACAATGACAGAAACAAAAACCTCTCATTTTCACACAGATTGTAGTTCAATTGTTACTTAACAACATCCTTTTTGATTTTTGTAAATAACTCCTCACAAAGTCACAAACGAAGGGAATAAAAACGTGGGTTTTCTCCTACTCAACACAACTGAATTCACTCAATTTGAGAACACCGATATGACCTCGAATAGCACACGGGTCAGTGCGTGACGTCATTGTGAAGAGTCGAGCTCTCTGCCTGTTGGTGCAAAGAATCGTACACATCTGTGTTGAGCTACTACGATCACTGTGCAAGATTTCAGGTGACTTCGAATCAATGTCCAGGCTGTTGGCAACCCGCGGGTTGCGGGCGGATTATGAAAATCATGTTATTCATGTTCATATCAAAATCTGCAAATATAGGCTACCTCTTGGCAACGGTAATACCACTTTCACCTTTTCGGTTCCAATACCGCTAGCTAGATAATGCAAGTCCCTGCATAGAATAGGCCGGGGCAGTTCGCCAATACCTCAGTTTCACAACCAGTTAAGCTTCACGGGTTATGGGAGCTACTTTCTGTAGAATGTTCGCAAATGTCGACTTAGACTAATTAGGCCTAATTTATCAATTGAATGAGAAGAACACATTGAGAACAGTGCCCTGCCTGCTTGGTTCGTTCACACAATGGCTACCGGAAATCACACAAGTGGCCTGAGTCGCAGTGAACGAAATCGTGACAGTCAACTTACCACATATCCGAGAAAGGTATTAAACCCATATAAACATCCAGAAAACAAAAACCAAACGAAATAGAAAACCCTTTCAGTCCATAACAAAGTGAATAAACTTCCATAGTCCCTGGAGAAGGCTACGAGAGAACAACTGTGCTGATCCAATACACAAAAGCATACAAGTAGGCAATGCAAGCTACGCTGTTTTACTGCAGTGATGTCCCGCTTGTACGGTCCCGATATTTCGGTAACAGTGCTAATTATACTGCGTGCTAAGTTTCACTGAAGTCATAACCCTGAAAATGAAAATTAAAACGGGAAACAAAACAAGCTCACCAAGTGTTTGGATAGTCCCGTATATATAGGAGAACTCACCTTCAAGTCTGCCAACCATCGACATTCCGCGGTCAGAATGGCCTCCAACCAACCAGACCCCGAGGTCGAAGAAGAACCAGCTGAGGGATATGTTGAATTAGAATGTGTGCCGGGATTCTCCATTTAGTGATTCATCATCATCTTCAGAGGAAATTTGATGAATCAGAAAATGATGAATATGATGACATTGATCTTGAGGGAGGAGAGGATGGAGCGGAAGGTCATGTACCCAGATTGGGAGTTAACCCTTACATGTTTGAACCTGTCCTTGCTGAAGGAGCTCAACCCAGAGAAGAACAACCTGCCGCGAACCCTGCCAATCAGGGCCGTCTGCAAGTTCTAGACTGGTTCGTTTTTCCTTTCTTATCTCTCTCTCTCTCCTTTTTTAATTTTAAGTAAAATATATACTGTACGTAGGTACTTAGAAGAGTCTGTGTATGATGAATGAAGTTCAAAAAAGTTTCTTGTTCTCTGTGAAAGGCGCGCTTTGAAATTCGTATAGGCTATGAAAACGTTTAATAAGTGTTGTACGTAGTGGATGGAATGAAGAAGAGACACCCATTTAATCCCCTAAAAATCACTTTTAATCACTTCTCACTGGTCAAATTGTAAGAGAGCGGTATCGGCAATGTTCTACACGGTAGTCACCCCCTCCCCTCCCGGGCTAGGGTTTTAGGGATGTAATTGTTTGAAACCGTATTGAAAGAGTATTTTCCGGAGCATATGTGGCCTCACCACTATAAGAATACACAAACTTTCGAAGGGGGGGTTGTATTAAAACTTATGAGGGTGGCACCACTAACCACCCGACATGCACCTTCCCTCACCAAACCCGCCCTTCCTCTTAACCTCCCTAATGTGTGATAACATTTTTCAGACATCTAAAGGAGTTTAATTTCTTCCTATCATCATTATCCTTTAGTGAAGGGGTCTGTTATGTCCATTTGTTTGCAGCTTTTCTTTTCCCATTTCATAGCTACATTTGACAGTAGAAATTTTAGCTCAAAACCTTTTCCCACTATGATATGGGTATTGGCACCGGTGAGGCTAAGGAAGAAGGCTCAAGGAGTTCGTGTAAAAGTAAATTTGGGCGGAGGGCGTGAGAAATGGTGAGTTGTGACTGTCCGAAAGACCATAGCGGAGCGCTTCCACCCCATCAGTTGGCAGGGTGCGTTGGGAAAATATTGGAAAAACGCGAGCCCTTGCTGGAAATGGCATTTCCTAGGCTTGTTAGTAGAATCTAAACCTTCGATAGTCGCCTGATGAGCTTTTTTCAATAGAAGTTTCATTCTAGTAAAAACTGAGTAAATTGTAAAATGTTGAGGAAATTACGAGATATACCACTGCCAAGTTGGTGAAATGGAAAGTAATAACTGGAAATGAGCCTGTATGCACGGTTGTACATAAATTAACACTAAGCTCAGCGAGGGATCCGCACTTGTTCTGGTGCATCCCCCAACAACACAATTTCTTGGCATTTTGCGTCAATTCGTAGTTCTAGTCCAACAGCGAAACCTTTTTGGTTTGATGTGATTCACGTTGCATGCTGTACTGTACATCCACAACTAACGCTAGCTTACATATACTTTGCACGTGTGTATGTGTACACTGCACTTCACCATGTAAACAAGCTTAGGTCACGATAAGAATGAGTCTTCACAGTGACGTCACGGGTCAACTTGGAACACGTGACCACTGCAGTTCTTTCCGTGAAATGTTCGATTTCTATCATGAAAAATGGGCTGTTTTATCCCCAAATTAATACCATTTCCTGTCATTAGTTTTACTTCATATTTGGCACACTTCAAAAGTAAGCCTTAAGGAATACTGGAGAGAAAACTTGGGCTGTTTTCTTTGATGGCAAATGCCATTGTAATTCTACTTTAATGTCTTTCGTAATTCGTTTTCTTGTTTCCTAGTGAAACCATTTCTAAATCCTTCACGATTTCCTAAAACAACAGTTCATGTAAATTCCCCACTGTTTGTAACTAGATCATTGCACGCAACGGAGGACTCATTAATATTCATTATCTCTACTGTATAACACAGAGTTAGACCAATCTTAATTTGTCAGCGCCTCAGTTTCACCGGCAAATCAAGGGCAGATTGCGTACTTATTTATCCAATTTGTTCTTCTTCTTCATTTAATAACTGATCTGACGTGGCGCCGCTTCTCGCCAAAGCTGACGATAGCACACTTCCCTCAGGTCATCTAACGATCCCGTAGAATTCTTCGATTTTTTTATCGTCGAATGCTCGAATGACGCACTCCGGTCGGAGGTAGACTTTGTCGCTGTTTAATAACCACTAAATAAACGAGTTACGGTGTCCCTTTGAATGTGACGACAGTTTGGGATTATATGTTCTGTGCAATAAGTAAGAACTCTACTATTTGACGGCTGACGATATATATCTCCGTGTCTGTTTCGAACGGAATGTTATAGGTCTCTTTAGGTACTTCGGCACCACATATCATGTGCGACTATCGCGGAGAAAAGTGTTCCCAACATTTAATCGATTTGAAAGGAATCATTAAAGTTTGTCTTATTTTACACATTAATCAAGAATTGCATTCGATCGGTCATGCCACTGGTTCTGTCTTCCTGCTTCGTTACAAAATATGTTTGAAGAGATGTTCGCACCGCCATTAAAATAAGGATACAAAGTAGCATAAGGTAATTAAATTCCCAAAATGCTTTTCTAGACTAAGACAAGAAAATTTTTCATGCACATAATGTTCCGTTATGAATTTTAAAAGTTTCAGTGTTTTCTTTCAGTCTAAAACTTGACTATCTGAAATGCCTTGTAGAAACGGCTGTGGCGATGGCAACAAAGCATTTGAAGCGACCGCCTGTGGTTGTCACGTCTCGCATAGAGCGAAAGAGCATTCCTCAAAGAATAATATCTAGAAGCCCCTCCTATTCCATGACTGGCAATGGAGTGTCATATGCCAATATTTTTCTTTCTAAATTGTGAATTTATGGGGTTTAACTCACTGATTTACCTTAGATATGGCAATACGCAAATCTTGAAATTTGAGGAATGGTATGTGGAAGAGAAATCAGGAGATATTATTGAGAATCGGCTGCTTTTTCGTTAATATGTTTGGGGCGACTCCCCTTTCCCTTTAACAGTTTAAGGGAAATTTTCCATCCGCATGGCAGTATGGAGGTTGTGCACAGACGTCACTGCGTTGCGCGACTCTCTGTTTCCCGTCTAGGCGTCCATTGTATATACAACAAAAGATGGAGTATTTTACCCATGTTCTAGGACAACCCCTGTAGGTACGTAGAGGCTTGCCCTCGGTTATGGCGGTTGACAACCCTAGTTGTGACGTCACTGAGAACTGTGTTTGTTAAACTAAAGTGGTGTCGTGTACGCGTATCGGTAACACATCTTCTGCGCATGAACAGGCATGTCCAAATTAAACATGCTTACGTCACGTATATAGCCTACACAGATGTCTGTATCTTCATTGCCAGTGCAGTTTTCGGGACATATCGCTGACCAATTCGTTCCCTAAACCTTACAATACGAATGATAAGTCTCTTTCTCTATTTACTATATTCCTTGACGTTAATGTGACGTCATTACATGTAAGGGAAAGTCATTGAAGTCAGAAGGAGATGGTTTATGATTGACACCTAGTTTGCACGCAAGCAGTGGTCGTCGCACGCTCACGTATGCGCACGTCAGAACGCATAGTCAATCGTAAATATCGTGCTCGTGTATAATAGAGGTGCGTTCACGTATACCGGCAGCGGCAACGGCGACGACACCGGCAACGACATAGCTGTTCACATATGACGGCAAAAATTATTGCCGCATACGGTAAGAATTTTACCGGATGATACTGACGGGAATTTGCAGCTAACAACTTTTTCCATTATCAAACATGACAGACATTGATGAGGAGCTAATTTTCTTGGTGGCGATAGCGTACCAAATTGATCGGAGGAAAGGAGGGATCGAAGAAGAGAAGATGGTGGGTGCACGATATTTTGAGGAGAAGTTCTTGAGGTTACGTTGTTGCTAGGGATTATTTGCATGGATACCACCCGGCAACGGCAATGAATCGCTCCACGACCTATTCAATTTTTGCCAGTTGCGGTATTCATCAATTGCCGGATGACCGCATTGCCGTTGCCGTATCAGTGTGAACAAACCTTCATTTTTTTACATGAGCGAAATTTTTGCCGATGCCGCAGCTTTTGCGTTGCCGTACAAGTGTGAACGTACCTTAGGCCTAAATTTAAAAGCTACTTTTCGGAGGGCGTCCTCCTTGTTCTTGGACATCAATACACACAGTCTCTACAGCGATACGGTTCTGCGCAGTTGCATCCATGTGCGTTTTCCACTGTATGCACGATTAACAAGCAATGCTCGTAATTCGAACAGGATATTTTAAAAGTTTCCGTACTAATTCATTAAATGACCTTTACTCGCTGAATTAATTATCCTTTTACCGGCCTTAAAAAATTCTTGGGAGGCAACGCAACCCTTGAACATACTTACCCAAGCAACTTTCATTGAGACGGTTTCCTTTGTTCGTTATTAAATTGAAAACTCTTTCCGCCAATCTCACGATGAACGCTGGTAATCAAACAGTCAAACGTACCCGTCTTACATGCACACTGAAGGCTGTTGAATGGTAAACTTTCGACGCAGTATTGATTCCGAAGAATTTTCACTTTCTAAGTTAAGTCTGGAAAAGCGAATCAGTCCCAGCGGGTAATTAGCACAGATACTCGCATCTCTTTTGATCTGATAATCGTTCACCGTAAGGCCAGTTGCACAAGGATTTCCACAGAAAGTGGGCTAATAGATTAATTATTCCGTTTCTACTACGGTTTTTTAGGCACAGCCCTTACACAGTCGGCGGGAGCCAAAGAAATATGGTGGCGCTACATTACAACGTGAAAAAGGCATTTATGTCGGTGAAAAGGCTCAAAATTCTGTCTTCGGTTTTTTAATCATACACAGACATTTGAGACAATGCTCAAGGCTTTACAACTGGGCAGCAATACAACTTACCCGATCAACCCCAACAATCTTAAAGGGCAGGAGCAGTCACCCCAACTTTAAGTAGTATCGTAGACTGTCCTGTTTCATGATTGGCTGTTGAGAGTCATGTGACAATTTTTCTCTACAAATGTGAAATTTACTAGAACTGCTTGTTCTATTGTTCTACATTGAATATAACATGTTATAAAGTTATAAAATAGGGTTTTCCAACCTTTCGCAGCGGTGGGCCACATGTAATGGTTCTGACAGACGAGGGGCCGCATTCTATGCTCGTTTTTTTTTTTCATTTTCAATTTTTCCCGACGCCCAAAGCAACAAAATGTAATCATTGCGCGTAGGGAACACTGATTCATTTTTGTTTTTGATTGAACAAATACATAAATTTTAGCAAAAATTGATGGCGTTGGGAAGAATATTCGGACAAAGTTTTTTCATATTCCTCCTGAATCATTCTCAACCCGCCCCTGTGGACAACACTCCAATGTAGCTACATGTAACAGACATTTGAAATGAATGATTTCATTCAAAAGTAAGCATGACATAGCGGACGGCGAAGCCTTAAGTCATCAATTAACCTGCTTTTTGAATAATTTTGCAATATAGATTATTTGACGGGCCGGACCGTGGCCCGCGTAGGTTGGACAACCCTGCTATAAGATAATGCTGTAGCACTGAAGCAGTCAGGGCCGGACACAACCTTTTCGTGGGCCGTAGGTTGGACAACCCTGTTATAAAATATGATGAAAGATACTGTGCAGAGAAACAAGAGGAAATTTGTGATATTTAACTGTTGCTTCAAAATAAGTTTGGGGGAACTGCTCTTGACCTTAAATTGCATTCACTTTGGGCTCGTCGAATTCTACTCAACAGATCCGTTGTAATGCAGCCTGACTAAATGGATGTTAGCTTTAAAAACAAACATCTGGTAACTGAATATGGTTTAACGTGTTGTCCTATCCATTGCCAACCTTTATATAGGTTTCAGTCATTGTTATATACGTACTATACACAACAGAAGTTTTCAAAAATTCCTGATTGCCATATCGTAGAATCGCATAGTGTTTGTATAATAACCTGTTCTAAAATGTTAACGGGCCCAGGGGACACCTTTACTTATATATTACAGCAATGTTCCGCTATCTGACGTGCTGTACGATGTACTGCAACTAAATTATCTGATTTTTGCTCTCCTCTAGAATGTTAAATGCCAGCGAAAGTAAACCAGCCGCTTACCATACCATGTCTTCTGGCAACATCGTGGAAGCTCTCATCAGAAAGACGTTGTTAGACGACGCCATACCTACCCATACGGAGAACGCCCTCAACAAGAAGAGTATGAGTCGCAGAAAGTCGTCTCCTCGCTTTGCACGGATCAATAAAGAAGCAAATAATCATATTGAGTTGAAAAGGGACCGTGACATAGGAGCCTGTGAAAGTAAAACTCGCAGCAGCTCGAAACATGCACAGATACTTCAAGATATTGGCGAACCGTTAGCGAAGAAAGTCAAATCTGAAAATGAGAAAGGAGAGAGGGCAGCAGACATCAAACATGGCGTTAAGAAAGAGGAGAAAGTCCAAACTGGTGTAAACGGTAAAGTCGAGGAAGAATACGTAAGTAAAGAAACCCGCCAGCATGATAGTCATTCTCATGGTGACAGAATTTCACCGGAACAAAATGTAAGTAATGTGCCAAACCTTTCGGACGGTAACGAGGTGAACGGGGATGGAAGGACCGACAAACACAGAGAATGTTCATCTAAAACTTTTATAACACCAGATTCCTCGACAAAATCTCATCGAAAAATAAAAAATGATGTTTGTACCAAGGGATCAAAGCGAGAACCTCCTTCCAAAAATAGTCAAGTTGTGACTTCGAGTAGTGAAACTCAGGCATGCAAAACTGTGGGCATGACCATCTCTAATATGATAGAACAGACATTGCATCTTGTGGTGAATTCTGCGTTGAAATCAGATGAGACACGAGATCAATCGGCATCGACCTCAACTGATGAAATGTCAGAAAAAGACCAAATACAATTAAGTGGTAACAAAAATACTAGTTGTGCTTCCCCTACGTTAGGATCGCATCAAGATAAACATGCAATTGTGAGTAGTAGCAATGATCATAACAAAGGCTCACCAAAAGGTGACAAAGCACCCGAAAAATCATGTATTCCTCATGTTGGACCAAAGAAGAAAGTGCTTGCCGCGCTAAGCCAATTTAGCATGGAGCAAATACTTACATCTCCCGTGACAAAAGAACATCCAAAAAAAAGTCTGCTTTGGCGAGCAGTCGAAGAATCTTCAGCCAATTTCCCTTTAAAACCGTCGACATCTAATGGATTTGGCATCTCAAGCGCTTTAAATATCACAACGTCCTCCCCTTCTTGTTCGGTCAGTTGTAGCTCGTCCCCGGGCTTGGAACAACCTTTGACCTCTCCCGATGACATGGATATCTCCGCAAATAACAGTGGTGCAAGTGATACTGGAGCCATTAGTCCCTCTGAAGGTGTCAATGCCATGTCTTCTGGTTTGAAGGACAAGAAAAAGAAGCGCAAACGCTGCGGTGTCTGTGGCCCATGCATGACGAAACAGAATTGTGGAGAATGTTCTAGTTGTAAAAACAGACGCACAGGCCATCAGATTTGCAAGCAACGAAAGTGTATTGAACTTAGAAAAAAATTAACGGTAGGTGCAAGCAATCTAATTTCTTTCTTAATTCGCATCCTATCTATTTACTTCTTCTCAAGTATGGTATAGCAGAGTGCGTCTTAGAATTTGCATCACACAAAGCTATCATCCCAGCTTACCAAATGCAGTGACACACAATGTTGCGGACCACGTTGACCTTTGGCAAAGGGGATATCCCCCCAAAAAATTGAGTGTCCACGTGTCCCTGTAGGGGCATACATCCGATTTGTTTTTCATTTGTTTGTGTTCAATTTTCTCCTTTTTTACGTACACGTCGTTCGACGCAGGAACATACGCACTTTTTCATACAAAACAATGGACAGTCCGATCGGCAGAGAAAACAGAAGACAAACAAAACTGTAGGCAGAAAACATCAGACCTCAAAACTGTTGACAAGTGAAACGCTATAGACAACGAATATTTAGACAACACTTTAAAAATGCTGTAAATTTACATAACAAAAGGTAAAGAGATACATAGAGATTACAGATAAAGTGCTGACTACAGATTTCAAAAGTTGCCAGCTTTTTCCGTAATCTTTTGCATTTCTTAATCATTTTTCTGTACTTCAAGCCGTTAATAGACATTTTACATTGAACAAAAACAGTACGTACTTGTGTAAGTAGCTTGCCCTTTTTCCCGGGTCAACATACGTTGTGGCCTTATCTAACTTTTGAAAGGGGAAAAGTGGGTATAAATATGGGTAGAAGTGTGTCCATGCACTTCGTTGCCATGCTTGGAAAACAGAAAGCTGTAGAAGACATGCCCGTCTTAGTTCTCGTATCTCGTTTCTGCTGTATCGCAAACGTTTCTACTTTGGTATGTTACAAACTTTTCACCATCCCCTTTGAAACTTTAATTATTCATTTTACAATTAATCCCTAACGTACTGACATTTTGCGTACAAATTCCTGTGGGTTTAATGAAGGCAGTGCTCGTGCACTGAAGACTTCAATTAGCACGTCTTAAAATACGTAGCGATGTTTCAGGGATCGCCGCGACTCCGCACGCTTTGTTTAACTGACTAATTAACGTAAATGAGAACGGTCGCCTAAGAAGCCATGGGCTGCTCGTATTTTATAACTACACAAATTCATTTCCAAATTACTTCAAAGTTTGCGTGAAAAGGAATCTCGTATTTTCACATTCAAACTTTCGATTTACTGTGATCATTCGAATTTAATCTTGTTATGTAAACAGTGAAGGAAATGCAAAATTTTATTGACTCATATGGCTAAATGCATCACATGAGTTAGAAAACCCATACCCCAGTAGTTGATTTTAGGTATCGTATAAAGTTAAGAGGCGTTGGAGTTTTTAGTTGTCACAGAGATCGGATAAACTTGATCATGTGACATCCGGAACCTTAGCCAGACAAGGTGTCGAAAGTGGCAATATGCTTTCAAAGGGTAGAGACACAAAAAGGGGATGCATAGAAAGACCAGGGAGGTGTTACTACCAGGGAGGTGTTTCTAACCTCCCTGGAAAGACAATGACGTTTTAAGATTAAACTTTAAGTAGAGGGCGTTCTTTTCAATTTCAGATTTATTTCTCTTGTGTTTTACAAATTGTGTACAATTCATAAATGATTAAGATGTATACATGCGAAGGGCACAGGATAAACAAAGTAAACTTTGTAGAGGACCATAAAGAGAAATTTTCACAAAATGTACAACATTGATAGAATTAGAAAAAACAATGAAGAGACAAAAGAAGAACGGAAAGAGAGGTAGGAAAAAGAGAAAAAGTCTGGAGTTCTTCCTTACTCTGAAAGGAGACTTAAGGGATGATCCTTTCAACCCAGGCAATAACCTACTTACTTAATAAGCCCCTTCCACAACTGTCTAAAACTCATCCTCATCCAAACAAATTCTAGAAGTAGATATCCCTCTGTTTTCCCTTCCCTTATGTATGTAACTTTCAAAGAACAATTCTCTTCACACAAACCTGGTTACGCGCCTGGCAACGACACTTGCAGTATCATGTCATAATTTTTGTTGCGCATATCTATTGTACTTACACTCTACGAGACATTGTTGTTGGACTTCTTGTGTTGCGTTTGTAATGCCGATCATATACGAGGCTAAATGTCTCTTTATATATGAAGTTAAAGTTGCGGTTGGCATTATTACTTTAATACAAATACATATGATCATAATATTAAGCGGCTAGTTTACTTTTCTATTATCATATCTCTATGTGTGTTCTTCAGTTTGCTTCAAGTTAGACAAACATTCTCTCGAAGTGTATGAGAGAGAGAAATTCTGTAAGTAAAGCGATGACTTGCCGCGATATGAACTTGAAAGAACAAATAAAGGTAGGTTTTGTTCTTATCTCGTCAGCAAGTCGGCGCAGGAACTTATCATAGATATGGTAAATGAAGAACCGTGACAATTTAAGGCTTTAACTCATACTCGGATACGTGTAAGTAGACTGAAGGCAGTGAAATAGAAGTTGAATCTCTCGAAGAGGTGCTGTCGTGGGGAGGTTTTGAGTTCGAGTCCTGGCCGGGTCATGCCGAAGACTTTAAAAACGGAACCTACTGTCATTGTGCTTGGTACTAGTAATCACAAGCAGTGGAGTAGGGAAAAACAAACCTATCAGCCGCACTGGCTGGAAAAGTGGCCGGCTCCACATCAACCAATTGGTTGGAAACTGGGCGGTGAAACTCCACCTAACTAACTAACTTGAAAAGGTGTAATATAGCAAACCTTTATCTACACCTTCCGTATACCTTCAATCTATGAAGTGAAGAATGTTATCATGAGGAAGTAAGGTATGTTTAACTTTCTCTCTCAATCGGCTATTTTCGCATTAACATTCAAAGCAGTCACTTGTCACCCGACAATACAATTTTACGAATACAATTTTACCGAGAATCTACGTAAATGCTCAGTCGGCACAGCTCTTTGATTGACACCAAATTTAAAGGAAAGTGCATATAAGCTCATATTAAATAGTATCTAATTGATAAGTATTCCAATAGTACACGAACACTTTGTATGCTCATAACGCTCTGCCTTGAACCAAAAAAAGGAGTGTGCTTAGATGACGATTAGTTTTAAACAGCTGTGGAAAGTGCAGCTGTAAGTAGAAATTCCTATAGGTAAAAAGGTTCAGAGATTTCGAACTGCCTGGGGTTATGAATAACTGCCTTTAAATTTAATGTGATAGTCTGTTACTGATTGAATGAGTTAGGTAGATGAAGGTTATCCCTGCAGCCGGCGTATAGAATCACAAAATTAGGCGGAACATGGAAGTACTACCTCGGACTTTCATGCAGTCATGGGCTTAACACTGAGAATGGTCTATATGTCTATTCGTGAGAAATTTAAAATCGCAAATATATATGACATAGTTGGTGTTTAGCATTGAAAAAGCAACGAAAGAGAACCTACACTCCATATTTTAGTAGTGTGAGCCTTTAGTTGTGAACATTTCTTTGCCGTACAACATGTTGAGAACCTTTCTGTCCTAGGAGAATATTCCATTTGAAACCTGTTGAACAGGTTTTAACAGCTACAACAGGTAATTGGAAATAAAATCAACAGGAATTTAACAGGTACCAACAGGAACTTTTCGGTTTTTTGGTGTTGAAACTTTGCCTGTTCGTACCTGTGAATACCCTTCAAACCTGTTGGAATTTTAGCAGGTCTCAACGGGAAATTTCTGCTGGGATAGCATGATAAACATGAAGAAAGTTTTTCGAAACAAGTGAAAATATCGAAAAACTTTAACAACGTGAGACAAATAATCTGTTAATTCCCGTGTCAATATCATCCAGGATTTCTCCGAATCCTAAGCATTAAATGGACCGAGGAATATTCTTCTTTAACAGTCCATATGAAGGGTTTAACCACGTTATTTACTGAGTGGCACCATATTGCAGCACGACGTATACTTGCACATACGCATAAAAGAACATAGGCATATTCGATCAATCCACAGATCAGTCGGTCTGCATTTGCTGGTAGGAGAATGATATATACACACCCAATCAGGCGTGTAGCCAGGATTGCGTCATCGGGAGGGTTTTGGTGTCTTGAGGGAAGAGGTTGGGGCACGACATGAGAGAAAAGTCTAAGGATAGAGAGAGAAACCGCTGTTTAGGTGTTTTTGCATTGCAAGGTTGGGTTCTAAGCCCCAAAACCACCCACGTGACTACGCCACTCCCTCCAATGAAGGGCGCTTTTATGTTCCGTGTCGTCATATTCAGTAGATGTCTATATTGGGAGGCAAGTGAGATTACTGTAAGTAATACTTCACCCTCTCAGGAACATGGAGCTTTTTGTCATTGCATGTATGTGCATGAGCGTCACCAGAAATTTTCAAAGGGGGTCGTACTGTGCACAAAGAAGGAAGATTTTGCCGCGCGAGCATTACGACGCGGGGTCCAGGGGCCCGCTGATGGGGTCCAGGGGCGGAACCCCGGCGGTGTTCCAGGGGCGTAAGCTCTGAGGAGTTAGACATTTCAAATGCCTATAGTGCGGTGAAATTATCGTCAATATTGCTAGTTTGGTAATGCCAAAATTACTATTTCAAAAAGGTTCAGAGCAAAACGTGAACCCATGGATGGGGATCAAGAGAAAGCTCTAAATCTTAAAATGACAATGACATAAGAACGTTTCTCTTTTAAAGTTGGGGGTTATCATGGGATCCATGGGATCAGTTAAGGGTACCAACTGGAGTGGAAGCATCCAGAGGCAAAGAATTCCCAGGAAAAATTAATCCTTTGGAAATCGTGGAGTAAGATGAAGTATTCAAGATTAAGAAGCCTTTAGAGAATATCAAGTAACAAATCATAGAAAAAAATAAGCAAATTGAACTTTGCTTTCAATCTTTCTCCTTTGAGACCTAGAAAATAGTTTCATTTATTCCATTAAAAAGTAATGGGAAGGTAAAAATTGAAAACGCCGAGCAAAATTGGAGGAAGAACAGAGGCACTTAGTTGAGATTTAGTGTAATGATTGACCCATCACTCAGTTTGATACGTATGCATAGATAAAAGGAAGTTAATTTTCAATTCTACCACCTCTACCATCCGTTTTGAGGATCCTGCATTCTGATTGGTTGAACACTGCATGGCCTGTTATTTCACTACAGACGGTCAATAAACCTAAAAACAGTGATAAAGATGAAGTTTTCTACATATTTTCGGTGGTAGAATAGGAATAAGCCACATTTGTCTGACCATTACTCTCTCATAAACCGTCTCTACTCCAAATTGGCAACATAACGGCCTCGACTTCGCCTCGTCCATTACTTTGCCAAGTTGGAGTCTCGACGGTTTATTCACCATAATAGTCAACCAAATGCGATTTATTCCTTAAATATCGGTATCATCATTTCCTAAACTTGAAAGGCCGTCGACTCGACAAATTTTGTTGGGATAACTACCTCTTCAAAGTACTATCCGATCAAGTAAAAACAACTTGTTACCGACATATAGCACCGTTTACCCAAAAGTGGATATTTAGCACAGACAAGCATAGGCTATGGTATGCATTCAGTGAGCTAGGAGTCGAAATCTAGACAGGTCACCCCACTACAAAGGTTTTTCTGTGTGTAGTAATGTTAAAACCCTCAGAACAGTCGACTGCTACAACAATATCATCACTTGGAACTATTTTTTTCATTGAGATTTTAAGGCTGTTTGAAATAAACCGCAGTTGCAGTTTTAATATTAAGGTATACTGAGCCTATACTGACATGAAGCAGTTACCCACCGAATGAACTGAATTCAAGAGATAAACTTATCTTTCTAATACAGTTTCAATAAAAATGATTGTTCCATTAAAAAGATATCATATAAAGGTATTCCATGAAAAGTACTATTAGATATATGATTATAATACTATGGAAAGGTGTTAGCTACATATAGGCAATAGGACTTGCTAGCGGACGGCACTTTACAAAAAGTAAGGGATGAAATAGTAATTTGGGGGACTTGATCTGTAATGGCAGCGAGATGAGGCATTCAACATCTGAAAACAAATTTGTACTTTACAATGGCAGAACAAATCCTGTTTCGATTTTTTGGCACATCCTTTAAACGTTTCTGTAAAAAAACTCAAAGAGGGGTTGTTCGCACCCCCGACCCCCTCCTCTTGGTGACGCCCATGGTGTTGACAAAATAGGTGTCGTTTACTGCTCCCCCCGTTATGGTTGCTCAAATTCAAACTTGTACATGCATAATTTATGACGTCAATGGACAGAGTTCAAGTGAAAATAAACTTCAATAACTGGTTTATTTACTACACTCGCCTATGGAATCATTGCATGCAGGGATCTGTTACAAAAAGAAACGGGTTATTTTAACCCAAATATTCGAAAGATTAGTCAAAAATTTATAGAGACATCGTAGTCTGTGTAATGAAGAATCAAGTTCTGGAAGAATGGCGATTTTCCCGCCGCGGTTCAAGGCATCAACTCCTGCAAATCCTCATGATATCAGCAATTTTACGGACAAAAGGTCAACGTATTTTCCTGCTTTTCAAATGTTTTATGTCTGTAGTTTCACTAGTTTGGTCCATAAGACAAGGAAGGATTCAAGAAGAAATACTACAGCGATAGGTCTACTTATATCACGAGAGACCCCACCAACCGTGCTGCCTCTTGCGAGGTTCAAAATCGACCCCCCCCCCCCCCAAAAAAAAAAACACCTGCGTTAATGAAAAAGTATCCAATCCCGCAAGCGCCTCCACCCACCATGGTTATTGTGACATCATAACGCGCCAAATCTCTGCTGTTACAGTCTGTTAACTTTGTATATTTTAAAAATTATGGAACGATCCCTTCACATTCAATTGTGTGTACGGTCGCAAGAATAAATTTAAACTTGATACCCCTTAGTAAACTTCTATATGGTGGTGTGGTTTCTCGTTTTGCATGCACGCTGGATGATCGATAGGCTATTCGTTTACGTTTTTCATAGTTCATACATCATTTTGCTGGTTTGTCGATCTTATCTCATTCCGTTAGAAAACGATAGCTTACGTGTTGCAAAACTTCTCTAAAAGACCCCGGCACTCTGAGGAAGATGTGGCTAGAAGGCCGAGCCCTTTTGAAAGCAAACCTATGGCACATTAAAGGACACTTGAAGATTGGAGTTTTAGATGGCAGCAAATAACAACATTAATTGAAACAGAATAGTGAAGTTCATTTCGAGTCCCGGCTAGCCTAGAAAGAATTCGGAATCGGGTACCCGTTCTTATTACCTGGTCGAGGGGGGAACTTAAGCCTGAGACTAACCAACTTGAGACCATCTCTGATGAGCCATTCTTTCACTTATGATGTAACCTCCCGTCATTTCACATTGGAATCGACCAACCAACAGTTACTCAGTCAATCTTGTATCTTTTAATTATGTTTAAAACAGGATTGAGCTACCAAGGGTTGATAGTATTCAGTACCAAGGAATTACCATTACTAAAGATCTAACCTGGGATAAGCATATCCAAAATATCTGTAACAAGGGAAATAAAATTCGTAATTTTGTATAGAAACTTTTCTTCGTGCCCTAGAGATGTCAAGTTAATGGCTTATAAGCTAAGCTAAGGTCTACCTGCGTGACAAACTTGAGGGCATACAAAAACGGTCAGCTAGGTTTAATGCCTCTGATTATCCTAGAGAGCCAGGACCTTTGACCAGCCTTCTCAAGGAACTAAACCTTGTGCCTTTGACTTGATAAACGGAGACAAAGTAGACTGATCCTTTTTCTACAGGTGTGTTTCGCCAGGCTTGTCCTGTTGATTGTCTTCAGCGCCCTACTCGCAGAACCCGTTTAATGCACCATTTCCATTTCTGCCTCCCACATACTAGTTCAAACTGTTATAAATTTAGTTTTCCTTCTCGAAACGATTGGAATAGTCTTCCCTTCAATGTAATGAAGGTTGCTTCTATCTATAAGGACCCTGTCACTTATATTATTGGACATATTTAGCCTTTTTAGCCTCTCGACGCACGCGTGGTGAATGAATGTCATTTGGATGTGTCATCCTTATGGTCTCACACCCCCAATAATTTCCCGATTGACTTACACACTAAATTAGCTCCCTTTCAAAGTTCACAGCTATTTCAAGACACCCATCACTTGATAGCTGACAAGTTTGCCCATCATGGCACTACAAAATTTCCATACCATGACCGTTTAGATTTTGAGCTAGAAGGACTTAAATTTTTGTAGGGTACACCCACCACTAGCCTCTTCACAAAAACGGAAAATCTCCGCCATTTGACAGCAATTTTTTAAATAGTCAAAATCACCATCAATCTTACCCAAATTTTCAACATCGACACTCTGGCAAGTTCTCTTTCATATTCATGAACATTCACCACCCAGCTGGCATGTTATCCTGACAAAATTTGGTCCAAAGCTGAGTTAAAAGGACTACTTCTCTAGAACATTACTCTAATGGAGTAGTGAGACCTTATTGAGAAGCAGAAAAAGAAGAAGACTCACTGACGACGTATACTGACCCGGCTAAGCAGAACTTGAAGGCTACTCCAGCTGCTACAGCGTCGAAACAACGGCTGGTCACTTGCAATAAGGAATTCAGTTACTCCTATAGTATTAAACGACTGCATGCAAATTTGGAGTTAATGTGCATAACTTTAAGTTTTGTTACAACAACTTGTTTTCGTTCCTTGTATTTTGGCTAACCCCTGTGAAATGGCACCGATTCAAAAAGTTGCATTAACCGTGACAGACACCTCCCAATGCCACAGAGCTGAATGGTTTAAAGGCCCAGTTCTCTCACCTCAAACAGTTCCGATTCTCCTAACCTTCTTACTGAAACCCCTCCCACAATTGACTGAAATTCATCCTCATCCAGATAAAATCTCAGTTCATTGCTTCAAGGTGAGTACAGAAAAACTCAATTTGTAAAACCAAAACACTCTCAGTATCGTTCATGCTGTGTAACATAAGCTTTGGTACTTTGCATTGTTTGAATTAGCTGTCAATCAAAGAGCTGAGCCAATTGAGAATTTTGGTACCCCCTACCTAAACTGTAGTTTGGGGTGTGAGGTTTGGCCCTTTAAGGAGTCACATTCCTCAAAGCATTTAACCAGTCCAGCTTCATGGGTCAAAATGGTTCAATATGTATCAGGCAAATCCAACAAAAGAAATTAGAGACATATTTATGCTCTAAAGTGATAACCGGTTGCATACGATTCTAAATAGGCCGAAAATAAATTTATCCAGGAGGTGATTTTGTAGGGGCAAAATATGCGCTTGCGTCACGATCATGGAACTGTTACGTACCGGTAATCTAAAGAAGACTTAAACAACGATTGAACCTGGGAATAAAAAAAAACAGCTCTGATGTCACAACTATATTGTTCATACTCTCAGTACCCGTGATTTCTTGAGTGTTGTTAGCAAAAGTTCACATTTTGAGCGTGGTAGGCGAGTGCTCTCTCTCTCTCTCTCTTTGTGTTCAATTTTCCTCGTCTGAAATAGCGCCATCCCATTAAAAATCTGCTTGTTGACATGATGTTCCCTTACATACAGGAAGTTGCTTGATCGCATATGCTTAGATCGCAT
This sequence comes from Holothuria scabra, assembly GCA_037179385.1. Lineage (NCBI taxonomy): Eukaryota > Metazoa > Echinodermata > Holothuroidea > Aspidochirotida > Holothuriidae > Holothuria > Holothuria scabra. The sequence goes on from CM074198.1 coordinate 10,889,535, forward strand.
ACACACGCTGTACTACGCGGGATCGACTGGTCCCAATTGATTGAGCATGGAACTGAGTGGCCGGCCGGTAACCGGTAGTCATTAGTGCTAGTGAAGTGGTGCTACAGAAAACCATGCATCGTTCTGGGGGACCAAAGTTTGGCAATTGGGTAAATTTCTACATTTTTATGTGTTTTTATCTCTGTGGATTATACCCCAGAATTCCCTGCTCAGTAGAGGGGTCCAAGTAGCCCTCTTTAGTTGTGCAGCGTAGTTTTTGTAACGGGGGGTTTGGATTTTGAAATGTAAGGTCCTAACTGAGCCGCTTGTTCTAACTAAAACTAGCCTAACGTTAACGTTAGTACTAACAATAATTGACAGTGAGCAAGGCTAGCCTAAGTTTGGCGTGATGTGACAAAATGACCACAGCGAGCATGCAATGGGTAGGTTGGCAGTACATTGTGTGATATTATACAAATAATGAATGTTTATGAGTGCGATAGCAGTGAATTATTTCTTGAGTTAAAAGATTGTTACCTTCTATTCAATGAGGCAAAGCCAAGTTGAATAGGCCTAATGTTAGGGCCTAGAGGTGGCCACAGGTCGTCCTAGCGTTACATAGTATAGGCCTATATAGTATACTGGGCTTATCATGAGTCGATCACCTAATAAAGTTCGTTTCCAGAAAAATATGAAAACATCTACCAAAATCGATAAAACTTGACAGTAATATTTTGTAATACGTCTTCTTCTTTGTGCTATATTTTGGTGTTGTTTGACCGGAGTAACCTTTAGAAAATGAATCTTGAAATGTAGGAGGCAGTGCAAGTAGCAATGCTTATGAAGTAATCATGAGGTCGATCACTTCGTATTACAATCAAATAAAATCCTACAAATTACTACATTTAGGGCCAGATTTTGACACAATGAAACAAAACAATCTCCCTTCTATCAGAATTCAAACTTTAAACTTCATAAAAGACATTCTCATCATCATTTTTACTGATTCTTGCAAATTTCTGGTTCATACTTTTGCTGAAACTTGAAAATCTGGCCATGACTAACATTTTTGTTTAAAAATCAAAAACATGATGACCAATAATTGGTTTTGATGTTGTTTGAAGAATTTGCATTGCAGGTTATTCTAGCATCACAATCACACTGCACCTACTCGCTGCAATGGCGTTTAGAAGGCAGTGATCGACTCATGATAGTGATCGACTCATGATAACTTAGTATATATATATAAAAAGGAAAAGGTAAGACACACTGCCTAACACCAACACAGTGCTTCGCACTAAACTGTTCATGATTTCTCACCTCATACTACATTTACCCCTTCAGATCTCTCGAGAACCTTCCCATCATCTTCTTCTAAAGAAACACAACAAACTTTAAGTTGTCTTTAACAAAAAACCTCACATCAAATGCAAATATCTTCTCCTCCGATTCAATTTTAACAACGGGCTAGATCACTCTTCTCCAATTCATGATGTCTGTCGTCACATTACGTAATGGGAATTGCCCTGTACGAAGCCAGTTCTCCCATCGTTGAGCCAGTGCATGTAAATGCTGAGAATGCCTGTTGTATGCATGCTGTACGTGAAGTTCGCACGTATGCCGCATGCAACTTTTTTTTCATAGCACAGCTAGGGGAATTCTACGGTACAGTACATACCTGTACGTGTTGTATGTACTTGCGGCAGGGCACACGTTTTGGTATGCTGGGTTTTCTGATTCGCACGTTTTCCATTTCTTGTTCAGGTTCCCTGTGCAGAAAAAAATTACATTCTGGTCGTTTTTGAAAGCAGTTCGAACTATCCAATGGGAGAACTGGCTTCGTACAGGGCAATTCCCATTACGTAATGTGACGTCATGAATTGGAGAAGAGTGATCTAGTCCGTTTTTAAAATTGAATCAGAGGAGAAGATTTTTGCATTTGATGTGAGGTTTTTTGTTTAAGACAACTTAAAGTTTGTTGTGTTTCTTTAGAAGAAGATGATGGGAAGGTTCTCGAGAGATCTGAAGGGGTAAATGTAGTATGAGGTGAGAAATCATGAACAGTTTTGTGCGAAGCACTGTGTTGGTGTTAGGCGGTGTGTCTTACCTTTTCCTTTTTATATATATACTATATATACTATATAACGCTAGGACAACCTGTGGAGGTGGCCATCTTTCAACGAAAGAAATAATTCAACGCTATTGCACGAATTAAAACATTCATTATTTGTTTTATGTCCCATTGGATAGTTCGAACTGCTTTCAAATCTGTCAACGACCAGACTGTAATTTTTTTTCTGCGCGGGGAACGTGAACAAGAAATGGAAAACTGCCGTCTTTACGTACAGCATGCATACAAAAGGCGTTCTCAGCATTTACTTGCACTGGGTCAACTAAGGGAGAACCGGATTCGTACAGGGCAATTCCCATTACGTAATGTGACGTCATGAATTGGAGAAGAGTGATCTAGGTTGTGGTAAACGAAGAATCAGATGGGAAGATTTCTTGCATTAGATGTTAGTTTTTTCTCAACGTTTGTTTTGTTTTATCTGAGAAATATTTAGGAATGTTTTGGAGAGATTTGAAGGGGTAAAATCTAGTGGAAGGTGAGGAATCATGAATAGTTTTGTGCGAAGCACTGCACTGGTGTTAGGCGATGTGACCAACCTTTTCCTTTTTATATATATATACTATATAACGCTAGGACGACCTGTGGCCTTTAATAGCAGTTAAAACTGAGTTATGCCTTATAGGTCTTTGGCAATTAAGCTTAGGGAATTAGGAACCTTGACCATCAAACCCCCATCTGCATTTCATGCACTCCAAAGTGAAGATCTTCGGCGTGAGCACAGACTCCTTCTCGGCGTTGTGGTGGGCAAGCTGTACTCCTGGCCCAGGCAATTAATTCCCGTCATATGATAAATGTACAGTATACTGTGCTATACAGTACATGTATTGCAAATTAATGGTGTATGCATTACGTACATGTATACATAAGCATGTACAATCGCATATGGATTGCTACTTAATGTGTGTGTACCATATACTTGTCCATGCATTGCCAATGTAAGATGATTGTGTATGCGTCACATACATGTGTACCGTGCGTAAGTGCGCACCTCTGCGGATTGCTATGTAGCATTGAATATGCACAGAAAATCCCGGCGTACAATCACAAAAACCTTGGCATACCTATGGCATGGACTTTACATGGAATGCACCCTGGCATTCCCCTCAATGTGGTGAGGGCCAACCGGTGCTATGGCCGAGTGGATAAAGGCGGTGGCATTTAAAGCGATGAAGCTTAGCAACTGGGAGGTCTGGAGTTTGATTCCTGATCAGGTCAAAGTAAGGTGGGTTTTTCATCCAAGAGCAATCTACGGTTTTCCCATCTGAACTGGCCTTTCAAAAAATACCAAATTTGATTCAGATTGTTGAATTGGTTGCCACCCGACATGAACTTGTAATTCATAAGCCAACGGCTTCTCCCACTTTCGTGGTCGCTTAGCCTTGTAAAACAACTGTCCATCAAGGCCTGATTATCATTATTATGTAAATCTGACATAAAACATATATTACATATAAAACCTGTTTCAATGTAAGCTGTGACTGTTTGTTGTTTTGTTAGCAGAGGACCTGACTGGGCTCATTGTGTTATGATCACATGACCTTCACAGGTAAGTTAGGAAGGTGCCATTAGGAAATGCTCAATCAGGATGAGGGTTGGGGACTGCAAACCCCCCCCCTCCCTTTGGGGCAAAAGCTTGCTGAATTGAGCAGACTTTAGTTCCTCAGTCAGGGGTAAGGATTATGTTCTGGATGGGAAGTTGGAATCTGGCAAGAGATCACTGCCCCAAAAGGAAGAGTCCCATACAGCCGTGGATATTGTGCTATTCATGTTCTTCTTCAAAAATAGCTTTTCTTTTTCAGAGCAAAAGTTTTTTTACCTGTGATTTCTGTGGAGAAAACAATGGTTTTTAACCCAAAAATTGTGCACTGTAGCATGAAGTATTCATCTTACTCATTCAGTTGTAATTAACACTTCTGTTCCCAGCATGGATTGCCTACTTATACTACCAGTCTTGCTTGATAATTACAAAGGAAACAACATGAAGGCAAATGTAATCCAAGATGTACACAGCAAGTGCCATATTGAATGTACTGTATGCCCATTCTCACCTTATACTGTAATTGCTGAAGGCCTTTACAAAGTATCATGAAAAACTTAAAGGCCCAGTTCTCTCACCCCAAACAGTACCAATTCTCCTAACCTTCTTACTTAAGTCCCTCCCACGATTGTCTGAAATTCATCCTCATCCAAATGCAGTCTCAGTTTATTGCTTCAAGGTGAATATAGAAAAACTCAGTTTATGTAACCAAAAAACTCTCAGTACTGTTCATGCTGTGTGATATGAGCTTTGGTACTCTGCACTGTTTGAATTAGCTGTCAATCAAAGAGCTGAGCCAGTTTAGAATTTTGAAGCCCCTGTACCTAAATTGTAGTTTGGGGTGAGAAGTTTGTCCCTTTAAACACATCATTCCACTGCTTCATGATTACCATTGATCATGCATAAAAGTATTGAGATTCTGCAGCATAGCTGCGCTAGTTACAGATTTCTTGAGAGGTCAAACCCTATCTTTGGTTGAGGTCAAAGCTCATTTGAGGTTAATACCAATTATTGATCTACCAAAGGCTCTTTGACAGCATTAAGGAGCACCATGAGGGGAAGAACCTTATTGTTTTGGTGGAGAAATGGAGATCAGCAGTCATGACAGGTCATCATTGGTCTTAAAGCAAGGATTCCCAAGACTGTCAGGTGGGGTCACCAAAGGTCCAAAAGAGAATGTCCCCCCCCCAAAAAAAAAAACCAATACCTTCACTAGGGTCACTAGAGGTCAGAAGAGCAAAATTTTCCACAGATTCCCAAGATTGTCACCTTGAGATCACCATAGGTTAAAAAGGCATAAAACATCCAAAGAATTTGCATAATTTTTTTTGTTATCACTAGAAATCAAGTTGTGAATTTTCCAAGGACTTCAAATATGTTGTTTGTCAATTAGACAGGGGACCAATGAGACAAAATAATAAGTGGGTGACCAATGATGTTAGGATGAAAACATACACGGTTGCAAATATGGCAACAACACATTTGTAGTCTGTCATTGGCTACCAACTTTGGTGTGAGCATGATAGTCACTTCCGACTTTACAATCCGCGGTCCCCCACAAGGTTTAATGATTAAACTGCCTTGTTTGAGAGTTCAATTTATAGTGCAAAAAAATAAGCCATCCCCATAGAGACAGCAGAGTCATGATAATGTTTTGCAATCTCATCATGTCACACTATATATATTTTGAGAATTTTAGGCAGTTTGTCATAACACCAATATATATATATATATATTTCATTTGACAAAAACAGCATTCAAGCTGCCTTTCAGGCAATGGAAGCTTTTCTACAGGATGTGAACAAATGGCTCACAATTCACCAGTTGAAACTTAATTATGATAAGACTGAGTGTATTGTCTTTCGTTCAAAATTTTTGGTTGAAATCCCTGATTTTCCTCCTCTTGCAGGTGGTGATGACCTTATCTTTGCTTCAAAAATTGTAAAAAACTTGGGCATGTATTTTGATCAAAACCTGAATTTGGAAAAACATGTTAATACCTTCTGTGGATCTGCCAATTGGCAGTTGAGAAAGTACCTTGATGATGATAAAACTTGTGCAATTTTAGTTCATACATTTGTTACTTCCAGGATCGACTTTCCCAATTCTTTGCTTTATGGTCTGCCTGATGTTTCCATAAAGAAACTTCAAAAAATTCAAAACTCTGCAGCACGTATTGTCAAAAGGAAAAGTAGACGGTGTCACACAACTCCACTTTTAAAGGAACTTCACTGGCTTCCTATTAGAGAGAGAATCAAATTTAAAATAATGCTGCTTACTTTTCGTGCTCAGCATTTAAGGCAGCCTGTTTATATCTCTCAGCTTCTGTCTCCTTATACTCTTGCTCGTGTTCTTCGTTCCTCTGAGAAGGCTTTCCTAGCTCTTCCTAATCCACAATTGAAATCATATGGTTACAGATGTTTTGCATATGCTGCTCCTTACTTGTGGAACCAGTTACCTGACCATATTCGGTTATGTACTAATTTTTCTACATTTAAGCGTAATCTCAAGACTCATTTGTTTGCTTGCTTCTTTGATTGAAATGAATTTGTTGTTTGATTTTATTTTTGTCAAGCGCCTAGAGCAGCTACACTTTTGTTCTGATTTGGCGCTATATAAGTTCAATGTACAGTATTATTATTATTATTATTATTATATGGGAAAATTTTGAAGGTTTTCACCTTCTGCAGATACCAAACTAGTCAGCTTTAAATAATCCTCTGGAACAACTTAAATATTGGTAGGAACTTTTAAATAAAAATAGAAAAGGCAACATTTACCACATCACAGCTTTCCCAAAGGAGATTGTAGATGAACAAGGATAGGTTCACAATGTACACATGTGCTATACGTTAGGCAATGGCATAGGTGCCAAGCCATGCTGAGGAAAATAACATCGTAGAGGAAAATTTTACATCTAAAACTTACAAAAACTTGTATTGCAGATTGTTGAATGGGTGTTTTTACACATGCATTGTAAATATTTTTAATTTTCTTGACCATGTGGATTTTTGTGGACCTTGTTTTAGTACTCCATCCTGCTTTAAGGATGGGATGTACTGCCAACTAGCACAAGCGTATACAAAAATTACCAGCACACTTTCTCAGTGGAACCATACATTTTTTAGGTTAGGGAGCTAGACACTTTTGTGTTTTCAAATTTTCTAATGTCGATAATTGTCACTGTAGAATATCGTCAATTTATTTACTTTTCCACCCATATATAAATCATGCGGCGAACTTTTTTTACGAGATTCCATTGTTGGATTTAGCAAGATCCTCTAGCTGGCTGTGCTCTCTGAAGTTGCACTGAATGTGTCGCGAGTTGTGATTGACTGGAAGCATGTGGTCAGTGGTCTAAGGAACCAATCACAACTTGAATGTTTAAACAGAAATTACCTTGTCTCCTTGGCAGGTATTGAATGTGTGCTTCTCCTTTGTTATTACGTAGTGTATAATGTGTGGTTGCTGTATTTGCCCGCCAAGCGGGCTATTATGTTACAAGCATGCATGTGCAGAAATGTTATGCCGTCCATTCCAATTACAATACAGTCATTGTGTTCATGTACTATTGGTTTTGGAGAATAAAAAGATGTGATGTTTGAGGGACAGACACACTTGAAGTCTGAAACATGGTATGATGGAAAAAGTCAAGATCAGTCGGTTGTGTACTTCTTCAATCCAAGAGAAAAGTGGTTGTTCATTGGACAACCAACCTTTAACTTTTTGTTGTCCGTATGAACTTTTAGTTGCCCCAGACAATCGGACAACCATGAAAATAGAGCCCTGGAAGTTCACCTGAATTTTTGTTCGGGCAGCCGATGTTTTTGTGCGGGCAGGTAAGATTAAAAGCAGGCACTGATGCAACTGTTCAGATTTTGTTTGGGTGGCGTGCCCAGACAAAACGACAACTGTAGTACAGCAACAGTTTTCAAGATCATTGTCTGGAGTTACCACATGTCAAAAAGCAAACTTTCCCGCGAGTTCCCAAGATCAGCAACAATCACGAAGCCTTTCTGGCTGTTTATCAAGATTGAGAAAGTGGAAGCTTTACTTGTTGCACTTGAAATGCTTCCTTATCCTAGTGCCATGGATGTGCAGTACTTCAGATATATTGTACGGTATAGAGTTGCTAGGATGATTTGTTTTATAAATGTTACAATGCTAAATGTATGCCCATTTCCCAACTGTGTACAGGAGTTGTGAAATATGAGTACAAGACTCATTGCAAGCTTATGTCCAGCTGGTCAGCTGGTACTGTATGTTCTTATGTCTCTAACTTCTGAAATGTGCACTTAAAGATCAAAATAAGTATGTATCCATTGAAATAGAAAATACTGCATATCACTGTGCAAGAAATGCTCTACAACTTCATGAAATTAGTCTTAACTTAACGCCTATCAAGGACAAACTATTTAAGGGATTCATTCACTTCAGTAATTTTGTTATATAACACAAAACAAGTATTAAAATATTGATTGGAGAAAGGCCAGTTAGAAAGGCAACTACTGAGCAGTTTTGCATATTTTGCATGAAACCCCCTGTAATCTCATAGTACAGTAAATGTATCATTGTAATGATGAACAACCATGTGTTCAAGGTGTATTGAAGGGCAAAACAGATTTAAAAGTTGGTGTTGAATGGTGCAGTCAAAAGTCAGAACCGATTCATTTACAGTAGGTTAGAAGTCTCCCAGTGACGTAAAGTAAAATGTTGTTAATGCTTCCTGCACTTTATTAGGCCAATGAACTTAGCATTTAGGGTTTAAACTTTTCTTTATTGAGGGTATAAAGCACTGTCAGAAGGACAACTTCCATTAAGTACAGCAACAAGTCAATGACCAGCAGGTGACTGTATTTCATCAAAGAAGTGATATTGTTGGCTCTGCTATTGAAAAATTCAGTTAGGTCTGGAAGCTGCAGACACCGATAATGAAATAGTTTTAAAAGTATCATTTTCAAAGTATGAGGTCAGAGCACTGTGCAAACCAGCCGGGCCATGAAAAAAGTTCAATTATCTTGGTGCTGGTCCTTCCTGTACTTTGTTTGGTATATACAACCTGTAATTTCACCATTTCACCATAATTTTCAAGAACTTCTAAAAGGAGTTAATATATTCCACTTATTTGGGTTAAATTGGTTGTGACTTCAAAACATGAAAACGTAAAAAAGGCAAATACTAACATGTATGTCTAAGAGACACTGCATAGCTGTGGCTTTTGTTGGGGATGGCAACCGCGGGTCCTGATTGCTAGCCCAGGAACACACTAAGGGCTCTGGAAAATTTTGCAAAATTTCTACCATCAGATGAAATTTGGGCAATGTTTAGCACCATTTGAAGTCACATTTTAGTTGCAATATAAAATAATTTTTCCAGAATTCAATTGGGGGCATGGTCCCTGGTTTTCCAGACCATGCCAATGCTATAAAGATATCTGATTGCCTCCATTGAAAGCATGGTTTCATTTTTTTTTTTTTTTTTTTTTTGGTTCTATACATCCTACAAATGCATTTTGTAAGTAGTACAGTACCAGTGCAGGGAATAATTTAGCATTCAATTTTTTTTTTTTTTTTTCTTAGCAGTCTTGAAGATTTTTGAGGTCCTTCACGTTGTCTGTGAAAATGCAAGGGTTACGCACACATAAAATTGCTCATCATTTTTTCATTTGTGGAGCAACTTGGTCTGTTTGTGTAGCAAACTGCTATGTGGTACTTAATAAATTATTCCCTGCCAGTGTACAAGCCTACAATATAGTATGCTGAAACTTTGAGACACTTGAGATAACTTCAGCAAAGCAGGAGCAAATGGAGGGCAAATTCCAGTAGTTGCCCTCAAACAAGGAATCTGATGTAACACCCTTCAGATCAAAGTGAAGTATAGCAGTGCACCCTGTAAAGTAATTGGCAACTGAAGTATGTGTGTCAGTCTGTGAGGAGGGGGTTTATTGGGGTTTAGCTGGGGAAATCTTGGGTGGGAGAGATGATGTTAGAGGGAGTGCTTGGAATACTTGATGATTTGATCAAAACACCTCCCCCCAACCCCCACAGATGTGTAGCAATTTATAACTATTACTGCAATTAAATCACAATTATTAACTTATTTCTTATAATTGGATATTAAAATCAAAGCAAACATTGATAAATTGTGAGTTCAACTAAAAATTCAATAAATAATTTAGTATTTTGAATGAGTGTTTTGTACCACAAATTGTTTGAAAGCTTGGGAACAACCTGTACATGTTCAAGATCTTTCTACATATTTTTCAATTTGTGAAGTATTTTAATTAGCTTGTATCACAAGAATTTATGCTATGCCAGATAAAATAATTCCAGGTCTGTCAAACTGTCTGACTTCAAAAGAGGGAGATTGTCATTTTTCAGAGCCCAAAAGTAAGGAGATTAGTAGAAAAACTGGGAGGTTGATTAATGATAAAGGTTCAATGAAAAAAATACAAATACTGGCACTCAGTAGTAGTAGGACATGAGGAGAGAATTGTCTTATGGTAGCTTCAAGTTTGCACAGTACAGTAGAAGTTGTTCTTGTTTTTTTTGTGTATTTGGAACTAACTTGCTGTACATGGTACCCTTGTGTTTTAGGTATGTGTGTAGTGTGCTATGGCCTTGAGGCACATGCAAAAAAAATGCAAAAAAACGAAGCTCACTATGGCCAATGCATCGTTGTGAAGATGATAAAGTTCTGGTATTGTGCATCAGTAGGCCCAATATGTTTTTTTATTTATTGCATTGTTCACTTTCAGAACATCACAAATGAAATGGAACACTAAAAAGTAGGGAGAATAGCACATGAAACTGTCAGGCTGAGAGATCTGGATAAAAACCGCAAGTCTCCCAGTAAAACTAGTAGAGATGACAGGCCTGTTTTACCATTTCCTATATTTTTCAAGCATAATGTAACTTCGATGGAAAAGTTCTATGAAAGTACTCTGACATGAGATATGAACCAATAACTCTGGGCTATCAGCAGGTTATAAATCCATTCTCAAAAGTTATTTCAGTCTTCTGTGTTCGATCTGAGACTAGATCCCGTTTTGAGGTTTTGGCCAAAGCCCTGAAGGGTCCAGTGTCCAGTCAGGAAATGATGTTTTACTTATGTGTGGAGGGGAAAACTTAACAGAAGAGAGGAGCTTGGCTCTGTTTGGTTGATTTCAAAGAAATTCAAATGATCTGCCCAAATAACCTGTTGTAATTAATTATTAGTTTTTGATATATAACAGTCCCAAAAAAAGTGGGTTTATTCAAGTTCAAATGATTGTTAATTCAACCCTTTAAAGTAGAATAGAGGTTAAGGTTTCTCACTTCACATAACCAGAGTGTCAAAGTACTTTGATTGGAATTAAATCTAACTGTAGCAATAACTTTGGTATAAAGGCTTTTCAGTGGAAGGCCTAATGCTAAAAGAAGAACCATGGCTGACCCATTTCATATAGTTAGTTAGTCAGATGAATTTTTACGGCCTAGTTTCCAACCTGTTGGCTTAAGTCAAGCCAGCCACAGCCTTTTTTCCAGTTGTGGCTCACTGGCCTGTTTTCCCTACTCCGTTGCTTATCCAGAGCATCATACACAACGGCAGAAGGTTCCATCCTTGGTATGACTCAACCTCATTTCATTTTCAAATATTTTCTTGGTTATGAACCTTGATGTATTTGTTCCTTAATTTCGTTAGATAATTTACTGGAAGGGTTACAAATGCACAACAGTTGATTAATAATATAACAACACAAGCCTTGATTTGAAAATGTGTATAGTTGCCCATTGGACAAATTTGTTAGTTGTATAGCTAGTTTGTTACAGTGGTTGGCAAGCTCAATGTAGTTAGATGTGTAGCACTGTAGCAGTGAGATCATTTTTTGTAGCAGAGTGACATATGTATGATACAAATCACCTAGAAGACTGGCAAGGATGTAGCCAGCCAAACAGGGATGTAGCCAGCCAAGTTTGAGTGCTGGGTAACTGTCTGATGTGGGATAAGCACCCACCACACCCCATGGCATCTACCCCATTTTTCAGCCTTTAACTTTTCTTGTTTTACCTCATTTTTTTTTAGGGAACTCTTGAATTGGGAGATAGTTTTAGGTCTAATTAGGAAGATTTGTGGTAGGTGGGGAGAGGTGCATTTTCCTGGAGTGCCGGGTGTCTTCGCCAAGCACCACCCACTGTAGGTACGTCCCTGAACACTGGTTAAATCATTCCATGCATGTCTGGCTGCAATCATAGATAGCATTGTTATTAAAAATTTAAAATCAAAGTAAAGCCCAAACTAAGCTAATCCAATTATCTTATAAGAAAATATACAAGTTGTCAACAGTTTGTTTTTGTAACAGAAAGATAATGTAAATTAAGTTCTGTCATTGTTTATGAGGTTTACTTTCTAAACCAACCAATAAGAATTAAATACTTTTATATTCAACTGGCCAGAACAAGATGTTTCTGTAGCAGGACAGTTAATGCACATAACTCATTGCAGCATTACATGTTTGATCACAAGAAGTATATTGCACTGTATTATTATTAGTCAGCCTGTATACATGGTGTGTGTTCATTAGCGACTGGGTACAGTAGTTGTGGGGAAAATATTGAATCTCCCTAGAGAAGATTGTGAGTAGCGCCCTCTCGGGTAATTTCACGATGCAAGCACTGTACATAATTTTCCTGTTAGGGTATGAACAAAGCATTTTATGGCATACTTACAGTAGTCATGAAAGTCACATTTCACTTTTAGGAAAGAATTACTTATGAGTATTCAGAGTTGCTTGGAGAGGGTGTATAATAGTACGGAGTTAACAGCTTGTGAAAGATATTTAATGAGAACTTTGTTGAGGAAACACTTACTCAAAGGACCAAGAAGTTGTGAGATTAAACATTCAAGTGCAACTGTTTGCAGAAAGAGAGTACTTGAAATGTTACTAGCCAATATAAATTCATGACTTGTAATGATCACTTGTTAGTGCCAACATTGACATAGTATTGCTTTTGGAAGCAGACTCCTTGCCAAGATTTCATCATTTTAGAGGTTTTGAGAATGTAACATGAAGGAGGGGGTCTTCCCTTTGAAGAAAAAAATAGTTCTAATTTAGGTGTCAAGATGAGAAATGATGCAATATTCGTGCGTCAAATGTTACATAAGTTTATAGTGATCTCTCTTTTGTTTTACGATTTTTTTTTTTTTTTAAGCTTAGGTCATTGAAAGGGGTTGTTGGGTCAACTGTCAAAATTGTATGATGGCTATGCACAGGTGTGTTTGGAAGTGTTTTAAGGTCAATATGAACTTAACATGATAAATACTGTACTTTTAAGCACTCCCTGACTATTTGATGAAGTGAATTCTTAAGAGATTGTGATGCATGAATTTCAGAACAGAACCTGTTAGTCAACATGATGTGATTATGTGACATAGATTTCAAACATCCATTTAAGGGTAAGAGCAGTCACCTCAAACTTATATTGATGTTCAGCTAAATCTTGCAATTTTTGTTTTATTTCTCCTCAAAGTATCTGTTATAATGTTTTAGGGCTTAAATATATAGCATATATATATACCAAGCAGTAACTCCTAGTTTACTTACACATGATCATGCGACGTGGAGTCAGGAGGTCGAGAGTTCGAGTCCCTGCCCGGTCGTACTGAAGACATAAAAAACGGAACTTACTGCCATTGTGCTTGGTGCTCAGAATAAGCAATGGAGTAGGTAAAACAAGCCAGTGAGCTGCAACAGGAAAAAAGGATGTGACCAGCTCGACTTGAACCAATTGGTTTAAAACTGGGCTGTAAAAGTCTTACTTCTATCATGTTTCTGAAGAGCAGATGACTGAAACCCAGTTGGTACCATGTTGCAGCCATAAAAATACAAACAGAAATTATGGTATTGTAAGATGAAGGCATGTCTTTAATGACACTTTGTACTAGTTGCAACATGTATTGAGTGGTGGAGTAACATTTGAATTGAACACATACACAAGCACTGCTTTAACATGTGTGGAAAATTGTTCACACATCCTGCACTTCTTTAACAATTGATTGAACTAAATCCTTTCGTTAGGCATTGTCAAACACAAACTTTCTTTCCTCTAAATTCTTTAAATAGTATCTTCTTTCAAGATGTTGGAGATTATGCCCTTTGCAGTAGATTCCAATGATTTCATTTTGGTTCATTAACAGGAGATGATTGTGGTTTGAGCAGGGTTGTAATCCAAGATGAGCAGAGTACCTGCAGTCTCATTGTGATGGACATTTGTGACCTTAGCTGAGGTCTCAAGGCTTGTGTAATGTCCTTCATAAGGATCTTGAATGCTTCTAGGGTGAAAGGAGTTCTTCCTTGCACATGTACACAGAGACAGGTCATATAGCTTAGCTGTGACAATGGAAGTATACTATGTACAGTACTAGGCACTTTGTGGGAGCAAAGAGTTTGTGGAGCAGGGAGCTGTTAATTAGAATGCTGATGCTAATACCATGTTGGCATGAAGGAAGGGTTTAAAGATGAAACTCTTTAGGGCAACACAGGAAAGAAAATGACTCATTTGATAATTATTTTGAATATTCATGTTGTCTACTTAACTTTTAAGATAGCTTATTACATGTTAGAACAAGAATAGTTAACATATTCTCCATTTACTCTGTAAACTGTGAGGCCAACACTTATCAAAGAAGGAGAAGGTGTTTTAAAAGAGTTTTGTCACCAGATTTAACTATAAGGACACATTCCTGTCTTCAGCTGTGCCCCTTTTCACCTGCTTCACTAGTCATGACGTTGTTCTAGGGAGGAGGGTAAATGGATACAGAGGAAAAGGGGTTTTAATGCATCCTTCAGCATACTGTTTATTACTCTATATTTGGTGTGTGAATGCCCTTGTTAAGTGAAAAAATTAAATCCTTTTAATTGGAGGTATAAAGCAAAATCTGAAAAAGCTGTGATCTCAAATTATACTAGGGGTGGAGTGATCATGGACATCTTACTTATTGTGTAGATGTATTATTGTGAGTAAACCGAAATGTGTCATTTTGGAGGTCACATGTCATTGGGAATGGGGATTGTGAGCAAATTCCATGAAACTTGGTAACACTTTATCTACAGGTAGAAAGCAAGGGTTTTAAGTTCACACAGTGTGGTTGCATACATGGGGTATCTTCAAGTTTGTTGAAAGCAATGGATGGTCACCTCTGTCAAGAGCTGTAAACCTTTTGAAAATGTTTCAGTTTAGGAAACCTTTACTTCTAAATTACACATGCATTTAAAACCATTAAAGGCAGTCATTCGTCACCCTAAACTGCAGTTTCAGTATACATATATCAAAACTCCCAATTGGTACAGCTCTTTGATTGGCATCTCATTCAAACAATGCATCATAGCTAAATTACACAGCATGGGCACTGAGAGTGTCTTGATTACACATTATGGACTTGTATGACCACTGGGACAAGACATGAAGCAATAAACAAGGATTGTGTCTCGATAAAGATGAGTTTTAGATAAATGTGGGAGGGGCTAGAAGTAAGTAGGTTGGGAGAATTGGAACTGTTTGGGATGATGAAAATATGCCTTTAATATCAAGATCATGACAATGCCAGAGGTTAAGAAGCAAAATTTTTAAGCAGTATGAAGGTCTGATAAGAAGACATTGAACCATTTCTCAAACATATGATGACCGAATTCAACAGAAAGAAAAAAAAAAATCCTGGCATTATTTTGGATTTTTGTGCATGTTTGTAGTAATGTAGTTAGTATTGCATTTGCATAGTTAACGGACACTTTGGATCTACATCAAATTGTCAGGTAATCATTTCACTTCAAAATATCCTTTGCAAGATTTGAAATTTATTTGGTTTTGCTGCCTGTTATAGCTATAATTAACCCATGTACAATTATTTTTGTACGTCATAACTGTCTTCTTCATTGCTTACAAGTGGGATTGCCAAGGATACACTGCACATTCCTTTAGTTCATTAATTTGTATTAGCTTTACCACCAAGTTTATTTCTCAACCCAAATCACCTTTACCCATGCCTAGTGATCTACATAGCCTTCTTCCCATCCTCATTCTTCAATGCAGTTCAATTTTTCTTCTCTCTATGAGAATGCACCATTAACATAAATTATCCTTCCCTCTCCTACAGACCTCAATAATCTTGACTATCAATTTATCTAACCACAAACTAATTAAGAACTTGGGTCTTCACTATAGCATATCTACATACAACCCTGTACAACATTATATACCATATGCCACTGCCATAGACAGGGAAGTTTTAATTATTGAAAGACTGACTGGCATGTATGTATACATCTACCTACAAACCAGCCTAACCTCAAAGCCTAACTGTTAAAGTGTTTGCTCTCTCAATTGTATAAACAAGGCTTTGGGTGACCTCATTATGTAGACTGCAGGTCTACCTAGCATGGCTGACTGACCGTATACCACTCCTTCAATGCATAATCAATATAAAGCATTGGCGTAATAGTCTGTGTGTAATTTGAAGCCAGTGTGCTGTGTATTTGTGTGCTAGTGTGCCAGTGCCAAGGTCTCTGGCTTGTTGCAATAGACTAACAACAAAGGCCTGGTTAGTTGTGAAGTTGTAAACTGCTGCTTGGAGTGAAGGCTTTGTCTGGCTATGACAGACCTGTGTGAACAGAACAAAACTGTTGTGACTGTCATTGGTGTATGTGCATTACTACTGTGCACTGTAAACATCTGATTGCATGGATTAGTAACATAACGTAGTAGCTGGATCATATATATCATGTTTTGTGTAGTAATCCTTGAATAATTTGCTGTTATAGAGAAGACTTTACAGGGAAACAAGTATTTTAACAAGGCCAATTCAACTGTTTGCAGTGGTAACACGCCCACTCTGATATTGGTGTGTAAATTCTGAATGAAAGTGAAAATTATTTCTTGTGCATTCATCGTGTATCTGGTTTGTGCAACATATGGCAGTACTGACGGAATTTAAATCATTACGTACACATTATCCCTGGTGGTATCATTTCTGAAAACGACTGGATGTGAAGACACAGTTATTGTCAGGTGTTCGTCACTGCCTGCAGATTTTCGATTAGTCTTCTTTATCGGGGGAGAGGTTGCAACGTGTATTCATGGACCGAACTTACATGCTTGCTCTTCCTCTCAAACAGTATAGAGCAAGAATCTGTGCATTCTTGCAAACTGTTTTAAATTTTGTGGACAGGTTTTGACTAATCGACCATGGCACAGTCAGTGCCCAACAGCAGCAGTAGTCAGGTTGGTCAAATTTGGAAGACTTATTCTCTCTAATCACTTTATAATTCTGCATGCTCTTGAAGCAAGGTTCTTTTTTTTTTTGCTTTATTGTAGATGTTTGCAGGAGTTAACATTTAACTAGTGCAAACATTTGTGCAGTATATACTCCTGTGAAAGAATTCATATGGTGCAAAATACAGCATCTGAATAAAGATAAAAATGGTGTCAATAATAGGCATGTGATCAAATTTAATTGGAAACAAATATTGTGGGAAGGGCAGGGGGGTAGGGGAAAGGGGAGTCAAGGGGGATTCAATTTGGGTTGTGTGTATTTGGAATGTTGAAGCAATTCTTGATATAATCAGAATTCTAATTAACTCGTCATTCAGAGATTATTCTACATCAAAACAGGGCATATTAAATTGAAAATTGTTAGTGAAATTCTAATTTTACTCATTCTGCACATTAGAAAGTGCTATGTAGTTTCTGCAGTTTTAGGCAATATGACTAGATTGTGAAATGAGAAGCATGGGGAGACATCTTATCACCCATTTAAAACAAAATTCAGAGGTTGAAATTTTTATACTGCCTAACAGTAACATTCCTTGATTAGCATAATTTTGTGCTACGGTACCTGGTACTATAGCTGCACACTAGTAGATAGGGGATGGTACTGTAGATATTGTAGTTGAGTACATGTATATTAGTGTACATACATACCATTGTGTAGTACTGAGCTGTAGCATTACAACACAGCAGGATTGCTGTTATCCAGTGCTTGTGCTTATGTCTATCACTTTATGTATATTGAAATCAAAAAGTTTTTGGTTGCCTTTACTTGCTATCATTATAGGCAAAATTGTGATTGGATTATTGTTTAAAGGGCAGAAAACAGTTACCACAGACTTATTTCAAAACAGCAGCTAAATTTGACAATTTCTTCCTTTTTGTCTCCCATGTATTGCTAATGATATTTCAATTAGGGACTCCATGTTAACAGTTGAGTGAGAAGTTTCCTCACAAAATTTCCATTTATTAGAACTGAAAGTATGCACTCATTGCTTGAGATACTGTGGTTAGCTTCTTACTGTACACTCATGTCTACCTGGTAATGGAAAAAGTGTGATTTTCTAAAGTGGGGTTTAGAATAGAAATTGATCTTGGAGTGATATGGTGATGTTACAATTTGTTTGATAAAAAATTTTCTTGTCAAAAAAAGTTAACTATTTTCTAATTGTGTAGTTAGAGATGAAGTCACTGTTATACAATTGAATTCCATAGAATAAAGTAGCTAGGAGTTTCAAACTTGGGTATAATGTTGAATGTAGAACCTTTTAACATGGACCTCTGTATTCACACAATGGGAAATAACTACACATTGAATGAGATGCAAAATTAATAGACTTACAATCAGCCTTGGCAAATAGTAGTTAAACATACAATATATGACAAGGATTGAGTTGTTTCCAAAATGTATTAAGTATAGATGAAAAAACAAGAGATACCCTGGGAAATAAGAATACAAGGAACAGGAAGTAAATTATGCAAAAATACATTAACACTGAACTTAAAGTATAGAGTGAATATCATCCAGACTGAATCACAAGCCTGTTTGTTTGTTCATGGATTATGATGTTTTCTTCCCATGACTTAAATAAGGCTCAAGTGTTCCAGTATTAAAAAACATGTTTATGGAAATAAGCACAGGGTACTCTCTCTATCAGTGAACATGTAGTACTTCTCTCGATTTTAAGCGAGGAAAGTGGGTATTTTATTTTCATTATCCTAAAAGCTGTGTGCAAATTAAATCAATTAAAATGTATGTTCTTTCTATATCTTTTTCAGAGGAGTGCATGGTTTATTAAATTGGAATTTGAAAAATAGAAGCGATCTACTGATTAGTACTGCACAATATTTCTTATTGAATAGAAAACTTCAGTTGCTACTTTAGTCCGTATAGTAAATAAAGCACAGTAAAAATAATATTTAATGTTTCAGTTTCCTGTCCACTCACTTTTTGAGAACTGATAAAATGAAAGAAAAAACAAAAATTGGAAATTTCCTAAGATTTTTACATGCTAACTCATGGTTTGTGCAGTAAGGGTCTTCCTATCACTTTGTTTCCAACATTTTCGTTTCACATTGTACTGACTTACTGTGGTTCCCTGTTCTACTGCACCTCTGTTAGTGCTCTATGTGTCTTAGCAAAGTTAAGCTCAACTTGTGTGAAGATGTGTTAAACTACCAGGGGTGTTTTGGAAGTTCTTGGTGAAGCTAAAACATTGTGTAATACTGAATAGTATATTGCATGTTCAGTTTTAGGTGTCTGCAGGTATATTTTCAAACATGCTTTAAAACAAAGGCATGGGAGATTAATTCCCAGGAAATCTATGGCAGCCACCTTAAAAAAAAGAAGACAAAAAAATAAAAAAGTTTCTCATCTCACCCAGCTACAGTAACAAGGCAGTTAAGGAGATCTAGAGTATGACTAATCCGGACAGCAAGTGAATGTGATGGTCTGATTTTAGTCAGCCATAACTGGGGTCTATTACCTTTTAATGTTTCAATTTCTTTGCTTAATGGTACTATGCATGATTGCACACTGTAATGCCTCTTGATTCCCTCAATTTCACTGTAAATGAGCTTTGAAATTACATTTATACAATAAATGAACATGATTTAAGTCTGATGGACCCCACTAATGACCACCTACAGCCACTAAACACAAGCATTGGTCGGATTTGTCTATAGCTTCCAGGGGGATAATTTTACTAAAATGCATTACAGCAGTGGTCCTTTTATTTTGTAGTAGACTATACATTTTTCCAGAGGCTGTCCGATACACCCTCTATCCTCAAGGAAACAGGTTGAATATTGACACTAATACTTTGGGAAATTTTTAACTAAAATAAATCTTGCTGCTTTTCTTTTCACGTTGTTATGCTTTAGTCTAGACTGATTTCTAGAAAGAATAGTCCTCTAGACAGAAGATAACAACAGGTTACAAGATGCAGTATGGAAGTAAGAATTTTCACGTGTGCCGACTGTAGATACTTTTAGTCATTTATTGCACTTAATAAATTACTGGACATTTTAATGTTTTCAGTTTCATTACTACCTACAACGTTATCATGGTGAATAGTTCTTTTGATAGATATTGCTGTGAAGACAATGTAATTCCAGATATTTGAATTATGTGGCTGATAGAGAAATAGGTCTGCTGATTGCCTGAACCTCTAAGGAATTTGATAGGCCACCAACCAACCACAGATATCTCCAGTCCTCTGTAGTACTGAACAACTCACTGAATTAGACCTGCTCTCCGTACTCAATCCATACATGATGTTAATGATCAATACTGGCTGTGAAAGGTCTCTTGGGATGTATGGCTATTAACTGTATTGTACCATGACATACAATGCAAGGTCAAGGTTGGGACTGGTGTACAACAGTTTAATGAATGCAAAAATATCAGGTACAATGGGTGACATATCTGTCTTATGTAGAGTTTAAATGTCTTATGGACCATTTCTCTCTGCATCATTTATGGAATGTTTGACAGGTTTGTGTTAAAATGGAAATTTGTTGTGGTAGATATACCAAACAATAATGAAATCTACAGTAGTATAATGCAAATTTGCATATTTGATCTAATTAAGCATGTGGAACAATACATTTAGAAGTGTGCAAAACAGTATGAATCTTCCAAGAAGTGTCTGCTGTACATACCTAATATTTACTCTAGTGAACACATCAACACCAGAGAAACATCTTACAGCAGGCCTGTCACCCTAACTTCATCAAATTTCTATTATTCTATACATGGCAGATAATGCTATGCAGACATACAGTATAACAAAGTACTGTAAGTACAGTAGGGTCCCCAAACCAAGATAACACTGTATGAATAAGCCTGTTAATGCAGCTACCTGTGTTTTACATTGAAAATGAGTTCAACAAGCTTCCTCAAATAGTGGTGTGTGCGCCTCAAGTGGCCTGCAATGTGTTGGGGAGTGGCGCAAAAAATTACCAGGAGCATAGTGCAAAAATTTAACTTTTTAATTACTTCTTGACAATAATTATTCTGTTTCAAAAGAGGTACTGTAGATAAATCTAGTACTTCACACAGACTGACATCACTTACAGACAAGGATATAATAACGTCCCTATTTGTTCTCCCATGAAGGTAACATCACTGTCACTGCTTACAATTAGAATCAGGGCTTTGCCGATTCAAATTCTGAAGTTTGTGAAAAATATGGGCTGCAAAAATTGAACAAATTTTGCACCATTTTGCATGTAAGCCTCTTCTGAAATGCAAAAATTTTCACAAGGGGAGGGGGACACCTCCTCCCTTTATACTACTCCCCCAGGACAGCGATCAGTGGTGCATTATGTTAGTAACGTTTAGCAACGTGGTGCTTCAGAAAATTTAATTGAGGAAGCCTGCTCTTACAGTATGCCTATCACCCTAACTTCACCAAAATTCTATTATTCTGCACATGGCAGATAGGTCTATAACAAAGTACTTTAAGTGCAGAAGGTTCCCCAAAACAAGATGGCACTGTATGAATATTGCCTGTTTTAATGCAGCTACCTTGTTTAACATTGAAAATGAGTTCTAAATCCAGTTTTTACCAGGAAGGGGATGGTTCAAAAGAGTTCTGTACTGAGGGTCTAGTTTATAGTATGTTTGCGCAAGAGAACCATTGGGATTCAATTTTGGTTAAGGCCTGGGGTTCCAGGGGTTCCACCAGGAAAAAGAGTGTTGGGACTGTACACTGTAGTACTGTAGCTAGCAGTCAATGGCTGTGATCCATGGTTTGCAAAATTTTGTGACAGATAAATAGTGATTGTGGCTGTAGAATACATAGAGCAAAAGTGTATTGTATTTTATCTGTTCAATTTATAGTTGATATCACCAGTGAGTTGAAACAGTATGATTTCAGGGAAATAGTTGGAAGAATTACATCCACAAAGTACACCAGGGAACATACCCCTCCACCTTTAATTTCATTTGAACAACTGCCTTTACCCTTCTTCTTTCCCCCACTTATCTTTGGACTTGCTAAAAAAATCTATTGTTATTTAAATCATTGTACAAATGATGATAAGTATTTAATTCTTAGATTCTCATCTGCTGTATTTAATAGGAACTTTTCGTCCTGTCACTCAGAGGCAAACCACCCTCCCTTACTCTAACATCCTACCACCACCATGCAGACAAAGCAAAAAAAAAACATACCACATAAATCAAGTATTTAAGTGGCTTTATTGAATTGATTAAACAAAAGGTCTGGTTTTTACACTTCTTCATATCTCTTACTCACATCTTGATGGCAAATGGTTAACCCTTTACGGGTCTTACAGGTCTATTTTGCCCCAGACGGAGAGCGCGGCTGTCACCCATCTTCACTGTTTCACGCGGAGCTCGAAACTGCGAGTAGCTACCCGAAAATTCGGCCACAACAACACTCAAGACAGTAGTTTAAGGTCATAGGGTCAATAGCCTACCGCAGCTGATGTGGGGCGTGCTAGGTCCCCTTTTCCACCCACTTCCGAGGTGTGCAAATGTGACCCGATTGAAGCCAGACGACAAAGGGTTAATTAAACTAAGAGACTGTGCACACCTGATACAATACTGAAATACCAATGATAGGTTTATAAATGATCAAAAGTATCTGTCAATTCTAATTTATTGCTTATTAATCACATGCAACCTCTGTCCACAAATTTCCTCCTTTTTCATTATCATGAGGTGGTGATATATGAGTGATGAAACTTATTAGAATTATCATCATGCAATGCTGTCCTTCAAACTGGTCACAAAATGAATGATATAGATTCATTCAGCTCCTTTAACCCAGAAGCTGAACAAATTTTGTTCCTCTCTGCTTTAGATGTTATTTTTAGTTCTACTGTATTTTCTCTAAGATTCTCCTTTATAAAAGAGAGCAGATTTTGGGAGCATTTAGCAAGCCTACAGTACTTGTCTCTTTGTGCACCATTCAACCAGACAGGTGTGTTTATGTTAGAGAGAACTTTGATCTCTACTGTCTTCATGTCTGTGTTGATATATTTTGGTCTGACAGTGTGTGATTTGACCTTTGACCTTTGAATGCTGTAACTTAGATACTGTATCCAAGTACAGTTTTAAGACAATAAGTGATATTTAACTATTTTTTTCTTTTTTTTTTTTTTATTCAATTTGCAGGACCCATGCCAGTCACTTCCAGCACAAGTTGCTTCCATTTCTGCTGAGGGGGTTAATAAAATGAAACAAACCAAGATTCCAAATGCAGTAAGTATATTGATGGTCTCCTGTGTAAAATAGAGGAAAATAGAATAATTAGCCGTAAATGCATAGTACTTTGCTTGAAGTTATTATAAGAGTCTGGCAGAGAATATTAACCTCTTTTAGCACCTTATTGTTTCCATCTGAACTGAGTGTTGACCAGAATATACATGGAAGAGTTCTTTTAAGGTTTATAGGAGAAATGTTAATTTTGTGTTAATTATTGTTGAGGATTTTCACTGAAAATGTCCAAATATTTGTTGGGTAAAGAAAAATCTACACAAATGCAAGACTAGAGAGCCTAGACTTCACTGTAACCAATAACAGTATTAGACCATGATTACGGATCCATCTTCTGTTACAGTAGTTCCCAGCCACTGTTAAAATGTGGTGCAGAACTAAAGTTGTGACAAAAATTGTAGGAACAAACTCAGAATGCCACTTTAAGAAATCTATAGAAAAGTTATTTAACATACACATAGAAGACTCATCTTGATGTTGGATCCTAATGAATGATTGTGGTGAAAGAAACCAAATGTGTAAGTTTCCCCTAATTGTGGGTCTGATATGAAATTTTTAAGAAATCCCTAAGTTTACGTTAACTCAGCAAGCTGCACATCAAAATTATGAAAATCTTTGTAACCTTTGTGAAGGGTAAAATACTGTAGGATTTTGAACCTTCTTGTATCATTTGATCAAAACTTAAATGATGGATTTTGTGTGTGTGTATGTGTGTGGGGGGGGGAGAGGTGTAGTTTATCACTTCAAGTTCAATCCACCTGAAAGAAAATTGATGATCTATGAAAAAAAGTTTTACCTTTCCTTTGCATCATTTGTTTTCAAGGGTAACTTTTTTAGCTCTGAAGAAAATGGATTAGGTTAATCACATGCTGGTTTTAATTGTTGGGTTGTCCTTAGTCACTGCTGCTTAAATACACAGACCTCAGGGGAAACAGATTTTAAGGCTCTACAGAACTAAATAATGCTGTCATAACCATAGTGTATCTTCAGTTTACCGGTTTCCATGCATATTTATGCCAGCTGGTATGTCACCTGCAATTGTGCTGGGTGTGACTTGATATGCATTTCATGTATAGATCCTCCTGTGGGCTGGGGGTTGTAGAATATGCCCCCCAGTATTTCCCGCCTGTTGTAAGAGGCAACCAAAGGGAAACCAAATTTGAATTTGAACCATAAATTTGAAAATAAGTTTAAAACTTTTTATTGAGTTGACTTTGAACACTTTACATAGATTCGTGTTGGTGTGTTGTTAAATCTCATCAAACTAACTACATTTTAAGAGTACCATGTACTATAATGTGCAGTTTTCTTATGTGTGACATTGATACATGAAGTTTTGAAACTAACTTAACACTGTCACTTGTAGTATTGAAGACAGAAAACTATATTCCACAGGATATATATTTTTTCTGGGGGGGGGGGGGGAGCGGGGAAGAAGGGAGAGGGGGGAGGAGGTTAGGGAGATGGGAGGCAACCATCTCAGAGATTTCTGCCAGTACCTCACAGAAAATTGCTCTTATTGCCACCTGCACTGCAATAGCTATCATCCAATTTGTCTCAGTTCTCCTATAGCAGACACTGATATTTTAGAAACAGGTGCAAACAGTCATTGCGCCATGCTGTTTTTCCGTTCAGGCAAATTTCCCTAATTACCCCTTAAAATGCCATCATGCAGACCTAATTAAATTAAGAAGATCCTGTAGAAATTGTATTCACATCTACAGGGGTGTACACTGCAAGCCGGGTTTGAGTCAGATTAACATTATTTACTTATGAGCCTCTAAGTTATCAATCTAGTCACTTGTGACACAATTGTTGTATAAATTTCATTTGAAAAAAACACTTACAGTGCATCATAAACTTATTGATTAGACGGTAGGAGGCATATTTTTTTTTAAAAGTCGTCCAAGTTTTCCTTAAACAGTTTAACTTTTTCCACCATCTGCACTCTTTTGTATACAAAACCTTACAGCTGAGGAAATTTGTTTTGATAATATTCTTGGAGTCACAGAATTACTCCAGTGTCAACACAAATATGAGATATCTACAGTTATCATCTGCTACACAACACAGTAAACAAGAGATAGTCCAGTCCACTTCTGTATGGATTTGCTTCCAGCTATGCATGTACAGTACAGTTTTTGCATGTATACTCAGCTGTGCATAGAAATCAAAAGTGATTTCAACTCACTTGCAGAAATCCTCAGGTTTTTAGCAAACATCAATACAACAGTTCTTGGCATGCCATTACTGTACTACCAGCAACCATGATTGCTGGCTGTTGCATCTCTTTATTACAAATTATATGTTCAGTAACCGTTGTTGTTCTTGGTTGGTCGGTTGGTTTGTGGCTGGACAATTTAGCAGCTACTGTTGGTGAAGTGCTGGAAAGCAACTACGGTTAAATACATTCAGTTGGAATCAATAATGAATTTAAATATGGTTGTGCAGGACTTGGTCACTTGTCATTGCTAGAAATGAAGTAACAAAGGATAAATGTATAGTTAACGGCCAGATTGACTTGTCTGCTATGATGTAGAAGGGTCAAGTAGCTTGGTGATGCATTATAAATTTTGTATAAAAGATTTGTCATCAGTGTGTGTTGAAGAGGTAGATTTTTATATGCCTCTTGTTCCAGATCACAGGACTGAGAAAATGGAGGGATGTTATAGGTTAGTTAGTTAGATAAGATTAACAACACACCAACATGAATGTATTAAACATGGTGTCATACTGTTCAAGTCCTCCCATTTAATCACCTCTTAAGACAGGCGGCGAGATATCTACAGTATAGAACACATAACAGTTTCATATTGGGAGTTCACATTCAAGTATGTGGGAGAGACTTCAAAGGAAGTGGTTTCCTGCAAAAATTTTGTGCCATCTTAAATTTGAAATGATACAGTGGGACATATTTTTGTCCTCTGGAATGCCCCCTCAATCTCAGACATGCTGCAAAATCAGTGTAGGGTGGAGAGTTAAAGTAAGCAGCAAAACTACACAGGTGGATAGTTTGAGTTACTTCAAAAGTCTTAAGAGGGATTTAGCAAAATATCCCGTCTACTCCCCTTCCCCCCCCCCCCCCAAGAAAAAAGAAACCTTGCCAATTTTTTAAAATTTATACAACTCCTATGTTTCTCTACTATTTCTTCTATCAGACAGCTCATCCTACTGCAGAATAATTGTCTGGCAATGAGTTTCTTATGTAGATGGAACTCTATCCATACTTTTTTCCTTTCATTTTTTTTTTTTTTTTTTTTTTTTTTATTTTTTTGGTGAGGCTTGGTTTTCATCTTGTTCATTCTTTAACCACTGGGAAGAGAAACGTTTCCGTTTTCACCCATCACTTTATGTTGTGAAAGGGGTTCTGGGGGAAATTTGGATCATTCAAAATATAGTTGGTGACTGCACTTTGATTGTTGTTCATTCAAACATCATTTGCTAGTAGGTCCACAATGACAGTACAGACAGGTGTGTGTTCCAGGTTTGCTTACACATACAGTATTGAATGTGTTGCTGTTTCTTTCAACAAGTGAAATTCAGTTTACTGCCACTCTGTGAAGGTGTGCTGGAAAGGTGTTCAAACTTTCAATTGGCAAAGCTCATTGATAGACAGCAAGTTCAAAAAATGCAGAGTATTGTGGCTCATATTACACAGCACATACTGCATTGAGAGTGATTTGATTTCACATTTGTACTAGGTACGTACAAGTTATGCCATATTTTGAGGTTTTCATTCCTTTGCACGACAGGAAAATATTTCATTCCCTAACAAGCACATTCATATAATTCAGTCACTCAAATTCCTCACCAACTGCCCCCTAATAATACCCCCCCCCCCCAAATACCACAATACCAACATTTTACAGCAAGATGTGTCAAGATGGCTGATTGTCTTTCACCCATGTTCACATATAAAAAATGCTTCTGTTTATGTCAAAACTTGTAAGAACCATACCTTAAAAAACTTTGTTTTATGTTGAAACAGCTCATCAGTGGTTGACCTTTTCACCTTTTTGTAACTTAATATATCCTATCCTGAAGTTTGTATCCTCAACACATTGTTGGAGAGTGCTATTTTCTTGAAAAACTAAAAGAAATATATTTTTGAGTCAACATCATTAGGGAGATATCTGACCATGGACATTAACAAGAAAGGGCACACATTCTGATAAGCATAGCAGGGAGCATAAAGGTGAAGTTGTCACACCAAGGTTAAAGGTCACAGATATAACCTCTATCCTTGTTTTCATTGGACAAAAATGGCAACCCTGCAGGGATGCCATGCTGCTTTTCTATTGGAATTCAAAGTGTCTGTATTCAAGACTTATGACTGTAAAAGTAGTGTGGTACACTATACCTTATCATATTGTAGCTGTGCCTCTGGCCTTTCAACCATCTAGTTAATACGAGGAGCCATATTCCTGTGTACTCTGATAGGAAGTGTAGAAGTCATGATGCCATGAACATCTTAGGTTGGATTATTTTTCATCTTGACATTGAAAGTAAAACAGAGTGCTAGTGTTGAGACTTTATAGTGCTTGGTGGAAATGTTTCTTGGCTGACGAAAAGACCAAAGTCCTTAAATATTACTGTGGCCAAACATTTTTTCGGAATGGAGAATAATAGCCAACTTTTCTGCAAGTCTCTTATATAATTGATTGTGAGAAAAATTTCTCCTAGAACATCTACTAATAGAAAAGGAAAGATACTTTTGCTGTTGAGAAAATTACAACTAAAACATTGTGACTACATTCTAAATCATTGAAAGCTTTGTTTGTTTTCAAGATTTTATATAGTAGGCTATACTGTGCCATATCATAAGGTGTATGAATACTGTCCATTGCCTACCTTTCCTAGATGTCAATTTGATTTTTAGCTCTCTTTTAACAATTTGAATTTGGCCATTACTTTGATTTGGCTAATACTGGAGAAGTCTTTTACTGGAGAAATCTATGGATGACTCCTGGCAGTTATTTTGAATCAAGCTATAATTACCATTGTAAATGTATTCCTTTAAAAGCTTGGCAAGTTGGCATGACATATATTTAGATGAAGAGAATTTGTTTGGATTTTGCTGGAATCATTTTGGAAAGACTTTCAAGGAATGTTCTGACTCCTGCCAACTACCAAAATCATAAAACATTCTGTGTGATTATTAAGGTGTTTCTTTAGAAGTTGCCTGAATGCCATTCATTTTCAAAGACATTCATGAGTACATAGGTCAAAGGTTTCCTTCTGAAGTGACAACCCCAGTGCTCTTTTAATCGCTATGTTTTTTGGTGGTTTTTCTGCTAATCATCTAATTCAACAACATAGTCTTGGATTTGCACAAATGGTAAGAAGTAAAATTTGTTGTTAAATAAATTGTTGTGACACTTTTTAAGGCTGAGTAATATTTTCTTTAAACTTTAAGGACAGGATATCTAACAATTTAAAGGAAGAAAATTTTATAATAAAAACATATTTGTCAGTTTATTTAGTAGAGTATTTTGGGTGGCAGTGTAGGTGTATGTCAGCAAAATTCTTATGAAGAATGAATAGTTCTTTATCGAACAATTAGTTCATTTTTTCTATTGCAAAATATAACCATACAAATCATACATTGTAATAGATAAATGGCAGAAAAGAGAAAACAGAAGTTCAACAATTAAAATTGCCTTTCTCGCTCCCCCCTCCCACATTTGTAAATTTTAAAGGGCAAGAGCAATCCCCTGAAACTTGTGTTGTAGCAGCAGCTAAATCTCACAATTTTCTGCTTATTTCTTTTCAAATTATAGTATTTTAGGATTTCAGTATTGCACATAGAAAACAAAACAGTTACTACTAGTAAATTTCATATTTGAGGCCAAAAAGTAATGCCATGTGACTCTCAAGAGCCAATCATGAAACAGGACAGTCTACTACACTATTTCAAGTTGGGGTGACTGCCCTTGCCCTTAAAATATAAAGAATAATTTTTTATGTTGTTAGGAAAGGCTCTATTGCTTAAATTGATAGGTCATGTGACCAAAAAACCCTATAAACAAGATATCTCAAGGTAGAAGAAATATGGAAATTTTTCATACAAGCTTTTGACTTCGTTAAATGCTACATCTCAAGATGCAAAGGTCCATACCTTTAATTTTATTCAGAAAGGGATGGCCGTGAATGGAAAAAATTGGGAAACTGGAAGGTTCCTTTCCAGGAAGTTTGGCCATCTGAAGGGAAGTTCAGTCAGATAAAGGAAAATTTCCCTTCTTTGCATATGTATGCAAACATATGGAGAATCGTGGGAAGTTTTACTCCCTCCAGGGAAATACTTTTACTCCATTCCTGGGAAATATTTTTTCCAACCCTGGGAATCACTGAGCCTATTAACACTGGAGTATAAGTGTTATTGTACTCCAATGGTGCTGGTACAGTATTTCATCCACAGGTAGACCAATTGATCATCTTTTTTGCATGGACCCCTTATTTATTAACTGTGTAGTATCTTGACTTGTAACCATTACCTATTGATTTTACTTTTGTGTCTTTGACTTTGAAAGGTGATTTGGGGACTGGTCTTGAAGAATTAGGTGTTTAAGCTGATTATCTGCAGCTGGGAAAGTAAGGTATTTACCTGACAATTGATTCTTCATGTTAAAACCAGCTTAGTAGTATTGATTTACTTAACTGAAACTGGTGTCACCTGTTAGGTGGTGCTAAACTGAATTGGTTTAAACTGAATTGGTTTAAACCTTGCTGTTAATTCATCCCAGGTTAACCTCTCTTTATACTGTAAATCATTAATATTAACCCAGTGCTAAAAGTGTTAGTCCATAAGTGGTCAGTTTGTGCGCTATATATTGTGGGGACAACAGTCAATTTAATGTGTTTTCTGTCAAATGCAGTCTTTGGGTGACCTGTGGGACTAATCAGAGCTCTGATCAGTTGATACTGACAGCATACAACCCAGGAACAACTTGTTATGTTGATAACCTTATTTGAATGTCATACATTTCAAATCCTTTACATTTAGTGTATGCTACTTGCAGAGCATTTTACGTACTTCCCACACAGTAGTACATAATGTGATGCATATCTCAAGTAGCATGAGTTTGTAGTATACTTGACCAGGTGGTTCATTCACAACTTTCTGTGCCAGAATCGATCAGCTGATCCCATTGAGAAATTTCAACTGAGTGTCAACAGATGAAGTGATTGGTTGTTGGTTGTTCCCACAGTCAGCTGGCATACTGCCAAACTTGCTTCTCTTCTCTTACAATTTTCTGTTTGCTGATTTTCAGCTCAAGCTCAATGAACTTGTCCGAATATATTCACCAGAAGGACTGATGTGAAAACCTGTAGAATGCCTTTGCAGTTTTTGAGCATCCAACACAATTGAAACGTAGCTGATGTTGTCTCTGAAGGTTTTGTTTTGTCAAATGCAGTAGGCATTTTCCTTTTAAATTTCATAGTCCTTTGTTTAAATAGCTCCTTTTAAGAAAAAAAATCTTGTGTAAATATTGTCGTTTGTTGGTGTGTTACTATAAATGTGTCTTTAACAATAAGGGATGACTGGAATTTGATGTAATGTTTGAATTGACACTCCCAAGTTGAGGAATTTAGAGGAAAAGTTAAAATTGTTTGAATACTTAGTGCTTTGTGGAAAAATAATGAAACTCATGGTAGAACCTCTAGAATACTTAGGGAAAGACTTAGATTTCTTTGATAGTATGTAACTTGAAGTTGCCCACTTTGTAACAATGTTTTTCAAAGTTTTGATATTGCAAACCTTGTACTGTAGTAGAGTTTTGTATAATGCATGGAGTGGCATGAAATGGCATGCACATTTTTTGTGTGCTTTTCTTTTCTGAAGAATTTAACTATTGTAGTTCAAATGCAAACCCTCAAGGACAACAAAGTCTTAAAACACTCAAATAAGCTACAGAACTTTCTTGTAGAAGGGATATCAGAACCAATACCTTTATATAATTTACAGGTCAGATTATCAAACTTTCTTGTCAACTTGAGGTATAAATGTTATGCACTTATGGATAGGTTGGTCAATGTTCATTAGAAGCATCAGACATTAGATGTATTGATGTACCCTTCCATCACACAATTGATGACAACATTTTGTAGACTTTTAACCTGCATTTCTTGTAAAATATGACGGAACTATGCCACACCTATGATGTTGCTTTGATTCAACATTGGATAATTTTCACATGTCCCTATGCTCTAACTCCGACGAAAATGATGTACACGTTACTTACCGGTCATTGTTTCCTCCAGAGGGGAGAAGGGGGAATGAATTTGTACCCCCCCTTTCCAAAAGTTTCCAAAAGAGGGTGGGTAAAATCCCCCCCTTTTCATTTCCATAAAAATTTAAAAACTGTCAGTTTCTTGGTTCCTTTTTTAAAAGAGAGTACACACTTTCAGCAATGTTTGAACTTATATGTACATAAATAAATGGCCTTTACAACCCTTCAAACTTCACCTCTCAGGGGCCTTGAAGCAAGCTTTTGCCCCCCTAAATGCACTTGTAACTTTAAAGGGAAGGTTTAAGCAAAAATTTAATTTTCATAAGTGAAAGAGAAACAACATCTACACAGTGTGGTGAAAGTTCCATTCAAATCGGAAATGTATTTCCTGAGATATCAGTAAATGAAGTCAGTAGATTTGTGCTTAAAAGTGAGTTCGAGGGCAGCAGAGCTTATATCACTTCTTCACATTGACAAGGAATGTTTTGTTTCCCTTTGTTTTATCAGACTGTTGTGTTAACCTTGAAGTTAATAGGAGTATGACCTCCCTGTGGGGGATGCAAAGTT
Organism: Holothuria scabra; assembly: GCA_037179385.1. Taxonomy (NCBI): domain Eukaryota; kingdom Metazoa; phylum Echinodermata; class Holothuroidea; order Aspidochirotida; family Holothuriidae; genus Holothuria; species Holothuria scabra. Next base: position 10,921,531 of record CM074198.1, read on the forward strand.
TGTAAAATTCTCATGCCACTTATGCAATCACATTTTAATAACATGGGATTGTTGAGGAGAAAATCCAGTATAAAGTTTAAAGAAAAACAAAAGACTGCCCATTAATGTGGGGATGTGACGTCATATGTGCTTGCTCCAAGTTCACTTTTTGTTTTCTTAGGACAGAATCAATTTGGACTTGGGGTTTAGCAGTAATCAATCCCCCTTTTTTGTGTTTCTGGAAGAATCCCTACCATTCATATGGTGCATCTTACAATTGGGAAGTGTACAAAAACTCTGTTTTTGGCAATGTCATAAAGGTGCAAGATCAATTTAGAGGAGAGGATTGGATATCTATGAACACACCCTACAAACTTCAAAAATACAAATATGATGAGTTTTGTGACTATTAAAACAATTTTGCTAAGTATTATCTTGGATGGGAGAGCCGGTCATCAGAAAGTAAATATTGCAATTTATGAAATAATTTAAATGAATGTCAACAAGGTATTAATTCAGGTAAAACCTTCATTGGTTTAAGATAACTTGAATGAACAAAGATTTCAGTCTACTAAGGAAGCTTGCATTTGTAGATTAGAATCATGTAAGACTCAATTTGTTTAACTAATGGTGCCAAATATTTTTCAATCAATTATAGTATGCGGAAAAACCACACCTGCAGTTAAAAATATCTGATTAAGATTCGTTTTATTTGATGTCATTATTGACTTTGTCAATATACGTAATACTGTACTTGTTCAACAATTTACATGTATATACAAAAATAGATTTGTACGCCTACGTTTGCAGTTGAAGCGGACATTAAAAGGAATGTTGGTGGAGAAGGACAGAATTGAGAAATGTAGTTTTAAGTTGTTGTAATGAAATTTTTTCCCAAATTCGTCATGAAGAGTTTGACGTCTGAAAGATTGCGAAAGTCTCAAGAAGGTTAATAAGGTGTGTACAGTTACTTTGTATGTGTTTTCCTACAATGTCAGTACATTTTCACTTTTTTTGCTATAATCTGGGCAAAGAAACTGTGCAGGTGGAACCATTTGAAGAGTTACATATTTAGCATAGAGAGCTAGATGTAATTATGATACAGTTTTATGCTTGACAGTTGAATTATGCATCAATGAAGGAGGCTTGTATAAATTGTCGATTTACTTTTCAGACATATACGTACCTTCGCTGTTTTCTGTGAAAAGCCCTAGAACAGTACATATGTGTAATATGCATGTGTTATGAGCATAAACATTCTCATATGGTAGTCAATACAAGTTTATAAACTCCACTGAAAGGGCCTTTCTTACCATGATAGAGTGAAAAATATTTTTCTCATTTTTCACCGACTTGTCGAGTGATACTTTATTTCTTGTGACCTGGTGATGGCATAATTGCTTCTATGATGAATCAGTCATTGAAAAATCATTTGAGTGTTGAAGAACAGTGTGAGTGGTATGAAAAGGCCAGCAATTTTCCTATTATTTTTCTCCTACTGTATGATTCAAATGGCATCATTTAATATCATTACATAAAATGATGTTTGCTCAGAAAGGGAGAGGGGTGCACATTGGGGTGCACCCCAGGGTGTATCCTAGGGTTTAAAGGGAGTCATGATTTCATGGATCATCAAGGAGATGATTAAAGTGTGTGCCTCTAGTGCTTCTGAAGTTATGCATACAACTTACATTTAGTATAATAGTTTGTACTGGATAATGGAGCCACTTCCCATACTTAAGTTCTTTACAAAATAATTCATAGGTTCTTCTGTGTTATCTTCAAATACACTGCTAATGAAGGATATCCTGTGATATACCATTTCACAGTTGGAACATGAACATGGAGAGTACAATTTTGCAAATTGAGGAAGTAACAGCTTGATAAACACCCCACTGTGATTTCCTGTGAAGATTTGTGATTGCTTGTTTTAAAAAAATCCTTGAACTGTATAGGTACAGTACAATTGCCTACAATCACATCCTTCAATGAGTTGAAGCCAAGTTTGTCTTTACTCTCGCTATTATTGTAGACCAATAGACTTATGACACATGACGTGTTTAGTTTTCAGCACCTTATGGAAGTAGTAACACATAGATGCTTCAACATGTGTGGCACTACATGCATTATATATGCTTAGTCAACCTGTGGCAGTAGTATGCAGTCCATAATATACTGTATAGTCTATTGAAGTGCACACATAGTACTTGTGTACATGGTTCCGTACATGTTTCCATGGCTCAGTGCACTTGTAAAGTACAGTACTACTACAATATTGAGTGCTGTAAGTAAAAACATGTTGTAGACCTTTGGATTGGATCTGTTTTGTTTTGTACACTAAGTGTGAAGAATAAGACAAAAGATTGGCATTGTGGTGATTTAGCGGTTTAGCCAGTAGCTTACTCTTTGTGTACAAGTATAGAACATGCAACTCAACTTTAACAATACAGTGATTTACTTTGTGCGAATATCACCAAATGCAGGTTTAATTTACATTCAGTGGCAAACATTTTCATGAGATACCATAGTGGAGAGATGTAGGGTATTTTAAGTAAAATTAATTGTGAGAAAATTAGTGGCAGCTTTTCTGAAAAGTGTTTTGTCCCACTTTATAACCATCTGTTCGGCCCATGTATTCACTTGGCATATATATACTTGCCCCTTCTTACATCTAATGTGCATTATTTACGCTTTGCGCTCTGCCCAGGATAGTTTCAGCGCCACACTCCCTGTGTCTGCTATCATAGAACAAACAACTTCCTCATTGGGCTGAAGTGTGAATAGATCTGTTGCTATGGAGTCCAGTTTGAATGCAATTTTTGTAGCAATTACTCTAATAAATGCCCCTTGGTGATCTGCCTATACTGTACAGTATTCTTCAAACAGATACATATATTCCTGCAGAAATATGAGTGCATGCATGTCTTTTGTACTGTTGTATTAGACTCCAAATTTAACATCCACTTTGCTGAGAAGCCATGCATGATTTTGTGTCAATAGTTCTCTCAAGAATTTTCAGTTTCACTTTAATGCAATGTATTATAAAAATCAGGGGGGCTATGGCATTTGTTAGAGAGAGGGATTTCATGAGACTGTGTACAGCACTGTTTATCTAAAAGCACTTCTTCTCACCTTTTACTTCAAAACAACCACTAAATCTCACTAGTCTCCTACTTCTCATCCAAGTATCTTTCATGAATGATATTTCAGGACATTTTGCATATCCAGGGTAGATCATGTGACCTCTTGTAAATTTCACAGGGTAGATCAAGCAGCGACCCCTTTGTAAATTTCACAATTTGGTTAGAAGATTGTCACATGATTTGCAATTGCCCATCAAGAAAAAATGGTAGACCATGTACTATATTGAAATCAGGGAGAGTGCATTTTCCCTTTAATCATCCTTGTAGAATTAAATAACAGTTCAATGAAAAACAATTTTCAAAGTACCAAGACATCATGTTTAAAGTGTCACTTTGTGATTAATGATGTAGTTTGAGGCATCGTTTGGAATTTTCTAAAGAGATAGTTAGATACATTGCCAAAACAAAGCATTGAAAAGGATATTGTAGTAATGTTTTAAAAATGAGTGGAAGCAAGTGTTGAAGGACTCGTCACTTGTCAATCAGACATTACATTATTCAATAATGCAAGCTGAGTAGGTTCTGGTCATGTTAAATTTAAATAAGTGCTACTATGCCATAATTTTTACTCTTGGTCCTAGATTTAAAGGACTAAACCTCTCTCCCCAAACTACAGTTTTGGTACATGGGTACCAAAATTCTCAATTGGCTCAGCTCTTTGACTGACAGCTACTGTACTTCAAACAATGCAGAGTGCCAAAGCTTATATTATACAGCATGTATGGTACTTAAAGTGTTTTGTTTATATAAATTGAGTTTTTCTATACTCACCCTGAAGCAATAATTTCAGACAATTGTGGGAGGGGCTTCAGTAAGAAAGTTAGGAGAATTGGTACTGTTTGGGGTGAGAGAACAGGGCCTTTAATGGTATTATAATTTTCTTTATTTCACTTAACAGAGTACAAACCCTTGAAAGCATGCTCCTAACCTGCATGCTATATGACAGATATATACTTCTACTGTGTGTAAATACAGCCAAGTGGTCACCTGGTCATTGTTTATAAAGAATGTTGGTGTACTACAATATCTATTTTTAACGGTATGATTATATTCCCTTGTGCCCTTAAACGTAGTAGCTATTTATTGCCCTTTTTCTCTGTGATTGAAAGCTGAAAGTGTAAAAATAGCCCATTACAACAAAGACATGAATGGTTTCATTTTGTTTTACCAGTAATTGAAATATGATGATTTAAAAGTGAAAGCAACAAAGAGGTTTTGTTCTTGACAAAGCGACATTCCTTGTGTACTTTGGTTTAGTACTACCGCCTAGACCAGCAACCCATGGATGAGACGTTGATTTAGTATCAGTTCACCTGTATCTTGTGTGTACGTGCAGGACTGTGCATACCATGACAGAGAGTTAACCTTTGACCTTAGCAGTCGAAGATTTAAACACCTTTCAATGTGGTATGGTGTAGTAATTTGTAGTGTAGCATCCTGAATTGATAATGATTGAAGGTTTTTACAACATTGGTTATTGAATTTAGGAATAGTGGAAGGTAGACAAAATGTGTAGAGGTACAGTACTGTTAATTAGAATTTACTGGTGTATGGGACATCATGTGCAGCAGGCTTTTGGTATGCTATACAGTATGTAGGAACTCCATCCTGATAATTCTTGCCTTCTTGCAGTGGCTGCCGTTATGCGTTAGGTATAACATGCTAAAATTAATCGGTGACACGGGGGTGAGGTGCTAAACTGCTGTACCTCAAGTAGTATGTTACTGTATATATGCACTAGAGGCAATTTAGATGTGGCAACCAGTAAGTAATGTCACTCATGTACATACACCCAACAGGAAGGTTAGGGGAATTTATGGATTAGTATTACGTAAGGGACAAAGTTTTGAAAGCAAATTATAACTTTACTGTGACATGTGTGAAACCAAAAGTTTCCCAAAGTAACCTGACTTAATGTTTAAGTGAGAGATTAGAGGAACAAAATGCACTCAAAAATAGAAAAAACAATAACACACCCTACCCCCACAGGACATGTAGGCTTGAAGTCCATTTCAAGATTCTGAAATTTCATGTCAGTTTTGCAATTCTTTATTTTATATCCAATTTCTTTATCTTTTGATTGCATCTAAAATTTTGGCAGTTATTATATGTTAGCTTTTAGTACATTACAGCTGGAAATATAATTTACACAGGGTAATTTCTAAGGAATACTAAGGGGCAACAGAGCGAATTTTGAAGTGGGGTGGGGGGGGGGGAGGGTGGCGGCTTATTACCAAAGTGAACCAATATGGCCAACAATATACTAGCAATGTAACAAGCCCCAAATGCCTACAAATTCAGCTCCAGTGGTTGAGAACATGGCTAGTGTGAGGGTTGAACTCAAAAGTTTCTCCAGCAAATAGTACTAGTCTACACCACAGGAACCACTGTACCATAAATTGAGAGATTTTACCAGAGTCATGAAACTCTGAAATTATGGTAGTAACTGCACAACTGGTGTTTTACTTTATAACAGGCCGTTTCAACGGTGTTTTCATAGCCCAACGTTTAAACAATGTTGGCCTAACTCTAATTAGACCTAATGTTACTTCCAGCTAAGTCATTGAAATTACTAGGCTATGCCTAGCCTAGGCCTACAAATTGAATCTGCCGCATTGAATGTGCTTTCAATCTTCCTCAAAACTAATTCTTAAAGCCTCCAATTATAACGCCGAACTTAAGGTAACAATATACCTGTTCATTTAACCAATGATTTTGACAGCACAATATCGATCATTAATGTTGCGCGAGCTAGACTTCACTCGGCCAGGTATGCAAGCTGCTTTAATAATAATTAAAGAGCCTGTGCCGCAGCCGTTAGCTGACTGTACAGAAGTAGCAGCAAGGCTCTGAGCATTTTCTCGACTGCATATCCGGTATGCAGTTACCCAATGACTTGCAATACATGTCCTGGATGTTTTGAGTACTGATAGTGGGCGGCATGCCAAAATTATAGTCACAAAGCCAGTATTTGTATATAAAAATACAATGTTTATGCTTGATTCTAAGGGAAATCAAAGGTGGCTATATTTGGGCATCGTTTAAACGGTAAACGAACGTTCATTTTGACCATTTAAACTTTTAGGAAATAACGGAAACTGATAGGCCTACTCCACAATAAGTGCTGTAGTTGTACAGTATGTGAAGAAAAAAGACAAACGTAAAAATTGCAGTTAAATGTAATAATGTTGCCATCTTTTTATTTGCAGGCTGTTCCAGAGAATACTCAACTTGTCTCAGGATTCCCACCTGGGCTAGTTCCAAGTTTGGGAAAACTACCGCCGGCGGTGGCACTTCCAGACAAGCCCTGGGGTCTGCCAGGAACCCCTTCAGCAAATGGATTCCTCCCCCATTTAAGTGATTTAAGTGGTCCCCCTATACAAGAGTCTCCTCACACACATAAAGACAGTAAGTCCTCTAGCAATCCCCATTCTGAAATAGGTAATGCAATCCCAAGTTTTAAAGAACTCAAACACCTGCACCAGTACTGGAATCATGAAGTGTTTGCCAAGCATGCTACTGCAAGAGTACCCTCACCCTCACCCCATACCCACCCAGAAACTCATATGCTGCATCGAAACTCAGGAAATGGTACACCAAAAGAGGTACCAAACAACCACCAATCAAAGCCAAGACAGTATTCTCCTCATGCACCACAAACTCCTAGTACTTCCCCTTCAACTGAAATGAAACACCAGTCCTCCCACTTCCCACATAACCTGCCTCATACCTCTCATATATCTCAGGAGACATACTCCCCAGTTGATCTTGCTGCCGAGTCCTTACTAAAGCTTAGTGGATCCATCCCCTCTAGGAGAGGCTTCACTTTTCCTGTTTACCATAATAGCACAGACATATCAGAGAAAGACCAGAGACAAGTCTCTAAAGACAATGATTTAAAACATACCCATGCACAACAAGTATCTTCACCCTTCACAAAAGTTTCTCAAATCAATAAACTCTCTACATCTGGAGGCTATGCAGTGCTTTCAAGTTCTGGGAATACAGGTGCCTCTACACATTCAGCCCATTCTTCACAGCCTGGATTGCACTTAGGTGAAAAGATCACTACACCCAGCCCTAAAGTTCATGTTCTCCCTACCCACATATCCCAGTCCTCATCCAGTAAATCTGAAATACTTGATAGTTCCTCATCAGATGGTACCAGTTCAACAATGCAAAAGCAAACTCCAAGATCTGAAATACCTGGTGGCACAATAGCTGGTTATCAAACCCCAGAGAGGACAGTAGATTCTCCATCAAAGTTTGGTGTATGCACTCCAGAGGAAGAAGAGAGGTTGCGGATGCTTAGCAACAATGAAAAAGCAGAGGCTCCAAAGTGTGGCTGTCTTGGTAAGTTAAAGTTGTAATTTAATATGCATGCCTTCTTCATCACAGTACCTAGCTTTTGACTCTGTCAATGCTATAGAGACCACAAAATTCACCTTTTGCCTTGAATTTAAAAATTACTGTCTCTGCGCAGCAGACATCTGTGCTAGAAATTCTCGATTTTGGTGGGGATTAAAACTTTTTTTAAGGCCACTGAATTTGAAAGTGAGGGAGGTGGTGTTAGTGAGGGGACCTTGAAAATGGCTATTACATGCAAGAGTTTATTCTGATGGTGCATTCCTCCCATACTTAATGTGCATCATATTCAGGCTTGTTGCCAGACATGCAAATTTGGTAGGGCACATCAGTTAGGGGAGGAATGCCCCTTCCTTTGGGAAATTTTTTACTAATTTCAAGTGATATAGTTGCAAAATTGTGCAAAATTTTCAACTTTGACAGGGTTTATCTTGAAGGTTTGGTTGTGAAATTGTTTTGGAGTAAAAATTTCCTTATCCCAAAGTTCAAGACCTCTCTGTATTTATTGGACTTATTGTATTGAGAGGAAGGCCAAAGGAAAACTATTGAAATTAAAAAATATACTACATACATACATACAAATATTTATGTAGCGCTAGCTCCAAATGATCAAAGCAATTAAAAACAGAACGGTAAAATACCATACAGTTAGAAAAAGTGAGACTTGAGGAGCTTTTTAGAAATAGTGCTTTTTAAAAAAAAAAAGCTTTTTAAAAATTGAGTTTCCCTGATATTATGCGGGAGTGTGTTCCAAAGTGAGGGTCTAGCTACATATTTAAAATAATTTTTCCATAGAGGGGCAAGAATTCACTAGGGCTTTTGGCTTTATGGTTTAAGGTATATTTGACCTTGATGTACAGCATGAAATTGTCTAATGAAGTCTGCATTTAGTTTACTGTGGAATGCACTGAGTGTATCATTAGTTGTGTATTTCATGATAGCCCAAACTTTATTGAATTTGTGACTGCGACTGTAGAACATATATTTTAGCCTCACACATCTTTGTGTGTATAGGTACGGTGCAGTTATGTATAGGTTATACTGTGCAGTTCACAAATTGAAATGTCCAATACATTTAAATCATTGAGTTCTGTTTTCATGGTCTTTCAGAAACAGTTTGATCTTTCATGAAGGTGTAAGTTTATATCTGATTTTTCTTCCCTTTAGACGATGATCTCGATGAGGCCCCATTCTATTCACACCTAGGTGCTGGACCCTCAGTACCAGCGATCAGGAAACTAATGGAAAAAAGGTATATATTTGAAGAACTGACCTATCCCATTCATTTCCACAGAAATTATATTTTCTAATCTACATCATCCCCTTCTTATTTCTATCTACAATTGTAACCCTCAGTTACCTGTGTTAAGGTCCTGGTAAGTGTTAACCTCGCAGAAAAGTGGATGGTGGATGCTGCGCTTTTTTCCGATAAGGGGCAGCATCAGCTTCTTCCATCGTGTGATTAAGGCATACCAGAACCGTAGCACATTAAATGGAGAGTTACAGTTGTACATATAATTTAAGCAAGTACCATTGCTCGTAGATTAACAAACCAGGGAGATTCACATTGCTGACATCTAACCCCTTATTGCATGTAATTTGCATGCACCTCTCATGAGTACACCCACCGGGAAGGTGGGTGGATCTGGGGGAATCTCTTTCTCTTAAAATTGCTGAAAGAAAAAGTTAAATCCTTTGAATTAAGGCAGTGACATGGATCATGGTATTAAATGAGAAAATTTACATAAACACTAGATGGGAATGTATTTTAAATTAATGTATGTACAAATAACATATTGTATGTTTTCTGCTTTGGTTTGTGAAAACCTTTTGTCATCTGAACTGGTCATGATGTTGGTGCAAATAAATAATTGAAGACATTTGGAGGTATTAAAAAACATGTTTTGTCAAAGAGGAAATGCTTGAGGTGAAAAAACAGAACCAATGGGATTTAATAAATTGGTTGTTTGTAGATTCACAAGTAAGTTATAACTTGTTATTAAATGTTTTGTGATAATGCAGTCTCTTTCAATGCTACTTTTGCCTTCTTTAGATGTAGTCCATTTCTTTTAATTTTACAGACTTAATAAAACTGGAAAATGTATTCGAATTGAAAAAGTGGTTTTCTCAGGAAAGGAGGGTAAAAGTTCACAGGGATGTCCAATTGCCAAATGGGTAAGTTACTGTTCTTCTGTTTGTCCATCTTAAAAAAAATGTCTGACTGAATGTCAGTTCTAATGTCACACTGGACAGCCAGTAAGTATAAAGCTCTTCTTTCAATGTTGATCAGCCCAGAAGGAAAATGGAAAACCAAGTCATTATCAAATGGAGTTATCGTCCACAACTACTTGTGAGAGGTAGCTCTAACATTCACACTCAGACATTGGCCAAAACTTTATGAAGGTGGCCAAAACATGTAGATGGCCAAAACATTACATGGATGATCAAAATATACTAAGGACAGCTGCAGGGATGGTTATATAAAAAAGGATGAAATAAAACCATGCCATTAAGGTCTTCACCTTGGGCTGTGGTGACTGTGATGCAGTGTTTACACAAAGGTGCAGATTCCTGCTATCAATTCACAGTACCTCAAAGAAAATATTTGTTTGGGGAAATTACTACACTGTTTCCTACGTACCATCTGAAATCCACCCCAAAAACTTGTGGACAGGAGGAAATTCTCCCTCATTTTTTCAGACAAAGTGTAAACACTCCTGTTTTGTATGAAGTATGCTATTGGTATTAAAACTAAGACTACTGGAATCAAATTCCTGGCTAAAGGTCTCCTTCCATCGCAGCCTGGATGAAAAAAACAGATAACTGAAGTTAGCATAAGCTATGGAGTAGGGAAACAAGCCAGTGAGCCACAACTGGAAAAAAAGTCTCTGGCCGGCCCGACGTAAACCAGTTGATTAGAATCTGAGTCTTTAAACCGTATCTAACTCGTCAAACTTTTTACAGTTGTGATACTCAACATTTGTGTATACAAATAAGCCATGTAGAAAACAGTATTTTGTACAAAATAAAGACAAACGTCAGGTTTTTGTTAACACCCAACTCTATTATATGACACAGAAAGGTGTCAATATTAGTTTCAACCTCCTTCCCATTCTTATAGTAAAAAAAGATTTAATTGTGGAGGGCAAAGAAAATTATCTTAAACATAATTGCTTTGTGAATTTTTGCTTGTAGGAATTGAATTCAACACATCACTCTCCCTTCTTTTCCCTCCCTCATACCTTCAGTGGTGTATATAAGGACAAATGCATTGGGCCCTGAACTCCCCCCCCCCCTCCCTTCACTGAAAGCACCCTTTTCTATACTGTTGTATCTTGTAACCTAAATTATGCAAAGTTTTAACACAGCTTTTACTTCAAATGTAGCATATTTGGTCCACATTTAATTTTCAAACAAATTTCAAATGGAAATGTGTACCCTCTTGCCCAGGTGGGGATAACAGAACATACTGCATGTAAGTATGCATCTTACATTTCTGATATACGTTCTGGCTGTTCCACTGCTAACCTTTGTCCATTAGTTTTCAAGACAGAGATATGTTCAGATTACCCTGGATAACCAGGGCAAGTTTGGTAGGATTAAATTATAATTACCAAGGCTGTATCTCCCCCTTAAAACAAATGCATGTTCTCCCAAGTCAATGATGGAACAAATTTTGATGCTTATGTGAGTACCAAACAAATATTGTTGTTTTTTAACCATCTAGATCATCCGCAGATCAAGTGAAGAAGAAAAACTGCTCGTTCTTGTTCGAAATCGGCCGGGTCACCATTGCGAGACTGCATACATCATCATTGCTATTGTAGCTTGGGAAGGGGTGGATCAGAAGGATGCCAATTATCTGTATGAATTACTCAGGAAAACATTACCACTCAGGGCAATACCAACCATTAGGAAATGTGCAACTAACGAGGAGTAAGCACTAGATTAAAATCCAGTCTTAAACTGTACCTCAAGTCAAAAAATTAAAAAATATATATTTAAGAGCAAGACAAGTAAATTCTAAGAGTCCAACTCCCATGTTCATAGGACATTCCCGAGCTGAGATATAAAATGTTGAAGTTTATTCAAATTGATCCATTGCACAATAATTTGTTACTTTCTTGTTGTGCAACTCACATAACCTGCTTTGTTTCCTTTTAAAATTAAAAATGTTTTCATGGCTTTTAACACTTCCTGTTTGCTTGCATAGCATTTTGCACAGAGAGGGCTTAATTATATCACCCCATAAGAGTAAGAGTGCTATCACACCTTGGTACAAGGTGCATTAAGTTTCAGAAAAACAAAGAAGTGCAGAGACTGTAATTTGAGGAGTGCAACAATGACATCACAAAGTATTGCAAAATGAACCATTGTAATCTGAGTGAGTAGACTTCAGTATTTTATATCTCAGCTCAAGAATTTCCTATGAAGATGGGAGTTGGACAGTTAGAATTTTTTTTTCATGCTCTTCAGTATGCATTTTTGAATTTTTTAATTTGAGGTACGCTTTAAGCCTGCTGTAACATTACAACAATTTCAGATCAGGTTTCAATCCAATTTTTGTGAGTTGTTAAATATATTTTCTCCATTTCTTACTAGAAAGAATTCAAAATATGCCAACCAGATATGTATCACAGTCTCACAGGACTAGGAAAATTAAATTTGTACTAATTGTTTTGTGACGTCACATTGACAAATAGCTTATATCAGACTATGCATGTCCAATAAAAGCTGTCAGCCAGTGTGAACCATAAAAAAATCAGTATAACATTTCATTTTTAAAGACTTGCTGCAAGTCATTTATTCATATTGGTCAGCAAATTTTTACCTCTTTCCAATCAGAAATGGAAAAAGATTTTAATAAAAACTTGTAAATTTGGGTCTCTATGCAGAAGGAAAAGCTGGAAGTCTGGAATGTTATTATGGTCTTAAAAGTCCTCACATTTTGTGTGGAAAAATTGTCATATTATCTTGAAATTTGAAACCTTACACTTTTAGTAGTGTCAATCATGATTAGTATGTATCCATGCTCTGCAGGGTTGTTACCAGACCATTTTGAGAAGCGGGTAGGTAGGTTCTTATCTGTGTCCTGGGAAAGCAGTCTAAGGGGTAGGGAGTGTCCCCCTCCCCTTTGACAAATTTTTACAGGTTGGGAATAATCACTCAATTCTATAGAAATCTAAGATTTTCTTTCAATTAGGGTAAGAAATTTGTGCCTGGCAGTGATGCTGAAATTGATGGCGAGTGTCGGAGGGAGATTTCCAGAGCTGGGTAGCACCACCTGGCACTGCCCGGTGTGGGGACAACCCTGATGCTCTGTAAATGCTTAAAAATAATGGCCAACTTGTTCAAAATTCTTTATTTTGTGGTACTCACTCTTTCCACTTTAGAAGTCTGGAAAGAGTGTTGAATTTGAGTATTTCAAAAGTGTGGGTATGCTAACTTTTGGGATAACTAGAAATTGTTAAACCAGTCAGATTTTAACAACTCGTTTAAAGGTGTCAGAGTATTATTCTAAAGTAAAGTGGTAGTCTATTTGACTACTCCTTACCTCTTATGTATATGTGTATTTCACTAATTGGGTGGACAATTCAGACCAACCTATCGGCAGGAGAACCTTTCCAGAATGGTACATCAAGACATCAGTTGTCGTCAACATTTGGGAATTGTTGGAAGTGTTAGTGTGGTTGGCTCGGGGCTCTGTACACAACTCAAAGCGGAGATTCACAACCACTTTATCGTGGGTCTGGTTAAGTAACAGCATTGTAGAATTGTTTGGTAGCATGCAGCCTGCAGGTAACTGCAGAGTTGTCCTATCAACTTATCTCAAGATACACTGCAGGGGATTGTTGAGCCAGAAACAGTAACACTGAAACTTTTAGGTAACCAGTGTAGGGGAAAATGCAGCCTCCTCAACTTGAACAGTTCGGACCAACCCAATGGCCGGAGTACTTCTCCAGGCATAGGACATCAACAACCTGTGGTCAGCATGTGCAATAAAGAGTCCTGTTACATGATTGGCTCTTGCGAGTCATGTGGCAATATTTCTTCTCAAATGTGGAAAGTACTGAGAATAACTGCTTGGGTTCCACTGAATATGCACTAATAAAGTCCTAACATATTATGCAGATTCTTTGGAAAAGAAATAAGAAGAAAATTTTTAGCTGTTGTTTCAACATAAGTTTGGGGCCACTGCTCTTATCCTTTAAGTCAGACTTACTATAGTCTCAATGCTGGTGCCCTTATGGTTATTGACTCATACAGCTTTGATCCATGTCAAGCTCATTATACTTTAGGTAAAGGTCATAAAAAACCCAGCATGAGTTAAGAAATAATTGTCCCTACCTGTCTTGTGTTAAAATCGCATAGCCCTGAAAGGGACATGAGCTGTTTAGTTTCAACACGGAAGTGCCTTGAATCAGTCAGAGGGTCACTCAGTCTAGTATCTTTGACCGCAGTACATGTCCATCTTTCTTATAAAACCTGCCAGGTTACTCAATTCCTTGATCTTTTCTTTATTTAGACAGAACCAATTATTTTAAATATTAGACCTTTAAGAAGAAATGACTGTGGAGCATTAAATATTATCAGAAATTATTTTAAGTTACTTGGGAATTATTAAATCCTGATGTGTTATTTTGCACCTTCCAGGAAAACTTGTGCATGTCAGGGCTTTAATCCTGATACGTGTGGTGCTTCTTTTTCATTTGGCTGTTCATGGTCCATGTATTACAATGCATGTAAGTTTGCTAGGAGCAAAACACCAAGGAAATTTAAGCTGCAGGACAGCGATCCAGAGGGGGTGAGTAAATCAAGGAATTAATTCTTCTTAACAAAAGTTGAAATTATGATTTATGTCAAAGTGAGGATATGACAAGCATAAATTGGTCTGATTTGGTTACATTGGAGCACAAGAATCATATCATATGGAACCCCTTGTTAGAGACATTTTCACATTTTCTTGTATTTATAGAAACTGTTCAAAATCATTTTTGACTGTGCAACACCCACAGGTACTCAAGAAATGGCTAGGTTAAAGAACCAATTAGCAAACACATAATTGTGAGTAGAAGAGTGATTGGAACAAGTTCCAAAGTTATCTCACAATGAAAGAGATGTTTGTTCTCAAACCGTCATTCCCACATTGGCCACATTCTGCCACAGAGACTGTTGAAAGATAGTAAATATTTATTTCAGAATGGTTAATAATTAAAGGGCCTTACTTGCATGTGGTTCGTACATGGCTAGGAAATGGTTTTCACACGTAAAAACTGGACGCAGTGCAGCTGACGAAAAGAGAACATTGTGGCTTACCCTACAAGATAGCATTCTTTAAAATGTGAATTAGGTCTGCTGTAGATGTTTGTTGTGTTCTCAGGTATTTCTCATCTGCTGTTTGACCTGAAGAGGTATGTAAATATAGTACTCTCTTGTTCAAATAACTCGATACAATCACATTTTAACTGGATTAATTTTATTTCTTACTACAGGAGGAAACTCTAGAAGCTCACTTTCAGCATTTAGCTGGAAACCTGGGCCCTCTCTACAAATCTATAGCACCAGACTCATATGGTAATCAGGTAGGCTGCCTGTGTCATATTGATTCAGTCCAGGTTTTCATTGGGATACAGTATGTAAAAGCTGGAGTATGGCTGCCTAGCTTCTCTTCAGCTGTTTAAATCTGTTTTGAATCTGTTGTAAAAATCCTTGGAGTTACTCTCATTTCTCCCTTAGTCAGTTTACATTTAAAGCTACCTGCACAATGCAAAATATTGTGCGACGCAATCCATTGCGTCCGTCTCATCTCCATTATTCTAGTAGAATGAGTGGGTCTATGACTACGAATGACAGTTTTACACAGGGACTTAGTATAGGGTTTCACGGTACCACTGATAATTGGTACCGTCGGTACCGCCACAAATGGTACCGGTATTACCGTAGTACCGGTACCAGAAGAGTAAAAAAGTAGGATTTTTATCACATGCAAAATATCCGTAAAAATACCATGCATTGACATAAGTGAAGTCTTCTGATAATCCCTGCCTCCCGTTTCAGTAATTTTTATAACATTTAGTCACCCCACACTAAACAAATCGGTAAACAAAAAAAGAAATAACCTCTCTGCAAATTTAGCGTCCGATAATTTCGGGACACACAATAAATCAGCGCCCCACGTCCGCACCGGAGCTAGACCCCACAAGATGACAAGAACACTCAGGATTGTAATGAAGATTGCAAAAATAATTTCTGCAAATAATAACAACCCCCCTCCTAAAGTATAACCAAAAGTTATTAAGTAGAACTTTACAAAAATATTTCCATAAAAGACTGATTCATCAAGCTTTCTTCCCGCCGAGTTATCGCTATCAAAACTAAATCAAAGTGCTTCAAGATTGAATTTACGAATGCATCGCGCAGCAATCCGTTGTACAATAACACTATACTGTTCTTCAGTACGTAGAGCAATACAACAAAACAAGTGAGTTGATCAGTTGAACTGAACACGCGAGCCAATGATTTAAGCGGGATTTACTGTGTGTTCAGTCCCATTGCTTCACCGTGTTACAGTAATTTCTGAAAGAACGTTCGTTGCGTTCGTACGAAAGTTTTTCTCCCACAGACATAGACAGTGGACGTTATGGAACGGTCCCACTGAATCACTGTGTTAAAATCAGAAATCGTCGATGCAACGTTCATGTCAGAGCTTGCAATGCTATGATTCTTTGTCTGCTTACAACGAATTTCGCACTCGTATAATGTTGTGTGCTATCGTAATCAAAGTGAATTTTATCAATCAACGCATGGTATCTATTCACAATACACCATGTGAAAGCATTTGCTGATGAGCAGCGATCGTTCGGGGGTTGCGCAGAATGTCAAAAGAAAGCAAGGGCCCTGTTAGTGTGGAAGGTACTAGTTCTGCGAAAGTAACGTTAAACAGCACTTTCCGAAATTCGTAGGGGGAATTGTGACTGAAATAGCGCAAAACGATTATCAAGTGAATGTTCCCTGTTTGTATTGCAATCCTTAGAGACACTGCGCATTCATCAAATGGGTTTTTGTTTCATTCAAGTATCATTCAAATTCAATGCTTTATTTTTGAGAAAAGATTTTCACCGCAAAGTTGACTAATCGTGTCCATCTAAATACACAATGTGAAGGCGCGGGCGAAGCTAGCGCTGGCAGGGATCGTTCTGAGATTGCGCAGAATGTCGATAGAAAGCAAGTTCCTTTTTAGTGTGGATGGTGCTAGTTCTGCGAAAGTAACGTTAAACGGCAATTTCCGAAATTCTTAGGGGGGATTTGTGACTGAAATGGTGCGAAATGATTATCAAGTGACTATTCCCTGTTTATATTATAATGTTTAGAGACACGGGGCCTTTACCAAATGGACGTTTGTTACATTTTAGTATCATTCTAATTTAAATGCTATAATTTTGAGAAAAGATTTTCACCCTACAGTTGAGCACCGAGTCTCCACGATACTTCGGTACCTTTAGGTTGGTGGTACCGTACCGTACTGGTACCGGTACTTACGGAAATACCGGTATACTGTGAAACCTTAACTTAGTATATACATGGACAAAGCATGTAATGGTTAAGTCCTATCTGTAGATTGTCACCACAGTCTGGGGCAAAAAAGGAGCACCAAGATGGCTGCAGTAAAGCTATAAATTGTCTGATTTGACAACCACACTGCAATATTTTTAAAAAAAGTTAAACTTAAATGGTAAACAATATCATATTCCTGCAGTACATGTAGTGATTTTGAACTTACCTTTCATTATTTCAAAAATATTTCAACTTTCATGCAAAATCTGTTGATTTACTTGAGCAAGTCCAAACTTTCGCACAAAACCATAGCAGACAGCCATCTTGCTACGCTTTTACTCACACATACGGTAGCGACAATGTACTGTGCAGTATGCTCTGTCCATGTATAGGAAGTCCGTGGTTTTAAAACCATTTTTAAGTCCCATTTCCTTCGGTTGGTTTCCTGAATGGAGTATGTGAAAATTGCAGTTATCAACTGTTTTTAGAATTCTAAGGCTATCCAAAAATATGTTTGGACATGGAGTGAGTCACCTAAAAGTTTATTTCAGTTGATAATCAGTTCTTTCAAGACACCAACACCATCTCTGGTCATGTATAAAACCCAAAACTTTTACATTGCTTCAATGACCTGCACATTTGTCCTCTCTAACTTTGCACCTGTAAAGTGTCATACTATTCAATCTGCTTTTATCATTCTTTACTAACACCAGGTGGCATTTGAGAATCATGCAATAGACTGCAGACTGGGCCATGCGGAAGGGAGACCTTTCTCAGGTGTGACTGCATGCATGGACTTCTGTGCACATGCCCATAGGGACCAGCAAAATATGAACAATGGTGCCACGGTGGTGAGTATAATATCCTCCAACACTGTTTTCATACTAGCACCTATCCAAGTTACAGTCAAATAGTACAGCCACCATAGACTGGTGGTAGACCAATACCATCTTAACAGTAGGTGAACAACAAAACATAATAACAGGCATAATGTGTGAAAACCATTGCTATTGGAACCAACCCAAAAGATTGCATTTTCTTTGTTGAAGATAGCAATAAATGTGCTTCTTGATGCTTCCATGGATCCACTCTTTGAAGTTTTATGAACCAATGGTTGTCACATGTTATACTTTCACAGAAACATCTTTTACAATCATTCCCAGGTAGTTAATTTCTTTGTATGTTGTCTAGGTGTAGTTGCAGTAGATGAAGAAAATGAAACAATTTTTCCTGAAATGGAACTTTTAATTAAAAAAATAGCAGATTTTATGAAGCGTAGTAAGGTGGAATTTTATGGCTCAGTTTCTAACCAATTGGTACAAATTTTATGAAATAAATCATTGTAATTTTGTAATTTGATTATAAAAGGGTGACACAAATTGAATGGTTTTAGGTGAAGCAACCATGTTTAGGTTTACAATTGTTTGTAAATGTTTTTTTCAATAGGTCGTTACCCTCACCAAGGAGAGTATTCGTCAGACAAGGCCCCAGCCAGGGGACGAGCAGTTACACATTCTTCCGCTCTATTACTTGGATAGTACTGATGAATTTGGAAGTTCAGAAGGACAGCAAGAAAAGGTTCGCAATGGAAGTCTTGAGGTCCTTACAGCTTATAGACACAAGTCAAGACTTCGGCAAAAGCCAGTTATTCCCAAAGGTGCTATAAAACCACGTAATAATAGTCAGGACAAATCAAGTCCTGGAAAGGCTTCAAAAACAGTGGCCAATCTCCTGGCAAATGCCTCGAAAGCTTCTCGCTCTGAAGAAAAGAAAAGTTCGTCATCGTCATCATCCTTGCCAGCTGCCTCTACTGATTCGCCAGAAAATTTGAAAGAATTGAAAAAATCTAATCGAAGTGCTTTCGCTAATCCAAAAGAAGCTAGTTCATCATGGACTGATAACAAATACCTGCATGGTATGGAGTCTGTTGGCCATCCGGGATGGTCTAAAGAGGTCATGAACGGAACATATTTTCAAGGTAGACATGGACATAATTTGGCCAATATTCACCCTGACATAGGGAATGGACTGAGACCGGATGGGGTTATTAGTGGTATGAATCCTCTTCCACAAGAGTACATGTCACTTTTCCCTCAGTATCCATTCTTACCACCGGGGTACCCTGCCATGGCTCTGAATGGAATGTTAACCCCAGAACAGATACAGCAACTGCAACATCTTCAACAAAGCAATCCTCATGTAGCACAATATCTACCCCCTTATGCCATGGAGGCCTACCTTATGGGTAACCCATATATGAGGTTTCCCCACTATCCTCATATGGAACATGTAGACGTTAAACCTGACCCTCAACAATTAAATGAATATATGAGGCAGAGCTTTGGAAAAATGTATGCAATGCAAAATGGGTCTAGGCATAACACACCCTGTGACTTAAAGAAAGAACACTCCAAAAATTCAGAACATAAACATTCTTTTAATGGTGCATACCCCAAAGGGCACTCCTCAAACTCTGCTTCTCAATTTTCAGATGCAATATGGCGTCCACCGATCTTTCATAAGGAAGAACCAAATGCTGCTAGTCCCACACCTATCAATGCAATGGAGAAATCTGTTAACTCTTTACCAAATCATTCTGTCAAAAGGGAAGATGCAAAAAACAGTAAAAACATTCCATCATACCATCAGTCTGGATGTAACCAAGTGCCAAAGTTTCCTCAGACATACCCTCTAAAAAACGAAGACCTTGAACAAAGACGAGACTCTTCACCAGAGCCAGCAGAAGAGGAATATTATTCAGACAGTGAAAAATGTTTTGAGGACCCTACCATTGGTGGAGTTGCAATTGCACTTACCCATGGATCTGTACTCTTTGAAGTCGCAAAACGAGAATTGCATGCTACGTCTTCACTTATTGCACCTTGTAGACAAATGCCAACACGGATAAGTCTTGTATTTTACCAACACAAACAGTTAAATTACAAGAATCATGGCTTGGAAATGTATGAAAAGAAAGTTGAAGCCAAAAGAGCGCTGCAGATGGAGGAAGGGAAGCTACCCCAGGGTGGTAAGAAGGGACAGAAGAGATCTGCCCCTTCAGATGACAGCAAATCTCCTGCCAAATCAAGACCAAAGAAAGGGGACAAGTCAGAAATTCCAACAAAGAGAGCAGTTACATCTTTTACTGATACAGTAGTCACCGTGGCTTCCTATGCTCCCACCAAAGTTACTGGACCGTATGAAAGGTTAGCTTTTTTTATTGCAGTAATAAATTTTTTTCAATCTTCTCCGTGGTCACAAAGATGTAGTATGTCAATTTAGAGGGGGTGTAGTATTGGCAATAGTTTCTGAACTGTATTTTTGTAAACTGTTAAGTATTTGACTCATTCCAAAAGTGCTTACTGATCAAGTAAGATAAACCAAGCAAAGATCCATAACGTAAAAGGGGGCAGTGTTCCAGTGAGTACAAGCCAAAAATATGCTTAAGCAATGTCAATGATTTCATTGTGCAAAGGTTCCAATGCATAACAATAGTGTGTTTGTTTATGTGTACTCATATGCATTTTGGCATTTAAATGTAGCCTGTTAACAGGACTTGAAGTCTGGGGTCATCTGAGGCTACCATATCCCAATGGACAGCAATGGAGTGGGAAAACAATCCAGTGTCAGGACTTTTAACCAATTGGTTATAAATTGAGTCATAAAAAACTATAAATGCAGACACATAGCCAAGAATTTGTCGGGGAGGTGGAGGGGTAAAGCCTAGCGACAAACTATCTATAGAATGAAAGAAAATAACTTGAATACAAACTATTTAAGAGCCCATATGGTTAATGCAGAGTGTACAAGACAATTTTAGCCAAAAACACCTCCCACATTAAACTGGAAAAGACCTTTCCAGGCCAACAACTTACCTCATATAAATAGGGGAGATACTAGCAATATTGCAAGGAGTAACTAAAAATGTGCCAAAAGGTACTTAACGGGAGGGAGGGGGGGGGGTGTTTTCACCTTTTTACCCACCAATGGGGTGCATGCCTTAACAAAAGAAAAACACTTTCAGGTATAAGTTTGTTAAGTATCCCTACTCTTTGCTAGCAAGAATATGCAAGTTCATTGGCTATAAATTTTGGAAATTAACATTAACCCACCCGTCTCTATTCATCCTTTTTCTTTCCTTTTTTTTGTCGCTCATGCTCGCTTTATCACAACTTCACAACTTCCAATCAAACAAATTAACCACCAGCAAACAACAAGGTGGTAAATTGAACTTAAACAATTTGACTGTCAGCAATGATTTGTGAAAGTAGATAATATATGAAAGAAAATATCATTTGTTACCTTTCAACAATACCTACAAATTCAAGCCTAATAAATTAAACCATAGCAACCAGCAATGCTCCCAGCTACCCAATTTTAAATGTTTCCTTAATTTATATGAGTACAGCGTTAAATAGTATCGTAAATAGTGGGATAACCCAATAGCAAACAGGAGTAACTTCGTTTCCTCTACAGTGAAATACATCTGTCTATGTGTTCTTAACCTTCTTCATTGACACTACCTTTAAGGGCAAAAGTAGTCATCCCAAACTTGTTTTGAAGCATAAGCTAAATTTCACAGTTCCTTTCATATTTTTCTTCAAAATATCATTCATAACATTTTAGGACGTTGGTATTGCTTATTCGAGGTAAACCAAGCAGGTTACTTCTAGAAAATTTCACATTTTAGGACAAACAATATTATCAAATAAATCTCAAGAACCAATCATGAAACAGGACAGTCTACTACACCTCCTCAGTTTGGGGTTCTGCTCATGCCCTTTAAAGGCTACCTATCAGTTATAAGATGATCTAGACAAAAATAATATTTTTGAATTTTTCCTTTTCTTTTTCAGTCCACAGGGAAAATCTTCTTCACAGGGAACTAGTTCTTCATCAACAGCAAGAACAAGTTGAGGACATATTTGAGGCAAATAGTATCTTTTATTTTTTTGTGACTCATCTGCCGTCTTTATCAGTGCTGAGAAAAAGGAAAGGAATCAGACTTCTCTTAACTCTTCTTTGTATTAATTGAAACTGTAAACTTAAAAGTGCAACTGAAGTTTTAGCTTCCATAATGTATGATGTTGTTGCATCATATTTTTGGTTCATAAAGAATGTATATTTTGAAGCAAAAAATGATTTCATTGTCTAATGGCAAAATTCAGATCAATAAATCAAAATTGTGAAGGAATACTGATAGATATAGTATAATATATATGATGACAAAATTTGAAAATTTTCATAGCATTTATCTCAGTGGTCAGTATTGAGTATGGTGTACTGTTTATAGTACATTTGCTCCATAGTCAGTGGTTGGGTTTCTCATAAGAGACTAATGTTATCTGGGGAGTATTTTGTAGAAATCAGAAAGGTTTTCATTCATTGGGAAAACACTACTCTGATCATTAGAAATATAAATTATCAATCTTGTAATTTTACACATATTTTACAGTTTCATTAAATTTAAATAAATATTGTAGTTCATCAAGAAGAAGATTACTGTGTGTCTTGAGCCAAGGCCAAAAGAAAGCAAAGAGGGAGTTGATAGAAAGCAGGGGAAGGAGTTGATTAGATGTAGAAATACATTATTTACAGACTGAAAGACTTAACAAACAGTGTAATGGGGATATGTGAAGTGACAGTTTAAGTCTTGATGTGTAACTACTTGAAGTAGAGGGTTTTATTGAAGTCTACTATGGAAGAAGTCACATAAGGGATAGATGTATAAAGGGTGTTTATTATAAAGCTCATTATGTTTAGACATTATATAGAATGATAAGGATTGTGACAGTGATAGCATTATTTGGTACATCACTTACAACAGTTCAGTTTACACTGATGAGGCACTGATGATCCAGACATTTCCAAAAGGGTGAGAACTAAAAGTCCCTTGAATATATTCTTTTAGGTTAACTAACTTTAATGTATCTGCTCTTGTGGATGTAGCAATAAAAGGAGGCTGAGGCCAGAAAGCCCCCAACCCCTCCCCATCATGGGTTGTTGTCTGTTGATGTAGGTTATGATTACAGAACAAAATGATGGTTAAATTACAACACTGTGAGTAGAACAACAGCATGATTTTTGTATTAGCTTTTACCCCAAAAAAACTGGTTGCATCAGTTGGTGCAGTGGTTGTAAGATGTTTGCATACATACAAGTGCACTACCAATCAGTATATAATTATAGTAATGACATTGCTGTTTTGTCACTATACTCATGGCATCATAGTTCATGTTAGAATGAGCAATGATTTACCATATTTGCAGAATGTAACCAAAGGAGCAGTATATATGCAAGTAACATCACCATGGCAACATTTTGTTTATAAAACCAAATCAATTGAAATACAATCCTCCATTTTATTGTCAGATACTGCAGTAATTAAATCATGTTATCATCAGTATTTTTCATCCATACATTTAAACACAGGTTTGCTCTTACAGTTTTTGTGAATATCATCTACCTGTTCAAGTATGACACATTTAATGAGCTCACATGTCAGAGAAAAATAATGTAGATTAATTGGTAATCAGTTGACTAGCAATAGTGTGTTGTAATGTACTTACCCATACTGTGGAGTTAACAATGCTGGCAGTAACAATCAGTGTGTGTGGTTTATACTGCAGTATTGTACATGTATACATTTATGCTTAAGTTACTATTGATGACATCAGTATACATCAGTGCATAAGTGCCAATAGTTACCATAACTCTCTTTGATATTAGTGTTGGCACTAGCATCAGTTCAAATTCTGTTTGTCACCATTAACACACTACTTTGAGTGATAGTGTTGGCACTCACATCAGTCCATGTTCTGTGAGTGTCAATATTACACACTACTTTTGGTGATAGGTTTAAGATGTAATGATGAGAGGAAGATAATAATAATGATAAGAGAGACCATTTTTTAAACTTTTTTACACTTGGTGCTGCAGCTGTATGTAAACCTCATTTTAAGATTTTTAATGAGAAGAATTGGCTATTTTAGTCTTTTATCAGCCTCTGCCAGTTAACATTTGTTAGTCTTTCTGCATTGCAATGCAATAGTGCAAATGTTTTCAGTGAGTAAAATGACAGCCATTATGGATGTGAGTTTGTAAGTGGTCAAGGTTGAAAAATTGTTTTGTAAAAGACTTAAGTTGCTTGTAATATTATCTATCATGAGTGCAGAGGATAGTAAGAACCTCAGCAGTGAGTTGTTTTAGTTTTGTGAAAACCAAGACTTAACAGTTTTACCTGAGATTTTTAACTAGGCTCAGGTACTTGTCATCAATACTGATTTTAAATGAAAGGATTGATTTGAAAAATGTGCAAATAATATAATAATTCCAATTTTAAATTAATTGGCAATTTTTTACAAAACTTTTCATAAAGTTTGTACTATTTGTGTGATCTCAAAAAATGTTCCCATTTCACTTCAAAAGGGATGGTTATTTCTTTTAAGGGAAATAGATTTTATGAAAGAGTTAATAGCATCATATATAATAGTTTTAAAATTTTCACCTGCAGCATTTACCCGTTTGCAGTTTGCATTGCGGGATACTGGCATTTCTCAAATGATTGTTCCTTAAAACGTTATATTTGTTAAGACATACAAATATATCACCATAAGGACAGAAGCACATGTTTTATAGATTGGTCTCTTGTGAGGATGTGCTTGTTATTTTACATACTTTAAAAGGTTCGACACCATTCCTCACCCCCTGACCCCACAAGTAGGTTGTTCTCACTCCTACCTCTTTAAAACAGGGAAGTTTTCAGCAAGAAACCATCTTTTCTTGTAATTAGCTAAGTAAAAATGATGAAGTTTGGCAGCTTTTTATGACTTAAATAGTTTTAACCCCTCATTCTTGGGTCTTAGGTGTAGAAAATATTTACACATCAAAAAAGAATGCAATTTCACTTTTACTTCATTTTAAATTTTGTAAGGTTTTGGATTTTCTCTAGCATAAAAATTCTGAAATCACTATTTATAGATATTTTCGTACATGGAAATATTGTCTTGCCCGTCTTTTATATCATTTTAAGTAATTTACAATACACTCTCTGACTGAGTGCTTTTAGCATAGACTTCCTATACATGGACAGAGCATACTGCACATTGGACTGTCTTTACCGTACGTGTGAGTATAGGTGTAGCAAGATTGCTGTCTGCTATGGTTTTGTGTAAGAAAGTTTGGACTTGCTCAAGTAGTTCAAATCAACAGATTTTGCCAGAAAGTTGAAATATTTTTGAAATAATACAAGGTAAGGTCTTGTTTCTCATTCAAACTAAGCTTTTGTTTAAAATATTACACGGTCGTGGTCAAATCATACAATTTATATCTTGACGGTGCCCACCTTGGTGTGGCTTTTTTGCCCCAAGCAGCGGCAACAATCTGCGGACGTAAGCCTTACATGCTCTGTCAATGTATGTTGGAAGTCCATGGAATTTTAGAATAGATAAATCTTTTGAAAGATTTCAGTTTGGGATGGGGGTATCGTAAATAACTAGTTCTGAACAAATCATAGCATCTATCTCAAGGGATGCAGAAAACTTTCAAAAATTCCCGTTTTATAATGAATGATCAGTTGCTTTTCAAATTGAAATGAAACATGAATCGTGTATATAATTGAAGTCATACTTATATGGCAATCACAAAAATTGGTAATTCAAAAGTTTTTGAAACTTATTTTTCTTTCTTTTGTAATCTGACATTTATGTTGAGGAAGTTATTTATTTTATGTGTTGAAGTACATTTGTTATGAAGGGTCTGCAGACTTTATATGCATCTGTATATTTGGTACTGACTTTTAGTGTAGTCATCCGTCAATCCAAAGTCAATCACTTGTAGCTAAGCTATAGACAAAGAATCCTATTGAATTTTATTTAACAAGCTGAATGAGGTTTGTGTTGTATATATGTGTTCCCTGCTTCTAGATGTGAAAACTTTTGAATCGTTTGAAAAATGTGCTGTTATTAGAATGAAATACGCAATTGTATGATTTATGTTAAGATTCATCTCGTCTCAGTGTGTACAAACTTGTGTGTGTGTGATTGTAAAAAAAGGTTTTAATAAAACGACTGGAATTGGAGGAAATATAAAACGAAAACCGAAAACTTTCCTTTTGTAATAATTTTATTTCTTATGCCTCAGTGTTTCAGAAAAGAAATCCAATTTCTTCTTAAAAGTTTGCTTAACAATATATAGTAATAGTTATAGTTCTGTTATAGCAATGTATTAAATGAAATTATTGTTTATGAGGAATGATCAGCAATAAACAAAGACTTGAAATGTATATGAAGAAAAATTGATAAAAGCCGTACCCATCGATATGAATGAATGATATAATATACCCAAGAGTCAATTAATTAGTAGATGGTTCAATTACGTAAAATTACAATTTTTCTCAACTGAAAGCTCTGGTTTTAAAATATTTGTCCAAAAAGGGGCAACCAAAGTTTAGGAAACTTTATAAATGTCGGAGAGCCTCAATCCCCGGGCCTAAATCTTAGATGACGTATGTGTAACACAAACGATCCCCAGGGCCATGCAATCTCGATTTCCGAATAGCAAAGCCAGATCCTTCAATAAACGCCAAACTTAAGATTTCTAGTCGAAAAACTAGAATCCAAAATGTTCTGCAATGCTAGCTTCATATTTTGAAACACGTTTTAAAAAGAAGAACAACTTTTCGGTGCGTATCGTGCACACCTACCATTCCAATGCTGCCACCCCTGAAGAAGCATAGGTAGGCCTACGCTACTTCCTCAAATATTTTAGTGAGCTTCTACAAACATTACACCGGAAAAGGGGAAATAAGATTATTGAGGTTTAATGGAATAAACATATTGTGGCAAATAACGAAGAATCAATATGAACTGCGTGACGATCGACTGAAGACAAATGATGAGTCCATGGGTTCACAGTAAGTTTTGTTCAGTGGCATTTAGACAGTGCGCCACTACCATCAGGGAGTGTTACGATTTCAGCACTAAGGACGGCTCGGCGACGCGGTGAAAGATGATGGTCTGAACGTTCGTTCGTGCAAGCAAACATCGCACATTCATGCATCTTGATATTTAGAACTTTTACCGGGGAGGTGTTCAAACCTTCCTCAGGAGCTCTTAAGCAGTTCACAGCTTTTGTCGATTTAACTTTTGGTCTTGACTTTGCCATGGTCCCAAACTACGCATCTATGTGACGTTTTTTGTCAGTTCACATAATTTAATTGATTGACCCATCTTGTTTAGAAGATAATTTTTGAAAGGTCTAGTCACAACCGCATCGAGTTCACTCCGCAGTTTAATCTGAAGTTTACTAAATCGAACCAATGGTTTTTGCTAAGATCTAGTTCTAAGGATTGCCACGTTATATCGATGGCTGATCCCGTTGGTCTCACCGTACCGTCCTGCTACGCCCTAGTATTTGTTCAAAAACCAATTCAAGTTTTGCTTACTGAGTCAAATAAATGGTGCCTGCTGGTGATGTGACCGTCACGTAATAATTAGCTTTCACATTTCATTTTTGTAGTTCTTTTCAAAATCGTTTAATTTCTCAGTAGTAGAGAACAACTTAATCTATAGCTTTCCACGAATTCGAAACGTGGGTCTAATCCCATCTTAAAGGGCCAATCGTCTCACCCCAAACTACACTTCTTGTACGGGGGTACAGAAACTCTCCACTGACCCAGCTTTTTGATTGACTTTTAATTCAAATAATGCAGATTAACAAAGCTTATATCACACAGCATGAACTGCACTGAGAGTGTTTTGATTGTGACATAGAGCATTTCTATATACTCACCCTGAAGCAATGCAGTGAGAGTGTGACTGGATAAGGATGAATTTCAGACAATTGTGGGAGGGACTTAAGTAAGAGAGTTAGGAGAATTGGTACTGTTTGGGGTGAGAGAACTGGGCATTTAAATTGGTATGGGTCTCCGGGTCTTTTCCTTACCCTGGCAACGCTTGAGATCGCCGATGTATGACCATATGGGACACTGCTGGAGTGAGAACAATCTGCATGTGAAAAACAACAATCCGCCCACGTACAGAATACCTGCAATAGATTTGCTCTCATTCCAACACCTTGTTGTTATGTGGAAGCGACCTATCACCGACCATATTAAGAATAAGGTGTTTTGTGATAACAAAAAATGTAATCACGTATTATGTCCATCTATTGCGTGTCCTTATTCCTGGATTAACCGCTAAACTACACAATTGTTATTTAGGCAGTTACGTGACAATGCCTCATACTATTGAAACTCACGCATACTGTCGATCTGAGCGTATCACGACTAAAGACCTAGGCTGTGTGTGCGTGTAATTAACCTTCGGTCCGTCTTGACTTCCGTTCTGAAATGGACAACTCCTTATGGATATCGTTAGGAACATTTAGAGAAAACGATGATGATCGAAAGCGAACATTGCGTCAAATAGTCTTCATAACGTCGATCCTTTATCCTGACACCTCACTGGATGGACCGTTCCGTCACATTTTTAAATAAGAAAATGAGTCAACACTGGATCAAATAGGCGATTGTCTTTTACGTTCTATTCATGCAAGCCACATGCAGGCTAGATGCAGGCTAGGTGGAGACTAGATGCAGGCTACATGCCGTAACGTTCCTTCAGTTTCTTTTCCATCACCATTGCCAAGAGGTTCACCATTTCAAAGTGCAGCATCTGTAACCTGTGGTTGAAATACAATAATATCCATTCTAACACCTGAGCAAACTTGAGTACGTAGGGCAGCAGGGTTCGTCAGTGCATCCCTTACAGCAGAGTCCAATAGTTAACACTAATTAAGGTCCTGACATGGATTCTTAGCGAGGGAGGTTCTTCGGGGCACTGATGGGTTTCTTCGCCCCGTCCCTCCTCAATAATCGTGGGAAACTTTAGGCGTTCTCATAAAATAAAGTTACACTTAGTGGAACCAACCCAAAACAGAAGTGCACCGATAATCGCGCCTGGGTCTGGGTAAACTAAAGTAAAGAAATACTCAATGTGTGATAATGGTGGTACAAACGAACAAATACCTAAGGTAATGTGGGGAGACCACCCTTGTCCGTTTCGGTGACAGACCATCGATGTAAATGGTCGTAATAGCTTCTCCGGGAAGCAGTTAAACTTGGTTTCGCTGAACAGCCCTTTTCCAGAGTCGGGAGGACTTGAGAAAAACCCTTGTCCGTGTGGCAATGTCCATGGGCACGGAAGGGATTGAATGTAGCTTTATTAATTGAATAAAAAATATATTAGCATGAGACCTGGATTATATATTGTTCGAAACAGCGTTTTTCAGACTTTCAATACATCTTTAAACCTAAAAAAAATATTCGTCATTGATAATTTTTCCAGTCCGCGCGCTGGTTCTTAAATTATTAGTATCTGCTTGTACCATGAGTCGGTCACTCCATTGAAATTTCACCGTAAAATACATATTTAAGGCAAACAAATCCATTCCCTTTTATTCTCTCTTCTCAAAAACCTTCCATTCGGTAATACTCCAAGTAAAAGTGCATTTCGTGTGCCAAAAGTTGACGGACTAGAAGAATTCTGAATACTACTCTCAAATGCCTTCGGTTCAAAAAAGCGTACTTTGAGTCGCTTACCCAGCCGGTACCTACCGCCATGGCAATAAGAGCAGTTTTGAAATTAGATGATATTGCTAAAATAAAAGAAAAATCATCAAATTGTGAATATTATTATCAGTGAACTAGAGAAGTATTTTCAAATAATTTTATAACTATTTTCAAGTAATTTGAGTCATGTCTGAAGCCCACTTAATCATATAGGATGTAGACTCAACAAGTTTCCTTTAAAAATTGGGCTATTTTTTTATTATTGTCAAGTTTTGAGCTGCTTTCATTTGCTTCTTCAGCTTCTCCAGTGGAATTTACTTTTGGTTTTCAGAAGGGAATACCATATGCAGTTGTGCAGACATGATCTTTGCAAAAACTAGTGTAGAATCGTGCATTTTAGTGTTGACGTATACTATGGTTCGTTGACTTCCTAACGTTGACATTGGTACGTATAGTACATGTGATTAAAGAACTACACAGTATTGTTCACTGTCTGAAGCCAATACCGTGTTTCATTGGATTGGTTTTGATGAGGCGAGATCATTTTAACGTGGACAACTGTGTCTTTTACTACTACAAAAGTGGTATTGTTTGGAATTAAAAGAGACCGAAAGTAATTATCTATCGTTTCATAATTTATTTTACGTAACCAAGTTTTTACTTCAAACATGGAGGAACAGTAATTTTTGATGTAGAAATTACTTAAATTGTGCATATTTTGGCTTTCTTAAGGCTTCCACAGTCTGACAGTAAACCTAGCCTGCTAGCCGAGATGCTAGATGATGGACGTATTCCATTTTGAGTGTGGACTGTTTTTATACAATAGAGATACTTTTGACTTACTCAGTTTTGTGTAGAGTATAGATTGAAGAGAGGATTTGTTTTAACTGTGACACTTCACAACAATATTCGTGTCCATCACTGGCCGAGAAAGTCATGTTTCCTCTCCGATAATCTTCTAGTGTTTCGTCTAACACTTTATTGCTGAAAGTGGATTTTTTTAAACCTGTTTGTTTTACTGATATTCCTTGACATGTCATAGTATTTCTTACCTGTACACAGTGTTCTCCATGTGATCAAGTGAAGTTATAGCTGCTTCTATCCAAGTTAAGTTGGTTGCCAAGTCAACTGAGATGACGTAATCATCATGACGTAACGTGCTCTGAAATTCTTTAACCATGTCATAGAAATTAGTATAGGCACCACGGTTCTGTGATTATAAATGGTAATAAATTTCAAAAGATTGATAAAGGAAACAACCTTGAACTTCTGCGATAGCTAAGAAAACTTCACGTGCTAATGGGGAATATATAAACCTATCATTTCTTTAAAATATTCATCTATGTTCCATAATATATGAGTGTCAGTCTCATCCGTATTGGTAGGTCCATGGTCTGATAAACATTATCTACCAAGTCATTTGAAAATACTTTAGTAACTTCACGTCTTGACTATTGAAATCCATTGCTTGCTAACCAAGCAATTGTAATCAATTCTTGCCAACCCCGAGCGACCTTGAATAAATGCAGCGAGGTCAAAATACCGCTGCACGCTTGATTACCGAAACGTCCAGATCCGCTTTAAATGATCTCCATTGGCTCCTTGTTCACAAGCGCGTTAAATTAAAAATATTGAAAGGTCAAGAGCAGCCCCCCCCCCCCCCAAAAAAAAAAAACTTAATTTGAAGCAACGGCTATATCTCACAATTTTCTTCTTATTCCTCTTCAAAGTATCTTTCATCATATTTTCAAACTTCAATATTGCATGTTCTGGGCATGACGTTAAACTGCATCCAGGTTGTAGCTTCTGTTCTGTTCAGCCAGTCTAGAGCAGGACCACTCAGTGTTTGCCCTTTGGAGGGCGTACTTGTCCATTTGGGACGTTAAGCTCCTTAAGGGAGCAGAACTCCTCAGGGAGTAATCGTTCGGTTTTCGCCCCTTGGCTCTTCGCCAGAGAGTCGTGGGGACTTTTAGAAAAAATATTGCGTGTTCAACTGTTCAAGTTAAACCAAGCAGTAACTTCTAGTAAAAATTACATTTGAGGAGAAAAGTTGTTGTCACATGGCTCTCAACAGCCAATCATGAAACAGCATAGTCTACTTCACTACTTCGAGTTGGGACGACTGCTCTTGTCCTATAAGTTCGCGTTTGTAGTGCCTATCAGTCTCATCATTATCTAACTGACATTGTTAATTATTGATATGCGGACCTGATTTTAAGATAAGCTAGTGCTCTTTCCGGTCTGCCAGTGGTGCCCAGAAGTAAAGCTTCTCACTTCGATGGCAGAATACTATGCCGCCTATACTTTATGGACTCACTTGCCGATAATAATTCGTAATGCTACATCGCTTGCAACTTTTAAGAAGTTGTAGAACCTACCTTTTTGACGAATTGGTAGTGCTGAGTTTATTTCTTGTGTTTTTTATTTCCTCAAAAGTCTCTCATTCTTTCGTGGTTTTTATAACTTGCATCTAATAGCTTTTAATTTCTTAAAATAATAAGCGTCTGTCTTTCTACAATTATCAGGGGCGAAGCCAGGATTTTAAAAGTTGTAGGCACAAAGCAGGGGCGCCGCAGGGGGTATGGGGGGCAGATGACACGGGAGACCATCTAAGCGGAGCGCCACCATGAGTTGGCGCGGAACGTACGCCGAAAATTGTTTGTTTCACAGACCCGCCAGATCGCAGGAAATGGCCTCTACGACTCTATTTGAACCTAATGGAAACCATCTCAAAAAAGTGTTATTCTTTTACTTCATAGTTCTCACTTGTAGGAGAAAACTGAATAAAGAACAGTGAGAGTGCGGTGGTGAAGAATATCTGATATGTCTCTCGCCTTGGAGTCTTAAGCTTACACTGTTATCTCATGGTTCAAAACCCAGATGACACGGGAAACCATCTATGCGGAGCGCCACCACGAGTTGGCTCGGAGCGCCCCGAGAAAAGTTTGGTTCCACAGACTCTCCCAGATTGCAGAAGATGGCCTTTACGACTCTATTTGTACCTTACCCCGCCCCTACGAAAAAGGGAGCTTAAACATGTTTTCAGACGATTTCATTTTGGGGACTGTGACATGATTGGGGGGGGGGTGGGGGCACGTGCCTCCCATGCCCTCGTGCCAGCGCCACTGGCACAAAGTGGTGTCAAGGCTATGTAAGCGGAACGCCATCAACAGTTGGCGGTACGTGCAGCTAATTTTCTTGCTTTTCAGTGTGGCTAAATTCATCCTTGAAATTTGGGTCTCATGTCTGGAATTTCCAAGTAATTGGAAAATAAAATTGTCATTTTCCCTCATGGCACTTGTCTCACCAATAGCTATGGGTATCAGATGTGATGTGGTGTGATGATACCTGCGGAAAAATCATGTGGATTAACAAATAAAGATAAGAAACAATGAAATCGATGCATTCTTGGCCATATATTCTGGTTTTCTCGTGGAAGCTATGGGCCAACTACTAAAATTGAGACATAAAAATGATGCATTTAAGCTTCCTAAGATAGCATAATGCCTAACAGATCAGATATTTTTTATCCATATTCTTACTCAGTCTCACTAAGATGTAGCGGGCTTGAGAAAGGTTCAATTAT
The DNA here is from genome assembly GCA_037179385.1 of Holothuria scabra. Lineage (NCBI taxonomy): Eukaryota > Metazoa > Echinodermata > Holothuroidea > Aspidochirotida > Holothuriidae > Holothuria > Holothuria scabra. The sequence goes on from CM074198.1 coordinate 10,954,730, forward strand.
ATTCTCCTTCTTCGCCTGATTAAGATACAGGGGGGCGAGAAAGTAGGGAAGAAAGGATTATCTTGAACGTGGTTTTGGAACAATAGATTTGAGAATTTGTGATGTAGAATTCAGAGTGGATGAGTGCAAAGCGCGTCACAGTCAATAACTTTTTCCACACTTTCAGCAGTATGAGTTCACGATAAGTTTAAAAAGGTGTCCTCAAGGCGAGGTCTCTTGACCCACTGACTTCCCTGTCCCTTAGTTTCGGAAATTGTGCTTTCCGTATACGTTACAAGTTTCATCTGAACAATGTTTTACAAGTTGAGAAATTTACACCGGTCGACGAGGGTAAATATATCGATTTTTATTTTAAAGACTCCAGTGGAAGGGGTATCTTTCGTTGTGTTCAGTCATGTGGGTTTGTTTCTTCCAATGATATGGAACGAGGAAGCGGGTGTAACTACTTCTACAGTAGTTCTGTTGCTTCGGTGATCCCGCTCAGCAGGGTCCGGTAAAGCGGCTTTCCTTTTAACCTAGTTTTCCTAAGCACAGTAGTATACGAAATTATTAATGAGTAATAGAGCATCAATTTTTGAAAGGCTCACTAGTGAAATGCGTTTATTTTTCTAGTATTTCCAAAACATACCATTCTCACGTCTAGGGGCATGTGAGAACGGTATGTTTTGGGAATTTTATTTCCAAGGACCATGGCTCGTTTAATGTCGAACATACTAACTACATTGACCTCATTTTAGAGCTTAACGTCGTAATAGTGTAATGCAGGGGCGTAAATTTCTTTTCAACATTGGGGGGGGGGGGGGGTGGGCGAGCGCGAAGCGCGAAGCCCCTAAAGGGTGGGGTCCAGGGGCGAAGCCTCGGTGGGGGTCCGGAAGCTCCTGGGTTTTAACGCCTCAGAGGCCCCAGGAAGACTGCTTTAAGGGTTAAAATACAGAGGAAACGTTGTAGGATATTGACATGTTTACACGCTAAGGAAAGGCTCTTTTGAGCACAAAACTCTTTATCAAGTTGTACTGGAAGACAGAGCAACGATGTTCCGTTAAGTTTTAAAAGGAAAAAATTGGAGCTCTATCCAACTGAAAAACTTAACAATGTGTAAGTGATCTTCTCAAAATTGATGAAGCTATCATTTGGTACAGCAAAGCAGTACAGCATTTCTTGGTAACCTTGGGCGCAGGTATGACGATTGCAGTTAAAACAACTAGCCTGCACATTTTAATTCTTCTCCGTCGGGCAGGCACGTCTCCGGTGTAAGCCCACCTAGGTTAAACGAATTATATGGGACCGGTCTGGAGCATTTCAGCGAAGATGGGAGACTAGTGACTACCCAGCTTAAATGGCAGACACTTAAAGGTATGATGTGACTTCCATGGCTCGAAACGTTTTGAAAATGATGTAAAAAGTTTGGAAACCTTCTGATGTAACGTAGCCTACATAGAAAGCATTATATTACACACGTAGGTGAACAACGTGAGTCATGTTAATCATGAGGAGAGAATAAATGTAGCTTACTTGTCAGTAAAAAAACACATATCTGTAGACTGAACATTGGGGGGGGGGGGGGTGATTACATTGACCATTCCCCCTAGTCAAATATTGGGGGATATATCCCCCATTCCCCCCCCCCCCGGATCTACGCCTATGCTGTAATGTGTAGGTAAGAAAAGATATTTCACGGTGCCAGACATAATTTGAAATTGCTTTAATCAGAGGTAGTACTTCCATGCTTTAATCTGTTCTCTTTGGAGAGCAGTCCTCTAAGAACGACGAGAAAAATCTGTTTTGCATTTTCACGACGTGGATATAAATATTTTTCCTTCATCAAACATTACAAAATGAAAATTAACCACAACATACCGCGTAATTAAAAATTCACATACTCTTTTTTGCTTTATCCCCCCCCCCCCATTTCCCTTTTTCGATATTTTTAATTTTTCAACTCGTGAAAAAGTGGAGTCAAGTGCCCTCTTGCCTGCCTTTTTTCCCATTTTTGGTTGCCTTTATTCAATGTATTTAAGCCATGGATTCCATTCCTGGAAAATATATCTCCGAACTAGATAGTCGCTCTGTTCTAGTAATTCGGCCCTGAAACTTACCTGCTTTTCTAACATTTGACGCACTTCGTTATGCTGACGTTGTATCATGTACTCCTTTTTTCTTTGGACAATCTGACGATAAAGAAAGGAATTACCTTGCTTATTTTTTAAAGGTCCAATTCTCTCACCCCAGACAGTGTCAATTCTCCTAACATACTTAATTATGCCCCTCCTACAATTGTCTGAAATTCATCATCATCCAGACATAATCTCGCTTTATAGCTTCAGGCGAGCATATAAAACCTCAACATGTATAATTAGAGCACTTTCAGTGTAGTTCGTGATGTGTATGTAAGCTTTGGGTACGCTGCATTGTTTGAATTAGCTGTCAGTCATAGAGCTGATCCAATTGAGAATGTCTGTAAACCCCTGCAAGAATTCGTTGTTTGGTGTGAGAGGATTGGTTCCTTAAGTCCGTGAATTGGATTACTTTCAATGAAAGTGTCGCACAACAACCATAGGCGTACGTAAGTAATTTTCTATGATGGGAAGAGCATTTTTTGCCGGAATAATGTAACCGTTTATCATGTTTTGCCCGAATAGATCATCTTTTTGCTCAAATTGGGAAGACGAGTGCCCCCTGCACCCCGCTTTTACGCCTATGACAACAACTAGTGCACTCCATAATATTCCACACATGCAAAACTGACGTCACGCAATGTCATTTTGGAGGAAGAACGACGCGCACATTACGACTCAAGATGGACGCGAGCTTAGCTTACAAGTTTAAAGCCGTGGCCACACGACTCTTTCTTAAGTCCTCCCGACCCTTTTGCCGAATGGCAAAGGGCCGTTCGGCAAAACCAAACTTGACCTGCTTCCTAAAGAAGCTATTACGTCAACTGAAGGACAATACGTGACCAACCTCATGGCCCTCAGACCATTTACATTATTTATCTGTCATGTATGGCTCCTTTATACAGTTCTAGACTGGATGAGAAGAACAGATAGGCTACTACACATGACCTTAGCCAAAAGGCCGAGAAGCAATCGGATTGGATTGCTATTCGCATGGAGCACTTGCCCCCCCCCCCCCCCCGGAAACGTATAAAAATCAAAGCAAAACCCGTACAAAACATGTTTTCCAAGTTTCTATGCGAAAAATAGGCTTTAGAAATGCCATTTCCGGCGATTTGGGAGGCATTTTGGGCTGAAATTTTCGCTTGCTTCGTGCCAATCCATCGTGACTCGGAGGTTTTGGTCCCCCGAGAAATTTTGCCCCCCCCCCCCCCGACTTTTTTCGAAAAGAACCCAACACTTGCCAGCCTAGGTAAATATATAAGTTGTACCGCAGGATTAGGAAAATTAAATTAATACTAATCTGCTAATTATTTCACGGCGTCACATCGGCAGACATATTTCATCGGACTACTCTATCTGATGCAAAAATATGTCGATGTGACGTCACGAAATAATCAGTAAGCTTTTATTTTCATAGAGATCAGATGCAAAGTGCATTTTTTACACTATTTGACAAATTTTGGGCTTTTTCCGACAAAAGATATGGAAGGAGATTTTAACAAAAACTCATGTAGATCGGATCGGAATCCGATCAGAATTCGTTGTAGTGTGACCGTGGCTTAAAGATAGGGAAATCGGCTGTCTGCATTTGTTGGTAAGAGTTGCATGGATACACAGGCGCCGACCCAGACAGTTCGAAAAGGGGAGGCTGAACTAAGAGAAAGCGGGTGATGGGGCGGGTCGTTAGGCACGATTGTCTGTCGAAGTATGTTACCCAGCATGAAAGAATATCTAAGAGGAGCGCCACCATTGGTTGCATGGCGCGGAGCGTACAGAAAATTTGGAAAAAACGCAACCCTTCGGACAGCCGAAACGGCATTTTGTTAGACTTGTAAATAGAATCAAAGCAGTCGTTTTATGAGCTTTCACAATAAAAAAGGCACAAAATAACCAGTTAAAATCACTCAGCACCCCCCCCCCCCCTCCTTTGAATGAAATGTTGAGAAATCTAACCATAGGAAAATGAGGTTATATGCGCATTTAAGTAACTTGCAAAATGAGATATGATGAATATGATGAATATTTAGCGAAAATCTCTTCTCAACTTCGAGTGAGATCGGGCAGTCTACTACATATACCGACTACCTATTATAAGTTTCATTGAACCTTCAATATTTTTGAGCAGTCTTCTTAGCTTATACTTAGAGGCGTATAGGCACGTGTCCGAATTTACCTGAGTGGGGAATTGCATGAGACTAATTGGCTCTTACAAAACCGACTCAACCTTGGGGCGTTTTAGCAGCCTGAATATACATAAGTAATTATTTGCATCCAAACAAACAAGAACGCAAATTATTTTTAAGCCAACAAACGACCTAAGTCAATACCAACGGTTTCGGCACACTTGATCCCCACAAACGGTACGCATCAAATAAAACATGCGCGAAAAAATAAGTAATCAAAACCAACGAATAGCCTAAATTTCCGTTATCAGCATTAACGATGGGCTTCGATTTTTTTGTCTTGCATCATAAATTAACACTAAGAACATACTTTTCTTTATCAAAAACTGTCGAAAATTGTAAGATGGGTCTTACGTTTCTTCGCCATGATCGTTTCTGATCGATGTCCATCTATACAATGTGTACAAACTGCCGCCCGTGGGACAAATGCTGCCCGTGGTCTCCTGGGCGGCTTGAGAAACAATTTTGATTTGCCCCATTGTATTTTAACATTTACCATTTCATATGTTATAGATCTAAATAATATACTTGAAAAACGTAATCTAAATCACATTTTTGTCGACAAAATAAAGATGCAACCATAAGGGAGAAATTTTCATCAACAGTCAGTAGGGCCATGCATTCTACAATAATATTTGAGCGCATTCGGGTCTGCCTATATGGGCACATTCGCCAGTCTGACGGGGAAGTATAGGGGGAAAAGGTGAGGGTGAGACGCGTACATATTCACCTCTCTGTTCCACTGCGCCACATGATTTGGCCTAGTGTTTCAAAAGTTTGCACACCCCTACACAATGGATCACCGCTGGAAACGTCAACAGACTACCAACCGTTCAAAGCCAGTACATGGTACTATTTATTAGCTATAGCTTGCGATTGTGAGAACATAATTCGGTAAAGTACATGATTCAAATTCTTGTTGTGGCGAAGGCAAGGGACGGTGGGGTATCCCGTATGGTTGTGTAGGCCTATTTGGTATTTGTAATGTAAGTAAAGGAAAAGTGAGCTTGAAAAGCCCCAATGAATATTCTCCTGAATTGGCATTATCCTAATTTTTACGTATTTTTTATTGTTGATTTGGCATAAAAGGGAGGGCTGAGGCCACAAAATCCCCCCCCCCCCCGATCCACATCTGATATGTGTTGACCCTTCATTGGAGGACGCAATTTCTGCTCAGTGACGTCATACGCAAAAGGATTAGGCTATATTTTACGATTGACATAGCCCCAGAGAATAAGCAGGAACAATATGCGAGTATGTTAAATGGATAAAACTGGATAAGAAACTAGTTTTCTTTGTGACGAAAATGTAAGCTCACCAAGGGAGCTGGGAGAGACTCCCTGACTCAACTTATCAATTAACCCTGACAACGTTAATTTGTTAACAAAAATAAGTATATAGGAGGTCATTTTGTTACTGTTGCCGACTTTGATGTCAGGAATCAAGTTTAATAGCTATTAGTAAAACGACGATTCTATGCTATAAGAGAAGATAAAGTTATTTGTTCTCAATTGATTTTAGTAGACCTTTTACGTAGTAAACAATCAGTGCGTTACTCTCTCGGGACAAAACTAGCCATTTCAACAGATATTTGAAACTTTACACACGATAACTTTTAGTGTAATTTTCTTTAGATGCGTTAGTATTCTTGCCGAAAATCTGGTCAAACTATTTTGGCTAACAATTCAGTCTTTCTTAGCTACTGTAATTGTTCAGGCACTCTTTAGACGGCTACCCATAATTCTATTACAACAATGTGTAACATTAATGCAAAATCTTTTTACATGTTTCTTGGAAATCTTTTTGAGTAGAATAATATGGCACAAATATGCCGTTGCAAGATGACTGACCTTATGTAATTTTTAATTTCTCTATCACAATTAGCGGGTCTGTCGGCTACAAATTGTCACTAATTTCCACTGGTATAGAACTTCACCCTAGATCTACACCCGAGTTCGACGCATGGCTGGGTCATACCGAAGACCCTTAAATGGAACCTTCTTCTATTGTTCTTGGGGCTCAGCATAGGCAATAGAGTAGGGAGAACGAACCAGAGAGCCACAACTGGGAAAAGGCTGTAGCCCGCCTGACTTGAAACCAATTGGTTAGAAATTGAACCTTCAAACCTCATCTAGCTGACGAACTCAACGAAATGGGGAGGGGTATAAACCGATATCAAACAAAAGTAATAACTCACTGTTTAAAACAAGAAGCATTTTTTAAGAATGGGACATGATCGAAAATGCCCTCTTCTACAAAAGCAATCACGATTGAGGCCCTTTTCTTGCAAAACACAAGATTCATACCTGTTCTCTTTCAATTTCTTGATCCCGACGGTAATTTTCGGTTGCTTCGTGGATATTCATAATGACGAGTCCAATAAAAACGTTTGTAAATATGAAATGTCCCATGAATATGAATATAATTGTATATATTCGACTTCCGTGCATGTTTCTTTTGTCGAGTTCAGCTTGAAGGTCCGTCCAACCTTCCACCTAATGAACGAAAAGGAGAAATACGAAAATTTTTAACAAGCAAGCTCGCTAAAGTTTTTATAATCATTGCTTGAGTTATTCGTAGTTGTCCAACTTGATATTAGTGAGCTTTAGATTGCACGACGCGGACGTCAGCCACAACGCAATGACGTCACCTATTGCGTTGCCCCTGCCATTTCACAACTTCGTATAGCGTTATTTCACGTTGCGTTTGAAAACGGCATAGACACAAATGATGTCACTTCGTTGTAGATGAGGTCCGCGTCGTGAAATCTAAAGCTCACTATTGATTCCTGTTCCCATACGTTACTTATGCCATGATATCTATGCATACCTTAAAAGGGTTACTTTTCCGACACAGTGCAGTCATTAAATGAAAAAAGCGCGTGTAATATCACAAGTCATGACTTCTTTTTAAAGGATAGGTTATCAAGTTATAAAAATCATGTTTCGGTCCAGCAAAAAAGGTACATATCTCACCGTAACATAACTGAACAGAGTCAACATAGCTTTGCCAAGGTCACCCCAATGTTCCTTATCACTCTCTGTCTCTGAGGATTTGTATCCAAAGAAATAATATCCCATGATGCTGAAGAGAAACATCAGAAGAAGTAGTAGCAGGACTACATTGACAACGGAATTACGGATGGTGTCAATCAAAGCAGTTACCAGAACCTAAATAAAAATGAGAAATGAGAAAACCAGAAATTTTGGAGATAGACAAATGATATATAAAGTGAATATGGAGTGGTGTGCTGTCATGTCATACCGTCATGATAGCCGCTCTGTAATATGTATCAACGTCACGAAACATGACATACAGTGAACAATATTGCAAACACCAAATTGGGGATAAAATTAGTGGAATTGATTAGTTGTCCCGAGAAACCTTTGCGAGAAACTTAAAAAACTACAATGGGATAGTCTATTAACAAATTGAAGCGGCTCGTTGAGTTGGTTCATGAAATTCAACAAATGTTTTCCAAACATGGTCAGTTTTCTTCACATACAAATGACAAATGGTCAAACTTCCTATATCAAACATACAAAACATACCAAATATACAAATAACTGTTTTATGAGTGAGTACCTAAAAGGTTCAAGCCGGTTTTCAAAAATTCATGACCAGACACTTTTTCAAATTATGTATAAAACCATTAAAAATCTGGACACTAAAAAATTCAAAATGTTAACGTTTTCTGTGACTTTTTGACTTGAAACTTGACTTGTTACGCTAAATATAAGCATTGTCATGTGGTAGTGACCCTTTAAGACTCTCATTAAGTTTTCGATACCAACTCAATGAGCCCCTTTAAAGACATTACGATCTTGAAAACACGGGGGGCCATGAAAACATATACAGACTCTGAAAACATGGGCGTCCGCAGAAATTTTTGCAAGGGGGGGGGGGGGGCAAGGTCATTCATGGATGATTGAATTGTGTACACTATCTAAGCGGAGCGCCACCATCGGTTGGCGCGGAGCGTACAAGAAAATTTTGGGTCTTACAAACCCCCCAGATGGCCGGAAACGACACTTGGCGATTGTTATAAGCTGCATGTACCCAGCCCTAAAACAGGAATTTCATGTCTGTAATTTTAAGATTTTTAGAATTTTCAATGTAAAAAATTGTTGAAGGGAAATCTGCTCCCCAGTCACGGCCTCGGACGCCTATGCACGATAAAACTTATACGCTGTCAAACAGCTTATATAGGCCTATATCCGTTATCCAATTATGAATCATACCCCCCCCCCCCCATATTCACCTTGTATATCCCAGTTACATCTGCGCGTCGCCACTTGAGATCAGCACGGGACCAAACCAAGACCAACGCATTCATCAATAGTCGGATGCCGTATGCACACTACATACCTGACAACTAGGCTAGTACAACTCTGGCATAGTTTTTACAATTACAAATTTCCAATAGATAACACGAATGATGGTCCCCAAATTACGATTTTACTATTCAGCATACCAGCTTCTCTTTTGCTATTCCTGGTCAAATGTCCGCATATTTCACGACTAGAAAATGACGTTGTGAGTGAAAATATTTTGATGATTTATTTTTAATTTTTTATTTCAATTTTTAATTTATTTTTTCACAAGTTTGATTTTCCGGGGGGGGGGGCAAGTGCCCCCCTGGCCTTGCCCCCTTCCGGACGCCCATGCCTGAAAACGCATCAAGGATCACCCATCTCTTCTCCCCAGACTGTGGTGTAAGGCGCCTCAGTCGCACTGCAGGGGTGGCGCCAGGATTTGCCCCGACAGGGGGACCAGCATTTCGAGTCCCCGACAAAGCTTTTTTCAAGAAATGTTTAAATATCTGGAGTTTATTTAGAAAAAAAAAACTTGAAAAAATTTGGCTTTTGTAAGGACCATAAAAAAGTTGGGGTATTTATTGAAGAATCTGTCCTTCATAGAAATCAAAAACGTTACACAGGCGACAGCTGGAACTCTTTTGGGGTTGCGCATTTGATCGTACAAGGCCAAGGTACTAAGACTTTCAGACGAAACTGGAAATGTGCCGGAAAATTTTTTCCCCTTTTTGAACAAAGATTTGAAAATTAACAGCTTATCATACTGGAGAAATTTTAGATATTATAAAAAAATTGCTTTTTGGGTAAGGTTGCAATGAAACTTTTGAACTTTTTATTCAATGATATGCCCGTCAAGAGCAATTGTCGGAGTGATAAGAGCGTTAAATTGGGTGTTTTATCGTACAGACCACGGACTATCCATCGAAAATGAAAACGTTTATCATTTTTAACAAATATTAGAGAATCTGAAGGTTATATTGGTGGAACTGTAATTTTATGAAAGATTTTAGGGGTTTATGAAAGAATCTGACCCTCTTATGAGAAAAATCAAGAAGGGGTGATTTGTAGTTTTGTTAGGGTTTCTGAATTACATCATGGAGACTAAGGCCCTCAAAATTTACCTCGCGGAAAAAGTTTGACTTCCCACATATTTGCGTACGGGAGTGTTTCAATTTGGTAGGAGGAAGAATAGTCTATTTTGTCTGAAAAATGTAATCCTGCCCGAAAAACTAACTAGAAGTGCACAGAAATTTTTGAAAAATTGAAAACCCCAGACAGCCGGAAATGGCATTTCCCAGGCTCGTAACCAGAAACAAAGCAGTCTTTATTTTCAGCTTTTTCCGCTTTAAAATTTTCACTTCATATTTCCCTAGAACGAAGAATAATTTGCAAGCATGCATTGTTCTGCTGAGTAATGTGTTCGACCTAAACACTATCAAAGCGTTGGGCCACCATAACTTGGGACGGACCGTAGAGTAAATTAAAAAAAAATCTTACCCTCAGACAGCCGGAAATAACATTTTCCAGACTTGAAACTAGAAATGAAGCAGTCGTTATTTACAAAAGTTTCACTTCATTAGAAAAAACAACTTGCTATGTGATCAGAAAATAACCAGATAAAAGGTACCCCTAAAATTAAATGAAATGGTCTTGTCTTTTTCTTGGGGAAAACTATGAAAAAGAACTAAAAACACACCATTTTAAAACTCTTTTGAGACTCCTCGTTGTATTCATCTGCGAGATCCACTAACAGACTAAATTTATGTTATTTTCTATGTGACTATCCGAACTTCCGACAATAAATGATTTTACTTCCCGCCGACGTCTTTGAAAATATGTCACGTAACAACAAGGTGGCTTCAAATGAATTTTCAGTCAGATTTATCAGGACACATTCTCTCACTTCTGTTGATCATTATATATAAATGAAAACGGCCTGGCCGATTGTCTTTATCGTTGCTCGAATTCGGCTGTCGGGGCAGGACAGATTGCCAACCATTGGGCACTGCATGTACCTGAACAATTTCTCGTTTTGTAAGGAAAACTAGTAAAGCAAAATCAAGAAGATCGTCCTGGGACTAACGTTTGTCGGGCTTACATCTTTTATCGTAGGCCTATAGATGAAGGCTCCCCGACGAAACTGGATCTTCTCAACAACAGGGGAAGGGCAGCCTTCAACACTGGTGCCACCCTTGGCTACGTCTGCAAGTGAAAATTCCAGGTCCCTAACACAAGTCTTAGTTATGGGTGACCTTGTGCAAACGGATTTAAGATAGGACAAGGTACATGTAATGAGCTATGAACTATGAGCTATGAGAAGTAATTGAAAATCGATTCCTATATGTATTAAAATAGTGTTGTAAAAGGAAAAATATGTTCAAAGTCACCAATCCATTAATTTCAATCCTTGCGGTTTTTTTTATTTTTATTTTTTAGTTTTTAGGCCTCCCCGACGAAACCACCGATCTTCCCCGACGGGGAGGGGGGCAGTGTTCCCCGACGGGGGGCCATGCCCCTCCTCCGCTGGCGCCACCCCTGTCGCACTGTAACGAAATCGGATCGGTTTCCCCAAAATTTTTCCGACCGGGGACATATATGGTTAATACTGCAGGACTAAGAAAATTAAATTTATACAAACTATTTCGTGACGTCACACCGACAGACAGCTTTTATCGGAATCGAGTGACCGAGAGAAGCATTTTGTCGGTGCAACGTTACGAAAAAATCAGTTAACATTTACTTTTACAGCTGATCTGATGGAAATCAAATATATCTGGCAAGTACATTTGTGGGTCTTTCCGACCAGCGATCAAGAAGATATTAATTAAAACGCACAAAAATCGGATCGGAGTCCGATCTGAATTTGTATATTGTTGTGACCGCGCGGCAGTCACAACGTTTGCTCTGGCATCTCTTGAACGATATCTTGCACTTTGTAAACCGTTGTGTTGAAACTTCCGGCCGATTAGCCGTATAGGGGAAGATTTGATACAAGAGACTACCCTTTCCCTCTTATTTACTGTTGCAACTCCCTGATGACAGCATGTTTTACACAAATGCGCTACGTAGTAGACGCGACCGACTTGGGGCCTCTTTCGTCCTCGAGAAGGTCGTCCATTGTGAGAACGTTTTCTTGCAGAAGGTTGAAAGACCTCACAGCAGTTCGCAAAGGTAACAAGGTTTTAATGACATTTTTAACTTTTGCGATTTCTCGCAACGTCGCGCGCACTCTTGCGGCTAGTTGAGAGCAAGCCCTTTCCCAACAGGTGGTCTTCTCGCTGAGCCCGCAGGAATTCGCAGGGGTTGGTCGTTCAATGTAAAGCCTGATGTCACTGAATGGGAGGACAGTGTTACATAGAAGATACACATGTAACACAAAATTCGTTGAATAATATTCCTAGAATACCGGCACTGAGTTGTTCTTGCGTCAGTTCAACAGATCAAACTCTTCAATTAGTTGTTATGGCATTAGAATAGCAAGATTCAAGACAGCAGTGTAATGACCACTGTTTTGAAATCTGGTACAAATGCCACAATAGTAGCGCGAACATAATAGGGGCGAGTGCAAGGCCCTCCTCTCTGAAAGAAGTCGGGGGAAACGCGGAAACAGTCTAACCGAGCCTGACAGAGCAAGAAGCGCTCCCCTACTATACTTGGAGGTGAAATACTAAAATGCTTCAGATATGGCGCCATTTTGCATTTCAGCCAACTTCAAAAAGCACAGACTCTCCCTTTGCCCCGACCTCCCCTCGCAACCGTGGACAACCACACCTTACGCCCTCTCTTTTCTAAAAGATGACTACCCGCTTCACATTGATCATAAGAAGACTCCATTTTACATCCCGGTCCTCTTCAAAAAGCAAATTTTTCCACAGGGGCGCAAAGTGACAGGAGCTTTTTACAGTCTGACAACGGAATGAATTTTGACAACGGGATCAATTTTGATATTGGAATCAGTTTAAACAACGAAATCGGTTTTAATAACGGAATCAGTTTTAAGAAGGGTATCACTGACAACGGAATAAAAGCGCTGGTCACCCTGCAGAAATATCGGATGGGATTACGGTCCGATTTTTGTGAGTTTTACTTGAAATCACTGCCATCTTGGGTCAGAAAGAAACAACGATTTGCCTAACTGTGGAAAAGATTACTTTTATCACAGGACAACGAAAATAAAAATTTTTCCAAAATTTTTATGACGTTACATCCGCAGACAGCTATTATCTGATACGTGTAGACCGATAAGATCTGTTTGTCAACGTACCGTCACGAAAGAATTAGTTTAAATTTTACATTCATGGTTCTCCCGCACAAATCATATATATATGGTATATGGCTTGGTAGATTACACCTCAGTAACAGTAGATTACACCAAGCCTCAGTAAAAAGACAGGACAACCTAAAGGTGGAAACATACGTCGGATTAACTGAAAACCCCTTCAAAACAAGATTCAACGGCCACAACAGTAGTTTTAGAAATGAAACCCAGAGGAATGCCACCACCCTCAGCCAATATATCTGGACATTAAAGGACAATAACGTACCATACTCAATCAAATGGAAAATTCTAGCACACGGAAATTCTTATTCCACATCAAGCAAGAGGTGCACTCTTTGTGTAACTGAGAAATATTTCATCATCCACAAACCTTATATGTCTTCCTTGAATAATAGGAATGAACTTGTTAGTAGCTGTAGGCACCGTAAAAAGAAGCTGTTATCTCATAATAACTTTTTATAATGAAGCATAGAGTGCTTACCTTACTGATCTGTAAAACACTTAGATTTTGTGCGTATTTTAATAACCCGCGCACTCTTAAGCTATTTTGCGCGTTCTAGTTCTGCAGATAATATACTTTCTTCTGTGGACGTCATAATGGGCGCTTAACCTCTATGACGTGTCTACAACACGCGCGTCTCATTTTCATTTTGTTATTTTATAACCGTTATGCTTCGCATTTGTAGACTGAGGAGTGTAGGCTACAAACGTAAGCCTATACGAAACAAGCTTGTATCCTGAAATGCAATAGTGTTTACTTTCTTATTATTATTTATACTCTCTCCCATCGGTTGAGCACTGTATCCAGTGTTGTTTCGCTATCTTTAACCATATATATATAAATATATATATATATATATATATATAAATATATATATTTATATATATATATATATATATATATATATATATATATATATATATATATATATATATATATATATATATATATATATATATATATATATATATATATATATATATATATATATATATATATATATATATATAAAACAAATTTTTGTTCTCTACGACAATGGACAGAGGAGATGTTAATTAAAACTTTCATCAATCGGATCGGAATCCCACCCGATATCACTGTAATGTGACCAGCGCTTTAGTTTTGACGGCTTAATAAGTTTTGGCAACGGGAAGGATTTTGACGACATACGGGCTTTTGGAAGCTTAGTAAGGAATGAATTTTAACCACATAATAACTTTTGACGACATAATGGCATTGCATAAACGGCGCGCCAAAGACCTGTGCTGAAGACAATCATACAGAGTAGCGAGATAAACGCTTACTGTGTTGTGCTGGCCTATTTCTTTACAGGGGCGTCGAACCCCACTTTTTGTGACGTGAAACTTAAAAATTGTAGGCACTACCAAAAAGACTATACGTGTAGGTTATGAAAGGTGTCTTCTACCGATTTCGATCGACTAGCTTTTCTGTATCAATAATTCCACTTGGTTACTTTGCACATCCCAAAAATTTTCGCTAGCTCCGCGCGCTTGCAGTCTCATTGATGTTCTTTTTTCACTTAGCACTTCTTTCGATTACAAATGGTTCCTTAGTATTAGACCTTTTGCACAAATCTTTCGCAAACTATGGCAATTTTCGTTGTGATTCTAATTACTTATAGAGTACACCCGGTGTTTAAATTGACTGTATAGTCCGTTGAAGTAATTACCCACATTTTCAAGTTCAGGTTTTGAAAAATTTGGATTAGCTCAAAATATTGGAACATTAATTGTAACACCATTTTGCGGAACCCCTTCTCGTAGACACCCAGTGGCGTAGCTACAGGGGGCAGGCGGCTCTGAAAAATGAAGAATTCAAAAATTTGCTATTTGTGAAACAAGTCTGCTGTGTGGTTTTGACAACTCATGAAATTCGGAAATATCCCCATTAAAAGCTCCACATTTGTCATTATTTGTCTCAAAGAAGCAAAATTTTCCGCGCGCTTCGCGAGCCACTAATAATTCCTAAGTAGAAGTGCTCGCTAATACCTTGAGTAAAATTTTCCGAGCTCTGAACTTTGTAAGTGAAAAAACACGGAAATTTGCTATATGTGACACCAGATCATCTAGTGACATCAGTAACTACAGTGCTATTTTCATGAATTTACTTTCATAAAATTCAAACTTTTCTCCACTAGAATCTCTTGACTCAAAAAATTTCGTCAGAGAGCCTCATTTCGTAGGGGTTGGATAACATAATGTAGTAACAACGATCTTTGTTCTCCTTTCAGTCTCAGATTTTCCAATAGGAAATGCAAATTCTTCAGTAATCCCCCAATTTTTAAAATTTTCTTACAGTAATCCCAGAATCCAAACTTTTCTGCAATACAAGCTCCATATTTTCAAATATTTGAAAAATGGCAAAAATTTCAGCGCGCTATGGGCGCCGCAAATTACGGCCCTAGGAGAGTGGTGTTCACACTCAAAAAATCGTAAAATCTGGATGCTTGCCCACCCCCTCTTCCCGAAAAAATGTCTGGCTACGCCGCTGTACACACCTTACCAGGACAGGAGAAAAAACAAGGCCAGATACCCCCCCCCCCCCCACTTTGAAAACCAAATCGACGCCCCTGGTTCTTTTTACTGTTTATGCCAGCATCATTGTGGGAATAATAAGCCAGTTCGGTAATTCGTTTTGATGGCTTCGCACATGCGCACATCCCCCAAATCGTCGGGATAAACAAACCAATCCCGCACCTATAACACTTATTCCCAAATTTGAGTTTACATGAATATATGGTGGAATCATTCTTTCTTAATCCATCCATAACATTACGGTAGGGATCTAAATTGTGGTTTAGTGCAGTGGATTTTGTCTATATTGTCTTTTGGGGGCAAAAAATGCATCAAAGTAGCAGTGAAACCCCTATTTTCGTTCGAATTGGCTACACACTTAGTGTTTTATGCACGTATTTACGAAAACAAGGGCACGCTGTGCGATACGTTCTGAGCTCGGTTTGCATAACCAACGCTGTGCTCCACAATCAACACGCCGACGAATTACCAAACTAGCTAATTAAAATATGCACTTGCCTAGTTGTATGGGTTATGCTGAGGATCATGCTCTCTATTTTTCTTTCAATTGTCTTGATGCTGATTCCCAAATCGATGCTGTTACAAAAATGCAAACTTGTGTAGCTGAAAATAAGTTGTGGATGGCTCAAAATAGACTTAAAATGAATGAAGCTAAAACGGAAGTAATTGTTTTTGGCTCTCGTCAACAACTTCAAAAACTTAACTTTAATCTCTTCTCGTTGGTAATGCTACCGTTGATGTTCTCCCTTATGTGAAATATCTAGGTGCTTTCTTGGACGAAACTTTACAACTCGACTTGCAAATTAATAAGAAATGCCAAATTGCTTTTGCTCAGCTTTATATGATTCGTATGCTACGAAAGTTTCTTGATTTACAGTCTTGTCATAATTTAAGCTTTGCTTTGTAATTAGTCACCTTGACCATACTGTCTGTACTGTGCACGGTTTACCAATCTATCTTATCAATGAGTTACGTGTTCAAAATGCTGCTGTGAGGGTTTTATTCAATGTTCCTTCTTCTACACACTCCAACAGGTTCATTGCTCACCAGTCATCTATAGATTACAGTTTAAGATTCTTACCCTGGCTTTTAATGCCCTCAATGTGCGGGTCCTGAATATCTTAAGGATTTGTTGTCTATTAGAACAGGGAGTTGCTTAGAACCAGTAGCCATTGTACTCAGTCCGTTAGCCGTTCTGATCTCTTTGTCCCCAGGGTTAATTCTAAGTTAAATGAACGTGCTTTTTCCTTCACAGCTCCTGAACTTTGGAATAGTCTGCCTATCCACATTCGAACCTGTAGCACCCTTTTAACTTTCAAGAAGAGGAGGTTGAAAAATCCTTTATTTTGGGTAGGACTTTTAATTCTGCTTTTTCTTTGTTCTTTTATTTTATTCTTTCACTTCTGTTACTTGGTTGTTTTATTCTTTGTCATTTTATGTATTATTTTAATTTTTTACAGCGCCTTTGATTATTTTGCGTATAGTTGGCGTTTTATAAGTCTGTTAATTAAAATTAGCAGATGTACGTACACGTATGCGTAAAGAAACGTGCTTTGTAAATTTGACCTTGTGACCCAGCAGGATGTGCTAATTTTTAGGTTGATATGAGTCTGAGTTAAGTGGAAATTCTTTTCTTCAACCTACCTGAAGTCCTTTGACGAATGATACGGTCCGTAGAGTACGGAGGGTACGTAAAGCCCTCAAAGTTCTCAGAGCATTCAGATTTGTTCGTTCCCCTCCAACATTTGTCAATAATATCTACAGGTGAAAGAGATTCGGAGTAAAATCAAGTTTATAATAACGATCTTAATCTTAGTCTGCTCAAGCAACAGAAGCGCACTCTATTGGATGTCATGTTAAATATGCTTCAAATTTTTTCAAAAATAGCACCATTGGCATCTTATACTTCCTAAAAAGCAACAAGTTTCCAAAGGCAAGTTACACATCCTTCCCTTAGTCCCTTCCCCCAAAACAGAGAATGCTTAAATCTCTTCAACCCCGTGGGTACTTTTCTTTTCAACTCTTAAGCACCAAACACACAGCAGTTCCTGTTATCTGTAGTACCGTATTCCACCCCTTGATATTGATCATTACCAATCACCATCATTTTTTGGGTTTAGACACGGTTTCTATGGTGCAAATTTCCGGTGCCCCAATTGACATACCCTTGTTAGGAGGGGGAAATCACTGTTTGACCCCACCACCTCACAATTACTGTGCGCATCACTGGGTTAAGCCGCCCACAGGGGTTCAGAAAAGGAATGAGCGGTTTCGATGCTTTTGGATGCGGGTACCCTTGTGGCCTCATTTGTTTCGACGCTTAGGCCAGTGGCCGGCGACTCGATATGGACGCCGTTAATGGCACGGTTATTGGCACCTATACACAATGAGGATTAATCGCATTTAGTATCTTTTATCGGTGGATTGAACGGAAATGTGGAAACGTTTGATGTGTTGTTATTGACAACTGACAACATACCAAGCAATAAACAAGATACCGATTTTTTTAACTTTATGACACAGTCATTTAACTTGCAAAGCACGATCTTCATGGAATGTTCTTATACTTCAATCGTTCCACGGAAGTGGTAATTTTAAGAAAAATCGAGTCGAAACGTTGCCTGCGTAGCAGACTGTAGGGCACATTCCTTGTTCAGTCGTAGCCTTAAAGGGGGAGTGAACAAACCGAGTCCGCTCCGCGGGGTAGTCGATTCGTGACTCACCATGAGCGTAACGGGGTTCTGGTGTGAGAAGGCAAATCATCGTCCCAATTTTTTACCGTCGTCCTAGGGATAAGATGAATTTGCACCCCCTCTTTTCACTTGTCCCCCCCCCCCCAATTTTTGACTTGTTTTTTTTCTCTCTCTCTTCTTCTTCTTTCTCGAACGGCTTAGGTGCAAATGTTGCATCTAAGGCCCGTTGAACTAAGGTAGATCCAGAACAGAAAGTGTCCTGATTTTCATTCATTCAATGGATAATAATCCCTGCTGTAGACGTAAAACCAGATATGACATGCACCTGCATGTTTTAAAACATAATTGTATAGAGTAACCGATTCGGGGAGAGAATCTACCTGTAGAAGTTTCGCAGGTCTCAGTAGGGGTCTAAATGGAAGGGTCCCTCGCACCTTTTCAAGGAGCATGGAAATAGTGCTAAATTTTCACAAGTTAAATGTTGCCAATTTGTTCTTTCTTACGTTTTGCTATTCTTGATTTTTTCATCATCGACCATCGCCTTCCCAACATTTCTCTAAGGGGGATACCCTCCCCCGTCCCCTTCTGGCTACACCAATGCAACTCCCGGTCATGATTCGCGACTCTGAACGTAAGTGGCGTTTGGTAATTAGCCTTAGTCCAGTTAAAAGACGCAGTATTGCGTCAACCACACTTTACGCTGTATTACACGTCAAACTGGTGAAATATTCATCTCAAAATGAAAGGTAAGTCCTGTCGAAAGATGAAAATATTCAAAGGGGTAATTTTATTGGTTCTTTGACCAGGACCGTTAGCATTTCGTGGTTGGGTGGGGCAGAGATGAAACCGTCCCTGGTATTTTCAAATCGTGAAACACAATTTGCTTGAGAGATGGTGACGCTATCCATAGACAGTGTCTCGAATTCCCCTCCAAGTTTTGTCCAGGTTACAGTCCCTTCCTCGGCTGGTGGGAAAGGTGCCGATCTCGCCAAGTAGGAAGGAGGGTTGGATTTGGCTACTTCCATAAATAAAGGGTCCAACTTTTGACATTTTGGATAAAAATTAGCTATTGCATTATTAAAAAGGAAAGGCAAAAGAATTTATATGCCAACATAAAGATACTATAACTCCTCAGTAAATACACTGTACTTAAAGACTAATTGCATTACGAAAATGAAAATATTGCATTAAAATGGCATTTTGTATTTCACGTGTAAACGGCACACCAAAGCCAATTTTTAGAATTTTATGCCATATGTCATGTAGTTTATGGGATACATGTCCTTCCAAGCTTACGTTTTGTTCATTACCATTGGCACACTTAAGTCAGTTGCAAAAATTAAGCGCATTTCGGTTATTGCAATTGTAATGGTCTTGCGTAAGATGGAACACCCTTTTGGGTGTCGCGAGTAAAATATTTACACGGGGAATTCGAGACTTTCACAAAATGATGTTCGTTTTTTTCATCCAATCCTTTTCAAATGCAGACACAAAATAGATAGTGACAAGTTAAAATGTAACACAGAATTGTTTGCAACACATTTTTCCATTTCCTGTGAACACACAACATCGTTCACGTGTAAACGATAAAGTGGGAAGCCCAAAATTTTGGTTTTTGTTTAAACGTGAAACCCATAAACTCCGCTCCAATGTACTTGCTGAGCTTAGCATTTTAAAGCGGCTCATTGAGTTGGTTCATGAAATTCAACAAATTTTTCCAAACCTGTTAATTTTTCTTCACATACCAATGACAAATGGTCAGCCTTAGACAATCCCAATACTCTACATACAAATAACTGCTTTATGAGTGAGTACAGAACGGTTGAATTCGGTTTTCAAAAATTTGTGACCAGACACTTTTTCAAATTATGTACAAAACCGTTACAAGTCAGGACACAGGAAAATCCAAAATTTTTAACATTTTCTGTGACTTTTGGACTTGAAACTTGACTTGTTATGCTAATTGTTAGTATTGTTATGTGGTAGTGACCCTTTGAGACTCTCATTTAGTTATAGATATCAACTCAATGAGCCTCTTTATTACGTGAAAACGACATAATGTACCTACATTGTAATAATGCAGTACATTACATCTTTCTATACACTTCAAAACATAAAACACAATGCCAGTTGATTTTTTTAAATGTCAAAGCTTTGGTGTCCGGTTTACACGTGGAACATGACAGAATATTGTAATATAAAATCCAAATGAAGAAAGTTATAATGTTTTATTGTACATTGTTTGAAAGGTACCAACAGATAGATGTATCTTAAGTTATTACTGGAAGATTAAATGTAAATCTTTCATACAAAATCTGTTGTAAGAAAATATCACAATGTAAATGGGACAGCAAAAACCATTGGTACCCTTCTTTATGGAATGACCCACGGTTAAATGAGGGCAAGTAGTTCAAACCTAAACCCCCTAAACCTTGCCTTCCCCTCCCCTTACTCCTCACAATCGTAAATTTTGAACACAAAATCCCATTCAATTACTCACGCGTATTTGAGAACACTATATAGTGATGTTGTAATGTCTGAAAGTTTGAAAAGTCCAAAGATTTCAGGAGTCCTCTTTCTGAACTATTCTGGTTTTAAACCTTTCGTGCAACATTAATGACAACTTACCATAGGCAATGCATCTTGGGAATAGGGCAAAGGAGAAGTTGTATCTCACCTTCGCCACTGTCGTCCGCTTATGCAACATTTCGAATTTGCACAATACTATTATTGTCAGCGCAGTAAATTTGAGTGCAGGAATAATGCACTCCAGCGAGCATGCGCTCACAGGAAAAACGGCTGCCATAGGACATTTAACCAGGGAGTTGCAACACCTGAATCATGGCCCAACCCGGGAGTGAGACATTTCCCAACTGCTCTATTGGTTAATGGCTTAAGACGACGAACCGTCACAGTACTATCTCCCACAATCCTTTCTAATTTCTATGTGGAAACTGAAATATTCAGGGGAATAGCTAGACTTTTTTCCAGGGGGACAAGCACCCAAATTTTTCAAATATGGTAGGCCTAACCGGCACGTCTTTAGCGACGAACGGTTCGTTCCGAAAGTTTGGGACTTTTAAACAAATATTTGTAAATATGGAGCTCGTATTGCAGAAAATATTAGATTCTGGGTAAAGAGTTTTTGAAAATTTGGGGATTATTGAAGAATCCGTGTTTCTTATTAGGCATAGGCCTATATTTGAAATTGCATGGCGACTGAAGATCGTTGTTTTTACATGTTTTGTATGGCCTGCGAATTGAGGCTTCCTGAGTACACTTGAAAAGTTTCTGAATTTTTTTCCTTTTTCAAGACAAAATATTTCAAAAACAAGGGCCTATATTAAAGAAAATTTAGGAAAACGGCACTGAAGTAGTTTGAGAGGTTAACCATATTTATTTATGAGCTAGCACTTATTACATCACAGAATTCAATTTGAGGCACCCGAAGCGCGCGGAAAATTTTTCTTTTCAAAACAAAAAATACATGGAGCCTTCACTGGAGAGAATTCTGATTTTTATAAAGGATAAGTTTTAACTCCGCACTGTAATCGACTGATATCCCACATGACAAATTTCTTAATGTTTCACTTTTCAGGGCCCGCGTGGCAATTGCCCCTGCTCACCCCTTTAGCTACACCACTGGAAATATTGCGGTGGTGCCCATCATTGTCGAAGGAAATGCTCATCGGCTCCACGCAGATAAAGTTGTCCGCGAAAAGTTCCAGCTTTATAGCCTATGAAATTAACAAGTACTGCACTGGAATAACTAAAGTTTTGCGCTTGGAGAGACTGTAAAACGTTTCGTTTCAAAGAAAATGAAGAAAGAGATTTGGGTGTTTCCATAAACAGGGTAACAACTCGTGACATGGCTATTTAAGAACCAAAACCAGGAATTACAATTTGAGGTGTAAAAGAATTTTTATTACTTTTATTTTTTTTTATTCATCTTTTCTTTTCTTTTTTTTTTTTGTTCTCAAATTATTTATGGTGTTGTGTGTGTCATTTTTATGGATTTGCAAGTTTCGTGCATCATCTGGATTGTTACATTTAGCGAAAACTATTTGTTCCCCGTGTAAAGGTGACATAAATAATGCATTAATTGCATTAAAGGCACATCTAGATATTTTACACAACATTTACAATCCTCTTTAGAATTTTATGTGAAGCTGAAAACTTCAAATTCAAAAAATTTCCCGGTTACAACCATCATATTAAGTTTTGTGAGTGAAATCACTGGTCCCGATATCTGTTCCCCGTGTAAATTGGGACGGGGACATGGAAATGAAATTGTGTTCCATTCGCACATTGGAAGAAGTTGGCAAGTTGCATACATTGCATACTAAAAGTCATATGGAAAAATAAATTACAGGCCAAAATGGTGGAAATAGGATGCACCCTTTTCTTCCATGCAACGTTTCACAACGTAAATTTTCCAGGGAATATACTGTTTCTCAACTTTTACAAATGTCATATTTCCCATGTTTGCGTAAATTCCTCCCTTCAAACTATTTTATATAAAAAGCCATGCAAAAACTTCAATAATACATCAGAGTTGAGAGAATCTGTAACAATCTGTATGGACAATATTCCCAGTATAGTGCAACTGTTGCCGTGTCAATGGGGACATGAAAAATTACACGGGGAATAAAGTTTTGTAAGGACCCGAAGGCAGAGGTGATGGCAAATTTTTGATCAAAAATAGTTTAATAGTGAAAATGGATGTATTGCCAGTTACTACATCGCAAAACCATTACTGCGTCAAACTTGTATACAGAAGACCAGCTTTGGGAATGACAGGTTTCAGTGTAACACCTTTTACCCTAAAATGTGCTAATTTTCTATCTTTTTCCCCTTATAATTTCATCGTTTTAGAAAATTTTGGATATTTTTTGGTAATGGATTCATCCAAACTGATGATATTTATGGAATAAAAACATTAAGATGATCAGAGTATTTAGACTTAACTTATGACTACCCATGAATATGCACCATTGGTATCCAAATAAATGGGATCACCCATCTTATCTCTTATTTGAAGAAAGACTAACTTCTGCTACAATTGACAGCTTACTGTTTATGACAGCAGTGATGAGCTCTTGATGATTAACCAATGTCCATATTTTAAACTACACTCTCCTAATGTGTCAGGGAATTAAGCAATTTTTGTCCCATGCACTTAGGGTGATACATGCTTAATTTCCAAACATGCTTCGAGTGTAGGCCTTAAAGTGTTTCCGACCAAAGTGCGTGAAAAGTGTTTGGAAAAGCGGAACTATTTCCTAAACATTGTTTGTACAGTTAAGCCGCCCTTCAGTTAATTTATTGTTTGGTAGTCTGGAAAATACTCACATTTCTCACCTCATTAAATAAATATACGATAATCTTATAATTTAACTGACTCCGTGTGTAACTTCAGCTGCTCGGTATATGACGCTGCTGTAATGTTTTTTGCCAATTTTCTACGGCACAAACTGTAGCCCCGGTCTAGGGTGAGTCACAAGTATTCAACCCTCTAAGATAATTCCACAGTTTGCAGTGCATGAACTGAGGCTCCATCCCACATAAAATTATACCAAAGTTGAAAACAACTTCTGTACTTAATTGTCAAGTACTTTTGTGTCATTGATTTGCAGATAATTTTGGAGACATTTGTATTCCGGAATTTGGGGGATTTCCTGGGAAACAGCTCCATAAAGATCATGTAAGGAAACAAGTTTAAAATCAAAGGGATCTTATTTTCTGTCATCCATTGAAAAAGAGACTGTTTCAAAAAATATTGAAATGACAAAGCTTTCATTACAGCAATTTAGCAATTTAGCATTAGCAATTTTATGGACAAAAGTGAAATTAGAGAAAATTTTAGGGGAAAGTGAACGAGGTTGAATACTCTGCTACCACTGGTATACATCTGTCGAAACAAAGATGTCATGAATGAAGTTTAACAAAGTTTTCTGATCATTTTTAAAGAAGTCATTACTTCCAAGTCATTTTTTAATTCTGTTTAAATATTTTGGGGTCTTTAAGAAACTCTCCTAGAATCAATAATTGTGCAGTGGAATGTGTGTTATTTGCCCCTAGTGACCTTATAAAAACAAAAAGAAATAACAGCAAGGTTAAATTAACCTCTAAACTGATTTCTATAAGTTGTTCAAGAAAAAAAAACTTAACAAAATCAATGAAGGTAATTTATATTTCCATGGTATTAACAGTTTATCTGAATTGTACTTTACTAAATAATTTTGGGGGCATAATGAACAGGGGCTGAATATACTTGGTAGGCAAATTCAAACTTTCAAGCACTCGAGAGTGAGCTATTCTTGACTGAATCCAATATTTTTTATGGTAAGTAACAAAATCATTTTGAGTCATATCATTTCACTTTACCTGGGAGGAAAAATTGAAAGAAGTTCTTTTAAGGGTTGGATACTGGCAACTTTACCTCAAATCGTTTTAGACTACAGCAGGTAGAGGGGTTCCGCGTAAGCCTATACAAAAGATCGCCGATCCTTCACGGAAATAAAATTCCGCCGAACCTACTTGGGACGTTTAACCCAGCAACTAATGTGCTTTAAGTTGTTAGCTTTGGATTTCTTTTTGAGCTCTACATAGTAATTTGGACAGACTGCAAGTAGGGGATTTTGAAGCAGTGGCATAGCCGCGGGGGGGGGGGGGGGCTGGGGGGCCTAGGCCCCCAGATTTTCTTCAGGCCCCACATTTTTTGCGTCCTGTTAAAGTAATTGAAAAAAAATAAAATGTTTGAACGTAAATAAACTTTGAAGTATTTCCTTCAAAACAGTAAATAAATAAAATGTGTAAAAATTAAAAAAAAACATGGATGAATGTGTGTAAAACACATTTTGTGCGCACGCATGAAATCAAGCAATAACTTCAAAATGCCTACTTTCACTAAATTAGATACTGTTTGTTATCTGCACTGTCGTTTATTGCATTTCACTTCGAAAATGAAACAAAAGTCTCGGCGACGAACTTTAATGTGACTTTGTTAGGTTAAGACCCTTTCTGCCTTTCGGATGACTGATTGATTTACTGAAAATAAGGCAATCGTACACTGGAGACCACTCTTACACGACCATTCCTATACTTTATCATACACAAAATATGCCGTAAGCAGGTTAGGGTAAGGTACTGCCTTCGGTTAATTCTTCCCTTCCATCCTAAACAAGTAGGCCTATGTCGTGCCTCACTCCTGCCCATGACAAGTGCCACTGTAGGACAATTTTTTTCGACAAGTCCTCTTTTTGACTAGTTGGCATTTGTTGGGGATTTGTAAAATGTCCACAAGGCCCGGATTTCATGTGTTTCCCACATGATCCATACTTCTGCTTTGCGATTTAATTATTTTGAGAGATTTATTCGTAGTATTTTAATTTTGACTATAATGTACCGATGAACAAATACTGCACCATTTTGCACATTTTTTCTTTAGTAGTATGTCTCTTGTAAAATCTCTACAAAAACTAAAAATATTTTGATAATTTTCATGCTCCCCAAAAAGGGAAAGTCCTAAAACTTAGGCCTATAATCAGTTCAAAGTTTTGCCAAACAGCACTATTTTGCATCTAGGAAATCTAACGCAAAGAAAGTTTCTCAGAGGAGGACACAACTACTTTTGGTTTTCCTGTTAAAGGGTAAGGTACTGCCTTAGGTAAGCTAAAATCCATTCAAATATTGCCGCATTTGCGGCTGGGTACATCCAGTTTAAAACACGTGGGAAGTGAAGTTTCCGACCATCTGGAGGGGTTTTAAAGCCCAAAATTTTCTTTTACGCTCCGCGCCAACTGATGGTGGCGCTCCGCTAAGATTCAAATATTGCCGCATTTGCGATCTACGTCCTTCTGAAGTTTGCAATTTTTCCCAAGGGAAGGGGAGATACCGGTTCCCTTTAGTCTCATCCCCCAGCCCACTGATCAGAAGTGCCCAGTTTGAGGGTCCCTAAAAAGTGTATGTATTACCATTTTTCATATATATTATATGTATTATATATATATTATACTGCATTTTTAACACTGCTGTTTGTAGTTTTCTTATAATGGGGAGCAGACCAAGCTACATAATTTAAACCCAGATTGGGAGGGGAGCAAGACATTATTAAATTAAAAAAATTAACTGCCCTTTTTTGGTGAGAATATGACCTCAGTAAATTTAAAGGTTATTTCCTCATCAACAACCTAATTTTGATGGTTGAGTTATGCTGTTCTTGGTTTGCATATTGTATAGGGTGCCAGTGAACTCCTTTTAAGAAAGTCTTTTTGTGAGTCTGTAGCTAGACAGGGGCGCATGCATTATCATACTTGGCTGCAATTGTGAGTATATTACATTCACTGCATTGATAAATAGGGTGGTCAGTGGGATGTGGAAATTATTTTCTCTTGACTTTATCAACCCTGAAGGTGACATGGAGAGCATCGATCCAGGTATTTTTTCTCATGCACATGTCATTATTATACCACTTGGGAAGAGATCATTATACAAACCTTACCATTTTAACTACTGCAAGAAGGGAATACAAGGCCCCACCACTAAAATTTGTTCAATGCAATTCACTGGCAAACAAGCAGGCAGCTCATGCCGAGATTCAGCTCAATTCATGGCATTAGCACAAGCATTTATTTAAACATGAACCAGATTTGAAAATGAATGACAATTTGAAGCCACCCCGTACATAGTTGTATTCCCCCAAATTATATTTTGTGTATATGGTATTCGTTTACAACTTGTCTTTTATTTTACATCTATCTATCTTGTCTATATTTTTTATATAATATTATGCCTTCTTAATTCTTCTGATCTCGCTTCCCCTCATTAGTATTATTATTATTTTTTATTGTGTGGAAAAGTGGGAGTTGGGGACAAGCTCCCCCATACCCGTATTATCCTGTCAATGCATGTTACTTTTGCTGCTATCATTGTTAGAGCATTGAGATGTAGGTGGTTCTGCCTGTAACTGTGACTGGGCACTGTCTTTTTGTATTATCGATGGATAAGCATTTCAAATGGAAGTACATAACATGCAGCTAGAACTAGAAGAATTTACTTTTACCTGTCACTTGAATTGCACAAAACACAAGGACAAAGTGATTCGACTGGAGAAATTAAAATATTTTCAAATAATGACTAGAAAACAAGTGACTTTCAAAGTTGTGATTTGACTTGATTAACACAAAAAGAAAAAAATGATTTGTCAATAACTTGCAAAAACACACAAAACTGAGCTATCCAATCCCTCTACTTTCAATATTTGATATTTAATTGCTCCTTTTACCGTGGTGATCAATGCAACATTCCTCTATACTTTTGTCACATGATGAGCACTGGTTTGAATGGATCACAAATGTTGACCAGTACATCATGTACATGGGCGTCCAGGCAGGGAAAAGAAAACTAGGGAGGGATTTATGACACTTTTGGACAATGAAGGGAAAATTCCCTAACCCCCCCCCCCCCTAAAAAAGCTAACGGTAAGAGCTGGCACCAGAATTAGCCTGATAGGGAGCCCAGGCTAGGTTTCCCGGTGGGACGCAATTACATCAAGCCCTTACAAACTTAGATGCTGAATCTCAAACAAGAAGAGGAAGGTTCACACACAAGGTGTGTTGAAAAATTTTGGCTCAGAATTTTGAAAAACTAAAATTTCAGGGTTCGATTGAGGAAGGCTGGGAAAATTTTTTTCCTGGGAGAAAATCTCAAGAAACTTTGTGTTTTCCATGGGAGAACTTGCCCTTAATCTGAGCAAAATCAAGCATATTGACTGGTATACTAGCTGAGGGTAGTTGTGATCACATACATCTTATCAGTTATGTAAGTTCTCTGTGGATTAAGACGATTTGGCAAAAAATTCCCCAGATGGGACCAAGTATTTGCTAGGAGTTGGGGAGGAGGAGAAACGTTTAGTAAATTTATCTATGTGTGGTGCTGTTATAGCCATGAACATTTTGCGGAAAATGCCTTTCAGATCTATAGCTCAAAAACTCACCCTTCAGGTCATGTAAGCTGCATCTAATCATTTTCTATTTGGGAATATTATGTTCAAGAGATTTTCGGATGATTCCATAATAAAATATTGATGTTGCCTCTTATTTAACATTTTTGTTCCAAATTTTTCATTTGCAAGGGGCATTTGCTTCCCTTCCCCTTTCCCGAGGACGCCCAAGAGCATTACATCACAGGGTAGTTGGCCTGTACGCTCCACCCAAGCTGTTCCAACGATAGTTACCTGAGCGGTGAATAAATCTGTGCAGTTGCAGAAATGGAGTGTGTCGAACAGGTGCTCATCGAAATAAGTAAATTGAAGGTTACCTAATTGTATACAATTAGGTTCAAGGAAAGCTGATGAACCTATTGGGGACTGTATTTGAATAAAATTGGAATCGTTCCTTCTATGCCTTGCCACGGACAGTACATTGACAGTACAGTCAAGTCACTCAAGTGTGTTCATCCGCAATAGCGCTATGGTACACACGAATGGGTACGTTCAGTACAAACATCAGTTCACTTTACGCGAACTAAGTTAGAAGCAGGAAATTCTCTATGCGGCACTCATATAGAAGTAGAACACTTTTGAAAGAAAAATATTTCTTATTTAGTGGCATCGATGGATTGAGCAGTGAACGTAATAGATTAAAGATGAATTGAACTCAAATTGGTCCGACGAAGGAGTGGATAAGGTAAAAGCAGGAAAAGGAGTGGAAAAGTTGTCATGCCAACAACAGAATCATTTCAAAAGAAATGATTCTGTTGTGTATGTCTTCGAAGTTACAAGACTCGGAAAATCCTACGCGGAGCTCAGTAGTCGCGGAACCCCTCTAGCCTACCTTCTGTAGTCCAGTTATTTTACACTTTGAAAATAACAAAAATAGATTGGAATTTTTTTCCAATCCACAATTTTTCGTTTTGGTGCAGAAAATGTTTCGAATGTGGTAGGCCGATATGCTTACCTGTACATATGAGATTAGTAGCACGAAGAGATCAAACAAGTTATAGCTGCTAAAAAAGTACTTGATTGGTTCCGCATAGATTTTCAAAATGAACTCGAGGGTGTAAATTCCAAGAAATAATTCATCTAGGACATCAAATACCAGAAGAAAACGTGTCTTGAGGCCGGGGTCCGTCTCTAACGCCATCGTAAAAGCGTTTAGGATGATTGTTATCATAATGAAGCCATTAAACCAGTTTGATTCCGTAATCCGGACTACAAATTGATGAAAGTCTTTATCAGGTCGAACACATTTTCGTCCGGTACCTTCGTCATCAATGATGAGGTCATCACTCTCGTACACACTATCGGTATCAGACATTGTAAACTCTTCGAACAAGAAACTTTGAATAACTTTCTCATCTGGATCAGTTAATTTCGTAGGCTAATTCAATCAAACTTTTGACGATGTTTATTACGCCCTAAAGCATAAGACGAATGTAAAGTAATTGCCTTCGAATATATAAACGGTTGACATAAAGTAAGATACGATGCGACTCATGTTGAAGAATTTTGTGGCTGTTGTTTTCGCACGCGATGTTAGAAAAACATTCATGTGTTGCAGCAAAGGAAACGCTAAGAGACGCGCGTCTCATTTAGAAGCGTCAGTCCATAGAGATTGTGCACGTGACGTCAGTGCGTTTCAATTTGGCATACTGGATGGAACTGATCATGCACCGTATGTGTTTTACCAATAGGCGCGCACCCAGCACCTTAGTAACAATTGCTGTACAATTGACGCCTGGATGGAAAAATAGCAAGATGTGCCACGCAGGGACGTCGGTGCATAACCTCTACAGATCTTATACGTTGACTACATACAGATGTCATTAAGGAGGAATAACAGTGTGTGGTTACTCATCACTGATTTTTGTGAAGGACACATTAAGGTCGACACACACCTATCAGTTCTTCACATCCGTTTTGAAAGTGCCAGTGTGCGTCACTCATCCGCTTTCAGCGACATGCACATGATTTCACAGACCAAAATGTACGCCGTTTTTTTTTGGGGGGGGGGGGGGCAAACCAGTACCAACAAATGCAGAAAGCTGATTCGTCAACTAGTCAAATACTTGCATAGTCTGCTGCACGTGCAGGGCAAATCCGTACGGACCTTGTGCTTTGACGACACACTGACGGCATCCTTGGAGCAAAACAATAGAACATGTGGCCACACGCATCAGGATTCACCATCCACGTGTAGCAGACTGTGCGCGTATTCGGTTGGTTGACAAATCAGTTGTCTGCATTTGTCTGCGTTGGTTCGTTTTACCCGTAAAGGAGGGCGCACTTTCCGCTTTGTGACATCATATGCACAAGGTCTATGCGTGCGGCCACTGGTCCCATTGTTTTGCGCCCAATGATTACGTCAGTGTGTCGTCAATGCATAAGGTCTATCAGTTATTTGCATTCGTTAATGCTGGTTTGCTATTCCTGCAAATGAGGACGTGTCTTTTCCACTGTGACAAATTTGCATAAGGTCTACTGCGTGCGGTTCACCGGTCCATACATGTTCTACACAAAGTTCCATGGTGCGGCCACGTGTTTCATTGTTATTCCTCCAAAATGGCGTCGCCGTGTCGTCAATGCTCTAGGTCTGTAAGCTCAAAAGAGGGCGAAGAAACGCCCAGCGCGTTGCTGCGCGTTACTGCGCGTCATGTTTATCTTTGCTTATGTTTTAAATGAGTTCCACTTTAGGTACGCGTTTCTAGGGCAATACTGACCTACATCATGGGGCATTCCAATGATGGCTTTAAAATATTGTTAATGATCTTTCCTAGCATATACACTAATTCGGATTGCAAGTGATAGTCTGATTCCACTCAGCCATAACTGAGGTCTATCACATTTTAATCATTCAGTTTCCTTACTTTCCTGTATCATGGGAGGTTGTACACTAAATTGTATCTCAATTCCTTCGATTTCACTGAATACGATGGTTTGAAATTCAGGTAGACAATAAATGAAGACGATTTAAGGCTGATGTGCCCCATCAGTGGCTGCCTACATTCACTAAACGCAAGAGCTTATCGGATTCGGTTTGTTTTGTCCCAAAGGAGGGCGTATTGTCCCAAGGAGGGCGTTCAGTTCAGTTCAGTTCAATAGAACTTTATTCCAGTCTCTTACTATAATATAAAATAAATAACAACATTCTGAGAGTGGTAAAGGCAACGAAATTACAGTATGTAAGGATTATCATGCTTAAGCACACCATGAAATAATTACTTTACTTAACAAAACAAGGTAAGAGCAGTGGCGTAGCTACTGGGGGGGGGGGCAGGGGGCAAGTTGCCCCCCGGAAAATAATTTGATGAAATTGGGGAAATTTGATAAATTTTCTTATTCTAACAAAGTTTGCTCAAAATTTTTGTTAGAATAAGAAATTGCGAGACATTTCTCATACATAATTCGTATTTTCATGCAACAAATTAACCCAGATTTCGTCAGTGTCGCATGAACCGGCCCTATTCACGTTCCACAGAAATGTCCTCGCCGCGTAGCAGATTGAAAGTTCTCTTATATACGCGCGGGTGTTATGATCAGTGCATTTCAGTGTACAGGAAGTTGTTATTCGGGAATTTAACAACAACTGATACAGTACAACGAACACTGAAAGGCTGTAAACCCGAACTTATCCCCTTGTACACAGTCTCTGCGTTGTACACTTTGGGAATTCAGTAAAAGGATGTAAAAACTTTCAAGTCACTAACGTAACCCCCCACCAGGTTAATATATTGTCCTACAAGATAGTAGTAGCTATACCGATTTTACTCTGTGTACATAACGATGGATGGGGCTGAAACAATCCATGGCCAACGTTAAACTTTAAGTTAGTCTACTAAATTAGAATGAACGGGATCCATTGGCATACTAAGATTTTGTAACGTAGTCTAATCCCTGGAGGCTTACAGGCTAGTTCGGCAAAATAGCTTTCTGCTCACTTGGGGTGTAACATTAAACGGGTCCATGAGGGCTTATGATATTCTGCGAAACGAAACGAAACGAAACAAATTAGTTAAGGCCACCCATGGAATAGGAAGCTATAACGGATAAGAGGAGGACGAAAATCAATCGTTCAAAGTAGTCCTAGGTTTATGAACGTATTTTTTGCTCTGTTTCGCAAATTATCATTAGCGTGGTGGGCTATTGATATTCTGCGAAACGAAACAAATTAGTTTATGCCACCCATGGAATAGGAAGCTATAACGGATAAGAGGAGGACAAAAATCAATCGGTCAAAGTAGTCCTAGGTTTATGTACGTATTTTTTGCTCTGTTTCGCAAATTATCATTAGCGTGGTGGGCTATTGATATTCTGCGAAACGAAACGAAACAAATTAGTTTATGCCACCCATGGAATAGGAAACTATAACGGAGTAAGGGGAGGCAAAAAATCAATCGGTCAAAGTAGCCCTAGGTTTATGAACGTATTTTTTGCTCTGTTTCGCAAAATATCATTAGCGTGGTGGGCTATTGATATTCTGCGAAACGAAACGAAACAAATTAGTTTATGCCACCCATGGAATAGGAAACTATAACGGAGTAAGGGGAGGCAAAAATCAATCGGTCAAAGTAGCCCTAGGTTTATGAACGTATTTTTTGCTCTGTTTCGCAAAATATCATTAGCGTGGTGGGCTATTGATATTCTGCGAAACGAAACGAAACAAATTAGTTTAGGCTACCCATGGGATAGGAAACTATAACGGAGTAAGGGGAGGACTAAAACCAATCGGTCAAAGAAGGCCTAGGCCTATGAACATATTTTTTGCTCTATTACGCAAAATAGCAATAGCGTGGTGGGGTATAATGATAATCTGCGAAACGAAACGTAATAATTCTAGCCGCCTTCACACGGCGTACAGAGAATTCAGATCTGATTCTGATCTGATTTTAAATCCTTCCCATTAATCAGATCATTCTCTATTTCTAATGTTACATTTATGCTCAACAAAAACTTGTATATGTTTCAAAACTGTAGATCAAATATCGGGTAGACCTACTAATAAAAAAATCATCTCCAAATTTGTAAGTTGTTTTCTATTTTTCATGAAAGTTTCACTGTATCTCTGTGGAATAATTATTTCTTTAAGTGCGCGTTCGTATTAGCTTCCTCTTTTCTCAGGATCGCCAAGCAATCGTTCCGATATACAGGTAAACCTCTTTAATTGGTGTATTGTATAAAGGCATGTGAATTGTGAGCCTGATAAAGGTTAACGTTTCCTGATACCTCTGCTGTAATAAGTACAATACTCGACAAAAATACATGGGACAAACCGCGCTCCCCGTATCAATGTTGAAGTTTCAGGACGTCTTGGGCTGTTGCAACATTGAATGGGGGAGGGGGAGGGGATGGTGATCCGTTCATTGCTAATTGTATTGCTTGTTTTGTCCCCGCATCATTTTTGTCGAGGATTGTAGGCTATATCTGACCTCTTATCCCATTGTAAAGAGAGCGTTCTCCGGCGTAAAGTCCGTGATAATTCCGTTTCTAAGTATTGGTGTAGGTGGATTGCTGCGCCCGTATATGCAAGAGTTTCCTACAACAGCTTTAATTAGTACTGTGTGAAAAGTCTGTAAATAGGCTTTGATGACTGATTGAATTTTTTCCTACCCTTACCTGCTATGTCAATTGCTTATGAAACAGATCGTGACTTCCACGGTAACGTTATTTGTTTCATTTTGTTTCGCAAATTATAAAAACACCATTATATTCATGATATTTTGATGATATTTTAATGAAATTTTGCGAAACAGAGCAAGAAATATGTTCATAGGCCTAGGCCTATCTACTTTGACCGATTGATTTTTGTCCTCCTCTTATCCGTTATACCTTCCTATTCCATGGGTGGCATAAACTAATTTGTTTCGTTTCGTTTCGCAGAATATCAATAGCCCACCACGCTAATGATAATTTGCGAAACAGAGCAAAAAATACGTTCATAAACCTAGGACTACTTTGACCGATTGATTTTTGTCCTCGATCCTCTTATCCGTTATAGCTTCCTATTCCATGGATGGCCTTAACTAATTTGTTTCGTTTCGTTTCGCAGAATATCAATAGCCCACCACGCTAATGATAATTTGCGAAACAGAGCAAAAAATACGTTCATAAACCTAGGACTACTTTGAACGATTGATTTTTGTCCTCCTCTTATCCGTTATAGCTTCCTATTCCATGGGTGGCCTTAACTAATTTGTTTCGTTTCGTTTCGCAGAATATCAATAGCCCACCACGCTAATGATAATTTGCGAAACAGAGCAAAAAATACGTTCATAAACCTAGGACTACTTTGAACGATTGATTTTTGTCCTCCTCTTATCCGTTATAGCTTCCTATTCCATGGGTGGCCTTAACTAATTTGTTTCGTTTCGTTTCGTTTCGCAGAATATCATAAGCCGTCCATGAGTAGCACCTTGTAGCTTCCTACACTTAACAAACTGCTGTTCTAACAGGATATCATGTGTGAACGAGCCACTGTTAGGCCTCCTTTTAGTGGCGTACGAAGGGGGGACCATCGGGCCATGCCCCCTCACAGATGCCATTTTTCTTTGTTCTTAAAAATACGTAGTCAAACTTTAGTAACACAGATTTTACTTCAAAAGATAGTATATGTGGCACCAGATTGCATATAAGGACACCCAATTTTTCAAAAATTTTCAAAGGGGAAGGATTGTCTCTGCAAGGCCTCAGCGATGCCAATTTTTTTTAATTCCTACAAATAGGCAAATTCTGTCAGATTCCAATTTTTACTTAAAAAGGTAGACTCTGTATCCCACTGGTGGCATCAATAAAATAAAGACTACATGTTAGATTCTCTTTACAAGCATAAATACACAACTTTTTGGCCATCTGAGGAGTCTGATTTTTCGAAATGTTCTCTACGATCGGCGCCAACTAATGGTGGCGCTCCGCTTAGATAATCTTTATGACAAAATAACGTTTTGTGGCCAGGAAAAACCGCAATTCCTATACCGATCAACGCTCTTTTATTTTGATACCTAAAGCCCGGTACACACCGCCACGACTACCTACGACGCGACAAGACTTCACCTGTCGCAGACAATCTACATAAATCGTAGACATTCTGGTGCCTTCCTAAACCCACGAAAATACCATGTCACACCGCTCCGACACTAATCGATGGAGCGACGCTGCACGTGGCGCGCCATCAATCAGGCTATTCCAGGTTTGAGATTTAGGCCGTACAATAAATTTGAAATGGTTCATTTTTTGGCATCTGGGTCGCAATTAAGAAATTATTGGCGTGTACAGGCTCTAAAGTAGGCCTTTTACACTGTCCAAAGTTTGCGTATCGTGTCCTTTAAAAGATTGAACTCGGTATATGAATTAGTAAGTTAGATGGGCTTTAACGGCTCAGTTTCTAACCGAATTGTCAAAGTCGGGCTGGCCACGGCCTTTTTTCCAGTTGTGGCTCATTGGCTTGCTTCTCTTAAGGGCTGTGATTTCCCTGGGACGTAGGCTGGAGGAGGGGGTGCGTGCGGACGCACCTCCCCGCACCAGCTGGAGTTCCGCTCAAAATGAGGCAAAAGAATTCCTCAAAAAACATAAGGCGAAAAAGAAGCTCAAGAAGACTACGGTGCTACTCCCTGACCAGGGAGGTGTTAGGACCTCTAACACCTCCCTGCTCTGACCGCCGTCTCCACCCAGCACGCTTGTGCCTACATGCAAGAGGATGAATACAAGTCGGCTATTGCAGATTTATCTGCCAGCCTTCGTAGGCGAACGAATGTCTTACAAAGGTATTAACACTTGTTATTTTGAAAATAAATATATAAAGAAAAAAAAATTCCCCTTAAAAAGGAAGTAATTTCTAATTGGCTCGGTATTCTAGGCCTACGTAAATGCTTGAACATGAACGCGCAATGACTGGTTTGAAGTTAACGGACTTGTTCCGTCTTTTTCTGTGCAAAGTATCTTCAAGTGACGCACTTTTATAAGTGCGTTCGTTTTC
Organism: Holothuria scabra; assembly: GCA_037179385.1. NCBI lineage: Eukaryota > Metazoa > Echinodermata > Holothuroidea > Aspidochirotida > Holothuriidae > Holothuria > Holothuria scabra. Next base: position 10,990,843 of record CM074198.1, read on the forward strand.
CGAGCACGCAGAAGTTTGTATCAACTAAAATCCTGATAATACCTGCTCTCGGTGTTGCGCAATAAAAACATGCCGTAACTGGAACTGTGTACCATGGGTGAATGCTGCGCTCTGATTGGACAAACCGCATGAGGCCTGTTTGTCGCGTCGAAGACGAGTTCACACCAACACAACGAGTACCGCCTAGACCCGACTACGATTGAACATGTTTAATCTTGCCGACGGCATACGACCCGACGGAATCGTAGTCGTGGGAGTGTTCACACCGCCCATACCCCAGCCGACGCGTTGGGTGGTCGCCGTCGTGTCTTGGGTCGTCGTGGCGGTGTGAACCGGGTTTAAAAGGATGCAAATTTGATGACAAGTTTTACTTCGTAAGGTAGCATATAGTAAATGGCATAAGAATGCATGTAAAGACACAAAATTTTAAGTTTTATCCTCATGAACCACCAAGGTTAGATTCAACTTTTAACACTTTTCCTGCAAAAGTTGAAAATCTTGCACCACTTTGCATCTAGACTCCTAGAAAACGCCAAAAGATTTCAAAGGGGAGGGGGACACCCTCCCCTAGGCTGGCGATCACTCAACATATTGAATCCCCCCCCCCCCCACACACACACACTTCAGAGAAATCCTGCGTACCCCACTGCGTTAGTACATACAAATAAAACAGATATTGTTGACAAAAAATAAGTGTACTAAGAGTTGCTGTTTCCAAGTGCTTCTATTTTATACATTAAGATTAAAATACAGGGAATATTAACAAACGAGTGTAACGGTTCATCCGACGAGTGTATTATACAATATTTATCAGTAACTTTGGTCGTACAAAATTTTAGGAAGCCCACCGAGCGTAATGAAGTAGGTCTACTTCACCCTGGCCGCGCATTGACTGCGGTATGATAAGCCTGTATAGACTACTGAAGGTCCAAAGCGAAGCTTGTCTCCAAACCTCAGGCCTCGGAACCAGTATTTTACGCTGAAAAAGAGAAAAAGAAACCCGAGAATACAGGATTTCTTTATTTATTCAAAAATCTTAAAAACTTACTGATTAAAAAGCCTTTCGCAGTTTGGCCCTTAGGTCAACTTTAATTTCACTTCCCAGCAAAAACAGTACATCACTCAATGGAACCATATCGCTACAGATCGATCGTGTGCATCTTCACAGTCACGTGATGAACTTTTTTGAAGAGCTCAACTTGCTTTTACGGACAGTTACGGACGCACCTTACAAAAACTATGAACGTAAATACAGCTTTTACGTATGTGCATACACAGAGTACGGAAGGAGTTTCCCAACCAAGGAAAGGTATAATAACTATGGTTAGATGGAGTTTTACGGCCCAGCTTCCACCCTACTGGTTCAAGTTATTTCAGTTATGGCTCACTGGCTTGTTTTCCCTGCTCCATTGCTAATGCGGAACATCACGCACAATGGCAGTAGGTTCCTTTTTTAGAATCTTTGGTATGACTCGACCTTGGAAGCGAACCCGGGCATTCCGCGTGAGACTCGGATGCTCAACCGTTAAACCAAACACATCAGACATTTCAATGTGGCTAGGGAGGGAGAAAACAGTCACAAACGATACCAGGGACTTTTTTCTTCCTCATCACATTGGAATGTTCCTTTTTCATCTTTTTGCTAAAATTGCAAATTAAACTTCTGAAAGAGTATCTTCTCCTATAAATCTTTCTCTCAAGTTGATGTCCGAAGACTCGTGGCTTCTTAACCCAAATTAAGTTGTACTATGAATATAAATCACTATTATTGGATATGAATATGTCCTTTGAAGTAAACAAACCGTGATTAATCTACAATCTTGGACAAAATGACTGTTGGACAGTGGCGTAGCTACGGGTGGAGCTTGGGGGCTGGACCCCCCGACTGAATCGCCCAGTCCCCCAGCAGCCCCCCACTTGCGACCTGGGTAAAAAAATTATATTCATGCTGGCCGATAATAATAATCAATCCGGGCTACCCGGCTACTATGACATAGATACACTTTCGATAGATCCACGCAGTTGCAGGGTATTCTGCAATTGTGGCCCACTCTGAATTTCGGAATAAATTCAGGTAGACTGTGACAAGCTTCATATCTTAGGAATGTCTTGATTTTTTAATCGTCGGGTTTCTGGAATTTTCTGGCAGATTTGGAGTGGCTGAATTTGGCTACCTTGGTCAGTTGGTGTGGATTAAAGTGCAGTGCTCCTAGCATCTGGCCTGTTTCTATCTCCTGTGGGTTTTTTTTAATTCCTGGGGATGCACAAATTTGTTCCAAAATCATACTTGGTGTATTGGGTAGAATATTTGAGTCAAATATGGTTGGAAGGAATTTGCACTTTGCACGGTCATTGCTGTCAGTCATTGGCCAGTGCAAAACCAAACCCATGTTGGGTCAATGCAGTTTCAAGGGTCTCAACCTTACCACTATTACCTCACAGGACCTCACTTAGCCCTTGGGTGGAGTGGACATACCCAGTGGCGTACGATTTCCGCAAAATTTAAATTCTGGCAGGAATTTGGAAAAAATTCGGACAGCCCTTTAATTTTGAATTAAAATGTGGCCGAAATCTTAAAAAGATATGCACAGAAAAAGGAAAGAAACGTCATAAAGTGGCAGTAAAATTTTCATGAAAAACCAAGTCAAGGTTCCAAAAAATCGCTACACCTTCGGACAGCGCAAAAACCTATTATTCGTTACTTCTACTTCACAGATAATTAATAATAATAATCGAAGTTGTCGAATATCCAAATTCTTTCAAGTATTTGCCTGAAAATGGAAAAAGTATCATAGTTACCAAATATCGAACAGACAAAAAAAAATCGCGACACATTTGGGAAGCCTGTGGCTTAAAAGAAAGAATTCATTCTTAGGCCTGTTTTTAGATCTTGTGTAACACAAAACCCGAAATGGTCGATTATTTTAAAAGCTTCAAATCTTTGCCGAAAAACAGAAAACGCTATATTTAATGTCAAAGTTTCATGGAAAATAACAAAGATCTGCGACACATTTGGATAGAATGTGAAAAATGGTTTTCATCATCCCCACTTCATACTGTAGTCTTGCAAAAGTTGTCCGAAATGGTCAAATATTCAGGCAAAGTTTAAAACAATGCTCCGACGTTTTCAATAGCCAAATTAATTCAACGGACAGTCAGGAGGATGTTCGGCTGCCCAAAAGTTCGCCTTCTATCCTGCTCTAGGGCTATGGTTATGAAAATTGGGTAATTTGTTTTTCGATACTTTAATGATACAGTGTGAGAATGTCTTCCCATAAGTCTGCTTGAAAATTCGTTTAAACACACCTTGTAATCATTATGTTACATTTTTCAAAAGTAAAATCATATATAGTCGGAAGTTCGGGCTGTCACACAATTTTATCAATATATATTGAATTTAGCTAAGAGTCGCAATAGAGTGAAAGTCATTGGCATATTTCCAATTCCGTTTTGTAGTTTTTCCCCCGAGAATATGCGAGAGCATTTCATCGATTAGTTAGTGATACATTTTATCTGGTAATTTTCTGATCAAATAGCGACTGCTTAGATCCCCCTATAGTCCCGGGAAATGTCATTTTCGACTGCCTCAGGGGTCAGATTTTTCAAAATTTTCTGTTCACTCCGCGCCAACCAGTGGTGGAATTTCGCGTAGATAGTCTTCCTAGCAGAATTTTAGTTTCAAGTGAACATTTTTTGCAAACGTAACCTCGAAATAGCGACTGCTTAACCAAGCATAGGAAATGACATTTTTGACTGTCTGAAGGGTCAGAGTTTTCAAAAGTTCCTGTATTTTTCGCCCCAACTTATGGTGGTGCTCCATTTAGACCGCTTCATAGCAGAATTTAAGTTTCGAGTGAGCATTTTTTGCAAGAGGAAACTCAAAACAGCGACTGCTTAGATCCCCCTCTAAGCCAGGGAAATGCCATTTTCAACTGTCTGAGGGGTCGGATATTTCAAAATTTTCTGTACGCTTCGTGCCAACCAATAGTGGCGCTCCTCTTAGTATTTCTAGCTGAATTTTAGTTTGGAGTGAACGTTTATCTGTAATTGAAACTTAAAATAGCAACTGCTTGGATCCCCTTTATAAGACCGGGAGTGTCATTTCCAACTGTCTGAGAGGTACCAATTTTCAAAATTTCTGGACGCTCCGCCCCGACTAGTGGTGGCGCTCCGCTTTGACTGTCTTAAGGGCAGAATTACATTTTTCGGGCAAACATCTTCTGGTCCCAAACTGAAATGCTCCCCTACGCCTATGAAAATACCTTACTCAGGCGTGCACTGGAACAGCTGCTTGCAACATACAGCAGGATTCCGGATTTGCAATCTTAGGATACGTAGTCCTGTGGAGTAATGAACTGAGCTAATCAGTATCTCAAAAGTGTGTCTGAAGCTGAGAAAAATAATAAATTTTTCTCACCAGAATTAACGACAATTAAACCTTTCAAATACCATTTCCAGCCATTTGGGAGGTGTAAGAGTCCAAAATTTTCTTTGTGCGCTCCGCGCCAACCGACAACAAACATTGAACTGGGGAGCTGGGAAATGGGGTTTTCAACGAGTTTTGTGCAAGATTGTAGTTCCAAAACCACAATCCAAACAATAGTCCCTTTAATCATCTGCTTTACCCCGTCAACGACCAGGAAGATGATTTGCTTTAGCTAGCAGAACAGTTGATCTCCTCATCTTTGTTTGATACTTGGTTGAATTCAAGATGTATTTGGTTCGGCGCTTAACTTTTGGCGCAAAGTGATAGTGGCACTCTGAACGGCAGTGGCTTAGCCAAGAGGAAAGGGGGAACGTCCCCCTCCCCGTGGCTCTGAAAAAGAAATGAGATCATTTAGTTACACTGGTCAATTACTGTGCTGTTTTTCTATTTTTTTTTTTTTCAACAAGGACTCTTTTGATTTTAAAACATTTGAATGAAAAGGCAACGAAGTTTTCGAAACTTTTCAAATGACGTTGTAGTGTCTCAATCCGCATAACAAAATGTAACACTCAACAACTTTCAGCGGTTGAGATCTGCTTATTTGTCAGTGGAAAGTATTCAATATTTCCTAAACTTCTCAAATTCCACACCGGACACCAGGATCCCAAATTTCAAGTCTGCAACCTAGTTCCATTTTCAGATATTTGTTTAAAAAAATGCAACTTGAATTTTTTGGTATAAATATATCAGGCGCGTAGCCAGGATTGTGTCATGGGGGGGGGGGGGGGGATGTTGGGGCTCGACATGAGGGAAAATCTAAGGATAGGAAGAAAAAACTGCTATTTTTGGTGTTTTTTGCATTGTAAGGTTGGGTCACGGGGGTTCTAACCTCCACCCCACCCCCGTGGCTACGCCACTTACATATATGCATTTTCATCTGCCTTAAAGTAGGGCTGAGTCCCTATTTTCGTTCGGGTTGGCTATTCAGATTTAGTATGCACATACTGCACGAAATCAGGGGAACGCACTATACTTTGTCAGTTATGTGCTAAGCTCGGTTTGTGTAGCCTATCCCACGCTGTGCTCCACAATTCTATACCCTAACGAATCACCGAAATATGCCATGATCGTTTAGATTTTGAGCTAGAAGGAGTTCATTTTGCAGGGCACACCCACCCCTAGCCTTTTAACAATAACGGACGACGTCCACCATTTGACATCAATTTTTAAAACAGTCTAAATCACCATCAATCTTATCCAAATTTTTCAACATCTACACCCTGGCAAGTTCTCTTTCAGATTCATGGAGTTTCATTATCCTTGCAACTGGCAGACTGGTAGGTTATCCTGATAAAATTCGGTCTAAACCGAAAAGAACTACTTCTTTGAGGGTGCGCACTTGACGCTGTACATAGAACATTATCCAAATGGAGTTGTGAGTTAGATGAGATTTAACGACACACCAACACGAATGTGCTATATGGAGTCAGTCACAGTGGCGGAGCTAGGGGTTTCGGTCAGAGGGGGCGAAAATGGTCTGCAGGGGCGCTTCGAAGGAGTAAATACCCTGATCCTCCGCACGATCGAAGCCACGGCTTTTCAGACTTTCCATTATTTTGATTTTCACCTGGTAGAAGACTACTGTGACATTTCTCCTCAGCAAGTTTTTCTATTAAAACATGTTAAAATTTCTATCCATAGGCCTCCGCTGAAGAAAATTCGGGGGAAGGGGGACTAAATTCTTGTAGGGGGAAAGCTCCGCGCCACCATGAGTTGGCGCGGAGCGCAAGAAAATTTTGGCCCAAAATGCTGCTCAGATCGATGAAAATGACATTTCTAAAGCCTATTTACCTCATATAAATAGGGAAAACACTGAGTGAACTGTTAAGAAATATTGATGTTAATTTTTCTTCGTCTTTTTCTTTATGTTTTCTTCGTTTTTTCAGGTTTTTTATTTATTTTCCAGGGGAGGGAAGGTGCCCCCCCTTGCCCCTACCTGCGGACGCGCATGTTTCTATCCTTCTCTTCCACATTCTAGTATGAAGGCAGTCATTATATTTTGTGTGTTATTGTCAGGTCTCGATTTAAGATTTTAATGTAATTATGGGCCACTCTTTGAAGGTAAAGATTAAACCTGCTAGAGCAAAATAGCAAGCAATCCTACTGAGGGAAAAAGTTATGGAAATTAATCACCGTTAGGTGTACATTTTTGGCACCTGGAAATCAAGATAAGTACACGAAGAAAAACTAAATGAGGTAATTTACATCATGCGACCACTCTGAAATAGCCATTTATTAAGTACATCAAAAGAAATAGCCAAGACAAGAGGTCTGCTTGGTTTTCTAGATACCAAATTCATAATAAATAAAAGTCTCCTAAATTTAAGCTTTTTTGATGCAATGTTCTTGCATTTTAGACCTCGGAAGTACAGAAATAAGCATTTTCATAGAATTATTGTGCAGTGTCAGAAATAGCCATTTATTATGATAATGGTCACTTGAAGGAAAGCAAAATGAAAATTACTCATTTCAACTCTTAAATCATTACCACTATTATAACAGTTCTATTTTATTTTAACCTGAATGTTCTCTTCAAATGATCTTGAAAACCGTCTTTTTATTGTCTATGTTGACATTTATCCCCGACAAAAAGAGGGCTATTTGCGCTACAATTAGTGCTGCGCCCTTTGCAACATCTTTTACCGCCCGGGAGGGTTGATTTAATGTCAGTCTGTGTATTTTGTACGCTTATAATCACGCTTGGTGTGGAAGCAATGAACTTAGCACAGCGACAACATTCATTAGTGCGTATAAAGCATGAAGATACGTTTGCGGCAAAACCTAACCCTATGTTACAGAAGATGACCCTTTTCATCAGAATAAAGTGCAGTTAGTATATTTATCGGTGGCTGTTTGAGCATTTTGTTATCTGGGCCTTAAAACAACGCTATTAAATTTTGTCTTTTGCCAAAATGGTGCAAGAGTAAAGTATGTTGAAAACCCAAAAAGGGCCCCGACAGACGATTTTGGTCCGTCATGTGGGGCGACCGCCCCCCCCCCGACCATATGGCAGCTCCGCCACTGGTCAGTCAAGTAGTCAACTTGATAAAAGTTCAAGTTCAAGTTATCTTCAAGCTTGCAACTCCCTGCTTCAAGTATGGTTCAAAATCAAGTTTGGTTTCCGGCTTAAGTCGCCTCTTCTACAACCCTCAGCCCAAAGGAGGTAATGGAGTTTCGTTTCGTTTCGTTTCGTTTATTTTTTCAATTGCACTACATACAAATGTTAGTACAGAAATATGAAAGCAGACAATGCACTAAATTACAGTACGTAAAAACAAAAGAAAAAAGGAACCAGATGAAGCTATAAGCTTTTCTAGTCTGGTCCTAACCAGAGGTTTTCGATTTTTAAAATAAAACAAAACATAATGCAGCTATAGGCTATACAGAAAAGTGCAGTAAATTTTCACACGAATTTCAAGCTCATTAACCATAAGAACCAAATTTTGTTAAGAAACATAAAGAGAAAGAAGAAATTTCTTAAAGTACTTGTTAAATAAGTTTATATTAGGAGAGCTTCGTAATTTAGTATCAAGGGAATTCCAGAGGTGTGCCCCATAACTTCGTACGTGGGAATGAGCAAATATTGTCCGTGTGAAGGGTTGTATGAGGTTATCTCTTCCCCTAGTAGGATAATTGCGATGCGTGCTATTTGGGTGAAAAACGATTTTAAATCATAGGGGAGTTGATCATTATGGTGTCTTTATAGGAAAATGCCCAACTGGTATTTATAGTGATCTTTTAAAGTTAGCATGTTAAGGTTATAAAAATACGGGAGTGAATGGGTGTAAGGTGGGACATTTGAGATTATACGAACAGCCCGGTTTTGAAGAACAAGAAGTTTGTCGATGTAAGTTTGAGGGGAATTACTCCATAGCAAAATACTATAAGTAAGCTGAGGAACAATAAGAGAATTATAAATGGTTAATAGGAGTTTACAAGGAAGATAATATTTTAACCTGTTCATAACACCAACCATTCTAGAAACGGACTTGACGACATTATCTATGTGATTCTTCCAAGAAAGTTTGCTGTCAATTGTAATCCCTAAAAATTTAGTAAAATTACTATTTTTTATAACGGTACCTGTGAGGCCTGTCGCCTGGCGACACTCATTTGCATTACAATGCCCAAAGTTTACCCGAAAATGGTAGTGGTACACTTTATCTTGTAATTTTTTGATAAAATCGATCTCCAAACACGCGCTGGTCTTCGGCTATCAGCCCAGCCCCCTAACAAGAAGCCCCATGCATAATCCCCCGTGAAAACTTTTAACAGAGCTTATTTTATTAACAGCCACATTACTTCAAAAAGTACCCATTACAAAAGAAATTCGCCCCAAGAAATCGAAGTTTGACTTGTACACAACTACACATATCCAACTGGTATTTTCGTCCCCTGGAAAAATATCCCCGCTCCAGCACCTTGCCTGGATACGGGTCTGTTACCTGTAGAGAGCGGTATGTTTTTCCTTCTCGGCCTGCCGTGTTTCAAGATTGCACCAGATGCATCTTTTTACTTCCCGTGGTGGATGATGGTAACCCCTGGCGATGGACCGTCAGAAATAGCCTTATGATCACCCCTAATTCCACCTTGAAAATAGCCGGGGTGGCAGCATTTACTTCAACCCCTTTATATTCCGACATCTACTAACTTGAAACGACAGGGAAATATACCTGTTCTTCTTAAAACCCGGAATCGATCCCTAATGTATCTTTCATTTTTGAAAAAAAGGTTTGGAAAGGCTGAGTTACTCTCACTACACTTGGAAAAACATCAGCTATCTGGGTCACACCGCCACGATTTCCCACGACACAAACACGTCGGCTGGTCTTGGCACACTTCCACATCTAGTCCTCAGTAAAGGACTATAGGCCTATGAAAGATCGCATAATTGCTCCCTGTGATACCCCTCTCACACCAATCCGGAAAGCCATTTCTTAGCCGCTTCGAGGTGTCCGTGATAGCAAAACTTCAAAAATCGAAGTAACCTCGAAATGGAACCAGATCTTACGGGTTTCCACGATTTAACCACGATTTGACCACGTGTCGTTTCCCTCCGTGGGTCAATTCTCACGGATGCTCAACGGATCACCCAAAAAATTTTGGACATGTTGAAAAACTGAAACGTGGGCACTTCGGAAGTTTATTGCCGATATGGAAACGTTTTAGTACTCTCGAAGTGTTCTCAAGGTTCGGTCGAAGAAACATCGGATTTCACGGGATAGCCCCGGAATGATTGCTGGTAAGAATGAGCCTCCGCGGCCTACAAAGTGTCCACGAGTTGGCTATGAACTGCTTACGGACTATACGTAGTACTCTCGATCTGACGGCGTAGTTACCACTGACATTACGGGGTGGTGACGAAGTCATTACGGGATTCGATCGGGAAGGGTACGAGATGGCGCCGGCGCACAATTTGTGAATTCGACATGTGGACGGGTTTGCCCCGCTTTGTTTCCGGCCTGGCCACGGATTACGCACGAAGTGAAAACGAGTGGCTACGAAATTAAAACGTGGTGACATAAAAACAGACAAAAAAACGTAGACTACGGGTGCTGTTGCAAAAAAATCATTTCCGAAGTGACCTCGTACTGGTTTCGGATTGGTGTGAGAGGGGTATAAAAAGTCCTTACTCCTGTGATTCCGTGGTTGCAGATCTTCGACCATAATATTTCAGGGCGAAATTATTTTTTTTCCCATAGCAAAGGTAGAACCTAAAATGTTTATTTTCTCTCATAAATTACCTTTTCCAAATCCTGTTCAACAATTGTCTACGATGGAAATGTCCGGGAAGTTTACGCAAAGATTTATGAATATTCATGTGTGAAAGAGGAACCAAATCTACTTAGTGTGGTGAAAGTTCCTTTCAAATTGGACATGTATTTCTTGAGATATCAGTAAATGAAGTCAGCAGATTTGTGTTCCAAAGTGAGTAGAGCTTGCTTTGTTTCCCTTTGTTTTATCAGACTCAGTGTTATGTTGACCTTGAAGTTAATGGGAATAAGCCCTCTGTGTGGGATGCAAAATTTTTTAAGTTCTCATGCCACTAATGCAATCACATTTTAGTTATATGCAAATTTCACCAAAATGCTTAGAATATGTACTGCTACCCCTCTGACAGAACATATCCTGCTATGCCCTGTACTACCGTGCAACAGATGGTTGCTGCCAAAAATCGGAGGGGCGACATCTGAAAGGCGTAGGCTCACTAGCGTAGCCAGCGGGGGGCAGGGGGCAGAGTGCCCCCCACAGAAATTTTGGGGACGCGACGGGTGATGTTGAAAAAATGAAGGGGAGCAAAAAAAAAAAAAAAAAAAAAAAGAAGATAAACGGCAAGAGGAGGGAGGGAATCGGGGGGATTTTTTTTTACATTTTCTTCTTTTTTTTGGGGGGGGGGGGGTGTTCGGCGACTAGTCTCCCCGATGGTTTACCTGTTATTTGCTCTCAAGGAACAATTTCCCTAATAAGACCCCCCAATTTTCGGCGCTTTACGCGCGCTGTAGATTCACTACAGTTTCTTCAATACTTCGATTCCCAGTGGCGTAACCAGACTTTTTCACTCGGGGGGCTGAGGGGGGCAAAGGTTGATATGGGGGGCTAGCACAAATAACACTATCTAAGCGGAGCGCCACCATCGGTTGGCGCGTAGCGTACAGAGAAAATTTTAGCTAAAAATGCCACTCAGGTTGTCGGAAATGGCACTTTCCAGTGTCTTTGGGCCCTGTGAATTTCAGCTAAATATCCCTAATTTTTTAAAACACAGGTTTGGAAATTTATACTTCCGCTATGAATGTTTGCTTTATGTCAACGAGGGACCTGCTAGAGTCTTAATAGGTTGGCCGAAAAGGTTGTCCACTGCATCAAAGCATCGCTTGTTCCTCCGTTTGTTGCACAAGTTGACCATTTTACTGCTTTGTAGCTGTGGAAATAGTCATACCATGCCTTAATTTAAACTGTGAAAATCTGAAACTGCACATGAACCATATTTAATTAATTATACACATTCCAAGAAAAGCACATGCAAAATTTCTCAATTAAATGACTCATGTGTTTTATTTGTATAAAGTTTGATTTATGCCTAATCAGAATCACGATTTGCCACTCTTCCTATCAAAAATGCTATTGTATGGGGACCATGACAATTTGCTTGCTTTTAAAATCAATTGTTTGCTTTTACTCTGTTATTTTTGGTCTTGACTTTTCTTCAATATAAGTTAAGCCAGGGCTATTTCTTTCTGTTTAAAGAAAAAATATATTAGTAGGAATGAAAACAAGAGGATTTCAGTAACTGTTGTACTATATCTTCACTCATTTATAAAACTTTTACTCCCACCCTACCCCACCTGATACGTAGTATCAGGTAATGCCACTGCCTACCCATTTTCATTAATTTTTTTTCGACCTACGAATTTCATTTGGGGGGCAAGGGGGGGGGGCAAGGCATTTCACTGGGGGCTCCCGCCCTCCTGCCCCCCCCCCCCCCGCTGGTTACGCCACTGTCGATTCCACACATCTAGAGAGCGTAAGTCTTGTCAACCTTACCAAGTAACAGGTAGGCAGAGTGTACAGGTTATGAAGAGGTCGTACATTTCATCCCATATCACAAAGCCTAGTTGCTGTTCTCTTGTGTGTCTCGTGCGATAGGTCAGTTGGTGAGCGACTCACAGAGCACAGTTTGGCTATTTTATCGGGTATTCCAGGTAGTTTCGACACGATGTATGTTATCCCCGATACGGTCTACGACCCCTAAAGTTTCTATTTTTATCTCATCGCTCCGTGAGGAGGATGAGATATTGTAGTCACTTTGCCTGTTGGGCTATATATGGCAATGCCAGCTAAAATCGCAATGGTTACCATGGTAACGGTAAATTTTCCCAGGTTACTAGTCTCGAGGTCTAACCCATGGTGAGGTACCCCGGGGTAACTGAAGGTCCATGGCTGAGAGAGGGGTCAAAACCTGTCCGCGTGTGTGTGTGTTGGTGCGTGTGTGTGTGGGTGTGTGTGTGTCCAATTTTGTTTTCCTAATATCTTGTAAACGGCTGGGCCGATTTTCTTCAAACTTGGTAGGATGGTACCTTAGGTGGAACAATTGCATTTTAATACACAAACGGAAGTGAAGGTCAAAGGTTACGGGTCAAAGGTCAAATTTAGTGAAATCGACATTTTCTGCCATATTTCCAAAAGTAAAAGCCCTCCTGACACGAAAGTTCACACATATAATGATTGCATCTAGGCCTACCAAAATATGTGGTTGTCATAGCAACAGAGGTCAAAGGTCAAGTGGTAGAATGGAACAAAAAATTTTCAAGTGATAATTTGTTCGTAAAACAACGTTTTTGTCTTTTAAACTCCTCCTAGTGGGCTGGACCGATTCTTTTCAAAATTGGTAGGTGGGTACCCCAGGGTGGGAACTTATGTCTCACAGACCCTTGGAAGTAAAGGTCAAAGATCAGAGGTCAAAGGTCAGATTTTGCAAAAAAAAAACACTTTTCTTTACTATTTTGTACTAAAACTTCAAAAGGAAACCTTCATTTTACATGAAACTTCACAAGTATAATCGGGTAGACTTGTTCTACCAAAATATGTAGTTTCCATGGCAACCAAGGTCAAATGTCACGTGACAGAGGTCAAATACTTTTTTGTATTCACTTTAACTCTTAACGGAAGCATCCCACAAGTCTGGAAGTTTAAGTGTAATAGCCAAGGCATGATAAGTTGTACCGATATGTGTGGTTGTCATGGCAACCAAGGACATAGTTCACCTTACAGATTGTCAAAGGTTAAAGAGGGCGTGACACGGCCATTAATACTTTTGTGTATTGCAAGATTTGATACAGAATTGTACAAATATCATCTCACACCCCATTAAAAACCCGTACAATTCGGCATAAATGATATTCGAAGGAAAACTGCGTTCGAAATTCAATTTCGAAAAATGCCGCAACAGCTAACCTGACTTTTATGACGCAATTGGCGGAACAAACCCCGCCCTACGGCGCGCGTCTAGATGTGGAACTAATGTAACGCTCGGTAAAGTTATCTTATCCTAGCAACCTCATGAAAACGAAGAGTCCAACATACAGAGCGAAAGGCGCCGACCATGGTGGGGATTCGGAGCAAATCATTGGCCAAAATGTTCGCGTGCATATGCGCGCGGGTAAAAATAGTTCTGTTTTTGTGCAGGAAAGACGCGGTTCGGGCGCTATAAAGAACAGCCATGAACATGTATGGACAGACCACAACAAGCGCATCCCCACTACGAGCGCGTCTTTACTGTATGAGCTGTTTGGTGAAGATGCTATTGCGAATACTAAGCAGTAACCGTGCAATGCACAATTCACAATGTCAGTGGCCACGCTCACTGCTATTGTAGCACCGGTGTTTGCAATTATGTATGCGCTAAAACGCGTTACCATGCACATGATTCGATGATTGTGAGCTCTCTGGTACAGTGTTGCTAACCGTGCCTCCAATGACGTCACCATTTTTGAGACGCGTTCACATACGTTTTTTCTCATTAGTTCGAATTTCAAATGGGCTGAGCCTGGCCTGTAATTGGGAATTCAAAACGTCGTATGTCGGAATTTATGGACATAATTTAGTAGGAAAATCATTCACTTTATGTCAAGGTGTACCCAGAGAACAGTTACCGAGGAACTTACTTTAGAAGATTTTCGGCCGACGCATTAATCTTTACTGCGTACTGGCCTGTGGCGAATCCTAGCTCGTGGCAAGGAATAACCCAAGATATGAAACTGTGGGTGACTAACATTAGGTTAGGCATAGGGCCTACCTATCTTACATATTAGTTCCCTGAAAACTTGGCGGTTTTGAAGCATCGCCAAAAAGACGTCCCTGACAATTTCCTTGCCACGGGCTAGGATTCGCCACAGGCCAGTACGCAGAAAGGGTTTGTGCGTCGGCCGGAAATCTTCTAACGCCACGCGTTCAATATGGCGCACACGCCCAGTTTTTTAACTGAGACGCACTTGATGCGCATATCAGCTCCGGGGCACACGTGAAATTTGCCGTCGCGTCAAAATGGAGAATACGCTCATACAGCTAGTGCCTGAATAATAACAATTACGCACTTGTCTGAAGCGTCCCTGAAAGCGTCTTACTTTTTTAATCGTTGCGTCCATATCCGTATCAGTTAAGTGTAACAGTCAAGCTAGTTTTCTTTAGAGTGTTGCAAGGGGATACCAACATCTAAAAAATAAATTTGTTCCAAAATCTTAGATAGGCCTACTGAATTAAAAGGGCAACCGCTACAAAGATTGAGTAGCCCTTCTCCAGTTCTTTTATAATCCGGTGTCAGAATTTAAATATCCAAATGATGTTTTTTTGTTTTTGAATAAGGGTTGCGCCTATAGTTCCAAGAACTTGATCGGTCTGTGCCATATTCTTTCCCCTCGCTATCTTACGAAAAAAAAAATTCCGACCTTGGAACGAAAAAAAAAATCGCTTCCCAAATGGACTTCAAATAGGAATTTCAAAGTTTTGTTGCATGCAGCTTTAGTAGGGTAATTTTTGTCAATGAAATTCTACTGTAGCATAAAAACAGCACAGATAAAACTTCTAGCAAATAAATAGTTCAAGTTCTGTAACCAACTTGCGCACATGTTAGCGATGAGATACGCAACTCCGTGGATTGCCCTCTTGTTTCTTTTTGTTCTTAATGATTACATAGGTTATGTTATTTTTGAAAGCCTACCAAAAGTTTTCGCGCGCTTCGCGCGCTGTGCAATTTCTCGATTCAGACTTAAAAGAACACTATCAGTGCGCAACTCGGCTTTTAAATTATGAAGTGATATTGTGCAAAATGCCACCCAGGCTGCAATGACATGGGATAGTTAAGCTCCTCCATATCCCCTTCTCACTACCCCCTTGACATACGGGTTGTCGGAACTTGTGGTCGCTGGCATGGCCCGCCCCCTGTTGGGAATAATCTGTCGCCTTTCCATGGTGGGTTTAATTATTTTGGCTTTCAAAAGAGTTATTTCTGCGATAAAACCCAAAATGATCGGTACCCTTTGCACACTCTTCCTCTAGTCCGTTACCAAGAGCTAATAAAGTACAAACCCTTGCCATCTTTTCAAGTAAATTAATAAGTAGAATAAATGGATTAATGTCGTGAATTTCATCTCATTTCGCTAAACTTAGTTTATAACCTCTTGTGTCAGTCGTGCGGTAAGGACTCGAGAAAGGAAGTACAATATAAGTTGTGCCCGATAGGGCCCAAATGCTGGGGCAATTGACCTAAAGCTTTAAATAAGAACAGATCATTTTTAGTGTAGGCTAACCCCCCAAAAATTCGCCCGCTTTTCCACGGTTAAATCAGTGCGGAAATATCTCCCTCTAGCATATACAAATTTTATGTCGTATCTGACTCGGAATGGCAGGTATAGTGCACAGGTTTTCTTCAAATCTCCCTCACCAACTCATCGACGGCATCCTGGCTGTCGGGGCTTGGGGTCGCTACCCACCCTACCCCTCCCCCGTTCGGAGAGTGGCCCTTCGTCGGGCAAACCCTGGCGCCAAGCCTGGAGGGAAGACACATTTTTCCAGTTATGACTTGTATGTTTGTAATGAAGCAACTAAAAATGGAAGCTGCATTTTTTGGAGAGCGGCAACCTTTTTGGAGGGGCGGCCAATTTCACTAGGAGGGCGTGTCGCCCCTCTAAAACCCCTTGTGGAGAACACTGGAATCTAGTATAAAAAGAACAAAATATAGCACCGTATTGCATCTAAGCTCTTCGAGACAGCTAAAATTTCCAAAAGGGGAGGGGAACACCCACGGAGATAGGCCCGTAGCCAGGGGTTCAGGGGGTCGCACTTACTCCCGCCCAGACCTAACTTTTTTTTTATTTAAATGGAGTTTTGGCGTTTTTCAGGGCAAAATGTCAATTCCGCTGGTTTAGCCAATGTAAGCCTTATGAGTAGCTGTTTTATTTCAGTGCAACACAATTCCCTAGGGCCCAATTGGCTCGTACAGTAATCCCCTTACAGCCCACACACTAACTCTCGAGGGAATAAGGAAAACATTGATACAAGATTGAAAATGTCCAAAAATTCCAGCTTAGGTGTTCACCAGATCGCTCAATTTTGATGTAAATTGCAAAATCTCCTTGGGGTAGGAGGTGAGAGAACCACACCCTCCCCCCGTTCGGACGCTCGGCTCCTCACTTGGGCGCTTCGCTCCCTCGAGAAAATGCCGCACCCCAGTGGCGGCGAGGAAAAATGAAAAAGTGGGGGCTAAAGGTATGTTCAGCCCCTGAATGTTTGTCAAGTGCTTTAATTAAGAAGCGGGGGGGGGGGGATTTCGAAGTTGGGCTGGACATACTCTTGCTTAGAACACTCGGGGAGTGCCATTTCCGGCCATCTGACGGGTTTGTAAAGCCAAAAATTTTCTGGTACGCTCCGTGTCAATCGATGGTTGAGCTCCGCTTAGAAACATGTATTAACATTTTTCATAGATTGATTTTTTTGTTTGCAATAATTGAGAAATTTCAGAAATGAGATCCATATTTCCAGGCTGGGAACATGCAGCGTAAAACACTCGGGAAGTGCCGTTTCCTGCCATCTGAGGGGTTTCTACTACCAAAAATTTTCTTGTACGCTCCGCGCCAACTGATGGTGGCGCTCCGCTTAGATAGTCCTGTCGGTCAAGATTGGGGACGATGAGTCGGCTTTGCCCCCCACAAGAAAATCCTGGCTACGCCCCTGCGTAGGCTACACCAGGGAGGTGTAATCACACCTCCCTGGCTACACTATACGGCTCTGTATGCATGCAGATCAATCACCATAACCAAAACACACCAGTGACAGTGTCTGTATCTCCGCTAAATGTTATAACAACGCTAAATGTTATACCCTCCGTAAATGTTATAAAAATTAACGCTAAATGTTATACCAACCGTAAATTTTATGAAAGTTAACGCTAAATATAATAAACGACTCACCCTAAATGTTATAAAAATTAGCGCTAAATGTAATAATTTTTTTCAATTATCATTCCACAGTGAAGAAGAAATAGAGGTTAAAAATCACAAGTTTTGGGGCATGTATCTGTATATGATACAATGCTTGATTTTACTTCTCAAGTTCTTAGCAATGATATTTGAGGTTTTCTTTGGGTGAGTTGTTTATTACATTTTGCGTTAGCTTTTAACATTCACGTTAGGTAACAAGCCATAGTATGGTGTGCTATTGCTAGACGCGTTTCTCCCAGAAAGATTATTTTCGGGGCTCATCAGTAGCAGGGTAGTGGTACGATGGGCAATGTTTGCCAAGAATGTCACGCAAAAGATAGGACAAAGTTATCCAAAATAATAAAAAAATTCATGGTAGAATTCAATTTTGAATTTATGAATAAAGGTATCTCTCAGATTGCCGGAGCAGTGGCGGATTCGATTCAGAGGGAGGGATGGGGGGGGGGGGTATGCATACCCCCCCCCCCCCCCCCCAACGGGATTGTAAAAATTGTATAAAAAGCCAGGCTAATTGTAGCCTAGGCCTAATTACTTTTTAAAAATACAGAGGTAGTTGTTACATGATTTGATTGCCGTATTTTTGTGTCATATTCTTCAAAAGAATGGAAAATAAAAATTATAATGTATCTATCTTTCGTATCATTTGGTAAATTCCCGTTTTGTTTAGACATGGAGCAATGACGAATGCTAAATTTAGCGTTTTCCGCCAACGGCTCTTGGTGACGCTGTTTGTGACATCCCATGTGTGTCTTTGTCAATACGTGGGGCTACGACTACTGTCGGATAATGACCCAATCGTTCATACGAAGGTTTGTACGGAGATGTTGTAGACTGTGTAGGTGATACGAGTTGAAATATGAATAATTAGATGAGAAGAAAATTTAGTTCTGATTCAAGATGAATTGTTGGTTTTATTCCGTTTGATTAACAGCTGAAAAAAAAAGAATTTTTAAAATTTTACTATATACAGATTGACTCAGGGGCTTGTCGTCTGAGGTCTGCTGCACCAGTGTGTGAGTGTGACCAAAACTTGCAAGCTCTGTGTAGCGTTTTAACCTTGCTACATTTTTATCCGAACGTCCCCGGCCAGGCCAAATTGCCTAAATCCCCATGGCGAAGGAATGTTTACTTGAAACGCACACAGTAAGTTACCACAAGACAGCAGTGCATCGTTGTGACTCGAACTCCCGTGTCAAAGGTTATGGCCTAGGACAAGTAACCTCCAAAAGAATGCAAAAGAGATCAAAGTTCTCGTTTGATGATCGGTGTATTAAGCGATGATCCAAACGGCACAATTATAGATGATATGACCTTTATAAACAGCACAGTAAGGAAGTAAAATACGGTAAGAATACGTAGGGGCCCTAAAAATAACACGCAGTATCGGTACAGCACAGTCTACAACTGTGTCAACACAACGTCTTGTACTCTCCAGCCCTCCTCGACAAGTGACCCACCCTTCAATACATAAACTACTGTAAAGCATGCAACCCTGAATTGGGCGGAAACCCGTCACAAACCCTGAATACAAGCTTAGGGGAAACCCGTCAATGACCTTTGACCTCAACTTGAAGTGCACTTCATAAGTTCATACATATTCAATAACATGACATATGAGCATGACCTATAAACAACAGGGTACCGAATCGTTGCCGCTACATCCCGGCCCCGAAGAATTACCAATGAGTAATTATTTCCACACTTTAAAAAAGGGCGGCAACTACAAAATATCAATATTTCTTAGTACTGCATACCACCTAAGGACAACCTTACCAAGCAAGATCATTAGGAGCCGAAATCAATCCAAATCATTAGTAAAATCAAGTACAACTTAGACAAACTTAAAGAAAACCTGCAGGATATAACCTTACTTGAGGACATAACCCTTGCATATAACTCAAATACAGTACTTGGTCTCTTACTGTACCATAGTGCATACATAATAACTTGGATGCATAATCCTTTGCATACATAACTACATTCATGGTCTTTCCAAGAAACACAATTTAACAATAGGCCTTCTGAAAACTTTGGGGCCTATTTTAACCTCAACTTGGCGTACTAGTCCATCCTTACCCGGATGGGTGGCTATGACCCTTCCTAACGGCCATTTTGGACGAGGCAAATTTTCATCGACCACCAGCACCAAGTCTCCAGCTTCTAAATTTTGCTGAGGTCGCGTCCACCGTTGCCTCAATTGTAAAGTGGGTAAATAATCCCTCAACCATCTCCGCCAAAACTGATCCGCTAAGTATTGGACCTGGCGCCACCTCCTGCGGCCATACCCATCCCTACGCTCAAAAACCCCAGGGGGTAAACTTGGGTTGGAACGCATAAGTAACAAATGATTTGGCGTTAAAGGCTCCTCGTCTGTCGGATCTGCACTAAGTTTACTCAAGGGCCTAGAGTTCAAAATACATTCTACCTCTGCCATCAGAGTTGACAAAACTTCATCTGTCACAACCTGTTCAGACAGTAATGCAGTAAAAATTCTACGTGTTGATCTCACCATCCTTTCCCATACACCACCCATATGGCTTGCCGCCGGTGGGTTAAAATACCACTGAATGCCCTTTTGAACCAACGCATTTGAAATACTTCTCTGATTGAGGTTTGCCAAATTTTCCTTTAGCTCCCGTTCAGCCCCAACAAAATTTGTACCATTATCACTATAAATTGATTGTGGTGCCCCTCTTCTACTAATAAACCTCCTCAGAGCATTCAGAAAAGAATCTGTATCTAGGCTGTGAGAAATCTCGATATGCACTGCTCGAATAGCGAGACAAGTAAACAAGCATCCATAACGCTTAACATGAGAACGCCCTTGCTTTACGAAAAAAGGACCAAAATAATCCACTCCTGTATTGTAAAATGGAGGGTTATCAGGAGTAACTCTAACACTCGGCAACTCTGCCATTAGTTGCTTACACAATGGAGCATTACGTTTCTTACAAAACATACACTGCCCGATTACACGGCGTACTGCAGCGCCACCACAAATTATCCAATATTTTCTCCTTATGGAAGCCCATGTGAACCCTGCACCCGAGTGCCCAGCCAACTGGTGAAAATACACAATAATTAGATCTGTCACCCGATGGCACTTCGGAAGTATGACCGGATGCTTCACATCTTCAGACACATTTGCATTACTAAGTCGACCTCCGACTCGAGCAACACCCTCTACTACGACTGGGTTTAACTTGTGCATCCCTATTGACTTGAGATTCCCTCTAGAATGCTTACATAGTACTTCAGGGATGGAATCCCTCTGCACATACTTAACTATT
Organism: Holothuria scabra; assembly: GCA_037179385.1. Classification (NCBI taxonomy): domain Eukaryota; kingdom Metazoa; phylum Echinodermata; class Holothuroidea; order Aspidochirotida; family Holothuriidae; genus Holothuria; species Holothuria scabra. The sequence continues at coordinate 11,011,611 of CM074198.1, forward strand.
GCAAGTTCAGCCCTGTGAACTTCATCTACAGTTAACAATCCCTTTGGCAAGTCCCCTAATGTACCCTTTGACTTTGCCTGAAGATACATCATGAAACGCAACATCCAGGCAGTACCCCTTCGTAATTTGTTCCAAGTAGGGTACCACTCAATAAATCTTCTTGCCCCAATTACCCCTTCTACTTTAGTACTACACACCTTAACCGAATTCTTCACTTCTGGGTCGCCTTCTAGGCGGGGGCTCACACCCTCAATTCTGTACTCCTTTGGGAATTTTACCCAATCTACACCATGCCAGAGAAACTCTGGTCCCCTTAACCACTTATTATCACCAGCCATCTCCTTACCCTTCAAACCTCTAGAACCTTCATCGGCCGGATTTTGACCTGACTTCACATAATACCACTGAGAAAGCTTTGTTGCACTTTGTATCTTTGCAACTCTATTTGCTATAAAGGTATGAAACCTTTTACTCTCATTCTGTAGGTATTGTAAGACTGAAGTTGAATCTGTCCAATAAAAAATATCACTGAACTTGTACTCCAATTCAACCTGAATAACTTGACTGAGCTTAACAGCCAATACAGCCGCTGACAATTCCAAACGAGGAATAGTAACCAACCTCAGGGGGTTTACCCTAGTCTTTCCCATAACAAAAGCACAATGAACATACCCATTTATGTCCACAAGTCGCAGATATGAAACAGCAGCATGTCCACTTTCAGATGCATCACAGAAGGTATGCAATTCCACTGCCACTAACTTACCTAACCTAGGACATTTAAAACATCTATCCACAGATACTTTAGACAAGTATAGCAAATCATTTTCCCATTCCTTCCACTTAACAACTAAATTCATAGGAATACTTTCATCCCATCCAAGCTTTAGCCTGGTTATTTCTTGCAACAACAACTTTGCAACTAACACATAAGGACCAACAACCCCTAATGGGTCGTATATTGAGCTTACAATTGCCAGTACACCTCTTCTTGTCAATGGTTTGACCTTGCTAACAACATTAAATGTGAAATAATCTTGATCTACATTCCACTGTACGCCCAGCGTACGTTCCATTGGCAAATTGTCTAGATCCAATGAAACCACAGACTTAGCCCTTTCTGACTCTGGTATCATAGCCAACACTTCCGTGTTGTTAGTTATCCACTTAGTGAGCCTGAACCCACCCCTCTTTAAGAGATTACACAACTGGTCAAACAACCTAATTGCCTTACAGTATCTGCAGTCTCTGTAGACTTAAGACAATCGTCCACATAAAAATTATGGATAACAGTTTCAACTGTTTCCTTATCAAAATAATCCTGATTGTCTAGTGCAGTCCTTCTAAGAGCAAAACCCGCACAACTGGGGGAGGAGGTAGCACCAAACAAATGTACCACCATACGGTAATCAATAGGTTCCCTGGAAAGGTCTCCCTGTGGCCACCATAAAAACCTCAATGCATCACAATCTTCCCTTGCAACCCCAACCTGATGAAACATGGCCTCAATATCTGATACCAAGGCCACTGGGTGTTGCCTAAACCTTAAGAGTACCCCCACCAAGCTATTTGTGTTGTCTGGCCCTTGCAGCAAACAATCATTTAATGACTGACCCTTGAACCTTGCGGCACAGTCAAATACAACGCGCAACTTCCTGGTTTCTGTGGGTGTGTCACTGGGTGATGTGGTAAGTACCACACAACATTGTCAAACGTGTTACCCTGTTCCCCAGTTTCTTCCTCTTGATCACTACTAGGCTTAGCTGCACCTTGTGCTTCCCCAGACACAACCACAGAATCAGACTTAACATTATGTGACACTGGCTCAGCAAACCCTTCACTTATGTACTCATCAATAACAGACACATATTTCTCTCTCATTTCTGGGTTTTTCTCTAAGCGCCTTTTTAATAATGACAATCTTGATTCAGCCAAGGCTCTATTATTAGGCAAGCTGGGTTTAGAATATCGCCATGGCAACTTAAGCTCATAATGACCTTCAATTATTCTAACAGAATCCTCCATAATTCCTCTTGCCCGGCGATCCTCCTGGGATTCCCCCCTTTCCTCACTGAAGGCTGAATCCCCGAAATCTGTTTCCCAAAACTTTGCCACTTGTTGACTCAAGAGATCATCTTCATACCTAACATGGTGCACATTCATCTGGGTCCCCTTCCCAGGACCTACTGGTCCCATAAGGGTCCAGCCCAACAATGACCTAATAGCAAATGGTTCTTTCCTTCGACCACGCCTTTCTTCCATTACCCAAAAAACCTCTGGTACATCACTACCAATAAGTAGCATAATGCTTTCTTCTTCAATACGAGGAAATTCAATGTCACAAAGATGAGGCCAGCTATGGGTATCCTCTATGGAGGGCAAACTATCCTTGTCTATAGGCAAGGTATCCACTGTCCATACATTTGGCAACTCAACACACTCATTTCCCTTCAAATCCATAACAGTTAAGCTAATCTCCCTTCCAGCTTCCTGCTTACAACCAATAACTGTTCTCAAATTGAAAGTAGTGTCTCGACCCTTTAGATCTAACATATCCATCAACCTCTTTTCACATAAGGAAACATCACTGCCGTAATCAGTGCCCAGGTCTGTACCTCCCTACCATGTGCCCGCACCTTAACAGGCACAGCTCGAAGGCACACACGTTTCCCCCTTTGTCCTTGGTGAGCATGATTACTAATCCCATTTGCTTAGTAGTCACTGTCTCTGAGACCCTGCCAGTACCATTATCCCCTTCCTGATTGGGAATAACCCTGGCCTCTGACTGGGCCCCTGTTGACTTGTCCGCCACCCCGGCCCCGGTGGAATTACCAACTCTTCCTGTTGCAACATTTTTGCTCTCATTTGATCTTGTAGGGCCATGAGATCTAACCTTGTTAAAATGAAGTAAAGTATTATGTTTCCTGTTACAATCATCTACCTTGCAATTCGCAGATTGCATACAACCTCTGGCAAAGTGATTAGGCAACAAGCAATTAATACACAATGCTTTCTGTCTTACAAAGTTGACTCTTTCCTGCACTGACTTCCCTTTGAACTGACCACACTGGGATAAACCATGCGAGCCATTACACAATGAACAATTAACTTGTGACCCTTTGGCACTTTCAGATTGTGTGCTTGTACTTGTAGACAGTGCAAGTCCCCTTTGCTGGGTAGACTTGGATGAAGACTTTGACATTTGACCTTGAGGCAATTTCTCATACCCTTTGAGTTTGCCTTTACCAATATTTTGACCATACACATTATTAGCCACTTGTGCTGACTGCTCAACATATTCCGTCATGTGAGAAAACTGGGGTTGTACACCTTCATTCAAAAGACGAAATGCTTTCTTAGCCCACTGAGATTGTAAATACAGGGGAAGTAGTCTTTGTACCTTCAACAAGGTATCTGAACAATCCAAATTAGCCGTTTGGCCCAATTCTTTGAACGTTATTTGGCACTTTCGCATTTGGCGAGCCAAATCCCATAATGCCTTCCCGTCATTTGGCTTAATTTGCTCTCTCTCAAACACCCTTTCAAGTAAGGCTTGAGTAACCTGGTGATTCTGCCCAAACTGTTGAGCCAAAATACCTTTGGCTGCCTTATAACCAGACCCTGACCTAATAAGTACACAATCCTCAATGCTGTCTCTGGCTTTACCTCTACAGAACTGTATAAGATATGTCAATCTCAATCTATCATCCTGGACCTTAGCCTCAACATTAGTTTCAAAGCTATTCATAAAATTCCAATAACATGATGGATTACCATCAAATGTGAGAATATCAGGTTTTGGCATGTGAAGTGAATGTAACATACTTCCAAACACATAATTAGCATTTGTATCTAGGCCTAGGCCTACATTATGCTTTACCATAGGCTCGCCGAGCCCTGTTTTTGGTACACCTTCTGTCGTTGTAGCCTTGAAGGGTTGATTAACAGGATTCCATACAGGAGCGCTAATATTTGGTTGCCACTGTTCTGTGGAAGACTTTGGTTTAGGCTCAGACGCAGACTCAAAATGAACCTTAACGTTAGGTTTAGATTCCATGTACGACTGCCTAATGCGATCACCATCTTCAAACTCTGATAATACTTCAGCTTCCCACATTTTAGCTTCGGCTTCAGCTCGCTCACTTTCACACTTGACCTTAAACAATTGTGCCTTTCTTTCACACTCTAATCTTTCCCTATCTAACTGCTGTGACTGCTCTAACTGGGCTACTTTCATCCGGGCTAATTCACTCTTTATCCTAGCCTCCTTCATCCTAGCAACCGACGATGGGGATAGATCTGACCGCTGGCTACCTCGAGAACCAACAGAACCACATTCTTCTCTCTGATCCATGACATCCTGCATAACACTGGGACCAAGGGGAACCTCAATATTAGTACCCCTACCTGGTGCAGGTGGCCGACTGCCATTGCCAAGTATCGGGCCCTCTCCTTCGCCAAGGCCCGCATCCTGGGTGGCCATGCCTGGGCCCACACTGACTGTCGAGGGGGGCTGGAGAGTCTTACATTCCTCCATCCATTGATTACAACGTCCATGGAACTCCTCCCAATTAAGCTCCTCTAACTTGAGCTCCTTCTGAACGTTTTCCAGTTCAATACTGCCAGGACTCAGCAACTCACAGTACTCCTTGTACTTGTTAACGTACGACTTGTATGTCTCTTCTAACTGATTTAATCAATAGCTTACCTCAAAGTAATTGAAGTGAGATATCATGAGAGCTTCCAACTCTTTATAGCGTCTTTTCAAAATTCCTTTGTGTCCATAACAGGACCGTTTTACGGTCTCTAACGTTGATCCTTGGGAAACATCGACTGCAATGTCCTCTCCCGTTCCTAAAATAACACTTGTTTGAGTGTCCACATCCTGAACTAGAGGTGAGTCGTCCGCCATATTGAATCAACTAACGAAATGCCACCGGCCCCGCTAACGATAAAATTTAGAAGTCAGGCCACAAGGCCTGGCTATGTTCCACAATTCCAAACTAAGTATTGAAGTTGTAGACCTAATGTAGCGTTTTAACCTTGCTACATTTTTATCCGAACGTCCCCGGCCAGGCCAAATTGCCTAAATCCCCATGGCGAAGGAATGTTTACTTGAAACGCACACAGTAAGTTACCACAAGACAGCAGTGCATCGTTGTGACTCGAACTCCCGTGTCAAAGGTTATGGCCTAGAACAAGTAACCTCCAAAAGAATGCAAAAGAGATCAAAGTTCTCGTTTGATGATTGGTGTATTAAGCGATGATCCAAACGGCACAATTATAGATGATATGACCTTTATAAACAGCACAGTAAGGAAGTAAAATACGGTAAGAATACGTAGGGGCCCTAAAAATAACACGCAGTATCGGTACAGCACAGTCTACAACTGTGTCAACACAACGTCTTGTACTCTCCAGCCCTCCTCGACAAGTGACCCACCCTTCAATACATAAACTACTGTAAAGCATGCAACCCTGAATTGGGCGGAAACCCGTCACAAACCCTGAATACAAGCTTAGGGGAAACCCGTCAATGACCTTTGACCTCAACTTGAAGTGCACTTCATAAGTTCATACATATTCAATAACATGACATATGAGCATGACCTATAAACAACAGGGTACCGAATCGTTGCCGCTACACTCTGAGCTTTCATGTCTCGGGGATGTCGGAACGCATGCAGTCCCCTGATTGGTTAAAAGTTGTGACGCACCAAATTAAATAAATATTAAGGAAAGTGCTGATCTAAAAAATAACCAATGAGGAGGCTGTAGAAGGTGAAATTGGCCACACCTTGAAAATATGGGATACAGCATACAAGTGGAACTAGGTCGAGGTAGTTTGTCACGTTCACCGGTAACATGTGTCGGAAAACAGGAAGGGCCCTGAGAATCTAGGACAAAAGGAAGAGAGAGTTGCTCTTAAACGACAAGATGGCGTTCCTGTGAAAGGTCATGGAAGGTGCACCATACTACATGACACTACGTAAGCCTACAGTTTACACTTGACATAGCCTAAAACGGTGTAACGGTAATAGAGTACATCCGGTATTAAATTCACATTGACCGTATAGTCCGTTGAATTAATGATTATCAACACTTTCAAGACCATGATTTGTAAGCTTAGGAGTTTCATAGTGGCTCAAAATATTGAAACATTTAGCACCATGTTGCATCTCGGGCCCCCTTTTCTAAGACACCCAGGCGGGGCAGGGGGCTCTGAAAATGAGATTTCGGAAATTTGCCAATTGTAAGACCAGTTTACTGTGTGGTTTTGACAACTCATAAAATTACGAAATTCTCAATCAATTTTCTCTAAAAAAAGCTCCATATTCGTCATTATTTGATTCAAGAAAGCAAAATTTTCCACGCACTTCGCGCGCCGCAAATTGCAATTCCTTAGCAGAAGTTCTCGCTCATACCTTAAGTTCACTTTGGAAAACTTTTCCGAACTCTGAAAGTGACAAAATCGGAAATTTGCTACACTTGTGACAGCAGATCACCAAATGACCCCGTTATATACAGTGCTTTTGTCATGAATTTTCTTTAATAAAATTCCATACTTTCTCCAATATAAGCTCACAAAATTTCGTCGGAGAGCCTCATTACGTAGGCGTTGGATAACAGTATGTAGCAACAACAATCTTTGGTCGCCGCCCAACCTCAGATTTGACGATAGAAAATGCAAATACTTCAGAAATCCCCCAACTGTTCAAATTTCCTTGCAGGAAACCCAACATCCAATTTTTCTGCAGTACAAGCTCCATATTTTCAAATATTTAGAAAGGGCGAAAATTACAGCGCGACTGAAATTATGCCCCTAGTAGAGTGGTAATCACACCTAAAAATATGGTAAAATTTGGATGCTTACCTACCACCCCCATTTCCCATTTGCTGAATTCTATAATAATAATAACTGGGCCCTGAAGGGCAGTTGTTCTTTTTTTCTTTTTTTCCCCGAAAGGAAGAAATTTATTCTGGTTCTGGTTGTGGTGAATGGCAGTTGTTTTACCACGAATGTGGGAGAAGCCGTTGGCTTAGGAATTTTCAACTTCACGCCGGGTGGCAACCAACTCAACACTTTGGATCAAATTTGGTATTTTTTGAAAGGCTCGTTCAGATGGGAAAACCGTACATTGCTCTTGGATGAAAACCCACCTTACTTTGACCCGGCCAGGAATCGAACTCCAGACCTCCCGGTTGCTAAGCTTCATCGCTTCAAATGCCACCGCCTTTATCCACTCGGCCATAGCACCGGTATGGTCGAGTGGAATAGGCTCTGGTTCTGGTTGTGGTGAAATACTGCATAAACTCCGCGAGACGGGATGTAACATACAGGCACAGAAGGCTGAGCAGCGTACTAATTACTAAAATGGGCTCTACTAATAATTTCTTCAAGACTCGCAGAATTTAACCCCGACTTAAAAGCACTCACAGTGGGGGCATCCCTAATACTGGGTGGGAGGCAGTTCCATTCAGCAAAAGTCCTAGGGAACAGTGAATATTTATAACAATCTTTGCGGGCAGATAATTTCACAAAAGAACTAGAGGCATGTGCTCTAGTAGACACACCACTAGAAGGAACTAACTGGTAAGAATCAGTATCAATTGCTACTAATTTATTGACAGACTTATAAATAAGGGTCAATCTTTGGGCAGCCCTCCTATGCTCCAGTGATTCCCACCCTAGACTAGAAATCATGTCTGTGACGCTGGCCTTTTGCCTAGAATTTTTGCAGACGAATCTTGCACTACGGCGCTGGACCCCCTCGAGCTGGTTTTCAAGTCTTTCTGATAGGGGTCCCAGACAGAGGCACTATATTCAAGCCGTGGCCTTACTAAGGTTTTGTATGCCACTGCTTTTACCTCACGGTTACAACTATACAGATTTCTGCAAAGCAGGCCAAGGATTTGATTTCCCTTTGAGGTCACCTTATGAACATGATTCGCCCAACTTAATTTGTTATTTATTTCCAGCCCTAAGTAAGTATGATTTTCAACTGTTTCTAAAATCGAATCGCCCATCTGATAGGAGTATTTGATTGCGTTCTATTTATGGGTTATGTGCATAGCATAGCACTTCTTTGTATTGAATTTCATCTGCCAGCGTTGTTCCCATGCACAGAGTTTATCAACGTCTGTTTGGAGCTCTCTAGTGTCATGTTCATTTTTAATTTGCCTATATAAAATACAGTCGTCGGCTAAAAGACGGATTTCAGAAGACAAAGTCTCTGCAATATCATTAAGGTAGATTAGGAAGAGTAGGGGACCCAGAACCGTACCTTGTGGGACTCCTGGAGTCACGCTCACTGGGGGAGAAGACACTCCATCGAGAGTGACCTTTGGAGTTCTTTTAGTGAGAAAATTTCTAATCCAGGTATGTAGTGAGTTACAAACCCCTGCATGTTTTAATTTAGCTAGGAGCCGCTCATGAGGAACGGTATCAAATGCTTTACTGAAATCCATAATGATAACGTCTACTTGACCTTTATCATCAACTTAAAGGATTCTGGCAATGTCATTGATTGTCAAGGCGGGTTTCGCAAGAGCGACCCTTGCGGAAACCATGTTGCTTGTCATGAAGATAGCCATGGTCTTCTAAGTGACCCAGCATCATAGGCCATACATATGGTCGCGCTTGGCTCAGTGTACATTTGATGTCCCATCCACATGCAGACCCCCCCCCCCCCTGCAAATTCCTAGTGGATCCTCCACTGTGCCGTGGTACGCCGATATAAATTAGTGGCAGGCATAAGAGAGTTACGATGCGGTAGTCCTTTGCATCAGTTCAACACAAGAACGCCACTGCCACGTCGGCTGTACCGTGTACCCAGCGTTTTGGCTATAACTTTGGTTAACACGACCTACCCTACAACTCTTCTCGCTACCACACACTAGTCGGCCCCGCAAATAACGCGGGGATAAGGTTATACCGAGATTTATATCGGCGTACCCCGGCAAACTGAGGGCCTCCTTTATTCATAAATTCTACATTGAATTCTACCATGAATTTCTTGTATTATTATGGATAACTTTGTCCTATCTTTTGCGTGACATTCTTGGCAAACATTGCCTACCGTAACACTGTCCTGCTACTGATGAGTCCCGAAAATAATCTTTCTGGACGAAACGCGTCTAGCAGTAGCACACCATACTATGGTCTGTTATGTAACAAGATCGCAAAAAACATTTAGACTCAAAACCTTTGGGTTTCCTATTGAAAAACATCACTGAAAAGTTGCTAAATTTTTCTTTGCTGGGTAACATCCTCCCACTTCACGAAAGAATTTTAAAGCGAATTCAAGAATTTTACCGATCACCATGGTTAATTTAAAACGAGCATATTGGTCTGTGAACACGTCACTGAGTTTTTGGAGAGTCGGCCACCCCCCCCCCCCCCCCCGTTTAAATTATTCAAGCGATTGTCAATCCCCCGCTGTTCGGTGTTGTTATAGCCTACTGATGTTATTAACAAGTGCAAAGATGCAGTGACACGTTCAGAGAGAAACTTAAATTTTTATATGACTCAGATGCATGATTTGATGCTCCTTTTGATAACTTGGATCATTTCCCGGCCTAATTGGCTCCCCATCATATGGAATTGATATTGCCGGCTTGTGACCATGGCAGGTCAGTACCGTCTAAGCTGAGATCATCATTAGAGTCGAGTGCAATTTTTCTTCTCTTATCACATTTCTTTACGAATTTATCCGACAGTCACCCCTGCCACCGTCCCTGTGCAACAGTACCGCATACGGCACCTAATAAACTAGCAAAGTTTTCAAGACATAGGCGAAGTTTTCATTTAAAAGATACAAAAAAGTTCACGTTGCAACTAGAGCAATAAAGACACAACTGGGAGTACGCCCTCTAATAAGACTACACACATTGCATAGCCGGGCTACATTTAGGTAGTACGGGCGATCCGGGCGAGCCGTGCTACTTTTAGTCACAGGTCGTCCTAGCGTTATATAGTATATATATAAAAAGGAAAAGGTAAGACACACCGCCTAACACCAACACAGTGCTTCGCACAAAACTGTTCATGATTTCTCACCTCATACCACATTCACCCCTTCAGATCTCTTGAGAACCTTCTCATCATCTTCTCCTGAAGAAACACAACAAACTTTAAGATGTCCTAAACAAAAAACCTCGCATCAAATGCCAAAAATCTTCTCCTCCGATTCAATGCTAATGACGGACTAGATCACTCTTCTCCAATTCATGACGTCACATTACGTAATGGGAATTGCCCTGTACGAATCCGGTTCTCCCATTGGATAGTTCGAACTGCTTTCAAATCTGTCAACAACCAGACTGTAATTTTTTTCTCCACGGGGAACCTGAACAAGAAATGAAAAACGCGCGGATCAGAAAACCCAGCATACCAAAACATGTGTGCCCTGCCGCAAGTACATGCAACACGTACAGGTATGTACTGTACCGTAGGATCCCCCCTGCTGTGCTACGAAAAAAAAAACGTGCATGCAGCATATGTGCGTCTTCAGGTACAGCATGCATACAACAGGCGTTCTCTACAGAAGCGTATAAGTACGGAAGCTTAAAAGTGCCACAAGATCACAATATCTTTTTGGCTAGTAAGTTAACATTTTTCAGAAAAATGTCAAGATGACAACATAATATCTCGTCAAAAAACACAAAAACTATGAAATGAGAACTTGTCACATTTCGTCATTGCAACAATTTTCTGCAAAATGTTAAATTTCTCACATCTCTCCAGGTGTGGAAAGCTACATTTTTCTGAAAAATTACAAAATGACAACTTATTATATCTCGTCATTTCAACAATTTTCTGCAAAATGTTGAATTTCTCACATCTTTTCAAGTGTGTAAAGCAACAATTTTTTGAAAAATGATGAAATGACAACTTATCATATCTCGTCATTTCAACAATTTTCTGCAAAATGTTAAATTTCTCACATCTTTCCAACTGTGCAAAACAACAATTTTCTGAAAAATGACGAAATGACAACTTATAATATCTCGTCTTTTCAACAATTTTCTGCAAAATGGTAAATTTCTCACATCTGTCCAAGTGTGCAAGGCAACAATTTTCTGAAAAATGATGAGATGGCAACATATCAAATCTCGTTATTTCAACAGTTTTCTGCAAAATGTTGAGTTCCTCACATTTTTTCCAAGTGTGCAAAGCAACAATTTTTTGAAAAATGATGAAATGACATCTTATCATATCTCGTCATTTCAACAATTTTTTGCAAAATGCTAAATTTCTCACATTTTTCCAAGTGTGCAAAGCAACAATTTTCCGAAAAATGATAAAATGATAACATTTTTTTTATCAGTTTTGTACTGTGGTTCTGAGGGGACATTGCATTTTCTCTCTACAAATAAGGGATATGATACATTACCCAAAAATTTGCTTTATTGACATGTTTTAAGTTTCGGATTATTGGAGGACAATTGGAAATGATCAATTGTCGTCATGTTGTTTCCATAATTTGTTGAGCAACGGATGGAGGGAAGGAGACAAGAGGGGGGTTAAAATAAATTAACACCAAATATTGTAGATGCCTAGTCACCAAAACATTTGGTTGATTAAGAGTATACGGCTTTGGACAACAAAACAACCGGTAGGCTGCAATGGGTGAAACCCTTAGAGGGGCAGTTTTTGACACTAAGCTGAGCACCAAGTGACGTACTCATAGATAGTTGACACCCGGGCGGACCCCCCCCCCCTGTGTATACCAATCCAGGATATTGTTGTCACTTTGAATCATCATGAAAAACCAAGCATATCCAAAGTATTATTTCTCCATCTTCCAGTGCTTACAATACTATTTTGTCTAAATCCAACAATTGTGAAATTAGCGTTGGAGTCCCCAGGCATACGCAGTATTACAGGGGCAAGGGTATACCTCCCCCACACTTTTAAAGAGTTTAAGAATAAAAATAATAAGAAAGGGCGAAAGGAAGGGAGCCCAGAGAAATTACAAGACTTTTCAATAGCCTATTATGATTAAATTTTGCAATGTTAAATGAAGGAATACATGATGAACATCAAAAGCATTTAAAATACGAGCAAAATTTTCTCCGCGCGCATCACGCGCACTCCGAGAACAAACTCACTAATACGAGTGAAATTTGAAAACTCTTTTCTCCTACGCGCCAGAAAACTTAGACCGAAGACAATATTACTGGCAGCTTAAGATTTTGTGCAACTTTAAACAAACTGACAAGCCGTAGTATCTCCCGGGGGCAGGGGGAAAAGTGCCTCGTTGACATTTCGACCGGGAAAATCAGTTCAAACCTCCGGATTGAAAAAAGGCAAATAAGGAAGAGAGAAACGTAGAGAAAGGGATAAGAATAGGAGTGAAAGGGAAGGAGATTATTTAGCTTCAGAGAGACTGACAAGATCTGCCTCTGTACAAGTAAAAAACATTCCATTCTGATGAATGTCCGTCTGATTAGCGCAGCGAAAAGTTCAAAACAGTTCTTTGTACCATTTCCCATCGTTTAATCTGTAACATAGCATACCGATGATACCGAAGGTACAGCACTGATACCGTACCCCAGCAGAGGCGTAGCCACGGGGGGGGGGGGCATGGGGGACCTACCCCCCCCCCCCCCCAGGATTTTCTTCAGGCCCCCCAGATTGTTTGCGTCCTGATAAAGTAATTGAAAAAATTTAATGTTTGAACGGAAATAAACTTTGAAGTATTTCCTTCAAAACAGTAAATTAATAAAATGTGTAAAAATTAAGAAGTAAAAAACATGGATGAATGTGTTTAGAACACATTTTGTGCGCACGTATGAAATCAAGTAATAAGTTCAAAATGCCTTCTTTCACTAAATTATATATCGTTGTGATCTGCACTGTCGTTCATTGCATTTCACTTATAGAAGATGAAACGAAAGTCTTGACGACAAACTTTAATGTGACTTTGTTAGGTTAAGACACTCTCTGCCTTTCAGATGGCTGATTGATTTACTGAAAATAAGGCAATCGTACACTGGAGACCACTCTTACACGACCATTCCTATACTTTATCGTACACAAAATATGCCGTAAGCAGGTAAGGATAAGGTAGTGCCTTCGGATAATTCTTCCATTCCATCCTTAACAAGTAGGCCTATGTCGTGCCTCACTCCTGTCCATGACAAGTGCCACTGTAGGACGATTTTTATCGACAGGTCCTCTTTTTACTTGTTGGCACTGGCGTCCGGGGTATTTGTAAAATGTCCACAAGGTCCGGATTTCATATGTTTCCCACATGATCCATACTTCTGCTTTGCGGTTCAATTATTTTGAGAGATTCATTCGTAGCATTTTAATGTTGACTACGTAATGTACCGATAAAAAAATACTGCACCATTTTGCACATTGTTTCTTTGGTAGTATGTATATCTCTTGTAAAATCCCAGTCTACAAAAACTAAAATTATTTTTATATTTTTCATACTCCCCAAAAGGGAAAGTCCTCAAACTTAGGCCTATAATCAGTTCAAAGTTTTGCCAAACATAGCACCATTTTGCATCTAGGAAATCTAACGCAAAGAAAATTTCTCAGAAGGGGACACAACTACTTTTGGTCTTCCTGTTAAAGGGTAAGGTACTGCCTCAGGTAGGCTGAAATCCATTCAAATATTGCTGCGCCCTCGCACTGCCGCTACGCGGCAATAATTATTATCTCTCACGTTGAATTTATCTGCCCCACCAATCTTAAATAACTTCCGGCGCCCCTGGCCTGTGGCTTCCCGAATCGAGGGCACAAGGGAGAAGCGCGCAACCGCCATGTAGGTGTGCCATGCAACAGCAGAAAGTCCGAAACTGTCGTAAATTATTAAAATTTCAGATCTTGTAATAAGTCCAATGCTGGTTTAAAGATAAACCACTTTGGATCTCGGAAAACTTAGAGTACGAAACATTTCTAAGTGAGAAGAGGTGGCATTCCTCCCCTCAGGCAACATCACTTTTGACTACACACTACCAAACCTGAACAATTCACTGAATAATGAGAATTCCTAAACGTACAAACAATTCAACCCTTAACAAAGCTTTAGACTACAAAATACAGCATTTTACGTCAAAGCCACATCACATACACAAAAATTTCTCAAAAAGTGTAGGGTGTTGTCCCCTACTCTTAGAGGGCACCTCTTACCTTACGCCCAGCCAGAGACAGGAAGAATATCACTAAACATTGACAATTTGTAAAGGTAGAATCAGTGTAAAGTTTTGATAAAGATAGCACAATTTTTCACCTGAACAAGACCTTACATGTAGTCTTCCCCTCAGCACCTTGCCCGCCAGTGCTAGGGTGGCGTCAGGATTTGCCCGACGAAAGAGGGGGGGGGGGCTGGTTTCCCCGAAAGGGGGACTAGTGAGCCCGAATTTTCGATGACCTTTTCAAGGGGGCTTTTTTGCAATTCATTTCTTGGAGACCGATTTTCGAGGACCTTTTTTTTTCTTTTTGCTTTTTTGCACTTTATGGAGATCGACGGCATACTTGTACTGTCCGAATTTTCGAGGGCCTTTTTTTTATCAAAAATAGGCGTGGTTCTTGCTCCCCGACGACAATCATTTTTCTCCCCGACTGGGGGGCTAGACTTCCAGGAAGGAGGGACTGTAACCCCCTGTCCCCCTGGCGCCACCCTGCGCCAGTACCCCAAGAATGGCTGCCCCCGGCGGTATACACAGGCAAAAATAGAAAGTGTCCGTCCGGATGGCCAAAGTCTACAGACAACTTGGTGCTCGGCTTAGACAGTGCACGAACTGCCCCTTGGGATTTTGCCCAGGCTACAGCCCTGCTGTTCATTGCCAACGCCTATATATGGCAGTCTGTTCTGTGGGGAATATCTTGGCATGACTGAGTACCTTGCTCCTAACCTAACATCGATCAATTCAACCGCCAGGATTCTTCCGGAGCATCCGAAAGTTCTTGAGTTTGTAACCTTGGTAAAGCCTACATAAGTTCAAATCAATTTCTTAGGACATTAATTACTTTGAAATTGACGATTGGTTGTATTCGTTTAACTAGCCTGAACACCATCACTTTGTATGCTAAGCTTGCAAGCTAGACTGAAAGAAACTTGTATTTCTTCTCGACTATTGAGTTCTTTAATTTATTTTCTGTTTTGAAATTGTCTAATATTGCGAGAGGTTCCGGGGGTTCCCCCCTGGGTCCCCACTGAGAGAAAGAGGGTGTATACCGCCGGGGGAAGCCATTCTTGGGGTACTGGCGCCAGCAGGCCTCCAACTGAGAACCTATAGGACTTAAAACATACATGCAGTATCTGTTACATTAACTTTTCAGCCACCATTTATCGGTCCGTTTCGTGGCCACAGTTTGTTCGTAAGTGGTGTCCAGAACATTTAAAAAGAAAATCATTCTGAAACATCCTTATATCAACCGTGCGGTTACACTAATAATATTGGCATTATAATAAAACTCTAACTAGCATTACCTAAGAAAACATAGGCTCTAATATTTCAGCGCGTGGAGTTTACGAAAAATTTGATAGTTTAGGAAGCATTTAAAATAATTTTTGATAGTTTGAGACGAATTTGTGATAGGAACTGTTTTTAACAGTTTCCTCCTTTTTCTTTTTCTCCCTCCCTCTTTCTCTCCTTTTCGCTCTTTTTATTGTATTATTATTTATTGAGGGGGAATGGTCCTCTCCCCTTGACACGCCACTGATTCTCACCGACGTCTCATCAGGGACCCTAAGCAGTGGTACGTACGTCAATCAAGAGTTCATGTGCGAAAAATCCTTCTAACCTTGAATGCAATGTTTTCTGCACGCATCAGGTACGGTTTGCACTCAGAGTGAGGCCCCAGCCGGCTCCTGTGCCATTGTTTACAGACGTTACTTCCTTATTTAGTGTTGGAAATCTTTGTATGAATTTTAGGAGCACAGCGCCTTCAAAATCGCTTAAAGGGGCTTACCATTAAAACTTTCCCAATCAGACATCCTGTATCTCGCCCTAGACACAATCATGGTACTCTTTTTAAAGGCTGTAGCCTGGTGGGTTTTGTGTGTCAGACCCTCTTCTAAGAGGATCGAAAAGAAAAAGAAATGGAAGAAAAAAATATGGGCAAGAGAAAAGTAGACGAAATTTCGGTGGGAGAAGGGAGGTGGATAGGGTTAAGGGACAGTTGCGCTTGACATTTCGAAACCATCAATGGAAGTTTGCGTACATGAGAAAACATACTGAAATGCTGAAAATTTCACTGCCCAGGTTATGATTTTGATGTCCTTAGAACCTGTGAAATCACACATAAGGGTTGAACCCAAAATTTTTCTCTTCATGGAACAGTAGATCCTTCTTACCTGGCTTACTTCTCCTGACCAATGAACGAATCCTCTTCCCTCTACATGATACACAGGTTGAGTACACCTAAAGCACGTACGCAGGCTAAAGACATTTAATATTATTTCTCATACCGTGCTACAGAATTCTTTTATAAAATAGCCTATAACTACCCTTAATTATGTGCTTGATTCAGTTTGCATAGAAAGTAAATTTTAATTTGAATCAAATGTACCCTTTCGTTTTTTAATTTTAATTTGATCCTAAAGCATAAAATTTTAATTAAGAGAATATTTAGATGGAACGTATTGATATACAAGGTAAGGGATATGCCATTTCCCCACCTAGGAGGTATCTTTCACCAAAATTTTCTTCCAAGATCTTTGCTACGGCTACACACCAAGCGATGGTGGACTTCCCAGTGGAGTACCAAAAGGGGGAGAGGCATGCGCTGCATAACAGCATTTTAAATGGGTGTCATGTTACTACGCTAAATAAGTAGGATTTCCAAACATATATTCAGCTCAAAGCTTTTCCAAAGAAGAATTGGTTTGCCCCCTCCCTCTATTTTTTCTTAACAATTCTTTATTTCAGTTGATATTTGTGTGTTCAATTTACATTGTGAAGTTACTTGAAAACAACATTTTAGCTTGAAAGCATTTCCTTGCAACAGGAGAACTAAGATCTTATTTCCTTTTGGTGAAAATGCAATGGAAGTAAGGGGAAGTGTCAAATAGTTATAAATTGTTAAAAAACGCTATCTGTAGAGCATACATAAACAATAGATACCGTTCATTTTGGTCTGTCAAATTGAGATACTAAGAGAGAGAGAAAAAAACACTGAAAATAGAGAATCATATTTAACAATGGAACAGGGTCTTATATCCGAAAAAACTCATTCAGTTTCAACGAACGTACTTCATTATCCACTCTCTTCAAAATAAATAGCTCTTCTTCCATGCAAGACTGAAAATTACTGTAGAAAAAAGTGCATTTGAAATCCTATTGTTTATTTTACAATTAAAGATAAAGTATTTTGTATGAAGAATGCAGAAATTTATTAAATGTTTAAAGCATGTACGTAACAAGGGATTGGTAGTGCAGTGTTTAAACTCCCAACTAACCAACCATACTATCTTGTCGTTCTAAATTTACAGCGGTTAAAGGCACGTTCTGGTGGGTTTTCGCCTCTGTCTTGTAAGAAAAACAAAAATATTCCACACAATGTCCTTCAAACCCTATCACTATACCATTTTCCTAACTCAAGATATCTCACTTTAAAGATTGGTTACTTTTGTTAAAAATGCCTCTGCTCTTCAACACAGAAAGTTATGTAATGTGGGCACATTGCTTCAAATTCTTTTTGATTTTCTTTATAATTGAACATCCTGTTTGTCCTTGAAATTCGATACTGTTGGAGTGTTTGAATATCTTTTCCTGTAGATATAGCATTACCCTTCACCATATGTAGAGTACAACAACAATGTTGATTAATATTGTCTGCAGAGGCATCATAATTATAAATAAATTGAATGCAATGTTAAAATTAATGTGCCACGTTGACATCACATTTCTCCCATGATGCATCAAATCCCAAGAAAAGTTTACCTCGCTAGGAATTTCCTATGCTATGGCACTGAGGTTTTTCCAGAGTCACGGATCTTTATCGGCCAAATATTGGGGTGACCATGCCTCTGCAGTATTCGTGCTGTTAATTTGTTTTTGACCCACCCAGTGCCCCCACCTCATTCACTCCACCCCCTGCTCAACAAACAGTAAAAACACCATGTCGACAACTAATCTGCTAACAATTCTGTCATGTTCTAGTAGAATCCGAAACTTAAAACATGACAACTAAGCAAGTTGGTTTAGTAACATCAACTAAAATATTCCACGTTTGAAGAAAGGAATGCGATGTCCTGTTAGAACCACGGTAGAAATTGATAGCAAGGAAAAATAATGCTAAGTTGTCATTCAATCATTTTGCATAAAATTGTTGCAGAAACCACACGACCTAATAAATCGTCATTTCAACATTTTTCCGAAAATTGTTGCTTTGCACACTTGAAAAGATGTGAGAAATTCAACATTTTGCAGAAAATTGTTGAAATGACGAGATATGACAAGTTGCCATTTCATCATTTTACAGAAAATTGTTGCTTTGCGCACTTGGAAAGGTGTGAGAAATTCAACATTTTGCGGTAAACTGTTGAAATGACGAGATATGATAAGATGTCATTTCATCATTTTTCAAAAAATTGTTGCTTTGCACACTTGGAAAAAATGTGAGGAACTCAACATTTTGCAGAAAACTGTTGAAATAACGAGATTTGATATGTTGCCATCTCATCATTTTTCAGAAAATTGTTGCTTTGCACCCTTGGCAGGATGAGAGAAATTTCACATTTTGCAGAAAATTGTTGAAATGACGAAATGTGATAAGTTCTCATATCATCATTTTTCTGTTTTTTGACGAGATATTATGTTGTCATCTTCACATTTTTCTGAAAAATGATAGCTTACTAGCCAAAAGATATTGTGATCTTGTGGCACTTTTAAGCTTCCGTATATAAGTGCCACACGATCACAAACAAGTAACCTGACAATTTGCAATAATTTGTTACATTGAGCACATATATCTCAACAAAATGCAAAAAATTGTGCCTTTTCACAATTACTCATTTTCTTGCAATGCAGCAAAATATTGCTTAATGCTTTATTGTCGGGTTTACCCAACTCATGATCTCCATAATTATTTGCAAAATGACAGATTGTTGACGTTTTTAAACTTTGCATGGGGGCAAAATTTTACTCAATTGACATATTGTGATCTCCACAATTATTTGCAAAATGGCAGATTGTTGACGTTTTTAAACTTTGCATGGGGGCAAAATTTTACTCAATGTTCAATTGACATATTGTGATCTCCACAATTATTTGCAAAATGCTGAATTCCTTACTCATAAAAACTTTACAAAGAAGCAAAATTTGACTCAATTTTCGATTGACATTTTCTGATCTCCACAATTATTTGCAAAATGTTGAGTTCCTTACTCATCAAAAATTTTCAAAGAAGCAAAATTTGACTCACTATTCAATTGCCATTTTGTGATCTCCACAATTATTTGCAAAATGTTGAATTTCTTAGTCATGAAAACTTTATAAAGAAGCATTGCATTATATTGATAGTGAAATACGTTATCAGAAAAACGGAGTGCTGTATATACTTTTGCGTAATATACAGGCTTCTTTGAACAGGTTGGCAAAACAACAATTCAATGTTGCAAATAATTGTTAAAATCACAAAATTTAAATTGAATAGTGAGTAAAATTCTGCTTCTTTGCAGAGTTTAAGGAATTCATCATTTGCATGTAATTGTTGAGATCACGGAATATGAACTGAATATTGGGTAAAATTTTGCCCCTTTGAAGAGTTGTAATGAGTAAGGAACTCAACATTCTGCAAATAATTGTAGAGAAAACAAAACGTCAATTGAACATTGAGTAAAATTTTGCTTCTTTGCAAAGTTTTTATAAGTAAGGAATTCAACATTTTGCAAATAATTGTGAAGATCAGAAAATGTCAATTGGACATTGGGTAAAATTTTGCTTCATTGTAAAGTTTTCATGAGTATGGGACTCACCATTTTGCAAATAATTGTGGAGATCACAATATGTCAATTGAACATTGAGTAAAATTTTGCCCCCATGCAAAGTTTAAAAACGTCAACAATCTGCCATTTTGCAAATAATTGTGGAGATCATGAGTTGGGTAAACCCGACAATAAAGCATTAAGCAATATTTTGCTGCATTGCAAGAAAATGAGTAATTGTGAAAAGGCACAATTTTTTGCATTTTGTTGAGATATATGTGCTCAATGTAACAAATTATTGCAAATTGTCAGGTTGTTTGTGATCTTGTGGCACTTATACGCTTCCGTAGTTCTCAGCATTTTATACACTGGCTCAACGATGGGAGAACTGGATTCGTACAGGGCAATTCCCATTACGTAATGTGACGTCATAAATGATGGGAAGGTTCTCAACAGATCTGAAGGGGTGAATGTAGTATGAGGTGAGAAATCATGAACAGTTTTGTGCGAAGCACTGTGTTGGTGTTAGGCGGTGTGTCTTACCTTTTCCTTTTTATATATATACTATATAACGCTAGGACGACCTGTGATCGTACCGTTGGGGTCGAGTGCCTATCCATGGTTTTCTGATGTTTTACGATGACATTGAAATTATATTGCAAGTTGATAATCAGAGAAAGGAAAAGCATGTAAGACAGACATAGCCTAGCCTAGGGCCTAATGTTACTGTTAGGCCTAGGCCTAGGCTAAGTTTAAGAGAGTACTAGTAGTAACGTTAGGCCTAGGCCTAGGCCTGTATTACTATTAATCGTAGTAGGCTAGCCTAGGCCTAGGCCTACAGTTGAGTTAGGCTATAGTACAGGCCTAGCCTAATGCATATAACTTAAGTGAAGATACAGTACACACTGCCTGAAGGCTTGGCTCTAATTTAGAATCCGTGCCTGGAACTGCGTCATAGCTGTACGGTTAGGGGTTACGTATACATAGTAATAAGGTTAGGGTTACGTACGCATAGTATAAGGGTTATGTACGCATGGGTATAGGGTTAGGGTGGGCCATATGCAGGTGTACGCATGCATAGGAACTGTATACGTAGGGGTATATAAACATTTACGTATACGTATCTCATACTGTACATATATACCGTATTTACTCTATTAAACGCCCCCTCTCTAATAAACGCCCCCAACTTTTTCGTCACATTGCATAAAGTGAAATTGTTAATTCCAAAGACAATACGTAAAAGGAAAATGAAATAGTCCTACCTTGAAGCCATGAAATCTCCTATAAAGTCCCATTTCCTGAAGTAAAAGGCATGTTTCTGCAACTAATTTCTGTTGATATCAATCATGCTATCACATATCGCGAACCTGTACTGCTTCGTTTGCGGTTCAAAAGTGGTACTGTACATACAGTAGGTACACAAATATTCGCTAGCCTATCCGAACAGCCTAACATGAAAATCCAAATTCAACACAGGAAAACTGTTTAACAGTGAAATGCTGTGAACGCTTATGTACTGCTAATACGTACGTGCATGGTGCTACTCACGGTAACTATTATGCAATTACCGTATGTACGTGCGTATAGCCGGCCGGTCAGTATAGTAACGTGAGGCCTGGCTGTATACTGTGCACAACATGCATGCATGCATGCCGCGGGCACGTAAAAAAGTCACTTCTGTGTGTAACGTTACATATCAAGATGTCGGCGAAAGTTGATCACACTTGCAAAGTTCAGAGTGCTGTTCGTGGCTACCATATTTATAGGGAAGTTCGGTTACCGATCATTGGGGAGGAGCTCAGAGCTGATTGTGAAGCTGACAACCAAATGGACAAATACGCCATAGCAGTTTATCAGAAGGGCTCAGATAAGAAAGAAGTTGTGGGGCACTTGCCTAAAGAAAAGTCACGTAAATTTGACTCTAATAAACGCCCCCCTTAACGAAAATTTCACGCCCCTGGGGCGTTTAATAGAGTAAATATGGTATACACTCTCAAGTACATACAGTTAGCTTTAGGTATACGTAAATACGTATACCTACAGCTATATGTAATAGATAGTATTATTAGACAGTACGTATATTATTTTTAACCCTTCCACCGGCAACGGCGCTCGTAGCGCAGTAGGCAAGCGCGCTGGTCTTCATGCTAGAATCGCTATACCGCTAGGGTCGAGGGTTCGGGTCCCGGTACTAACAATGCTTTTCTTTCTTCCACAGCACTAACCATTCACTTCTTTCCACAGCACACGCTTATAGCACTGTTCCTCGAGTGAGGAAAAAAAGAAAAGGGTTTTTTACTTAAAAAAAAAAAAAACTTTAAAGTTTCAGCGCCCTCTTTTGGAAGTTGTGAAGTGAGTAAAATTATGTCTACTTCCGGGCACGGATTCTAAATTAGCACCGAAGGCTTTTCATATGCATAGCTCCCAAGTTCTGAGTGAGAGGCTAGATGCAGGTCCAACTGATCTGTCCAGGGGTCCGTTAGTTACCGCCCTCGGTAGTTTCCGCCCATTACTTTCAGCCCCTAAAAATTGTAGGGCGGAAAGTAGCGTTTGAACTTACAAGGGTTGAAAATAACTGTTAACTTCAAACCCAAGTACGAGACAACAATGAAATTTGTCAGTAGGCCTAGGCCTAGGCCTATCCTCATCTAAAAGAACGTATTGTATGACCTTTTTCCTTAACGGCAAATCTAGTCACAGGCTCTTATGTTTTTACGCATAAGTAGTCCGCTTGTCTATAGGTAGGCTTATGCTCATTGTTTGAACAACTTTTCACAGCATTGAATACCGTATACCTGTACGTAAGAACGTATTAGTGTAAGGAAGTCTACAGTGAGAATGTTGCTTGGAAAGACGTCAACATCATACATGGCAGTAACGGGTGTCGCATTGAATAGTAAAAGACATCGATGAAGTTTGAACTGTTAAGGAAAAGTTGATGGAATCTTCATTTGACAAAAGTAGCACTGATATCACATTGGTATACTTTCCGCTTTCCAAAAAGATGTTTTCTGCTAAAAATAAAAGTGGCGGAAAACACCGTTTTTGAGTGGCGGAAAGTAGCGAGGGCGGAAACTAACTGTAACCATCTGTCCATTGGTGGATTGCCGGTCTGGGGGAGGGGTAAAAGGGGAGGGTTCCCCCCCTTTTTTGAAAATTTTTGAATTTTAGAAGTTTCTAAGCCTAGCCTAGGCCTAGGGCCTACACGCAAAATGGTAGCCTTTTTTTGGCAAATTAGTCAACACATTGTCGCTGGGTTACCGCCAAAAAGATACGGGACTGAATTTTTTGCAGCAACCTAGAAAAATATTGTATTGAGAGATTTGCCAAAAAAATAGTATTATGCAGATACTTACAAATGCTCTATGACTAAATCTCTCCTAATCACAATATTTAGTCGATATATTTGAGGTAAATTTTGGTGCAGAACCGGCGCAGATTGCAAACTTAAACTGGGTATGTCAGCTGCGAATACAGTGTCATTCCGCCATCGGTAAATTCCACCATAGGTTTCGCACCTTTCCGCCATGTTTCTAACCTTTCTGCCATGGCGGAAAGATGCAAAACCTATGGCGGAAAGGCACTTTCTATTAATTTACGAAAATAGAGGAATAGTTGTCATTGCAACTACTAAAGCATTTTCAGAAGTCCAGGTCAGATAACCAGTAAGGGCATAGGCCGATAGAGACATAGTTTGTTGAATAGATTGAATGGAAGTTTAAAGAAGGTGTGTTAAGTGGGGAATAAAGTTTCATCCTTTTCAATGTATGAACGGTGACTGAATGATGTCTTTGACAAAGATATCAACTTAATCACACGTCCGCACGTGTGTAGGTGTATAGAGGATAACAAGTATAGGGGATAACAATCATTGTACTCAATATATATAGAGACGTAAGTGTTCATCGACACTGACCGCTGTTTTAATCCGTTATGCCTTGGTAAAGTGATTTTGCATGTTTTCTTTCATCCGTGAAGCACCAATCAATAATGCTTCCAACAAATTTCTAAACTCCATTCAGTCCTGTTCCTGCAGTCTGGTACTTGTTCCAACCTATCCTACCTTCCACAGAATAATGTGCTCAATCCGCCATAGAAAAAGTGCCTTTCCACCATGGCAGAATGACACATTTTCTATGGTGGAAAGTACCGATGGCGGAATGGCACGGACCCCATCAGCCACAATAGTACTGTACCATGCTGCAGGTGATCTCCAATATGTATCTTTGGTCATGCCGCATGGCATTCTAGCCATGAAAATATAGAGCCAAGAATGTCAAGAACTGTGAAGACAGTTAAAAACGTCCATTTAATGGGAAACGCTCTTAGACAAGCCCCGCCTGTAACCCGCGGAGTGCGCATTTATTTTCGCTATTGAATGTGGCGTTGCACAACGTTATTACATTATTTACGCAGTGACAGGAATATTTTCCATAACTGCTGCGAAGGTTAGTCAATAACGATGTTGTGACAGCAAACATAGTTCCATACATAATCTAGATAGCTAACCTATGCATTGTAAAGCAGCGTGAGCAGTGGACAGAATGTGCTGTGAGATGGGATTTACTGAATTTGTAGTTGGGCCTATTGATAAGCTGAATTATTTGGTAATTTGTGTGGTTCCCTAACTAAGAATACTTTGGAAATTTGAAATGTGGGTTTTTCAGAGGGCTGGGAGGGTCAGCAGGTTTGGATGTCCAAATGCGGGTCAAACCCGCAAAATGCGGGTCACTTGGGAGGTATGCATATGACATCATAATTCTTTCAGTGCAGCCATGTTGAACTTGGGAGTAACTTAGGGCCTAGCTACATGATAGCTTATAGTAACCTAGCCTAGGCCTATGCCTACATAGGCTACTACATTAGTATTTGCGCAGGTACCAAAAAATAGGGACATGGTACTAGTGCATGACAAATTAGTCACAGTAAAAATGTACACTTGGTATCCTTCCTTGCCCAGTTACACAGTTTGATGATTGACAGACAGTTATAGGCCTCCTCCTTCCAAAGACATTTAATCCAAGTCAAGAAACTCTAGCCACAGTATGCAGAGCAGGCAGAGGGGGTTTTGATTACAATCCTGCCCAAAGTACCATGTAATTTTTTGCAACCTAAGTGGACTACAAGCTTGGTGAAGTGACAGTAATTGGCCTCCAGCAGTAGGTTTGGACACTTGATATACCTCACTTGAACAGTAGATAACTGAGGTTAGAAAATCAACTTTTTCACCGCAGTCGAAACAGCATATGGTAGCCTAGGCTAGAAAAGGCCTACCCGATTGGGCCCTTTGCCATACCTGGGTACCCGGTGTTATGGAGACTTCAAAATAGCAACATAATAGGCATACTCCATAAGACATAATAATATTTACAGCTGTATTGGAGAGGTAGATATCACATTCACAAGTGCAAAAACCTTGATTTGTTACAAGGTTTTATCATCTCGGTTTGTTTCAAATAAAAAATGAAAAGTAAAAAAATGTTACATGGAA
The DNA here is from genome assembly GCA_037179385.1 of Holothuria scabra. NCBI lineage: Eukaryota > Metazoa > Echinodermata > Holothuroidea > Aspidochirotida > Holothuriidae > Holothuria > Holothuria scabra. Next base: position 11,036,997 of record CM074198.1, read on the forward strand.
CAGTCAAATAAGAACATTTGTACATCCCAAGGCCTAGGGTAGATTAGGGGGTTTTTCAACCTACAGGGTATTTGCGACCGTCTTAAACATGTCTGCAAATTGCAAATATCTTAGCCTAAAGAAATAGCAGTACCTTTTAGGGCTGCGACAGTTATCCATTTAACCGGTTACATGGTCGCCATTTCTCTAAATGTTTAACCATTTTTGTATCCTCATAATTCAAATTGTTCAGTGCCACCATTTCTGCTGTGTTCACTTAAGCTGTATGTACCATAGACCACAAAGTTCTGGGCTTAAAGTAGCACAACAATTGCTAATCTTGCCACACAAAATGATAAAAAGAAACAACGAACTGATCGTCGAAAGATTTTGACCGTACCCTGCATTCATATGTAGCTTCCTCTTGCTTATCAATCAGCTCGCACAATGAGCTGTGATTCTTCTTGCCAAAAATCCCATTGTGTTAATAGGCCCGTCGTACTTATCTTCAGAGGAGCCTTTCAACTATCAACTTGCCTTCAAAAGCCACAAGACAAGCTGGGAGCTGAAGCAAAAGTGCGTATTGCTGCTGTGAAAAAGTTACCAAGCTTTGTACTTCTATGGCAATAAAACCTACGGGATACCATGATTAGGGCACAAAAGTGTATTTGAATGAATCATTCCACTCTACAGTAGCTAATCGAAATATTTTATCATGCTGCACCTCCATAAATTTCATTATTTTGCATTGTTAGTAGAAGTATTTGGAAAAAATTTAACCCATAGATATACGATTGTAAGCGCCAGATAATTCCCGCCATTATATATCATATAAAATGGAACATTCCATGTTGATTTTTATGAATAAGCATACGCAGTTCGTTGAATTGGCTGGTCGAGCTACTGTATGAACTAGGGCTGTGCTTTTTCGGTTAATTCACTATCTGTTTAACCGATTTTATTAACTGGCGGTTAACCGTTTAACCGAAAATGACGTCATGCTCAGCACATCGAAGAAAATCGACATAAATTTCCAAAGAGCGCCATCACTTTTGTACAGGAAAGTACAAGTCTAAAACTGGCGTCATAAATCATGTTCGCCTATGTTAGCATGTGGCAAAACGTTGGTATTTTGCGTTGAGTTTATATCATCTTTTAACAGTAAAAGCCCATCCCGCATTTATTGAAGCTTTCTTCAATTCATTTGCACTTTTTAACATTCTACCAACTGCTGTATTTTCCCGCCTGATCCTATGTAATATGGTCAGATATGAAGACTGACAATTTCATAACACTCAGACACTGCTAATTTGATGCAGCTTGCTTGCATGCAGTGTTCAATACATGTACAGCGCTCACGTGTCTGTCACGGTAGCGATCTGTACAATTGCACTGCTGGCCACAAACAGCAGAACGAAGCACTATTATCCTGCATAAATTAAGGAATTCCCAGCATTCCTTCCGTTATTTCCAGTAGGACTTATGGAATGTTATCATGCCAATGAAAATCTCAACTTTGCAAAACAAAGTACAAACAACTTTCAAACTTAAATATAATTTAAAGGGGCTTTTTTTATTCTCAGTCTTGGAGAGTTTTTACCAAATTAGCAAAAGATTTTAGTCCATTACCATGAGCAGTGGCATAAAATGAGGTGATTCTTTTTGCATGCAAAATTTTTTTAGATTCGGGTAGTAGATTTGGAATGGGGTAATACGATGGCGGGCGGATACCCTAGTACCCGGGTGACCCGTGCAAACACTACTGCCTACAGATGTAGCCTAGCCTAGGCCTAATGTTAACTTAGGCCTAACTTACAAGGCCCTAGCAACTAGCATAAGATGGCACTCATCCTCATTTGAGATATACCTCGTTGAAGGTGAATCTAAAATTTATAACATAACATGTTGTTGATGGGCAAAGGAGGGCCAAGGCCTCATGGGATGCCTTGAAGTCCAAACCCTATTCAAAAGTCAAACCACCAAACCAAAACAAGCAGCCCCAAACAACCAGATTCTACCACAGTCATTGAAGAACTTGTCAATGTTAACCTTAAGGCAGTGTACTGATGGGGAGTTAACTACCCATTCTGGCAGACAATCCCACTCGTTGACAACTCTATGGGAGAAACTAAACTTCCTAATGTCAAGCCTTGCAAAAGGCCTTTCCAGCTTTTTACAATGCCCACTGCCACGAACCAGAGAATTACTTTGAACCCTCAAATAACTACAATACAAAAGGGGATTCCTTTCCAAAAGAAACGTGTAAACCTGAAGTATGTCCCCCTAATCCTTGTCAACTCCAATGGGGTTAGCCCAAGATGTTTGAGCCTAGTACTGTAAATTTCTCACCTCAGTTATAAGGCAAGTGGCTCCCCTCTGAACTTGCTCTAAAAGAAACTTGCCCTTTTCATAAAAGGGGCTCCAAGCCTGAGTGGCGTAGTCAAGATAGGTCTTACCAACTGCTTATACAAATTAAGTACAATAGCCTTACTGAAATTGATGAAATTCCTCATGATTAATCCAAGCACTCTATTATCCTTTGCAGCAGTGGCTGCACACTGCCTTTGATGACTTCAAATCCCCAGTAATTACTGTACAACACCCAGATCTTTGTCAAAAGTTTTGTTACTTAAAACCTTACCATTCATGTTATAATCATAGACTGCTAAAATTTATAGGACTAAAGTGAAGGAAGAACTTTACACTTATCTGCAGTAAAAGACATTTGCCAAGTCTGAGACCAAGAAAAAATAACCTATCCAGATCTTTCTGTAGCATCATCCAAATTGCTAATCGTCTTATAAAACTTAGTATCATCTGCAAACTTACTTTACAAGATGTAAGAGAGCTATGAATGTCATTGATGAAAATTAAGAAAAGAAGTGGGCCAAGAACAGAACCCTGTGGCACCTCACTTGTGTATTCTTTCCAAGAAGAGAAGTTACCATTGACAGCAACTTTCTGAGATCTACCATGAAGCCATACATTAATATCCAATGGGCACAATTGCTCTGAACACCTAACCTATGCAGTTTAACCATAAGCCTACCTAATGGAACTTTATCAAAGGCCTTTGAAAAGTCAAGGTATATAAAATCGAGGCAATAACCAGAATCAACATATGAAGAGACAGCTTCAAGAAAGCTCAGTAAGTTAGTAGTTAACACAAGATCCATGTGGCAGGAAACCATGCCATGACAGATTTTAAAAGTAACTCATTATCTAAAAGATGTACTTAAGTAAACTATCCTTAATTAAAGATTCCATAACTTTGCACACAACACTGGTTAAACTTACAGGCCTGTAATTGCAAGGCAAACGTAGATCCCCCTTTTTGGTTCCTTGCATTAGCAAAAGAAACCAATGCAGTCGACTGGCGTGTGCATGTGTGTGTGTTTGTGACACTTTGCTCATTAACACGATATCTCAAGATAGGAGGGCTGACAGTTTTCAAACTTGGTACATAGATGCACCATTTAGAGAAGAAGAACCCTATTGTTTTTGGTGGAGGTCAAAGATTATCTGGGGTCACCAGGGGTCAAAGTCTGAAAATCTTGTTAGTCCAATATTTCAAGATAGGAAACTTGGATGGATTTCATATTGAGGATGTAGATGGATTTTAATTTGAAGATGGTCCCTATTGTTTTTGGCAGAGGTCAGAGGTCATTTAGGGGTCACCAGGGGTCAAGTGCTGAAAATCTTTTATCACAATATCTCAAGATAGGAAACTTGGATAGATTTCATATTTGGTATGTGGATACGTTATAGTTAGGGGATGATGGTCCCTATTGTTTTTGAGGAGGTCAAAGGTCATCAAGGGTCACTTGGGGTCAAAAGTGAAAAACCTTGTTAACTCATTATCTTACAAAAGGAAACTTGGATTGGATAAATGTTGTTCTTTCTATTTTGATGTGTTCCGGTGAGAAGGTGGTCCCTTTTATGTTTGGTGGATGTCAAAGGTCATACCGATTAACAAAGTTATTTTTTTGAACCTGCTAGTATAAAATTTGAGTGAGAACATTGCTCATGATGGCATTTCAGATTTATTTATCAAAACCTCAATGCATTTGTGTTATATGGTTTTTAGGAGTAATCTTCATAGTAGGCATTGTATGTTGCAGAGACCCATTGGGCATATGCAACTGAAAAATAGACAGATGCATAACAACACGCCAGAAGATGCATGAATATGTCAAGGTGAACATTATTGTTTTTGCAGTTAACTAAACACTCTCAAATTAAAAAAAAACAGACTTTTAATTCAATTTGACCTTTGGCCAGATCTGGTTTGAAGGTTGGTCATGAAGTGTTTGAATACCTTTCATGTTTGAATGTTACAAAAGGTCCAGGAAAAACTGGAGTGTTCATTTAATTTTGATTTTTATCGTGGCATTGAAAACTTCCCTTGTTTTCATATTTTACAGGGATTTGGAGATGTTTAATTGAAGAGCTAAAGCAACAGTTTCTTCATATGAGTTATGCCTCGGGGCAAGTGCTGAATATAATGTAGTCCTTTCAACATTGCTGAAATGCACCGGTGGACTCACCAGGAAGCTAAGCTGGAGACATTGCAGCCTGTACGATTAGAAACCCTGGTTTGATTGGAATACCTGGCTCAGGTTTGTATATAATGATGTGCAATTTTGAAGCATTCATTTCAGAATTGAAAGTTAGCATTAGTCATAAAAATAGTCCGGAAGGAAGTGGGACATAAAATAATGAAATTATCAGTTAGTTAGATCGAGTTTTACAGCCCAGTTTCCAACCTAATGGTTAAGTTGAGCTGGCCACGGTTTTTTTTTCCAGTTGTGGCTCACTGGCTTGTTTTCCCTGTTTATGTCTAGCATCATGCACAGTGGCAGTAAGTTCCATTTTTCAAAGTATTTGGTATGACTCGACGTGGGAATAGAACCCAGGCCTTCTGCATGAGAGGTGCTCTTACTGTCTTTCAGGTCTGAAATAAAGCAATTAGATTAATTGACTTTCAAATGGAAGTTTATTTGGTTAGGTTATAAATTTCTAAATGGGTTTATCCACTTTTCTAAAGGGTGCAAGAGTGTGACTAAGGTGATGAAAATTTTGGTTGTGTTATTTTGTTTGATTGGCTGTCAAATTTTTTTTTTCTGAAAGCTGTGAGAAAGTTGTTTCTACCTATCATCACATTTTATGTGGCTAGTAACTTGATAACCACTAGGGAAAGTGTTAAGTTTTACATTATAATTTGTGATCTAGAAATTTTTTTTTTAATAGTAAAAATATAAACTAATTGTGATTTCCTACCCAGAGGACACACAAAACTTGTAATTTTACCCCAAATTTCTGATTAAATTTTCCTGCTGCACCTTAAAATATCCAAATTTTTTATTAACCATTCATTCTGTACATTTTACATTCATGAATGAAGACAAAGAATTGGCATAAGTCACATCAACAAAGGTCAAAATTGCATCATAAATTTACACTACACGTAATGTCACATTTATAGCTGCTAAAAGAGGACAAAATAATGCCAATACAGCCTTTACATTTTTTGGACATCAGTAAACTTGTCTTTCCTTTTTCTCTGTAGTTGTCCAAGTTTGATAAAATTAGTGAAATAACCAAACCATACTGACATCTTTCAAAATATCTTCAAAGCAAAATGCTAAATGTATCCCTTTATTGTTCACCATAGGCAAATCTTTTTGATATTGTGCCTAGGATCTACTTCGCTCCTACTTACCTGTTTCACAATGGACTGTTCCACTTACTGTGGAATACTCTCTGGCAATGTCTTCTGTAGGTGGCGTTATGCCCTAATAGGAACCATCCCTGAACACACCCGTGTTTCATTGCCAGCAGAATGCTCAAGTCCTCTTTTTCCAGCTCTCTCGTTTTTTCCATATTTTTGGGATCTCTCTTTGGAGTTTTGTGCTGTTTGGGAAGTGTTTCATCGTCTCTACCTTTTGCATTGGCCTTGCAACCCAGAGTGATGAGTTATGTTTCTCTCTTTGGGTGTTTTTTGGGCCCGTTTTAGGCTTGGCTTTGGCGGTCTCATTAGCTGGCTTAGGCTCCTTGCCTACCGTTAGTTCGTCCTAGTTTAAGCTGTTGGCCCAGCTTATCTTCGGTAGTTCGGGTTGTTAGGCTCCTGTTGTTCCCTCCTCTGTTCCGGTAGCTGCTGGGCGAACCAGTTTTGTGTTCTGTGTTTGCGTTTGTGTTGTTACTGTTTGGATTTTTCTTGTAATTACTACATCGGAGTCTTACAGGGCTTGTGGATTCACAAACCACAGGTAAGTTTTGTTGATTTTGGGTCTGTTGGGGTATGAACAATATGTTGAAGGTCCAAGGTAATGTTTTAAGTGTATTTTCAATCATGTGATATACTGTGATTACTTGTCCCTAAAAGGAATCACCTATAGATTCAAAATTTATTTCCTGCTTGATCCCTTTTTGAAGTGTTTGTGATTGGATCATGTAATTGCTAATATTTTGAATTTAAATCACAGTCAAACATGATGTGAACACTGTTATGTGAAGGAGCTAGCCAGGTTGGCCTTCTAAGTCACTTTTCCTCACAAAGGTGCCAAGGTGAGTGAGTGCTACTGGGTAAGATTATGGGAAGCCATTCCCACCAAGCAGTCAATCAAGGTAGTTTTATATATTTTTTGATTGTGATAGTGATGTCACCAGGGTTACGTTCGATGGATACAGCACATGTACATACAATGCATGTGGGATATACAGTACTATTGTGCTGTGTTCTTTCACCACAATAGTTCAACTCTGTGCAAGCTTGCAATGTACATTCAAGTTTTGTGAAGTTAGGGGTGGAGCTCGCTTCGGGAATTTTTTGGACAAATCTAAAACTACCAAATTTTTTTCTCCCTAGATGTACCAGAGTCAGTGATTTGATCAGTTGAACATGAGATATGATTCCTAAACATGTGTATCATGCCAGGAACATGACACTTGGTACATCCCTCCTAGGTTTGGGCAGTACTGTCAAAATATTGGTACCAGTACTGAAAAACACACAGCACCAGTGTTGAGGCAGTACCAGTTCTCAAATCTAGGGTAGGAAAGTCGGGTGGAGAGGAACCTATGAAAGCATGGTCCCCATGTTATCCTGCACATAAATGCAACTGGGTGTTAGATTGCCTGAATTACCGTGCAGGAACCTCTCTTCTGACTTTATCTACCACATTTCTTTACAGTCATGCACATTCATAATTCATACTCCGGTATCCCATCTCAGCCTTTAAAGTAACCAAAATATATCCATTCATTTCTATGTTGATCGATTCCAAAAATGTTAACACAACCTTCACCAGCCTTAACTTTTGAAAATGTACACCTAGCTTGACCAACGTGTCTATTCCCACACAGAAACAAACGGTGTACTGTTCCATGTGTTGGCTTCTACCATGGAAGTACCACTTGTGCCTCACAAATAACGTTGCAGGTTGTTTTCATGATTCCTGGAAAACTTTATGGTGTCTTACACACTCAAGATTAAATAGCAGATTGTGTCCATTTTAACATGCTGCTGTGTTATGTACTGTCCAATGTTTATTGTGAATGCTTTTCAGGCATCCATATGTTTGTCTGCCAAAGGAAAATTCGAATCCAGCAATTCACAATTTTCACTGTGCATACAGACAACTGTGTACAACTGTGTGTATTTACGTATGAAGAACAACGGGCACTGGGCACATACTGCACATGTACATGTGAATGATACAGCGAAAGATTGACTGTACAGCAGAACTGATGTTGCAGAAGGCATAGATTAACTTACTTGTCTATTACAGCATGGCTGGCAAAAAACGAATATTCCCACCTTTTTCAGTGCGCAGTTTCATTTCTTGTTCGTAGAAAAAGCGAAAAATCAGCATCAAATGTGTACCTTTTGGTCAATGGCGTAGGGTGAGGTGCATAGTCCAAAATTGCCCCCCCCCCCACACACACACGCACATACACCACTTTCATATTCTTCATTTGTCAGTCACCGTGACTGCATTTTGCTTGTCTGAATTAGAATTAAGGTCGGGCCAGGCAAAATAGGCTTACGTTTCAAGGAAAAAAATGAGCGACCCATGTTCCTTAATAAACATTGCAAATTTGCAATGCAGTATAGGTCGGTACTGAAGAGGAAATAATTTTAATAATTAAATATTTTATTTTATCATGGTTGCTATGATTTGTCACATTGTATGTGAATGATTCTTTTTGGACAAGAATGACCACTTTTTGGTTTCGATGAAAAGAGAAACCTATGCATTCATGATGGCGTGTGTGTGTATGTATGTGTGTATGTGCGTGTGTATGTGTGTGTGTATGTGTGTGTGTATGTGTGGATGTGTGTATGTGTGTGTGTTTGTGACACTTTGCTTGTTTACACGATATCTTGAGAAGGGAAGATCTGACAGTTCTCAAACTTGGTACACAGATACCCCATACTGAGAGGAAGAACCCTATTTATTTTGGTTGAGGTCAAAGGTCATCTGGGGTCACAGGGGGTCAAAAACCCAAAATCCTTGTTTACACAATATCTCAAGACAGGAAACTTGGATTAATTTTAAACTTGATATGTTGATGCGTTATGATGTAAGGAAGAACCCTATTGATTTTGGTGGAGGTCAAAGGTCATTTGGGGTCACGTGGGGTCAAACCTCGAAATCCTTGTTTACACGATATCTCATGGTAGAAAACTTGGATTAATTTCAAACTTGATATGTTGATGCGTTAGGATGTAAGGAAGAACCCTATTGATTTTGGTGGAGGTCAAAGGTCATTTGGGGTTACATGGGGTCAAACCCTGAAATCCTTGTTTACATGATATCTCCTGGTAGGAAACTTGGATCAATTTCATACTTGATATGTGGATGCATTATGATGTAAGGAAGAACCCTATTGATTTTGGTGGAGGTCAAAGGTCATTTGGGGTCATGTGGGGTCAAACCCCGAAATCCTTGTTTACACGATATCTCATGGTAGAAAACTTGGATTAATTTCAAACTTGATATGTTGATGCGTTAGGATGTCAGGAAGAACCCTATTGATTTTGGTGGAGGTCAAAGGTCACTTGGGGTCACATGGGGTCAAACCCGAAATCCTTGTTTACACGATATCTCATGGTAGAAAAGTTGGATTAATTTCAAACTTGATATGTTGATGCGTTAGCATGGGAGGAAGAACCCTTTTGATTGTGGTGGAGGTCCAATTTCATTTGGGGTCACATGGAGTCAAACCCTGAAATCTTTGTTTACACGATATCTCATGGTAGGAAACTTGGATCAATTTCATACGTGATATGTGGATATGTTATGATGTAAGGAAGAACCCTATTGATTTTGGTGGAGGTCAAAAGTCATTTGGGGTCACGTGGGGTCAAACCGCGAAATCCTTGTTTACACAATATCTCATGGTAGAAAACTTGGATTAATTTCAAACTTGATATGTTGATGCGTTAGGATGTAAGGAAGAACCCTATTGATTTTGGTGGAGGTCAAAGGTCATTTGTGGTCATGTGGGGTCAAACCGCGAAATCCTTGTTTACACAATATCTCATGGTAGAAAACTTGGATTAATTTCAAACTTGATATGTTGATGCGTTAGCATGTCAGGAAGAACCCTGTTGATTTTGGTGGAGGTCAAAGGTCATTTGGGGTCACATGGGGTCAAACCCTGAAACCCTTGTTTACATGACATCTCATGGTAGGAAACTTGGATCAATTTCATACTTGATATGTTGATGCGTTATGATGTAAGGAAGAACCCTATTGATTTTGGTGGAGGTCAAAGGTCATTTGGGGTCACGTGGGGTCAAACCCCGTATTGCAGTAGCTATAAACTGTAGGTGTAAATATCAAGTAAAAACTTGACTTAACTGCCTAAAAGTCCTGTTTTAGACTGTGTAGCGGTAGGCAATTTTACGAAGGGCTTTTTCACATAATGTCAGTTGGGTGTTGCCTTTGAACGGACTGTATAACAAAGACTTGATAGCGGATACAGTAGTACTTCAGGCATCACCTGACCTCATACAGATGGTTCAGTTTTAATACCCAACGATGTGTCGTATCACCGACTAGAAAGATATTCTATTGTGCTTGATGCTACACAAAAGCAATGAAGTAGGGAAATCAACATTCCCTTCTTAGGATATAACTAAGTAATGAGAAATCCTTGTTTACACGATATCTCATGGTAGAAAAGTTGGATTAATTTCAAACTTGATATGTTGATGCATTAGCATGGGAGGAAGAACCCTTTTGATTGTGGTGGAGGTCAAAGGTCATTTGGGGTCACATGGGGTCAAACCCTGAAATCTTTGTTTACACGATATCTCATGGTAGGAAACTTGGATCAATTTCATACGTGATATGTGGATATGTTATGATGTAAGGAAGAACCCTATTGATTTTGGTGGAGGTCAAAGGTCATTTGGGGTCACGTGGGGTCAAACCCCGATATCCTTGTTTACACGATATCTCATGGAAGAAAACTTGGATAAATTTCAAACTTGATATGTTGATGTGTTAGCATGGGAGAGGAACCCTATTGATTTTTGTGGAGGTCAAAGGTCATTTGTGGTCACATGGGGTCAAACCCTGAAATCCTTGTTTACATGACATCTCATGGTAGGAAACTTGGATCAATTTTAATACTTGATATGTTGATGCCTTTTGATGTAAGGAAGAACCCTATTGATTTTGGTGGAGGTCAAAGGTCATTTGGGGTCACGTGGGGTCAAACCCGAAATCCTTGTTTACACGATATCCCATGGTAGAAAACTTTGGATAATTCAAACTTGATATGTTGATGCGTTATGATGTAAGGAAGAACCCTATTGATTTTGGTGGAGGTCAAAGGTCATTTGGGGTCACATGGGGTCAAACCCTGAAATCCTTGTTTATATGATATCTCATGGTAGAAAACTTGGATCAATTTCATACTTGATATGTTGATGTGTTATGATGTAAGATAGAACCCGATGTATTTTTGTGGAGGTCAAAGGTCATTTGGGGTCACAGGGGGTCAAAACCTGAAATCCTTGTTTACGTGATTCATTATGGTAGAGAACTTGGATTCATTTCAATCTTGATAGGCTGATGTGTTATGATGTAAGAAAGAACCCAATTTATTTTCGTGAAGGTCAAAGGTCGTTTGGGGTCACATGGGGTCAAAACCTGAAATCCTTGTTTACATGATACATTATGGTAGGAAACTTGGATTCATTTCAATCTTGATAGGCTGATGCGTTATGATGTAAGAAAGAACCCGATTTATTTTCAAGGTCATTTGGGGTCAGACCCCGAAATCCTGGTTTACACTATATCTCAAGGTAGGAAACTTTGATTCATTTCAAACTTGAGATGTTGATGTGTTATGATGTAAGAAATAACCCAATAAATTTGGGTGGAGGTCAAAGGTCATTTGGGGTCACATGGGGTCAAACTCCGAACTTCTTGTTTACACTATATCTCAAGGGAGGAAGCTTGGATTGATTTCAAACTTGATATGTTGATGCGTTATGATGGGAGGAAGAACCCTATTGATTTTGGTAGAGGTCAAAGGTCATTTGGGGTCATAGGGGTCAAACTCAGAAAACCTTGTTTAGGATAGCTCAAGGTATGAAAGGTGGATGGATTTCAAAATTAGTATGTAAATGAATTATGGTGAGAAGATGGTCTGTATAAGGTTATTTTTTGTGGAGGTGAAAGGACATCTGGGGTCATGATCGGTCAAACTTTGAAAAACTTGTCAAAATGGGATATCTCAAGGTAGGAAACTTGGATGGATTTCCCAATTAGTATGTGGATGTGTTATGGTGATTTGAAAGTACTGTACCTGTTGTTTTTGGTGGAGGTCAATGGTCATCTGGTATCACCTGGCATCAAACTCTGAAAACCTTGTTTGCAGAATATCTTAAGGCACAGTATGAAAGAAAAACCAGTCACTTACAGGTGGAGACAAAGGCTATTTTGGGTCACCAGTTGTTACAAGAAATGTAGCATTTTATTGAAAAGAGCATGTATGTATCATCGAAACCTCAATGCATTTTTGCATTCTGGTTTCTATAATCTGGTCAGATAAGTCTGATCTTCGAGGCATCTTGTGGTTGAACGCATCCAAATAGTTTGTGCACTGTTTTGCTGGATATCACAGAACGTCCCTGCCCCCTAACCGTTGGCTCCCGCTGGTCAGACAGGCAAATGCTTGCACACTTTGAAGTTGGCAGGTTTTTTTACCGTACGGCAAATGGCGTTGAATCGCTCCATGTGAGATTACCCTTTTGCCGGACGCATTTTTACTGGATTGCCGCATTGCCGTTGCAGTGCTAGTGTGAACAGTCTTTCACTTTCTATTGTGTGGGATATTTTTGCCGTTGCCGCTGCTGTTGCCGGACAAGTGTGAACGTACCTTAATACTATATTTGATGGTACAAAGCTGGAACAAATGAGTTTCCTGTCATATCAATTGGTTGGAAAGACAGCACCACCATATCCTCAGTATTTGGTTTTTTAGGCATTACCTATGTGTTGTGACACATGTATATGATACCTGATATCATGCACCACAATCAGTATTGTTGGGCAAAGTCATGGCTTTTTGGTTTCGATGAAAGAGAAACCTATGCATTCACGATGGCATGTGTGTGTATTTATGTGTGTATGTGCATGTGTGTGTGTGTGTGTGCGTTGACAGTAAACCGTGGACCAAAGATTGAATTCAAACCCGCAAACCATGGACACACCTGAACAGGCTTGGGGCGATTACATCTCAATGTAATTGATTACGATTGCGATTACTTCATATTTTATGATTGCGATTACATTGCAATGTAATCATGATTGCAATCGTGATTACATTTTCTTTCCACATAAACAATGTAGTGGGCAAAACAATCCAGTGCCCACAACTGGAGAAAAGGCCATGTACATTGCTCTAGATAAGCCCAGACAGAACCAAGTCCTCCCAAAGTAGAGATTATTGAACCCATGCACTTCTCACTCTCTTTAACCTGGAACATCCAAGAAAGCAGGACAATTAAATTTTGTCATTCCAACAGAAGACCCAAGCACTGAAAAAATTGTTTAGCAACTTAACTTCTTTGTTCAATTCAACTTTAATGTAATCAGAAATGAAACCGCGATTGCTATTACTTTGCCATTGTAATCGATTATGATTGCAATTACTTGCGATTTTCACAAAAGTAATCGATTGCGATTACAACTACTTCAAAATGTGTAACCGATTGCAGTTGATTACGATTACTGATTACGATTACCCCAAGCCTGCACCTGAAACCGTGGACGGTCCACGGTTAATATGCAAGCATGCAAGCAACACTCCTTTCATATATTTAGAGGTGCTACAGTGATAACTCATTGATATTTCAATAGTCCACAGTTACCTATAGACTTGGCCAAATCTCTTGTGAGTGTTCCGCAGGGAGCTGACAACTTTCTCTTCAAAATCCCCCTACTGCAGCATAGTACAGAATATCATATTTTCCTTTTGTCTAATACGCCCTCTATTGGTCTAATAACCCTTTACCGTTGTGCTCCGATCGGGGCACATTTGCTCGCCTTGGGAGTGGGCGGAAAGGTGGACGTATTCGCCCCGCATCGGCTTCCGTAGGCCATTGATCCAGTGACCTTAAACTATTGTCCCTCTCGCTGTTGTGGCCGAATTTTCGGGTAGCTACTCGCAGTTTTGAGCTCTGCGTGAAACAGTAAAGATGTGTGACAGCTGAGCTCTCCGCATGGGTCCAAAAGGACCCAAACAACGGTAAAGGGTTAAAATAAGCCTGTGGAGTGTGTTTACTGCAAAGCTGATGCCACTGTCTCTGCGTGTGTGCATGTAGACCTTTAGCCGATCGGTGCAGATATTTTAGCTTAACCCTTTACCGTTGTGCTCCGATCGGGGCACATTTGCCCGCCTCGGGAGTGGGCGGAAAGGCGGACGTAGCTCGCCCCGCATCGGCTTCCGTAGGCCATTGATCCAGTGACCTTAAACTATTGTCCCTCTCGCTGTTGTGGCCGAATTTTCGGGTAGCTACTCGCAGTTTTGAGCTCTGCGTGAAACAGTAAAGATGTGTGACAGCCGAGCTCTCCGCATGGGTCCAAAAGGACCCAAACAACGGTAAAGGGTTAAAATAAGCCTGTGGAGTGTGTTTACTGCAAAGCTGATGCCACTGTCTCTGCGTGTGTGCATGTAGACCTTTAGCCGATCGGTGCAGATATTTTAGCTTAACCCTTTACCGTTGTGCTCCGATCGGGGCACATTTGCCCGCCTCGGGAGTGGGCGGAAAGGCGGACGTAGCTCGCCCCGCATCGGCTTCCGTAGGCCATTGATCCAGTGACCTTAAACTATTGTCCCTCTCGCTGTTGTGGCCGAATTTTCGGGTAGCTACTCGCAGTTTCGAGCTCTGCGTGAAACAGTTAAGATGTGTGACAGCCGAGCTCTCCGCATGGGTCCAAAAGGACCCAAACAACGGTAAAGGGTTAAAATAAGCCTGTGGAGTGTGTTTACTGCAAAGCTGATGCCACTGTCTCTGCGTGTGTGCATGTAGACCTTTAGCCGATCGGTGCAGATATTTTAGCTTAACCCTTTACCGTTGTGCTCCGATCGGGGCACATTTGCCTGCCTCGGGAGTGGGCGGAAAGGCGGACGTAGCTCGCCCCGCATCGGCTTCCGTAGGCCATTGATCCAGTGACCTTAAACTATTGTCCCTCTCGCTGTTGTGGCCGAATTTTCGGGTAGCTACTCGCAGTTTTGAGCTCTGCGTGAAACAGTAAAGATGTGTGACAGCCGAGCTCTCCGCATGGGTCCAAAAGGACCCAAACAACGGTAAAGGGTTAAAATAAGCCTGTGGAGTGTGTTTACTGCAAAGCTGATGCCACTGTCTCTGCGTGTGTGCATGTAGACCTTTAGCCGATCGGTGCAGATATTTTAGCTTAACCCTTTACCGTTGTGCTCCGATCGGGGCACATTTGCCTGCCTCGGGAGTGGGCGGAAAGGCGGACGTAGCTCGCCCCGCATCGGCTTCCGTAGGCCATTGACCCCGTGACCTTAAACTATTGTCCCTCTCGCTGTTGTGGCCGAATTTTTGGGTAGCTACTCGCAGTTTCAAGCTCCGCGTGAAACAGTAAAGATGTGTGACAGCCGAGCTCTCCGCATGGGTCCAAAAGGACCCAAACTACGGTAAAGGGTTAATTCTATCGTTTCTCAACTAGAGACTTGGGACAATTGGTTTCTATGACGTCATACTAATGAGGGTATTTATTATTCATCTTAAAACTGTATCACCACTACCAACCAATCAGCATTCTCAATCACAAACTTTAGTATCGCCCAATTGAAGGTTTGTATAGAAACGCAAGTGAATAATATTAAAGACCCTGATCATACCCATAATAATTAAATATTTAAATAAATCTTAAATAATCCTTTGTTAAATATTTTAGCATATAAGGAGTAATTAAATTGATATCTCTCATGGTAAATCGAAAATACAATCGTTCTTTATAACCTTGAAAAATAGTAGCGTCTTCCATTGAGGCGTACTAGAAAACGTAATGTTTTTGAGCCTGTACCATAGTGGAATACTTCTAAAATGGGAAATTTGCATGGTGTAAAATAAGTGCTACAATGTATGTGACAATTCGATCTATCCTGCGGGCACGAAATTGGAGTTTAAAGCGACGTAACACATTGAATTAGCACTTGAGCAATTATGCAAATTCATTACAGACACTAAGGGGGAGGGGGGTTGGTGTCATGGGACACGAAATGAGGGAAGAATAGGGAGAAAAAAACGCTATTTTAGGTGTTTTTTGCATTTCAAGGTTCTGACCCCCTTCCCCCTCCCGGTGGCTATGCCATGCACTGGCAGCGGTGGTGCCAGACTGTCAAAACTGGATGGGATGGGGACAAATAAAGGGCACAGGATAATGTTGGGGGGAAAAATTTCGGGCGCAGCTCCAAACAGTATACAGATCCCAAAGCGTTCATTCCCATTCAGGCTGGAGGTAGGCATGTCCAGGGGGCGAAAACCCAAAAGCTTGCAAGGATATATCTCAGTATGAAAAATTAGATCTGGAGAGGTATATTATTTATTTTTTTCTGTGTACTAAATTTTTAACTGACCTAAGTTGGGGAGGGACACAGGCCAAAATCTTGGGAAGGGGGACAAATAATGCATGCCCGGGTTGGCTTCTCTGCAGCTGCACCAGTGGGCGTTAACTTTTTTCATGTGGGCCAATTTCACGTGGGATTAATAAGTGGACTTCCTATGATAGCCCACTTCACTGATGTGAGAGAGCTCTGGGGCAAACAACTGATATGTAGGGAGAATATGGGTCAGCAGCCCAATTAATATCCCTACATGTGAGCTACCCACATGGTGGCCTTGTTAATCTAATATAGTTTTGTGACCTGTGATATGCATTGGTTCCCATGTCATTGTTCCCCTCATAGTTTTAGGTGCATGCCCAATAACCATATCTCTAACCCAAACCCCTATAATCCCAATGAGTTGATTGGTTGGGGAGCAGTGAGTGAGACATGGGACTTTTGAGACAGGGGACCAAAACGAGATGGAATATACGAAAGTGGGACTTTTGAGACATGGGAACAATGTACCCTATGTGATAAGGTAGAAATAGCCAGCCATCTTGTAGAGTATTGACCACAGTGATTCTTTCATACAGCCAGCAGCAGTGACTAGGTATGACACTTAATTCAATATAAACATGTGTTTAATTTGACTCCGAAAATTTTTGATTCCTTGCCGTAGGCCAAGGAATCTATGCAATGGTGATGTCGTGCGTGTGTATGTGTGTGTGTGAGTGTATGTGTGTGTATGTATGTGATGCTTTGCTTGTAAACACGATATCTCAAGAAGGGTAAGTGTGACTAACCTCATATTTGGTGTTTGGGTTGGTCATATTGAGTAGATGATCCCCGTTGTTTTTGGTGGAGATCAAAGGTCATTTGGGGTCACAAGAGGTCAAAAGGTCAAAACTTGTAAACACGATATCTCAAGAACGGTACATGTGACTATGCTCATATTTGGTGTGTGGGTTGGTCATATTGAGTAGATGATCCCTATCGATTTTCGTGGAGGTCAAAGGTCATTTGGGGTCAGGAGAAGTCAATAGGTAAATTCCTTAGAAATTTGCTTGTAAACACAATATCTCAAGAAGAGTAAGTGTGACTAATCTCATATTTGGTGTGTGCATTGGCCGTATTGAGTAGATGATCCCTATTGTTTTGAGTGGAGATCAAATTTCATTTGGAGTCACGAGAGGTCAAAAGGTCAAAACCTTGTGAACACGATATCTCGAGAATGGTACATGTGATTATGGCTCATATTTGGCGTGTTGTTCAGCGTGCGAAATTAGCGGTCTTCCGAGGCGACCTAAATTTCCGTCGGACCACAACAATGCACCAAAACACTCTTGCACGATCGTCCTGCTGACGACCAAGTGCACAAGGTAGGCATAGTCAACAGTGCTTTCTGTGAAAATATTTGCTGAAATCCCGATGTTTTTCTGTGTAGAAATCCATAGCAAACGAGTGCTTGCTATTTGTGTCCTTTCAACAGTTACGTACATCTATACCACAGTGCATGCACCGCAATGCGCAATCTATAGGCACTTCAGTATACAAATCCAATGTCCGTTTACGTAAGTCAAATTCCTCTGAATCGCGCGACAAATCTCAATGGAGTTTTACTGTGTGAATTTCGCCACATGCAGTAACACTAACTCAATGGGGATTTCCAGCAGTCTGTGTACAACAGAGAAGCATGTACAACGTTAACCATCGCGAACGTTCTATTGAAAGAGCCAAGTCAAGAGACTCTGAAACAAAATGCACGATCTCATGAAGTATCGTAACAGTGAACCATCATTCGGCTGTGTATGGGATAAGGGTATTATCATTTGCCATGCCTTTAGTTATGTAACTTGCTGACAAGGTATTTTGATTCAAGTTATGAAGTTTATATCGCTCAGCAGCTACGAAAGTTTGGTACCTTCCTGAAGGTGTTAATGTTGTCTATAGTGATAGCCCTAACGTTAGGTAACGGGATGTGCTTCTTACGAACGGACTTCTTAGCTGGTGCGTGATTTACATCAAATACATTGTGATTGATTGCTTTACTGAATATTTTTTCAGAAACACAGAAATTTTTTCTCGGAGACAGAGTAACGGAAACATGCAGACTTAGTTCAAAATATGTTTAAGGTGTGTAAAAACTATAATGT
Source organism: Holothuria scabra (assembly GCA_037179385.1). NCBI lineage: Eukaryota > Metazoa > Echinodermata > Holothuroidea > Aspidochirotida > Holothuriidae > Holothuria > Holothuria scabra. The sequence goes on from CM074198.1 coordinate 11,055,233, forward strand.
TGCAATGGTAACAAAATCATGTTGTGCTTATGGAAGATTTTTTTTTTGGCGGTGGGCATTGGGCCGATATTAACTTTGAGTTATCTGTTGTTGGCAAGTTCCGATATCTCTGTTATTGGCTAAACACTAAATAAAACGCAAGTTGCCGCTTCAGAAATTATTTGCGTCTCATCAAAACACTAGCGGTCCTACTCCTTAGGTCATAATTTAATTTGCTGTGCCTGCCATGTTATCATGACCACAGGCATATCATCATTACTGCCTGAAACAATTAAAGTTCATGCAAAATTTATTGAAACACTTGTTTTGCCAATTTTTATCCTGAGTTTTGAAGGACGACCAACACTGATGGAGGACGACCAAATTGTATGGAATGTTCACAGGTCGGTAGTCCTTTGGACTACCAATGAAAATTCCTTAAATTCACATCCTGGTGTTGTTCATATTGAGTAGATGATCCCTATTGTTTTTGGTGGAGGTCAAAGGTCATTTGGGGTCACGAGAGGTCAATAGGTAAATTCCTTAAAAATTGCTTGTAAACACGGTATCTCAAGAACAGTAAGTGTGACTAACCTCATATTTGGTGTGTGGGTTGGCCATATTGAGTAGATGATCCCTATTGTTTTTGGTGGAGATCTAAGGTCATTTTGGGTCACGAGAAGTCTAAAGGTCAAAACTTCGTAACCACGATATCACGAGAATGGTACATGTGACTATGTCATATTCGGTGTGTGGGTTAGTCATATTGAGTAGATGATCCCTATCGATTTTTGTTGAGTTCAAAGGTCATTTGGGGTCATGAGAGGTCAAAAGGTCAAAACTTTGTAAACACGATATCTCAAGAAGGGTACATGTGACTGCTCACATTTGGGTGTGTGGGTTGGTCATATTGATTAGATAATCCCTATTGATTTTTCGTGGAGTTCAAAGGTCATTTGGGGTCACGAGAGGTCAAAAGGTCAAAACTATATCTCAAGAAAGGTACAGGTGACTGTGCTCATGTTTAGAGTGTGGATTGGTCATATTGAGTAGATTGATCCCTATTCATTTTCTCAAAGGTCAAAGTTCATTTGTCAGCATGTTCAAAGCCTGACAACGTTCCTGCACAGTCTTTCAAGAAAGGTCACTTGTAGGGTCCTGTAACTTTTCATGGAGATAGCACATAGTGAATACATGGTCCCAGAAGTTTTTGGTGGAGGCCAAATGTTATGTGGGTTCACAACGGGCAAGGGGGATCTCAATGTAGGAAGATTGGATGCCTTGCATGTGTACTTTGTGGGCACATTATGGAGCCCTGGTAATTGAAAAACATTGCAAAGCAATGTCAATGTGAAAAAAGGCCTTACATTTCAGCGGCAAGGAATCACGAAGCCTTTTGGCTTTCTGGTTATTCCTCCTTTTACTGACTGCTGCCAGTTTCAAACAAGAAGCAGCATAAGACAAGACATGCATAGCCTACTGAAACAGTGATCCAAGCTCAGAGAGAAAGAGAGAGAGAGAGTAACATGGTTATTTTGCAAATCTGTCAGATTATGTATCATGTAGGAGGCACGGCTCGATTTTCTTGGTTGTCCAATTGTCCGGGACAACTAAAAATTCCATAGGGACAGCCAAAAGGTGGAAGTTGGTTGTCCGATTGACAACCATTTTTCTCTCACAAAGAATTATATTCCAGCAGCTTGCTTTTATCTGAATGAAGAAGTAAGCTGTACATGCTGACTGATCAACTCGTTGGAAAATTTTCCATCATAGTTTCACACTTTAAGTGCCTTTGTCTTGCAAAAATTTTTTCTTTTCATTCTTCCAGACCAATTATATGTAAACGCAATTACTGTTTTGTGCTGTAATTGGTCAAAAAATGTTTTGGACACAAAATGTTTTGGACAGCTAAATTTTCTTTAGGACAACTAAAAATGTGGAATTGGTTGCCCAAGGACAACCACAAATTTTTCTGAAAATTGAGGCCTGAAGGTAGGCCTTAACCTTCCCAGGACCATGAAGGACAATAATATCTTTTCTCAGAGAAGCAATTCATAATTTTAAATCCCACCTGTAACCTTACATCACTTACATTAAACACTCTATCTGCATGGCCTGTCTCGTTGCAGTTTTATGGAGCCCTAGGTCTCTACCCACCCCCCACCCCACCCCTTAAAAAACTAAGTTGTCCCTGAAACTATGTGCATAAGCCTGCCACTTGTAAGGCTTTGGCTGAGTTTGCACTGTCTCAAGAGGTTATGGAATGTAGAACTAGACTGTAGTAATGCAAGTTCTACAGGTACTTACCTGCAATGATTTGTAACAAGGCTGCATGTGCTATGCATTACAGTAGTTGTAATCCTCCAGTTAACTTACCTGTGATGATGGGATTGTTGCTAATCCGAAGTGATCACCCAGATGCATGTCAGAATGATGGTAATGTATAAAGTGTCTCTCTACTTGTCAGTTTTGTGCAACACTTGCCAGATTCTTTTCCATCACCCCTACCCACAAACACACAAAAAATCCAAGTACACAAAAATATTGCAGAGGCTAGTAGTGGTAAGGACATGCTGTGGTCATACAAGGGTGCTGAGAAAATACCCCATAATTTTTCACTTTAGCTCCCCCATACTTTCTCCCCCAACCATCCACAAAAATGCCCCCTAAACCAGTGAGTTGCTATCATCATACCACATTTGTATGTAAACAGTGCAGGTCTCAATAAGCTCAATAAAACTGGAAACATTTCTCAATTTCAGGAAGCTGTATACTACTGTAAGACTTCTACAGTTGTTGAAATCATCATGCATTACATCACACCACCTTTATTAATAAAGAATTTTTAATCATTGTTCCCATAAAAGCAGCTTGCTTTATTAAGCAAAATAAAAAATCAACAAAATTCCTGCTACATGCTATTAACTAAATCATACTGATTGTAGAAAGCATCTCTTCTGTGAACAGCTACAGTAGTCCTTGTTTCTCTACTACAGCAGTTGAAAAATATTTTCCCAGTTCATCAATTAAACCTTTTTCTTTAATGTTTAATTGGTAGGTCCCTGTTTAAAATGTAACTCCATATGTACCAGTTATTGCTTTATTGAAGGACAAGTGCATATACCAATCACGACAGTTCAATGATAATTTCAGACTGTTCTCTAATTAAACACCACAATTGCACCAACTGGTTGTACTGGTACTGGTATCAGATGATTGTCAAGTGCAGTCTCTCTTTTCAAAAATTGCAATGAAATATTTTCCAGGCCAAAGATTTTGTTTACATAGTTCATGTAACCACTCATTCCATGTAAAATTGGAGTCAAGATGCTGTAGGTTTTCAACACATACACTATACATTCCATGCCTAATATACTCCATATACCGTGCTAAGCTTGATGTTAAATGTTTTATGTACTGCATAGCCTGGTTGCCTGCTGACTCTGCCAAAGATGGTACAGTTGCTTTGCAGTATGTACAGTCCCACTTTCTCCAATGGCTCAAGTTCTGTGTAAAAGAAAAATGAAGGAGAATTAAGTACACTTTAAAATGTTCATAACATTCACACTTGAAGCAAATATTCCACCAAGGAGACTTGATGGAAACACTGCACTATGAAACATGCAGTACTACAGCACTAGCGCGCTAGCATGTAGTCTGATGACCCAATTTTTTTACTCAGATTAGTACAAGAAAACAACACACATTTAGCCTGGGCTACCTTGAATTTATGGTATCTAAATCTTATATAGTCTTCAAGTTGTACCATATTCTTTGTGTAGATATTCACATTCATAAAAAACACAACCAGTGCAATTTACTCTACTGTAGCTGTTCCTGAAGTTACAAAATATAGGCAGTACAGTAGGTCTACATATAAATGCTCATTTATTGTAAATTATGCTAGGGCTAAAAATTAGCAGTTGTACAAACTTGTCAAGTGATCTTTCAGTGCCTGTGTAATTAAAGGCCCAATTTTTTAATCTCAGACAGTACCAGTTCTTCTAACCTTCTTAATTAAGCCCCTCCCACAATTGTCTAAAATTCACCCTCATCCAGACACAATCTCATTTTATTGCTTCAGGGGGAATAAAGAAAGCTCAATGTGTATAATCAAAACACTATCAGAACAGTTCGTGCTGTGTAACATAAGTTTTGGTACTCTGCATTGATTGAATTAGCAGTCAATCAAAAAGCTGAGCCAATTGAGAGTTTCTGTTACCCTATACTAGAAGTGTAGTTTGGGGTGAGAGGATTGTCCCTTTAATTTCCTGGTTTTCTGCAGGATTGGCAATCCCTTGTACTGTAGCACAGTGTTACACCTAGCTTTTATAAAGCAATTATTTTGTTAGGAAGCAAAACTAGTCCCTTCAGCAGGGTTCCTTTAAAATGTTTGCATGCAAATCTCTGACTGACTAGTAAAAGCCTGATCAAAGTTGTAAGCAAGTTTGAAGAATTGTTATAATGAAACCTCTGGGTAGAATTTGGGCCACCTGAATTATGCAAGGCCAAGTAGAAAATGCCTTTTACCTTATTCATGGGTCTGGGACAATTGATTTTGACCTATGCAGCTACCAATGCCCCAAGTCCTGTATGTTGTGGCACCTGTATAGCTGTCGACTAAAAGGGCCTGGCTGCAATAATCTTGCAGTGTCGTGAAGATTTATGCACTTATCAATTGCAACACTGACACTTCCTAGACCTGGGGATGGTCGGGTCTTGCCCAGGAACTTTATTTTTGAAACTGTTAAATCCCCAGGCAGAGCCTGGCCATATCCATGCTGGGTTGGGTTGATCAAGGGTAAATCCCCTGCCAAGTCCCCACTGTCAGCTAGGCACTATGCATACCACCAGTTAAAGATCCGCCAGACTACCCTGGCCTTCGGATCCAGATGGAGTGAAATGTTAGCACACTCAAGTCTCGGCCTGGGTGAGGACAGAATGACTATGAAATCTGTCCCGAGTCAAATCCCATCCCTGGGTCTAGGCCAGGGTTGAGGTTGCAATTGGTAAGTAGCCAAAGTGCATAAGTTTACCTCAATTATAACAGCCTGCTGCATGTCTTCTTCTTTGCATACTCCCAGTAGTTCCACTTGCCCTCCTCTATGCTGAACAGTGGCTCATCATATTCATTAATCATAAGCTATAAAGTTGTGAAGTTCCTCTGCTACACTTATGAGCTAGGCATATGTCCAACACCGTCAACTTCATTGTTACTGCAGAGCACTAACGTTACACACATCAACAGCCCGTTTGATAGAATATTTTCTTACTCATACATTGTCTTTGCAGTGTTTACGAAATAACGTTGTTGTTAGATCTCGTAGTATATACTTATACTGTAAGCGTCATTGCCTTCTCTGCGCTTCGTGTAACTCAACCGCTAAAGGTGGTCGATCGATAAATTTACTTCTTAAATCCTGCCGGTAATCAAACTCCAACGTCTTCTTGGTGTCCCATACATTAATAATGACACTTTTTCAATCCCTGGGAATGTCTTTGGAAATAATTTGAAATATGTTATTGCAAAGAAAATAGTCGCTTCATCGGTACGGAAAGGGCTCTACATTTGTCTACTGCTAGCACTGCTGGCTGACAAATATGAATGACAAGGTCATGTGACCTAATATATGTTTATTCATATCACAATTTACAGACTACCAACTTTGATTGGACTAGATATTGAGAAACTACTACATATTATTCATCCTTAATGAAGGATGAATAAAATAAAGGAATAACATAAAAATTATGACTTCATAGAAACAGATTGTGCCAAGTCTCTCGTTGGGAAGCGATACCTTTATAGACCGATAGAGGGCGTATTAGAAAAACAGGCAAGTACGGTATGCTGTACTTAGCTGAAGTACTGGATTTGGGTAGAGGTAGTGTTGTCAGCTCCCCGAGGAACACTCACGATGGACTTGGCCAAGTACCTGCAGAAAATCAGATTCAGCTTTGTGATGTGTGTATGGCCAGGGAGGTGTTAGGCTGGAGACACAACAGCCCTATCTGTCACATGATAGGTACTTCAAAAATAGTAATTCCCATTCATGCATCAAACTTTGATTGACAGTTCTCTTTGTTCCTATTGTTAAGCCTTGTTGACCTGTCCCATGCTTAAGAGGATTTGCCTCTTTCACACCCAAGTAATCCTGAAACAATTGTTTTTGTTAAAAGATGCTTTGAAATGAGGTTTGTTACCGACAGGTTTCAAACTCTAATCAAAAGTTTTAGCTAAATGACTGTCAGTGAAAGTTAAAATAGTTTACTTTCTTTGTTTTGCAACAAATTCTATGAGTCGTCTGCTATAGGCTTTGTTAAAGGCTAAATCATTTTACCCAATTTTCACAACTTTCCGCATAACTTCTAAACACACTCGAAATATATATAGCGTTAAAATTCTCCAAAGAAATAAACAGCACTTACATTTACTGCAACGAATACAGACGAAAGTGTAAAATTTCATATGTTTTCATGACGGCTGGCAACGAAAAGTTAAAGAGATACAACGTAAGGGCATGCCCTCTCACTGGAATTTTGACAATGTATCACTGATCCTAGTTGGTCTAGATATTAAGATAAAATATTTGGGAACAAAAGGAAGATTATTGTTGGCAACAAACATTGCCTCAAAGAGTCAATGTTAGAGTCTCCAGCCTAATACCTCCCTGGTATGGCAAACAAAATTGAAACTGATTGTGTATGCATGTCACCCACAGGCACAAATCAGTGTGAGCTTGTAAACGATACCTTGTCGGGTACAGGCCGCTCACAAGAGCTGAGGCCTCGCACGTCTTTCCTCGCTCACGCCGAGCTCGTAACTGGCGTAGCTTCCCAAAAATTCGGACACTGCAATGACCTCTGTCATGTGATATGCAAGAGCCTGCCCACGCTTGCGGCATTCACGTGCCGCGTGACATAAATGGCTAAAGGGGAATTCGGACCATTTCCTTACAGGGAACAGTACTGTGTACCCTGTAAGGCATTGAATAAGGGTATGCCCTGTACTTGTAGTGTGTACACGCCAATTTATATGCGTGCATGAGCTTGTAAACGGTACCTTGCCGGGTACAGGCCACTCACGAGAGCTGAGGTCTCGCATGTCTTTCCTGGCTCACGCGGAGCTTGTAACTGGCGTAGCTACCCAAAAATTCGGACACTGCAGTGAGCTCTATAACGTGATATGCAAGAGCCTGCCTTCGCTTGCGGCATTCACGTGCCGCGTGACATAAATGGCTAAAGGGGAATTCAGACCATTTCCTTACGGGGAACGGTACTGTGTACCCTGTAAGGCATTGAATAAGGGTATGCCCTGTACTTGTAGTGTGTACACGCCAATTTATATGCTTGCATGAGCTTGTAAACGGTACCTTGCCGGGTACAGGCCGCTCACGAGAGCTGAGGTCTCGCATGTCTTTCCTGGCTCACGCGGAGCTCGTAACTGGCGTAGCTACCCAAAAATTCGGACACTGCAGTGAGCTCTATAACGTGATATGCAAGAGCCTGCCTACGCTTGCGGCATTCACGTGCCGCGTGACATAAATGGCTAAAGGGGAATTCAGACCATTTCCTTACGGGCAACGGTACTGTGTACCCTGTAAGGCATTGAATAAGGGTATGCCCTGTACTTGTAGTGTGTACACGCCAATGTATATGCTTGCATGAGCTTGTAAACGGTACCTTGCCGGGTACAGGCCGCTCACGAGAGCTGAGGCCTCGCATGTCTTTCCTGGCTCACGCAGAACTTGTAACTGGCGTAGCTACCCAAAAATTCGGACACTGCAATGAGCTCTGTCACGTGATATGCAAGAACCTGCCCTCGCTCGCGGCATTCACGTGCCGCATGACATAAACGGCTAAAGGGGAATTCGGACCATTTCCTTACGGGGAACAGTACTGTGTACCCCGTAAGGCATTGAATATGGGTATGCCCTGTGTGTGTATTTGTGTGTATGTTTGTGACACTTTGCTCGTTAACACGATATCTCAAGATAGGAATGTCTGACAGTTTTCAAACATGATACGTAGATGCGCAATATTGAGAGGAAGAATCCTATTGTTTGTGGCAGAGGTCAAAGGTCATCTGGGGTCACCAGAGGTCAAAGTCTGAAAATCTCTTTAACAGGATATCTCAAGTTAGGAAGTTTGGGTATGCTTCATATATAGTGTGATGATGCATTATAGTCAGGAGATGGTCCCTATTGTTTATCACAGGGGTTAAAGGTTATCTGGGGTCACAGGGGGTCAAAGTCTGAAAATCTCGTTAACATGATATCTCAAGATAGGAAGCTTGGGTAGATTTCATATTTGGTATGTTGATGCGTTATAGTCAGGAGATGGTCCTGATTGTTTTGTCACGAAGGTCAAAGGTCATTTGGGGTCACCAGGGGTCAAAGTCTGAAAATCTTGTTGACCTGATATCTCAAGATCAGAAACTTGGATAGATTTCATATTTGGTGTGTTGATGTGTAATGGTCAGGAGATGGTCCCTATTGTTTTGCACGGAGGTCAAAGGTCATCTGGGGTCACCTGGGGTCAAAGTCTGAATATCTGGTAAACATGATATCTCAAGGTAGGAAACTTGAATAGATATTATATTTGGGTTGTGGATGGGTTATGGTTAGGAGATGTACCCTATTGTTTTTGGTGGAGGTCAAAGGTCATCTGAGGTCATGGGGATCAAAGTGTAAAAATCTTGTCAACACAATATCTCAAGAAAGGAAACTTGAATAGATATGGTATGTGGATGGGTCATGGTCAGGAAATGGTCCCTGTAGTGTTTGGTGGAGGTCAAAGGTCATCTGGGGTCCCCAGTGATCAATGTCTGAAAATCTCAAAACATGATTTCTCAAGATAGAAAACTGGGATAGATTTCATATTTGCTATGTTGATGGGTTATGGTCAGGAGATGGTGTCTATTGTTTTTGATGGAGGTTAAAGGTCATCTGGGGTCACCAGGATCAAGTCTGAAAATATTGTTAACACCATATCTCAAGATTGGAAACTTGGATAGATTTCATTTTGGTAAGTAGATGCATTATAGTCAGGAGATGGTCCCTATTGTTTTTGGCAGAGGTCAAAGGTCATATGGGGTCACCAGCAGTCAAAGTCTGAAAATCACGTTAAAGCGATATTTCAAGATGTTTATCTATCCATCTATGTATGGCTTTTGTGGAGGTCAAAAGGGCATCTGGAATAACAAAATCATTTTTTGAACATGCTGGTGTAACATTTGAGTGAGATGGTGTATGATGGCAAATTGGAAACAGTATATTTATGTATCATCTAAACCTCAATGCATTTTTGCATTCTGGTTGTACTTTTCATTGGTGAGAGTGAATGGCCATTTTCCATGAAAGCCATGGTGGTGTATTTCAAAATCAGAGCTCTCTGTCCCTTTAATCTGTCACCATTCATCACTGGACTGTTTAGAGGAGCTTCTTTATTGTTCAGTATTTTACAGATATTTCACTCTTGGCAAGGTTATACTGAAAATTTTAAAAATGGAACATTGTGCTTGGTGCTAAGCATATGCAATGGAATGTGGAAAACAAGCATAGTGAGCCACAACTGGGAAAATGGCTGTGGCTGGCCCAACTTACTGTACAACCAGTTGGTTAGAAACTATAGTCATGAAACCTCATCTACCTGTCTACAGTATACAGTATATGACCTCTTTAGCCATCTTATCTCTTTAGATGAAGGAGTAAATGTGAAGATTGCTGATTTGCTATGGCATGAACTCTTTCATTATTGAGAAAATTGATATTTTTTATTTATCTTATCATCCATACAGATATTTGGTGATGGGGTTCTCAAGTGATGTGGCTGGTGTGCTGACTGCCATTGGCAGAGAAGTTAAAGATGAAGATTTAGACATAATGTTGGCATCCTGCAGACTTCAAGAAGCAATAACACAAAAAGATAAGGACAACATTACTGATTTCAATGGACTTGTGGAGAAGTTGTTTCAGCGTTGTGTTATTGAAGCCAGCAATGTTGATGAGCTTATCAAATTATTAGAACAAGCAGGCAGAAATGACTTAGCTGCTAGGCTAAGGATGACTACTGCCATAAACAGTCATGAGTCTCTTTTAGAAACAGACAGAAGAAACAATAATCTAGGTGAGCTTTATTTAATTTTGATTGAAACTGGAACTGACACTGTACAGTATCAAAATTTGTTTTGAATGTGAAACAGTGCACTGGACAGTGATTTGTGTTTCCCTTTTTGGTTTCGATGAAAAGAGAAACCTATGCATTCATGATGGCGTGTGTTTGTATGTATGTGTGTATGTGCGTGTGTATGTTTGTGTGTGTGTATGTGTGGATGTGTGTGTGTGTATGTGTGTGTGTTTGTGACACTTTGCTTGTTTACACGATATCTTGAGAAGGGAAGATCTGACAGTTCTCAAACTTGGTACACAGATACCCCATACTGAGAGGAAGAACCCTTTATATTTTGGTTGAGGTCAAAGGTCATCTGGGGTCACAGGGGGTCAAAAACCAAAATCCTTGTTTACACAATATCTCAAGACAGGAAACTTGGATTAATTTCAAACTTGATATGTTGATGCGTTATGATGTAAGGAAGAACCCTATTGATTTTGGTGGAGGTCAAAGGTCATTTGGGGTCACGTGGGGTCAAACCTCGAAATCCTTGTTTACACGATATCTCACAGTAGAAAACTTGGATTAATTTCAAACTTGATATGTTGATGTGTTAGCATGTGAGGAAGAAGCCTATTGATTTTGGTGGAGGTCAAAGGTCATTTGGGGTCACATGGGGTCAAACCCTGAAATCCTTGTTTACACGATATCTCATGGTAGGAAACTTGGATCAATTTCATACTTGATATGTTGATGCGTTATGATGTAAGGAAGAACCCTAGTGATTTTGGTAGAGGTCAAAGGTCATTTGGGGTCACGTGGGGTCAAACCCCGAAGTCCTTGTTTACAGGATATCCCATGGTAGAAAACTTGGATTAATTTCCAACTTGATATGTTGATGCGTTATGATGTAAGAAAGAACCCTATTGATTTTGGTGGAGGTCAAAGGTCATTTGGGGTCACATGGGGTCAAACCCTGAAATCCTTGTTTACATGATATCTCATGGTAGAGAACTTGGATCAATTTCATACTTGATATGTTGATGTGTTATGATGTAAGATAGAACCCGATGTATTTTTGTGGAGGTCAAAGGTCATTTGGGGTCACATGGGGTCAAAACTTGAAATCCTTGTTTACGTGATACATTATGGTAGGAAACATGGATTCATTTCAATCTTGACAGGCTGATGCGTTATGATGTAAGAAAGAAGCCAATTTATTTTCGTGAAGGTCAAAGGTCATTTGGGGTCACATGGGGTCAAAACCTGAAATCCTTGTTTACATGATACATTATGGTAGGAAACTTGGATTCATTTCAAACTTGATATGTTGATGCGTTATGATGTAAGAAATAACCCAATAAATTTGGGTGGAGGTCAAAGGTCATTTGGGGTCACATGGGGTCAAACTCTGAACTTCTTGTTTACACTATATCTCAAGGGAGGAAGCTTGGATTGATTTCAAACTTGATATGTTGATGCGTTATGATGGGAGGAAGAACCCTATTGATTTTGGTAGAGGTCAAAGGTCATTTGGGGTCATAGGGGTCAAACTCAGAAAACGTTGTTTAGGATAGCTCAAGGTATGAAAGGTGGATGGATTTCAAAATTAGTATGTAAATGAATTATGGTGAGAAGATGGTCTGTATAAGGTTATTTTTGTGGAGGTGAAGGACATCTGAGGTCATGATCGGTCAAACTTTGAAAAACTTGTCAAAATGGGATATCTCAAGGTAGGAAACTTGGATGGATTTCCCAATTAGTATGTGGATGTGTTATGGTGATTTGAAAGTACTGTACCTGTTGTTTTTGGTGGAGGTCAATGGTCATCTGGTATCACCTGGCATCAAACTCTGAAAACCTTGTTTGCAGAATATCTTAAGGCACAGTATGAAAGAAAAACCAGTCACTTACAGGTGGAGACAAAGGCTATTTTGGGTCACCAGTTGTTACAAGAAATGTAGCATTTTATTGAAAAGAGCATGTATGTATCATCGAAACCTCAATGCATTTTTGCATTCTGGTTAATAAAAATTTTATTGACTTCCAATTTTGCTTTTAAAAAAGAAGTGTTTCAAAACCTTCAAAAATTTTGTATTTTTATGTATTTGTGATGCTTGTGCCTGACAGATCAAGTCATTCTGTAACAATGGGATTGCAATCTCTCTTTTTAGTAATTTTTGCAGGATAGCAGTGAAATGCAAAAATGGTTTGATCGGGACAAATCTACCTTGTTAATTGAGTTGAAAAATAACTTGAGATTGGCTGTATTTCAGCCCTGCCAGATTCAGTGAAAATACTGTAAAGGGTCACTGAGATCGCCGAAGGTGCTAGTTTGAAAACCAGAATAATACTTCAAAATTTTGCCATTTAGTGAGCTATAAAAGGATTGGATTTGGATCCAATTTTTGTGATGTTTTGTAAAAATCTTTTCCTTCTGTGGTCGCATGGAGCCAAAAATTTGCCAGCTTGTGAAAATGAATGAGTCGTACACCAGGACTATGGAAATTAAATTCATGCTAATTATTTGGTGACATCCCATCAATAGACAGATTTTATCAGACTAACCTGTCTAATAAAAAATGTATGCCCATCTGACATCACAAAAAATCAGTTAACATTTTACTTTGTTAGGGATCAGATGCAAATAATTGTTTACAGTGGCTGAAAATTTTTTGGCTTTTTGGGACCAGAAATGGAGAAGGTTCTAACAAAGACCCCAAAATATCAGATTGGAATCTGATCCGAAATTGTTGTAGTGTGACCGCCCCTTAAAACCTCTGTGAGAACATTGCCTGACCTTTCAAAGGAATTGGTAGAATTGTTGCTTTACAGTTACTCTATGTCTGTCATGTATGAACATTTATGTTCAAGTCCTAGTTATTGTTAGTACTACAGTCCCTTGGCAATGTGCAGTAAACACATGTATTTTTATTTCAAGACAACATGTATTGAAATATTGTTACACTAGCCAGTGGATGAAATTTTTTTACAGCAAGGGAATGTAACTTGATCAGTGGTCAGTGTCTGAGAGAATTTGAGGGCATGCTCTTTGGCTTGGAGGCAGAAGACATTGGATTTTTCACATTAAAAAAGTGATGGTTGCTAAGTATTGCTAACTTATTTTGGCAAATTTTTGATTCCTTGCGGTAGCAAAGGAACCTATGTAGTCAGGTTGGCGTGTGTGTGTGTGTGTGTGTGTGACACTTGCTTCGGTACGCTCTAACTCAACAAGGGAAGGTTGGATGGAACTTATATTTGGTACATAGATTCGTCATAGGGAGAAGGTGTGCCCTATCATTTTTGGTGGAGGTCAAAGGTCATGTGGGGTCACCAGGGGTCAAAAACTAAAACCCTTCTCAACAGGATATTTCTAGTTAGGAAACTTGGATAGATGTCATACTTGGTGTGTGGATGTGTTATGGTGTAAGGATGAAATTGGATATATTCGGTGAAGGTCAAGGGGTCATATGAGGTCACCAGGGGTGGAACACTGAAAAACGTTTTAACACAGTATTTTAAGGTAGAAAGGACAGATTTCAAATCAATCTGTGTGTGGTTAAGGTCAAAGGTCATCAAGGTCACTGGAGGTCAACTGCTGGAAATGTTATTTAGAAAATCTTGTAAGCTAGATAAAGATAGTTTCAATAGATTTTTTATCTCACCTGGTTTTGCATGCTTACGCACCCAAACACCTTAGAAATTTGTCCTTTATGTTCGTTCAGTGATGATTCCTTCGGGTTGTACACATATTTTGGATCATTCAAAGTTGTAAGAGGGCAATAACTGAAATCTGTAGATTTCACTGAGCACAGGTCACTCTGCATTAAACTGGTCTCTCTGCCAGTGGAAGCAATGCATGGATTCTACAATATGTCTGTTTAATACTGCTGTGCTCTGTGGGGTAACCTTATCCTCATTCTTTTATCACACTTCATTAATCACTTGCTTTCTGATTGACTGCTGAATAAACCCTGTTTTCTGCGTAGAGGTAGCAAGCAGGACAAGTGGTAGATTGTTTTAAAGCAACAGCAAGTTTTATTTGAGAGCAGGTAAAAATAACTTCTGAGAGAAATACAAGGGGTGTTTTTCTCTCTCTGACCACATTGGGTATCATTTATTGGTGATAATATCAAATCTGATTACAAGCATAAATACATATGGAAATGAGGTAGTGTTTTTGAAGGATCACCAAGCATTACAAAAGTTGAATGTCAGTAAGGCCACAGAAATTTAATTTTTGATTTCATGTAAAATTAGTACTAAAATACCCCTTGTGAAGATGTTACAAACATTGAGTATTAACTTTTGCTTAGCTCTATTTCACAGACTGGCTGTACAGTTCTTATAATATACAGCAAGGAACCACAGTGCCCATTGGGCTCTTGTTTGGTAAAACTCTTCAGTCGTCATGGAAGCTTCAAGGAAGCTGTTATTTTTTTGCACACAGCAGTTTGGTTTCTTGGCACAGATACCTATTGAGTGAAAACGTTTACATTTTGTAGTTAAACTTTCAGATGTAAGAGGCTTGGTTTCACACCTCTGCTAAATCAAGCATGAAGTAACTGTAAGATAATCTTGCTACATCTGACAATAAATAAAGGCTTTATGAGCAGATTTTTGCTGAGTAGTTATCTTGAGAGTATCGAGCTTATTTATAATTTATCAAGTAAGAGTGTTGTGCACAAAATATGTCCAGGAAGCATGATCAAAGTGTTTCTATGTTGTGATGAAAAAATTAACCCCTCAAGAGTTGATTGAAGTGTATGAGGATCTGTAACATACCGTATTACAAGGGTGATGTTTGTACCCACTTGTTAGTCAGTGTAACAATGCAAACACTCAAGATATCAGCAGAGAAATAGCTCTCACTCTTCAGAAGTTGTGAAATACCAAAATACTATGAAGAGTGATTTTAGAGAAAGTAGCACTTGTGGAATGCAGAAGGAAAAGAGCTATGATTGGACTGTTTGATTTAATAGAAGATGTCACTGATCAGTCCATCTACCTGGTTTCAGTATGGTGCACAATGATTACGTACCTCTCGTAGTGTTACAGTATTACTGTCAAATTGTTCTCTATGCATTTGATGATTTTTGAGCATGAAATACATCAGAATATTAACAACACATGCATGATCTTTTAATGCAAAGCACTAAAGGAGGACTGTATTTACATCAAATATCATCAGCAACAATGTGGAAACTATGTCTCCTTAACAATCACATCTATTGAGATTCTGCAGCATCGCTGCTCCAGTTTAGGCCAAACCTAGTAAAAGTAACTTGACTTCAATGCAATGATTTACATGGTTGAGGGAGATGTTAGAGAAGGAGATACAATGAACAAATTTTTCAGGCAGTGTGTGTATTGAAAAGCTTTGTGATGCCACTATTTGATTGATACAGTAGGTCTGTGTGTTTCTGTTGTTAAAATTCTTGTGACTAAACCCATATCCCTAAGCAAAGGCTATTGTCTGCATAGTTCCAGTTGCGGCTTGCTTCTGCCAGTGACAGAGTTAATTATTTTCAAATAGAATGACTGGAAGAAAACATTTTTTAACACCCGTCTCCAGTTGTGCCCCTACAATTTAATTTTGTCATTGGATGGAATCATTGTTCATATCTACTGTTTACATTTCTCTTAGATTTAAACAATTTTTTTGAATCAAACAAAATTGTTAACATAATTTGTCGAGAATCTTTGATGACCGCAAATGAAATCATACATTATGTCTTGCACACTGTCAAATGACATGCATTTCACAATTTCATGGGATGGCTGGCAACAAAATGTTAATGAGTATAGAGTAAGGAATGTGTGTCATCAGAAATTTGATAATGTGTTACTAATCCTAGATGATGAAAGCATTGTGATAAGAATTTTATGAGATAAAAGTAATAACCATCAGAAATAAACATTGTCTCAAAGAGACTATAGAACATTGTTTCTCCTTCTCTAGCATCTCCCTGCTTGATATCAGTAGTACCACAGATGGAGTTATGACGTGTTGATTATTGCCAAGTTCCAATATCACCAGTATTGGCTTAACACTTTTTGATGATTCCAATTTTAATTTCTTATTTTACAAGCAAGCATGCAACATTCATTAGAAATAAGAGTCTTTAAATGGCTTGCAGTAGTTAATGGACAATGCTCGGTTCTCACTCAAACAGTCCCCAGTTCCATGTCAAACATATTTTTAAGTTTTTGATTCCTTGCCGAAGGCAGGCAAGGAATCTATGCGATGGAGATGTCGTGTGTGTGTGTGTATGTGTGTGTGTGACGCCTGTTTGTAAACATGATATCTCAAGAAGGGTAACTCCCAGGGATCTCAAACTTGGCATGTAGATTGACCACATTGAGTAGATGGTCCCTAATCTTTTTGGTAGAGGTCAATGGTCATTTGGGGTCACCAGAGGTCAAATTGTAAAAACCTTGGAAATTGCTTGTGAACACGATATCTCCAGAAGGAAAAATGTGAGCAATCTCATACGTACCATGTTGATTGCCCATACTGAGTAGATGGTCCCTATTGTTTTTTATGGAGGTCAAAGGTCATTTGGGGTCACCAGAGATAAAAAGGTCAAAACCTTGTAAACACTGTATCTCAAGAAGGGCAAACGTGAGGGATCTCATACATAGTATGTGGATTGCCCATATTAAGTAGATGATCACCAATGTTTTGGCAGAGGTCAAAGGTCATTTGGGGTCATCAGAGATGAAAAGCTCAAAAACTTGCAAATGCCATATGTCAAGAAAGGCAACTGCCAGGAATCTCATACTTACCAAGTGGATTGTCCATATTGAGTAGATGACCCCTATTTTTTTTATTGGATGTCAAAGGTCATTTGGGGTCATCAGAGTTCAAAACTTCTAAACCTTGCAAACACTACATTGCAAAAGAGTATACAACTGTTGAAGTTAATATCTATGAGCGGATAGCTAGGTGAAAGGGAAAGAATAATTTGGCATGGGTAATGTAATAGGCATAGGTATAGAATTTTTGGGGAACAGTTTGTTAACTTCACTATGTAAATTCTTTAGTGAGGTAATTTTGAAAATGTATTTGTAAAGTACTGAAGCAACTCATAGGAAGAAGATCTTAAGTGCACAAACTTGAAAGGATATCACATGGTAGTTACTGTACAGTATGTTGATTCTGGCATGAAATTGTGCCCTGTTATTTCATTAAGTTCCAAGTATTAATACATGCACAAGTGGGCAGAGCAAAATTAAAAATCTTAAAAGGCAAAATCTGTTCATCAGGCTGACATACATGCTTCAATGCTCATGGGTATGCTGATTTTGCAGCCACAAGTAAATAGGTTTTCATGAAACTGATTTTCCACTTTTAAATGAAAGTTCCTAGTAGAGTGTGGAACATGTGAGTTTAAACAGTCTGTGTGAGGGTCATTTGGGGACATAGTCTGAAAATATTTGAAGATGCTTCTATGCACACTAGGTAGATGACTGATGTGGAACTTCTTAATTGTAAACTTTGAACAGAGAGTACTTCATGTGATGTACAAGAATCTCTTTTATGACATTCTAACATTGCTTTTTCAATAACCTAAAAGAAAACCTGAAGAAAACATAAAATTTAATGGCAAAAATTGCAAATAGTTGGCAAACCTTGTGCCTACTATCCTCATGAGGACATGTGCATGCAAGCATGCATGAATTGGAAATGGGAATTGATTAATTAGATATACCACAGTTAATTAGTTTTACAAAAAGAACCAAATTTATACTGATCATTTGGTATCAAATACCCTTCAGTGCACATGAACTGTCATTGCCTAATAGAGTGAATCAAATTGTACTGACCCATTCTTTTCCATTTGGTCACAGTTATGTGGCATAATTTTTCACAGTAGACTGCCAGTTATCCCCACAGTGTCCTGAAGGATTTCCTCATACAAACATACTGTACAGCTCAATTGACTTAAGCTTTTTACTCTGTAAGTGGTGTTAATTGACTCTTATACACCCTCTGAAGAAAGCTTATTTTTATCTCATTACATAACAAGCATGACAGCCCATTGTTTGTACATACCCCTATTTCCTACCATTCCCTGCAGGCATTCAGTCCTTTTTTTGTGGTCATGGTCAAAGTGTCAGACCTCCATGAAAGTCACACCTCTGCTAAATCAAGCATAAAATAACTGTCCACATATTATCTTGTCTCATCTAACCACAAATAAGTTGTTTGCCTAGCGATTGACTGGAGATGGAGAAGTTCATGTGTACACTTGATCAAGTTTCTAAACTGAAAGTCATCCTAGAAAATACTAATACTAAATCCTTAGAAATACTGTAGCTTGACACCCTTCAGAAATAGTGTCCTTTTCATAGAAGCTGGTGGAATTGAGCAAATAGTATGTTTGTAATAAGATTTTTGTTGAACACAACTTTAAACATTGGTGTCTATAGATCTAGATTGGTGTTTCTGCTTTACAGTTTCAATATGCTCTACAGTGATTATTTATCACTTAGTTTCATTCTAGAATTGGTTTTAAATTTTTGATAGCATAAAATGTATCAGCATACTACTTGCCTTATCTCTGCAAATATCTGGATACAACCACATCAAAAAAGAAACCCCTGTATGAAGGGTTATACTTTTGTCAAATATCATCACCAAGTGGGAAGTTTTGTCTCACATTTCATTTTTATCCATGTCACTACCCCCCTCCCCCAACCAAAAAAAAAGTGTACCATTAAGCTTAATGCATAGAACCATTGCTTCAAGATTACCCTTAATGACACTTTTCAAAAGTATTCAGATTTTTTTTTTGCATTGTCGCTGTCATTTAAAAGTAGTTCAGGTTATAAGAGCAAGCATAATGTTTTATACTGTGTATCAAACAAGGAAAACTTGTGTGTTATACTGCTGTACCTACAGTATAAGTAGACAAAAGGCAAATTAAGAGTCTTGTTAAATTATGGATCAATAGGGATATCAGCTTTTGTTAATTTGCAAGGATACCATAGACAGTGGGTGGAGCATTTCCCCCATGAAGCAAAAATTGCTGCCACTAGTAGCCAAGGTTACACATCTGTGTTCAGATGTCTCTTTGATCCAATGCATGTAGGAGAGTGTTTGGATGAGGGCTTTTTTTAACACTAACCTCAATGCAGACTTTTTGAAACATAGAAGCATTGGAACAGAGATTTCAGAATGGAGAGCTGTCCCCATTATCCAAACTTTTGATTAAAATGGTTAAAAATAACACTTTATCAAGTTATGAGACAAAACATAGTTTTGAAGAAATTCCTCTTGTTTGTGGAGATAAAAGGTTTGGGGTGACAAAAGATAAAACCTTGTATACATAATATTTTTAGGGGGAAAACTGTGAGGGATCTCATACCATGGAGGTAGTACTTCCATGCTCATACTGTACTAAGCTTTTGGATTGCTCATGTTGATGGATGTGTTGGTGAGGTGATCACTGTTGTTTTAAATGTGGTCGAAAGGTCATTTTGGGTCACATGAGGTCAAAAAGTTTTGGCCCTACTAGTATGATATCTCAATTAAGTAGGATAATTGTATGGGATCTCATGCATGTCATGTTTGTTTCTGTGTTTGATATGATATATCATATGGCAAGGAATCACTAAGCTTGTTGGCTTTCTAGTTTTATATTGGATTCATGAAAGAGTTTAAAGGTCAGTTAAGGTCTACAAATATTAAAACATGAAACCTTAAAAAAAAATGACCAATTTGAGCGATAAACCTCTGTACAACAAACCATCTCTTTTAAGTGAAGAATCACTATGAAGCCTTTGAGGTTCTGATTACCCTCACATATCCTATCAAACTATTGTTGAAGCTAAGGCTGTAAACGTGTAGTGATTAATGGCTAAACGATCGCATGTGGAATAAACGTTTAGTACAAAGCTACAAGCAATTTATCGCAAAACCTGATTTTTACATTTTTTTTATCCATTTGCATACTTGATCCCTGGTTTTCGTTAAATGGGACATTCTGGACATATTTGAACCTTGTAGGCTTCAAAGTTTCAGAATAATTTGATTTTACCATGCAAGAAAACAACTATTATTACTTCTGCATTACATTCAGTGCATCAATCACTACATACTGAAATTATTGTTTTTTGTGATAAGGTAATCGCGATTAATCGCTAAATGATCGCAAATTTTTGAGGTTAAACATTTAGTTATTTTGCTAAATGTTCACAGCCCTAGTTGAGGCATTCATACCTTTGCCAAGACAAGCACATGCAATGAAATCTTTTCTTTTATACTTATTAGGTCAAAGTACATCCATGCCAGTAGTTGGTGAACTGAGGAACTTCCTGCTCCAGGCATATCACCTGGTCTATAATTTTGACCCAACCTCTCAGTATGAAACAGTTGATGTGGATGACATCTTTCAACCTCTACAGCTTTCCATCAAGAAAGGTGACACTTCTGGAGATGGATTGAGGCAGCCTTTAGAGAATTACAGACAACTATTCAAGATTGAGGGCAAGAACCATGTGCTTCTTAAAGGAAATATAGCATGTGGTAAAACAACCCTTTTAAGGAAGATAGTGAAAGATTGGGCCAGTGGTACACTTAAACGTTTTAAAATTTTGTTTCTTTTGTCAGTTGCAGCCTTGACACCTGAGTGTACCCTAGGAGAAGCTGTAATTAATAGCGGTCTTCTGCCAAAAGATTGTTATATTACAGCTGACCAGATTGACTCTGTAGCACGTACTTTGAAAGATGAGGTAGTAATATTGCTTGATGGATTTGAGGAATATCAAAGCCATTCCAAGGCAGTATGTCCTACAGAAGTTCATCCTAGGAGGCATTCAAGGAACATGGGTACTTCAAAGTCATTGCACATCGGAGATATAATTCTGTATCAACAGCTGCGAGATGCTTTTGTTATTGTTGCTACAAGGCCTTTGGGAGCTCAAAATTTCTGTTCTGACTTTAAAAATTCTTGCCGAGCTTATCAGTACGTGGAAGTGATGGGATTCTCAGAAGACACTGTTGATGTCTTTGTGCAACAATTTTTCAATGAAAAAAAATCTTCATCAGAAAGTCTTCTGACTTACCTAGGTAACAATGATTTGAAAGAAATGGTGTGCTCCCCTTCTTTGCTCAGAATGCTATGTCAGTATTGGGACAATAATCAAGATACTCAGAATCCACCAGAAATGATAAACTCACTGTTCCATAACATGCTCTGTGGTCTTCACAATCATAATAGTAGGAGAGAAAGTATATCCTCTAATGCATCTGTTTCAGACTCTCCCAGGTGTGAATGCCCTTTCAAGGATATGGTGCTCCTTTTAGGAGAAGCTGGGTGTGATGTTCTCAAGAAACAAGTTGAAGTCTTTCCACTTTCACAACTAGAGAGGTTCGGTTCCAATGATGATGCTAAAGCAGAGTTGATTCCTAAATGTTTTAAACAGGGCTTGCTCAAGTATGAAGATGCCCTCAAGCCGATAAGAAAAAGAAGATCCACAGCATTAGTTGATGAAAGAATTGAGAGTTTGGGGGCTGAACCTTGTTTGGAGGATGCATCATGCAGTGAAGAGGATGAAGACAGATGGATCAGCCATCCTCATGGAGCTGAATCATCAGAGAGAAAGCTGGTATGCTTTCACAGCAACCATATCCTTTGGTACTGTGTGGGATGTTATCTCAGAGAATTAGCAAAGAAAAACTTCAGCTCTTTTGAAAAAAAAATGAAAAAGTTAATGCAACCTTACAAAGGAGTGTTTGAGAAAAAATATGTTTTGCTTTTCTGCTTTGGTCTCATTGATGATAATAACAAGGCTCTCAATATCAGAATTGGCCAGTTTATCTTGAAGCTTCTCTTAAAAGAGTTCCAGAAAATGTTGGAAGAGGTCCGTGCAAAGGAAGAGAATTCTACAGAAATGAAAGTTTTTGGCATCACTTCACAGTTTACCAAATTGTGCCTTCACTGTAACTATGAAGCTCAAGTAAGTGGTGCTCTGAATGAAACTTTGTCAGAATGTTTTATGGGTGGAAAGATTTGTTTGGTTGGAGTATCTGAGTATACAACCAGGGCCTTGGCATATTTCCTGAAACACAGTAAAACTTGTGAGGTAGGTATCAGCATCCACATGCATTATCTATATTTAATTTTGTTTCATTTTCCTGTTTGTATTGTACGGGGAGATAAGATGTTGTACTTAACCTAACATCAGAAATGTGAAGAAGTACAGCAAAATGTGTTTGTCATCTAAACCAAGGTTAATGCTATGTGGCAGGAATTAGTATAATTAAATGCAAGTCCACATCACTTCTGTCACTCTAATCCCTATGTATCCACAGTTGTGTATTTAAAAATGCACCTTGTTGGCTGAAACAGTTCCCTTCATAGGTCCACCTTTAGAGAAGGCACCCCAGGGTGAGACAGACACTTTTACTTCCCCTGCCCCCTGCTCTAGTGAGTTCAAAGATCAGATGGTTGAAGACATTATATTTGGCTTTACTTTGAAGATACAGCATTTCAATGACACAAAACTTCACTCATAAAAAAGTATTCATTCTACCAAAATTTTTGGTTTTCAGGTTTAAGTCAAGTTATGGAAGGTGAAATCAGAAACTTTTGTGTCAAAAGTACCAGTCATGTCGACAGGCATGCTCCAAATTCATCGGAAAGGTGTCCCAGGGGAAGAACTTTTGTCTTCTTGGCAACCAGAAGGAAAAGTCAAAGGTGTGGATAATAGAGATTTGATTTCCATATGTATGAGGTGGTCATTGGTAGTGTGAGTCAATATTTGAAAGACATCTGCTTCATCTGCTGAGATTTGCAATTTACAGTCTTGAATTGCTCTCTTGGTTCCTTTTTGAGTCCTTGCCGAAGGCAGGCAAGGAATCTATGTGATGGTGATGTCGTGTGTGTGTTAATATGTGTGTGTGTAAGTATGTGTGTGATGCCAGCTTGTAAACACGATATCTCAAGAAGGGTAACTCTGAGAGATCTCAAACTTGGCATGTAGATTGCCCACATTGAGTAGAAAACACCTATTGTTTTTGGTGGAGGTCAAAGGTCATTTGAGGTCACCAGGGGTCAAATGGTAAACACCTTGGAAATTGCTTGTAAACATGATATCTGCAGAAGGAAAAATGTGAGTGATCACTAACTTACCATGCGGATTGCCCATATTGAGTAAATGATCCCTATTGTTTTTGGTGAAGTTCAAAGGTCATTTGGGGTCACCAGAGGTAAAAAAGGTCCAAACCTTGTAAACACTGTATCTCAAGAAGGGTAACTGTGAGGGCTCTTATATATAGCATGTGGATTGTCCATGTTAAGGAGATGATCCCTATTGTTTTTGGTGGAGGTCAAAGGTTATCTGGGGTCACCAGAGGTCAAAACATCAAAACTTTGTGAACAGTATATCTCAAGAAGGGTAACTGTGAGGGATCTCATACTTAGCATGTTGATTGTCCATATTAAGTAGATGATCCCTATTGTTTTTAATGGAGGTCAAAGGTCATTAAGGGTCATCAGAGGTTAAACCTTGCACATACTATATCTCATAAAGGGTAACTATTAGGGTTAATATTCATTACTGCATAGGGTTAAAAGTTTTGAATGGCATGGGTAATGTAAGATGCATCTGGTAAGCTTTTGGAATTTCCTTCATTATGTAAATGATCAAGTTGGGTAATTTCAAAATATGTACTGAAGCAATCTCACTGTATTAAGGATGTCTAAAGTGCATAAAAGGGCATTTGGTACAGTATTTATGTTGATTTTGGTTTGAAATTTTGCCCTATAACATTTAGTGCCAGCATTAATATGCATAACAGTAAGTGGGCAGAACAAAATCTGAAAAAGTTAAAAAGGAAAATACTGTTCATCGGGCTGACATGTTAGTTAATTTATCTTTGTCATAGGTACGCTGATTTAGCCATAAGTATCTCGGCCTGTAGATTTTCATGAAATATGTGAGTTAAACAAAGGCTGTATGAGGGTTATTTGGGGTCATAGTCTGAACATATTGGAGAAAGCTTCCATGCCCACAGAGCAGAGGAATTGTTCAGTGGGGAACTTCAAAAGTGTAAACTTTGAACAGATCAAGTGTTCTGTATGATGCCCAAAATTTCTTTCAGAGCATACAAACATTGTTTCTTCCATAACCCTAAAGGAAAAATGCAGATAACATTTAATTTAGTATCAAAGATTGTTAAAAGTTACAGACAAACCTTGTGCCACTGTCCACATAAGGACATGTAAGTGGGAACTAGATAATTGAATACACCACAGTAAATTAGTTTTATAAAAAGAACTAAGTAACTGATCTAGTGTTTGCACGGGTAACCCGGGTACCCGCCCGGCATCGTATTACCCGGTTCCAAATCTACTACCCGAATCTTAAAAAAATTCATGCAAAAGGATCATCCCATTTACGCCATTGCCCACGGTAATGGACTAAAATATTTTGCCAATTTGGTAAACATTCTCCGAGACTGAGAATGAAGAGAGCCCCTAGAAATTATGTGTAAGTTTGATAGTTGACTGTACTTCGTTTCTGAAGTTGAAATTTTTATCAGCGTGCCGCCCGATCCCGCTATCGTCACATAGTGGGTTACTTCTCACACATCACATGTATATCGCTTATAAACTTACTAGCAAGCAAGCTATCTGACAGCCGATTCAAAATCACATCGTACTGTTTCACGTAGACATAGCAAGACATACTGTATCACCCCCGCCCAGCTCACAAAGACAGTGCCCGTAACATTCAGCATGCTAGGTAAACTGAGCCTTGCATGTATATACGATCTTATTATCAATACAGTATGCCACCTCGAGTATAATCCTCGAATATTTCTTAATGGTTAAAGGTGTCAGTTTTACGCAAATTAACACTTTGCCGCTATCTGCAAAGTAAAACGACATCAATGTAATAACACCGTAAACATTCACGATTTTTTTTTTTTAAAATAGGCCAGTATATATTACATTATTTTGCCCCAAAATGTCGCTCGAGCAGACTACGAAGTTTATGTCTGAAAGTTATGTTACCGTGCCTGGATGTCAACACGAGGCTAGCTACGTAAGAACGTACATACCCCATTAGCGATAATTCCAACGCACATTCTTAAGTAGTATGAGGGAAGTTCACAAACATGACGTCGTTTGTTTACAATCAGTAATTTTTGACGTGAAAGAGAATACCATAATACAGGGCTCTGATTAGTTGATATTTTTAAATCAGGGGTTTAAAAGGAGAAGCGTCGAGCTCTTACTATGCTGGCTTTTCGAGTAGGAAAGCGTCCCAGAATTCAATATCAAATTGATATAGGCCTTGGGAAGTATAATTTTCTTATTTGACTGTTTTCTGTTACGTTTTTTTTTTACTTGTCATTTTGATCTAAAACAAAACGAGACGATTAAACCTTCTAACAAATCAAATGTTTTTGAACTGTGATCGCTATACCTATCCAATACAGATGTTAATGTTACCATGCATGTCTTATGGAGTATGCCTTACAAAATGCTCATATCTTTTAGTCACCGTATGTAACACCGGGTAACCCGGGTACCCGACGGGTATGGCCATCGGGTGCCCGGGTCCTAATTTTTAGTACCCGTGCAAACACTAAACTGATCATTTGGATCAAATACCCTTGAGCATGCTTGAACTGAGATTGCCTAATTGAATGAATCAAATTGTAACTGACCCACCAGAGTCTGTGAAAATTGCTGGTCACTGTTATCTTAAACCTAATTTATCACATTTGACTGCCACAGTGTGCTGAGGGGTTTTCTCATTGAATCATAGAGCTCAATGGATTTAAAGCAGGTTGTGCTGTTATTATTACGTTTCCAGTGTTCATCAAATGTACGGGCTGTACTCCATACAGATGTAAAAAGCTTTAAAAACAAATGTACCTCAGTCCTTTTTCCGAAAATGAGAAAAAATTCGAAAAATTTTCAAAAAGATTTCAACTGTTTTGAAGCGCTGTTCTACCTTATTATCTGGCTCTAGCTCCGCCCAATGAATTTGATGCATATTCAGAAGGTCATTTTGAGAAGAGGTCAAGCAAAGCGTAAACAAACAGACAGTAAAATTTCATTCAATTGATACATACGTTATTCGAACGGCGTTTCAATTGCGAACCCAGATTCAGTGACAAATCCCTATTCACTCGTTTCTGCTCCATCATTGAGTTTTTAATTTTGTCGCTGATTGTGCTAATCCGTCCCAAGTCTCAAGATAATGTTCACTTTCTCTTTGGTTTGATGCTAGAGCTAAAAGGCATTCAAAAAGAAACTTCTGGCTACAGTGAAACTAACTGTGAGTCTATTCTGTATTGAGAACGGTTGTGATAGAAGTCCTGTACTGCATGTACACGACATGTGTGATACATTGGCAATACGTACACTATTGTGTCAAAGGGTAAACAATATGGATAGGCATAATTTGACGTCATTCATTTCTTGCATTGTGATTGGTCAAATTGAGATAAGCGTTCTTTTGTCTTTGCATAAGAGTTTAGCCGAAAAAAGTTGATGAAGTTTCTTTATATCAAAATTAATGCTCTAATTGGTGAAATTTCACCGGAAAAAATCCTGTCGTGAATGATTTCTACCGGGTTGTTATCAAATGGAAGAGCAAGATTGAAGATTAACGATGAAGGTTATTTTTTCAATCAAACAGCATAACCTGCTTTAACCATTTCCTACCTGTCTAGAGATAGTGTCTGACACTTATTTAGCCCTCTCAGTAAGGCTTGTTTTTCAGAAAGTACTGTAGTACAGGTAATCAAAACAAGCATAATAGTATCTACTGTGTATCAAACAAAGGACACTTGACTTGTACTCTGTTATGTGGTGTTCCTACAAGCAGACAGTTTAAGGCAAACTACAAATCTTGTTTATAATTTCTGGATTGATAGGGTTCCCATTTTTTGTTGATTTTCAAGGACATCATAGTCATCATTGGGAAGGGCATTACACCAAAAAACAAATACAAAAGGACCACCACTAATAGCCAAGGTTACACCTTTCTGTTGAGATGTCTGTACTGTATGTTCTAATTTATGGATAACTGTGAGGACATGGGCGTCCGCAGGTATGGGCAAGGGGGCACTTGCCCCCCCCTGGAAAATCAAAAATTTGAAAAAACGTATAAAAATCAAAGCAAAAACCCAAATAAAATGTGTTTTCCAAGTTTCTATGAAAATAATAGGCTTTAGAAATGCCATTTCCAGCGATCTGGGAGGCATTTTGGGCTGAAATTTTTGCATGCTTTGTGTCAACTCATGGTAACTTGGAGGTTTTTCCCCTTCCTAGAAATTTTGCCCCCCCCCCCGACTTTTTTCTGTGGACACCCATGTGTGAGGATTAGGGCTCGTCGTAACGCTAACCTCAGTGCAGTCAACTTTTTGGATCATAGAGACATCATTATATAGAGAGCTATCCTCAATACCCAAAATTTTGATGTAAAGGAGCATGTTTCAAAATTTCTCTTGTTTGTGGACGTCAAAGGTTGGGGTCACAAAAGAGCAAAACCTTGAAGACATGACATTTTTATGTGGTTATTGAACTGTGGAGGGATCTCATACTCAGTTTGTGAATTGCTCATAATTAGCATGTTGATGGTCTTTTTAGGTAGTTGCTCCCTATTGTTTTAGGTGAGGGTGAAAGATCATTTTGGGTCACATAATCTTAAAAGGTTTTGACCTTACTAATATACCTCAGTATTTGTGAGGGATCTCATGCTTGTCATGTGGGCATCCATGTTCATTATCACAATATATCATATGGCAAGGAATCACTAAGCCTTTTGGCTTTCTAGTTCTCTCACTCTATTTGTCTCTTTAAGTTAGAGAAATGGGGTTGGGCAGGCTTGTTCATTGATAGTTTGCATTGCTTTTTTTCAGATCAGCAGTGTGAAAATTCTATCACTAGGAAATGAGGTCAGCATTGCATCTTTGAAGGAGTTCATGAAGCATGTGCCTGGTGGAGATACTTTCTTCAGATATCTTATGAATAAATATGCAGATGAAGATGATGATGAACTTTTAAGTCTGATGGAGCAGCTTGATAGAAGTTTGGGAAGTCTGAGCTACTCTAAAGACCTTTGCAAAGTTAAAAGAGTGGCATTACTCCATTTTATGCAACTCATCAGGAAGTGGCACCCTCACATTAATGTTTTACTTCCAACTGTTGAAGCTTTAAAGTACCAGGCGAAAAATTTGACTGAGTTAACATTGATGGCCCCAAACATGAACAGCAATGTCTGGCACAAAGTCATTGGAAGCCTGGGGAATACTAATTTTATGTCCATGGTAAAGCTGGATCTGAGCTTTTGTGGACTTGCTAATAAACAGCTGAACTCTTTGGCCAACCTCTTTGGTCCCTCACAGACCTTTTCAAATCTTAAGCATTTAGTCCTTTCAGGTAATAATTGCACCAGAAGGATAATTCAAAACCTTAAGTATTTAACCACATTAGAGCATTTATCTGTTCAAGAATGCCAAATGACTAAAGTGGACTTTCAAACATTGACAGTGGCACTTCAAACTGTTACAAACTTAAAAGAGCTTGATGCAAGGAGGAATGATTTCTATGATGAAAATGTGCAAGACTTCATAAATGATCTCAAAAAATGGGATTTAGAAGTCTTAAAACTTAGTCTAAACAATGTGAAAGAGTGCATACCAAAGTTGGTGAATGCTATTAAAAAGAAAAAGACTCTGCGAGTGCTCCACCTTAACCACTGCCCAAATCCCTTGAATCTCTTCTCCTGTTGTAAAGATATACCAACAGAATTACCTCATCTCACAGATTTTCGGTTGTCAGGAGCATTACCTCAAAGAGACCCAGATACAATGTCAGAGGATCAAATCAAGTTTCAGAGGATAAAACTTCAAAGTTCTACAATGAAGACATTTATAGATGGATTAAGGTCTATGAAAGAATTACAAACATTCAGTTTCCTGTATTGTATGATGGACTCCGACAACTTTTCATCTCTCTATGATGCCTGTCTACATTTACGGAGATGTCACAAATTGAAATTGATGCGGTAAGTCAACATATAGCTTTAAAAATTCATTTTACCTCGTGAACACTTTCTGGAGGAAAATCATGCTACACAGCGGTGTCTGTTTACAAACTCTGGTGTATGAAAGTTACCAGATTCTTTACAATATCTTCAAGCTTTCTCTTACTGTATCTCCAGTGTTTAGACTAAGTTGCTAAGACACAATTTTTACACAATGGCTTGTAACTTTGATACAATACACTGATGTTTGTGGGAAAAAATGAAAAAAGAAGGTTAATTTTTCCCACATTTCATTTGTGTACTGTTCCCCAAAGGTGACATTTTCAGTGAGTCAAATTTTCTTATACCAAGTTTATTGACCCAATGTATAATATCTCCCAGTTGACTGTAACCCATCCTTTACCAATTTTTAATTTTAAATAGTGTTTTGTTGGTTATATTTCTAGGCTTCCTAAATACAAAGGATGATTTGGGAAATGTTCATAAGCAATGTGTCTGCGGAATAGATCAAAGGAGATGTTGTACCTCTATCTTTGCTGTAGTAGTCAGTTTATGTAACATCTTGAATTTGCAAACAGTTAAGTGTTATTATCAATGCATGGTGTGTACAGGTCTTGGAAGGTAATGTAGGGAAATAGATATCAACCAAGGGCCTAGAAAGTTATGAAAAAGTCATTACATTTTGTCATTTTGAATGTGTGAAACCCTGACTTTGCCAGGTGAACTCAGTGTGATTGCACATACAGCCATTAGGAGAAACAGTTGTCGAGGTACATTTGACCTTGTGACCTAGCTAGAAGTGTCTAATTTCCCTACTGGTGTACAGGTATTTTTAAAGGTAGTGTGACACCAAAATGACAAAGTTGAGTATTTGATGTAAAAAGCATTAAAAACCATGAAAATTGCCGCAATTTCTATTAAAATTGGTTAAAAATTGGCCATTTTACAGGTTTATTTCTGATTTGCACTTAATCATGCATAAATATGAGCTCAGTTGTAAATCTTGTGATGTCATGGGAGGGACATACCATATGGCTGATGTTATCCTTTGTTTTTGCAATCTTCATTTCAAGGGCAGTAGTAACGTTAGTGTTTCCTAAAGGGTTTATTTTGAAAGTTGAAATTGTGTCCTTGAAAATCATCAGTATCAATCACCAAACTATAAACTATCTGATGAGTAATTTAATTAACATATGGTTATCAAAAGAAATGTCAACACTGTGCAACACTCAACATCACTATTTTTGCATAACAAACAAGTTGCTTCAGAAACATTCAAACTTTGAAGAGGTATATCTTGAGAATGGTAAAAGATATTGACATAATTCTAGCGGATTCTTCCTTAGGAGACCTTGCTCCGTAACTACCAAGTAAATTCAGTGCTTTTTGCTGACATGTCACACTACCTTTAATACTTAAATATGAATATTATATTAAGACAACTTTACTTAATATTGCTGCAGATATATGTCTTGAAGTATTGTATCCCAATATTTTAGGTAAGATAAAATTTTGAAATTCATTTAGAATTGTAAAAGGTGGAGTTTTGCCCAAGTGCATGGGAATGTGTGGGAAGGGATGGGGAAGGATCTAAGAGTGTTATCAAAGTTGCATTATGTTAGAAAAGAGCATTTGCTAAGAGTAATGAGGTATATTTTTTTAAATTATACATAGCTTTAAGGTACATATCAAAGTTAAACTAACCCTAATAGAAATCTTTTGTCATGATTGCTTATGAAGATATCAGGAAGTTTCTCTACCCTCAGACTTGTAGAAAGTAATGAGACAGATGAGAGTTATAACTTCATAGAATACCTTTTTGTTTTCCTTGTATAGGTACAGCTATTCTGCAATATATCAAAAAGATGAAGAATTTCTCAGAATCATGTCAAGGGATGAACAAGAACCAACACTGTTGCAACTTTGGTGATTCTAGGACAGGTAAGTGTGTTATTTCATTGATGCTACCTCCAGTTATTGTTAGAGTTTTAACTTTTTTGTCTCTTCTCCTTAACTTTCCACTTAAAAATATGCGCACTTTACTTCAGTAAAAAGGGGAGTGAGAGAGGACTGCGTTTTAAAGTGCAAGAGCAGTCATCCCGAATTGAAGAAGTGTAGTAGACTGTCCAGTTCCATGATTGGCTGTTGGGAGTCATGTGACAATGTTTTTTCCCTTCAAATGGGAAATTTACCAGAAATAACTGCTTGGTTTACCTTGAATATGCAATACTTAAAGTCATAAAATGTAATGAAAGATACTTTGAAGAGAAATAAAATGAAAACTGTTTTGTTCAGCATTTTCTTCAAAATAAGTTTGGAGGGACTGCTGTTTACCTGAAAATGTTTTTGAAAATACAAATTCTACTGCTTTAAGGTTGGCATGGGCTCTTTTTTGTCTGGTTTCAATTTAGTAGTTAAAGGCATTTGCAATGATGTTTTCACTTTTCCTCTTGTCCATTCTTCTTGCAACAGTTCTGCTTCTGCAATTGAATACTTGTCTGTCCCTTTCTGAACCATCACATCTTGGTTTTGAGAACCAAACATTAGTTTCTCAAGTAGCCAACCTGAACAGGTGTGAATATGTCAGACAGAAGATTCTAAGTGCCTAAATTTTGTCATATAATCTATAATTGCCTCTTGATTATGTGCAAACTTGCATTCAGGAGGGTATCAACAAGCCAGAACCTGTCTTTCCTCTGAGCAAACTTTTACTCAACTGTTGCAGAGGAAAATGATGCAAATATTACTGCTGTATAATTTTTATCCCTCAATAGGCAGAAGATCACGTATAAATGAATGTGGACAGTCAAGTGATAATCTCATATTGTATTAGTCGGACATAACTGGGGTCCACTACCTTAAGTATTTCAATATCCTTCCTTACATGTATCATGGATGGTTGTACACTAAATTGTATCTTGATTCCCTCAATTTCACTGAATATGAGGGTTTGAAATTCGTGTTGATGTTCTCAAACTCCTGATATGATTAAATACTGGGGTGCACCCTTTCTATCATCATGTGACTGCAATCAATCACCTGTAGAAGACCAACTTCTACATTAAGCACTGGTATGTGCTTTAGGAGTGGTAATAATGTATTATTGAGGTCTCTAGCTGGATTCAAACACCCAAATACTTCAAAACTTGTTATTATCCTTGATATGTTTCATTAGTAGGTAGAGTTAATGTTGTAATTTGACAGTAGGCAGTATAAAATACAGCTTTCATCTTGAGCTTTGTCAAATGCAAACTTCATTAATTTATATATAATTTAATGATTTATTTTTGTGTTGTTTTTTTTTTCTCCAGGTTCTATCTGCCATTGTTTTGAATCTTAATCACCTCTTCTACCCCTCCTTTACTAGTGCAGAATGTTATGCTTACCAGTGTCAGAAATGTTCTACTGGGGTGCCTTCAAGCATTGACCTTGTACTTCCAGGGTATGCAGATGTTTAAGTGTCTGTCCCTTTTATTTTATGGTTTCAAGATGGGCAATTCTTGATGGTTGGAGAGGAAGAAAGCATCTGTGTGAAATGTCTATTATTTCAAATCGTTGACAAAGTTATGAAGTGTATGATGTCAAAATGTATCAACTTGCCCTGCCAGTCACTGCCCATGTACAGAAGCATGAAAATGGTACTTGTACTTAGCAGGATAATGGATTTAATGTGATACAGTGTATACATTGGTGCCAAATTGACCACTGTATCACATATCCACATGCAATACAGTAACATAAATGCAAACCTTTCACTAGATGGTTGTCTCTGAGGGTGCATTCACACTGGAACCAGCTTTGATTGCCTGCACTGGGTCAAATTTGTAGTGTGAATGCATTTCAGGTCTGGATTTGATGGCTCAATTTTGATCCTGGTAAGAAAGGAGCATCATATCTCAAGTGATCAAAATTTGTTAATGCTCTAGGATCAACAGTTGCTGAGAACAAAATATAGTAAAAAAAAAAATTCATTAAAAAAAAAATAATTCAAGGTGGCTTGTTTGGGATCCCTTCTGCTGAAGCATCCATTTATGCTCAGCGAGCAACCAGAGTACAGTAGTAAAGAGACAAGTGTAATTGCACCAGGATCAAGTTATATGTAGTTGGGTCTTATGATGACTTTGGGCAATCATATCCAGATCTAGTGTAAATGCACACTCTCTGGGACCTCCTTTGCCATCTGCCAATATTACAGGAAAAAGCTGAAATTATAAAGTGTACCTTAAGTTTAGAATTTTGTGAATGTATATCTTAGAAGTTGGAAAGTGAATCCTATTCACCCAGCTGGCTTTATCATAGCTTGTGCATTGCTGCAATGTTGAATTCTGAAAATTATTTGCTAAAATGGAAATTACTTTGCACAGTAATTTGTGACATTTTGTTTGTGTAAAATTCATAATAACTGCTTTTGCTTCTTTTAAAATTTAATTGTACATGAGACCTTGGTTGCTCACAAAGCATACTGTACTATACTGATGGAACTCATGTGGTCAAAATGTTACCAAATTTTAGCACTAATGAAGGTGCAGTGATGCACTTTGAAATGCATAGAAGTACAGAAACTGTAGTTTGAGTAGTACAAAAATAACATCACATTGGACTGTTTGGATTCATTTTGCATTTTTTTTTTGTTCATATATGAATTAAATTAGACAGATCTCTGTGGTGAAATACAACTGACCAAAGTTTTCTCTTTTTGCAGAGTTGGACATGCACATTATTTCAATGGCCATTGATTTATTTGTGTTGACAGGATACATGTGTGGAAGTTGATTTTCAGTGAAGAAAAATTTGTATAAGAGTTTTATGGTGAAAGGGGCTTGATTTTAGGGAGATAATTTATTCATAAACCAAGCAGTCATTAAATTGCCTGTCATCACCAGAAAAAAATCAGTGATTAGTTCATATGAACATATAAAATTAAATTATTTGAAGACTGCAAATATAAAATATATATTCAATATTTTTAACAGAGTATTGCTGAATTTCCAAATGTTTTTTAGACAGGGAAGAAATACCACTGTTCCTTACAAAATTGAGTCAAAATAGTCCTAATACAAAAATGATAACCAGATATTCAATGGCTTTTTAGGAGGATTTCTGCAATAAAGAATTAACCAGCATTAGGAGTTGCTGTGGCAAAAGTGATTGATGTATTCCATATGCTTGAAGAAATGGGGATAGAAAAGGCATTAATTGTTTAATTTATTTAATATGACAATTAAAAAGTCAAAAAAGTTTAGTGTGACTAAGATTGTCAAATTAATTCAACCCTTTTGCTGCCATTCTTGAAACAAGCACAAACTCAATGTGTAGATCAGTGTCTCTGATTGGTGACTACCCAATAGTCATATTTATTTCAACCTGGAACATACGCTACTTGTATCCCCCTTTTATTTCCAAGTTGTGTTCTATTGTGCAGAAAACAAAGCAATAGAACATGAGGTATGTCACATGATACGTGTTCACGTTGAGTTTTTGGCCAAGACATGACATAGAAGTTAGCATCATAAATAATGGCCTTGTGTGATGCCAATACCGATAGGCCTACACCCAGCTCAGAGTTAAGATTCTAAAAATGAATAGAGCCATGATGGAGTGTGGGAAAGTTAGAGTATAGACTTTTAAGTCAATCAAGTAAATTAGGAAATAAGTCTGAGAAATTGAACAGTGAAGCAAGGGCCTAACGTTACGTGTTGATTTACAGAGAGTTCCTCTATGCTAGATCAAGGACACATGTGACTGCAAGTTCCTGTGTTAGGCCATGGACTTCATGAGACAAATCAGGGTCAAGTCACATGCAAGATTTTGTTATACGGAACAAATTTAATGTTCCAAACTTTTTTATGGAAGGTATGTTGAAAGAATAATTAAGGAATAACAATGAGCATTCATTCTGATGGTATACCTTTGTAA
The DNA here is from genome assembly GCA_037179385.1 of Holothuria scabra. Lineage (NCBI taxonomy): Eukaryota > Metazoa > Echinodermata > Holothuroidea > Aspidochirotida > Holothuriidae > Holothuria > Holothuria scabra. The sequence continues at coordinate 11,090,261 of CM074198.1, forward strand.
TGTGCCTGGGCTGAAAAGTGAGGGCAGTATACAGTGTGGTAGCCAAAGGGTTAATATGCTTCATTGGGAACAGTGTAATCGGAAAATGGTGCAAAAAGTAACCTTTTAATTTATTTTACTGCTAAGATGACAAATGTAATTTCAAACAAATTATTGATAAATTAAAACAATTTAAAATGAAAGAAGAATTCTAGTGCATTTTTTTCCAAACAAAATGCATAAAACACCCAGTTAGTTTTAAAAGTACAATCATGTTACATCGAGGATGTTGATGTGTAAATATTCTTGGGTTCTTTTTAAGTTTGAAATGTTTCTAATCTTGTAATCTAATTTATAGCTCGTGGAATTGTACTAAATTTTTACAGATCTATGCCAGCACCGTATGATTACTTGATCCAAACATATCTTGTCAATTTAATTGTTATGTTGGAAGATAACGAGGGATCAGGTCAATTTTGAATGAGCAAATTAAAGCTTATGACAAAGGTTAATTGAGATGTTTCTGTACGCAGAGCTGCCAACTGTTATGATTTAGGAGGAACAGTCCCGCTTTTTTGCATCAAAATTTGCTATGTTCCAATTTTCTATGTCATGTTCCGATTTTCATTGAAACTGTAATCTTGATCATGTGCAATGTTTTCATTTGTTTCTTGAAGTATAGGATTTTTCTTGGACTTGAAAAAAGGATTTGAGTTGGTTTGTGTGAATATGTGCATATTAGAGTGTACAATCAGTGGATTTCCTAAATGTTAAGGCAGGTTTTGAAATCTAATAGCGCTTTTCCCCCCTTAAGGGTCCTAAGGTAGGCCCTGGCCCCAGCATCCAGAGTTTTATCTCAGCATGCACATGGGTGGTGTTCCTCCTTGTCCTTCTGGCAGGTTGGCAGCTCTGTATATGAGTGAATATGTAGCAAGTGTGCATTAGTTACTTCACAAATTACTCCTGCTTTATAATGGTAATATGCTTCTCACCTCTCCCAGGAATCTGCAGTTCATGTACTTTCCTGGCATGTATAGAAAAAATTGGTGAATTGGTGATTTGAAAGAGCTTAAAAGAGAGTTTGGTAATTCTTTGCAGCATGGAATTGTGTCACACGGTGGGGTATACAAATTGAGCTCAGAACATTGTGTACTGTGTTCCCTTGTTTTTGTGCATTGCCTGCATGTTTAACAGTTGGTATATTTGTAACTGTTTTACCTTACTATTAAACAAAAATGGGGATCTCAGTCCTATATAGAAGGTAAAAGTGCAAATTTCTACATCAAAAAGCTAATTTTAATACAGCTCACTGCACAAAAGCATACTTAAGATTCTTCTTGAGATTATGGATGGATTAAGAAAGATTGATTCCACCAAATTTTAAAGTTAACTCAAAGTTTAGAGCATGTGTCATGATACAGAGGCTTTTTGTTTATCCAGATAATTTGTAAGATGTGCACTTGTGTGTAGCACCACAATTATTTATCGCAACTTTTATCAGCATGGGATAGCCTTGTCAGGCATTTGTGCTGCTCTCAAGATGAGACAAAAGGAGGCAATAGAAGTTTCAAACTCTCGTATTGAGAACAAACATCTTTGCAAAGAATTCAAGGTAACAAGAAGTCTGAACAAACAGTGGAAGAAACAAAATTTCAAAATACTGTATGCTTGTTTGATATGGTCATGTTGTATATGGTATTGTTTTATATATTGCTTTTGATTTCTTGGAAGAAGGATAATTGTTGTAAAATCTAGTTCCTCATAGCTGAATGTTGAATGGGACGAAACTGTTTTCTCTGACTTTGTCATTATACCTAGTATTAATCTACAGCAAGATCCAAGGTTGCCCAAAGACTTTTAACAGTATTAAAATACTATCTTGAATTTTATGGTCTTGGTTATTGTAACTATGATTTTATCACATCTTTGAAAATAATTCTGAGGTGATAAAACTATGCATTCGTTCTTTCTTGAATATTGTGGTCTTGGCCTTTTGGCTAGGACAATGTGTAGTATCTGCTTTTTTCAGCCATGGATTAGCACCATACGTGAAAAATTCTTGATGTAGAGGTGTGAAAGGTCAGACTAAGAGGTTGGTGCCTGTTAAGTTTTTAACAGTAGGGCACGTACCTCTTTCAGGGAGAAGAAAACCTTAAAGATTGTTTGGCTCCTTGACTATTTGCGAAGAGTGTTAACTATGACGGATGTAGCTCCTTCAGGTAGAAGAACTCCATAGGGTGTGTTCATCTGGCTTCTTGACTCTTTGTCAGGGAATCAAGGAGACTTTAGAGCATGTTTCTGTCACTCTTCTCTTGTATTGTAAGAAAAATGATTGAAAAAGTGGTGAAATTTTCATGTTGTTATCTCAAATGTTGTGTAAGTTTATGTTGGTGTAGGGTCCTGTGAGACATGCTTAATTAACTGAGTGGTATGCCAAGTGTTACCGTAACATTGATCTTATGAGATCCATTGCTGTAACAAAACTTTATTATCATAACTTACAAAACATCTCTTATGTAAGTAGATTTTGTTATGTTCAAATGTTCTTAAGTCTTCAGAAACAGCTCCAACTGTCATGCACAAATGTATGCAGGGTTTGTATGTGGGAAAACAGAAGATTGGGAGATGCATAGACAACCACGAATATTCTTAGATTCTCATAGAAACTTGTATTTATTGCTTTTATTTTCAGGGTATTAAATTATTAAAAGAGTTTTTCATATTTTATGTAGGGTTTGAGTACATTTGTAATGAATGGAGAGTTCTTCATATTTTGTCCAACATTTTATTTTAAAAGTTTGGTTCTCTAAATGGGAAATCTGCCTCCAAAACAGCAGTGAAGACTAGATATGACCGGTTAGATTTATTAACTCCACTGTTACAGTTGCAGATAATGTTGTCACCATGGCATTGGAATGATACACCTATGCAATGGTATGGTCACAGTTTAATGGCCAGAATACAAAAAACAATTTAGAGCTTAAGTTATTTTTATTGACAATCATTGCAGTAATTGAAGAAAAAAGATCACTGGAATGAAGATTATCCCTTTCTCTTAGTTATGTATTCTTGTAATACTAGTAAATACCAGTCCTGTTCACTGGACAGATGTGTTTTTCCCTTGCACATGTATTGGCTTACATTGACTTACTTTTTAAAAGTATGTTGAGTGCAAAGCAACATTACAGTTGAGGTTTGTTGTTAAAATTAATATTCATTTGATTTCAGTTTGGGTTTATGAATATGTAAATTTGGGTGATTTCTGTTTATTGTCCGCAATTATTAGAAAGTATTAAATTTTAAAGTACATATTGGACACCTGCTGCAAAGGTAAACACCTAGTCAGGACTGAAGCTATATATTCATCAGTTAGTGGTATTGCTCATTTTGTTTGTCTGTCCATCTGTCTGTCTGTCTGTTGTACTGTAAGGTTTGGTGTCTTCCTTGGTATCATACATATATTTGTACAATCATAAGCTGCTCTAGTACTTAACAGAATAAATGGGCACCTTACTGTATTTAGTTTTCATTGCTATGTTTGTTCATTATAACAGCTGGCATGGTGTACCAACATCTCACATTATTGTTTGTAACAAGTTACCTGAGGTGCCCATTTCTTCATGCAATGTGTTTGCTTATCTGGATGTTATGTCCAGCAATGTATGTATGCAGAAGGGTAGCCAAAGAGGTGTTGCTTGGGGGTTGAACCCCACCCCCCCCCCCCTTCCACATGACTCTAGTTTGAGGAAATGCAAACAATTGCAAAAGAATTGATCACTGAAATTTGCAAGCCAGTATTTTACCATGTTGCATCTTGAGATCTCAAGGAACTGATGTTTTCTGCAAAAGGGGGGGTCTCCCTCTTTGTAAGGATTTCCTGTTGCCTTAGACCATTCCTTCCTAAAACCCAAATGCTATCAACCACTTTCATGGTCTTCTTTCATCCTTTTTTATGTCAATTTTGATAGAAATAATTGAGGAATTTTTCTGAAAATAACTAAATGACACTAATGTTTATTTTTCTATGAAAAACAAAACCTACTAAATTTTCATTCCAATAAATTTGTTTATCTTTATTTTGTGCAATTTTAAGTTTTATCATATAAATGTGAATTTACACAATAGGGATGAAATGAGATTACAGTAAATGGCCAAGCTGTTACTTAAAAGTTTGTGAAACTGTTTTTATGAGTGACCCTGGAAGAGACAAATGGGTTCAGGATGGCAAGGTGTGTGAGGTTTGTTGAGGGGAGGGTGGTCCTGATGTCCTGAGTTTGTGTTTAAGGAAGGAAAAAGGAGCATCATATTTTATTTTTTTTTCACCTGCTTGTGGAATACAGTGTTTTGTATAATTATTACTTACTACGTTTACATATATACTGAATATTTTGTTGACTATACTTGCATTCTTTATTACATTGTTTGTTTGGTTGTTGTAAGATAGCCTCCAAAGAGAGTTCTTGATATAATGAGGACTTACATGCTTCAGGTGAACAAGCAAACAAGTATGGAAGTCAGTTGGGCATCCAGATGTGGGTTGAATTGAGTCTCACCTCCATGATAAAAATCATTAAAATTTTACAATTTTCCAAAGGTTTCTCTGGGTTCATCAGTATATGAAACATCAGTTGCCTATTTTATGTTTACTTGTACATAAATATAAGCAGCTGACCTTTATCAAGGCCACAAGATTCAGTCCTCCTGTTAATATCTTCAGTACTATGATACATAAATATAAATATCATTTACGTCATTATCATCCTAGAACAATGTTGGCTTGGTATGCAATTTCAAAATTTGAGATTTTTTTCAGTGTTGGTGGTGAAGTTTGAATGTCAGCTTTTAAGGGGTGAGAGCTTATGCACATATCAGTTTCAACCACGACCCCCCTAGACCCTGGGATGGTCGGGTCTTAGCCGGAGACTTCATTTTTGAAATTGGTAAATCCAAAGGCAAAGCCTGACCATGTGGCACAAGGTGGGGCATTGATGGAGGGTAAATCCTTGGCCACACACCTGACTGTCAGGTCCATGAGTAGATGCCCCACTTGTTTTCCCTGCCCTTTCAGTTTGTGGGAAAGTCTCAGGCCTGTGGGGACAGAAGTACTATGAAGTCCCCAGCCAAATCCCCACTCTAAGCTCGACCATCCCCGGGTCTAGGGGGTCATGGGTTGCAATTGGTAAGTGCATTATCTAGAAGAATATAAAGGTTATAAATTGTGAATTAATGTTTGGTGTTCAACCAACTCAGGAAGTTAAATAATTTTGATTTCCTGATATGATAGAATTGCTCTTGGATGAAAAACCTACCTTACTGGGACCACAAGGATTGAACCCTTAATCTCCCGGATGGTTTTTATCTGCCATTGCCCTGGATACTCCTCTTATGTATGCAATAATGTAAAGAGAAAAATCATCCACAGTGATTTGTTTTCATATTATTTTTGGTTGGTCCAGGTTTCCAGTAGGAATAGTGTTGCTAAAAAATTTGTAATTCTTTTGCTTTATTTAATTGGGATTTGTAGGTGTTTAATTACATTTTTTAAGTTTTCAGTCTCTCTCAAGGTATGTACTTAATGTGCGTTCACACTGAAGCCGACATTTGCTCATGGAGCCGGATTTCCTATTCATCTGCGTTTCTTGGCAAGGGAAGGAATTTTTATTCAGGGTGAAATGAGGGAAAATCCAAATATTGAAAATTCTAATGGGGGTCCTTTCTGACCCCCCCCCTCCCCTGTGTGTGGTCGTACATGTGAATGCACCTTTATTGGTATAATGTTCAAAGAGCAGGCAGCTGTTAGCCAAGCAATGTCTTCCTCGATGGGATGGGATGAAAAGGTGCGCACATTTTGTAATAAACACATTATTTTGTTATGATGTTTGAACAAATTGACAGGAGCACAGAACTTGGCCCGTTGCATCATCAGTTTCTCCTGTCGCTATTAGTGAACAGTCTGAAACAAGTTTTAGAAATAATTTATCAGTACTATGAAGTTCAAGAAATATTACTCATAAAAGGCATTGAAATTTTGTTTCATTTTCATTTTTGTAGTCGTGTGAAGAAATAACATTGTCCTGTATTAATATTTCCCCGTTCTGAACAAATGTCTTGCAACACAGCCAAGGGCTGTAAAACCCTTGAAAGATTGAGACCAAGGGGCAGTCTGTGAGCTACCAGGGTTACTGTAACAATAATAATGAATTCAGAGCAATTGGTTGCCTCTGGCATTAACTACTTTAAAGAAGCTTTCAATTGAAAGGAAGACTTAGACATGTTCAATAGGTGCCACAAAAATCGTATGGGATCATGTCTAAGTGTATTTTTTTTCCAGAGTTGGCATTACCAGGTGTTGGCCCTCGCAAAAGAGCTCAAGCCTCATACGTATTTCCTCCCTCGTGCTGAGCTCATGACTGGAGTAGCTACCTGAAAATTCAGACACAGAAATGGGATCTTTCACGTGATGTCTGAGAGCCGGCCCTTGCTCACAGCTTTCATGTACTGCATGTGTTAACCCGCTGAAGGGGAATTCTGATGATTCCCTTACTTGGAACTTTAATTTGTAAGGCTTTGAGTATGGGTTTTTGCTCTATGTATGTATGTGTAAATGACACTTTTGCTTGTAAACATGATATCTCCAGAAGGTGAAGTGAAACTAACCTCACACTTAGTGTGTGGATTGGCCATATTAAGTAGATGATCCCTGTTCGTTTTGGTGGAGGTCAAAGGTCATTTTGGGGTGATGAGAGGTCAAGATGTCAAACCTTGTAAACTCGATATCGCAAAAACAGTAAATGTTACTGAGGTGATATTTGGTGTGTGGGTTAGCTGTATCAACTAGATGATCCCTATTGATTTTGGTAAAGGTGAAAGCTCTTTTTAAGACACCAGAGGTCAAGTAGTAAATAACTTGAGAATTTTGTCCAGAACCTTGCAAACTACTTGTAAACACTATATCTCAACTTTGATAATTGTGAGGGATCTCATACTTAGTATGTGCATTGGTTGTATGGAGTATATGATAGCTATTTGTTTTAGACCAGGCCATAAGGTCATTTGGAGTCACCAGAGGTCAGATGGTCAAAGTGATGTTAAACATGATAATCTCAAGAGAGAGGTAACAGTGTGGGATGTTATACTTGACCTGTGTATTGCCCACACTAAGTATATGAACTCTATCATTGTTGATGGAGATCAAAGGTCATTGGGGGTTATTAGAGCCTTAGAGGTCAAATGGTACATACCATGGGAATTTCTTGTTAACACTATATCTCAAGTTGGATAATTGTGATGGATCTCATACTTAGCATGTGCATTGGTTATATGAAGTAGATGATCGCTATTGGTTTTAGACTTGGTCAAAGGTCATTTGGGATCACCAGAGGTCAGATGGTCAAAATGAAGTTAAACATGATAATCTCAAGGAAGTAACAGTGTGGGATATCATACCTGACCCGTGTATTGCCCATACTAAGTATATGAATTGCATCATTGTTGATGGAGATCATAGGTCATTTGGGTTCATAAGAGCCTTAGAGGTCAAATGGTACATACCATGGGAATTTCTTGGTAACACTTTATCTCAAGTTGGATAATTGTGAGGGATCTCATACTTAACATGCGCATTGGTCATACCAAGACGATGAACCCTATTGTTTTGGGTTGAGGTCACAGGTCATTTTGGGTCACCAGAGGTCAGGTGATCAGAACATTTTAAACAGGCTATCTCCAGGTGTGTAACAGAGAGGAATCTCATACTTGACCTGTGTATTGCCCATACTTAGTAGAGGGACCCTATCATTGTTTGTGAAGGTCAAAGGTCATTTGGGTTGTTAGAGGTCAAATGGCAAATACCTTAAAAACTGAACTGCAATTGTCACATTCATAGACATATGAGGTCCTCCCATAGTAGGGAAAATGCTTATATCAGGGCACTGACACTTTGTATTTTCAGAGCAAGGTTCTGTGCAGTGAGCAGTGCAGTGGCGTTTGCTAACAGGGAAAAATGCTCGCATAATTTTCAAGGCAAACTCCTTTCCACTCCACTGCAAATACATCTATCCTCAACCCCACCCCCAAATTTGCCCACTGAGACCTAAAACTAACCCCAAATTTACTCCTTGATGTAACAAAAGGTAAAAACGAAAAATGAATGGTTGAAAAATAGGGTAGATGCCATAAGGGGTTTGGCGAGGCACATTCAACAGATCAGACAATAACCCAGCATTCAAATTTGGCTAGCTACAATCCTGTTTGCTATACGTGGTTGAATAAACAGCTTAAAACTCCCGTGTATACCATAAGTTTGGGGGGTCAATTTAGAAGAAAAATCCAGATTTAAGGGGAAAAAATGATGGGAGAAACACAAGTTCCAGCCCCCTTCCCCTCCCGTTACTGACGACACAGACTAAATACATGAAATAGTGGGCACTAAACTGGCGACAAAGATGATGCCAATTGAAAGCATCTTTCCCAAACCCTACTGGATATGGGCTTTTGATACACAAGCAATCAAAGTTGAGACGCCCTCTCCTGCAACCTTTCTCCAAGATGACCGTCCGACACAATGTCCGCTCCTTCCCCCGGCCCAAATTGTGAACAACTTCCTGTGCCTATGTAGTAAGGTAAATTTTAAGTTCTAAATTTGGTCAAATGATAAAGGTTCATTCAACTAGGCCTTGTCCTCTCACCCAAACTACAATTTTTTGTAGTAGTCCACAGAAATTCTCTATTGGCTTAGGTTTTTTGATTGACAGCTAGTTCAAACAATGTAGCATACCAGAGCTTATAGTTCACAGCATACTACTGTGCTGAGGTTGTCTTGATTGTACATATTGAGCTTTTTCTATACTCGCCCTCAAGCAATAAACTGAGATTTTGTCTGGGTGAAGATGAATTTTAGACAGTTGTGGGAGGGGCTTAAGTAAGGTTAGGTGAATTGATACTGTTTGGGGTGAGAGAATTGGGCCTCCAAACAACCGATATAAAACAGAGGCTGAGTACATAAAAATAGTTGGGCGACTTGGTTCAAAATGTTATATTCGGTAACAAAAACTGACTTGCACTATCCCCAGAAAAAATGATCCCCGTAGACCCCTACCCCTTTTGGCGATTTGTTTAAACCCTTATAGAAAGGACTTTTACCTTATTTAATAATTTTGTAACAAGTAAAGTCAACTACAGCTCCCCTAGTAGGCAGAGTGGACTCGGGTTTTCTCAGCTACTCAGGTTAGGGACATGACGGAAGAAGGAATGTGTCCTGCCATCTGCTGCGTAGGTAACAGTTGCCCTAGCTCTCCCTTCAGCGCAATTGACTTGAGTTGTTATTTGACAAAGGGAAAATTTTTGCCAGAGTCGCGAATTGGTTCGACACCAGTTTGAAAAAGGTCATTCCTAGTTTATGTGACATTTTGCCAAAAAAATTAAGTTTAGGCCAAATGAGCTTTTTGGTCCAGCTTACTTATTATCACTTTGGGGGCAGGGAATGGAATATGTATTCCCTCACCAAAATGAGTGAGTGGTATAAATGGTATATATACACTTACATATATACACATACGACAAGGTTTTCGAATGTTTTAAAAGGTTTTTTCGCACGTTGGAAAAAATTTCTAACGTTCGAGAAGTTATTTTTTTCTACGTGACAACAATACACTTCCATGGTACGAAGAGGGTGAAGTGAAGCATCCCATAAGCATCCCTAAAGCATCCCTAAAGTAGGTTTAATCCGTGAAAAAATTTAATAGAAGTTGATTTCACTTGGGTCTGATGGGTATGGGTATCAACATTTGCCAAAGAAGTGAGCTTGGGTGGGAGTGGGAAAGTGCATTTTGGGGGGGGGGGTCACAGGTCTTTGACCTTAAATATTAATAAAAGTATTTCGTGTTTGGTCTCAAATGAAAGAAAATTTTAATTTTATACCCTTACCGTGATATTTATTTAACAATGTTATGCTCACATAGAAAGTTACACATGGTTAATGATGCAGCCCTAATATGACATTGTAAAGGCGACCAATGAGGAAGGAGCAGAGTTACACAGGGCTGTTTGGAGCCTGGTGGGGTAATTGGTGCACAAGAGATTCCAAAGATTGGTTAGCAGAGCTACCATACACTTTTAGTGTAGCCAATGAACATTATTAGCGGGGAGGCACTAACACATTTCAAGGTACATTGTAATAAAGGTTTGCAGAATTACAGAGAAAAAAGAAATCCACAAGGTAAAAAATACACATTAAATTAGATATAAAGATAACATAGCAAGGAAAAATAAAGGCAAAAGGTGATAAAAAACTTAACGATAAAAACGATATACATAGAATGAAGTAAAAAACAGGAAAAAATTAAAAACAAAAACTAAACAGTAAGAAAAAACCCAATCTGCAATTAGCTGCAGCAAATGTTATCAATGCAAACTGCTGGAATGGTTCCTATGTGCCGCTAAGTTGTTCCTTAATTTTTTTTTTTTTTTTTGAAAGTGATTTTTTTTCGTTTGAGGCAAGTGCTGGTGTTGTGAGGGAAAAATAGGTTAAGTATTTTAGTACTTTTGGGAGCAAGAAATGACCGAAATACGTTTTTTATGTATAGCTAAGGCATGTTTTTCCAGAGAAACCTAACAGGTAAAGGGTATTCTAAGAGACCCCATCTTTCAATGATGGAGGTATTCTTAATGATCCCGGTTTTGTATGAACGAGATATAAAATCTTAATGAAGCCTCAGAAACTCCGTCAAAATGAAAAGGTAATTACTGAAGCCATTTGCAACCTTTTGAGGTTAAAGAAGAAGAAAAATAAGCGTGCAGGGTTTACTTATTTCCAAACTTCATTTGTATCCGGCCTGTTGGAGGAGGTTGTAAGGCACCAATGTTATGAGGCGATCATGATGGGGTTGTTGTAAGACCAGTATGTTTAACTTACAAATTCTGGCTTGAGAAACTTGCTCATTAATCACAGGTTTTGCGCCCTACTTCAAATAATTCATCCGTGATTTTTCTACTTTTCCTTTTTTGAAATAGTTCACATTTAACTTGCAACTGGATGTTTCTAATATGTGATCAGAAATCCCCTTCTTTCGGTGTGGGCGTGTAGCGTATGATAACTTGTGTCGTATGGGAATATTTACTCTGTAGTAGGTCGGGAGGGCTTAAGGTTCACATACAATGTACCATTTAATTATTGCATATTGTGCATAGGGCTATTCTACAGTTTATTCAAAACGATGCAATGTGCCTTTAGCAGATCAGACCTCCGTGATCAGATAACGTACTAACGATACTACAGTTGAATGGCTTGAAGTTCCATGCTAAACAGTGCTAACGTCTTTCACTTAAACCTGACATGTTACAGAAGCATCAAACGACAGCAGTGGCGTAGCTACTGGGGGGCAGGAGGGACAAATTGCCCCCCTGGAAAAATTTTTGGGGAAATTTGATGAAAAATGGGGAAATTTGCTGAATTTTCTTATTCTTACAAAAATTTCTCAAAATCTTTGGTAGAATAAGAAATTGTGAGATATTTTTCATACATAATTCGTATTTTTATGCAACAAATTAACTCAGATTTCGTCAGTGTCACATGAACCGGCCCTACTCGTGTTCCACAGAAATGTCCTCGCCGCGTAGCAGATTGAATGTTCTCTTGTATACGCACTAGGGTTATGATCAGTGCATTTCAGTGCACACATTCAGGTATTTAACAACAGCTGATACAGTGCAACTAACACTGAAAGGCTGTAATCCCGAACTTATCCCCTTGTACACAGTCTCTGTGTTGTGCACTTTGGGAATTCAGTAAAAGGATGTGAAAACTGACAAGTCACTACCATAGACCCCCGGGGTTATTATGTTGTTCTACAAATATATTAGTAGCTATGCCGATTTTACTCTGTGTTCGTAAGATGGATTGGGCTGAAACAATCCATGGCCAACGATAAACTTGAAGTTAGTCTAGAAATTAGAATGAAAGGGATCCATTGGCATACTTAGATTTTGTTACTTAGCCTAATCCTTGGAGGCTTACAGTCTAGTTCGGGAAAATAGCTTTCTGCTCACTTGGGGTGTAACAATAAACAGGTCAATGAGTACCTTGTAGCCTTCTACACTTAACAGACTGCTGTTCTAACAGGATATCCTCTGTGATCGAGCCACTCTTAGGCCTCCTTAGTGGCTTGCGAAGGGGAGACCATTGGGCCATGCCCCCTCACAGATGCCATTTTTTCATTGTTCTTAAAAATACGTAGTCTAACTTTAGTAACACAGATTTTATTCAAAAGATAGCATATGTGGCACCAGATTGCTTATAAGGAGACCCAATTGTTCAAGAATTTTCAAAGGGGAAGGATTGTCTCTGCAAGGTCCTTCAGTGATGCCATTTTTTTTTTAATTCCAATTTTAACCTAGAATGGTAGACTCTGTTTTCCACTGGTGGCATCGATAAAAAAAAGACAACATGTTTAGATTCTCTTTAAAAACATGAATTAGCTATTTTTGGCCATCTGAGGGGTCTAATTTTTCGAAATTTTCTTTACGCTCCACGCCAACCAACGGTGGCGCTTCGTTCAGTCTTTTGGGCAAAATTACATTTATAGGGTCAAATTAGCTCTTAACTCTCTGATCACTTTGCAGTTTGCGAACATATTTTGAAGTGAGCGTTTTATTGCAAAAAACAAAAGAAGAAAGCGACTCGTTAGATTCTTCGTATAAGTCAGGAAAATGTTATTTCCGGTCATCTGAGGGGTCTGATTTTCGAAATTTTCTCTACGCTCCGCGCCAACCAATGGTGGCGCTCCGCTTAGATAATCTTTATGATAAAATAACGTTTTTTGGCCAAGAAAACCCACAATCCTGTACCGATCAATGCTCTTTTATTTTGACTCCTAAAAGTGTGCAAATTTAATGACAAGTTTTACTTCGTAAGGTAGCATAAATGGCATAAGAATGCATGTAAAGACACAAAAGTTTCAGTTTTATCCTCATGAACCACCACGATTAACTTTTAACACTGTTCCTGTCAAAGTCGAAAATCTTGCACCATTTTGCATCTAGGCTCCTTGAAAACGTCAAAAAATTTCCGGACATCCCTCCTTTAGACCATACTGCATGCCCCCCCTTCAGAGAAATTCTGCGTACGCCACTGCGTTACTACATACAAATTAACCAGATATTGTTTACCAAAATAATATACTGTGTTATTTCCGATTGCTCTATGTTATACTTGAAGATTAAAATGCAGGTAATATTACAAAATGACATGGTAATGTTGTTATACTTGTAAATTTGCATATTTTATATGAAATACATACACATTGACCGGGAAAAGTTTTGGGGAAATTTCATACCTTTGCCCCCCCCCCCCCCCTGGAAAAAATCCTAGCTACGCCACTGAACGACAGAATAAATGCCACTGACTAGATTTCAAATTAAATTTCCTTTCATTTGAGCAAAACATGATACACTACTTAATCTACTTAGATTAGACGAAATCAGCTTCTTTTAAAAATTTTCACAGATTGGATGGAAAATCGTTTAATTTAGGATTACTATTTGTTCGAGTAGACAAAGAGTTTTTCCTGGGTACATGTAGCATCATTATCACCTAATTAATTTAATTGATACTGAAAATCCCATTACACACAGTCCCTCAGTGCGGCGATTCGCAAGTAGTGATCCCCCCCTCCCCCCACCCACCCCAACGTTTGAAATGGATCCACGCCCTTGAGCAGTGACTTCTAGTGGCAGCGATTGTTAATGGATATAAACCGGTTTGATATGGCCATGTTAAACTTGCATTGTAGCAAGTTATATCTGCATGGCCGTCACCGCACGTCCTAAAAAAAAAAAAATGGGGGAGGGGCGTCGCAGCCGGGTGTGGAGTGTCGCCAGGTGTGGAGATTTTTTAAAATGCGGTCGAAATTACAGCTTGATCATAAAAATCAGACTAATTTCACACCGCTTGTTAAGTGTTTTTGCATCCACCAGCTAGTACAGCTATTGTGGAACATTAATATCTTACAACCCCCGGCCAAACTATAAAGCCTACATGTTCTTTCGCATGAGTCACACGTATGACTCGACGACTGTTACGTGACGTCAGATGGTGGCACCACCTACCCTTATTTTACTTAGCAGTACAACACTGTGGCCTAGTTATAGTCTAGCCCAGGTGCCAGTTTTTCTTATAACATGAATCAGTCATTTCATCCAAGTTGTGTTTTAGTGTAGAACAGTTTACAGTTTATAGTAGCCGTTAGGACATTTGTTCATAATCGTGGACAGACTCATTATTGGAGGAGTGAACCAAATTAGAAACCGAGTGAGTGATTGATACTTAATATAGTTGCAATTGTGTTAGGGGTCAAATTAATTTGTGAGTCAATCATTCATTAGTGTTTTCAAGGAGAATATGATGATTACAATTATCAGTCACCCTCACAGATACAATTAATCCCACGGACCCTACGCCGTTAGGGGGAGCGCTTCTCACTCCCGCGGCGCATTCGGCGCCGTTTGGTAGTCTACCCAAATTTTTCCCCCAGTTTCAGAGATTAAATCCTGCCCCTGCCCCAGTGGCGGATCTACCATATAGTCAGAAGGGGTGGTTGCCCCCCCCCCCTTGACGGACTCAAATTGCCTGTCAGCGCCCTTTTTACTTTTTTAATGTATTGAGGCTTATGTATCTACCTGCATAAAAGCGCCCCTTCAGCCTATTTTTCGCCCCTCTGACCAAATGTTCTTGCTCTACAAACTTTGAAGCGCCCCTACTGTACAGGCCATTCTTGCCCCCTCTGATCGAAGTTTCTTCCTCCGCCACTGCCCTGCACCCTACCATGGGAGATGGGAGAGGGACCCCTCCATGTCCACCCGCCCCCTCCCCCTTCTGCTACTTCGTGGCCTCGTCCAAAACAATTTCCTCACTCGCATGTTCGAATTTCAAAACGCACTCCCTCTTGAAAAAAGTTGGTGACGGATCTGTATCTGACTTGTTGGTGTCTGACATTGTTGCTTATTATTACCGAACAGCGGCTTCAAAATTATAGATAAATTGAATACATTAAATAATGTACATCGATGACATCACATCTTTCCCATAATGCACCAAATCTCAGTCCCGGAAATGCGCATTTCTTTGAAAATTTATGACTTTCGAATGCTATATGCCATTGATATGAAGTTTTCAAGCCAAAGAGAAAATTTTCCTGCATAGTTTGGGTTGTGTGGGAGCGGCTAGTGGTAAGATGGTTGGGAGAATTGGAGCTGTCTGGGGTGATGAACACCGGTATCAGCTTAGCAGTACATTCTTCGGTTCAACTGTAGCGGCGTGCGACAAGTCTATAATGACTGCTGTTCTAGCATACTCCGTCGCGAACTGAAACACGAATGTTTCTAAAATGTTTTGATGGGAATAATTCCGGTAAAAATTCCGGAAAATGTCATCTCATCAAGTCAGAACATCTAGCCAAAATGGCAAAGTTAGACCACCTCGTCAAAATGGCACACGCGAGGAAAGCTATCCTTCGACTTGGTGAAACATCATTTTGTAATTTGTACGGAAGCGTATAAAGGCCTGGTTTTATATTTATCATCAAAAAACCACGGAACAGTGCAATACTACAATAAAATATTGCTTAACGTGTACCTCTCAAGTCTAGAATGATTAAAATGTATATTTTAGATGGTTGGATATTAATCATATTAATCCAACTCCTGTTCATTATAACTTGTTCCATTGCCGAGATTTTAAATCTTGACGTTTGTTGACTTACATCCAAAACAATTACTGCGCAACAGTTTTTGACCTTTTTGTAGTACAACTCACATTTACATGCTTTGTTTCATTTGAAATTAGTAATGTTTACATGGCCTTGAGCAATCAATGTTCTCTTGTATAACATGTAGTACAGAGAGGGCTCGCAAAGTTAAGTAATCTCAAATCATTACGAACGCGATCCGCTCATTTTGTCACAAGGTGAAGTAGCGACTGTAGCTTTTAGGAAAAACGAAGATATGCAAAAAATCATTGTGTAATACAACAATGTCATCAAAAATGATCGCACAATCTATCATTAGAGTTAAGGAAATTATTTGTTTAACATTTATATCTCAGCATAGGAATGTCCTGTGAAGATGGGTGTAGACAATTTAAAACTGGAGTGATTAATTTTACATCGAAACTTCACACCATGCATGAGGTTGAGTTCAAAACTTTCGGATCCCAAAGCTTGCAGCTTTACAAGTATCTGCATTTTTTATTTGCATGTATGAACATCATATAAAAATACAAAAGATGCCCAATTAATCTGCCGATATGACATCACAGATTCCGCACAATCCAGTTTGTTGCTGTGGTTTGAATATTTACTTTAAAAAGGCATAACTTCTGAACGCAACATGCTATTGAGACAATTTTCACCACTAAAGAGAATAAAAGTGCCTTGATTTTCAAAGCTCTTGAAAACTATCACCGGAATATCCCTTATACTCTCTAAAGAGGTATGTTTTTTATTTATTTGGTTTACTTGCCAACTCCTAACCTGACCTAACTCGGGCGGTGCATGGGTAAGTGGGTAGAAGGACAAAATATGGGGGAAATGCCTCCTCTTGTGCCCGTACTACCACCGATGTACGTAATATACTTTTTTGACATTTAGGAATTTGAGGTACACTTTAACGCTTTACCGTCAGGTTTACTTGGGACGTGAACTCTCCAATTACTTCCATAATCATAATGTAGAATTTCCACTTTTTATACTGCATAGAAACTGACAAAGTAATAATTTTTCAAAATCAGAGATTTTGACAACTCGAAGTTGTTCTTACGAGTTATCGAAATGACGAATTTCCGAATACTGCCACTTTGGGGTGTCTGTTCCAACTCGACAACACCGGCGTGTGCAGGGGGACCAGCGGGCCATGCACCTACCCCCCCCCCCCCCGTTCTTATAAGAATAAGAGAGGAAGTGAAATGAGGCGGGGAAAGAGAGGAAATAAAAGGGAAGAGAGTGAAAAGAAGGAAAATGAAGAAAAAGAAGAAGGGAAGAAAAGTAACGAAGATCCGAGCTTGAGGAATGTTATGAGGAAATGGTGGCAATGACGCAAATTACAGAAGAGTATGCCTGCTGCAAACTGCCTATGAATAGACATGGGAAGTGAAGTGAGAAGGTCGGAATAAATTCCGCCTCCGACCACAACATATTGATAAATAACAAATATTTTTCAGGGGTGGGACGTTTGACGTAGTTATCTTTCAGCGTGAATGAGTGACGTCATAGTTCCAGCTGAAGCAATCCTAAATTGTAAATCTTCCCACGGGCGTCGATTTGGGGGGACAGGGTGAAATGTCCTCCCTCCCCTTTTTTGAGTGGAGAGGACACCAATGTAAAGTCCCCCCACTTTTGTGACCTGAAACTGAAAAGTTAGGTTGTACCAAAAATACTCAGGCTATATATTTATGATGTATTTTATGAAAGGTGTCTTCTACCGTTTACGATCGATTTTCTGTATCAATAATTCCACATGTTCACTTCGCAAATCCCAAAAATTTTCGCGCGCTGTGGTGCTTGCAGTCTCATTGATGTTTTTTTTTCACTTGCATCTCAAACATACTCACCCTATTCATCGGTCTCTATGATTATGTTGATTGTTCGTGTGCATAGGCCAGCAGGTGTGGTTACAAAGGAGCACAACTTTTAGGAATGTAAGGAAGAGGAATCATCCTCTACTATGTTTAAATGAAATCTGTAATCTTTAGTGAATGACCAGCCTGACTGGATGAAATTGGTAAACACATTTTAAGGAAACAGAAAATGTATCTTGGCACAGTCTGCATTCAATTTTTTCAGAAAAATGAATGATTTCTAATCATGGGCGTCTGCAGAAAAAAAGTCAGGGGGGCAAAATTTCTAGGAGGGGGAAAAACCTCCAAGTCACTATGAATTGACACAAAGCATGCGAAAATTTCAGTCCAAAATGCCTCCCAGATCGCCGGAAATGGCATTTCTAAAGCCTATTTTTGGCATAGAAACTTGGAAAACACGTTTTGTTGGGGTTTTTGCTTTGATTTTTATAGGTTTTTTCAAATTTTTGATTTTCCGGGGGGAGGGGCAAGTGCCCCCCCCCCCTACATTGACGTGTGCTAGATAAGAGACCTCAATCTGGAAAAAAGAGGCACACCACCATCCTATGTGTGCAGATAGTGTATGATGAAGTGGCGTTCGAAAGGACATATTAAGACTTTCGTATCACCAATCTTACACCAGTAGACCTATGCAACGGTGTCTCAGTAGCACCAGTGGGTGCCACCCCGTCCCCCGATCTGGGATTTTCCCAAGTACATTGAAGGATGATTTTGATCAATTCATGGATTTATTTACTTTTTTTTCATTACAAATGGTTCATTACTGTTAGAACTTTTGCACAAATCCCTACCAAACTTTTTTCTTTCCTCACCAACTATTTTCGTTATAATTCTACTTATTTATATAGTACACCCGGTATTTAAATTCACATTTGCCGTATAGTCCGTGGAATTAATTACTCACACTTTCAAAACCATGTTTTGAAAACTTTGGAGTCTCCTAGCAACTCAATATTCAAACACCTAGCAACATTTAGCATCTGAGCCCCTTTCTCTTAGACACCCATTGTCGTAGCTACAGGGGGCGCAGCAGGCTCTAAAAAATGAAGAAATCGGAAATTTGCCATTTGTGAAGCCAGTGTTCAATTTGGTTTTGACAACTAATGAAATTCCAAAATTCCGAATTCTCTCCAATAAAGGCTCCATATTCGTTATTATTTGTTTCAAAACGGCAAAATTTACTGCGCTTCACGCGCCGCAAATTGCAATTCCTAAGCAGAAGTGCTCTCTCATACCTTCACTTTGGTAAACTTTTCTGAGTTTGGAAGTGACAAAATCGGAAAGTTGCTGTATGTCACACCTGCAGATCATCAAGTGATACCGGTAACTAAAGTGCTATTTTCATAAATTTCCTTTCATAAAATTCCACACTTTCTCCATTATAAGTTCCTGACTCCAAAATTTCTTCGGAGAGCTTCATTTCGTAGGTGTTGAATAACATGTAGCAACAACGATCTTTGGTCGCCGCCCAATCCCAGATTTGCCAATAAGAAAAGAAAATTCTTCAGTACTCCCCCAATATTTCATATTTCCTCACAGGAAACCCAGACTGTCCATTTTTTTCAATACAAGTTTCATATTTTCAAATATTTGAAAAATAAATCAAAAATTTCAATGCTCGTCGTAAATTACGTCCTTAGTACAGTGGTGTTCACACCTAAAAATATCGTAAAATTTGGATGCTTTGGAAGCTACGCTTCTGTAGACACCTCATCAATAAGGCCAGATCCCCCCCCCCCCCCCCCTTGCACTTTGAAAATCAAATCGAGGCCTTTGCACCTCTCAACACCTCTGAGTGTATATTTTCTTCAGGGCGGCGAGAAATTTTTGCTAGTATACTGTTTAAATCAGGTAAGTTAAGTATACTGTGTTTCCCGATCTTTTTAAGCACAGTGCTCCCTTTAGTCAAATTAGTTTTGTTCAAATGCCCCATCACCATACGTGGGTGGGTGGAAGAGTACCGGCTGAATTGAGCTTTTTATCAAACCACGGGACTATACAGTAATCAGCGCTATAAAATTAGCTACGGTAGACAATAATGACGTTTATGCTGGAATTATATAAGGGCAGGTGATTATTGAGTTATTATTTTTTAATGTTTTGACTAAAGAATCTGTCTGTCTCATTTCCCCCTAATGCCCCCTACTGCCCCTTAGCCCTTACCGCCCCCTTTATTCCTTCCAGCGCCCTTCAGGGAGCGTTAACGTTAATATCTGACCAAATCGATGGCTGTACTACCACAGCTCCTGATCCAGTATTTTTAACTAGGAATCTCAAGAAAAAGGTGGTTCAGATAAATCTCCAAATTTCATAATTTTTGTCTTTTTGACAAATTAGGTAAGTTGTCAAAATGTCTCTTGAATTTTACGACACTTGTCGTATTTCCCGTACATAATTGTTTTTAATTCACATGTTCTTTCTACGCTTCCGTACCTTACGTAGCCTGGAACGTTTTAACTTCAGGGACCAATGCAATCCAAGGCTTCCTTTGCACGACAAAGACTTTATCAAGATGGACTCTTGGATTCCTTGTATAATGCATTAATAAATAACCTCACAGGTTTTTATGTAGCATATAAAATTGGTGACTAACCTCTGTCGCCACAAACATGGAGAACTGAGTACACACTGAACAACATGATGGCAATCATATGATTATTTAGTACTTTGATGACGTCATGATTTTGCGTAGCCTCCCTTTAAACAATAAAATGAGCTTCCACGTTTCTGTAATGAGATGACAGGCGGCGCAACTCAAGAATGAACACAGTCGATGCAGTACTTTGAGCAGAGTGTTGCAGTATAACTGCTTCCTTGAGTTGTAATGAATGCAACTTTATTAATTTCTGATTTCAATGACTCAGACACTCATTAGTCGAGTTACTGTGTCATTCAATCAAGGTGAAAAATGGCTAGAACTTGCCTTCTAGTGGGCACTTTTGCAAGTTGTGACTGTACTCCCAATACTTGATGACAGCTTTGGTGATTACGCCCTGTGAAAAATTTTGGACATGACGTGATGGAAAGACAAAACAATGGGAATAATGGGCCGTGAACTAGTACATGTCGTTCTCTGATCAGTCAACAGTGGCGTAGCCATGGCGGTGGTGGTGGGGGGAGGGGAGTTGGGAGTTAAAACCCCCATGATCCGACCTTGAAAAAATAATTGCAAAATACACTTAAAATACCCGTTTTCTCCTTCCCCTTAGACCAGTTTCCCTCTTGCCGTGTTCTACCCCCCCCCCCCCCCCCATGACACAATTTTGGCTAAGCTATACTGTCGGTCAATTCAACTAAGCCTATATTTGGTCATTTTTGTTGTTAGGCATCCGATTTAGTTGTTTTCTTTGTTTGATTGCGAATAGGTTAGCAATTGGTGTTAAATGAACTCGATTGATCCTCCTGATAAACGCTATTACACTAAGCCGATGACCATTCGGGGAGGTGGTACAACTCCCTGAACTTGATCGCCCACTGTGCTGCCTGCTGTAGGTGTGAACCAAAGAGTTTCTTTTTTCATACGACAGTAGAGTACCGTAACACCTATCCGCTCTGAGGGGGGGGGGGGGGCTGAAACTCCGGGCACTCGGACTTGTGGCGGCACGGGCGGGTCAAGTGGTTGTTCAGATTTCTTCGTTTCAACTCGACTTGTTCCTTACAAAATTCCTTATACAGATTACTAAAGGATGGGACGGTTTACAGAATTTCAAAGTTGGGTTAAACGGTATTTTCGTATATCCAATAATTTTGGCTTATTCTGATAATAATGACCCAAATCACCTCAAAATTCCCGGCAAAATATACAGCCAATGGCAACCCTCCTACTTTCCCCGTGCATGTGAATGCCTAATCTCAACTAAAAATAGCTATGACCCACATCAGAACTAACAGGTCACAAAAAATAAAAACTGTTCACTCGGTATGTTTTGCACACAGTATACATATATGGAAAGTCGATGCATGGTTTATGGCGTAGTATATGCACAGTAAATCAGCTTAAAAAATGAACGCAAAATTAAAAGGGATACAACTTGGTCCCTTTACCTGTTTACACTCGATTCCCAAAAACTTGGTGTCAAATGAAAGTTATAAGTTTAACTATGCCAAACAATCTCATGCATCACAGAAAACAAAGTAGTACTAATTAGTAGGCAAATATGGAAATAAGCTAAAAATTCCAGCCAATTTGCATATCTGAATACATAATGAGCTTTAAATATTCTTAAAAATATTCATTTAAATCTCCCATTTCTAATCTTTACAATAACATGCAGGTTCTCACAGAGGACATTCTTCTAAATTAGTAAATTTAACAATAAATTTTAGAGAATATTTTAAAAATATTCCCTAAAATACCAATTTCGGAGAGGGGCTAGTAGGAACTATTTCAACCATCACCTTCCAGGACTATTGTAACACCGTCTCGACCATTGCCTGTGTTCAAATGGGACACTTGGTCAGTTTGACCAAGTTTTACACTGAGAGTCCGTCTACACTTATTCTGGTGGATATAAGAACATCGGTTATACCAGTCAGCGACCAATACAAGTTGCGGGATAGAACGGATCCAACACTGGCTCAGGCTGATGGGGCCGAGGGGGACAGCGTAAGCGTGAAATTGTCATTGGTTACTGTGTTTGGATTGACCAGACATGCGATTGGTTTTTATACGCAGTGGAAAGAAACTATAGGTCGCCTCAGCGGAGAGAAGCAGAGGGACATGGTTCACGCCTGAAGCTCATTCTGTTGACTGCCCGTGGTTGAAATAATCCAGTTTCGTAGGGGGCCTCAATCTGTACGATCAAAGACGTCACAAAGATTAGATCCACACCTTCTCCCCTTCCTACGATTTTTTGAGTTTGCTTACAAAAAAGGAACACTCTTCAACAAAATTTCAAACAACCCTCATTTTCAAATCTTCTGTCATAATGTTAAAATATTTCCCCAATTTTAGCTCCACATTTCAAATATTTCACATAAAAGGCATGAGACTTTTTGAAAATTTCCCAATTACGTCAGATAGTCTTAACCCGTATGCTACACCGTAATACAAAGACCGCGTGTTTGGTCCAGCGGTAGAGCATCCGCCCCTCACGCGGAAGGCCCTGGTTCTGTTCCCAGGTCGAGTCATGCCGCAGGACAATCCCAGGACATCAATCCGCAGACCTTAAATAAAATGTGTAATCCTATCAATCCTCTCTGATTTTACTCATCGGAAGTCCTGGGGTCACAGGAGTGAACAATGCTCTGTATTATTAATATTAGGCGCATGTTTTATAAACATGTATGCTTGCACGTCATATTTTTTCCTCGTCAAACTTAAGAATATACTTCATAGATAGAATAAAAATCAGAACATCTTCGCACATGGATCTGGTGTAAAAAATAAATTCAGTTTGAATTGAATCTCTTCGAGACGACCAAAAATTTCACAAGGGTAAGAAGACATTCCCACACCGCTCACACCCCTACCCCAGGACAGAGATCACACTGCACCAAAAGTGGCTACGCCCTTGTCTGCTGCTCAGGTTTCCGTGTCCTTGGACGTGATATTTTGAGAGAAAATTCCCCCGTTTTAAAATAGAGTAGGTTGAGTAATTTTGACAAAATAAGAGTACCAAGCAGAGGTAGATTATAAAATTTCAGAGGAGGACAAAAATTAGGACCAATACCAAACGATTAGACTTTAGAGGACGACTTTTGGTCTGTTGGTTGAGCGTCTACAATTTGACCCTATTGCAATAGTTATTAATAAATTAAACTTTCCTTCCGGGTTTTCAGTTTAATTTCGTCCCTGTGAAGCAAGTAAAGGAATTTCCTGTTTATAGTGCTCATAAGCATTAATAATTTCTCACTGTTCTATGGACATTTGCCTACCAGTGCGAAGTGACTCGACTTCATGGACAGATGAACTTGAAACTGGGGTCATGGACCTTTTCTGGGACATAGTTTCTGAACTCTCTACCATGTTAACTCTTCATTTGTTCCCCTTGTTCCTCCGCGCTGAAGCGTCGTCACAGATGCCTACCAGCCTACACTGTTAAAAAGTTTCGATAAATTTACAGATTGAACAAAAAATAAAGAAATACATAAAGAAAACGCTTTTCATTTCTTCTTTTTTTTTTTTTTTTTTTTGTTCTGTAAATCTACAACATGTCTGTGACATTTTAGCAGTGTACCTTTGCTTTGTGTAGCCTAAAGACAGATGGCATCGTGGTGTTTCTATCACCATATACTCAGGCGAGGATCCAGACATTTAAAGGGAGGGCTGACCTAAGAGAAAACAGAGCGGAGGTGTGAGGGCGTTGCCATACTAATTTCCCCTATGATTTTATCGTAGATATGACGAAAAAGGAAGGGTTGAGGCCGTTAAAGCCCCCTCTTGGATACGCGCCTGATCATATAGAAAAGTTTCGATCATAAACCTCACAAATGCGTTACAGTGTGTTGGTGCATGGTGTACTGCTCGTTTTTTTGCTTAATGTAGTACTCGGGGTTGTATTTTAAGGTCTGGGTAACTTGGATTTGTGATGTTCGTACTACTGCACACCCAGTAAATACTTTTTTGATTGGGCACCCCCTTTAATTTCGTCGTAAATCATTTATTTATGGGAATTGACGTCTATAAGCAAAAATGTGCTTTTCACCCCAGATTTACATAATTTAAAGATTAATACTTCTAGCCACAGATGCATCGAAATGGCTAAACGCGTTTCTGGTAGCTGCATATCATTGGTAGCAGGAGGAAAAGAGTTGGTTTTATTTGGGTCTAAACCGCGTTTTTGTGACATGAAATGACGCATAGTTTGGGGAAATTCCCCCAAATTATGACGTCACAAAATTTTTAAATCGTCAAAAATTATGTATTTCAAATGAAAATTTGCGTTTCATGGGTTGCTTTCACCTAGACATATCATTTCGAAGCATAATTGATTAAGCTTACCTTAATTAGAAAAATTTAGAAATTTTGGTGTAAAATGAGCAAAAGATCTTTTTTGTACAAAACTTTTCGATATGAGGCCTACTTATGCTGGTACGGGTGGAATATAGAGGGAAACGCCTAGATATAAGTCGGCCTCAATGGGTGACGGGCGTTGGAGTGTTAAGATAGATGCCAATGAATGTCAGTAAGTAATCCCTCGGTGGTGGATCAGGGCCCGGGCTGAAGCTGTAGGACACTACTAATTTGAACTTGGCAAGAATTAATCATTTGCATGTCCTCTATATACCGTCTGTGTAAAGCCATCCAACCTCTGATGTCGTCGGTCTGCTAGAGAATGGTCTCTCATTCTTTTCTGCTTTTCAGAAGTTAATGACCACTGAGCGGATAGCCAGATATGAATAACCTTGTGGTTGGAATGATAAACCGAAGGAATAAGTTCGAGGTGAAAGTGGTGGGGAAATAACTTGAATAAACCAATTAAACATATAATAATACCAATCCCCATTCCCCTTTTCAACAACCACTAAGGCGACAAAAGAGAACGCCATGTAAAGTGTTTCGCCTGCCCAGTTTGGCAGTCGGTCAGAGAAATATCCGGTGGTTCAACTCCAAAAGAAATCGACATGACATTTTTTTGTCAAAGGTGGGCCAGGTGAAAATTATCCGCAAATTGAAATGCCCGATTTACGATGATTTGGGAGCCGTTTACGGAAAAGTTTTAAAACTTTCGGTGCCCTTCCGTGCCAGCTGGTGGTGGCGCCACTTAGATCTGTAGATAATGCATATACCTACATTCGGAGGCAAGTCCAAAGACCTCAGGCTATGTCCACACCCCTTCACTAGTCTATCCGTACCGTCGCCAACTGATGCAACAATAGCAAGCTATGGGTGATTGCCAGAGTCATATACTAGTCAATTACTTAACATACAGTTCTAGATCACCTTTAAAGTAGGCCTATAAACAACCTTCTAGCCAGCCCCAAACCTGTCCAAGGCCTTCTCAAAATGGAAAACAGTATCAACTGAAGATACACTAATACATGTTCTATTATAGACATATCAGTAATATTTCTCCATGACTTAATCAGATTCTGGCTGCATCCCATAATCTGATACTTTTTGTTAACCTTGTTTAGAGATGGTATGGCATTCTTTGTCAAACGTGCCCTCTCCCCCTCCCCTCGCCCCTACACCCGACCTAGCTAGTGACAGCGGTCCCGCTGACCGGGGTCAGTTTTCCGAGATCTAGAGTGTTCAATGAAAAATATAGTTTAGTCAGTGTTCTGTTTAGGTTCCTAACTTGCATTTCTCATCTCTAGAGCGGACAAATTTATGAGGTCGAAGAAATGGGCTCCTTCAGTTGACGACCCACGAAATAGGACCTACTGAATTAAGTGACAGACTGAAGACTGGACGGCTGATTTTTTCATGTTGATTTTTGTTATGCTTTTATGATTTAAATGTGGAAATGCACCATACATTGTTATAGGTGCGAGTTGTACTGCGATCATGCATGATATTTCGTTAGTCACCGTAACCGTACCGGTACTGTATTAGTACTCACGACTGTACTGTGTAGAGCAGTCGCGCTTCCTCGTTACATCGTCATTTCGCAGTTTCATTAGAATCAAATTATTTTTCAACAGAATGGCTCTTAAGAGAATACAAAAGGTGAAGTAAAGAGAGCAATATGTATCATAAAAGTTAATGTATTGGTCGTTCATAATTTTTTAGTTACATATTCATCTGACAACGGTGACGATTGCAATTCTTAGTAACAATACTGGTCGACATAACTGCCTTGTTTCAGCCTAGTGTTATAGTAGCACTGTTTACATGTACGATAGGTTAAGAGCCCACTCATTCTCAAATGCGGTCACGATTCGTATTCGGCCAAAATACGATCAAATGTTGGGCAATTTACCGTTTTGGTGGACTATCACAGTTAAAGATGTTTTCCCAAGCAATTTATTATAAGTAATTATGTTAAGCTGAACCATAAGGGAGTCAGCCCAGACCTAACGTTAGGCCAGGGAAGTTTCTCCAAAGCAAATCTGGTTTCTTAGCCTTGCTGTAGCGAGCGCTGCCGGAAAGTACATTTGCCATACGCCAAAGAACCACGCCAAGGTGGAGGTGTTTAGAATTATATGCCACACCAATTGTTGCAATTGTATGCAAACTGTTGTAATTTTCCCTGTAGCAGCGGGGTGCGCCATACGCCAAATTTGTTGGCGTATATTAATTTTCCGTACGCCAATGATCTTTCTGTGAAAGGCCCTACTCTCCAGCACAGGCGTTTGAAGCGTTCTGTATACTATACACTGTATATATATATATATATTAACAAGGTCGAACACTCCACACATCAAACCTACACACAGAGAGCACACCGGGGCCTACTTTGACATTTTTAGCCTTGCTGCAAACCTCAAAAGACTTCGTTAGTCCATGTAAGAAGTTCAAGGTGAACCTCAGACAGCATCTCTCTGTTCCTCGGAGACAATCTTTCCCTTAATATCACTTCGAAAAGGTAAAAATTACTACGAAAACTTTTTTGCAGGGTTCTGGGTCAACGCTTCCCAATCCACTCTCGCCAGTACTCT
This sequence comes from Holothuria scabra, assembly GCA_037179385.1. Classification (NCBI taxonomy): domain Eukaryota; kingdom Metazoa; phylum Echinodermata; class Holothuroidea; order Aspidochirotida; family Holothuriidae; genus Holothuria; species Holothuria scabra. The sequence continues at coordinate 11,117,412 of CM074198.1, forward strand.
CCAGCACTTCCACATTGAGGTCTATGTCTACGAATTGCATTAAACTATTTCCTGGAATCCAACAATAGTTTTCCTAATTGACCGATATAATGTTTTTTTTAGGAGTAATAAATTTGCGATAAAGATCTATTTTTCATTTTTATCCAAATTTCCTAACGTGTTAACCGAAACTGCCGAACATCAGCAAATTTTTGCCAAAAGCTGGACATTTCGAAATACTGTAAGTGGAAAGCATAACTGTTACGACCAGACGATAATAATCTGCGCAGCTGTTGATGCATTCTTTATCGGTCCATGTATGAGGTGATACGTAAGATATCCCAAAGAGGTACTAAAGTGCAGAGTGCAGGCGTATAACGGAGCCGTGGTTCGTAACACCAATCCTTTCCACCTATTTTAGATTGTCCAGCTTTTGGAGAAACTTTGCTGAATAATGTTCGACAGTTTCGGTTAACACGTTAAAAAATTTGGATTGAAATGAAAAATATATCTTTATCGAAAATTTATTGCTCCTAAAACGTCATTGAACTGGTCAATTAGGAAAACTATCATTGGATTCCAGGAAATTGTAAAACGTCATTCGTAAATTAAGACCTCAGTGTGGAAGTGCTGGGGAGTACTGGCAAGAGTGGATTGGGAAGCGTTGACCCAGAACCCTGCAAAAAAGTTTTCGTAGTAATTTTTACCTTTTCGAAGTGACATTAAGGGAAAAATTGTCTCCGAGTGACAGATAGATGCTGTTTGGGGTTCACCTTGAACTTCTTACATGGACTAACGAAGTCTTTTGAGGTTTGCAGCAAGGCTAAAAATGTCAAAGTAGGCCCAGGTGTGCTCTCTTTGTGTAGGTTTCATGTGTGGAGTGTCCGACCTTGTTAGTATATATATATATAGTGTATAGTATACAGAACGCTTCAAACGCCTGTGCTCTCCAGCATGGGCATGGGTAGGCTACTGTAAGCCCAAGCCTGTGTTAAGGCAAGCAGTTGCTCCAATTTGGATTATCAAAGGCCTAATGTAGTAGTGCTAATCATATTATTGGCCATTTCATAAATGGTTGTTTGAAGGCTGTAATTTACAAGCTGCAACTTGCCAAAGGGTCCACAAGTCAAGCCTTGTCAGTGGTCATTAGTGTTCATGGATGGGGTGGATATTTTATCAAAATTTAACAATTTGGGTTTCAAGAAGCCACTTATGCATAGCCTAAACCCAAAATAAGTTGTGTTTTTAGTCCTAAACTACATTAGAATGATGTTTAAATTAAAGTTATGGCGAGATAAGACTAAAATTATATTTCATGAGGAGTTAGTCCTAGCCTATGTCACTTTCAGATACTGATTCAAAATTAGTGGCCACCCTCTTGAGAATTATGACAAAATATAAAGTAACTTTTTCCTTTTTTTCTCTTGGACAAGTTCCTCAGATGGGGTGGGGGATTCTAGTAAGACCTGTGATGATGTCACAGCCATGATGCATAGAATTTACTGTTGTAGCTCACAGTCACATCACATCCTGAATGAGGTCTTGCCCTGTGCTTTACTTTTACAATGTTGCATATATAAGTAATGTTAGGCTCACATGTATCAGTAACTGTAAGTTACTCCACTGATGACAAAATTATTAGCCTAGCTAGTTCCCTCCTTAAATTTGGCCATAACGGGGCTTCACCACAACAATAACTTACGGTCACGTCACAGATGGTCAAACTTTGCCCAACATGTAAAGATATTATAAAAGTAGATTCCATACTCCTATAACCCCACACTGTTAAACCTGATGCGCCAGCATTGCCTCATTTTTTAAAAGACATTCTTTACCCGCACAATATGTTTCCCTGTGTATACAAAGGCACTGGTCAATTTTTGGTTGTTCATGTGTAAAAATGTAAATGTGTGCCGGATTTTCAATGTTTTGAAATCAGTTAGGTAAATGTTTAGCTTCAAAAGGTGACAGGGCTGCTACAAGCCAATGTCAGTGGAGTCAATGGTGGTAAGTCTTATATGCTTAAGTTGTGGACCCATTACAAATTTTGGTCTGCATCATGGGATTTTAACCTTTGTCATATTCACCATGTCACTGAGTTGTCACAGCTTTTAGACAATCCCCTCAAATAGTGATGTGCAATTCACATTTTACCCTCATGAAAAACCTATCAAAAAAGAAAAAAGTAGTGATGATTTTACTGAAATGATTTTCATACAGGTTTCTCTACTCTGAGTGTGCCAAGAGCACAGTACATGAGTCAATGATAATCTATGAATCTTTTGTTTGTCTCATTGGGGTCCCATTTTATTCTAACTTTTTGTTTGCTTGAAAGATTAATAAACAGATCATATTGTGAAAATAAAGTTGCTTTCATTGCTGTAAGATTAGTGCAAGGCGAAAGAAGAAACTTGCAAATCAGGCAATAAGCAGAAGGCCACAAAAAGAAGAAAGATACAAACTGTTTACTTCACATTTTTTCACAAAAATATGCCAGATTTTCTTAACAATTCTTGAGTAAAAACTATTGCTGTAATAATAATTTTCAGTCGTATCATAATGATGTGCATGTATTATGAATGATAAAGCTGTAGCACAATTTCAAAGCAAAATTATCGGTGACAAAATATCAATATTATGCATAATTTTGCGATAAAATTAAATTGTTTAAACATGTAAACACAGTAGCTACAAGGTATGTACTGGCAGACACCTGGTTGTTTGTATATACTTAATGTACTATATTCAGTAAATTCACCCCATTCTCATGGAATGATTGATGAATTGTATTCCATTTTCCAGCCATTTAATGGAAAGCTATAAATAATGTTCAGTATTGTATTATTGTACATGTAGTATGTAGGGCTAATGTTTCTCAGAAGGCTTGCTCCATGAAAATGTTTGAACTCTTGTCTTTCACTGTCTTATTCCATTGCACTGTCACAACTTCTTTATAAATGTTAGCCATTTATTCATTGTCAAAATAGTTTTATAAATTCTGTAACTGAACAAAGTGAAGAAGTCTCATGCATGTCACAAACACCCCTTGAACAAAATATGCAGATCCAGTCAAGGGTCAATTACTGTTGTACACAGTCATAACTGTACACTATGGTGACAGAACAATCAGTGTGGGAAGTGTGATATTCACATGCTGTTTAATTTGTTAGGGTTACAAACTATGCATCCTCCAGACATAAGTTCAGGTCTAATCACTTCCATTTACAAGTACTGTTGTATTGCATGCATTAGAATAGATAGGCTCTGAATTAGATGAAACACTTGTGTACAGAAAATGCATAATTGGCATACATGGCACTTTTTACACTACACAGTCATCAGGCCAGGTTGTCCATTGGACAAGCTGGAGCAAAATTGAGGGTGTCTGAAAAAAAATAGCAGGTTGCCCACATAAAAACTTAAAAAGTTATTTGACAGTGAGTGTTCAAACATGAAAACAGGGCTCCATTTTCATGGTTGTCCCATTGCCCAGGACAACTAAAATTCCATAAGGACAGCCAAAATTTGAAAGTTGGTTGTCCGATGGACACAATAAATTTTATTCAAGCAGCCTGCTCATATATGATGGAAGAAGTATATATAGGCCCACTGCTGACTGAACAACAGCTCTTTCAAATTTTTCTATGATACAATTTCAGCTAGACTATATAAAATTGTTTTTGTCTTGTAAAAATCATATCTTAATTTTTCTCCTTCAAGAGCTATTATACATAAACACATCTACTGTTTTGTACTGTAATTATGTGCCAAATTTTTCGGACAACCAAATTATCTTTAAGACAGCTTAATTTTTTGGAAAATCGAGGCTTGTGAAAAGGAATACAGTAAAGAAGGAAGAAAGAATATAGAGTAAGAAAAAGAATTAAAAAGAAGAAAAAAAGAAAAGGAAAAAATGAGACTTAAATGTTAACAACCTGCCCAAAAATGATATACAAACAACTGTATTTGATGTCTTTGCAGAAGAAAACAAACATTAGATTTTTGGTTTCGATGGTAAGAGAAATCAATCCATTTATGATGGTGTGTGTGTATGTATGTGTGTGTGTTTGTGTGTTTTTGTTATACTTTCCTCATGTACATGGTATCCCTGTCTGACAGTTTTCAAACTTGGTATATAGATGTCCCATATTGAGAGGAAGAACCCAGTTGTTTTTGGTGGAGATTGGTAGAAAAGCTCCTGTAGTCAATTTAAACTCTACTTGTCTACTTGATCAACTACATGGTCAAGTGGTTAGAGTATCAGACGTGCTGTCAGGAGGTTAGGAGTTCAAGTCCTGGCGGGGTCCTACCAAAGACTTTAAAAACCGGATCCTTCTGCCATTGTGCTTGGTGCTTAGCAAGTGACTAAGGGGTTGTTTTTAACAATTTTTACCTGTCTCTGACAATAAAACTGGTGCTAAATTTCAGCCTTGGTCATGTGACTGCATCAGCACTTGAATGCATTCACAGATTTCACTCTAAACTCCTGTACTCAACTAAATTTTGCAGTCAATTTCTACCACCAAATTTCACCTTCTTGCTCCCAACCATTGGGAGAATGACCAGACAAGAAAGCTAGATTCAATATTAAGTTATTAGCAAAAGTCTTGTGTGGCATGTTTGATACCTATAGGTTAAGTTTTGAAGCTCTGTATGAGGAATGCTAGGAATCACAGGTTGTTGTATGGCCAAGGACTGTGTAGTGATTAGATACTACTGTTAACCATGCATAAGAAACTGATTGTAACTGCAGTTATAATGGACAAGATTTCTTAGAAGATATAATCATGCATTGGGTTGGAGATGTTTTTTAAATTTTAAGAGTGATGGCCTTCCATGAACAATACAGTGTAAAGTATGTATTGACCTTTTATCACTGATAAAAAAGATGTGGAAATTCTGCAAACTCCACTGGGAGTCTAAGATACTTTCCATGCTGAAATAAAACAATCAGATAAAAATTTCAATGACCATTCAGCACTATTGAAAAGTACCCATGTGTGGTCAAGTAGTACAGTTTGTGTAACGCACCTGAAACAGGAAAGCACTTGATGGGTTTATTTTCTGAGTCCAGTTTGCACATTTACATTAAGTTGAATTAAGGTTTATGGTTAACAGATTCAAATTTTTTTCCTTCTCAGAGGCATCTGCCCATGAGGTATGGCACAGAGTGTTGACACCCAGCACTCACACATTTCACCCAGCACTTATCCCAAAATGACAAAAAACACCCTGCACTGTTTTCAGTTTCCTAAACCGTTCTAAAATTTCCTACAATTATTCAAAATCATTTAGTAACATCCACAGCTGTTGAGTGGATAACAGTGAATATCAAAAATTTTTCAAAGGGGGAAGGAGACACCCTCCCCTTAGCCTAGGCTTAGACCTCTCCCCAAAGATGCTCTCAGATTCAGAATACCTGGCACTCAGAATCAAACAGACATCCTGTTGTCTCATTAGAACTTCTGTTCAATAAAAGATGAAAAGATGACTTAGAATTATGTGAAATCATATGACCTTGGGAAATTGTTGAATAATTAAGTGAAATCAAAATTTAATGATAGGTCCATTTAAACAGTATTTGTTTCAAAGTACATGTGATCTCAGAAATTACAGTTTGTGAAACAGATGTGACTCCCATTATGCATTGCTTGCATAATTGACAAAATAACTGTTACAAACATACAATTAACATGCAGCCTGTACATTATGGGCAGTAAAACCCCTTAGAGTTTTAAACAGTTTACTTGAGGTCAAACCCTACATACATTCTCTTTGGGGACTGATTTGGGGGTCAGTCTTTGCAAGAAAGTCTTTGAAACCTTGGAAAAGTGTTATGGCCCTTTTAAAAGCTAACATATCAATGTACCAAATATTGCTAAAGTTAAACTTTTCACCTCATTGAATAATTGGACTTGCCTTAATGTAGTCTTACATTTAGTTCCATTTACTTAAAAGAGAAAGTCAAAGCTCTGTATTGTGTTTTAGAATGAAGATTTTCTTTCAATAGCTTGAAAAAGGTCACTGTTGAAGATGAAACAAAATAATGTTATGAAGTCATCATTAGTAGTTATAACATGAAGTAGAGCTGTAGTAGAAGTGAAAAATCTTTTTGTTACATAACCATCATGGAGCTGTCACTGGGCCAGATTAATAAATAGCCCCCTCTATAATCAGACTGTCTGTTCACTCTGTCAAAGTACTTACATGTGTGTCTTCCATTTATTGTCATTTTTAGGAGCTGACTGACCTTGGTAAAGATCCACCAGCACAATGTTCTGCAGGACCAGTAGGGGATGATAGTAAGTATTATACCACTTTTATTTGGAGCAGGAAGGAGTTTTGATGCAAAATAAGTGTGTGTAGAATATTCTCATGAGGGGTTAAATTGCATTCTATGTCTATTGAAAATGATAAGGCATTATGAGAAGAGTTACTTTCAAAGAATCCTTTTTATACAGTATTTGGTTTGAACTAAAAAAATCACATTTTGGGGTGATTTTGAAATACTTGCACAGAACAAACATTTCATTTCTATTGGGCTGCCGTACATGCTTTGTTTTACAGATGGCACAGTGGTAATGGCATGCCAGAGTTATATTAGTCCTTGAATATAAGTTTGTATTCAAGGTCAAATGGCAGCATCAGATACACCAGATTATAAGATTCAAGGCTTTATTTTGGAGATCTTGTCATCTACATGTGTGTTCTCACTTTTATGCAGTTTTGTGGTCATTTAAATGGGTAAAATGTAGACATGTCCTTAATGATCTAATTTACCTCAAGGAGTTGCATCTTGTGAAATTTGCAAAGTAAGATTCATTCAGTCACAATTCTGCAATTAATGAGTCAGTCACTTGCTATGCAATATCTAGCCTAATTTTGGTAAGCTGCAATACACCATACAAGAATCTCAAAACCAGAAGTAGCATGATAGTATGTACCATTACAGTTTCATAGCTCTACTGTATTTTGCTGTAGCTTTCTTTTACACAGTTACATACTTCCTGGAATGTTTCCTCTGAAGTCATTAAACAAACTGGTGTGGTTACTAAGTTTACATTTAGAAGCTTGCAAACAATAACTGTTACAAGTATAAATTTGTACAAATTTTAAACATGTATTTCTCTTCTCTCCATTACAGTTTTTTATTGGCAAGCCACAATTATGGGCCCAGTAAGTTGTTTCTTGTTTTACATTTTGTGTGTTAGAATTTAAGAATAATTGGAATATCCAGTATGTACAGTGTGTTCCAAACATAATCCGGTTTACATCTAACCCAAATATTTTATAAAATTGAATGCAGAAATTGATGCAGATTTAAGTGAAAAAAAAAATGACTCTACATACACTGGATGACTGTTACTATGCCATGTGTGCAAACATGCAGTAAGGGAAAGAAACATATGCTGGTCCAGTCAACAGGAGAAAAATACAGTGCTACTTATCATCCATGTTAAAAATATCCGCTCCTTCCAACCCACCTACAAAAATAAATGTGTGATTTTTTAACTTATTGACTTTGCTAGGATATTTTTGCACCTATTTCCTGCAATGCCTTGCATTTATTTGGTCAGATCATTTTGTGATTAAAATCTCATACCTCCTTGGCGTGGCTTTACACTTCTGCTATATGAGTCATAGAGTACAGTAGAATTTCTAAATGGGATATCAGCAGAAAATAGCCATCAACATTCAGAAGTTATATTATTAACCGATATGTTTGAATTAGACTGTGTGAGATAACATATGGGAGATTGACTTTGAACTCATAATGTGTAGGGCAGTAAAAGTAAAACCAGTTTTACTGGACACAAGGTGAAACACTGCAGAGCTGCTTTCGTTTCTCTCCAGGCAAAACCTTGCGAGGGACCACAGATTGCAAAGTTGGAAGTGACTACAAGTTGCAACCGCGTATTTTTTCACCCTAACACGTGTAACGATAAATTAGTTGTACATTGAAGCCATAGACATTAATTTTTGGTTGTCTTTCTTGTGACATCGAAGTTGTTTAGCCTAATATAGACTTGGCTGAAGAAGCTTGCACTTTACAATTAGTAGGCTGTAGCATTCTAGCCTAGGCCTAAATAGAAATACTGAACAGTTTGGCCAAACGTAATTAGTAGGCTCTGTAACTTAGGCCTAGTACAGGGTCTGCTCTATAGTCCCCCGTCTCATTAGTCCCCCATTTAAAGCTCTATTATTATTACATAAACTTATATAGCACACTACCATAAAATGTTCAGTTGCACTTTACAACACCTTAAGAAAAAGCCAGCCTAAAAAAACATGATTTCAAATTTACCTTAAACAACTTAAGAGATACAGACTCTCTAACACTAAGAGGGAATTTCGTACTGTAATTAGTTTCCCCTGTCTCATTGGTCCCCTGTCTCATTAGTCCCCAGGTTAGGGTTTAGGGTTAGGGGACCAACAAGGTGCGAGACCAGTGACACAGGAGACCATGCAATGACACAGGGGACTTTTGAGACAGGGCACTATAGACATTATCCCTTTACTGTAAAGGTCTTTACGTATGTGCCAGCTAAAACTCCTTACACTAGATTTCATGCATAATAATTAATATAACGGACAACCCCTTCCTTACATTGCTGTTTTTAAACAGTGATGACACACAATCACAGTTGCATACTGAACGAACATAGACATACAGTAGGCAAACCTTTGCAGAGAAGTTGTCACAAGTGGGATGTATTGGTTCAGTCAACTTCAGTGTTGTTTGTCAGATGTCACAGGAGAAAAGCTTCCTAGAGATTACATTATTTTTTGTAGACACTTGTATTCCTTTTTTTTTATTGTAAAGGTTTTTTAGTTTGCCAGTGCTAAAAGTTTTTAGAAGCTGTTTCATGGTAAATTTTATAGACAGCTTGTTACTGTACATTGCTGCTTTAAATAGAATTGTCACACACAATCACAGTTGCATTCTCAACTAACATAGAGATCAGCTTCGTGGAGAATTGTCACAAGAAAGATATTGCTTCAGTTGTTTGTCAGGTGTCCTAGAGAAAAGCTTCATGGAGATTTACGTATTATTTTTCATGTAGACATTTGTCTCAGATGAAAAGTTTTTGTTGCACTCGGAAGCAGTAACCTGCTTTTTCTCAGTAGCTTGATCTACAACTGGAAAAAAGTCCGTGGCCGGCTAGACTTGAACCAGTAGGTTGGAAACTGGGCCGTAAAACTCTAACTTACTCAGTAGCTTCCCACAAAGCAAGCAGCCCTCAAGTATTCTTCGCTTTCATAACTTCAAATATTTCTTAAAACAGGCAAACAGAATACCCTTTTCGGAAACAATCATTACTTTAGTTTTGATTTATAATGTGTAGTAAGTTTGAAACAGCATAGCTGAAAACAAAATGGGACTGAATACAATATATTGTATTGTAACAATTTTGTGTGTTACTGTTTATAGACTGAAACTGCAGTGACCTTGGCAGATTAAGGTCATAAATTGTGTAGGTTGGTAAATGTTGAATGAAGTTGTGTGCTCACTGCACAGTCATGCAAGCACTACTAATAAGACAAAAAAGTGGAACCTACATATTCTGAAATATAAGTGGACATTCCTTGAAAATTATTCAGATTCTGTGTATCTTATAGTATGCGTTACTGAATACTGCATATTAAACAGTTTAAACCATCTATCTTAAACCGTAATTTTTAACTGCCAACAACTAAGATACGAAAATGAATGTTGCATAATACATACATACATTACTTCTCACAGATATATGCTTGATGAGTTACATCTACCCTTTAGACAGATTTTACAGTTACAGTAGATGGACTAAATGCTCTGTCAACTTGGCAAATATTAGATTTTATGTAAAGTGAAATGGGGAAGATAACCCCTTTTTTGCCAGTCATTTTGCAATTAACTTAGCTTAAAAATTGCTTTAAACTACTGTACTCATTGTTACTACAGTGCAAAATAAGCTCAAAATTCAAACAGTTGAAGTCTGAATGGACAAATTGATTTGATATTGTAGTTAAAATGTGTAGTATTCTGATAAGTAAATTAAAATGTAAGCAACTCACAACTACTCATTTTAAACCAGAAGTGAATAGACCTTATGCATACAGTTTTATTGTATATTAGAGAGCAAAGAGTATGCCCTTTTTTGGAGGAACACATGTATTGGTTTGCAAGTTGCACCAACAAATGCAGACAGCTGATTTATAAACTATTGCATGTTCAGCTTTCCATCTGCATTTTGAGAATTTTCATTTTTGAGGGAAGTGAGTCTCACAGAATCCTACAAACTGTTACGGTTTTATTTAAGCACAAAATTGGTGTGTACTGTAATACATTTGTCACATCACTTTTTATCACATCCTCTAGATCCAGGAATTACGTCATTTTATAAATTTTGGTACTAACATATTCCCCTTGTTCAATTCCATAATTCCATAGGTTATATTTTGTAAGATTTTTGGAAAAAAACTGTGATTAAGAGATAACTTTTTTGTAGGGCTACCACGATATCGCGATATCGTCGATACAGTTTTGCCCCGACGATATCGACCAATGTTTTGTCAAGATGTGATATTGCAACAAATCAAATAAATGACTAAACCACTGTGAAATCCCTATTTTTATTGTCTTAAGTCAGTAACCTAAAATGATCATAATTTATGATGTTACAAGAAATGAAATCTGCACTTAACCCACCACAAGAAAACATGATATAAAATCAGAAGCTGTTTCAAAATGCATACAATGAATACTGTAACAGCTCACATACATTCTAGACTTGTGAAGAGTTCTGCACAATCAATATTGCTACTTGCACGCATAATCAATCTCCCCTCACTTTTGGTATGAAATCAGTAGTGGCTGCATGCAATAAGCAGCTGTTTTGCTTCCTTGACGCTGATGGAAAATGTTTAGACTAATGCGCGATATCGCGATATCGTCGCGGAAATGGTGGCGACATCGATAAATGAAAAATGGTTATCGTGGCAGCCCTACTTTTTTGGCTTCTTTAGTACAATAAACTGTCCAAGTGTTTCTAATGGCAGTTTTGTCTCCCTCCCCTGGAAACACACTGTCTTTTATCTCCTTTGTGTTACACCACTCTGTATATACTGCATGATCAAGAGCATCAGAACTTGCAGTCAGGATTGCAAGCCCTATCCTGATCATACCAAAGACTTTTAAAATAGAACCTACTGCCACCGTGTTAGTGTGTTTGGTGCTCAGCATTATCAATGGAGTAGGGAAAACAAGCCAGTGCGGCACAAGTGGGAAAAGGGCTGTGGCCAGTTTGACTTGAACCACTTGAACCAAGTGGTTAGAAACTGGGGGGTAAAACTCCATCTAATCTAACCTAACCCCTCTGGATAAAGTTAGCCATATGTAACAACCATTTGATCATAACCTGGATAATCTTCTACCATATTGGTAGTAATTGAGGGGAACCAGTCAGAGAGACATGAATATGCACAGGCTGCACTTTGCCTATATGTGCCATCTTTAGCATGTGACAAGCAGGTTGATTCAGATTAGTCACCCAAAAATTCAGCAATGCAACTTGGTGTAGACAGTATATACTAAAGAGAACAGTATACAGTTAGTGTTTAATGCCCATTTTTACTAAGAGTTTTGATAAAGGAGGTAGGCTTTTTCATTAAAACTTTGCTGGCCATTATAGTACCATTTTATCTGCATTTGTGTTAATAGTAGTGCCTATCCGAAAAGTCAGTATAGCAAGTGGTGGTAGCCTTTTTTTTCATTTTTTTTCAAACCCTGAAATGGATGATTTCTTCAGTTACTGTAATTGGCAGCTCTGCTAAATAATTGTCCATAATGACACAATATGCAGGTGCTAGAGCATATTTAAGGGCCATTAATTTGCTTCTCACAATGCCAAAGGATCTTTAATATCTTGGTCTCAGTGCAAACACAACTTCACAATGAAACTGTGTCAGTAGAATGTCACAGAACTGATAAATTGAATAGAAAATGCATAAGGTAACTTTCTGGTTTACAGTAGTTAATTAAGGGGCTTGGGATTTTGGTAGCTTTCATGTGAAAGAGGCATGTATAGGAGGTTTTTTTTTTTTTCATGAAGCCTTGATTGTGTTTTTATTTTCTGTTCTTTCCCCTTTGCAGGCAGACAGTCCGTATCAAGGAGGAGTGTTCTTTCTCACAATTCATTTCCCAACAGATTATCCCTTCAAACCCCCAAAAGTAAGTTGCCAATAGTGATGGACAAGCTTTTGGCTGAAATGTCACTGTCTGTTTTATAGATGATTGTAATGATAAGAGACATTGTATGCAGTTCTCAATTTCCAGGAAGTGATGCTGATGATGTTGGAATTTCATAATGTGTGTGTTTATGTTTCATTGGTCTTGCAGAATAAAAGCATACTCAGTTTTAGGGAGACAAAAGACTATTTTTTTTAACCCAAAATAGTCTCAAATATTATAATGGTTAAAGTTGTAAGAGCTGATCAGAAAGAAGAGTAACCGTGAATCGGGTCATGTCGACCTGGGTTTTTAATTCTATCAAAAAATGGTTGTCGATAGGACAACCAACTTTCTCTTGGTTGTCTGTGTGGAATTTTAGTTGCCCTGAACAACCCCAACAACAGGGAAGATCAAGCCCTGGTATGAAAATCAATGAAATCATGTCAGAATGTAGAACATATGTCTTGATGGAACCTCAAAGTAGTTTTGAATGCACGGTCCAGTAAATGGTTAGTAGGTGGAATGTGTATACCCAGGAACTTTTGGGTCAAGTGCTGCTCCAATGAATTCATGTCTTGGGTTGTCTATCGGGACAAAATTAAGATAAAACTGAATTTCCTGGTTCTACCAGGTGGATTAGAACCCACTACTTGAATGAACCCAAATTATAACCCACAATAAAAATGCCCCAAATGCTTAGGATGAAGGAGGCACCTTCCTTATAGTAATTATTGATAGTGGTCACTTGATGCATTGAAGCAACTTAAAATGAAGAAAAAGTACCTTAAAGATAATATTTAATGCTCTGTATGTCAAAAAAATTCAGAATGAACATGATGGAAGGTAAATGGTAAAACAGTGTCTATCTAGCATGCACCTTGTGACCTTGCTCACCAAGGAAAAACCTGTAATACAGCCTGTTGGACTGCCAAAATACTTAATGTTGCTCATAATATTGTTTGTGTATAGGTTTACTAGATATTGCCAGATATCTAACTAGTAATGGATGCATTCTTCAAGCTATATTATCTTTCCTTTCCTTTTCATGTATAAATTTGAAAATGTTTGGATTCAGTGCAGTCCTGAAAAGAAATCACTTCCTACATCCATGTTAGAAACCTAATAATTGGCTCATAGGTTATTGTTTATGAAATACTTTGTTCCTTCTTAAAGTATGAAGTTATCACATAGACTATTGAAGACATAAGATACTATATACCCATCTCAATCATGGTGTCAAATATGCAGGCAGCTTGCAAATTGTCTGCAAAATACAGGACAGATCAAAGAATCAAGAAAGTTCCACTGTAGTTTTATTAATGAAAGTCTACCCTTCTTCCTCAGGTAACATTTTCAACCAAAATATATCACCCCAACATCAATAGCAATGGTAGCATATGTCTAGATATCCTCAGATCTCAATGGTCACCAGCTCTTACAGTATCAAAAGGTAAGTTACAAAATAATATTTGATTATTAAATAAAGGAAAATGCTTTTAAGGGTGTGATTTGTACATGTAAATTTTTTCTTTCTCTGAATCCTACAAGGATGTGTAAAATGCTGCAAAAATGGCACCTTTATTTTAAATCAGTGACAACTATGCAGAATACATGCATAAATTTCATCAGGATCTTTACTCTTCTGGGGGGAGGGGAGAGGCTAACAATGGTGTTTTATGTACAGTTTCTAGGGCTACATTTGTGAGGTTGACTTAATTTTCTGTGGTATTTGTTACACTTCAATCAGTAAATACTATTACTAATATGGAGGTATGATTACTTTTTCTTTCCTTGTAGTTTTACTCTCAATCTGTTCACTGCTAACTGATCCCAACCCAGACGACCCTTTGGTACCAGATATTGCTCGCATCTACAAAACAGACAGACCGAAGTACAATGATTTGGCTAAAGAATGGACAAGGAAGTATGCAATGTGACTTGGGAGAGAGACATTAATGTGATGTTTACTTTTTCCTGTCCTTTATTTCTCATCCTTGTCATGTAGGGCGCCCTCTATCATATGTCATTTACTCTGGGGCCTCATAGTGATTTCATTTCTTCCATATGATGAAAAGTTTCAAGATGAGTTGAACCAACTGATTATGTTAGGGAATTTCCCCATGAAAGATGTACAAAAAAAGAGAAGTGACTCACAAATGGAACTTGGTGTAAAACTGTCTGAGAGCTTCGTACTTGTTGTGTATTTCATCTTGTACATAAGATCAAATCAGTTAATAGAGTACGGAGTTTTTGTTTGTTTTATGTCAGGGTTTTTCTTTTTTTTTTCTTGTTTCTTATAACTGGGGAAAGGTGAATCCAGGTGGGGAAGACACATTTTAGAAATATTTGGTATTTTGTATAGTACTGTAATTGAAGAGGAAGCTCAAGTCTCCAAGTTTGATAAAAAAAAGTGGGACTTTCTTCCTCATTCATATCAAATATGTGTAAGTGTTCTGTAAAAATAAAGAAACAGTTGGAATGTTGGGTCTATTGATGTGAAATATTTAAGGCAGGATTCTTCAGTACAATGCATATAGTGATATGAGTATGTGGAGATTTATGTATGCAACCCAGCATGTTTTTATCAGTGACCTGTTATAATATGTCTAAGTTAGCTTGTTGGCCCTTCCATTTAAAAAGAAAATGTGGAAAGCCCTTACTTTGCCACAATAAAGAAAACATAAAGGAATTTGTAGATATGAACAGACAGATGTATTTACTGCTACATACAGATACAGAGTACTGACTTGGATTTTGTAGGATTCTCATTGGTTGCAGTTTATTTTCTCGGTTAGAATTTGGCCAAAGTTTTAGGCTGCAGCAGATTAACTGAATGGAGATTTGAGAAGTCATCAGCTATTGGAAGGCTAGTTTTAATTGGAATTGTTTGTTTACAAGGGTGAAGATCAGGTTGTAGTTTTCTTCCTCAAAACAGCATGTGTGTGTATTGTATGAAAGCCACCTTGTGCTTTCAACAGGTTTTTGCTACTGTTTCATTTGCAGTCCATGGTCCTACCCCTAATTAATATTTACCAATTAAGTATCTCATGTTTGTAATTTTGCCAGCATTTTTTTTAATTATTATTACTATTTTTTTTTTTATTATCTTTGTCACAGAGAGTAATTTCATGAAATGTTAGCTTCAAACGTTACGGTATGCATAGTGGCAAGAATATGTCATCATTGGTAGGGGTGTATGAAGGTCCCTCAAGTGGTGATCTCACTGTTGAAGAATTTTAGGTTGACCTGGGAATGAAAAGTGTTCCAGCTGGCTGATGAATATGCTTCTTCAAATGAGCCTCTTTGTTTTTCATAAATGTTAGGTATGTCAATATGTGTACATAGCACGTAGTGTGTGTCATGGGTCAGTGTTTGTTTAGCTAAATGAGTTACAAGACTACTTGAAGTTTCCCTCTCAGAAACACTCTAGGTGGTGATGCACCATTGGTGTTAACGTGCAGTTTATTTGTGCCTGCTGCTTTACCATGTTGCCATGGTAACCTGAAAAAGGAGGATTGTTATATATGACAAATAGGGTTTAAAACACATCAAATGTTGCAATTGCCCCTTTAAGGTTTGACTATCCTTCATGTTATTAGTTCAAAACAAAAATGATCAGTTATTTCTAGTCTATAAAGAAATGTTTTCTTAATTAAGAAGGAATTCTCATTGTGCCAAATGGATCCATTACTAAGTGGAGCTGTGAATAAAATTGCCTGTGTGATGAAACAATAACCATCAGATTAGCTTTCTTGCAGTCCAACTGTTTAAGGCAACAATTAAAGGTTATATCAATAGTCTGACTATGAAGCTACTCACAATCCAAAGAGCAACTGATATGGAAAAATCTAGTTTTTGTCATTTAGATTTTGCTTTTAGTTTTCTTTTCTGCAAAATTACCCCTTATTTTAAAATGATTCTATCAATTTTCAGTCTCGTTGTGTTCCAAAGATTCTTAGAATACTGCAAAGATTTAAAGCATATAAAAATGCCTACATGTGAAGATTCACCATAAAAGCTGCTCACACAATAATTTTGTTTACAAATATTTCAGAATACAGTCTATCTTGAGATCATAGCTTCTTTTTGACTGACATAAAATATACATTGTATAATGTCACACTACTGATCTCATCCAGTGTTATAAAGCAATTGTTTTCATTTTATAGAATTTGAATTACTACAAGTGTAAGAAACTCAACATCTTGTCAGTACTGATTTCATTCTTTAGCAGTGAAAGGGTAACATCATATCTTTCAAACTGAAACCAGCCAAGATATAAAACTATGCATTCTGTCTTTTATTGCCTTTTATTTGCTCAACATGATCCTTTTAAGTGGTTACATGGAGTTGGTCCATTGAATTCACCAAATTTTCCCAAACAATTCAATTCCGTTTTCAAACATTTGTGACTAGATATTTTACAAATAAAACCATGACAAACTGGGGTACAAATTGAATAAATTTAAAATCTCAACTGTTTGGGCAACAACTATGGTAATTGTAGACATTTGGATGTGGTGATACCGTTCAACACCCAAGTTATGATATAGTTATGACTCAATATGCCACTTTAAGTGAAGATTTTGTTTGCATCATCACCGTAAGACATCATGGCATGGTCTTAGACTTGTAAGGATGTGGTCAGTATGATGATGGTTGTCAAAGTGCTGTTTCTGAAAAGTGTTTTTTGATGTGTTACAGTTGTATGACTTTACTTCCTAGAGTTAAGATTGAATTTTTATATTCTGAGTAGAGTGGTAATAACTGGCTACTTCAGTGATACAATGATGCTCTTTGACAAAAAATGGACTGATTGCATTGCTATAACATCATACTTACCATCTGTATTGAATGTGAAGCATATATTGTAGAATGGTTAAGAATGGTTTGTTTATTTTCAACTCTTGACACCACAAAAGTATTCTAGGTAGGTTACATCATGTGATTCATAAACTGCATTGTAAAACAAATACTTTGACAACTACCTTGATAATTTTCTGCAATGGTCCCTATATTCTCTGCTCTGGTAGTCAAGTAAAACAGCAGTTTAAATTTATGCTTGCTTCATTTTCCCCTCAATATATTCACAGAAATTCTGAAACCATTTTTCAGGTACATCACTTTTAATATTTTTTTGTCTCCTCAGAGATACAGTAGATATTGAATGAAAATTGACCCTCCTAAATTTGTTTTTGGATTTGTAGCACTTGAATTGGAGTCGTTTTCCTGTTGTTTACATGCTGCAGCAAACCATTCACATATAGACTCATACTTCATAGTCATACATTAGTAAGGAATTTAGAAACCTTACTGCTATGAATATTTATGAGGGGAAATATCTTGAGGATCCTAAATAATTAGTAGTAAGATTATGTACCCAGATGTCTTTATACTTGACTCTAATTTATTATTTAGTTTTCTTTATTGTCAAAATATTTGAAGTGTTACAAGGCAATCAATGAAATGAAACCTACTGTGTATCAGTCCCTCCCCCTACTTCCTATTTACCTGCAATGAAGTACAGTAAACTAAGTAATAACAATGATCATTATGGCATTCTGTGTAACTGACTGTTTGTGTGTGGTAGGGAATGTCGGCTACCTTGTACAAGGATGCCTGACCTTTTGGAGTTTTGTAAAAAAAGAAATAGCATTTTACATCATTAAATAAGTAACATAGATAAATTGTCATTAGCAGGTCTTTCCTTGCCTTTTGCAAAGTTGCTTACAGACTGCTAATTCCCTCTGAAAGTTGTAGTGATGCTATTGTCATTTGATTTCCTTTGCTAACAGTAGTTGAAATTTTATGACCAGGTTTTGCCATCAGATAACTGTGCTGGAACATTCTTGTGAAGATGTAAGGAGTGGAAAATACCAAATAGTTTACAAAGTTACATGAATTATGGCAAGAGGTAGTGAAAATAAAACTACCTTCCCTGTCCTTAGAGATATGGTTACAGGTTTTGCTGATCTTACTCGCTGTTTCAGGAAGAAAGTTCTAACTAAACGGTTGTACTGTTTTAACCCTTAGAAACAAATGTTCACTATAGGTGTGTGCTCCTAGAAGTCACAGTCTGGTAGGGATATGAATGTAAAGACTAGGAGGTGGATAGATGTGATGGAATCCAGCCATAATGTTCAAATGAAATTCAAAATAGTATTGAAGTAAGGATCCTTAACTAGTTCTGTTTCAAGTTTTTCTACATGTTACAGAAGATGATCCCAGTCTAGCAATTATTTGAATGTTATTGAAATGGAGGATGTTGAATATGTGCACTTTATGTAGTATAGACCCATACAACTTGTTAAATGTTGGTTTTGATGTAATGTGTTCACATCTGCATGATTTAGTATATACATGGTCTTATCCATTCAAATAATTTTGTTGATCTGATTTTTTTGGTTAATTATGATGACATTAACTGTCAGTAGTCAAAGTTGCTGTGAACAGATATATTTTCCCAAGCCTTGATGTTAATCTAACCATTGTAGGCATTGAATGGAATGATGGTTAACGTATATCTTCATAGATTTATTCCCAATTGTGTCAAACACTGTTTTAAGTCAAGTCTCTCCACATTAGCAAACATGCATCCCATCTTATTTGTTCATTTTTTTTTCTCTCCTTTTTTTTAATGCTGATTGTACTCGAGGAAGTTGACAAATACAGGGCTGGACACATACATAATTGGTGGAAGTTGTGTTTCTTTTCTATTTTGTGGAGCCATAAGCTAGGGACAGGGACACAACAGGTAGTGCCAACTTTTGTAAAACAACAGTGCATTCATTTAGAATGATTTGCCAAACACAAATTTGATAACTTCTAAAAAAAGCAAAAAAAAATTCTCCTTTTTGGAGGGGAAACCCACATCTCAATTGCCGGAAGACATTAACATTCAAAGAAATGGTGTTTCTCTTCAAATGAAGTGCATTATGTGAAATCTTGTGATGTCATCATGTCACATGGTTTGGATATGGCTCTTAATTTATGATAATGTTGATGCCACTAAAGGGACCTTTTTAATACTTTTGCTTGCTTTTTTCTACTGCTACTGCTATGCAAGATCTGTATTAACACTTCCACAGAGTTTAATTTAAATGCCAAGCAGAGCAGCATGCCCTCTATAGACAAATCCGATCAGCGCTTCTGTTTAGTGACTGTAGGCAGCCATAAGTGGGCTCCATTACCCTTAAATCATCTTCATTTATTGTCTGCATGAATTTCAAACCCTTGTATTCATCGAGATGGTGGAACTCTACAGGCATTTCAATGTACAACCATTCATGATACAGGTAAGCAAGGAAATTGAAAGATTAATGGACCCCAGTCATGGCCAACTAAAATAAGACCATCACTTGCTGTCCAATTTTGTTTATACACTTTACATTGTGTAACCTCAATGGGACCTGAAGGAACCATTTGACAGAGATAACTATTCTTCATTATCAACTTGGAAATGGAGTATTGATAGGTTGTAGGACATGGGATTTTTTTTTCCTTTTACACCTGATCCTTGTAAAAGCCACTAGTAAATATGCCTTAAATTTAACTGTTGTTCCAGTGAACAAATACATCAACAGCTACAAAACATCCTAAAATAAAGAAAATACAACTCTCCTCCAAACAAACCACCACTTCCTTATAACAACTATGTATCTCTGTAAAAATGTTAAATTTAAGTTCCCACCAAACACAGCTCACTCCAAAGCTTGGTACTTTGTTGAACTTGAAATGCCTCGGTGTACTTGCTAACAAGTCCCATACAGTGCTAAATTCAATTAGGTACAAAAACCCAGTAAGGTTATTTAGGGGTTAAAAAGAAAAAATGTTTTGCCAACAAATGTCACTTATTTCTTTGATTATCCTGGACCATAGTTCGTTGTGGAAACTTGTTTCAGTATTAGTATGGTATTCAAAGATAACTGCTTGTTTTGTTTCCATATGTCCAAAGCTTAACCCATGTTAGCACCTTGTCTTGTTAGATTCTCTACATTAGCTCTCAGTGTAGTCTGTTTTCAGTTTAAAGCACTGCCAATATTACATAAACAACTTACTGGTAATGCTTCCTACATCAAAGAACTGGTTTGAGCTTGTCCAAGGTCAGCTGGCAAACAATTTGTATCATTATCTCAAACCTCTCTTACTTATGGTTATCATTGTTTTCCTGTCTTTGCCAGAAAATCATGTAAGATCCCTCTTGAAATCTGCAATTTCACCAGTCCTTTAAATCTAGACTAAAAAGTTATTTAGGTCTCTTTACACTTTGAGCCTTTGTGTAAAAGTGCTATGTAAATATCTTTAAATGAAGGGGGGGGGGGACTGCATTTTTATTTAAGGGCAGGGAGGACATCACTTCTGTCATGGTAATTTCATGATGGTTAGGGTATTTTACCAATATGCCACACTGAAAATGTTAAAGGTATATGGCCCAACTTTACTCCATACAGATGTTGGGAGAGAAAAAACAAATGAAAACAGAACAAAGCTTTGAAAACTAAAAAATATTTTGGCAAGGTAATTGTTTGTTTCGTATAAAGAAAATTAAACCAACAAACAGCTAAGAATGTTTACACTAAGAACATTGTAAAAGTACTGCACTGTATTGTGTCTGGTGTCCACAGTTCATAAATTGTGTATATTGTCCGGTTTAATCAAAATTCCTGGTGCTTCTAAATAATGAGGAAGATGAGGATACCATCTGATTTAAAATATGCATTAACTTGTAAAACTATCGTAAAATAACGACAGACAAATCAGTCACAATATTGCAACAACTGCCTTTATTTTCTCATCATACATAATGAATACTGACAGGATAAAATACTACCCTTAGTACAGGGCCAGCATCAACATATACACCTCCAATCTCAAATTATGTTCAAATTAAAACATGGAGATAAGGGAAATCTTATTCAACTTTAATTTATCCCTTACTCCTACGCATTGTGTAAATGCCCTCACATATTCTGGTATCATTCGTTCATTGCATGTTAAAGTTAACAACTACTTAGTTCAACTCTGTCATAAAAATTGACAAGGTCATGTAAAACCACCAAAAATAACATTATGATTATGACACACATGAGTTCCCAATGCTTCTCTTTTGCAAGTGTAAGGAATGAAAGGCAGGGACCATATAAGAGGAAGGGGTAGGTCAACAGAGATAAACAAATATTTGCTTACTATACTATCAGATCAATTGCACAGAGACAGAAACATACATTTGAAGAGATGTGTAAACATGCAGGTCTTTACTTCATTTTGACGAATGATTCCAACCTAATGTGCCACACAACCTTAACTGTGCCAAGGATATGTATCCCTTCTGCACTATGCCCCTTAGTAATCATTCCTTCCCAAACCTTACCATGTTGTTATGAAAGAATTAAGCAATGATCGTCATAAACTTGTGTCGTACTTGCATATGTTCTCAACTAAAAGGCGATCTCATTCTGAACTCACTTTTATGCCCCAGGAGTATACATATCCCACTACAACTTTAGTTAATTAACTTAATTTTAATATCCTCATAATAGTTATAGACTAATGTACAAATCCTATTCATCTTAAAGGTAATTTAACAATTTCATTTATAGTAAGGTCACACAAGATGGCAGAAATGAAACAATTTCCTTCAAACTATTGTCCAAAGTGATATACTAGTATTGTTAGGAAACAAAAGTTACCTTAAAACAATCACATTGTTTCTCCTTTTCTGTGTTGCCAATCAATAATAGCACCTGGTTAATACATAACTATTTATGGTCTGTCTGAATGGACCATGTTCTATAATATTATGAATGTGTTGTAAAATGCCACACTTCCAAGGAACCACTCACAGTCTTGTCTGAATAATTCAGTTGCATGTATCACATAATTCTTTTATACTTTGACAGGCTTTCTACAAAATTCAAACAAGTGACTATTCGCTAACACGTATCACTGGCTAATACATTAATGTTTCATACAGAGCAGGATTCATGACAGCAGATTTTCAGTTATCATATTCCAAAACCAAGTTGTTCAAATAGAATAAGAAATTTACACTGCCCTCATTTATTTTCTTGGACGTTTCCATTTGAGGGGGTAATCCACTCCATACTGTAAGTTGTACCCTTTCACAAATTTCTAGGGGTTGGACCATCCAATTTCCATTTCCCCTAGTTGACCTTCATTTTCACTGAACTTATCTCTAAATCCTCTTGGCCGAAAACAAAAGATAGGGATGATGGAAGCAAGTTAATGTTTACTCATCCATTCAAGAATGCATACCACTGTCACCAAAGACAAATATTCAAGAAGCTTTTCTCTGAAGAATAAACTGGTATGAAGTGATGATGAGCTCACAAAACCTGGTTGAGAATATATTGACACATGTTACAATATATGACAATGGAACAAGGATACTATTACAACTATGCTACAGCAATTTAAATTCTTTAGCAAGCTACAGTATTTGTATTTCAAATTAATTAATTATTTAACAAATGCCATAGGTGACTCTTCCTGTCAAAAGATATGATAAAGATTATTTGAGTCCTTCTTGTTTTAAATCTGTTCAGAGGAATAGCATTAAAAATCTGCAACTACATTGTTAGATCAAGCAAAAGGCTTAAAGCAATGGTTGTCTATTCTTATGGAATTCCCTACAAATCCATTCATGAAAAGGTCACTGAGACAGCAGAATTATTCATGAGAATATTTGCCACATAAAATGAATGAAGATGTATTAAAAATTGTGGTATGAGATTAGGTAGTGTAACTTTCTCCAATGACTAATTCATGTTTGTTAATCCTTTCCCTGATTTTCAATGTAATATAAATATTGACTAGAAAGTCCCAATAAGCAACAGGCCATAATTACCAGCCGTTACCCTAAACGTCTGTCTTAGATGTTCTTTTTTAACAGTTTTCATTCAAATGTGTCACTGTAAGAACTTCTGAAGCTGTGTTTTTCTATGCTCCATGGTGCCACTGATTAATGTGCAATTACAAAGTTCCATTGAAAAAACATAAATTACAACACCATCTGGCATTAGCAAGGACACATACAGAATTTGAACATAATGGTAAAACAGAAATACTTTTTCCAATGTATACATATTCAACCAAAAATGCCCTAAAATCTGATTCAGCTTTGTCCCAAGAAAACCATAGATAGGTAGCCTACTTTGAGATGTTATATTCTGAGCTTGTTCTATTTACATTTAGCCCTGGACAGCTGATTTGATACTTAGATAAAATATTAAAATGAAATTATTTGTACTTCATTCTTCAGAAGGAACAGTAAAAGCCTGACAATAGTTTAAAAAGTTTGACAACCTCATCCGTTCAGTTACATGCTACTCACTACAGAAAGAAGTTTCCATTTAAGGGTAGTCTTTTGGTTTTTTAAAAACTTTTATACATTGTATAAAAGCTCTATGTAAATAGTGCAAGTCTTTTAAAGTAGGACTGTCAACAGTACATGAGTATGTGCCTCTTTAAGGCATGACATGAATGACAGTAATTGGGTTAATTAGCCATATTAGCATTGCCCCATGTCCTATAATGCAGTGTACTGTATTTGAAAAGTACAGTTTTTCATAATACTATTTCTTCTAACATTTAAACACAAACCTGTTTCAAATTTGTCTTATGATTCTTCCACAATTCAGGTGTAATTTTTACAAATTAACAATAAAACCAGGCATTGTCACTACCATAAAATGACTTAATTGTGTGAGGCTTTAGAACCTGAGAAAACACATTTCATGAACATCTTTGTTAAGTTGTTAGACACAGCAAATAACATTGCCTAATTTGAATAAATATGGTGACACTAGCAGAATGATGCATATTCATACAAGATAGGTAAGATAGGTAGGTATGTAACATAAAACCAGTTTATCATCAAAGTTGAAGCAATAGTAAACCTGTACTCAACTTACTGAACAGGCATACCAAAGGCCAATTGAAAAACACACTGTTTTAAAATGACCAGTGGAAAAGAAGACCTGCCTTCAATGCTAATGAGAACTCTAAAATTTAGCAATGGATTCGGGAAAACTAGCCAGTAAGCCACAACTGGAAAAAGGCTATGACCAGCCTGACATTAATTGGTTAGAAACTGGGCTGTAAAACTCCATCTTACTTACTAGCCAACAGGATTTATGATGAAGTATTTGCTGGGTCTACTATGCAAAACACTTGAGAGGTCCTAGTTTTAGCTAAAGTAAGTCCAACTCTGTTACCAGTTTATTAACTGAAAACCTGACCCAAGTGTGTTAACAGCAGGGAGTTTTTAGTAACTCTGTGTTACACTTGCCATGTCCTTAAATACCATTACTATGAAACAAGCATGTATCCTTTCTTTCCAAATATGTTTCGACACTGCTGTTTCATAAATGTGAACAACTTGTCTACAATTATCAATGCACTGTATAACTGGTAGACTTTAAAATGCAACTTCTACACCAGATATTCAAGTACTGTTATCATGAAACCCATTTACTGCAACATGTGTATTGCATGGTTTTTGGTTGGGTAAGTTCTCAACAGAGACTTTTCTGAACACTATACTGAAGTGATCCCATCCTGAAGTGATTAACTTACTTACATTTTTATTGCAGCACTTAAGTATTTACCCTGTAGTTGGTTTTTAATATCACGGACAGCAAATTTTTTTTACTCATTCCATTCGAAAAAAAAAATGGTTTCTTTTTTACTTCATCATTGTGTAACAATGTCAGTGCAACAGTGGTTGAATTCAGTTCGTGAACATTTGCATCAGTTAATCAGTTACTCAATCTGGACTGACAATTCGCATGATTCATGGTAAAAGTAATTGCTACAAATCCTTAGATAATAAAGAACGTCATTGTTACATACATATTAAAATTTAACAGCTACAATACAATTTACAATTATTTGAACCCTTTCAACAATTCACTGGCATATACCTCACTCCTTGGCAGTCTTCAAAGAAAGGACTTCTTAGAAAACAACAGCACCCTCTTCCAGTTTTCATCACAAAGAACAACTTTGGTCACAATTATTATTCTACATGCAACTTCCATATGACAGTAGGCATATAAATGACCTAAGTTCACAACTTGCTAATCAGTTACTTTCATTGGACAATAAAGATGGCAGAAGTCTGTTTGCTAACTCTTGCTGCACAATGAGCTCTCCTTATGAAGGTTTATGACTAGAAAGCAATTTACATGGCAAGCAAACATTCTAGTCTGTGTTTTTATAAAACAAAAATACAAGTCTTTCTTCAGAGTAAAGATGTTGTCACCGCTCTTGAGGCAGTGCTTTCCTCCTTATTGGTGACCCATACTTTGATTTTATCAATAACAGCAATTCCAGAATAACTTCTCCCTGTTGTCATTGAGGTGGTTAGTCTCTTCCACTCATTGTTTCTTGGGTTGTAGTACTCAACAGATGCCAAGTTAGCAGTACCATCATCACCACCAACTACATATAGTAAACCATTCACTGATGCAACACCTACCAGAGATAATTATATAAAAGTAAGTCAGTCAATTCACTGATGCCACACACATCAGAAATAAAAATGAATAAACCATTCACCAATGCAACACCATCAGAAATAATAACAATATACAAAAGTAAGTCACTTAGTTATGTCAGACCTATCAGAAATAAAAGGGAATAAACCATTCTATGAGGAAACACCCATTAGAAACAATAATAAGTAAAGTAAGTAAACCATTCACTGAAGTAACATCAATTGGATATCACCTTCATTCATACTAAGTAATGATTCTCAACTTCCATTGGCCCATTATGGTCAGGTGACCATGTATTATTCCAAGATAAACTCAAGGTAATGAATAAATGCACTCATATTAGGCTACCTCCATTGTAATTGGGGTTGTGCTATTTTAATGTGGTATATTTCATAGCTACATACATAAATATTTTTGAGGGTATATCTGCAGTTGGCTGCTACTATTTAACTGAAGAAGAAAACTGCAGTTTACAGCACTACATCTAATGCCCCGTACACATGGCCACGACTACCGATGACTCTCCGTCGTGGACAATTTGCCTAAATCGTAGACACTTCTTTGGTAGTCTTGGCAGTGTGACCCTGAATTAAGACGCACCGATTGCATCCAACTACGATTGAACATGTTCAATCGGACCGATGGCTTACGACAAGACAGAACTCTAGTGGTGAAACTGGCCACACCACCAGGACTACCACTGACGCCACGTCTCGTCGCTTGGTGTCATTAGTTGTCATGGCAGTGTGTGCTGGGCTTAAAACCTTGATATTTTATCAAAAGCTGTACAACTTAAGAAATAAAGGAGAAGAAAACAATAAACCAAGTAACATTCATAGTCTTCATGAAATAGGATAACTTTAATAAGACTCCTGGCCATTTCCAAACTTACAAAGTTTTCATGTCACATGAACCATAAACAGAAAGAGATTCTTACCAGCATTACGTCTACAAGTGGTCATGTCGGCTCTGTCTGTCCATCTGTCAGTCTCTGGGTTATAGACCTCCACACTTTTTCTGACCATTGGCCCATCATGTCCACCAACTGCATACAACAAACCATCAACCACACCCACTCCTGATGAAAATTGAGATCAAGTTATTAGTTTTGTTGCTGTAATACATTCACTGCTAATAAACATACTTGGTGATATATGACTGCAGGGTAAAAGCACTTCATTTTTACATGATCCCTCTTCACAACACTCAAAATAATTACGTTTGCTATCATCGAAGTAACATGTTATTTCCCTCATTGTTAGTGGGTCTTCTTCATACCCACTAGATTTTGGCTCTATTGCAGAAAAAATTAAATATTTTTCTTAAAATGAATGAGAAATCACCCCAAATTTACTTTAAAACATGAATTAAGCTTAAAATGTCTTTACTTCCTGTACAACAAAACTAAATACTGCTTTCAAAAAATTGTTCCACTTAATTTAGATGATGCTTCAGCAGCAAAGACTCACATATTAAAGACAGCCATCCATGGATTAGAATACATGAGTATAGCAATTGAAAAAATGTTGGTGAAAATTTCCCTTGAAACAGAGGCAGACTATAACCCCCAAACCAGAAAGCCAAACGGCTTAGTGATTCCTTGCTGCTGAAATGTAAGGCCTTTTTTCACATTGACATTGCTTTGCAATGTTTTTCAATTAACAGGGCTCCATAATGTGCCCACAAAGTACACATGCCAGGCATCCCATCTTCCTACATTGAGATCCCCCTTGCCCGTCGTGAACCCAAATGACATTTGACCTCCACCAAAAACTTCTGGGACCATGTATTCACTATGTGCCATCTACATGACAAGTTACAGGACCCTACAAGTGACCTTTTTTTGAAAGACTGTGCAGGAAAGCTTGTCAGGCTTTGAACATGCTGACTCCAAATGAACTTTGACCTTTGGGAAAATCAATAGGGATCATCTACTAAATATGACCAATCCACACACTAAATATGAGCAGTCACATGTACCGTTCTTGAGATACCGTGTTTACGAAGTTTTGACCTTTTGACCTCTCATGACCCCAAATGACCTTTGACCTCCACCAAAAACAATAGGGAACATCTACTCAATATGGCCAACACACTCGCCAAATATGAGCACAGTCACATGTACCGTTCTTGAGATATTGTGTTTACAATGTTTTGACCTTTTGACCTCTCGTGACCCCAAATGACCTTTGACTTCCACCAAAAACAATAGGGATCATCTACTCAATATGGCCAATGCACACACCGAATATGAGATTAGTTACACTTACTCTTCTTGAGAATGCGTGTTTACAAGCAATTTCTAAGGAATTTACCTATTGACCTCTCGTGACCCCAAATGACCTTTGACCTCCACGAAAATCAATACGGATCATCTACTCAATATGACCAGCCCACACACTAAATATGAGCATAGTCACATGTACGGTTCTCGAGTTATCGTGTTTACGAAGTTTTGACCTTTTGACCTCTCGTGACCCCAAATGACCTTTGATCTCCACCAAAAACAATAGGGATCATCTATTCAATGTGACCAATCCACACACTAAATATGAGCATAGTCACATGTACCGTTCTTGAGATATCGTGTTTACAAGGTTTTGACCTTTTGACCTCTCATGACCCCAAATGACCTTTGATCTCCACCAAAGACAATAGGGATCATCTACTCAATATGACCAACCTACACACCACATACGAGGTTAGTCACACTTACCCTTCTTGAGATATCGTGTTTACAAGCCAAAGCATTACAAACACACACACACACACACATACACACACAGGGCATACCCGTATTCAATGCCTTACGGGGTACACAGTAAGTTTCCCCGTAAGGAAATGGTCGGAATTCCCCTTTAGCCGTTTATGTCACGCGGCAAGTGAATGCCTCGAGCGAGGGCGGGCTCTTGCATATCACGTGACAGAGCTCATTGCAGTGTCCGAATTTTCGGGTAGCTATGCTAGTTACAAGCTCCGCGTGAGCGAGGAAAGACGTGCGAGGCTTCAGCTCTCGTGAGCGGCCTGTACCCGGCGAGGTATCGTTTACAGGCTCATGCACACACACACACACACATACACACGACATCACCATCGCATAGATTCCTTGCCTGCCTTCGGCAAGGAATCAAAAATTAGTAGTTAAAGCAAAGAGGGAAGACAATTTTAGCAATCATCAAGCAGTTTATTTTTCTTGATTTAGAAATTCATCTCTCATCTCAAACAGTACCAATTCGCCTAACCTTCTTACTTAAGCCCCTCCCACAATTGTCTGAAATTCAACCTCATCCAGAAAACAATCTCAGTTTATTGCTCTAAAAGTATAAAAAGTTGAATATGTATAATAACACTCTCAGTACAGATCATGCTGTTAAGATACAAAGGTATTGACAAATAAAAGCCCATTAACACAGACCAATTGATCAGCTGCTTGGTAAACCAGTACAGCCCTACATTAGGTACGGACTGAGAGATATAACAAGAAGTGAGTTCAGCAATTCATTTTGGTGGCTATGCACATGGGCACATGTAAAAATTTCAATTTCAATCTGCCTTGAAGTAGGACTGAGACCCCTATTTTCATTCCCGCTGGCTAGACTCTTAGGTAGTGGTGTATAAAAATACC
Source organism: Holothuria scabra (assembly GCA_037179385.1). Classification (NCBI taxonomy): domain Eukaryota; kingdom Metazoa; phylum Echinodermata; class Holothuroidea; order Aspidochirotida; family Holothuriidae; genus Holothuria; species Holothuria scabra. The sequence goes on from CM074198.1 coordinate 11,146,750, forward strand.
TACAAAAGCACTGGTGTATAAAAATACCTACAAAAGCACTGGTGTAGAAAAATACCTACAAAAGCAAGGAAATGATATACACTATGTACCATGCTTGGTTTGTATATCCCACAATTCTATGCTGCAACCATCCCCCTATGGGCTGTGGGTTGTAGAATATGCCCACTGTATTCCCTGCCTGTTGTAAGAGGGTACTTATTGGGAGGACTTGAAATGTATTTGAATGCCATGACACTGTATAACACATTCGTGTAAGTATGTCATTGAATCTTATCTAACTATCTATCTATGCCACAACCAATTGTGAACTCGCTAACTACTGTGTTCATGAAATTCATTTACTGCTGACATTTTGATAAGCTATACTAGTAAAGTTACATACCTGCACCACTTCTCCTTGTACTCATCTCAGCTACTGGTCTCCATTTACCATCTGTCGGGTCATACCTCTCCACTGAACTCAGGCAATGACGTGATGCACCATCATAGCCACCAACAGCATACAAGTATCCTGAGAAAAGAAAAGGATCATATCAATTATTATGTGATGTGAATGAGCAACAAACTTCCTTTATACTTGTTGACACAAAGTCAAATTGGCTATACATACTTCTACAGTACTGTATTTCTTCGCAGCCCTTCATCATCTCACCAGAAAAATGTGACAAAAGCGTCAAGCGTCAAAAAATGTCATGCCCAAACAAAGTTCTTGCAATGTTCTTCATTGATAAACCAACCAGTAAAGGAACTAACCAACTAAGTAGCCAATGTGGAAAGAGGGAAAGCGGAATGTTTTTTTTTGCTTACCAAGTAAAACCAGATATTACAACTGCCTTAAAGCATTGTAGTATATCATGCTTAGCTTGAATGACTGTTTGACACTCACTCCTCTCCCCAACCCCCCCCCCCACCCAACACAATTTGACTCCCCCTCTTCAGGACCTGGCCTGGTTACATTCCTGAATTTAACTTACTCCTAAATCATCAACCACAAATAGAAATGTAGGTTGCAAGCAGTTGTATCATTTGTTGGTGTACTCACCATTTAGTACTGCTACTCCTACACTACTTCTCCTTGTGTGCATAGCTGCTATTGCTTCCCAAACATTCCTTGTAGGGTCATAAGCTTCTACACTACTGAGCCCTGGATAGATCAAAAGATATTTTCACATCTTGAATGTCATTAAACTGCAATTACTCAGAACAGAACAAGAAACCTCAACTATGCATGCAAATAGGAAGATTAATACATAAAATACTGCACAGAAATACCATCATGTAATACATGGAGTATGGTGTTGTATACTGTGTAACAGGGGAGAAAATTATACATACACAATGAAATCTTGTCACATAATACAATAAGAGTGCATTATGATATCAATGAAATGTTTACAGTTGTTTCACAAATGCAAATGTCTGCTCCCCCTCACCCACACAGAGAACACACACTCATATATGCACACATATGCATACAAACAGCACATAGTGACCAATGAAAATTCATATAAAATGAGTAAAGTCCCCCCAAAAGACAATTTTGGAAACATTTTAAAGATGGTATCTCCTTCTCATGTTATTTAAAATTAGTCATTAGCTTCGTCTCAAAGACCCATTTTCTAGATGTTCTTATTAGAAACTATAGAATTCAAAGTTACCTGTAGTACCATCAAAACCACCAACAGCATATATACAACCATTTAATACAGCCACACCAAGTGTACTCCTTCTTGCCTCCATTGGGGCTACCGTTGACCATTTGTCCTGTTCAGGGTCATAAACATCAACAGTCCTTACTCTCAAGGAGCCATTAAATCCACCAACTGCATAAACTAATCCCTTCAGAACAGCTACACCTGTAAAAAATGATTCAAGTAAACTGAGTTTAGAAAGCATGGGAGGAAATAAGACGAAATCATTCCAAAACATTCAAGTAATTACTAACTACTGTCACAAACTGCAGTTGACATTTATTCTTACCTGCTCTGCATCTTCTAGAAGGCATTTCAGCAACAGTTGACCATGATTCATCTTTAAGGTCGTAGACTTCAACAGACCGGATGGCTTTGGGGGCTTGTCCTCCAACAACCAACATTAACTAAATAAAAGTGCAAATTTTATTTAATGAATTTAATTATGTTGCACTATGACTGACACTACCATTTTATGACATCTGTTTCTCTGGAATAGGTTCATACATGCACATTAAGGTGAACATTGAGTTGGTTCAGGAAATTTGCCAAATTTTTGAAAGTCTTTTGCTGTGGTACACACTTTTAAACAATCTGCACTGCAGATATATTCAAACTTTGGCTTACATCACCTATGAAACTGTGTGTCAACTTAGGCTAAATTCAGAAAAAATATTTTAAGTAAACTGCACAGTCAGCATGAACTTTGTGTGTTCCCAATTATGTGATTTAATGAGTAGTAGATTAAAGATATGGAATAATGCCCCCAAATTATTCTTTTTAAAGGATTTGTTCCTTTACCATCCGTTTCATACATATTAACTAAATTGCATGGTTTTTCATTTCTCTTTCTGGTGATGAATCCTTGCATTTCCAGGATTTAAGGATTTTTTTCAAGTAGTGAAAAAGAGTCATAAAAAATTCTTTACACCAATTTGAAATTACACCAATGGGTATTCAAGGTATGCTACATACTGTATTTACTTTCCTTCTGATTCCATCTCCTACTTAAGAGCAACTAACTTTGAATGAAATGTATTAAATTTTATATATTTGCACTTGCTATACTCCAAGAAGAGACATACCTATAAGGTATCTCCTCTTCAAGCCTGTTCGTGTCCAAAACATGATTACACACCATAGATTTATCACGAGGTACTCCAGGATATAGGTAAGTGCTATGGTTTCATGGCCAAACCACACTTAAAAGTAATGGTAAATTATGGTTTTGCAGCAAAACCATGAGTAGTGAAGGGTTTAAGTTACCTTTGGCAATCCAATTGGTGTTCGAGGTCGTGCTCTCACATTCTTTATCTGGAGTTGTTTTTCTTTAGGCATCAAATGGTATGAAAGAGCTTCTAGCAAATAATCTTTACATTGACTATCATTTTTAACAAGGCTTTCTTCCTGCACTCTAGTGATTAAATATTCAGATGGTAGGAGCATGAGTCGGACATGTTCCAAAAGTTGGTGGGTATAATCATAGCGGTTTGTTACATCTTGTCGAACCCAGGATACTACTGCTTCAAAAACCTGGAGGAAGGGTAAGAGTTGGATAAATCTAATTGCACAGGCTAACAATTTAGTCAAAACAAGTTACAAAACCTGAAACAGAAAGACTGTTTTGTCTCATCGAATCAACTTGAGAGGATAATTTTGCCTCTCTGAATACTTTTAAGGACTGGAGTTTGTCAGGACATGACTGAATACTTGGCAATGGACTATTCTAACTAATGGTCTTCCACAGAAGCCTCATCACTATTTTAATGGTGCCTTCCATATATAATTTCAGAATTTATGACTTAACATCCATCACCTGAAAGGGGGAACTAAAAGTTTGGGTGCAGTTATATGGTAACTTCATTCTTCTTTTAATAAAAGTGTCTATGCAGGCTGGTAGCAAAAGGTAATTTACTGATTGCAACTGTAAATGTGCCATAGACCTACTAAGATAAAGATGCAGTCTGTGCAAATATCAAATACTGTACAACCTTCCACTAATATTCCAGTGCTATAATTAATACACACAAATAACTAATAGAAAAGAGAGAGGCATGATTCAGCTTCACTGGTTAAATGGGAAAGTAGAAATTCTTTCTCCTTGCTAAATAACTTATTCTGAAAGTTACAAAATACTTCATAAAGGCTTATTTTACTTATCCTGATTTTTCTCTTAAAAAGTATTAAAGGCCCAGTTCTCTCACCCCAAACAGTAACAATTCTCCTAACCTTCTTACTTGAGCCCCTCCCACAATTGTCTGAAATTCAGCCTCATCCAGATGTTATCTCAGTTTACTGCTTCAGAGTCAGTATAAAAAGCTCAATATATATGATCAAAACACACTCAGTACAGTTCATGCTGTGTAGTAATGTTTTGGTACACTGCATTGTTTGAATTAGCTGTCCATCAAAGAGCTGAGCCAATTTAGAATTATGGTGAGCCCCTACAAGAATTGTAGATTGGGATGAGAGGATTGGTCCTTTAATCTCATATAAACTTGAATTGGCCATGTGAGTATATCAGACCAAATCACTGTACACCATTGCACACAAACTATTCCATGCACAAAGAGCATACCACTTCATAAATCATCCATTGGTAAAATGAACACAGAAGGGAAGTATGATTGTCAATAAGATGATATGGCCTACTGGGTTCTTCAGTTGTTTGGTTAGTTGAATAAGGTTTTACAGCTCAGTTTTTAATCAACTGGTTGCAACATCCTTGTTCCAGTTGTGGCTCACTGGCTTGCCCATGTAAAGGATGTTTCTTTCAACAAACATCTAAAAACGACAGTTATAGCATCATCTTGCCCTCTTAGGAATATGCATTACACCTTCATTGTCCGCACTTGCAATACCATCATCCAAAAAAATTCTCAAGAATTCTTCATACAAAACTCCATAAAATGTCTATGCTACTATTGAATATAGATAGCAATCACAACAAACACAAATCATTAATATTCAAAAAAAGTAAGTCTGATCATGATACCATTAAGAGGAAGACTGTCAACAGGAATTACTTTAATTTTGTCCTACTTGAAGCTCACACAATGAAGAAGTACCATTGACTTACAATGGAATAGCATTTGGTTCCAATCACTATGCATTTGGTTCCACACAATATATTACAGTTGAAGCTTCATTGTGAAAATGAATATTCATTCATCAAAAGCAATCAACTGTCTATTTCTATTTGCACCCGAGAATAAGACAAAATTAGCTGATTTGTGCCATTGCCCACAGGTGTTAGAGTATGTGTGTCAAAGAAAGTTCATATTTAACACATGCTCTGCAGGTAAAGCATCACCCCATTTGTCAGTCATAAAGTGTAAATTAAATTTGATGCTACTTACTTCCTTCTCAGATTGAGCTGTAAGATTATCATTACTGATCAGGAGGCAGACTTCTTCAGCTGACAAAGCCAAAAACTCTTCACTCTTGACAACAGCACTGAAAAATTAATGTAACATTAACTATGTACGTAAGGAGGTAACATTCAAGTTCATGAAATTTACATACATTATTCAAAATAATTATTCTAATGAGGATTACAAAAGGAAGTGGAAAACAAAAGACTGAGTTTATCTTTCAGATACCCTCAAAAGTGCAGCTAAATAGGTGGGTTTTTAATATGGACTGAAAATGCTCCAGGGAGCATGCTGACTTAGCTGAAGGGGGCAGATCATGCCAAACGTTGGGCCCTGGACAGCTAGCGCATGCTCTTCAAACATAGAACTATAACTAGGAACAAACAGATTAAGAGTGGTCTCAGATCTGAGTTCAAGTGTTACTTAAAGGGGAAATGCAGCTGCTTTAATTTGAATAAGTGTAGTAGCCTGTCATGTGTTATGATTGCCTCTTGAGGGTCATGTAACACTATTTTCTTACTGAATGTCAAAGTTTTTGAGTACTGTTTATTGCTTTACCTTGGATATGCAATATTTAAGTGTCTAAATATAATGATGGGTATTTGGAGGAGAAATAAGAACACATTTCTCCATATAACAACCAAATTTCTGATAACCATTATCCTGTGAGATGGTGTTTGTTCATGTTGATGAACAACCAGCAATTCAGGAAGGTCCTTGAAGGGAGATCATGGTATTTGGAGGAAATTTGGCCTTTACTTCTAGGAAATTTGGCTTGTACTAAAGAGGACATTATGAAAATTGTAGAGAATTTGAATTGTTTGCAGCAAAACAAACATTTTCTTACCCATAGTTTAATGATGTAATACTGCTCTAAATTGTTTGTTTTCCAGTAAGCAAGTGAACTTCCCACATTTTTAAAAGTTGGTAAGTGCAATAAAACCAACTTCACTCCAATGACCAGACTTGTCATCACATACTCATGCTGTAATACTATCAACAAAGGCACTACGTTTCACTAATGCTAATGCTTACACAGTACAGTTCTGTACAAAAGATATTATCTACGTGTACTCCTCTTCTCTTTAAACAAATTGCACTCCTTACAAAAGCCTACAGAAATAACTGCAGTTTCAGGAGCCCCAGATGCCTATTGTTCATGTAATAATTTATCCAGTATCACATAGCAATTTGCTACACAAACAGGTCAAGTTGCTACACAAATGAAAAATTGTGTAGCATTTTTTGTGTGCATAACGGTTTAACCCTTGCATTTTCACAAACAATGTGTGAAAGATCTAAAAAGTCTTCAAAACTGCTATGCAAAATTTGAATGCAAAATTATACCCTGTTGTTCTGCATGATGTAGCTTAAAAGAAAAGTTTAAGGTCATATCAAGTTTTGATATGTTAGAGGGGTACTTATTCTAAGCATTTTAGCAAAATTTGCATTGAAACCTGATGTGTAGTTCTCAAGATATGAGCAAGTAAAGTTGTCACATTTTCAACAAACAGTGAACTTGAAGCAAGCATAAATGACATCAAATCTCCACATTAATGGACAGTCTTTTGTTTTTCTTTAAACTTTACAGCTTATTTTCTCCTCAACAGTCCCATATAATCAAAATGTGCTTGCATTAGTGGCATGAGAACTATTCAGACTTTGCAATCTCCATGAGGGAGGTCCTATCCTGTTAATGTCAAGGTCTAAACAACAGTCTGAAAAGCAAATGGAAACAAAGTATTCCTTGTCAATGTGAGGAAGTGATATAATCTCTGCTGCCCTCAAGCTCCTTTTGGAACAAAAATCTAGTAACTTCATTTGTTGATATCTCGAGAAATACATGTGCCATCTGAATGGAAATTTCATAACACTGAGTAGATTTAGTTCTTCTTTCACATGTCAAAATTAAATTTTTGGTTAAACTTCCCCTTTAAAGGATTACAGTTTATAAAGGAGAACCATGCTTACACTGGAAGGTTATTGACTGAAAGTCTTCCTTGTACGTTCAAATTCACACCAGTTATATAGAACTGCATACAGGCAAGTTAATTTGATGTTTTATGTTGCTATATAAAAAGTAATTTAAAAATGAGCATGTGTGCCCTGTACTAAGACTGACTGGAAATTTGGAAACATGACATTGTGATAAAATGCACATCTGGCCACAAATGGACAGGCCATTTTGGCTTTTGCCATCAAGACTGCTCAGATTTGGGATTGCTTGCTAAAGGAAGACTCTCCACCTGGGCTGGGCAACACAGGTTGAGATAAATGTACTGAAATTTTGTACTGAAGAGTACTCCTTATTGGCCAAATGTTAGTTGCTTATGTTACAAGCATGTCATGAGCAATTTGCAGACAAGAATTTAATGTGAAACTTTAGAAAATTGTTATACTGTTGCATTCTGCATTTAACAAGATAAATAGACAGCAAAATGGGAGTGCAAGTCGAAGGGGCCTGCTGCCTAAAACAAAAACACATGGTTTTCATGGTATTGGTTCTGAGGAACTCCAGGCAGATATCTGAATTAGAGGGGGCTCTACATTCTCCACTACCTTTGGATAATACTGTGTCTTTCATTCTATTAAATAAGTACTTCACCTTCCTTGCTACAGAGGTAGCACACAATAAGGTTTATCATTCTAAAATATCAGTATCAGATAAATTACAGCAATACTGAAACTTACAATGCCTGATATTCAATTTACCACGTAATACTTGAGAAAATCTTTCATAACATAGATATATTTGCAGAGATTTTTTTATTGTTTCCATTCACTTTCCTGGTGGGTGTATTCACAAGCAACTATACTTACAGTAGGTCTTACTACACCTAAATTACAAATTACTATTGCACAGCACGCTACCAAAAGTAATTGTAGCACCGGGCCCTCATGTCACCCCAAATACTAGTAGATTATCCTCACTGGTCTAAAACTACTCCAGGTAGTGTGTTGTGCATGAACAATATGCAGTTTAGATTGAGCCAGCGGTATGTACATGCCAGTGATGTGTATCAACTTTTATAAGTAAGAAATAATTTCAATGACAATGTTACAATTTCACTAAAAATTTTTTCATCTATTATTACACTTGGAATTACTGAATAATACTACTTTTATCTGAATATGAAGTGTTGGCCATTTCTGCTGTAGGATTTTTGTCTTACCATACCATCTGTAAATACATCTATCTTTAAACAGCAATGATATGCCAACCCCTGTATACTTTACCTAAAATGTTGTAAGGTGAAGTTTTGTGCATCATTCTGCAATGTTTTACAAGAATGATGGTCTGCAAATGTTCGTATTCCTAAACAATTAGTAGGATGTAGTTGACCTTGAAGAAATTCACAGCATGCATTCCTTACATCCATTAATTGCAATATACTGGCAGCAGGTAAAAGAGTCTGAAAATGAAAAACACCAAAGAACAATGGTAAATACTTGTTTGTTAAAGTATTTGGGATTGCCATATGGCCTCCAAAAAGGATACTGAACCCTCATATGAGAGAAAACTTCCAACTGACCCCAAAAATTCAAAAACAGACATTTTTTACCATGGTATCTGCTGTTTACAATGATTTCCAATGTTTCTTTGTTCAAATACTATGCACTGAAAAGTAAACAAAAACACAACAATAAAAGAATTGGTAGAGAACGTTCATCTTGTCACTTGCTTGAATTCGTAGACAACAAAACCAAAAAAAGTTGTCAGCAAAAGTGAAGGGTTTCAGAGCAATACAGTTGAAAATGTGAGACTCCCAAATGGATGAAGAAATCATTATAGTGAGAACCAGGGTCAAAACACTGTTATCAAGAGGCTACTACTAGCTCTACAAATATGACAATGCCACATGTGAAGCTTTTGTGTCATCATGGCAATTCCCACCAAAATCCATCTTTATTGTCCATTTTAAAGGGTAATTTCTAATTTGCACTTAATCATGCAAAACATGAGCTCACATACATAATTTTGTGAGAGAGGGACATGCCATATGTGGCAAATGTAAACCCTTTTTTTTTTTGGCATTCTTCAATTCATGGACAGTAAACGTAATTCCAAAGGATTTTTCCTTCTGAAAGTTTAACTCTTAACTGCCAAGTCAAGTCACAGTTTTCTGCTCACATGCGACACTACCCTTCAAGAAAATCAAACTCTTCTTGCAAAACATGCTACTTCCAATTCACATTATCATGCCAAAAATGAACCTAATTGGCCATCTGAATTTGGACTACCTGCCATTTCAAGATTTCAATTAAAAACCTGTCTTCACAACATCAATTGGCAACAATAGGTTAGCTAGTTTAATAGTTAGATGGAGAATTACGGCTCAGTTTCTAAAGTTGGGCTGGCCAAAGTCTTTTTCCAGTGTGACTCACTGGCTTGCTTTCCCAATTCCATTGTTTTATGCTGAACACAATGGCAGCAGGATCCCTTTTTAAAGTCTTTGGTATGATTCGGCCTTTCAACTGCTCTACCTACTTGATTATTCAGTTGACAAAAGCAACAGGGAATAACTTCACACCAGTTTTACAATATTAGGAGAGTGAAGAGACTTCCAACTATGATTTTGAAAAATGACACAGGCCACTAAATGACACAGGCCACTAAATGACACTGGCCACTAAATGACACAGGCCACTAAATGACACTGGCCACTGAATGACACAGGCCACTGAATAACACAGGCCACTAAATGACACAGGCCACTAAATGACACAGGCCACTAAATGACACAGGCCACTAAATGACACAGGCCACTAAATGACACAGGCCACTAAATGACACAGGCCACTAAATGACACAGGCCACTAAATGACACAGGCCACTAAATGACACAGGCCACTATATGACACAGGCCACTAAATGACACAGGCCACTAAATGACACAGGCCACTAAATGACACAGGCCACTAAATGACACTGGCCACTAAATGACACTTAAAAATGATTAGAACAAAACAGCTACAATCTTTCTTTTGTTGGCTAACAGCAGTAAAAGTCTTCCAAAAAGGTTACATATATAGACAAACAAAATATGCAGTGTTCTGCTGTTAACTGGTATACACCACCAAATCCTCTCTGTTTATAGGTATCTTGTCAATTACATTTCTAGAGATGGCTTTATCAAAACTCTCTATAATTGTATTGTTAAGCACCTACCTTATACGCTTCTTTCATCATTCACCTTTAAAATCTAAAAAATATTTTTCTTTTCTCTTCACTTGAAAAATGTGTATTCATGTATACTAAGTAATAACCCTAAGCTTGTATTCGTTCATTACTGTCAGGTGACCACGTTTTATCCCATCACATGTGGACTCAAAATAATGGATAAACACACTTATCTTAGGCCCCTCCATTTTACTTGTGGTATTGCATATTAATGATGTAGTGTAAATAAATGATTTTTTTTGCATCTTTTATAAACATAATCAGTTTCATGAATGAACAAGGTTAAACATCTCTGCACATTGGAACAGTATAATGCAATCTGAAGGTCAATGCTTTACCTGGATGCACTAGGTCTGTGCCCTTGTGCATAACTTGCCACCCCCCATCATGCAGTATCTGTGCTATTCATTTCATTTATCACATTACTTTACATGTATTTAGACACCCGATGGGAGGGAAGCCTCAGAATAGAGTGAGTCTCATTACTTACTTGGACATTTTCTTCTGTAACTTTAATCTCTGAAGTGTAGATGTAATCAATTAGAAGTGTTAAAGCAGAGCCATCTACATCTTGCAGACTTATTCTCTCCTCACGACTTTCACAAAGTTCACTCCTAAACATGGCAGAAAAATATGGACTGCATGCTGCCAAAACACTACGGTGGGCTGGAATAACCACTCCTTCAGCTTCTAGTTCTACATCACAAAGGAACTTTTGTCTGAGGAGAAAGCAACAAAGCTGAGAGACATTTAAAATATACTTCACAAGATGATTTGAATACAGTATACACGCAGCTGTGTAGTTAATGAAGTCAATTGACCACTTCTCTAGCATTCCCGCCTTTTTTAGATCTGCGCAAATGAGATTTCACGGAACTGTGACTGACAAGTGGTCTCCCCCTATATGTTGAATAATGTATAAGTAGGCGTATAAATGGCTACAATGACACGGTAAGTGGGTATTTTAATCTTTCCTCCTCTTAGAAATCAAAGATTTATTAGTTTTTTCCAAACATATCATACAAAAATATGCTCCCGAAAAGAGGCAGTCGATTCTTATGTATCAAATAAGGACCTCAAACTTTGCGAGTACCTGACTCATTTAGCGTTTCAAAGTGATGTTTTTCTATCACTGTTTGTAGATTACAGCATAGGCTTTCAGTCAATACCAAAATCACGTAGTTTAATTTACGAATTTATTTGTAAACACCGATAAACCCGGAGCAATATTTACTGTACAATATGTATGTGCGTGTAGTGTATACAGTAAATGTATACACATACTGTACAGCACAACAGCTCATAGTCATACACACGTAACGTTGCTTGATTATTGTAATTTGTAGTAACGTTACTACTAACTAAGGCCTAAATTGTTCGAAAACCATTTATTTCGTAGGTCATCATCACATTTACAATTGAGAATATTGGAGTAGCTTTCTTCATGAAGTTTAAGATGCATAAGTGCAGTTATATACAAGTCAAGCAACGAAGGACATGAGATTTAATGTGGACAATACTAGGCCTACTATTAGTATTATAGTAATGTACAGTGGCCTACTGTAAATTAGTTTTAGGCCCATATATCAATCATGTTTTCAGTACCATTTCTCAGCTGCTAGGCTACTGTAAGATTATATAAAGCAGACTAATTCTTAGATTAAATATATAGTTTAGCTTTAGGTTCCTCTTCAGACTAGCTTATTAAACTGTAGGGATTCTCTTTCACTGGTGCATGCTGCATGGAAAAGATATCAAGAAACTAAACCCTGTCTCCAAAAATGCTGTTTAATTGTATATTTTGTCCATTTTGTTAAGTACCGGTATTCAAGTCAAGCCATAATTAGAGCATCTCACTAATGCTGAGAGTATAAAATTAGTCGTGGACTTGAAAAAATATTTCACATCGATACTTTTAGATATTTCTCAGCTTTCTCGCATGGGCATTGTACATGGTACCTCAGTCATCATTTTCACTTCTGTCAGGCCTATGATTTGAGCCTGCAGGGAGTTTTGCAGGTCTCAGAGGCTGCAAGATCTCTTTGCAGAATTAATTAGTCAACTACATGTTGTGAGTGTACTGATATACACATATTGTAGGTTAGTTGCATAGGACACTTAATTCTGTTAACAAAAGTTGTGACATTAAATTTTCAATGTTTATGAAATACTGTACTGTATGTTTAGTACAATTGTACAGTGCTAGTCTATTGGCTATATTCATGTAATCTAAATTTCACCCAGTTTTAAAATTACATGTTGTTTACAAACTGGAGATCAATTAAGATGTCTGTTGTGTATGCTATGTGGGAACTTTCAGTGCTTCTGTCACTCAGTACTTCCACTGATTTGTTTTCATTCAAACATACCTTTAAATTTTGTAACTTATTTTTCTCCTTCATGGATACTATATGGCAATTTTACAGCAAAAGTTTATGTGTTATATTTGAAGAAACTTATTGCACAGAAGTGAAACATAGCCATTTGATGTATGATACCATATGTTTCATGATTTTAAATACTGCACAGTACATGTCACTGGAATGTTTAGCCCATGCATGCATGCTCATTGCTCTGTGACGGTGTATTGTATGTAAACTGGTATCCATGCAGGCGTGTGTACCAAGAACAACGTAATGTTCCTTTAACTTTATTTACTCTGGCTTTAAGTCCCAAAAGCTGACCTCAACGTGGTGCTTGAGTGGCAACTACTGATTATCAGGAATAAACTGTGTCTGTTGACTTTAACACACACTTCCATGTGCACACTATGGTAGCCTGGCTGCTTTCTAAAATTATTTTTGTGCATGATCTTAAAGATATGAAAATTCTGTACATTCATGCCGGGACACTTTCAATTGTATCGTCAATGGACTGGCCAATTTTCTGATGTTCAGGAGGCTAACAAGCTTATTGGGCAATATATACATGTACATGGTTTCAATTTCTGCATTATTCTTTATATTGATTACTGAGGACCTATCAACATACTTGTAATGATGATATGAGGTCTGCTGTCAGTGATACAAGTTAATTATATAGGTTTCCATAGCATGCAGTCCAAAGCGCTGTACTTTCTTAAGACCATGCAGGAGCATGCATGATAAACTTGGGCAAGTGGGGTAGTACCACCTTCAAACTGCTACACAATATAATTCCCTTTCTTCCGACATTGCGGTGTCCGAGTCGGTCTAGTAGGGCCTGCAATTCATCATGCTCCTTGTAAAGCATTGCTTCCCTGTGTAAATTGGCTGGAATTTACAAGTAAATGTAAATAATAATTAGCAAAGTAGGCTGGTGGGTATGCCTGGCTGGTATGGTATTCCCATTCACACAGCTCAAGTTTTTTTTAAATTAACATTTGACTGGAGTGCCACAATTTTCAAGTAAGGTGATAAATTAACACTTAGGTTTAAACAAGTCTCAGCTGTCTTAGTTTTTTTCCTTTTCCTTTTTCCTTTTTATGCAAGCAGATACAATTTTGTGAGGTAGGCATACAGCAGTTTGTATTTTGCCCACTAGTTACATTATGACATGTGCACAGTATACAGGCCACCACGCTATGTTATGCCCCTTCAAGTACACACTTTCTTGTTAAATTTGTATCTGGCATTGGTTCAAATATTTACGAAGTGGCATAGACCATAACCAAAACCTGTCGATAAAACAGTACATTTCGAGCAAGGGAATGTTTCTAAACGTTGCTAACGTAAATGGCTTTAATTTAACGTTAGATGTATACAGATGACCAGTAGTCATTTCGCGTAAATAGGCCTGCTATATGTGTGTGTACTCTGGACGCCCCAGTCGATTCGCTGACGCTTTTACCGAGTACCTGACTCATTTACGAGAGTTTTTGGTACAAAAGTGGTACCAATAGAAAGAAAACAAAATTTTTCTTCAATATAAGTAAAAACTGTGTAGTTTTAAGTAACATATAGACAATTTTACGGAACATTGAAAACCCATTTTCGACGTTCCATAAATCGGCAAAAAATTCACACTTTTACTTATTCTCGTAACCAAAACTGTACTCAGGGAGTATTTTTGATATCTTCTTCAGCAGTTTTTAAGGATTTGATCATTTATTAGTCAGTAATTAATGAGATAATTTGCTTGTAAAATCATAACTTTTAGCTTAGTAGTATTCGCAGCCCTACGACGTCATGAAACGTCATGCATAAAATGTAAGAGAAGGAAGCTCTTTTCGAGCAGTTGCGATTTGACTGAATAAAAAAAAAAGGAAGACCTCCATTTTAGTGTGTCCATCCACCATTAGTGAGTTTAAATAACTGTACATAAAATCACTCAACTGCTGTTTTTGAAAATAACTTGCATAACATGATGGTTTTAATCACTTTTTGATAATGAACAATATTTACAGTAAAAGTTACTTACGTTCGCATCACATTGAAGACTCTGAAAGCTTTCTGGGTGTGGTCTTGACTGCGATAAGTCGGTATCTCATTCTGATCAACTTCACTTTCCTCCATTATGATAAGCTGGAAAACTGAAATAGAAAAATGTGATTCCTTCACCTCATTAAAACAATAATTTAAGGTCCAATACACAAAGAAATGAGAAGGGGGAGGACCAGTCAGTAAAGGTCTAATGGTCAGTTCAGAAAGTCAAGAGTTAGGAAAAGCCTTAACAAGTTAAAGAGATGGGGGGGACAATGGAAAAAGTGGAATGCTAAATTTGGAAATTTTCCCTAGCCCTCACAGGATTACTGCAAATTCGGTAAATGCAAAAAGTCTACCTAAAAGCAATCAAGCATTTCATGTTATCATGGGGAAACAACTACTTCTGCTATGAAGGTACAGAGGGACTCGTGAGTATTGATCAGTATTCTTTACAGAAAGATCAGTAGAGATAGAGATGTCAGAATTTTAAGTTAACATCCAGAAAGTCACAGGAGAGCAGTTATGAGTAAACCTAAGAGAAGTGCATTCAGCATTAAGAAGATCAGTAGAGTAATGGAGGGACTGAAGATTCTAACCCATGATCCCAAAGAAGAACGAAATCGTGAAAGAAATGGAAAACAACTGACAACTCAAGAGCACACTTGTCCAAACATTCTGTTAAAAAAATGCATAAAATACTATTAACTTCATCGATCGACCAACCATACTCAAAAAGAAATAAACAAAGCACATCCAGACCTTCAGCATGGAGATGAAAAGGTACAACAGCACAACATCAACAGTCACTAATTATTGGGGCTAAGAAAACATAAACATGAAATTTGTAAAAAAAATCATGAATATCCTCAATATTAGTTGGAATGGCTGGCAATAGTGGTTTCAGGAAATGATCAACCAATTCAGAGGCCCCTTCGGTTGCTGTCCCACCATGAGACAAGACCACCAGGTACAGTATATACTCTAGGTATATGGATCTTTGAAGAAAAAAAAAGCCGACTTTGAGTTTGTGGGGGGGGGGGGGGAAGGAGTACATTCACGAACTGAGTAATAACCACTTTGTAATTACCAGAAAGCCAAAAGGCTTAGCGATTCCTTGCTGCTGAAATTTAAGCCTTTTTTTCATATTGACAGTGCTCTGTAATGTTTTTCAAATCGACAGTGCTCCGTTATGTACCCACAAAGTATACTTCCAAGGCATCCAAGCTTCCTACATTGAGATCCTGGATGACCTTTGACCACTGAGAACTAGGTCATGCTGATGATATCACAACCTCATACTATGTGTGAAATTTTGTAGTATCCAAGACTCCATCAAAAACAACAGGGTTCTTCTTCTCAACATGACAAATCTCCATACCAAAGATATCATGTTTAAGAGGTTTTTGGGTTCTGACCTCTGGGACCTCAAATGACCTTTGACCTCCACCAAAAACATTAGGCTTCTTCCTCTCAACATGGCAAATTTATATACCAAATATGAAAAGTGTCAGTCATTCCTAACTTGAGATACCACGATTACAAGCTTTTCAGTCTTTGACCTCTGGTGACCTCTAATGACCTTTGACCTCCACCAAAAACAATAGGGTACTTCCTCTCAACATAGCAAATCTATATACCAAATATGCAAAGTGTTGGTCATTCTTAACTTGAGATATCGCAATTACAAGCACTTTAGGAGGTTTTTGCAAATTTACCGTTGGTGACCTCATATGACCTCTGACGTCCACCAAAATGATAGGGTTCTTCTTCCCAACATGGCAAATCTATATGCTGAATATGAAAAGTGTTGGTTATTCCTAACTTGAGATATCGCAATTACAAGCTTTGCAGACTTTGACCTCTGGTGACCTCAAATGGCCTTTGACCTCCACCAAAAACAATAGGGTTCTTTCTCTCAACATTGCAAATCTATAAACCAAATATGATAAGTGTTGGTCATCCCTACCTCAAGATATTGCGATTACGAGCAAAGTGTCAAACACATACTGTACATACACACACACATACACACAAAGGACATCACCATCGCATAGATTCCTTGCCTGCCTTCGGCAAGGAATCAATTATCCTGGATCTCCTTTTACAAGAAATCCTTACCAGTCAAGCCTCGCTGTAAGCGTTAATGAGGCTTGTGACGTCATCCTCTAAAATGGAAACTCCGCCCACAAGAGAAAATCATGAGTTTCGCAGAATAGGTACCTAACATGCTGGGGGAACTTCAAACTTCTGAATAATGCATAAAAAGGCGTTCCCTGTTGCTGTATCCTTGGTCATTTGAAATCTTAAAGTCTTTTCTTTACTAAAAATATCGTGAGGTATTGTTCTTTCGCAATTTCACAGAGAAATTTTCCATCAAAAACAGGTCAACTTTTGGTGGGGTTTTTTGACTGGCCTCAAATTTTGCGAATACCTGACCGTATTCAGGATCATTGGGGTGTAAAACTTCCAAAATCGAGTGTTTGAGACATAAAGCTAACTACTGATACCTATTACACTACGAGCAAAACAACAAAATAGTCGCAATGAACGTTTTTGCAAGTTGGAATTTTGCACTTTTTGGCCACGTACTGTAGAGCATCGCACAAGGCGGTAACGTTATGGTTAACATATGGTAACATATGGTAAGCTATTGTCATTGTCTTTTGATTCTAAGCTGCTAACTAGGATACTATTTTAGTCATTATGTCAAGTAATAAAGTGAATTTTAATACGACTGACAGGCCCTTTTAAGGTTTTAAACCACTAACAAATAACATTAAAATTTTACAGAGAGGCCTAGTCTATACTAGGCCTTGGCCTATGCATGCTAAAACTGCACACTATGGTACATAGTGAATGTATGAATGTGTACTGATGATCTGTGACCATCATACAGATACTACTTTACTAGTCCTTGCTTGCTGTATGAGTGAGTTTTCATTTTAGAAAAAAGCTTGTAAAAAATTTTAAGAGGCCTGTAGCACAAAATTATTGTGTCATATGCACCTTGTGAGTTGAATCGGGAGCAATGTACAGTACCAACGATGAAGATGAAGAACCAAAATAAGCAAATTAGTGTTACACTTACAGGTATTGCAGGCTACATCATGAAACAATTGATATAGGCCCTATAGCCATTTATTTACACATACACTTTACCAGCCTGTCGGTTCTTTCATATGGTTTTACCAGACAAAGTCAAGAATTTTCAAAAGGGAAATGACTTGAGGAATATACTTAGAGTATATGGAATGCGCACCTATAAGAGCTCCATCAGTTACACGATTTTTTTGTTTATTATTTTGCCTGGGCCATTGCTCTCAGTTTTCTTACTTACCGTATTTTTGTACTGTTGTGCTGAATCATATTTCTACACAAATGAATTAATTGTGCCTTAGTTCTCAGCCTGTTCCTGTTGAAATGTAATTGCTAGTTATAGCCTACACCTACTAGTGCTCTAGGCCCATTTGGGGGTTAAGGTCAAGATTAGAGCTTGCATTGCTATATACCCTTTTCTTGTATAATGGCACAAATGGGATTCTGAGTCAGTGTATCCTAAAGGACAATTTTTTTCTACACAAGCAAATGCCAATTTACTGACTTAAGAATTTTGGTTGTGCACTAATTGTGTCCTGTATCATCAGCTGTTAATTCTGATGGATGAAATCTCATATGTTCTTCTGAGACTGCCTTCTCATTTGAAGTATAAATTGTTATCATTTTACACCACTAACTGAGCAGAGGAGAGATGAATAATGTAGCAATTGCCCCATCATATAGTAATGGCATATTACAGTCAAAGTTTTTGTCACTAACTTGAATTAACTTGATGGCCTGTTGTTACCTTGGACTCTCCGATCAGTTGATATGTCTCCAGTTGTGCATGGGGTGGGGGTTGTGTACTGGGTACCCAGTTCCCTAAAAAAACTTAAGACCCACCCAGTTCCACATGCTGTTCACAACTTATATTACTAAACAAAGTGTTTCTGATCCGAGGCTTCATTTCTTTTACCTCACCACCTAAGGATAAGGACTGACTGTATAGCGTAGTTACCCCAGAGTTCACTAACAAGCCTTACAAGTGAACTATACATTCCAATATCCCTCCATTTTACCTCTTTATTGTCTAGTTTAATGCCACAATTTTTCTGTCATGTTATTGTTTGCAATAATTTATGAGTCTAGTACAATAACTGTGATTTATTGATTGTATCATGTGGTAACGTGCAAAGTGTATGGCCATGTATGTCAAAAGGTTACCATGAGTCGGTCAATTAATAGGTGTTGTACATCGTGCAGCACGTTGTATAACACTGTGGTGATCGACTCAAGGTACTGACGTACTTAAGATACAATCACTATAACCCTTGCATCGGTAGCCACTTAATTGTTACAAGGTTTTCAAAAATTGACTCTAAATGTAATTTTCCTGCTATATATATGTAAATCAAACGTGAAGGAAGACTCGACGAGGTTAACATGATTAATACTTATGTGGAGGATATTTTCTCGCTCGGTGTAGTTCCATTTTCGCGCAACTAATGCAAACACCTCAATACGGGAAATTGGGCTTTTTACATACGGTGCATGGCAGTGTCAATACCTGCTCTAAACTTTGCGAATACCTGACCGTATTCAGAAATATTTCATGGTAATGTTAGATTTTTTAGGTGTATAAGGAAATTTCTGATGTACCCTCTTTCTGGCATACCGTGCCAAAAAACTTGTTTTCGAGAAAAAAACAAATTTTCCGAACAGAATGAAAACTGTTTTTACGAGTTCAAAAAATCGTCTCAAATTCATTGCTTTGTGTATAAAATACTTCAAAAATGTTGCAAAACTATCGGAAAATGTGTTCTCTATTACTTTTAATGATGACTTTGTAAGATTATGTGTTTTTCATGTCGAAATTTGGATTTGAAAACAGTTAGTTTTTGCTAATTATATATGCAAAGGCTGTGACGTCATGCATACTCAAATTAGAAAAGAAGCGACTTTTGGTGGCTGTGCAGACTGGCTGTTACCCTTATTTTTTGGTATTGACGAAATTGACAAATACTTGGAAAGGTGCAAAACCTGTTTGGGGACAAGTTGTGTCAAAACGAAATCTCACAGTGACAAGTCCAATGCCCAATTGCCTTCTAGAATATCCAGAATAGATCCAGAATATTATATATGCTGATATATACTAATTACCGATTATTTAATTTAACAATTGGCCCCAAGCCGATTACCAATTATTAGAAAGAGGGAAGTCGGGTTTGTCTCTATAGTATGCACCCTTTGCTTCGTGCATATGGTATTACTGTATTAAACAAGTTCATGATGAAAACTATTGGGAAAAATTCTGTTCATTTCACGAACGGGATATCATTTTTGTAGGTGTAATATTTTCACTTCAAAAAGTGGAGATGCAAATCAACCGTTAATACAGTACAATTGTTGTCGATGTCACATGCCCTTTGATAATTTAGTTATTAAGCCAACATCATGCTCTGTCTAGTTTTCATCCCCCAATCATGTTGAAACATTTGCATTCTTTTACTGAACTGGGTTGTAGTGTTATTAATATACTGTAGCTACTCTCCCGCTTTAACAAACCCCATGTAGAGCAATCATGATAATCTTAGTAGTTCTGGGCAGCAAAACAATTGCACCCCATTAACATATCTTATGGTTCCTTTCAGATATAAATATCCCCATATATTTTAGAGTTCTTGTCCAAAACTTAAGTCTTGTTTAAAAAGAATCTGCAACTGAAATGCACATAAGTCAGATCCACCCAAAATCCACATAAGCAGAGATTTGTGATGCCCTTTCTTGGTGAATTTAGCACAGGGCTTTTTTTTTACTGTTCGAAACATTTGTTTACATTAGAACACTCATGCATATTATTGTAACGTCACTAGAGTTTACTGTTTAGCATAAGGCCCTATGCAGGGAGCAATTTGTTCGGGTTCGCATCGCAATCTGCGATGCAAAAACGAGGAAAATTTGATAATTGCGATACATTATTTAATCTTGAATAGCAGACTTGCGATGCAAAATTTCAGCAGGTCTTGTGTCATTTTGAATGTTCACAGAACGAAATAATGTGTTAGGGGAAATAAAAAAAAACAGAAATTGAAAGTCATGAAAACAGATCATCCAAAAAAAAAAAAAATTGCGATCTTGCTCCGCAAACTGTGTTTGTTTCTAAATAAAACTACTGGAAATTTTCCGTTTTCAAGAGTTCTAACACATGAACTCGCTCGGCAGGGGAAATAATAACCCACGGCATTGACGGCAAAGGCCGCGGAAAGCACCTGGTTTTGCTCTTGATTATACTGGTATTACGACAGAAGATTTTTGCCGTCAATCAAACTTAACATTATTTTCAGTCAAACATGCTCTACATTCTCAAATCACTATGTTTTAAACTCCTAAAAAGGATGAATATTTAAGGCCGTAAACATGGTTTCAAATTATAGATCACTGCATAAATATTTCATGCTTCTGTTTACGTTGCATAAACTTACGATTCCGTGCTGTACGGCTCTACTGCATGCAAAGAAACTTAGTGCCAAGCCACACTGCATTCCAAAACAGCAACTGCCGATCAATGCAAGTTTGCCCTTGAGACTAACGTAGGCTCAGCAATCTTAATGTAAAACCTTGTTAGGATAGCACAGGAGCCAAAGCAAGCAACTCTGAAGGAAAACATATCGTACAAGGAAATTGCTGAAGTAAAGTTTTTAAAAATATTAGACAGGGCTTAGTTTGAGTATTTTACACATGCTCTGAAACCATTTAATGAAATGAATGTCATCTAGATAATTTTGTATGCCTATCAGCGTTACATTTTAGGGTGGCTACCCTGAGAAGGAAATAGCTTTACAGTAGAATGTACTAGTGCACTATCCTGGAGTCAAATTTTAAGGGACACGGATGAGGAGATCGTAGGTTCAACATGCTGTCGACAACTTATGAAGGGAATTCTGAAGCCTCAAAACTTGCTCAGATTAAGTTATAAAAGCTACTAAATTAATGGACCTGATGACCTCTTTTTTCATAGCTGTATTACAGTAGGTCATTAAAAGGGGGTGAAATGTTTTGGAACATTTTGGGGTGAATCTCTGTCCTACAGGCACAGGATGAGCTTGATTATGCACATTGGCAGTTACTCTGCTTGGTTGTACAATTGTAGGAGATGGAGCTTTGATTCATAAAAAAATGGGTGTGGGTAGACTAACTGGTAGTCAGTATGTCATTACAGGTCCTAAGTGGTGGCCTAATTTTAGGTGAGGGAAATCAGCAAAAAGGGAGAACCACCTAGTGACAATCTGGACAGTGATGATGAGGAGGATTAAGGGTGGTTGCATCTGATGAATGTCAATAAAATATGGCACTGTTCTCTGATTGGTTGCTTTCATATGTCATTCTACTGCTTCTGTTCTAAAATGGCACTTGGCAGGACAATGAATGCCAATAAGAGGATGCATTTTGTTGGGCTTTCTAGGACTGGGTACAAATCAATCCAATGAGGGAATTACATTGCTGAAGTGTCATGAAGTGTCATAGACAAATTATTTTCATGGCTTTATTTGGTCATTGAATTGACAAACATTTTCAAATGAAAGGTAGCAAAGCAAAACATTGGGAAAAATGCTGAGGATGCCCCATAAAACTTGTCCTCAAAAGCTGCTGTCTACACAGCATTTTTGTTTTACAGGAATTCCCTTGGAGACATCTAGGGGATCTTTTTTGCCTGAGTGTAGTTATACTGCATGTGATACGGGTCATATGGACACATAATGCATGATGTTTCATTACCTGAAATATCAGATCTACCCTTCAGTCTTTGATTCTGTAGTTTTTTACAAGCTTCTGTACAACTAGGAAATGTCAATATATAAGTTGCTACGCATTTTTGGGGGATTGCTAATCAATTTTGAATAATGAGTAGCAAAACTGCTAATCAAAATTTCCAAAACAAATTGCTCCCTGCTATGGTAAGTCCACTGTGCAAGTTACCCACATTGACGTGACAATTACACTCATTAGCATATTGTTGTTAACAGAATTCCAAAGTCACATAGTAAAGAAAGGAAATTCTACCGCGCAAAAAATTTGGTGATTTTATTCCAAAGTTTACACCCTTTCCGGAAGATTGCAGTGGTTAAAAAGGGTTCAGTTGTGCCTTTAAGACTTGTAGAAGAATAATTATGGCATCAAATGAGTGTTTTAGGCCCAAAATTTGCTGTCAGAAGAAAGTTAATTTCAACGTTAAAAACTTCCACTGATCATCCCGCTTGTTAAAACAGATTTACTTACTGTAGGCCTAGGCCTAAATCAATTACATACAACATGTAACTTAGGCCTAGCCTAAGCAACCTTTGTTTTTGATGTTATGAACATTTCACAATACATAATAAACGTTCAAGTTTTTACCGAATTAACTCAACTACACTAAACAACTCGGTTCATTCTACAATTTACAAAGGGGACCTTTAGAACTGGGGACGTTTTGACCCAGGGAAGTTTTGTTCAAAGGTGGGTTCATTTTGGTACGGGAATGTTTTGGTCTGGGGACGTTTCAACTGGTAAGCCCCTGCTCTAGCCTAGCCTACTAACATAACACAATAGGCCTGAAGTTACAGGTAGACACCTTCAATTCATGAATACAGTGTCATTCCGCCATCGGTACATTCCCCAATAACAGTCTGCCACGTTTTGCACCTTTCCGCCATGGTAGAAAGGTACAAAACCTATGGTGGAAAGGCACTTTCTAAAAATCTATGAAATTAGGCCTAGAGGAATTGTTGT
Organism: Holothuria scabra; assembly: GCA_037179385.1. NCBI lineage: Eukaryota > Metazoa > Echinodermata > Holothuroidea > Aspidochirotida > Holothuriidae > Holothuria > Holothuria scabra. The sequence goes on from CM074198.1 coordinate 11,170,205, forward strand.
CATTGCAACTACCGAAACATTTTCAGAAGTCCAGGTCAGACAACCAGTAAAGTTTGAATAGAATTAAGGTGTACTTACTAATGGATACTAATATAGATTTGATTGTAGACTATGGGGAATAAAGTTTCATCCTTTAAAATGTATGAACGGTGACTGAATAATGTCTTTAGACTTGAAAAGCAAAGATATCAACTTAATCACACATCTGCACCTGTGTACAGGAATAGGGGATTACTATCATTGTACTCAATAGAGACGAAAGTGTTCATTGACACTGACCGCTGTTTCAATCCGTAACTAATCAGGTAAAGTGATTTTGCATGTTTGATTCAACCCTGAAGCACCAATCAATAATGCTTCCAACAAATTTCTTAACTCCATAGCTATAGCCAGCGTTACTGCTGTATGATGTTCTCATTCCACCACAGAAAAGGTTCCTTTCCGCCATGGCGGAATGGCACTTTTTCTGCAGCCGACTGGCGGAAAGTACCGATGGTGGAATGACATGGACCCCTTAATTCATATAGCCTAGACCTAGGTTTAAGCCTAACTTGGGCTTGGTTTTAACATTTGGTAAATAAAGTCAAATCACTGTTTACAGTTTAGGCTAGGCCTAGGCTATTATCATGGGCTTAGACTAGGCTACAATTGTAACTTGCAAGTTTACATTAGGCCTACGACATACAGCCAGATAACACTAACACTTACAATACGAATTATCAGTAACGTTAGGCATATGACCCTAGCCTTCGCTAGGCTGTTCTAACTGACATTTAGGCCTAGCGTTGGCCTAACGTTAGACCTAGCCTAGGCCTAGGTTTATTTAGCCTAGGCCTAGGCCTAGTTTTCTTCTGCCTTAGCCTATTCTGTTTAACGTTAGGGTGCAGGCTAGTGTAACGTTAACATAGCCTAGGCCTAGGCTAGGCCTACATAGGGGCTAGTCTTGTAAAAATTGTTGATAACCCGTGAAGTAGGCTACTACCTGCGACCGTCCATCAAAACAACGTATTTTTGTGGAGGAAACTATGACTTTTCCCGTCTTTAAGTCAACGATGCATTCCCGTGTAAAAAGGATTTAAAGTAGCTTAGGCCAATGTTGGAGAATAGATTTCACTGCTCGACAAAGACTCGGCCTCAACAATGTAGTGCACTAAGGCGTACGACGATGAAGTATTCAGCTGTTAAACTGTGGAAGACGCAAGACTGAAGTACATGTCCCGCACAGCATTGTACTGTACACCACCAGACTTTTTGCTCTTGTTATGATTAAATCCACTTCGACTTGGGCTGCGCTGAAGACCTTAGCTTCCGCGGTGCACCACGTTATATGCGGGGGCTGTGCAAATCACACAGCACGATAAACGAACTGACCAATGCGGGGGGAGGGAGGAAGGGGAGGGAGGAAGGAAGGGAGGAAGGAAGGGAGGAAGGGGAGGGAGGAAGGAAGGGGAGGGAGGAAGGAAGGGGAGGGAGGAAGGGGAGGGAGGAAGGGGAGGGAGGAAGGGGAGGGAGGAAGGGAGGGAGGAAGGGGAGGGAGGAAGGGGAGGGAGGAAGGGGAGGGAGGAAGGGGAGGGAGGAAGGGGAGGGAGGAAGGGGAGGGAGGAAGGGGAGGGAGGAAGGGGAGGGAGTAAGGGGAGGGAGGAAGGGGAGGGAGGAAGGGGGGAGAGAGGAAGGGAGGGGAGGGAGGGAGGAAGGGGAGGGAAGGGGAGGGAGGGAGGAAGGGGAGGGAGGAAGGGGAGGGAGAGAGGAAGGGAAGGGAGGGGAGGGGAGGGAGGAAGGGAGGGGAGGGGACGGAGCGGGGTTGGGTTAGAGAAGTGACGGCGTATGAGAGTGGAGCAATAACAAGGGACATTTGTCCCCTCAAACATTGTCCTTCTCCCAATCATCATTCCCGTTCGATCAGTCAGGAGTTATGTTGATCGGCGAAAAATAAATAGCCTAATATTACTTAAGCTAGGTAGCTGAGACTAAATTTTTCATCCATACTGAGATATCTGCTAAAACTCCGGAGCTTCCACGCCCCTGGATACCAGCAAAAATTGAATTTAATTTGGGATTTTCCCTGAAAAATGTAATTCTGTCCGAAAAACTATCCAATGTAAATGTAGAGGCATAATCAGTTGGCGCATTTGGAAACATCGTTCCGCTGAGACAGCTAACTGGAAATGACATTTTCCAGATTTACAAGGAGGATCTGAGCCAGGCGCGGCGGAACGGAAAAAAATATTGGGGGGGGGGGGGACTGAGTACCAGCAGGACTATCTAAGCGGAGCGCCACCACCAGTTGGCGCGGAGAGTAGAAGAAAATTTTTGACTTTACAGACCCCCCAAGTGGCCGAAAATGGCACTTCCCGCGTGTTCTATGTTGCATGTGGGTCTCATGTTTGCAATTTCTCAACTAAGAAGAAAAAAATTCAGCCTATGCAAAATGGTAATACATATCAGATAAATTGAGATGATTCAAAAACAATAATTAATTATGCATCCTCTTTCATTCACTCTGGTTGCCCTGATATTCACTTTCTGCACCCCTTGTTACATTTGTCCACTCATACATGTCAATTACTCAATTATATTTCCCCTAGATCATACCATTTGTACCCAAAACACCCCCCTCCAGTGGTTCCTCTCTAAGATACCACCAACCTAATCTATATCGATCTCAAATCCAGTGGCGGAGCTAGGGATTTCAGTCAGCGGGGGCGAAAATGGTTTGCAGGGGCGCTTCGAAGGAGTAAATAATCTGAACCTCAGCACGATCGGGGCCTCAGCTTTTCAGACTTCCCATTTGATTTTCCGAACCTGATAGAAGACTGCTTTGCACATTTCTCCTCCGCAAGTTTTTTTTATTTAAACATGTTTAAATTGTCTCTCCGTGGGCCTCCGCAGAAGAAAATTCCGGGGGGAGGGGGGCAAAATTCTTTCAGGCAAAATGCTATAAGAGGAAAAGCTCCGCGCCACCATGAGTTGGCGCGGAGCGCAAGAAAATTTCATCCCACAATGTCTCCCAGATCGCTGGAAATGTCATTTCTAAAGTCTGTTTACCGCATATAAATAGGGAAAACACTGAGTGAACTGTTAAGAAATGTTGATGTTAATTTTTCTTCGTCATTTTCTTTATGTTCTTTCGTTTTTTCAGGTTTTTTATTTTCTAGGGGAGGGCAAGTGCCCCCTTGCATACCCTACGGACGCTCATGTTTCCGTCCCTATATTTCACATTCTAGTATAAAGGCGTCATTTTATTTTGTGTGTTGCTGTCAGGTCTCGATTTAAGATTCTAATGTTATAATGGGCTACTTTGTGAAGATAAAGATTAAACCCGTTAGAGCCTAACAGCAAGCAAATCTATACACGGGGAAAAAGTTATGGAAATTAATCACCGTAAGGTGTACATTTTTGGTATCTGGAAATCAAGATTATTGCACGAAGAAACATTAGTTGACGTATTTCACATTCTGTGACCGCTCTGAAATAGCCATTTATTAAGTACATTGCAAGAAATATCCAAGACACTAGGTCTGCTTGGCTCTCTAGATACCGAATTCATACTAAATAAAAGTAGCCTAAACCTAGGCTTATTAGATGCAATTTTCTGGCTTCAAGTTGAGTCGTCACGTAAGTACAGAAATAATCATTTTCATGGGATTATCGTGCAGTGTCAGAAAACACCAAACAATTGCCATTTATCACGGGAATGGTGACTTGAAGTAAAGCAAAATGGAAACTGCTCTTTAAAACTCTTAAACCATTACCACTATAATGACAATTTTATTTTATTTTAACCTGAATGTTCTCTTCAAATGATTTTTAAAAATGTCGTGGAAGCTATTTTGGTACCTTTATAAACTCTTTTTATTGTCTATGTTGACGAATATCCCCTACAACAAGAGGTCTATTTGCGCTTCAATTATTGTTGCACCCTTTGCAACATCTGTTATTGACAGGGAGGGTTAATTTAATGTCTTTCTGGGTATTTTGTTATAAATCAGGCTTGGTGTGGAAGCAATGAACTTAGCACAGTGACAGCATTCATTAGTGCGTATAAAGCATGAAGATACGTCTCGGCAAAAACCTATCCCTATATTACAGAAAATGACCCTTTTCATCAGAATAAAAGTGCAGATATTACAGTTACTGGTGGCTGGTTACTAGCGACTGCTCTTACCAAAGAAGCTATAGGCTACGTCCACTGAAGAACAATACTTGACCAACCTCACCGCCCTCAGACCATTTCCATCATTGGTCTGCCATGTATGACTCCATTTTAGACTATTTGAAAAGAACAGATACTACACATGACATTAGACTTTTTTTCTAAAAGTCCCCACGACTCTCTGGCGAAGAGCCATGGGGCGAAAACCAAACGATTACTCCCGGAGGAGTTCTGCTCCCTTAAGGAGCTTAACATCCCAAATGGACCAGTACGCCCTCCAAAGGGCAAACACTGAGTGGTCCTGCTCTAGACTGGCTGAATAGGACAGAAGCCACAACCTGGATGCAGTTTAACGTCATGCCCATGACATTAGACTTGTCGTTTGCAATTAAATGCTTAAAATGAGTTAATTGTAACCTCCAAAGGGATGAAAAATTTATGAAAAATACTTTGAACCCCAAAATGTGACTATCTAAACGGAGCGCCGCCATTTGTTGACGCTGAGCGTACAGAAAAAAAAATCGGAAAATCGCAACCTCTCACATGGCCGAAAATTGCATTTTTATGGTTGGAAAGAGACTCTAAACAGTCTTAGAGTTTAGTTTTTTATTTGCAACATAAAATGTACCACTACCGGTAGATGAAAGGGTCTTTAATCTTTCTGGAGGAAGACTATACGACGGAGTTGAAAATATGCTAATGTTTCTCTATTGTGAATCTTGGCTAAATTCAAGATCCGCTGAATTCATGAAATTATGTATGTGACTGCTCGAATTCCTGACTATAAATAATTTTACTCCTAAACATCTTTTGCATGATACATGGCAACATATTGCTCACCGCACCTGAACCATCTGCCCCCTGCCCTCGCCACGTACGTTTTTGTCAGCCGATAAAGGATTCTAAGGGATGAACCTCTTCCTTTTGATAATTCTTGAAAAGGTAAGTGTCCTTACATGCAATCGGTGCCACACATACTACCTTTGGAAGTAAAATTTGCAATTTGATAAAAAAAAATTGCCGATTTTAGGAATTAAACATAAATTGGTATTACTGAAGGGGCCTTGGGAAAGCATTCCTCCCCCCCCCCCCCCCTTTGATTTTTTTTGAAAAATTGGTTGTCCTTACTTGAAACCTGGTGCCACATTTGCTACATTTTGAAGTTAAATCTGTGTTACTAAAGTACGAATATTTTAGGATAAAAAATGGCACCTGTGATGGGGCATGTGGTCTAATCTCCCTGCGCACGCCACTGCTTCCATCCCTCACTTGTACACTCTCCGCTCATCCCAATGAAAGCCCATATCCACCAAGCTTCCCCGTCAGAACCTTCCCCTCCTTACTTTGGGACCCCTCCCTTCGTAGAGGAAACATTCAAGAGTTCAAAGAAAAAACCGAGAAAGAAGAGAGAGAAGAAAACAAGAAAATGTAAAAACGCCAGTGTTGATGTAGGGAGTGTCGGTTGAGACTAGTCTTGAGGTCAGGCTTGTAGACCCCCATTGGGAAACTTGGACTCCCGCTTGTTAATTTAAATCCTGAGACTGCCACTACAAATGTACTACAAGCCGCCCCCCCCCCCCCTGTGGGCTGGGGGTTGTAGAATAAGCCCACGATATTCCCCGCCTTTCGTAAGAGGCGACTAAACGGGAGGACTTAAACAGTATTTGACCATTATGACACTCAATAACACATTCGTGTTGGTGTGTCGTTAAATCTTATCTAACTGACTAACTATAACTAACTAACTAACTAACTATAACTAACAAACTAACTAGCTACAACCCAGCTGAATTTGCAATAAAAAGTAACTGAATGAAAATCCCCAATCTGTCCATAGCCACTTTTGTTGTCGTTTTTTTATCACTCATCGAGTCAGTGAACCACAACTAGCTGGAAAAAGCGAAAGGTCATGTCCCGGGCCGCCTGACTTAAACCAATTTCAGGGCCTGATTAACCCTATGGCAGAACCGGCATGTGCCGGGGTCCCGCGCTTTTGGGGCCCCCGGCTAGTGCGGAAAATAGAATTTCCCCAACTAAAAAATGATTTTGCTTGTCAGAAATCACGTCTGATATGTGTTTGGAAATTGAGACCCACATTATTTTGATTAACTGGTTGACGGGATTACGTTTTCATGTGTGTGCACTTTTGTCATGCCTTAACTTTATCTGGCATATAATTTATAACAATAGGAATTGTCATGTATCACTATATGAACGTCGATTTTTTTTTTTTTTTGGGGGGGGGGGGCATGTACCCCATTTTTTGAGTGGAGGGGACATTAACGTAAAAGTCTCCCCCCCCCCCCGCACACACTTCTTATGACATGAAACTTAAAAGTTAGGTTTCACCAAAAAGAGGTTATGAAAGGTATCTTCAACCGATTACGATCGATTTTCAGTATCAATAATTCCACATGTTTAGCTTGCAAATCCCCCAAATATTCCCTCTTGCAGTCTCATTGATGTTCTTTTTTCATTTGCATATCAAACAGAGTAATATTATTCATCAGTTTCTATGATTATGTCGTTTGTTCGTGTGTATAGGCCAGCAGGTGTAGTCAGTGGCGTAGCTAGGATTTTTTCCAGGGGGGGGGGGGGGCAAAGGTATGAAATTTCCCCAAAACTTTTCCCGGTCAATGTGTATGTATTTCATATAAAACATGCAAACTTACAAGTATAACAGCATTACCATGTCATTTTGTAATATTACCTGCATTCTAATCTTAAAGTATAACAGAGAGCAATCGGTAATAACAAAGTATATTATTTTGGTAAACAGTATCTGGTTTATTTGTATGTACTAAAGCAGTGGCGTACGCAGGATTTCTCTGAAGGGAGAGGGGCATGCAGTATGGTCTAAGTAGAGGGGTGTCCGGAAATTTTTTGACGTTTTCAAGGAGCCTACATGCAAACTGGTGCAAGATTTTCGACTTTGACGGGAACAGTGTTAAAAGTTTAATCGTGGTGGTTCATGAGGATAAAACTGAAACTTTTGTGTCTTTACATGCACTCTTATGCCGTTTATGCTACCTTACGAAGTAAAAACTTGTCATTAAATTTGCACACTTTTAGAAGTCCAAATAAAAGAGCATTGATGGTTATTTGTGGTTTTCCTTGGCCACAAAATGTTATTTTGTCATAATGAATATCTACGCGGAGTGCCACCATTGGTTGGCGCGGAGCGGAGAGAAAATTTCGAAAAATCAGACCCCTTTAATGGCCGGAAATAGCATTTTCCAGGCAAATACGAACAATCTAGCCAGTCGCTTTCTTCTTTTGTCGTTTGCAATGAAATGCTCACTTCAAAATATGTTCGCAAACTGCAAAGTGATCAGAGAGTTAAGAGCTAATTTTACTCCAAATATGTAATTTTGCCCAAAAGACCGAGCGAAGTGCCACCATTGGTTGGCGCGGAGCGGAAAGAAAATTTCGAAAAATCAGACCCCTCAGATGGTCAAAATAGCGTATTTATGCTTGTAAAGAGAATCTAAACATGTAGTCTTTTTTATCGATGCCACCAGTGGGAAACAGAGTCTACCTTTTTAAGTAAAAATTGGAATTTGACAGAATTTGCCTAGGTCTATTTGTAGGAATAAAAAAATTGGCATCACTGAAAGACCTTTCAGGGACAATCCTTCCCCTTTGAAAAATTTTGAAAAATTGGGTGTCCTTATAAGCAATCTGGTGCCACATATGCTATCTTTTGAAGTAAAATCTGTGTTAATAAAGTTAGACAACGTATTTTTAAGAACAAAGAAAAAATGGCATCTGTGAGGGGGGGGGCATGGCCCAATGGTCTCCCCTTCGCACGCCACTAAGGAGGCCTAATAGTGGCTCGATCACACAGGATATCCTGTGAGAAAAGCAGTCTGTTATGTGTAGAAGGCTACAAGGTACTCATTGTCCATTTATTGTTACACTCAAAGTGAGCAGAAAGCTATTTTCCCGAACTAGCTTGTAAGTCTCCGAGGATTAGGCTAAGTAACAAAATCTAAGTGTGCCAACGGATCCCGTTAATTCTAATTTCTAGATTAACTTTAAGTTTAAGTTTATTTTTAAGAACAAAGAAAAAATGGCATCTGTGAGGGGGGGTGCATGGCCCAATGGTCTCCCCTTCGCACGCCACTAAGGAGGCCTAATAGTGGCTCGATCACACAGGATATCCTGTGAGAAAAGCAGTCTGTTATGTGTAGAAGGCTACAAGGTACTCATTGTCCATTTATTGTTCCACTCAAAGTGAGCAGAAAGCTGTTTTCCCGAACTAGCTTGTAAGTCTCCGAGGATTAGGCTAAGTAACAAAATCTAAGTGTGCCAACGGATCCCGTTAATTCTAATTTCTAGATTAACTTTAAGTTTATCGTTGGCCATGGATCGTTTCAGCCCGATCCATCGTTATGTACACACAGTAAAATCGTACAGCTACTGCTAGCTTGTAGAAGAACATAACAACCTCGGGGGTCTACGGTAGTGACTTGTCAGTTTTCACATCCTTTTACTGATGAATTCCCAAAGTATCACCTGAATAAGAGCTTCCTGCGCACTGAAATGCACTGATCATAACCCCAGTGCCTATACAAGCAAAAAAGCACACTCAATCTGCTACGCGACGAGGACATTTCTGTGGAACGCGAATTGGGCCGGTTCATGCGACACTGACGAAATCTGAGTTCATTTGTTGCATGAAAATACGAATTATGTATGAGAAATGTCTCACAATTTCTTATTCTAACAAAAATTTTGAGAAATGTTTGTGAAATTTTTGTAATAATAAGAAGATTCATCAAATTTCCCCATTTTCATCAAATTTCCCCAAAAATTTTTCCAGGGGGGGCAACTTGCCCCCCCTGCCCCCCCCCCCCAGTAGCTACGCCACTGGGTGTAGTAACAAAGAAGCACAACATTTAGGAATTTAAAGAAGAGGAATCGTAATCTTTAGAGATGATCAGAATGGCATGCTGAAATTGGCAAACACTTTTTAAGGAAACTGAAAATGTAGACCTATCATTGCTCAGTCTGCATGCAACTTTTTCAGAAGAGTAAATGATTCCTAATGCATAATACATATCCGTATAACGATACGACCATTTCATATTTAGACAATTATCAGAGAAGTAAATCACACTGACGTTTGGCCGATAAGAGACTTCAATCTGGAATTAGGGAGAGGTACACCTCCATCCTCTGTCTGCAGATAGTGTCGTTCGAAAGGACGTAATTATATTTATGTTCATTTTTATCAACAGTATTACACCGGTAGGCCCCCTCCCCCCACCTCGATGTGTGCATGATTATTTCGCAGTAGATTGAAGTGTGCCTTTGACCAATTCATGAGTCTATCTTACAAATCGTTCCCAACTCTTAGAACTTTTGCATAAATCCTTCGCAAACTATCACAATTTTCGTTGTGATTCTAATTACTTGTAGAGTACACCCGGTATCTAAATTCTTATTTATCTCAGTCCATTGAAGTAATTACCCACACTTTAAAGACCTAATTTTGGAAACTTTGGTTAAGTTTCCTTGTAAATCAAAATATTGAAACATTTAGCACCATTTTGCATCCAGGCTGTACAGGTAAAAAGGACAGGGGGCTCTGAAAAATGAAGAATTTGGAAATTTGCCATTTGTGAAAACAGTCTACTGTGTGGTTTTGACAACTCATGAAATTCCAATTTCTCTCCAGTAAAAGCGCCATTTTCGTGAGTATTGGTTTCGAAGAAGCAAAATTTTCCGCGCGCCGCAAATTGCAATTCTTAAGCAGAAGTGCTCCCTCATACCTTCAATTTGGTTAACTTTTCTGAGCTCTGGAAGTGGCAAAGATCGGAAATTTGCTATAAGCTCTGATCATCAAATGACACTGGTAACTACAGTGCTATTTTCATAAATTTGCTTTCATAAAATTCCAAATTTTCTCCAATACAAGCTCTTGACTAAAAAAACCGTCGGCGAGCTTCATTTTGTAGGCGTTGGATAACATCATATAGGAACAACTTGACAGTGGCGTGCGCAGGTTTTTTGAGGTGGGGGGGGGGGGCAGTATGTCCATCCCCCGACTGATATGGAAGTGGAGATCAGTCATGGCAAGGGGGCAAGGGGGCGAAGGGGCACTTGCCCCTTCCCCCCGGAAAATCAAACTTGTGAAAAAAATAATTAAAGATCAAAATAAAAAATAAATTAAAAATATATCATCAGAATATCTTCAAACACAAAGTGAGTTTCTACTGAAATATGCGGACATTTGACCAGGAATAGCAAAATAGAAGATGGTATGCTGAATAGTGAAATCGTAATTTGGGGACCATCATTCGTGATATCTATTGGAAATTTGTAATTGTAAAACCTATGCCAAAATTGTACTATTTATCATGTATGTAGTGTGCATATGGCATCCAACTATTGATGAATGCGTTGGTCTTGGTTTGGTCACGTGTGCTGATCTCAAGTGGCGACGCGCGGATGTAACTCGGATATACAAGGTGAATATGTGAGGGGTATGATTCAAAATTGGGTAACGGATATAGGCCTATATAGGCTGTTTGACAGTTGAAAGTTTTATCGTGCATAGGCGTGCGATGCCGTGACCGAGAGGCAGATTTGCCTTCAACAATTTTTTACATTGAAAATATAAAAAATCTAAAAATTACAGACATGACATTCCGGTTTCAGGGCTGGGTTCATGCAGCTTAGAACACTCGCCAAGTGTCGTTTCCGGCCATCTGGATGGCTTGTAAGGCCCAAAATTTTCTTGTACGCTCCGCGTCAACTGATTGTGGCGCTCCGCTCAGTTCGTGTACACAATTCAATCATCCATGAATGACCTTGCCCCCCCCCCTTGTAAAAATTTCTGTGGACACCCTTGAGATCAATTCAAAGAGAAGGTGTGCCTACACCCCTTCCCTTTGGAAAATATGTTCTTGTCACTAAAATTCACCCAGTGTTCAAATATCCATGGGCCTTCTGCTCATCTCAGCAAACACTCTAAGCAGGACGCTATCAAAATCTGCATTTTTAGCAAGCTGTCGTTCAATTGACAAAGTAGCAAGCCCCGACAACCTGTTTTGCCCCATTCTGGTGCGTCGATCACTTTTAATGATATTTAGCATAGAGAAACTTCTTTCTGACGACGCAGTTGTGGCTGGGAGTGTTAGGAAGATGGCATACAGTCTATAGACATATGGCATTACAAGACAGATACGCGATGTGTACATATACTTGAACAAATCGTACATTGTGCTTTCAGAGCCTGTTTGGAATATTTCATCTTTGTGTCTCCTAATAAAATTCCTGCATGCAACAAACTGGATTTCAGTCTCAGTCGCATTGATATCAGACCGTCAGAATTACGAAGAAACAGAGACAGAATTTCTTCGAATCACTTCCAACTGCAATATTTCCTGATTTCCTGACTAGCAGGCTAGCTGGGACAATTATTTCCTGACATTTCGGGAGTCTTAACTGTGTCAGATTGCTCCCATGTAAATTCCTCCGACTGGGTTGTTTCCCCCAACTACATACAGAGGTGGGGGTCATGCCCCTGACCCCCTATTGCGCACGCCGCTGCAACTTGAACGATCTTTAGTGGCCAATAAATATCAGGTTTGCCAATAGGAAACGCAAATTTTTCAGTAATCCCCCAACTTTTCGCATTTCTTTACAGGAAACCAAGAATCCAATCATTTTTGCAATACAAGCTCCATATTTTCAAATATTTGCTTCAAAAAGGCAAAATTTCAGCGCGCTTTCGCCAGCCGGAAATCATGTCCCTAGTTTAGTGGTGTTCACACTTCAAAAACCGTAAAATTTGGATTCTTCGCCGTCCCGCCTCCCGCAAAAATGTCTAGCTACGCCGCTGTAGACACCTTACCGGGACTAGAGAAAAATTTTTTGCCAGATTCCCCCCCCCCAACTTTGAAAATCAAATCGAGGCCCCCCGCAACGCTAATCCGGTCCTGATCAGTTTGTTAGAAGCCCATTTAACTAAGTCAGCAACTGATGCAAATTTTATTTTTGATCCCGAAACACATTTTCTCCTTCCTAAATCCTCCATGTTTCTTCCAAAATACTCCTTTCCGGAGATTTTTAAACAAGTGTTGCCGAGTGTGTCGCAACAAGTATCGCAACTTGGGCATGCCCGGGATATGTGTCTAGAGTACACACTGAGGGGCAATTTTCGTATCCAGTTGTGTCGGCAACATGTTTCGACACATGTGTCTTAAAAATGTTTGTACACAGGCCTTAGCGTACCGATGAGGCGAACAAGACTTACAACCCTTGACCTGCGGGAAGTAGGGCTGAAGAATGGGAAAAAATCATGAAAACGATCTTCTGATATTTTCTGTGCAGTATGCGCCAATATGGCATAAAGATATAGAAAACCTCAGATATTATTTTTTGTGGGAGGCCCTAAAGCCTACGGTAGAAACAAGCCTGCCGTGTAATAATGTGCCATTACTTGTCTCATCCGTATCATATCTGTCTTTATAGTGTTTTATCAAACCCATTACCTATTTCCTTCTGTCCATCATCCTTCCCTTCCTTCGGAAATAACACCACTCCGGCCTTTTTTCTTTCCCCGTTTCCTTTTATTTTTCCATTTAAGTTTCCTCTCCCTCGTCCCATTCTTCTCCATCACTCTCTCTCTCTCTTTTCTGCTAATATTTGTCGTTCCAATTTCACTTCAGTTTTTTGAAATTCTTGTTCAAATGACATTCGGTGGCACTCAACAGACCCAAAAATCATGTTGACCTGACGCATGAACAGGAGTTTGTCAGGAGGAAGACTAAGTGGACGTTTTTGCCGAGGAATGTGAAAATATGCGATTTAGTGTGTACTTTTTTACATGCGTAACCGTTGTGGAAATAACCATGAAGAATTAAAAAACGCACATTGCTGACGAAGAATTTTTCATTCTACAAGTTAAAATAAAGTTTCAAAAAAGTTTCAAAAAAGGGACGGCTTACCTTTTCGCACACCTAGCTATGAATAAGATAGAACAGATTGTTTTGGCCCTCCTTCCTGGGCTCTTGTACAAACTGAAAATATTAGAATAAACGTGGAGATCTACTCACTTTCAGAATGAAAAATACACTCTTGCTCTTTTGTTTAATATGAGTCACATAGTAGAGTTACGGTATGAATAGGTCTACTTCCGGAGAATGACAAGTCCCCCCCCCCCCCCCCCCCCGCCATGGCTAGAAACTTGTCCGTATTACGGTAAATTTATTTGCAAGGATAGACAGCCCTAAATATAATGAAAGATTTGGTTTAAAAATTTCTAGGGGAATGCAAAACAAATCTTCCATTTCATTAACGACCATTTGGTGGTTACAATGATAAATGGAGGAATTTGTATAGTTTTGACAAACGAGACGTGTCACCCACTGACTGTCACGACCTCGGGTGTCTTACCCTACCCCTCCCCTAAAACCCAGAATCGTTAGAGCGACGATAGTTGGAACATCTGTAATTCCAGTTTGAATTTTGTGATACTCGGTACGTTTTGTTCTGACTGAGCGTAAGTCGAATTAGTATACATTTTCCGATTTAAGAAAAGTGCCAATTGTGAACAATTAACTAGGATTACGCAAAATGGGCTGTCATGGTTCAATTTAGTTTTCCATAATTTTTCCCCATTTATCAGCCGAAGTATCCCAATCAACAAGTTTAGATATTTATCCATGGGCGGCGATTAAGGGGGTGGGGGTGGGAGACATGTCACCCAATAGCTTTTGAGTGGGACATCTATATATCCCCTTCAATATTTGAACTATGAAAAAAGGACCCGGATAGACAGCCGATTTACTTTATCGTTATAGTAGGCTAGTCAATACATTTTGCGTTTGATGAGACTTGCAGCACTAACATTTCTGGAGCACTTGTCTTATAAATAAAAAGATGTTCGCATAATACGCGCGTTTTCTTTATAATTAGCCTACATTTGATAACTGCATGGTAACTTTTTAACGAGATTTTCAGACATGTTGATTGAGAGCAAAGTGTGGAGAGCTATCCTATATGCATTCTCTCTGTTTCACCGCAGCCCCAAGATAATCACATCAGCCTGACTTGGCCAAGTGTTCCAAATGTTTGTATACCTTTGCCCTACATAATGAACCAATGGTAGAAGCTAGGACAACATGCAGACTCACGACGGATAATAGCTGTTTTATCGTTTGCAGTGAAATGCTTGCCTGAAGATAAGTTCTCAAAGTGAAAAGTGACCAGAAAGTTATTAAAAGAATACTTCGACCACGTAAAATGTTATTTTGCCAGAAAGACTATTTAATCAGAAAGCCACCGTTAGTTGGCGAGAAGTGTCCAGAAAATTTTTGAAAAATCGCGACGGCTCAGAAGGCCGAAAATTGAGTTTTCATGCTTGTAAAGAGAATCTAGTTATTTTAATTATAATTATTGGAAACAAAAGCTAAAAATAAAAATATTTTTAGCTTTCTTTTCCAATTAAAAAAAGAAAAAATCAGATGTTCAGGAAATTACCACCTAAAATGTACCTTACCATTAGATTAACCCTTTACCGTTGTTTGGGTCCTTCTGGACCCATGCGGAGAGCTCGGCTGTCACACATCTTTACTGTTTCACGCGGAGCTCGAAACTGCGAGTAGCTACCCGAAAATTCGGCCACAAGAGCGAGAGAGACAGTAGTTTAAGGTCACGGGGTCAATGGCCTACGGAAGCCGATGCGAGGCGGGCTACGTCCGCTTTTCCGCCCAATCCCGAGGCGCGCAAATATGCCCCGATCGGAGCACAACGGTAAAGGGTTAAATGGTCTTGAATCTTTTCGGGGGAAAACCATACAGCGAAATTGAAAATATGCTAATGTTCCTCTATTTTGCCTCTTGGATAAATTCAAGATCCGCTGAATCTTTTTGGATATAAGAAAATGACATCCCCAGGCGCGGATCCAAGGTGAAGGTGGGGGTTTTTACGCAGTGGCGTCACGGGGGGGGGGGCAGAGTGTCACGTTCCCCCTGAAAAATCGTGTTCCCCCGTGTGCCACCCCAACTTAGATTTGAGATTTTCAAAACAAAATATGTCTTCTGTAGTCAGAGTGTGACTTTTTTAGGATTAGATTCCTCTGTTGAAAAGAAAAGACAGTAAATTTTCATGTTTTCCAAATGAAATTATCGCAAAAACCTTGGAAATGCCATTCCGGCTGTCTGAGGGGTTGCGTTTTTTCAAAATTTTCTTCACACTTCCGACTTCTTCAATTAAGGTGGCACACAGCTCAGGTAACCCTTCAAGCAGGATTAAGTCTACATTTTTCCTTCAGAGGATCACATCTAATTGCCCACCAACTGCCTTTTCTCTCTTTTTAGATCAGCTCACCTTCTTCCAGTGGCGTAGCCAGGAAGAATTTTTAGGGGAGTCTATCGAGGTAATGAGTGGGGGGCCTGGTACTTCCGAAGGTCAGGCGCGGTAAGACTATCTAAGCGGAGCGCTTCCATCGGTTGGCGCGGAGCGTGCGAAGAAATTTGGGCTTTACAAACTCTCCAGGTGGCCGGAATCAGCACTTCCCACGTGTTTAAGCTGCGTGTACCCAGCCTTAAAATACCAATCTCATGTCTGCCATTTCTCAAATAATGAGAAAAAATTAATCCATGAAAAATGGTAATACACAAGGCCGTGTGTACACTTTTTGTTAGGGGCCCAAAAACTGGGCATTACTGATCTGTGGAATGGGAGATGGGACTTAAGGAGACTGATGTCTCCTTTTCCCTTAGGGAAAAATTGTAATTGTAGGAGGACGTAAATGGTGCAATATTTGAATAAATTTTAGTTTCAAAAGGAAAACTAAAAGTAGTTGGGTCCCCCTCTGAGAAATTTTCTTTGCCTAAGATTTCCCGGCCTAAATGCAAAATGATGCTATGTTTGGCAAAATTTGAACTAACTATAGGCCTTCGTTTAGGATTTCCCTTTTGTGGAGAACGATACATCTTTCAAAATACTCATTTTTAGTATTTGTGGAGAATTTACAAGTGACAGACCATACCAAAGAAACAATGTCATCCTGACCAGGGTCATCTGAGATATACTTCTGAATTTTCTATTTCCTCAGTTCTTACACATTTTTATCGAGCAAAAAATTTGGGGGAGGGGACTGGAGAAAATTTAGGGGCCTAGGTCCCCAGGTCCCTTTTAGACCAGTGTACAGAAAACCCTTAAAACAACTTTAAAACCTCACAAACATGCTAAAACCCAGGACTATGCCCGTAGCCAGGGGCGGTCGGAGCGTTCGAACGACCCACCCCAACTTGAAGGAAGTCCATTTTCCAGCCCTGTGTTAGAACGGTCAGCTATGAAATATTTTTTATCTTGACATATTAAGGGCGAATTTACATTCACTTCTTTTAAAATGGTGTACTGTGTGGAATTCCTGGGGAAAAGGGACTTCTGTTGTGTTCAAAAGTCCTGTAAAATGCTCCAGATTGCAGGAGATCTGCAGGTTTCAAACTTTTCCGGGGAAGCATACCCCGGACCTCTAGCAACTGCATGCTTACGGCACGCGTCAGCCGCCTCCGTATTTGGAAAAATGTCCACATCTTGGAAAAGAGACCCACCCCTCCACTTGGGCTGGCTACGGGCCTGATGACCCCCACCAAGAGACACATTGAAGTGCCCATTAACTTCTGTCTCTATAGTTCATTTACCCCTTTTTCAAAATGTCAGCCAGATCCGCTCTTGGCAGTTGAATCAGTGGTTTTTTACCGAAAGTCTTACTTGAAGTTACCCCATAGGTAATTTTTAGAACAGGGATAATTACATAAAATTACCCTTAAATAACGACTTAAATACCTCACAAGCACGCTAAAACCCAGGAGCTTCCGGGGTTTCTCCCCCTGGACCCCCGCCGGGACTTTGAACCTGGACCCATCAGGGGCCCTACGGGGGCCCCTGGACCCCACCGTTGAGTCTCGCGCTTCGCGCTCGGTGGTGCCTCCGATGCCGTGAGTGGAGTCTAGCAGTGCCCCTATAAAATAGGTGTGTCCCCAGTGTCCCCAGAATGAAAAGTCTGGTGACACCACTGCTTTTACGACCTCAACTCTTCCTTTTTCGCCACACCAACAATAAAACATACGGGAAATTACCAGTCCAACTCTCTCACGGCCCTGCTTTTTATTAAGTCATCCCCCCCCCTTTTAGACTGTCTGGATCCGAACCTGATCCTGAGTGGGGGTCATGGCTCAATTACCCCTGCTTACGCCACTAAATTACCAAACTTTCAAATTTACAAGAAACCCAGAATGCAAACTTTTCTGTCATATAAGCTTGATATTTTCAAATATTTGTTTAAAAGGGGCAAAAACTTGCTCGCACTTACTAAGCGCGGTAAATTTTGTTCCTAACAGCCTAATATATTAGTGTAGTGTTCACAGTTTTAAAAATATGGACATGTTGGTTGCATGTCCCCCATAAATAAGTCTAATTCCCCACTGGTTCTTCTTGTGGTAAAGGCAAGGGGAACCGGGAAAATGACTGTAGATATTCACCCTGGCTGGATCTCATTCAAAGTTCATATATTTGGTATTTGTGTTTTGAGTAAAGGAAGGGCGATCCTATAAAACCCGTACGAGTAACGTCGTGCATTGATATTAAGCTCATTTTGGCGAATTTTTTTGTGTTGTTGTTGTGGCGACAGAGACCGAAAAATGTCCTTCTTGGACTAGCACCTGCATTTAAAATAAATCTGTCAGCACGCTTCTCAATAACAAAGAGACCCTTCACAATGAGAGGACATGTACTATCCTAGAAAATATCACAGTTATTTAAAGGCATTAAGATCAGGGTGGTACAGGTGCGTAGCCAGGACTGTGTCATGGGGGCTGGTTTCATGAAGGGGGATTTTGGGGCACGACATGGGGGAAAAGTCTAAGGATAGATAGAAAAACCGCTATTTTAGGTGTTTTTTGCATTGCAAGGTTGGGTCATGGCGGTTTTTAACCGCCACCCCACCCCTCGTGGCTACCCCACTGGGGTAGCGGTATGAAGAGACCTTGGTGTGCACAAGAGACTTAATTACTGTCACCCACGAACAGATCAATCTAAGACGTAGTTTCTTGATAGAGCTGAAACACAATACGTATATTTTTGCATTCAATGATAGTTTGTTGATCAAAGCTAAGCTCGTTTCAACTCATTAATGATGATTTTAGCAGCTACAGTGAACTCGGAATGACTGAAAAGATATATGTGAAAGCTGATCGAAGTTGAGCAAAAAGAGTTGTATCGAAGCGGAAGGCGACTTTATTAGTCGACACCTATTTTTGAAGGAAAATTTCCAGAAAAAGGCTTGGTCAGATGCCAGAAATGTACTTGGGACATCATTTATTTATCTAGTCCTTGGAGGGAGTGTGAAGATGGCAGACGCGTCTCTCAAAAAGACCTCATTTTTCCTACAAAGAAAACAATCTAAAACTTTGCGATGATGCTTAAAATAAAAACTTTCATGGTTTGATGCATCACCTCCAGTAAAAATGAAGTTAAGACAATTGCAGAATTCCCTTGTTTTGACCCTTTACATGCATATAAGCGTTGGTTCACATTCAATTGTTTTCAGAAATAACATTAGAAACATAGATTAAGAGGTCGAGTGACGATGCATGCGTAACGACGTTTCGGTATAACTGGGCTATTAAAGATATTTTTGCCCTAAACACAGCGCGCCTCTCCGCATTACTTTTGGAAACTTTGTTATTAATTTTCTGCATCAATATTTTTGCCTGATTACGGAGTACAAATTATGGCTGGACGAACAAGAGGCAGTCAAAAAGTAGATACTCGCCAAGACACACTCACACAACAGAACCTAAGCGCTAGCCTAGCCCGTGCTTCAAAGTTTGATACTAGTGAGGCACCGGGGAAAGATGTGGTGAAAGAGTTCAATGCCAGCCTCGAAAGAATCCACAAAACTATTGCAAAAGATTTTGACACTCTCAAGGAAGACTTTAATAATGTTATCCGTGATCTCCAGACTACAGTTTCAGAGTTTGCAGATGAAAATAAGGTTTTGAAAGAAAGACGTGAGGCCATAGAAAATAAAGTAACTAAATTAGAAGAAAATGGACCTCTACACACTTTTCTCATAAACAAACAAGACAGCCGCGGCGGAACGGAAAAAATATCGGGGAGGGGGACTGAGTGCGGAGCGCCGCCATCGGTTGGCGCGGAGCGAACAAGGAAATTTTTGACTTTACAGACCCCCCAGGTGGCCGGAAACGGCACTTCCCGCGTGTTCTATGTTGCATGTATCCAGCCTTAAAATATGGGTCTCATGTTTGCAATTTCTCAACTAAAAAGAAAAAAATTCAGCCTATGCACAATGGTAATACATAGGCTATCAGATAAATTGAGATGATTCAAGAACAATAATTAATTATGCATCCTCTTTCATTCACTCTGTTTGCCCTGATATTCACTTTCTGCACCCCTTGTTACATTTGTCCACTCATACATGTCAATTACTCAATTATATTTCCCCTAGATCATACCATTTGTACCCAAAACACCCCCTCCAGTGGTTCCTCTCAAAAATACCACCAACCTAATCTATATCGATCTCAAATCCAGTGGCGGAGCTAGGGATTTCAGTCAGCGGGGGCGAAAATGGTTTGCAGGGGCGCTTCGAAGGAGTAAATAATCTGAACCTCAGCACGATCGGGGCCTCAGCTTTTCAGACTTCCCATTTGATTTTCCGAACCTGGTAGAAGACTACTTTGCACATTTCTCCTCCGCAAGTTTTTCTATTAAAACATTTTTAAATTGTCTCTCCGTGAGCCTCCGCAGAAGAAAATTCCCGGGGGGGGGGGGGACAAAATTCTTTTAGGCAAAATGCTATAAGAGGAAAAGTTCCGCGCCACCATGAGTTGGCGCGGAGCGCAAGAAAATTTCATCACACAATGTCTCCCAGATCGCTGGAAATGTCATTTCTAAAGTCTGTTTACCGCATATAAATAGGGAAAACACTGAGTGAACTGTTAAGAAATGTTGATGTTAATTCTTCTTCGTCTTTTTCTTTATGTTCTTTCGTTTTTTCAGGTTTTTTATTTTCTAGGGGAGGGCAAGTGCCCCCTTGCCCCTACCCTACGGACGCTCATGTTTCTGTCCCTCTCTTTCACATTCTAGTATAAAGGCGTCATTATATTTTGTGTGTTATTGTCAGGTCTCGATTTAAGATTCTAATGTTATAATGGGCTACCTTGTGAAGATAAAGATTAAACCCGTTAGAGCCTAATAGCAAGCAAATCTTACACGGGGAAAAAGTTATGGAAATTAAACACCGTAAGGTGTACATTTTTGGTATCTGGAAATCAAGATAATTGCATGAGGAAACATTAGTTGACGTATTTTACATCCTGTGACCGCTCTGAAATAGCCATTTATTAAGTACATTGCAAGAAATATCCAAGACACTAGGTCTGCTTGGCTCTCTAGATACCGAATTCATACTAAATAAAAGTAGCCTAAACCTAGGCTTATAAGATGCAATTTTCTGACTTCAAGTTGAGTCGTCACGTAAGTACAGGAATAAGCATTTTCGTGGGATAATCGTGCCGTGTCAGAAAACACCAAACAATTGCCATTTATCATGGGAATGGTCACTTGAAGTAAAGCAAAATGGAAACTGCTCTTTAAAGCTCTTAAACCATTACCACTATGATGACAGTTTTATTTTATTTTAACCTGAATTTTCTCTTCAAATGATTTTAAAAAATGTTGTGGAAGATATCTTGGTACCTCTATAAACTCTTTTTATTGTCTATGTTGACAAATATCCCCGACAACAAGAGGTCTATTTGCGCTTCAATTATTGTTGCGCCCTTTGCAACATCTGTTATTGACAGGGAGGGTTAATTTAATGTCATTCTGTGTATTTTGTTAGCTTATAAATCAGACTTGGTGTGGAAGCAATGAACTTAGCACAGTGACAGCATTCAATAGTGCGTATAAAGCATGAAGATACGTCTCGGCAAAAACTTATCCCTATATTACAGAAGATGACCCTCAGAATAAAAGTGCAGATGGTACAGTTACTGGTGGCTGTTTGGGCATTTTGTTATCTGGACCTTTAAACAACGCTATTAAATTATGTCTTTTGCCAAAAATGGTGCAAGAGTTAAGCATGTTAAAAACCTAAAAAGGGCGCCGACAGACTGAGACGATTTTAGTCCGGGGGGAGGGGAGGGGGGCTTAACTTAACAAGATTACGCAATAACAGACCATACTGCTTCCACTTTTCGAGGTCCTCAGAGATTGGGTTGGGTGATAAAGAGGTTTTAGCGTGTCCAGTATCTTTTTCATCGACAACATTCCCCTTAAATTATTAGTAGGCCTAAATTGTGCATTAGACTGATGGTAAATATGTTCACCACCCACTTCAATATTCTCCATTTCTTGAAGCGCACCTTACAAATATTGGGGGCTAAACATGCCTTTAACCCCTCCACTTTTATCATTGGGGGTCTAAGCCCCCAAAGCCTCCCCCGTTCCGCCGCCACTGAAACAAGAACGATTTTCCAGGAGAAGTAACTTGAGAATCGTTGGCCTAAAAACGACAAACAACGAGGACTGCATTAAAATGGCTACCAAAGTGTTTGAAGAAGTAGGAGTATCCCAGTGCAAGATTGAGAGGGCCCATCGTGATGAAAAAATTGTTAGAAACCGAGACAGACATGTACTTGTCAAGCTATCATTTTACCAAGATAAGGTCGCCATCTTAAAGAGAGCTCGAGGAGCCCTGGCGTCGAAGGACTAGTACATTATTGATGATCTCACTCAAATGGATTTGATAGAGAAAAGAAGATGGTCCGAGAAAGTAAAGGAGCTTAACCAAAGGGGAACCCTTTCACGGTTTTCAGGAGGTCATTGGAGAGGGAGTGACGGAAGACCTTTCAAATTTCAGGACATCATCAATGTGTCGGATGAGTGACCGGTTTAATTTGATTTACCTGTACATTTTGTGCTTTAGCCTATGTTAACTTATACCTATAGCCCACGAAGATCTGTTGGGCTTTTCCTACGTGGAACTCTTAAAGCGGATGCGTATTATACTGTATTACCAGGAATCCCGCTTTCTTGACGTTTTTATTGTGTTTTAGATTTTTGGTGTTGGAAATGTTAACCCTTCTTGTTTATACCAGACATACAACGTTATGTGGTTGCCCTTATACATCATCGTAAGTAAACTTGTTTGTGTATTACAGTATAACTCTATTTCAAAAATTCACGGAGGATTTAAAAAAATTGTACTTGTAATATAAGGGGTTTAAGAAACGTCAAAAAGCAGACAACAGTTCATTTACTTCCATAGAAATAATTTTGATACAATTCTGGCACAGGAAACCCATAGTACAACACGTGATGTTTGCTATTGGAAAAGTGAATGGGGAGGCGAAATTATTTTCTCTCATGGGACCAACCAATGCAAAGGGGTAGCCATTTTGTTTAATCCGAGGCTGAGTATTGATACTGTAGATGTCAACAGTGATCAGAATAGGAGATACATAATAGCAGATTTAAAGGTTAATGATTGTATTCTGACCATTGTATGTTCTTATGGCCCCAACTTCGATGATCCGGCTTTCTTCAATGGGATAGCCAGCCTCCTTCACAATTTTAATGCTAATCCTATTTTATGGGGAGGTGATTTTAACTTCGTGTTTAATCTTACGTCAGACAAGTTTGGTAGTGACCAAAGAACCAATTTTAAAGCCCGTAAGGCATGCCTGGATATAAATGTCTGTGCATAATTTGGTTGTTATCTGGCGGGAACGAAATCCACTTGTAAAATCCTTCTCTTGGCATTCTAATATCACTGATATCCATTGCAGGTTAGATTTTTTCTTGGCCTCCCGGGATTTTATCTCTGCTTGTATTAACATTGACTTTCAGCCACCTCTACAATTCCATCACTATAGTTAGTTGTAGAATTGATGCGTCCGCATGGGGAAATTAGGGGGAAGGGGTACTGGAAGTTTAATAATTCTCTTTTGGCCGATACCAGTTACAATGACATTATAACCTCTTGTATTCAAAATGAAATCGAGCATTTCAAAAACCTTGACCCTTCTTCAAGATGGGAAAGACTCAAATTTGTAATCCGCACTGAGACCATCAAATTTTCCAACGTAAAATCTAAGAAAGCAGGTCAGTACGAAAAATATATTCTCAGGAAAATTGCTGCCCTTGAAGGCGATTTGGTTCTTGGTAATTCTTATTACATATCTGACAAACTTGATAAATTCCGAAATTCATTATCAGAATTATACACAGTGGCGTAGCTAGGATTTTTCCAGGGGGGGGGCAAAGGTATGAAATTTCCCCCAAATTTTTCCCGGTCAATGTGTATGTATTTCATATTAAAAATGCAAATTTAGAAGTATAACAACATTACCATGTCATTATGTAATATTACCTGCATTTTTAATCTTAAAGTATAACATAGCGCAATTGGAAATAACAGCTCTTAGTATATTATTTTGGTCAACAATATCTGGTTTATTTGTATGTAGTAACGCAGTGGCGTACCCAGGATTTCTCTGGGGGGGGGGGGGGCATGCAGTACGGTCTAAGTGGAGGGGTGTCCGGAATTTTTTTGACGTTTTCAGGTTTCCTAGATGCAAAATGGTGCAAGATTTTCGACTTTGACAGGAACAGTGTAAAAAGTTGAATCGTAGTGGCTCATGAGGATAAAACTGAAACTTTTGTGTCTTTACATGCATTCTTATGCCATTTATGCTACCTTACGAAGTAAAACTTGTTATTAAATTTGCACACTTTTAGGAGTCAAAATAAAAGAGCATTGATCGGTATAGGATTTGAGGTATTTCTTGGCCACAAAAAGTTATTTTGTCATAAAGATTATCTAAGCGGAGCGCCACCATTGGTTGGCGCGGAGCGTAGAGAAAATTTCGAAAAATCAGACCCCTCAGATGGCCGGAAATAGCATTTTCCAGACTTATACGAAGAATCTACCCAGTCACTATCTTCTTTTGTCGTTTGCAAATAAAATCCTTCCTTCAAAATATGTTCGCAAACTGCAAAGTGATCAGAGAGTTAAGGGGTAATCTGACCCAAAATGTAATTTTGCCCAAAAGACTGAGCGAAACGCCACCATTAGTTGGCGCGGAGCGTGAAAAAAATTTCGAAAAATCAGACCCCTCAGATGGTCAAAAATAGCGTATTCATGCTTGTAAAGAGAATCTAAACATGTAGTCTTTATTTTTATAGATGGCACCAGTGGGAAACAGAGTCTACCTTTTAAAATAAATTGGAATTTGACAGAATTTTCCTATTGGTAGGAATTAAAAAATTGGCATCACTAAGGGACGTACTTGCACAGACAATCCTTCTCCAGTTCGAAAATTTTTGAAAAATTGGGTGTCCTTATATGCAACCTGGTGCCATATATGCTATCTTTTGAAGTAAAATCTGTGTAACTTAAGTTTAACGACTTATTTTTAAGGACAAAGAAAAAATGCCATCTGTGAGGGGGACATGGCCCAATGTCCCCCTCCTTCGTACGCCACTAAAAGGAGGCCTAATAGTGACTCGATCACACAGGATATCCTGTTAGAACAGCAGACTGTGAAGTGAAGAAGGCTACAAGGTACTCATGGACCCGTTTATTGTTACACCCCAAGTGAGCAGAAAGCTTTTTCCCTATAGCCTGTAAGCCTCCAAGGATTAGGCTAAGTAACAAAATTTAAGTATGCCAATGGATCACGTTCATTCTAATTTCTAGACTAACTTTGAGTTAATCGTTGGCCATGGATTGTTTCACTGCCCCATCCATCGTTATGTACACAGAGTAAAATCGGTATAGCTACTACTAGCTTGCAGGACAATATAATAAACTCAGGGGGTTTACGTTAGTGACTTGTCAGTTTTCACATCCTTTTACTGAATTCCCAAAGTGTACAACGCACAGACTGTGTGCAAGGGGATAAGTTCGGGTTTACAGCTTTTCAGTGTTCGTTGTACTGTATCAGCTGTTGTTAAATTCCTTTTTTCTAAAAGTCCCCACGACTCTCTGGCGAAGAGCCAAGGGGCGAAAACGAAACGATTACTCCCGGAGGACTTCTGCTCCCTAAAGGAGCTTAACGTCCCAAATGGACAAGTACGCCCTCCAAAGGGCAAACACTGAGTGGTCCTGCTCTAGACTGGCTGAATAGAACAGAAGCCACAACCTGGATGCAGTTTAACGTCATGTCAATAACAGCTTTTTGTGCATCGAAAAAGTCTGAAATGCACTGATCGTAAAAACCGCGCGTATAAAGAGAACATTCAATCTGCTACGCGGCGAGGACATTTCTGTGGAACGCCAGTAGGGCCCGTTCATGCGACACTGAAGAAATCTCAAATCTGGGTTAATTTGTTGCATGAAAATACGAATTATGTATGAGAAATGTCTCAGGATTTTTCATTCTAACAAAAATTTTGAGATTTTTTTGTTAGAGTAAGAAAATTCATCAAATTTCCCCAAATTATTTTCCGGGGGGGCAACTTTTTGCCCCCCCCTGCCCCCCAGTAGCTACGCCACTGATTACACATGAAAAATTTGTTGGCATCGTTCAAAGGCCAGATGGGCTGAAGAGGGGGAGAGAAATTCAAAGTATTTTCTGAACTTGAAGCGTCGAAATAAAATTAACAACACTATATTGCAACTTAAAACAAATAGTGTGTTGGCCAAAAAAAGGGACCAAATTCTCAATGATATTCGAAGGTTTTATAGTTCTCTTTATGCATACATTCCTTGTAACCCGGCCAATTTTTTCAATAATCTCCCAGACTCCTCTTGTGATTTTTATTTAAGCACTTGTGATGGACCACTTTCCTTGAATGAGTGTTATAAGGCTTTGACTTACACGCCTTATGGCAAATCCCTTGGTACCGATGGGCTCAGTGCTGATTTTTATAAGCATTTTTGGCCACTAATTGGTCACCTGGTTGTAGTCAACTCACTTAACTATGTATTTGATCGTCAGTCTCTCTCGTACGAACAGTGCAGAAGTATAATTACTCTAATCCGTAAACCTGAAAAAGATTACGAGCACCTTACAAACTATAGGCCCATCTCCCTCCTTAACACAGACTATAAGATTGTAGCTAAGGCCCTTGCTAATAGGTTAAGGAAAGTAATCCATATTTTAATTGGTGAAAATCAGACAGGTTTTATTAAAGATAAATTTATTGGAGAAAATGTTAGATTTGTTCTCGATCTCATTGATCATACTAACAGTGGCGTAGCTAGGATTTTTTCCAGGGGGGGGGGGGGCAAAGGTATGAAATTTCCCCCAAACTTTTCCCGGTCAATGTGTATGTATTTCATATAAAACATGCAAACTTACAAGTATAACAACATTACCATGCCATTTTGTAATATTACCTGCATTTTAATCTTAAAGTAAAACATAGAGCAATCGGAAATAACAAAGTATATTATTTTGGTAAACAATATCTGGTTTATTTGTATGTACTAACGCAGTGGCGTACGCAGGATTTCTCTGAAGGGGGGGGGGGGGCATGCAGTATGGTCTAAGGGGAGGGGTGTCCGGAAATTTTTTGACGTTTTCAAGGAGCCTAGATGCAAAATGGTGCAAGATTTTCGACTTTGACAGGAACAGTGTTAAAAGTTGAATCGTGGTGGTTCATGAGGATAAAACTGAAACTTTTGTGTCTTGACATGCATTTCCTTATGCCATTTTATGCTACCTTGCGAAGAAAAACTTGTCATTAAATTTGCACACTTTTAGGAGTCAAAATAAGAGAGTATTGATCGGTATTTGTGGTGTTTCTTGGCCACAAAATGTTATTTTGTCATAAAGATTATCTAAGCGGAGCGCAGAGAAAATTTGGAAAAATCAAATCCCTTAGATGGCCGGAAATAGCATTTTCCAGGCTAATACGAAGAATCTAGCCAGTCGCTTTCTTCTTTTGTCGTTTGAAATAAAATGCTCACTTCAATATATGTTCGCAAACTGCAAAGTGATCAGAGAGTTGAGAACTAATTTTACCCCAAAAATGTAATTTTGCCCAAAAGACCGAGCGAAGCGCCACCATTGGTTGGCGCGGAGCGTAAAGAAAATTTCGAAAAGTCAGACCCCTCAGATGGTCAAAATAGCGTACTTATGCTTGTAAAGAGAATCTAAACATGTAGTCTTTTTTATCGATGCCACCAGTGGGAAACAGAGTCTACCTTTTTAAGTAAAAATTGGAATTTGACAGAAGTTGCCTAGGTCTATTTGTAGGAATTAAAAAAAAGTTGGCATCACTGAAAGACCTTGCAGGGACAATCCTTCCCCTTTGAAAATTTCTGAAAATTGGGTGTCCTTATAAGCAATCTGGTGCCACATATGCTATCTTTTGAAGTAAAATCTGTGTTAATAAAGTTAGACTACGTATTTTTAAGAACAAAGAAAAAATGGCATCTGTGAGGGGGGGGGGTGGCCCAATGGTCTCCCCTTCGCACGCCACTAAGGAGGCCTAATAGTGGCTCGATCACACAGGATACCCTGTTAGAAAAGCAGTCTGTTATTAAAGTGTAGTAGGCTACAAGGTACTCATTGTCCATTTATTGTTACACTCAAAGTGAGCAGAAAGCTATTTTCCCGAACTAGCTTGAAAGCCTCCAAGGATTAGGCTAAGTAACAAAATCTAAGTGTGCCAACGGATCCCGCTAATTCTAATTTCTAGTTTATCGTTGGCCATGGAATGTTTCAGCCCCATCCATCGTTATGTACACAGAGTAAAATCGTACAGCTACTGCTAGCTTGTAGAAGAACATAACAACCTCGGGGTCTACGGTAGTGACTTGTCAGTTTTCACATCCTTTTACTGAATTCCCAAAGTATCACCTGAATAAGAGCTTCCTGTGCACTGATCATAACCCCCGTGCGTATACAAGCACAAGAGAACATTCAATCTGCTACGCGGAGAGGACTTTTCTGTGGAACGCAAATTGGGCCGGTTCATGCGACACTGACGAAATCTGAGTTAATTTGTTGCATGAAAATACGAATTATGTATATGAGAAATGTCTCACAATTTCTTATTCTACCAAAAATTTTGAGAAATTTTTGTAATAATAAGAAGATTCATCAAATTTCCCCATTTTCATCAAATTTCCCCAAAAATTTTTTCCAGGGGGGGGGGCAACTTGCCCCCCCTGCCCCCCCCCCCCCAGTAGCTACGCCACTGCAAACTAAGAATTGTAATATACCCGGTATGCTCTTTTTTTATAGATTTTGAAAAGGCGTTCGACTCTGTTGACTGGCTATTTCTTGAAAATACCTTAAGATATTTTAAGTTTGGTGATAATATTCGTGGATGGATACGAATCAATAATCAATAACAGTGCAGCCTGTGTTCTTAACAATGGCCATTCAACAGGATTCTTCTCTATTCAAAGGGGTGTTCGCCAGAACTGTCCGTTGAGCCCTTACCTTTTTATTATATGTGTTGATATTTTAGCTAAAAGAGTTCACATTGATGATCACTTAAGAGGCATTCATACGCGTAGGAGCCCAATTTGATTTTTTTTTTTTTTTTTGGAGGGGGGGGGGGGGGGTTGTAACGACTTGCCCGAAAAATACAACCAAAATAATTTCGCGCTCTTTGCGCGCGTTTTACATGTTATTGTACATACCATATGGACAACCATCGGTTGCTATATCGCAAAGATCGCATGCTTATCACATACAATCATTTGCGTGTCATTTAATTATTATTTTTGGGGAAAGTCGTTACAATAATGATAATAATAAGTTTAACCCTAACAAAACACGCTGGTGAATTGCCGAATATAAAAGTACTTGTACAATTCAAATGACGAAGTATTTCATTCACATGCACTCCTCAAACATTTCTGCATATTAAAAAATTACTGGT
Source organism: Holothuria scabra (assembly GCA_037179385.1). NCBI lineage: Eukaryota > Metazoa > Echinodermata > Holothuroidea > Aspidochirotida > Holothuriidae > Holothuria > Holothuria scabra. The sequence continues at coordinate 11,199,258 of CM074198.1, forward strand.
TAAAACATTAAGATGTAAAAAGTTTTCAATAAAAGTAAGGATTTCTGCTCCCCCGCGGCTTCCAAAATATTTACAATGTCTTCCATTTGTTCTTGCACTACTCTGTTCGTAAAATCTCGTTCAATATTTAGAATTGCAAGATTATGGAGTCTTTGCTGCCCCATGGTGTTCCGCAAATACGTTTTTAGCCTGCGTAGACCACTGAAGGCCCTCTCCGCAGAACAGTACGTTGCCGGGATGGTTGTCAGAATGCATGCACACTTATAATATGTATACAAAATGTCATGTTGGTCGTACGCCTGCATGTATTTCACAACATTTGCCGCAGACTGAGAACCAGAAAGAAGGGAAAATTGAGGAATGGTTTGCTTATTTTGTTTTTTAAAGTTAATGAAACTCTTCTTTTCAGCTTCGAGAATGTCTCTAAGTTATAATATTTTGCTACTTTATCATAGCTGCTTCCAGTTGTAGTTTCATTTAATACAACATCACCAAGCGCACAAAGTATATTCTTGTCTTACTCATCAAACCTTGATTCCATCCCCGCAGCCACTTAATCTATGCTACAAAAATAAGCATCGATACGATAATAATCCCGTGGAGAGGTGCACTGCCGTGCTTCGCCAGCTCCTGGTGTTCTCAAGAGGGCCTCAAGTCGACGAGGCAGCTTACGTGCTCTTGGAAGCCGTGGTTTCTTGAATTCATAGTCTGTATCCACAATGCATTCTTTGATTTTGTTACCGAGGAGGTGCGCTTGTTCCCAAACAAGCTTAAAGTTTTCATCATTTCTACAATCTTTGAGTGTTTGTCTTGTTGCATCTGCACTCCTTTTTGCCGATATTACATCCACCGATTTACCCTGGAGGTACTGACTGAGGCTGCTGGTATTCGATAGTATTAACTTTAATACGTATAAACCAAAAACAAACTCAAAATTACATACGGCATTAACAGATTAAGAAGCGCACGACTATCAGAATAAGTTTTGGGGTCTCGATCCTCAGACAGAGCGAGTAGTGCTTTGATTATACGAGTCATCTGACTAAGAACGGCTTTGACTGCTTGCCAGCCACATGCGCATCGGGTAACTCTCTGAGATTTAAGAGAGTAGATCACGTGTTCCCCGTCAACTTCTATGTCACTAAATACATTATGTCGCTTAGGACTTCCCTCTAGAAAATTGTACAGGCTCTGCGTAGTTCCTAGTGCATTACGTAATTGTTGTTATTTCTGTCAAGGTGTCTTGAATCGCCAAATTTAACAAATGGCCATAGCAGTGAACATATATGCCAAATGGTGAACATTCTTTCATGCGAGTGGCTACGGTATACGTCCCGTGAAAGTTGTGCAGTATAGGCCTATAATACTATGCGACATGCTAAAGTAAACAACGAAATATCCTATATGTAGATGGAGAAAAAGTATTTAAGGCCGATTGTGTCAAAATTCTCTTTATGATTAGTAGGCCTAATGGCGAATTTAGTCCGACAAGTTTAAGAAGTTTATTTCAATTCAAAGGATGTTTTTTACAACTTTTAATTTTCTTTAGCTACATCTTTTCAATTTATTTTTTGTTCGGCAGGTGCCCGCAAAAATTGTCAACATACTGCCCGAATTTTCACAGAAATTTTTGGTTGGGGGTTGCAGCCCCCAGCCCCCCGCCTCCTACGCCTATGGAGGCATTAACATATCAGGTAATGAAATAAAAATCTTACAAGTATGCAGACGATACGGCTTTCTTTATGGACGGAAGCAAACAATCATTAGATCGCCTACTTCATATTCTTAATAGGTTTAATTAAGGTAGCATCTGGTCTTAAGATTAATTATGATAAATCCTATATATTTCCCCTTGGTCCCTTCATTAATAGTTTGCCTGCATACTTAGATAATTTTCATGTCAATGTCAGCTCTGGACCGATCAAGTATTTGGGAATCATTTTTACTCATGATGGGAATGACCTTTACCGCCCTAACCATCTGAAGAAATTATCGAGGCTAAAACACCATAATTATTTTTTTGAGAGATGTAGAAAGTTGTATTTTTCGAGTTTATTTGGAGTGGCAACCCCGATAAAGTGAAAAGGAACACTATGATCAGTCCCATTGAGGAAGGGGGTTTTAAGGTCACTCATTTGAAATCTTTTTGTTTTTCGCGTAAAACCTCTTGGGTAAAGCGGTATGATGATGTCAAATACACAGGTTACTGGAAACTATTCTTTGATGCATCTCTTGCAAGGTATGGCAAAACTTTTCTTCTTAGGTGCAACTTTCAGGTAGACGATATTAGTAGGGTGGCTCAGCAGATTTAACGTTACCGGCTGGACAAAAGTACCAAATTTTGCATGGAGTTTCTTTTCGACCTATCTATTGATTTTATCCGTGGAACCCACGTGATGGGCTCCGACTTTCCAAGATGGCGACCAAAATCCAAGATGGCCGCCAGAAAACAGGAAACGTCATATATCTGCCCGAAAAAAATCGGAGATGAACAATTTAGGGGTCAATTTAGGTATTTTCGGGGTCTCTAAAACCGATGCTGGGCATGGCATGTTGCTCGGGTAACCCACTTTCAAGATGGCGGAAAGAATACAAGATGGCCGCCAGAAAACAGGAAATGTCATATATCTGCCTTTAAAAATCGGAGCAGGAGCAATGAGGGGTAAATTCATGTGTTTCAGGGGTCACTGAATTAGATGCTGGTCATGGCATGTTGCTCGGGTTACTCGATTCCAATATGGCGGCCAGAATCCAAGGTGGCCACCAGAATAAAGGAAATGCCATATATCTGCCTGTACAAAACGAAGATGAACAAATGAGGGGTCAGCTCAGGTGTTTCAGAGGTCACTGAGTTAGATGTGGGACATGTTATGTTGCTCGGGTAACCCACTTCACAGATGGCGGCCAATGTAACTGAAATACAGCTGTTGTTATTGTTAAAGGTCAGTAGAAGTTTAAATTTAACTTCAAAGATTGATTTCTTCTGAGTAGTATTGAAAATCTAACCGTCACACTGACTTGAAATGAGACGGACCTACTCTTTGGCAAACTTTTTGTGATGTCGAGGGGAAGCTAACGACCTGTCCTGTGTAAAGTCAATGCTAAATTCACATTTTCAACTTTGTCACATAAGAATGGCGAATCTGATTAAAATGAAAAGTCACAGAATTTTGAAGAATATACATATGCAATCATTCACTTACTTTTAAGAAAACATTAACTTACACTTTTCACCTACGTAGGATAAAAAATCAGCGGTAATTAGGCCTACTTTGTCAACTCAATAGCGACATTCATTTCGTTTCTCTCTTGACGTCAATGGACCCGGTTACTGAATTGAGATAACACAAATGTAAAATGAGTTATGATATTTGGAGTTATGAAATAAGCTCTTTTCATCTGGGGAAATTTCAAAGCAATTTACTGCACGTTAACTGACGTTCAAAAATGTAAGTTTACACTTTAACTGACCTCAGGCTTCAAGTGCGTCTAATAGTAGTATTCGGGAATTCTATCTACAATGTTTCAATACCTTTCTCTACAAGACAGTCTACAATTAATTTACGTACCTTACTTTGTTTAACATCTGCACCGACAAAGAGACATGCAAGGCAGATTTGCTTTTCTGCATTTGCACACTGTACAGGCCCTGGAGCAGCCACATTTCACGAATTCTCTGCACGTTTTAGACGCCTCTGGAATGGTAGACCAGACAGGTTCCCATGAGTTCCCATTTTTCACCCAAGCATAGTCGGTTGGACATGGATTCGTTTGTAGAGATAACATGCATGTTGTCCAAATGCCAGCCTGGTACGTACACTGCCCTCCTAGTGTGCTGGAGTAGTGCATTTTGAGTAGGTGGTATCTTGTCAATAGCTTGCCCTTTCTGGCTGAATAGCTTCATCCGGGCACTGTTAACATTCATGAGGTTACTTGTTTTGTCATAAACTACGACAACTAGTCTTTCGATTCTTTTAAATGATTCAGAATGTAAGTCAAGATGCTCAAACGGGTGTGCGGCTAGATAAACAAAAGCATCAGTAACTTCCTCATAGGCATTCCATGCTTGCCAAAATGATTTCTTCCCTTTCCCTCTAAACGCTGATGTCGTGTCACATCCTGACAAGGAGTGGAAAACGGGCAAGGCACGTGATTTGTGTTCTCCAAGACGGGCACAAATTGCGTTGATGTTGTAATGAGTGTAGTTTTTCCAGTTCCAAATGCTACCCACAGATCAACATCAGCCTTTATCTGGGAGAGGTCATGGAACACACCGACAAGAATAACGACGACGTCTGTGTCCACAGTTCGCACCTGGATGGATTTTGCTCCGTTCTCCAAAGCATGCTTTACATGGACCACAATCCTAGTGTCTGCCTCTTCCTGATTGCAGCTGGACATTTCGATTTGAGTTCCAACACACGTAACATGCTCGCCAGCTGTGATGTATATCGAACACTCAGGAGGGATATGGCAATCGGCAACCTTTGACGACAGTAATTCAAAGAGTTCCTTCTTGTTGACTGGATCACGGAGAAAGTCATTCCAGTTGCCCGGCAGCTTGGTGTCACCTGACACTTTCCTACGTACACCTTTGCCTCGTTTCTCCCTGGTTCCCTCCTTCAGACTATCTGGACGATAATCGTCCCAAACAACATCCACTCGCTTTGCGTCACGCAGCTGACGTTCCAGATGGGGTATAAACACGTCGTCAGCATATTCCTGGAATGTCGAGACATTTGTTACAGGCGATGAATGTACTGTCACCGCACCATCCAGAACTTTGCAGTCATATGATACATATGTGCCTCTGTCTGGTTTGGTTCTTCTATACATTGTAACAGTTGACTTTTGGTACCGGACAGATTAAGCTTCCCAAACTCAAACAGGGATGGCGGATACGAATGAACTTCGTGTGCAAAGAATTCCTTTATGTCACCATCTCTGTTCTGTAGGGAGATGTATAACTGGCCAAAGAGTGTCACATTGTTCTCAAGTACCTTCACTTTCTTGCAATCTTTCGATGTAACTTTGAGCTTTGTTGAGAATAGTGGCAGTGAATTCTTTGCTATCGTATCATGTATGGAGTGACTCCGATCTACGAGCACAGTCTTCACATACTCTTGATACTTCTTTATGCCTATGTCTTCCAGTGCACGGATTGTATTCACTACCGCCTCATTCGCGCAGTTACGACTATCAAGAGTTACCAACTCTGCGAAGTCATCCAAGAAGGGATTTCCCATCTGGCGCATTGTATTAGAAAGGTTATCGACTTGTCGCTGGAAGGTTCTCTGTGCAGCAAGTCCCTGCTCATGGTATTCAAAGTTAGCGGGGTTTTCGGGATCATCGTCATAAAAATATACATTCTCGTACTGTCTAAGAAGTCTAGCAAGCTCGGGTCCAGCTGTCATCCAGCGCCTGAAGGCGACTTCATTCTCAGTGAGTCCTACTGCACCACCGGATGCCTTCACCACTTTATTCTCCTGCTCATGAGCTTGGTCTATTGGGATCGGAGAGTACTTGCGTGACGACTTTGCGATTGTCCAGTGATTCCGAGTTTCAAACTCATCTTTAATCGCTTGTGGCAGAGTCTTCATATCTCTGATATGTATAGGCAGCCACCGAGAATAGTTCACATGGTCCAAAGCAAAAAACAATGGTACGAGTGCCTCTAATACAGTAACATACAGTGAGAAGTTTCTCTCCCTATGGGCCCTAACAAATATGAGAATCAGAATCTCATAGTTTGCGATCATGTGCCAGAACTTGAACGTAGGAGATTTCTTACACATTTGTTCCAGCCAGTTACTAAAACTCTCATCAACATTAGATCTCTGGTTGAATGCTTCATTCAGTAGTCTGTGAAGAACAAGAACAGTGACCTGGTGGGCATGCCTGGTCCGGGCAATGTGTGACACTTTCAAGAATGAATCAGCTGTTCCTGATAAAGCAACTTGGGATTCAGTGAGAGCTGTAGTCCAACCTGACCCATCTAATACGTCACCAACAGTGTTCCATAGTGCCTTCTCAATGTGCAGTCCGCCCATCATAACTACATAGACTTTTTCGCCATAGAGATCTGGCCATTTCCATTGTACGTACTTGGTGAGCGCAAACAGAGGCTGGTCAAAAGTTATCACTGGGATTTGTCCTGGGTTGAGATACTCTGTTGCCTGCCGATGTACATCCATGCCATGTTTAACCATTGCTGGTGTGTCTGATTTTTCATAGAAGAGAGGCAGCCGTGCACAAATTGCCGTTGGCTCAGATGTTGGCTGATGTCGAGTGGCATGATAAGCAGACCATGTAAGAGAAGTTGTCTTGCACAGTTCCACATCACTAATATGTTGAAGACTATGTTCGATCCAATCATATTCTTCGCGTTTTGCATCTGCCAGGTCAATAGTAACAGGTTCGCTATTACTCTCTGGTACCTCAACATCAGTAGACTTAAACGAAACTGCAGGAACAGAAGCATAATGGTCTGGGAGCAAGTGAGCATATGCCCTTGATGGGGGTACTGTGACAGGTTCTCTGATGACACCAGGTTCCCCCGTGCTTGGAAACTGGAATGCACTAATGTCAGTGCCATGAAAAGATGACGTGGCTGTTGTTGCGCTTGGATTGTGATCGAGGTTGTCAAGGGCGCCCACGGTGAAGAGTCCTTTTCGCAGAATAGTAGGAGCTATACACCATCATCTTCAAACCTCTCACATACTGCTGTAGCGAGCCACTCTTCAATCTGCATCACTCTGTCGCATGAAACACTGATACCCATCTGGTGTAACTGTTGGATTATCTTCTTACTTCTGGTCAGTGCGTGTATATTTAGGCCAATGTAAATTGGTAGTGGGGGTTCTCTGTCCAGAGTGTGTCGGACTTTCGCAGTCGAATTAGGTTTACGTTTCTTAACGTTGTGGACGATGGTTTGTCCAACAGTTAGGCACACTTGTGAATCGTCACTCTCTATCAGATGTGGACCATTAAGAATCATGGAGACGAGACACCGTAGACTTGATGGTAATGATTTCACCTGACAGCCAGGTGAAAACTGACCGGTGAACTGGAATCCTTCATGGTTAAAGATATCCTTTCTAATGGTTGTTGCTGCATGTGCTAGTATCTGGGCATCCTCAGTAAAGTCACGTTTTTTCAGGGCATCTTTAATTATGTTTTTCATTCCGTCCTTGAATATTATAACGATGTTCCGGCCACCATGTTGTGCTTGTGCATCAGGGAACCGTTCAAGCAACTGCTCCTTAAGTCTGGTTTTGTTGATAGTCTTTATTATGTTCAGCTCCTCAAGCCGTTTAACAAACATGGTGTGTAACTCTGATGATTTGAAGACAAGTCCAGAATTGACTGACATTTCAATACAGTCAGCAAGTTCAACAAATGTTCTTGCTTCATTCATAATATCATCACTGTTTATTGTTGCCTTCTGTAACTGTCTCATATGACTGCGCTATCGATTTCGGAGGTGGGTCAGACATGTTAAATGATATGTCGCATCCATGGCAATGAGATCTGACCCAACTATCCTAGTAAGTAGTTGGGTATCTTGCAGTTCACTAATCATAGTCTTAAGTCCAGTATCCATGTCGTATGATGAAACGTGGTGGAGGGAATTATCCTTGTCTGCGCCTTTCTCGCAAAGGAAACATTGTTTTATCATGACGATTGAGCGTCGCTTACTAGGTCTACCTTGTTCACTATCATTTTCGCGTGGATTGGATTCCTTTCGCTTTCTCGCTCTTGCCAGTTTGTAGTTGCTGAACTGTACATGACAGGATTTATGCCATGATGCAGAATTTTTCACTAATTTGTTAACAGTTTGATCACTTCCAAACTTCAGTTCAGTTGGGAGCTGATCAATATCTCGGAACTGTTCAGCATTCGTCAAAACTGACTGATACGCAGATGTTTTATCGCAGCCTACTGACGGGTTTAGAAGGGGACATCTTAACTCTTCAGCTGTTTTTTCTTGGCAGATGATACAAAGACTGAAGTCTAGCTCCATGTTGCTTTATCTGAAAAAACGAGGGTAGGGTACAGTTTTTTCGAAGCAAGGCTCAAACGTGGGGAGAATTCACTATGTTTTATGTGTTATATGGATCTTTATGTCGGAAAAGGGGGGCATAAAAGTTGTTTTGTGACTAGTGAACTCTACGTGTCGCTACGTTACAAACTGTAGTTTGTGTTTAATCTCTCAATTTTAACGGTAAAACTACGACATAACTCCAACTTTTGTGCATAAATAACTTTTTATTACATCTTCAGACTTCTCTTTTCAAACAGTAACAAACATTCATGATTACTTATGCATGTCACATTCCTGGCACGATATGATGATTCGCCAGTCGCATAACCTCAATAAAAAACCTGTCTGTAAAGCATGAGAAATAATACATGTTTGTAATAAGTCTAACGGCAATAAAATTAGCTACATTTTATATAGGCCTAAGGCCTAAGATTCTGGGAAAATCAACAGTTTAAGTATCATAGACACAATTTTCAAGGGGCGGTATTAACAGTGTCTATCGGGTTACCGGCCGTAGCGGCAATGCCGGGGTATTATTGTCTCACCAGCATTTCCCCATGTCCGGGCGGGTAGAGAGCTGAAATCTGGGAATTCGGCGGGTGCAAGGATCGTTTCCCGGGATCGTGGTTTGGATAGGCATACCCGTGTACGCACTTCGTGTAACCTGGTGTTTGTTCAGTTGGGAGTTAGTGATAGATCTCATACAGTATATTGACCGTTAGGTGGTGCCTATTCGTACGTCGACTAGCCGCCAAGCGAAAAGATACAGCGATTGCTCATTCGCACGTCTACTCACAGCCATACTTTTTATACAAGTATTTAAAATTCTTGTTGTAGGTTAGCATGCTGAAACGTACGTACATCGTAAGTAGTATTAATGTCATACGTTTTGTATGCAGTTACCAATTCAAAGTACCGACCGACTCAAGCTACTCTCACAGAGGCCGCGGAGCCAATTTGGAAGTGCGGGGACTAATCATCGAAGCGGCCCAATATGTCCAATAAAATAAATGCAGTTTAAGGCGGCCCAAAATGCCCACAGCAAAAAAATGCGGGGCTTGAGCCCCCCTAGCCCCCCACCCCCGTCTCCGCGGTCCCTTAAACACAAGTTTGGAAGACACGTGTCTATTTGCTGTTTCCACTGTTGTCTAATCCTTCCATACAAAATAGGTTCATTTTCTTTTACTTTTTGTGGAGTTCGTTTTCTCATACGTATGAAACTCAGAATTCACCTCAATGATATTGCACTGCTTGCAGAGCGCATAGATCACTACTCCCAGTGCGCTTGTACGTATGCCACTGCATCCGTTACCGATCGTGCATATTGGGCCCCTTAGTCTCATGCGTACGTGCGTACGTATGCGCGTTCAGTAGTGAAGACAAACGATCACTGATGTTTTTAAGCACGGCTGTTACTGCTAGCGGACGTGCGAAAAGTCACCACGTTACCCAAAGGACCATTATTTTCGCGAAATTAGTAGGCCTACCTACAGTAGACAACAACAGCACCGACATGAAGCTACTCACAGGGTTGTTTACAGTAATTATTCTAAATAGAAACGTATTATCCTGAAATTATTTAACTCCTAAAATTACATCAGAACTATATTCAGCTTAGTGACATATATACACACCTTTATATCGAAAAAGCTCCACATATGTTCAATAAATAATCGTCAAGAAACGTTGGCTTTGCTTTCACTTAGCGTGTGATGTTCTCAGAACTGACGTTGTGTTTATGTAGGGTCCACAATCGTGCAAATCGGGTCGGCATTCACAGCGGGTTGGTTTACCCTATTAACATAGCTGATTCACGATGATCAGTCGTACTCGTAACTGCCATTAGTATTACGGGGTTGATCGATCACACCTTAAAGTCCCCAACTCCCAGAAAAGGCTTGCTGAGACAATGCTAACATGTACAATTAGAATACCAGCCACAACAAGGCCTAAAGTATGGGCCCCTTAACCAGCTTTACATGAAAGGGGGGAGGGCAGGCAAGTGTTCTGATTGGGGAACAATTGTTTCGATTGGGGCGGGGGCATAAAATTTTCTTCAAATATCAGGTTTACCAATTTCAGTTTTCATCTGGTGGAGCAGAAATATTTTTGGGGTGTGATATTTTCCCGAAATGGCCTCTTCCCCCTGGTGAGGCATTGCCCCGAAATTCCCCCCTCCCCCGTGGCTACGGGCCAACTATAGTCAGGGAGCTAGCCCAGTTTCATTAACACGTTTGAGGACGGAAGATTTAATTGTCCAGATCGGTAAAGGAAATGAATATGTATGAAACTTACTTTTTTGCATGCGGCCATCTTGGATTCTGGCCGCCATCTTGGACGTGGGTTGTCCTAGCAACATGCCATGGCCAGTAATTGTTTCAGTGACCCCGAAAACACCTACATTGTCCCCTCAATTGTTCATCTCCGGTTTTTGCAGGCTGATATATGACATTTCCTGTTTTCTGGCGGCCATCTTGGATTTTGGCCGCCATCTTGGAAAATCGAAGCCCATCACGTGGGTTCCACGGATAAAATCGATAGATAGGTCGAAAAGGAACTCCATGCAAAATTTGGTACTTTTGTCCAGTCGGTAACGTTTTTGCTAAAATTTGTCGCTAAGCCACCTGACTATATTAAAAGTATCTGTAACAATTTTACTTAGAGAAATTTGCACTGCTTGGAGTATAGCTACGTACACCAAACCAACCCAGAGCTTTGGAAACCAAATAATTTCGAATGACTCTTTGATCAAAATAGACAAATTATTATTTTACGACAGTAGACTCCACAGGGAGGGAATAATGCATGTTAAGGAACTTTTTGGGGGGAATAGCACTCCTCTTTCTTTTAGCAGGTTCCTTGAGAAGTTTAATTTAGGAAATTACCCATTTACTATTTATTACGGGATTCTTTCTGCAATACCCAAAGATTGGTCAGATTCCATATTTAGTGCTGATTCACCAAGCGATACCCGTGAGCACCCAATTAACTGTTTGGACGCCAGGCCAAACATTTCTCAGCTTATCTATCCTCTGATTCTGAAAGGCATTTCCCTTCCCCCACACTCTACAAAAGTTGGTTAAAAAACTAACCAACTCTGGTCACGTATGTCAAATACCTGAAATTGGTTAAAATTTACCCAATAGTTGTTGATTATTGGGTTATCCAAAAGGTTTTTTACCACTTAATTGGGTAACCAGCCTGTGGGGCAACCCAATAAACAACACATATTGGGGAAAACTTTACCCAATTTCAGGTATTTGACATACGTGACCAGTGTTGGTGAATTTTTTAACCAACTTTTTGAGAGTGCCAGTTGCCTGTTCAAAATGGAACCTTAATTTTAATCTAAGTAAAGAGGATTGGCAATGTATTTTTAAAACCTCCTATTTCACAGTTAACGAGGCCAAAATCAAATTTTTTCAGTTTAGATTTCTACATCGTATCTTAGGGACTAATAGACTCTTATACAGAATGGGAAAATCAGACACCCTTCTATGTACCTTTTGTCCAATTGAAGATGAAGACATTGAGCATCTATTTTGGGAATTTTATATCACAGCGAGTTTCCTCCTAGACACGCAATTTTTTTTTCGGTAAACAGTTCGTTTTATCTAAAAGGGATTTCTTCTTTGGAGTCAACTCCTTTAACTTCCACCCATTGATTTTTACCGATTTTTTTATTCTTTACTGTAAGCAGTATATATTTTCTTGTAAATTTAATGACTCTAAGCCTGATTGTAACCAGTTCTTCCGCAAAATGAAGTTTGTATTAAAGGTGGAAGAGTACATTGCTTCAAATCCAAACACTTCAAAGCGAAGGGAGAAAAGATTTCAAGAAATTAAGAAATATTTTTCACTTCTCTAAAGGCACTTATCGTACTCTGGGTCGACATTATGTTGTCTGTATACAGCAAAGATTGAACATTCGCAATGTTCGTTAGTATTCGTTTTATAGTATGTATATCTTTTACTCATAATGATTGTAAATCACGTGACCATTATGTACATATCACTGATTATGCGAAGTTACAAGATGGAAAAAAAGAAACATTGACGCTGGTTCCAAACATTAGGTATAATATAACGTAGTGCGCATTTATATCAGGTTTCATTTACCTTATACAACTTCAGCAGGATCAATATCTCAAAAAATAAGGTGTAAATTTGATGTGATAAATTATGGTTGGATTCAATGTTTTGCAAGGACATCGTGCCAGTTGTACTATGTTGCAAACGTTATTTATTCTAAAGAGCAAACCATACCTATAGTCAGGCCAATGGATATTTGTTACCCTTGCTATATTTTGTTATAGTTTTAAGACAGGTAGACTAAAAGCCTACATTCAGTATTTTTTTCCAGTTGAAAGCATTCTTTCGCTGAAGTTAAATGTAAAAAGTTCGAAAACACTGCTCATTGTAATATTGACAAGATCAAAAGCAGAAAATTAACCACTTTGCGAGGGAATTCGTTAACCACCGAGTTGTTATCCTGCACGGAAATCAGTAAAAGATCATGCAGTCGTCATACTATTTCCTCTGTTTTTGAAGATTCCAGTTTTCGTGAAATTACTGAGAGCAAAATATAAACATGAATAGAAAAATTTAATTCAGGACCATAAATCGATGATATTCATGTCTATATTACAAAGTGGTTAATTTTAATTAAATATCAAAAGGGTGCTACTATATAGTGGCGATTTACTTAAAAAACAAAGGGGTCAATGCAATCTTGAATTAAACGCATTAGTTAATTAAACAGAAGTTTTCACACATAGAATTTCAGACAGATATTCGGGAAGAAATTGACATAGGAGAGTTTAATGTCAATTTTTAGTGCAGCTTTTAATGAAAATTGTTGTGTATTATACTGCACGAGCATGTAAGCTTCATTTTAATTTTTCAATCTCACTAGCCTATAGATGATAATCGGAGCTCGAAAAAGTTAAATAAGAAATTTATCACAAAAGAACGGACCTATCTTTTGTGTCAGTTAATGTGAAAATGTGAGTGTTTTCCCCTCTTTTCGCATGCATAAAATGAGGTAGTGTGTGCTTTCACCAGGGAAGGAGGGGGTTACGTTTAAAAACGACACGTTAGAGACTTGAACCAAACTATAACATACAGCCAATAACCAAAAAACAACTAACACCAAGAACGCCCTCGCAAACGAAATAACAGCCACCAACGCCGCTCGTAAGCAGCCACAGACACCCGAAACGGAAAGGTGACACAAGACTGAACCACCATCACCCAACAAACAAAAACCGAAACATCAAGAAAACAGACCAAACTTCCATTACCAAAAACGATGACTGCCCGAAGGGCCACAACCCTAAAGGGTACGAAGGGAAGTGTCCACTTGCTATATTTACAGTATGTGTAGTACCGTAGATACACTATTTACATCCAACCAAAACCAAAGTACCGAACAGATCGAACGACAGCACATCCGCTCTCTTCGGAGACCGGTGGTGAACCAGAATTTTGGACTGGGAACTTTGGATTGTGAAGAGACAAACCGCAATGTGCCACCATAGCTTGCGCGAAGCGTCCCAGAAAAATGTTGGATACAATTACTTCTTAGGTTGTCGGAAATCGTACCTCTCAGGTCCAGCAAATAAACTTATACTATTGGATGGACTCAGAAAACATTTCTCTTTAACATTATTGGTGACATATGTTCCATTACGAAAGAGTCTGATAAAATGTGTACAACTTATGCTTATTCGTGTGATAGGGAAAGAACAATTTACCCGGAGGCGCACCGGTACCTCTGTTGAAAATTATGGCTTAAATTCATTTTCATCTATATAATAAAACCCTTGCGACCATTTGGGTGGTTTTAGCTCCCTCTTAACCCTTTCCCTGGGTGCGACGGTGGTTTCTACGTAGGAAAACAAACTTTAGAGAAAAGGAACCATACCGGGGAAGTTACGGTGAATGATGTACCTGGGGATCGTTCCCTGGCCCCCCAGTATGTATGTTAAAGAGGTCATGCCGTTTGATGCCCCTGTCCTGTTACCCAAGTTCATGACAGGTTTCGCACGGATGGAGACAACAAAGAGAATGAAATTGCACGATTTTCCCCACTTAGATGAAATGACCAAAAGTCCCGGAGAAGATTACTCTAACGGATTCTACAGTAACTGATGCCAGTTGATTTCTAGTTTTTTTGGTGCATATAGTCAATTCTTTTAACCCAGAACAATAATTTAAAGATTAAAAACTTACCACCAAAAGACCGATCAGTGCATACGACCTACCAATAAACGACTGTACAATTTCACTTCGGTTACAAACATCATAATCCCTACAAGGAGAAACAGCCAAAATTCAATAAATACGGCCTAGCGATTGAAAAAAAACCACTCACCAACACAAAACTTTCATTAGTAGTCAATCCGCGTCACGTTTCACATCCTATGCAAATTTCAGATTCGTGTCTTTTACTGCGGCAAAAATATAATTGAAAGGCAAAGCTATGAGCACCTTCTAAAAACTGCTGTTGCGAACAAAATACTTCGACTAGTCAGTCCTATATAGATCTAGAACCAACGGGACTTTGCCTCGGACCCTACCTGGGGCCCTAGGCCGAGGAAGGTAGTAGCTGGGCCCTCTATGCTCAATCCAAATTAACCTAATAATGTGAATTTTATTTTTCAACCACAGACATGCTTAATACTCAGAGTTCAGTGTGGGGCTTCCCCAATTGAACCAACAAACGGACTTGAAGCTTTGTCCATGATGGGTGCTACAGGGACGTTAAAGGGAAATATTGCGTTTGTTTTACAAGGAAGTTTTATCCTTTTAAAACCAATATTTATTGGCAAAGATTGACAAATAATTACAAATAAGGTAGTATGGTAGCCTTCTTTTCAAAAAATAAGTTTCCCTTAGAGAGAAATGAAGTTGTTTGTTGCTCAAGAATGATTTGTTCACCCAACTTGAAAGTTTGAACATTTCAAAAGATGCAAATTCCATAACTCTTCTTCAGTCTAATGTTTTTAGGAGATGAAACTTTTTCTGGGGTTTATTGTTGTGACCCAAATGTTTTGATAATGACTAGAGCTATTTACTTTAAATGCTATATTGGAACATTTTAAACGCAATATTTCCCTTTAAGGCGATTCAGACGATCGTAATCATAAGGAACATGCTTCTCGATTGCACCAAATGGATGATCCTGAGCAAATCGAACATGACCAAAACGGATTTCCGAAAGTTGCTATTAATATAGCTTGACCCTGAAAATTAAAACTGGTATAAACAATGGGAACCAGCATACAACCGGGCCACAAGGTAATTTGTGGCCCTGACGGCATTGCATGGCTGGTACCTCGTAAAGGAAATGATTCAATTGCATCAGGGATCCTTATCCGGACTTTATAATAAATGTGACTCCGATTAATTCAGTTACTCTGACAGTCTAAAACATTGGGTAAACTTAAGATATACGCCTCCACCTATTATGTTGCCGGGCTACGTGAGGAAATACACTGTTAAAAATGTCACAGACATGTTGTATATTTACAGAACAAAACATAAAGAAATACAAAGCGCATATGGAAAAAATGCTGTCAATTTTTTGAAACAAATTGACAACACTATTTCAGTTTTCCTTATGTATTTCTTTATATTTTGTTCTGTAAATCTACAGAATTTTTTAACAGTGTACCAACGTTGCCACTGGTCAAAGGGTATATATCCATGTTGGGAGAATTTTGCCCAAAAGGGCACTTTTATAACCAAAATGAACAGTAACTTATCCATCAGACTAGCCAGGTGACTTACGATCACTCATGGGTAAAAATTTGTCAGTTTTCAACGTTGGCGATCTGCTTTATTTTGTGTACACCGTGAAAAGGGGCAGATCATATTCTTCAATAAAAACCTCAAAATTTTCTATTTTCTATTGAATAGTCATACCCTAATGTTAAAAAGCCATGTGACACTAGAAATGAAAAAGTTTGGCATGTGAAAAGCATTATAAAGCAAGAAAATTGCCAATTCCCATCAAAATCCCTCAGAAATTGACCATTGTAAAGGGTAATTTCTAATTTGCACGTAATTCTTAATAAACATGAGCTATAAATAAGCCAATCTTGTGATGTCTATGTCATGTGTGTCTGATGTTATCCTTTGTTTTTACAATCTTTATTTCAAGGGTTACTTAGAGGCATATTTTGGATACAAAATAATTCACTGACGAGTTCAAAATATGAAGATACATTAGGCTCTTTCAGGAGGTGAAAACTGTTTCTCAAAGCATACAGCATTCAGAAGACACTAAATTTTAAAGAACTGCATTTGTTTTTTTTAGATAAAATGCATTGTAAGAAATATGTGATGTCAATGTGGCAAATTAATTTGACATTGCATTCAACATGTTTATGATATTAATGATGTCGGTAACATTTAGGTGAATCTTAAGTTTTCTTTAAAAACGTGTGTATGTTAGATGTTGCGCGTGTTAAAGCTGGATCGATACCTGGTCCAAATTCCAGTTGAACTCAGTTGATCAATTCAACTGCGTTTAACTGGTTGCGGTTGGTTTTGGTCAAATTGCACACTATTTAACTGCCTGGGTTAAACTGGGTTCTTCAGTTTGCAAATGGATAGCTATTTCAACCGAGTTGAATTTGGCCAAATTCCATATTAGATCACTTGGATTTAACTGGTTTTCAACTAGGTTCGAACTGGAATTCGACTAGTTCCGGTCATGGGCGGCGATCCGTCTTTTAAAGTGGAGGGGGGGGGGTGTAATCGTTGTTATTATCTAAGCGAAGCGCCTCCATCAGTTAACGGTGAGCTTAGAAACAAAATTTCGGCCAAAAATACGCCCGAGATCACCGGGAATGGCCCTTTTCCGGGTTATCTAACATGATATTACAGCAACTGTCACAAGCGTATTTCATAAAAAGATAGAAATCAAAGGTCTATCATAAAAAGTATAGGACAGTAAAAGTTGTCTGATTGCCTTGCAAATTGAGTGAAAAGAAAATCATTGAGCAGTGGCGTAGCTAGACCTTTTCCGGGGGGAGGGGGAAAGCACCCAAATTTTCTCTCATTTTCATTTCACATTTTAGAGCGTGGATTTCTGTAACCTTTTAGTTCTCCGTTCTATTAAGAAGTTTTCATAGCAGCATAATTACCTTTCTTACATAGTTTCCGAATCTGAAGGTTTGTAATTTCATGAGGGGATATATCCAACCCACCCCATTGGCGGTGGAAGGTGTTTTTTTATTGAGAGGCCACAAGTTTTCGGCAGCCGACAAAATGGTGACGCCGTAAGGCGTCCGTTTTTACGCGAAGCACAAAATCCCATCGGCGTGGGGGCCCAGAGGACCGCTTAAGGCCCTGGCTGGTATAGGGGTTCATGGGGGGGGGGCTGGATACTTTTGTAGGGAGTGGTTGGAGTTTACTATCTAAGCGTAGCGCCACCATCAGTTGGCGCGGAGCGTACAAAGAAAATTTTGGATTTTAAAACCTCCCAGATGGCTGGAAGTTGTATTTGCCAGGTATATTTGTCGCTAATTCTGGTGAAAAAAATTTGTGATTTTTCTAAGATTAAAACACTTTTCAGATAGTGATTAGCTCAGTTCATTACTCCACTGGACTATGTATCATCCTAGGATTGCAAATCCGGAATCCTGCTGAATGTGGCAAGCAGCTGTGTTCCAGTGCACGCCTGAGTAAGGTATTTCCATAGGCGTAGGGGAACATTTCAGTTTGGGGGCAGAAGATTTTTGCACGAAAAATGTAGTTCTGTCCGTAAGACAGTCAAAGCGGAGCGCCACCACTAAGTGGCGCGAAGCGTCCAGAAAATTTGAAAATTCGTACCTCTCAGACAGTCGAAAATGACAAATCCCACTCAGGCTTGTAAATGGGATCCAAGCAGTCGCTTTTTTGAGTTTCAGTTGCAGATAAACGTACGTTCGTTCCAAACTAAAATTCAGCCAGAAAGACTAAGTGGAGCGCCACTATTTGTTGGCGCGAAACGTACAAAACATTTTTAAATATCCGACCCCTCAGACAGTTGGTATTTCTCGGACTTATATGGGGATCTAAGCAGTCGCTATTTTGAGTTTCCTTTTGTTAAAAAATGATTACTTGAAACTTAAATTCTGCTATGAAGCGATCTAATTGCAGGACCACCATAAGTTGGGGGCGAAACGTACAGGAAATTTTGAAAAATCTGATCACTTCAGACAGACTCAAAAATATCATTTCCTACTCTTATAGGAGGTCTTAGAAGTCGCTAATTCGAAGTTCTGTTTGCACAAAAATGTTCAATTGAAACTATAATGCTGCTAGGAAGACTATCTGGGCGGAGTTTCACCACTGGTTGGCGCGAAGCGAACAGAAAATGTTTAAAAATGGGACCCATGAGACAGTCGAAAATGGCATTTCCCAGGCTTATAGGGGGATCTAAGCAGTTGCTATTGGATCAGAAAATTACCAGATAAAATGTATCGCTACCAATCGATGAAATGGTCCCGCATATTTTCGGGGGAAACTACAAACCGGAATCGAAAACATGCTAATAAATTTTACTCTATTGCGACTCTTGGCTATATTCAATATATATTGAAAAAATTGTGTGTACCCGAACTTCTGACTATATATGATTTTAGTTTTGAAAAAATTAGGCCTATGGGGATCTTAGCAGTCGCTATTTTGATCAGAAGAATCAGATAAAAATGTACCACTACCATTGGATGAAATGAAGTAGATGATTTTTCTTCAATTAGTAACACTTATTGACAGAATTGTCACGTTACAAGGTGTGTTGAAATGAATTTTTAAGCAGACTTACGGGAAGACATTCTCACCCTGCATCATTAAAGTATCGGAAAACAAATTACCCGATTCTCATAACCATTGCCCATATTTGGCTCTAGAGGAGGATTGATGGCAAACTTTTGGGCAGCTGAATACCCTCCTGTCTATCCGTTTAATTAATTTGGCAATTGAAAAAATCCCAGCATTTTTTTAACCTTTGCCCGAATATTTGACCATTTCGGGCAAATTTTTGCAAGACTACAGTGTGAAGTTGGGAGGATGAACACCTTTTTTCACACTCTACCCAAATTTGTCGTAGATCTTTTTTGTTTCCCATGGAAATTGTACTTTAAATATAGCGTCTGCTGTTTTTCGGAAAAGATTTGAAGCTATTAAAATAATCGGCCATTAGTCGGGTATTGTGTTACACAAGATTTAAAAACAGTCTCAAGAATAATTGTTTTCTTTTAAGCCACAGGCTTCCCAAATGTGTCGCGATTTTTTTTTTTTTATCTCTTAACCTTTCGTTACTATGTTACCCTTTCTATGATACTTTTCCATTTTCGGGAAAATGCTTGAAAAAATTTGGATATTCGACAATTTCGGGCATTGTGTTGTGATTATCTGTGAAGTAACGGTCATATCTTTTGGAGCTGATAGACCCAAATAGGCTACCCACCACACCAAGTAAGATTTTGGAACGATTTTGTGCATCCCGCCAGGAATTGAAAAAAAAAATCCCTACATGAGGTAGAAACATTCCAGATGCTAGGAGCACACTTTAATTCACACCAAGGTAGCCAATTTTAGCCACTCCAGATCTGTTAGAAAATTATCCATCCTCAAACCCGACGAGTAAAAAGTCAAGAGATTCCGAAGACATGAAGCTTGTCACAGTCTACCTGAGTTTATTCCGAATTTCAGAGTGGGCACAATTGCAGCATATCCTGCAACTGTTTGAAGGGCGAAAATAAACTCTCCTACAGGTTATCGTTAATGTGGGGGTCCGGGGCCCCCGGAAACTCTGCAACTTTTGCACTCTGAAAAGTAATATTTGAGCCAAAAAATAGCCGAAATGTAATAAAAGCAATTTAAATTTGTTTAATTACTTTTGAAAAATTTATTTTCGACATTCAGTTATGGGGGGATGCCCCCTCCCCCCCCCCAAATCTCATAAAAATTATTGGAGGGGGCAGGCCCCCTGGCCCCCCGCTTCCGCCGCCTGTGCTTTGTGTGTTTTCGGCTCTTTGCGGTCAAAGTCAGAGAGACACATGTTACTCCAATGAGTTCAAATAATTTTATTTCACACATTTGCTTTTCAGAATCATTCTATTATATTTTAGGCCTACTGTTATTTTGGATTATTTTGAATTATTTTCCAGTAGGCTTGTCATAGATGCCAGTGATGTGATGATCGGATAACGTAGAAGAACGGGGACGCTTACTACCACACACAGCATTGGATAATATGCATGCTATCATTCGAGAGACGTGGGACGAAATGATGCGCTGTGTGGCTGTCCGTAATACTGCACACACCATTGCGTTCAGGGCAGCTCTGTCACATTATCCGTTTCTTCTGTGATTGTGAATATGTGCTTGGGTGCTGTCGATCTATTGCATTTGCATTTTGCAGCAGCTAGCGATTATTACACTGGCAGGTTGCGGTAACACAGTTCTTGTCCTACTTTCGTCTTCTTTGAATGGGGGAAAGGCGATCACTGTGATTTATTTTGACGCTTTGGCTGAAGGAGTGGAGTAGCTTGATTTAAACCTTGTTATCCTAAATTAAGGATAAATGTCGCAAGAAACCTGGTTTGACCATCATCAGTTTGCCTGTGATTTTGTACTTCCGCCTGCAAGTGAGCTCGTAAACTAGAACAGTGTGTACACATAGCTTACACAGTAAATCGAGGACCTTGGCCTAGGCCTACCGCCTACAGTAGGCTACACTACAGTGGGCTAACTTGCTTGCGTCCATCCGAAATCTGAACTGCAGGACAATTTGTAGGCTTGAAGTTAAAACTAATGATAACTGAAATTTGAAAGCCTCATATGACATGTATGCTACACAGGTGCTTGAACATTACGAAGTTGGACAAGTTAGGGCTACAATTGTAGTATCAAACAAGTTAAACTGCTGGTGAAGCTTGTTAAAAACTTAGAGATATTGGATACAGATTGCTCAGTGGTGATTCAGTTGGTAGCTTTGGTACCAGGCCTAGCCTAACAAGTTAGATTAATACACATGTTCATTAAAGTCAGTGCTTCAGTTTCATTCAAGTTTTTCATCTGCTTGTGGGCCAAATTAGGCCTGTTCTGGCAAAGCTATTTCATTTTCAGCACTTGTTGCTCCTGGACTTCCAGTAACAGTAGACCTATACTACAGTAGGTCCTAGGCCTACAAACTTTGTTAATGCCCTTAGTTGAATTGATGAATAAAAACATCACTGCTAGTTCCAGTCTCAAGTGACGTCTCATGACAAGTCTACGTTTGTATTGTTCTCATCCATCATTATTTCACTTGAATACAATTTTTTTAGAAATGCTTCTTGAATCCTCCATCAAAACCTTTCAACTGATCTTTAGAATTTGAGATATGCCCAAATAGTGATTTACTCCAGCTGTTATTGTACAGGCACAACTTGGCTAGCACATTGTACTGTAGGTCAAGTTATTTTTAATTTGCAATACCAAACAGCCAGTTGGCACCACTTCCTTTCAGAGCAGTCTAGTAAGGCCATATAACTACTCAGGCACCAAGATGATCAAGAACATTCGAAACATTGTGAGCAAGAAGAAGAGGAGATTCATTGATGGATCATTCGATTTGGATTTGAGCTGTATCCTTTTCTGTATTATAATTCTTGATTATAATTATTATGAAGTATCATGTTGACCATCGGGACTCTTTCTATCAGGTGCGGCAGTTACTTTTTGCCCAACTCCAGATTACCATGTAGGGCATAATCTCTGCCCCATTGAGGCACCAAAGTCTGCCTAATGTAACAAGGTTTTGGCCAATTGGAGGTGGTTGCAGCCTGCAGCCCATATGGCCATGATCTTTATCCTTTCCTTTTGATGTTTTATTTTGGCACTTTCTTGTAAGGCTGTACATAAGTGATGTTTAAGTTTTTTTTAAAGGTCTATGTGAGTCTTTTTTCCTGACTAAGAATTTATTGTAACAATATGAGGGTAAAATTTTGAAATTTGATGGTTGAAACAGAGTATATACAATGCTGCAGAAAAGAACTTGCAATGTACTATAGTTTACCACAAGACCACCATGATGTCAAAAATAAGTTGCAGGTCTCTTTAAACTGATTTCAGGGCTTAACAATGATATTAATGCAAAGCATGTCCACTTTTATGTAGCTTTCCAGCTATCTGAAGTACTTTTACACTAAGATTTCTACCCATTTGGCAGCTGTGTATATTCAAAATATGGAGGATTTACATGTGCAAATGCAAACACGTAACATTTAATCTGTGTATGCACAATTTTGCCGAGGTCGTGCCAAATTTGGTGCTCTTTTAACTGTTCTTTTAGCTAAAATTTCAGTTGTGCATCTGCTTCATTCTTTTCTTATTTGACTTTGTTCAGTTTTGTTTGTTTGGCTGTAGAGCTCTTGGTTGTGGAGCTCTTGGTTTTTGTCTCATTTGAAGTATATGAGTAACTGTGGAATAATATGCCAAATGTATGTATGGTATTGGTAAGATGGCAGCCTTTCATACCACCTTGTCATATTTATTTGAGCTAGGTTTTCACAGATAACATTTTGCAACCATTGCAAAATTCCTCCATCTGGCAATAACCCTGACATTGCCTTGAATAACTTTTAGACAACTCCATTTTATCTGGAGTGCAAATATCAGAATTTCATGGTGGTAAAGATATTTGTAGCCTTTATTTTGTAGAACAGCTTAAGGATACCAAATAACCAATATCCAGCACAAATATTACAAGTAAAATACATCTGTCAGAAATGTTGGATTGAGATGTGAAAAATGTGAGGACAGTCTGTGGGCATCACACAAATTATGCAGTAGCCTGTAGGCATACTAATTTACATTATACTTTGAACAAAAGCTCTAACAGTTAATGAGTAGCACATAGAAAGTGCAAAGCTAGGGTACATACTCTCTCAAGCCTTGATTTAAAGTGCAAACAATCCTACTGTACCTGCAATATTGCATACTCAGTTAGTACAACAAAAAAATTTTGATCACAAATTATATTCAGAGTGCTGTACAATGTAAAGTATACTGGTAAAGTAACAGTTTAATTGAAACTTTCACCAAATGTCAGGCAAATTTGAGCAGTTTTTTGCTCATACATCATTATACAGGCCATTCATGACATTGTAAAATGGAGTTTACATGGCTTCAACTCTCTATAAAAGTTATCAACCTTTTCGGTGAGTGGAAATTTGGCCCTAAAATTTTATTGAATGCCAGTACTGTATCTAAAGCATTACTAGAGTAGAGTGAATTTTATTGAATCCAATAAGGAAATTACATGTCTGCAATAAAAGGAATAAGAAGTAAAAAGAATGTATGAGAGCTATGTGGGCAAAAAAACATAAGGAAGCATACTAGTTGTCCTTCTTTGCACTTGGAAAATCAGAAGTTTGAAGTATTGTTTTGTAAGTTTTGTTTGTATACGAATGAGTTCACTGTGCCTGCTGAACTGTCAGTCCTTTACTCATTTTGCAAACAGTACTTGTATATCTGTTCAGTTGTTTTCTTGCAAATTCTAGGCTGTTTTAGCCATCTTCAAGCACCAGTTTTAATGAGCAAATTCAAAAGTATTGTACATTTCATGGACTTGCTAGTGCAGTGTTTTCATTCTTTGCTTTGTTGGTTTTGATAATCTGTTGGTGTTTGAAGATCAAAAGACAAGAGCCAATTAACTAGAGCATGTTTCTAGTTTCATAGCACATTGAAACATATTCCTTGAGGGGTATTTAAATAATACGGTTCTTGGAGCGATTGTGGGGCATTCTTGAAAGCCCTTTCTATCATTTTTATCAGCTGCCATTGTTTATGACATGGTCTCAACCCTTTTTATAGTTTTAAACATCTGAGCAATCTGTTGACATAAAAGTTCAGTCCTTTTTATGAGAAGAACATTGTATGGGTGTTTTGTCTTCAAAACCCAGCTAACTCATAACAGGAACAAGAGCAAAAAAACTAAAGCCTGTGTTTTACTCTCTTGTGAATTGAAGACTGATACAGAGGGTTAGGAACAAAGTCTTATTTGATGAAATAAGGGAAAACTGAGCAATACTAACTGCGTAGACTTTTGTCTTCCGGCCTACAAGTTTCTAAAGAAATATGAATTGCCCTTTCCAATAGGTGAGCACTTGCTTTACTGGTGACCACATGATCCAAAGGTCCAAACAACATACGATACAGGTGTAGATCTTTACTAACTGCTACCATGGCCTAAAAAGGTCATTTTGAAGATTTTGATGCTTCACGGCTGCAGACTGGAGTTTTCAGTGAAAAAGTCAACTACTGTAGTTAGTGGCGTTTTTTTTTTTAGGAAGAGATTTTTACTGTGAGGCATATGTTTCACTGAGCAGTCCTTGTAAGACAAATTTGAAGCCATTCCTGTGGGCAGCTGTACTGTAAGGTAATGCTTACTGCACACTAATCCAACCAAAGAAAGAAGAGGTTGGTGAGAAATTTGAAAGTGTTTTTTTTCCCTAGAAAACTACAGGAGGAATGGAAAGTGAGATTTCTGATGAAAGAGCCGCACAATTAAAGACTGCGTGGTCATCTCTCTACCCTCAAAACTTCCCTGTTTATATCACTAAAATTGTAAGTACCGCCTCCATTCACAAGCATGAGTGCCTTGCATTCTGGTTTGTTCATCAAGTAGCCTCTACAATCTGATACAACTTTACGGTCAGGTTGGTACTTCATATTAAAGAAAGGAAGTATTGAACCTGTTGTGGGAGTAGATCTCTGATTCTGCTCTTGTTTAATTGAGTTGGTCAAGTGAAGTAATTGGAGTTTAGTTGTCTAGAGTTCAAGTGCAGTAGGAGCCTCTTGATTCTTTTCATTTTATTATATTAGTCCAACCCATGCACTGTTTATTTTTGGAGTTGTAGGTGCAACTTTATATACTTGGCAATACTTGAACAGTCTATGAACTTCATTCAAAATTGGTTGGGTTTTTTTTTCAGCCTCATTTCTCATACTTTGTAACAGTTGGTAGCCATAATCTTACATGTGAGTGGAACTATGGAACTAATGGGGTCTTCCTGATATTCATAAGGGTCAATGTCATTAAGGTCCCATTATTCATTACAGAATTGAGGGCAAAAGTAAGGTTTATTTTTTCATACTGTTTGTTACCCATTGAAACCCTTTTTTTTATCATGAATACGACCTTTATTTTCATAATTATGAATAGCAACTCTTATAAATATATAAATGAAAAACCTTACCAAAAGTTACCTTCATGACACCAAAACCTTATGAAAAGGGAGTTGTCCCCAAACTGTTACGCTTTGAGTGAAAATAATTTGAAATTGAAGCCAAAGAGAATGAGTGAAGAATTGCATAACAAATGCCACTGAGTGTTGTGACTATTTGTTAATTCTGTTATGACTGTAACTGCATTTTACAATTTAAGTCCATGTACTGGTGGTACTGACAAAATGTTCATCCTGAGCTGTTTTGAATACTGTACCATATTTTAAAGTGTGGTGAGAATATGACTTTGCAAGAGTGAGGGGCGTGAGAACTAACTGACATAAACGAGTATCCATGGGCACAAGTACAAAAATTTTACAGTATTGTAGACCTTGAGTGTTGAACTACATATACCCAGTATGAACAGTTTGTATTTAACAAAAAGAACAGGAAAGAAAAGGGTAAATTCCAAGTTGGTGTGCAGTTTGTAAGAATAAGTACTGTCCAGCTCCTCTGTCAATACTGAATATGTACATACTAACTGTAACATTTGTTGTTATAGTTTGATTTCCAGCACTTACAGTATATCATCCTCCTTACATTGTACAGGACATGCAGTAGTACAGTAAGTGAACCTAAGATCATATTATCTTGTGATCTACTGTATGATTGGTTTCTATTATTTCTGTGAGTATGTACATCCTACTTAGAACTGTGTCATACTGTAGGACAGTTACCACAGCAGGGCATGAAACTGTAATGGAAACTTTTGCTTCATTGAAGTATCTTTGGCAAGTTTCACCATGGATGGAAATTGGTTAGTTTTGTACTGTTGCATAGGAATGTTTGTTCAGTCCTTGAGAATGGCTGAGAAGAAGCTTGAAATGACCATTAGCTAAAAAACAGTTCTAAATAACTACAGTACAAGGTACTGGAGCTGTGCTTGAGTTAGTGTTTATTTAAATGATTGCCAGCATTTTGCATGACTCTTTTCTTTTTTTAAGCATAAATATTTTAAGGATCTACAACTCTTACATGCATGGCAGTGTTCTTGTTTTTTCATTTTTGTTGAGAAACTTGTCTTTGTAGTTTTTACCAATGGAAAGTTAAGTATCTGGTATCAAAAAATGTGTAACTATGGAAGAAATGTTGTTGTATGTCAAGGTCAATTGCCGTTACTGTACATTTACTGTATTCATTGTGTATTATAGGTCAACAATGAAGCAAGGTACTATATTACCTCAATTCCTTTGGTGTCATAAATTCAAAGAAGTGATTATAAGTTCTGTGTTTAATGTTCACAACTATGATATTAACAATAAAATAAGTCAATACCATGAATAGATACTGTGTGCAGGTCATTAGATTAACTTTTGCAGCTTAAAGACTGTACTACAGGTAAAAGCTAAAACGAGAGTGTTCTTGTAGTAAATTTATATAGGAAGGTTAATAATGGTATCAACCCTTTTTAAGGGATGTGCACATACAGTATAGGCTTCAGTGATTTTATTCTAAACCAAAATTAAAACATTTGTATTCATGTACAGTTACTTTAGATTTTAAGATTTTATTATTTGACCATATTATACATTCAGTACAATATTGTTTCTTGAGGTTGCCTGTATTTTGTAATTTGAGGAAGTCCAGTCTAAAGGTCAAAGTCTGGAGGCAAAGCATATAGTATACCAAAATAGAACTTAACTCAGATTAACCATAGTTGTGTCCCATTTTTTGCTTTGGTCAGTGATTGTTCTATAAATCTGTATGGTACGATATGAATAAGTATTGTTTCAAGGTATGGCAAAGAAGTACTGTACAGTAAACATGCATTTTTTTGTGTCTTGAAACTTGACAATTCAAACTTGCCAAAGATGACTTGCAATTAGACTTAGACTTGTAAGAGATGGCTTGGTATCAATGCAAGTGAGGAGGCACAAATCAAAATGACTAATAATCATATCCAACAGAAATAGGATGAATTTGACTCACTAAATCAATTGGAGAGCTTTTAAGAATATAGAATCTATTCTAATCCAATACTGTATTGTGTTCGTGGTTGACACCATTAATATTGAATTTTGCATTACAAAGAGAATTTGAAAACAGAAAATCTATGTATGATTTGATATCTTATTACCTCCATCTCTGTGTGTTCAGTGAAACACAGAATACAACCGAGTCCAGTTGATTTCCTAGTAGACCTTATGCATTGACAACAGACTGATGTCATCCTTGGGGCAGAACAATGGAACACATGGCCACACCCATAAAATTTGCCTTGCATGCTTAGCAGGCTTTGCGCATATTCAACTGGTTGACAAACCAGCTGTCCCCAGTTGTCAGTGTTGGTAAGTTTTGCCCCCAAAGGAGGTACTTTTTGCTCTGTGACATTATATTATATAGTCTATTGCAGTGACTGGAACAATCCTATTTGTAATTGATTTTGCATGTACTGCAAAAGGGACTTATTCACCTTTTGGCTTAGTAATTGTTTGGTGTTTGTTGGTCAAAGAGTGATGGTTGTTTACTCTTCTTGAATTGAAGAGTCTTACTTTTTTAGTAATTTTGGTCTCAGATTATGGAAAGTGACATTATCATTTCCCATTTCTCTTGTAAGGCTGTCATGCACTAGAAATGATAATTTTTTGTAGAGAAGACTACAGCAATGGAAAGGCTTATTTCAGGCCTTAGTCATTTATATGTCATGCCCTTTGATTGTTCTAGGGCCCCCATCGGTCACTCCTACCTTACCCATGCCTATTTTAATACTTCAAGGGGATGAGAGACCATACTGTATACCTTGTGACTGTGCTGTCACCGTCAGTCACATTCTCGTTGACTGTTATGAATACTCCCATATTCGCTAGAAATACTACACTGTACCTTATCTAAAAACTCTGTTTAAACAAACTGATTCTTCCCTCATCCTTGGTTTTCTCAAGGAAAGTAGACATTATAGAAATTTCTGAATGATTCCTGCTTTGCTATCCTTTTAGTAGAAATTGACCACCCATTCAATCTTTTTTTACTTTTTCCTTTTTAGGTAGTTTTTCCCCCAACATTGTTACTTTGTCTAACTTAGTGACACTGTATAACACATTTGTGTTGGTGTGTCGTTAAACCCCATCTAACTAACTAACTTTGATTGTTCATGGTAAAATTTATAATCTTGAATGTTGATTCTTGGGAGATTTGTGAGGGCCATCCTGACAGGAAATGTCCCAACAGTTTTGTCCAATTCTGTAATTCCAACTCCAGATTTTGCAGTTGGTCTTTTCTCTTTAAGGTAAAGAGCAGTCCCCCTATACTTATTTTGAAGAAAAAGCCAAATAACACAATTTTCATCTTATTTCTCTTCAAAGTATCTTTCATTACATTTTTTGACTTTACTATTGCATATTCAAGATAAACCAAGCAGTTATTTCTGGTAAATTTTACATTTGAATAGAAAAAACATTGTCACATGACTCCCAACAGCCAATCATGAAACTGGACAATCTACTACACTTCTTCAATTTGGGATGACTGCTCCTGCCCTTTAAAACTGGTTTACAGTACAACTATTTTATAAACACATTTTCTTGTAGCTATGCTTTGCCTTACTTACTGTAGAATATGTTTATTCTTTGTGTACAGGTTCAACAAAATGTAGAACTTAAATTTTCCTTTGCCTTCCAACCCACCCACCTCCCTGCTCCCAGACTTTTGAAATCCTGGTTCCTAGTGATATATCTGGCAGCTCCCTGGATATACTATAATGACTTACCTTTCTTAATGTTGCAGCTGTTTTTGATAACTTTGTCTTTTGAAAGGTCAAAACATTTGAAGTACAGTAGGCTTGAACCATGCTTTGAAACTTCTGAAAATTTAGTGTTGTGTTGAAAATGTTTGATAACTGTAGATCACTACTATAGGTTACATTGTGGTAGGTTACACTGTAATGTCCTGTACAACATTTTTTGCTTGCAGCCGGATGGCAGTTAATTTTGATTTTGATGGCATGTTTTTTGTGTTGACATAACAAACAAATGATGCCTTAGCGCAGGCTTCCTCAAAAAGCGGCATGCGTGCCACTGATGGCGCGAAGTGGTCTAAAGTGGCTCAAAAATTACTGGAAGAATATATGAAAAATTTAAATTTTCATAACTCTTTTGACAAGAATTGTTCTGTCTCAAAACTAGGTACTGTACATAAATCTAATACTTC
This sequence comes from Holothuria scabra, assembly GCA_037179385.1. Taxonomy (NCBI): domain Eukaryota; kingdom Metazoa; phylum Echinodermata; class Holothuroidea; order Aspidochirotida; family Holothuriidae; genus Holothuria; species Holothuria scabra. The sequence goes on from CM074198.1 coordinate 11,228,719, forward strand.
CCACAGACCAGGGTTCGTGTTTTAGTGCGTCTGCGCGTCATAGACGCAAGGTTCTGTCTCTGGACGCGCAGTTCATAAATTAGGCTTTTCCCCGTGCGTCCCGAGAAGTAAGCTTGGACGCAAAGAAATTTGGCCTCAGCCAGCATGGATATTCCCTGTTACAAAAAATTCTATGGGCTGATGCACGAGGCTTCCTTTTCGAAAGTTCTGGCTTCAATTCAATCTTTTACTAAAGACGGTTTGGCTCCCGGATATCCCTAGAAAAACACATAAATACACTGGGCAGTGTGCACATATATACACATGGCCTTATGCCCCATATCAGCACGGAGTTCACTGACAGTCAGAACCAAACGCTATGACCCCAGCGTAACCTGATACGGAACTGTTTTGATGTTATACTATAAAGTAGGCAACCTGCAAAAAATATCGCTTGTTGCGCTGTGAAGGGGCGGGGCTTATTGCTTCATTCACAGTGCACCGTTCGAATGAATGCTCTCTCAGAAAACACATTGACTTAACTGTGTGGTTTTATCGCTTCAGTTCCCTGTACAAAACTAACATACTTTAACGAAATGACTGACCACGTGATGCAAACACTTTCCGTGACAGACGACAATGTACTTACTGTAAATCGAAGAACGATCCCTACCCCTGCAATGGGAATGATTGTTTGATATTTTCCGCCACAACGCGGTAGTATTAAATGAATGAAATTCGATTTAGAAGAGCACTCAAGGTATATTCCTTGCTGTCTCGTAGAAGGAGCCGCGTAAGTTGCTGTACAAACTGTTCAGCACAAAACACATAGTGCAGACTATCTAGCTGCAGTGTTTCGCCGATTTTTCAAATCCCCAAGCTTTGCATACATATCTGTGCACGTTTTGTACACTAATCACCTAGAATCTTGTGTAGTTCGCTGGTTATTATCTTGCATAAATTAAGTCATTCCCAGCATTCCTTCCATAATACAGGACTTAAGCAATGTTATTCATATGACGTCATTGCAAACGAAAACAGTAATGCACGTGGTCTCTTGCAGCAAACTTCTTAGCCCATGCATGCACTAGATTTACGTTTTTACCGCGAAACAAGGCATCCAGTTTTGCTGGGTGACATCGTATGCAAAAGATCCATTGCAAAATTTAAATTAGTCCCGGCATCGTGATTGGTTAAATTGCGTAAATTCTAGGCAGCCAGTCACAACTCGCGCCTTCGCCTATGTGATTTAGTGTGTGAAAATACTCGGTCTCGAGACAAGTTTTTACGTTGAGTTTGTGTTATATACGACGATCGCGCTTGTAATGACGGCCGGCGAGCAAAGCTGGACAAGCCCCGTGCTAAATTCACCTAGAAACGGCATCACAAATCTCTGCGTGCGTGGATTTTTCGGGGATCGTACTTACGTGCATTTCAGTTGCAAATTCTTTTTAAACAAGACCTAATTTTTGGACGAGAATTGCTAAAAATATCCGGGGATATTTATATCGGAAAGAAACCATAAGATACGTTATACGGGTGCCCAGAACTGCTAAGATTATCATAATTGCTTTACGTGGGGTTCGTTTAAGCGGGAGAGTAGCTACTGTACAGTATATTAACACAACTACAACCCAGTACAGTAAAAGAATGCAGTGTTCTGACATGATTGGGGGATGAAAACTAGACAGAGCATGATGTTGGCCTTTGAACTAAATTATCAAAGGGCATGTGACATGGACTGCAAATAAATGTACTGTATTAAGGGATGATTTGTATCTCCAACTTTGAAGTGAAACTATTTCGCCTACAAAAATGATATCCCGTTCGGAACTATTCTCAGTATTTTCCATCCTGAACTGGTTACGGTAATACGATATGCACGAAGCAAGGGCGGGCGCGTACTAAAGTGAAACAGAAGCATTGATGTCACATATTTTTTCTCTGAGATTATCGTATCCACTCTTACTTAACACTATGGACTAAACTTTCAGCACCTAAACATTGTAGTATTTAACTCAAGTACCTACAGGGGAAAACAGGGTTGAACTTGAGGAAAAGTATAAATGGCGGGAGAATTGGACCCTTTAAAATTCCTGGTGGACCCCTTAAATTTAATGTTTCATACTTTTAAGGGGTCCAAAAACCAAGGCTGGGACCCACTAAATTCGGAGCTCAGTGCTAACCCTGCTACAGACTGACATCACATACCGACAAGGATATATTAACATCCTGTTTGTTCTTTAATACAAAAAAGTAAAATCACCGTCACTTTTTATGTTCATTAGAGACAGTGCTGTGTTGATTCGCCATTACCGGTGAATCAACAAAAATTGTAAAGTTTGTGAAAAATTTTGCCCGGGAAGATTGAACATACTTTGCACCATTTTGCATGTAAGCCCCTTTAAAACGCAAAAAATTTTCCCCTCCCCTTATACTTCTCCTCATTATATTAGTAACATTTAGAAATGTGGTACACTTGAAAATTTAATTGAGGAAGCCTGCCTTAGCAGGTATAAGCAAGCCACTAACAAGAGCATATCTTTCCTCGCTAATGTAGAGCTCGTTACTGGCATAGCTACGGGAAAATTCAGACACTGCAATGGGCTCTGTCATGTGATATGGGAGGGCCTGTCCTTGCTCGGGCATTCACACGCTGCATGACTTAACCAGCTAAATGGGAATTCCGGCCATTTCCTTACAAAGAACAGCTGTCTGTACCCTGTAAGGCTTTGAGTATGGGTATGTGCTGTGTGTGTGGGTGGGGGGGGGGAGGGGTTGATCTACATATCTGGTGTAATCATAATACTGTTAAACCTTTCAATTGAAGATATTCTGCCTATTGAATGCAGATTCAAGACCCAAGCCCAGAAAATTCACGTGATCGGTGTTTTTGTCTATTATGAGTGACCTACTGTAAATGAAACCATCATGAAGTTTACTTTTTGCTCAGGATGGGGAAAAGTTGTGTCCATTGGTTGTCAATGGCATGGGCATGCTATACTGTACTTGCCAGTGGAGTTATCATACATTTTGCCTTGCAGGTAATAGGTAATAGACTAATCTCTGCAAAAAGTTTTAATTGAAAGTGAAAGTACCAGACATTAACACTAGCATTAGCAGGCTGCATTGATTCAGCAAAAAAGAAGGTTAACCTGTAAAATGTGTAATGAACAGATATAGTCTTATCCACCAAAACAGAAGTTCCCCAAGTGTTTCAAATTTATTTTATGGTAGTATGCCTCAGATGCTATTTTTGTACCAATGGGTACAACAGAGAAACACTTGAACATTGTCCTAATTGTTCAATATTGTACTAGTACTCTATGCACTATAAATCACTGGGACTACTGTACTTGTCTGTTGCCATAAATACCTGTTATATAGAGTGTGTGCTTCCCTCATAAGGAATGCCATATCTCATCTTGTTTCCCATAATGTCAATTTCCAGAGTGACTGATGCCTTTCCCCTAAGCAATTATGAGACACCACTAGGTAATTGAATTTGATTTCCTTTCACAAGAAGTAATTTCCCATTGATTTAATCAGCAAAAAACCATAGTCTGCAGTACGTATGTATGAGTTGTGAATAGGTAAAATACTGTCGCATGATGGTCCTGTAAGTGTGCAGTCCCTTACATACTGTCAAGGTCTAAATTATTCCTTTCATCCAGATTTTCTTCAATAGCTTGTACAGGAGTGTCATTAGCCTGCTACATTTAAAAGTATTACTTGTACAAAAGTAAAGCAGTTATCAATTGAAGCATACACACCTTCAGTTCCCTAGATAGTATGGGTCAAAATCTCAAATCTAGGTCATGTTCATTACAGTTAGGGGTGTGTCAAAGCAGCATAGTTGTTATGGTATAGCTTTATACTGTAGGTGCCTTAAGGGAAAATGCAACACTGTATGAAATGTGTCATTTTCATGACATAGGGAGCTTCAGTTTACAAAATTGTTTGATGCTTCTAAAGAACATTGACTGATCTGGCCCTGTGGTCAGGGTTGCTTCTTAAAATGCATAATGATGCAATACAACAGAATGTGCAGTGCAGTGCAGTGCAAAACGTTGCATGTCATCCATCATAGACATTGCCAAATGTGAGTGAAACCTTCTTGGCAGTTTTGAATTCTGAGGGACAATGCAGCCCAGGGATGATAAATGGCTCATGAGGAAGGCAAATATACCTGTACTCATGCACAGACAGGGGAAAGAGACATACATTTACACCTACTTTTGAATACTATCACAAAGCTTGGCTCATATTTTAGAGTTGTGGCACTTGGAAGGAGGTCAAAGAGTTATTTCCTATGTTTAGGCACAGATGTTGTGGAATTTAAAATTCTTGTAACAACTTAACAGGGACATCTCCATTTCACATTCTGGTTTACAAACAATTGGCATGCATGTCTTCCTTACAAGTTTTAATCAAATACTGTTTGAAAATCTGCAGCCTCTTCCAATTACTATTGACCGCACCTTCAGTAGTTATACCTTTATTTACATGAGGTAGCAATCAGCACCTCTGCCCTGCAAGCCCTGTATTGTATTAAAGCCAATTGATGTGTCAACACTGTGTTTGTTAGTTGATTACTGTATGTTACATGTGAAACTGATATTGCACACATCAACTTCCTCGTAAGTATCCAAGTTGAAGTTGCAGCCTAGTTGTAAGGCCTTGGGTATTCAACTGCAAAAGTATTTGAGTCACTCAGATTTCAAGGATCATATAAGATCCCACTCACATCAAACTAGCCATTCTGCCCCTTCTATTCTCCAGGTTTCAAGGACCATATGAGATACCACTCACATCAAACTAGCCATACTGGTCCTTCCTTTCCCCTGTCCTGTTTTTCTTTTTTAATTTCACTAATTTTGTAATTTGGAAGCAAGACTATACATAGTCAATTACAATAGACAAATGCAAAAACATATTTTATTGGGCTATGATCATGTAGTGCACCAACTGCTAGCCTAATTTAACTTAAATGTTCCTTGTGATTAATTGCAACTGGTGTTGAGGAGCCCACTTATCTAGGTTCCCTGTCAGGGTTCTCACTAACCTGAGCTCCCGGGTCCCTGACGCGCCAGTTTGACTCGAGACGCTTGAAACAAAATCCGGTGCGTCCCAGGGATGCACGGGATTTGCTTGCATAACATATGAAAAATTTTGGCAAGGAGTCGTAGAAAGTTGCATGTTGAAAAGTTCACACGAACCGATTGCCGTGAAATGTTCATTGTCGATGTCACTTCACAAAATCCATCCTACCAAAGTTTCTTATCACCGCAGTTTATATCCGACTCCACAACAAAACTTCCTCCGACTAGACCGATGTTAATAATGTTGCCCAGTTCTGCGATATCGCCGGTGCTATGTATGTTCAGTACTAGATCATCCGCTGTGCTGTTGTCCAGCTTAGTCAGAGTAAAACATCACTTGTCAATGCCAGACCAGTTTCATGCAGCGGGGTGTTGCAAATATCACCGCAGAAAATCTGAATGGAAATTGCGGAGCGTCACTGATTATTTTATATATACATATGGGACCCTCAGGAATTTGATGGGACTCTTGGAAAAAAAGTTGAGGGTTCAGGGACTCTTGGGTTTGGGGGCCTAATGAGAACACTGCCTGTTTTCTGCTACAGTATTACATGCAATCTATAACTTCATAGTTTTCATTTTTACCTTTTCTTTTAATTTTCACACATTCTGTTCATCTGAACTACTATTTTCTTTCACTTGTTTAAGTGTTTTTTACAGCAAACAATACTGAATCACCTTGTGTGTGACTGTTTCAGAGCTCATCAGTTGCAACGTTTCTTTCACCTGCAGAACTCAGCGGGGGCTATAAATGTGAAGCCATTAGAGTTAATTGAACAATCAAATAGATGCTTTAGGTTGAGCAATTTCTGATAATATTTTATGTGTAATATTTTGGAGCTAGTTTTATGGACACAGCAAATACAATTAATTACTAAATGGTTGCAAATTTTGCGATTAAGCATGTAGTTATTTCACTACAGGATCACAGCCTTAATATTTCATACAGATTCATATCATTTTGTGACGAAGATACTGATGTAAAAGTGTAATGTGACCTTTTTTTATTGTTATTGTCCTCAAAGAATTTTGTCTGCATGGTGTGACATAATTGTTAACGGAAAGCTTCATCATTTTCATGTGGATAGTGCAAAGTGTGAAGCGTAGTAATTACAGCAACATGCCTGTTCTGTGTGGGATGTTTTGCTAAGGTACTTCCCCTTTATGCAGAGTGCTTTTAAAGATATCACCACATCCTTTGCTTCTGTGTCCTATCAGCAAGGATTCTAGTCTGATGACCAGTATCACCTCAGACTGGAACGTCAACCACATTCTTGGAAGCAGGAAGTGTTTGGCTTTCCGCAGAGATCCCAAATTAAAAAAAAAAAGAAACGGTGGGAATTAGATTTGCTGCGATGGATGAAATCACTTCCCTCCAAGGTTGAGTCTACGGTTGCCATTAAACACTCAACTGGTTGCAAGCCAATGAGGAAAGATCAAATTTTGTCTATTGCTTGATAATACCACACTCACAAACAAAAATATGACTCAAATTTTGTTTTTTGCTTGATAATTACCACCCAAAAAAAAAAAAATTACTTGTCATGTATGTCCACTAAGATACCATGACTGTGATACCTGCTTACCATTGTGCTGTCTGTTTAGTAGAAAGTATTTTTTGCTCAGCCGTATAACATTTGCACAGTGTACCATAGTCAATGTGATTGTATGCAAGCTACAATACAAAAACCTGATTATACTACTTGACTATATTATCTGTCTAACATTTATGTATCCGTTGAAAAATTTCAAGATGTTTGAAAAGGTGGTACTTCGGAAATGTGGGAGGGTTGATTAAGTTCTAGAATACGTAGCAGAACCAAATCTGGATTGGGGCTAATGATCAAAGTGCCCCAATATGTTACTGTTTAGATTGAGATTGAGACTGAGATTGGCAGACTTTTGATGCTAAGTGTGAGAACAATCTGAATCCTTTGTACAGGGTAGTGTTTCATGTATTCCTGTGCATTACAAATTAAATTTTTCAATGTTTTGCCCTTTAGAATGCTTTTGTACATAACACCTTAAAGGACCAATCCTCCCACCCCAAACCACTGGTGTATGCAGGATTTCGAAGGTGTGGGGGGGGGGGGCACAACCTGTGATACTCTGACTGGTACGGATTCTGATAATCTTTTTTTTTTTTCTTTTTTTGCTTTCCTGCACTTCAATTGTTGGCGACCTACTTATGCTATCAGAATTTTTGAGGCCCTTTTTTTTTTGAAAACCATTTTTCTGGTGGTTCAGGTTTGAATGCTCAGTGTATTTGTCCAAACTTCAAACTTTTCATCTTTCCCTCGAACCTGTAAATTCCCAGACTGAGCCATTTTCCCCCAACTGACTTTGGGGGTGGGGGGCTCTCACCCCCCCCTTTAAACATACTACTGCCCCAAACTATAACTCTTGTAGCGGTTTTCCAAAATTCTCAATTGGCTTAGCTCTTTGATTGACAGGTGAATTCAAACTTATATCATGCAGCATGAACTGTACTGAGAGTGCCTTGATTATACACATTGAGCTTTTTTGTACTTACCCCTAAGAAAAAAACTGAGATTGTGTCTTGGTGAGGATGAATTCCAGACAAATGTGTGAGAGGCTTAAAAGAAGGTTAGGAGAATTGGCACTATTTGGGTGAGAGAATTTGGCCTTTATTCAAGGCATGCATATTTGGTGAAGTACTGAAGTACACTACTACTGTTCACTATGGTTGATGTGATGAAAATATTGAAATCATTCTAAGTGATCTGTGATCATGTTATTTCAGGTCATTGAAATGTGATGTAATGTCAGCTTGCATGCATTACAACATACATAGTAATCACCAGAATAGAACCATTGACCTTGAGCATTAAAACCTCAGTACAGGGTCACCCTGTCTGGACAGTGCAGCAGACACATTTTCTTCTTTTAGGCTCAGGTAGAGCTTATGTTATACTGTATAAGGACAAAATGTCTGCCTCTCTCTTCAAAAGGTTTCAGCCTTTGTAATTGCCATTGGATTATTCTAGAATTTGTTGTACAGGTGTCATATCAGCAGGAGAACATATTTACCATTTAGCAACATGATGAACCCAAAAAGAGTGTTATTTTTGGGCAATTTTGATCATTTTTTGCTTCATTTTGATCATTTTTTGCCTTAACTCAAAAATCTGCATGAAACAAGATCCCAGTGGTGGAATTGTTAGCAGTAGGCCTATTTTCGTAATTGCCTGTGTTCTGTGTGTACACACCATGAGTTCCCATTCAGCTAATTACCTGTACTTGTCCTTCAGTAACTTTAGTATAGATCTATTACACAGAGCTCTCCTTGCTGTGTGTACCTTACACAGCCAAGTTTGCATACAGTGGGGTCACTGTTCATCCATAGAATTGCTATGTGGCTCATGACCACAAGTTTGCTTCCCTGGAGTGGTCAAGCTAGAGTGGGGGATGAAGAGATATGATCTCTGCTCACACAAGGCTTGCTAGAATTTAGAATAATGACAGCTTTTAATGTACACAAATCAGCATTTCCTATCAAATGGATGTTTAGTAAAGTTTCTTCCATTACTTTATTGCTTTCAAATTTCATGGAGGAGTGCAGCTTGGGAGGGAGAGAGAGGAAAGCTGATGTAAGGGAAGGGAAGAGAGAGAGAGGGATTGAGGAAGGGGGTAGGAAAGACATCCAATATCTATTGTACTTTCCCAGAATTGCGTATATGCTACTGACCGACACAAACTGGTCACATTTATAATACACTATTACTTTAAAGTATAGTATCTGATTCCGGCCCTCATGGCAGCTTTATATGGGGACATCCCTAAGTTCCGATGTCTCTATATGTTCCGACGTGTCTATGTTCCGACAAAAATGTACTTTGGTACCAAGAAATTGTACTTTGGCGCTGACAAAATGGACTTTAGCACAGACAACAATGTACTTTGGTGCCAAAATTAATGTACTTTGGCACCGATAAAAATGTAATTTAGTGCCAATGAAAATGTACTTTGGCATTGTTTTATAGGAACATAGAGATGTCTAAATATAGAGGTGTGGGAACATAGAGATGTAACCCTTTTATATAAGGGGATGAACTAGCTGTAGAGGTTTATCCCTGACACAGTCCAACTGCTAGTTGAACCATGTTTACATGCTGCCCAGCCCAACTACAATCCTGGACAAAAATACATGGGACAGTCCCCCGCTCCCCCGTTCAATGTTGCGAGAATATTTTGTGGAGAACAACATTGAACTGGGGGGAGGGGATTTTGGAAAACCGGCGAGTCTGTGCATACGTGTTGCTATATTTGGGCAAAAATGTCCCATCATTTTTGTCCAGGATTGCAGAATCATCTGGGTGTGTATTAGGTGTACACCATGATTTTTTTCAAGATAAATTAAAAACTAGACTTTTAACATCAGAAGGATTGAGGGACAGTAGCTAAGGCTTCTAAGCTACTCTAGTTGTAGTATTTTGGGGGATTTGGTAAGGGCATGAAAGTACTACTTCCATATAAAGGGTTAAGAATAATCAACTTTGTCAGATGAATTTCAAGTGTGAGATGAGACAACGAGTGATCAAAATTTGTAGTTGAACTTATTATTTTCAGTATAGTCATTTATGTCCTTCATATTAAGCAACAAGTTTAGTACAGGGTATAAAGGTTTGTGTAGTATAATTATTGATCAGTACTATCCTGTTAGCTTATTTCCTGTATACCTTCCTATCTTTCATATTTACTGTAGTATACGAACACACAATTTGTTGTACACAGTGTGAGCAGTACATGTATACTACCTATACAGTACTATGTTTAGTCACCTTGTTCCCTGTTGACACTGTTGTATTAATTCCTGCTTGGTATTAAACTTTGTTTTGAGTGTAATGCTGTTGTCACTTAAAGAGGAAATGCTTGCTAGAGAACCATACTGGACCAATTTAAACATCTCTTCCTTTTTGGCTTTAGTTCATATGGCAGTAATTACCAATATCAATGGGTCAATTTCACAACTTGGACCAAAGTTCTTGATTAATGAAGGTTGGTAGATGATGGGAAGACTGTGTATTTGCACTGTATGCACGACTGTAATGTCTCTATAAGTAGCACACTGCACCTATAATTTTGCACATCATTGCTAGCATTTTATTCTTACTTTCTCCTATGGTTTGCTTGGACAAGTCTTTTTGATCACCTGTTTCCATAGTACAGTATTTAGGCATAATTTAAGGGCAGTTTAATAATTTTGAAACAATTCTCTACTGATAAAAGCAGGTAATTTCTCATTTTTCAGGTTTTTGATACATGAAATTGTCAAAGTATCTGTGGATTTTGCTCTCTAAGGTTCTATAATTCCTTTTTTTGTACAACAGATTCCATTCTGAACCATTTGGTAAAGCTGGATTATTGAGCTGAGTGAGAAAGTTCTCCTTCTTTTCCTCTTCTTATAGTGTTTCTAATATTTACATATCATCTTGAATTTCCCAAAGAATAAAATACTGTCATTTGGAAGTCAGTTACACCTCAAATGTAAGGGAACAACTTAAGTCAGTTACATTGGCCTTAAACATTACATTGACATTTGATGGTAATAATGAACTTTGTACAGTGGAGATACCTTCATGAAATTGTAAACTGTATGCACTAATGGTATTTTCTGAATGACTCCCTTGGATGCTTTACAAAATTTGATAATGGTAAGGTAAAAATTTTGTCAACTTCCTTAATGCCTTTGTCAGTAGGTTAAGTCTGCATGGCTGCCTCTGTACAAGGAGTTGTCATGGTCTATGGATCGTGATCAAAAGAGATTATTTAGGAAATAGTAAGTAGCAGATGGAGACCTAGTAATGTCTGTCAATGCAGGATGTAGGCATACTTTAAGTAGAAATGTGTGGGCTCCTGGATGCATTAGGTTTTAATACACTGGTATATAGGAATTGTCTTGGATAACTGTGCAATGTAACTGTACATTTTTGTATAGCCATTCTTTGTTGGAGTCAGAAACTTCCTCCATATGAAATGTTCTAATTTCCATACTCTTTCTTTTGGTGTGTACTTTATTATTTTGAAATATTGTTCCAGATGAAATGTCTGCTGTAATAAAAGATTTGTAAGATACTATGTGCCTATAACTGTCACAAAAGGAATTCTGTCAAAGGTCCACACCTACAGTATAGACACAAACTAAGTCAACATACTGTATGTTTAATGATAACATCTTTTTTGTGTCATTAATGAGTATGTGCCTGTGGCATCACTAGGAGGCTAATAGCCAGTACAGAATGCTGTAACTACAGTGAAGACAGAGTGCCTTGTTGCATGAGTTTATTGGCTAAATGCATAGTGTTAACACTGGGTAGAGAATTCAGGTACCCCCAATGCCCTTACCGGTTGACTCAGGAAGGTGAAGGTAATGACATAGTCTCCAGCCTAGTTCTTAGCCTTGTCGTAATGTTAGGCAAGTCTACAATCACTGCAAAAGTAAATGAAACAAACCCCTTTCCCTGGTTTCAATGTTGTTATACTCAAAACTGCTCAGTTTTTTCAACCAACATTGAAGTGGGGGAAAAGGGGAGAGCGGCTAGCATGTGAGATGGATAAAATGTAATGTAACATCTGTATCATCTGTATCATCATCTACGGAGGAATTATATTTCATTTGTTTTGGTGGCAATTGTAGGCCTATTTATAGGTTAATACATGAACCTGTTAGGCTCTGCTGATTCACAGGCTGTAGCTGTTTAGCAACACCAAAAACACACATATATGCATAGGAAAGTATGTGAGAATGTCCCTTAAAGAGAAAATATTTTTTTACAGTATGTCTCTAACAAAGATGGATTAGTCTCTTGCTAGCTCTTTCAATTAGGGAAACTTGATGGAATATTATGCCCCTTCTGTAAAACTCAACTTGACATGCCAGTGCATTAGAGTAACTCAGTATGTGAAGTTGTGTAGTTACTGAGACAGGAAGGATCTCAGCAGTTTCAGGTCAGTTAGCATCATACTCACAGGGATGTTACACATACTGTTTTGGACAGATATTACAGCCCTGGTTTACACTATAAGGTTGTTGTGTGATACTTGTATGATAGATATGTGCTTCCAACGAACACTTAAAGGGGAAATGCGTTCACCCCAGTTTTGAGTATTTCAATAGTCTGCTGTGTTTCATGATAGGTTCATGAATCTTAGAGTACCGTGGCAATATTTTTTCAATAAATCATAAAAGTCAGGAGATTAACATCATACTGTTACATTTTCCAGGTCCTGGAATATTAAAACCAACCATAGTTTTAAATCCCATCTTTTACATGGCAATGTTTTACAGTTTGCCCTGTCCTAGTATCAATGGTCTTTTTTAAACGGCAACACAAAATACTAAGGGCGAAAAACTGCAAACTTTGATCAAACAGACAAATTTTTATCAAAAGTTTAAAAAATCCCTTGTATCAAAGTGAGGAGATCTCCTCAAAGTTTTTGTGCTAGGAATGCACAGTCTGTTCGACCATGTGTTTGCATGTTCCTATAACACAGGTATTACAGCATATGCACTGCCAGTACTGTAAGCCACAGCTGGAAAAAAAGGCGGTGGCCAGCACAATTTGAACCTATAGGTTGGAAACTGGGCCGTAAAACTCCCATCCAACTAACTTATGTTGTGATGTACATCAAGATGCATGGGCTAACAAAGGATTGAGTTGCTGTACTAAACCTTCATGACTTGAACTTGTACTGTAGTAGCATGTGGTTTATTCCTACATCTAACTTTTATGAAAGAATGTTGTGTAAATGCTGCATTTCAACGCCATTCGTGGGCACCTTCTTAATGCTTACAGTGCTGTTTGAGTTCTACCTAATCGTTTTAGTTTCACCTAACAGTAAGACTCATTGATATGTAAATTCTGCAGTAGTTTTGGCAGTATTCTGGGTGTGCGTTTGTCAACAAGTGCATTGAACTATTCCATTATGTAAACCATACTAGCTGTATACAGCGCGAGTGTTCCAAACTTTCAGTGTATACACAGTACATAAACGAACAGCTCTGTGTGAATGGGAAGGTGAATCTTAACCTCTCATAGCTCTATTCGTTGAAAACTATTATTTTATTGGTGGTTTGGGAACTGTATTTTCTTAAATCTGTCATGAGTCACTGCTGTTAAAGATGGATATTTACGTATTGCGTACCTATATTTTGGCTGAATCAGTGTTTTAGTGAGTAGTAGGATATGGCAAATATTGTTATTAGTTCTGTATACAGATTTTACTATGTACCAATATTTTTGAAAACACATATATTGATGATATTACCAAGTTAGAAATAGGGACAAAGTTAATACTGGTAATATAGATATATTGCTACTGCTTACCATGTACATTGCCATGCATGGCTTAGATGGCGTAGTGTATCATGTATCCCTGTAGTGTACTGCCGTTAGGCCCATGCAAATAAATGGAGCTCCCTATCCCTATAGATTGTCATAAAGATGATGAAGTACTAATGTCATGCATCAGTTGTATTTGAAAACAAAATATAATCAGTTATGGTCAATTGCTCAAATCAGCCTAGATCTACAGTAGTACAAACTTCATTGTCTGTTTTTAGAATGTCACAAATGAAATGAACACTAAATGCTGGGAGAATAGCACATGAAACAGGGAGGCCGGGAAATCTGAAGGAAATTACTGGGTCTCCCTGTAAAATGGAGAGTTGATAGGTCAACACCTCCTCCCTGAATTTATCCTAACTTACCCTTGTTTCATCACCAGCAGAATGGTCAACATCTTTGTTTGCTTAGCTCACAAGAAGGATATTTAGAATTTTCAGATACTTTAAAAATCACAACTGTAGTGAAAAGACAAATAAATGCTTTGAAAGAGATACCAGGTAAAATAAAAAGAGAACAATAATAAAAAGAGAATTCTAAACCAGACAGATTTATTAGTTTGTTTACAAAAGAAACAGAAAACAAAACTACACTGCAAATACTGAGTTAACTTTCTTTGCAACTGACAACAGACAGTTCACATTTAACATTGGTTGAGATTCCATGACAGTGATGTAAATGTCTGATCACTGTCACATGACTACATGAACCTGGGCTATTGGTTCGTTGTTTGATCTAATCCACCTGACAATTAGAAATCTTCATGAATTCTTGTGGACAGCAGGTGGATATGATTTAGAAAAGAATTTATAGAGACATGCAGACCTACTGTAAATTATAATTGAAAAACAATTTGAAATGAATGACCAAACAACCTGAGAAACATAAAATGAACAACAAATGAATTATTGCAGTAAGTAGAACCTCTTACCTCTAGAAAATCACGTTTTTGACTTATAGGGATTACAGTTATGGTCCATTAAATACAGCAGAGGGATAATTGTCAATGTTACTGTATATCAAACTGTATTTGAAGACAACTATGTGAGAAAATTTACAACTTGCCGGAGAGAACATGCACAAGTAGGTGAAGAAAGATGAGTTGGAGTCACAACTGGAGCATGCCACATGATGGGTTCTTGTGAGGGGCATGACAACATAGTCACTTCAATTGATAAACTGCAAGGGATAATTGTCGTCTGCTGAAATAGATCCCAAAATTCTTTTGCCAGGGTGTTTTGCTGAAGGAATTGTCAAGTGCAGTTCACACTTACCTTACCCATACATGGTAGATGTATCTTTTAAATCTCTGAAGCTCACTATGTATAACACACCAATACTCTTTTCACCCCAGACTTCACTTATTGCATTAGTCAAAAGAAATTCTCCATTGGCTAAGCTCTTTGATTGACAGTTATTTCAAAGAATGCAGAATACTGAAGCTCATATTACGCAGCATGCACTCCACTGAGTGTGTTTTTTATTACACATTGGGGTCTTGTATACTGTCCCTGAAGAAATAAACTGAGATTGTGTCTGGATCAGTGTTCGCGCTGAACTGCACAATTGCGGGATTCCCACAACAGAATCAATAATCCCGCAAGAAAAGATATTTGTCTGCCGGAAATTCCCACATTGTTTTTCTTGCATAAGCGATAGGGTTATAATCAAAGCACAACTTATTTACTCGTCTGTTATACGAATAAAAACTCGGAAAATCGATGAGTCACCATTTGTATAAACGTTCGTGTAAAACGAAGCTCTACACAGTACACCCTTACACCCATACTGCATGGACTGGGTATGCATGTACTAGCAGTAGCACTACCTACTGTATAGTGTAGGGCTGTAGGCCTAGCGTACGATCGCGCAGTAGTGGCAGCTAGCTCTGTGCAGTGTGTGTACTGAAACTAATCGCTCTGTGTGCAAACATCGGTCGTGTTTTAGACTGTTGTGAAGTGTGAAATGGCCTCCAAGTCAAAGTTGGATTATTTTTCAAACCGCTACAGAGTAGCGATAATAACGTAAATAGTAATACTACTAGTAGGCCTAATGCTACTATAGTAATACAGTACTGGTACTTGGCCTAATGTTAAGCCTAGGTCTGCTAACAAAAGTAGTTAAACTAAGAAGAAAAAAGCTGACAAGTTTCACTTAAATTGGCTGAAAATTTGGCCGTGGTTATGGTACGAGAAAGGAGAAATATTCTGCGCCACATGCAAAGAAGCCAGGCCAACTGATACATCTAACTTTGTTGAAATCTTGTTTACTCATAGGCCTAACAGTTATTGGCAATGTTAAAAAATGTACTTCATTAATCTCTTTATTGGTAAATGCAGATTGCAGACTCGACTTAACTTCTCAGAACTTAAGACTCCTCCCCCCCCAAAAATGAAAATCCCCCCCTAAATTTTTCAGAAGGGGTGAATTTCCCCCCCAAATTTCAAGTCCCAGCGCTAACACTGGTCTGGATGAGGATGAATTTAAGACAGTTGTGGGAAGGGCATCGTAAGGAGAATTGAATGTTTGGGTTGAGAGGACCAGGCCTTCAAGTCTTCATAGTTATTATAATCTGTCTAGATGAAGTGGTATTGTTTGCAGACATCAGTGAATCTTGACAATAAACTAGCTTGCCTTGTTCTGTATTACAATTAAAGCTGTAATTTACATGGCTTTGTATGTGACAGTTAAGGGGGATTCCCCATTTTGTGGCCAATCAATCAGTGGTGGTATAAGGACACCCCATGTCTACACAAAGAGGAAGTCAGTTTATACCCTTATAGCTGTAAGAGGAAATACAGTGAAATACAGTCTATTAATATGTGCAGTACTTACTGTTGCACTATACTACCATGCACTATACATATGGATTTGAGTAGACTAGTTCCTTGGTTCCTGTCAGCCTACTGTAGTTGTATTGAGGTGTATGTTGTTACATAATTGATGATGAAGGATCATCTTTGTCATATACTTGTTCATATTCTTTCATACTTAGTCATAATCCTCAGAGATGTTTGAGGTTTTAGAGAGGATTTAACAAAGAGTTTGTTTGGCAGCACTTTACACTTATGTAATGATGTTACAGAGCACTAAAACTTGCTGAATGTAGTCTAAAACTTGACTCCAAATTTTACTTTTCTTTTCTACCAGGTCATAAAGGTAGCTTAAGCTTAAAGTAAGCATGAAACACTTTTTTTTTCATTTGCTTTGCTTTTGAAGGAAAGCAGGTCCTTGACCTGTGTCATTTAACAGCTAGTGAAACTAGTAAGCTGTACGAGAGAAAACGCTTTAGTGAGCACTAATTCTTACATTTATTGAATCTGTTGAAATGAGCTGCTTTATAGAAAAGGACAGTTCGCAGCATGTCATGTGAAAGTATCTATCTTGTATGAATATAGGCCTAGACTAAAGCAAGGCAGAATGAATGAAGCTGACCTTTGACCTTGCTCTGTGTGAATGAAACTAAAACTTAATGTTGGTGTTTGAAGTGCTGTCATTTGAAACCTTTCATCACAGAGACTCTGAAAAATGAGACCTGATTTATTCTTTGTATAATAACATTTTTGTCCTGCTGTTGAAGTGAAGACATTCTCCTACTGATGCTGTAAGGTTCTTGCTGCAATATGTCAGTGGTGCAGGGGAACCAAAACAGGAAATCTATACTTGCTTTAGTAGCTTGAGTGGCATTTTTTAGCTTACTCAGTTCTCACACATTTCCATCATGGAAGAAATTTACATGTAGACTTACATACAAATTGTTTGTTGGTAGCTTTTAATACTTATACCAAGGTGACCTAGAGCACAGTATTTTAGTTCTCTAAATGTTATTAGGTAGTATTTCAGATGAGGGGTTACATCTCTATGTTTCGACATCTCTATTTTCCGACATCTCTATGTTCCGACATCTCTATGTTCCGACAAAACGGCGCCAAAGTACACTTTGTCGGTACCAAAGTACATTTTTATCGGTGCCTAGGTACATTACTGTCGGCGGCAAAGTACATTATTATCGGCGCCAAAGCACACTTTGTCGGTACATAGAGACGTCTAAACACAGAGATGTCGGAACATAGGGATGTCCCCCAGATGAGGTAGTCTACAAAGGAAGTACTTTGTATACAAAAAATGTATAGGTTTGCCACACAAAAACTGCAATCTATATCACTATAATACTAATGTTGTCTCTTAAAGGGCCAAACCTCTCACCCCAAACTACAATTTTTGTATCCGGGTACCGAAATTCTCAATTGGCTCAGCCATTTGATTGACAGCTAATTCAAACAATGCAGAGTGCCAAAGCTTATATTACACAGCATGAACGGTATTTGAGAGTGTTTTGATTATGCAAATTGAGTTTTTCTATACTCACCGTGAAGCAATAAACGGAGATTGTGTCTGCATGAGGATGAATTTCAGACAATTGTGGGAGGGGCTTCAGTAAGAAGGTTAGGAGAATTGGTACTGTTTGGGGTGAGAGAGCTGGGCCTTTAAATCGATTCCAGCAAGTGAGGTTCAGTGAAATAAGGTTCAGTGAAATAAGGCAGGTTTTAGTAAACTGTGTAGAATATGGAAAGAGTGTCATACTTTAGAAGGGAAAATTTGTTAATAGTGAATATTCTGTGGTATACAGACTATCCACTTTAAGCAATAGGTGGCTTACTGCCTCATTCAATGTTTATAAACTTATGCAGTCACGGTTGAAAATCAAAAGGGTTTCCACTAGCATTGTTGCCACGATGAACAATAGATCCCAATTGGTCTACTTTCTGTGTGCAATATGAGAGTATTAACATGCTCAACACCTAACACACACCAGGGGTGTGAAATCTCCGCCTTTTAACGAAATTCTGCTTTTTCCGATACCTCCTCCAGTTACAATTTCTGCTTTTTTGAAAATCCACATTTTGATCATTTTAAACTGTGTTATCTTTACAAACGACATGGGTGTTGAAACTAGCAGATTTTTGCAACCTTTCACCCCTTACAAATTGTGTTCAACACCTGGGGAAACCACAACACATACGTGAGTTCAAAATTAGTATCAGCGACCATGGAGTAGTATAGAATGCATGCATATGGTAGCCTTGTGTCAGAGGTACCGTTACTAGCCCATTGCTTGCTTGGGCCGTCAATCAAATAAAACACTAGTTAGAGAAGTAAAATATGGATTCAAGGGGAGAACCGCCCATATCAGGCTGTTTCCAAGGATACCCATTGGAAAGTATTTAAAATGAGAAGCAAAAGCTTTCTCCCAGTTAAGTAGCAACATTACTGTAGCATTGTCTCACCTGTGCTTAGCCTAAGGTTATACTTTCTAATAGAGAAGGTACGTAGGCTTGTTGGAATAGCTAACTTTTGCAGGTTTTCTGTGAATGTTTTTGTGTGTCCATAAACAGAAAATTATATTTCATAAAAAGAAAATAATGTCAAATTTCAGTTAATTGGAAGTACAAAATTGCTTTGTGATAGCGATTGAAGATGGATGGGTGATTTGGGGTACATTCTGAGATGGATATTTTGTAGCAGGGGAATGAAGGCCAAGTATAAGTTTCTGGTGCCTGTCAGATGAATGAATTTTCCTTCGTACTAAATTGGGAAATTTCATTACCCAAGCATAAGCCCCAAAAGTTAAATTGCAGGCATCATTTTGCATCTGACACCCCCATGAAAACCAAATTTTCCAAAGGGGAACACAGACCCCTCTCCCAGGATGGCATTTACCAAGTTCAGCTTCCTCTTTTTTTCAAGAACACTACTCACACCCCTAACACACATACATTCCAGTGATGTAAGCATGAACACCATTTGATTCACAAAACTATCTAGAGATTTTAGGGGACTTTAATGTAACACATATGATCAATATACATTTACTGTAGGCCTGTCATGTTTAAACATTTTAAGGTTTAAACGAACGATTAGCAGTTTAAACGGCGCTTTCCTAGCCCAAACATTTCAATATGGGCATAAGTCAAATTTAGACCTAACTTTAGGCCCAACTAAGTCGTAGATATTAGTTGGCTAGGTCTAGCCCCTGGCCTCCAAATTGAATTTGCCCCATTGAATCTTTTTCTGTCTTCCTTAAAACTAATTTCTAAAGCCTCCAATTACAACGCGGAACTTTAGGTAACATATACCTGTTCATAAAACGTATGATTTTGATGGCGCAATGTCGATTTATAACATTGCGCGAGCTAGACTTAGCTCAGCCGGGTATGCAGGCTGCTTAGTAAACAAGCCTGCGCCACAGTGTTTAGCTGTTCATGGTAGCGGCAAAGCCACAGTGTTCCCTGTGTATTTTCTGTACTGCATATCCAGTATGCAGTTACCCAATGGCTTGCAACACATTTCCCAGATGTTTTGTGAACTGGTAGAGAGTGGTATGCCAAAATTATTGCCTCAAAGCCAGTATTATATAATTGTGTTTATGCTTAATTCTAAGGGAAATCAAAGGTGGCTATATTTGGGCATCTTTTAAATGGTAAATGGTATATATTATTGTGTTTATGCTTAATTCTAAGGGAAATCAATGGTGACTATATTTGGACATCTCTTATTTTGACCATTTAAATGTTTAGGAAATTAAAGGGAAACTGACAGCCTTATATACAGTTCAAGTCATCTCAGCTTTGGATTAAAATATTATTTTATAAAATTTCTCATATTCATTGGAGAAGCACTGCATTGAAGTTAGCTCTTTGTTTTGAACAGGAGTTCCGACTTAAGGTGATGTTCAGCTTGGTAACTTGTGCAATTTCTGTAGTTTCATATAAAAGTTGTATTTTTGTGATGATATTATGTTTATTACTTTGAGATTAGAAATTTTAATCCTATGAAAGGAAAGGTAAAAGCTGGACTTGAGTTTTTTTATGTGAAAGAGAATCACTAACTTAGAAATTCTGACAAAATTTGTTATTATTCCTCAGTGTCAGTAATACTAATACATCTAAGAGAATAATAATGTAGACAGATTAAAAATGTGCTTTTGGCTTTTTATCATTCCTTAACCTTTTCAACTCAGATATATATCCCAACATAATAGCCATGGGCTTTCCAGCAGAGAGTCTTGAGGGTGTGTATCGGAACAATGTAGAACATGTAGCAAAGTAAGTATGAGTCTTCTTTTTTCTTGTAAATTGGTATGTAGAACTTTTATGAAAGATCTGACAAGGTCAGTTTTAAATGCTTTTTTTCTTCCTTCATGTACTGAAAGATACTCTTCTTTCAAAAATAACACATTCAGGGTAGGAAGTTGATGTTGAAATTAGTGTGAAATATTACACCAATGGTGCTGAAAGTTACACCAGATCATGAAGGGATGAGGTCTTTGAACTTTGTCCATTGGAAATACCATAGAATGAACCAAAGTCTGTTTGCATATATCAGCAGAGTACAAAGTTGACATCATCAGGATGAAACAATTACTTTGCAGTGGCTTCTTTTAAACCATACCAGATAACACTTTTTCTTCCTGTTACCTTAAAATATTTGGAGATACGAAGAAAATGAAGGTGGCAAATTAAGTGCCTTTTCACCACTCCTGCTGTTCACAGCCATTAAATAGCTGTAGTCATAGTAACAGTAGTTAGTAAGATGAGATTTAACGACACACCAACACGAGTGTGTTATATGGTGTCAGTCAACTCGGTAGGAAGTTCAAAGTTAAAATTTATTTTCAAGTATGGTTCAAGTTCAAGTTTAGTTTTCCTTTAGTCGCCTCTTACGAGAGGCGGGAAATACCATGGGCTTATTCTACAACCCCCATCTAATATCTAACACACCAGTTTCTGGTTGTTGATTCAGTTGATAGGTATAGGAAATAGATTGAAGAAGCAATCAGAATTTGTTTTTATAATCTTTTCATTCACAATTTTTAATTGTGAACAGTATATGTACATTGACTTAAAACTAACAAAAAATGAACTGTGATCATAGTCAAATGTTATCATTGGTTAAAGTTTAGTGGAAGCTGTCTAGTCTTGCATCTTTGTGGAATATTGTTCCTCCACAAACATTCAGAAATTTTCATTCAACAGTAGTCAACACAAAATGTTTCTTCTAACCTGAAAGACCTTTTCAATATCTTTTGCATTCTGCTAAACAATCTGTTCAGAAGGGGAAATGAGGTGCCGGAACAAGAGGTTGATATTCTGTGTCCAACTCGGAGTGCCCATTATGTGGAAAAGTACCATGTTTGGTTGCTCAGTGTTGAAATCATTGTGCAGTGTACAAAATGGAGGTATAGGTGTTGTTCTGCATATGTTGCAGAAATATGTGTGCATGTCTATACAGTAGCCCTGACAAGTCATGTTAATTTGCATGATTTTCACTAAAAGTAACCATTGGTTTCAGATGTAAAATTGAAAAGGTAATAGCAATAAACTGAGTCAAGAACATATTCAAAGCTCAGACCAGTTTAGTACCTGTATAGCTATTTGAATTGTAGTGTTTTTCTCAGCCATGGTCACTCATCCATTAATAAGATCATGTCTTTCTGCTCTCTACTCGTTAGAGCAATTTTGATGTTACTTGGACACAATGATGAATGGAAGGTTGTGGGACAATGTTAAACCAATCAAGTAATATGCAGGCCTTGAATTTTGAGGTGTGCAAGTGCAATTGCTCACCCATCAATCCCCTCAAATCACTTAGAGGAGTATGATTTGTGGCAATCCTACTGTAAGGGAAGATTGTGCACTCATATTTATGTATTTCAGTGTTATGAAGCAGAACTTACAGTACCACAC
Organism: Holothuria scabra; assembly: GCA_037179385.1. Lineage (NCBI taxonomy): Eukaryota > Metazoa > Echinodermata > Holothuroidea > Aspidochirotida > Holothuriidae > Holothuria > Holothuria scabra. Next base: position 11,250,913 of record CM074198.1, read on the forward strand.
TCTTTCCTTCTTGAGGCGAGTGATTTGTAGCACACCTGGAAAATCTAAAAATTTAAGGCTTACATGTGGGAATTTTGGAATATAATGTGCCATGTTGTATGGAATCTGTGTCAGATTTGAACTTCTGCAACACTGGTGCTCTTGTTCTATTCTTGCAGGACTACTTTCAAACATTGAATATGTTTGCATACTGTATACTGAAATTTCTAAATGATGGGTCATGTACATTGTCTATCAGATGCAAGCTCTCATTGTGTTGGTAAAATATTTCTTGGAATAGGAGACCAGTTCCCTTCAATGCTGTTAAAATGACATTTGATAAATGTTGGATTTATGCACTGTTGATTCTTCCAGCAAACCAGGGAGTTACTAGATAGCAACTCCTTGATCAAACTAAACTAAGGTCAGCTGATCTTAACATCTAGGCCGCAAAGTGGACATATGGTGACATCAGACTTGGGGCGATTACATCTCAATGTAATCATGATTGCAATCGTGATTACATTTTTTTTCCACATAAACAATGTAGTAGGCAAAACAGTCCAGTGCCCACAACTGGGAAATGGACATTGCTCTAGATAAGCCTGGACAGAACCAAGTCCTCCCAAAGTAGAGATTATTGAACCCATGCACTTCTCACTCATTTTAACCTGGAACATCAAAAAAGAGGGACAATTAAATTTTGTCATTCCAACAGAAGAACCTAGCACTGAAAAAATTGTTTAGTAACTTTACTTCTTTGTGCAATTCAACTTCAATGTAATCAGAAATGAAACCGTGATTGCGATTACTTTGCCATTGTAATTGATTACGATTGCAATTATTTCGCAATTTTCACAAAAGTAATCGATTGCTATTACAACTACTTCAAAATGTGTAATCGATTGCAACTGATTACGATTACTGATTATGATTACCCCAAGCCTGAGTGACATTCCCTCATCCAAACTTTGACCTGAATTGTAAAACTTTCAGAGCCAAGTTTCTTCATACCTGTAGTACTGTACTTCTAAATAGGAGTATGGGTTTGTTGATATTCATTTTGTGGTCAATAGTTTAGCCTATACATAATGAAGGTCTGGAGCAGGCATGATTTCAAGTCTAACAGCCCTTTTATGATTGAGATATGTGTTTATGGGTTATTTTATGACTACATCCATCACTAATTACTCATTTTATGCCAACCTCATGTATTGAAGTATGTGTGATGACTGAACAAATGCTGACATGTGTGACAATCTTGTGACAAATACATGGAGCTGAGCTAACCTCAAGGTTGACCTTTGCTGATGTATAGGTAACAGAAGCTATCAGTAATCAAGACAGTAATTGACAAGTTTACCAGGAATCAGTCTTATGGCAGCCAATTTGTGATATAGTGTGAGAACATAAATTCCTAGAGCACCTAAACATGACTTGACTTTATGGTGACATCTTGCCTAGGGAGACGTGAGAATTGACCACATTCAGAAGTGTATTAAAAAAGGGAATACTTGATGTAGTATTACAGTGGACCCTCTATTGGTTGTTTACATCTTGTGGGTTATATCAAGGTGGTCTTTGTAGAACCTTCTTGATTGCATTGTACTTTAAAAAGCTGTAAACAATTGCAAGCACTTTCTGGAATACCTTAAAAAGTTTGTCCATGGTATGTGGTTTGTTTCTAAGAATTCATTAACGTCATTTGTCACACAGAAGAGGTGAGCCTTACTGTAGCTTTTGCTGACAACTTTGGAATATTTTGGTTGATGTGTTTCGGCAAAATGACCCCTACCTTCAGATACTCTCATTAGTTCCTTTTTTCAAAAAAGCTTAGTACATCAAGTAACCACATTTGTGATCTTTCTTCGTGATTTTGAAATTTAATCCCCTTTGTCAGACCACGTTATCCCAGCAGGTCATTTTTTTGGTCATGAACATGACGACTGTTGCCTTTTAAAGGTCATTTAAAGTATTAGGGAACGGAAACTGCCTCCTCAATGAGTTGGTAAGGTAATACATACATGGGTTTATGGTAGACCTGACTCTTTAACAGAATATAGGCTAAGTGGCTTGGGCTTACCACTCCAGAAACAGTTACGCGAGTACAGTACCCTTGTCATAGAACCTCAGTGGCTTGATGGTTTTTAAGACCTCTGAATGCTAAATATGTCAGTCTCAATTACATGCCAGCTATACATTTCCTTCTTGAAGACATTCGGTTGTACAGAAAATATAGTTTCTAAGAATCTGTGAACTCAGTTAAAGTGCATCAGACTGTAGCGATTATGTTACTTTGTGAAATAAAGAGCATATGCTATGGTTACAGATTGGAGATTAATTGTATTTGCTACTTTTGATCTTGTACAGTATATCTGTAACATGCATTGTTTGACTGGTATCACTTGTGATCTCCTTGACATTGCCCTTTCAATTTCCACTTCAAGTAGAGTCAATAAAAATTAGAGTTAAAAGATCATCTGGTGGTCACTACAATTGAAGTTTCAATTCCTCATACATTTTAAAAGTTTATATGCAAAGTTTGAAAGATTAAGATTGTACTTTTGACCAAGATTTTGTTTCAGAAAATCATTGCTCTGAAAAAGTTTAGTCCAAAGCTTTAGAAAATGTTTTAGAAGACTACAATGTTAAATGTTCAAATTTGGCTCTCTTTTTTTTATAGTTTTATTGATCAACTGCTGTTTATTCCTTATTATGTGCCCCTGTAATAAATCCCTCTCCCCCCTGCTAAAGTTTCTAAAAAAGGCAATACAGTTGTGCAGTAGTCATTTGCAGAGGGAAGCAGCTTGGGGTGTTTGGTTTTTCATTATAAACAAAGAGCCTACAGTTGTAGGGAAACAGCAACTTTGCAAGGAAGCTCTAGGTTTAGAGGTACTGTAAGTTAACCATCACCTCTACATTTAGGTAATTTGTAGCTATATTTAAAGACACTTGTGTAGGATGTAGCAGTAGCTTATTCTTAGAATATATCCTCAAATAACCCCCCCCTTTGCAGCTTTATTAGAGAAATAAGAAAGTAACACTTTATTTCTCCAGTATGGAAATTGTGTTACTCCCTTAGAAGATACAAAACTAAAACTGTTAAGTAAAAGCCAAGTTACAACAAGAAAACCAGAAAAATGGAGTGTAAATACTACAAGAAATGAAAGAGAAACCAAGGTAAAACGCAGATCGAAACCCACCTAAAAGAAGTTAAAAAAATAAAAATGTAGGGATAGATATTTCAATTTGAAAACCTTAGTTGTTGCATGAGGGATGAATGAACCTTTAAATAGGTAGTAGCAATCACTGGGAGCCGTAGTCTTCCAGTACCTCTGCTAAAATGCCTGATCCAGAAGAATATCGTTAACTGGGTGGCTTTTATCATCTAAAACATGGTCAAGATAATAACAGTGATCAACCAAAGCTGTTGAAGGTAAGCTGTGACTTCAAGGTAATATACATACGTTTTATTGAAGCAGTCACAATTTTATAGTTTGCCTGTTCATGACAATTGAACCACAATAGTTGACTCTTATTCAGATTTGTAACTCCTAGAAGGTGCTCACATTTGGCAAAAACTTCTTGGCGATGCCAGCCTCTAGGGTAAAGACACATACTTCCTTTACAGGGGACTTGGCTTCCTTGAGGTAGCTGGTGGAATTCAATGTCTTACTTCAGTAGCCTCTAAGGGGCTTACTGCTAATGCATGCTTACCTCAGACTGCCTGACAGTATAATTGAGTGAAAATGCTTAGAAAACCATTGACTAGGGTATAGCATAATATCTATCTCAAATAAGTGATAAAGATAGAATAAAAGGGATAGAGATAATAGTTAAATGCATTTTTTGCTCCCAAATAAATTGCAATTTTATGCATGTGTTATGGATTGATCTCCCCCCCTCCACCCTTGAAACCACCACTGCATGGTACTTTCAGCAATGATGACTGCATTACTCATTGGTTTCTCATTGCTCTAACTTGTACATTTATAGAGGTATACCTTGAATAGCCAATTTATTTGACTCTGCTCATGCTTAGCAACAAGTCAGGCAGCAAGTAATAAAAATTGAACAATTTGAAGCAAAACTCAAAAAGTGATAGTATCTGTTCTGTTACACACTAATCTGTTTTATGGTTTAAGTGGTAGTTTTATTGGCTTACGAGGACGAAAGTATGTTAATGTATCGTACATTGTTTATAATGTTCATGATTTCATCATTGAGTCATAATTCCATCCAAAGTGCTTCATTCAATGTCACTTCTGTGTTCTAGATGTTACTTGCCAGTCCCTTCTATTACAGGTGAAGCTGCATTTGATTCACCCCTGAATTCTTAAACAGTGATAGAAGGTTGTCTGTACTTTACAGTAGTGTATAATGTATGCAGGGAATAATTTATCCAGTATCGCATTACAATTTGCTACACAAACAGGCCAAGTTGCTACACAAATGAAAAATTGTGTAGCAATTTTTTGTGTGCATAATCCTTGCATTTTCACAGACAATTTGTGAAAGATCTCAAAAATCTTCAAAAATGCTATTCAAAATTTGAATGCTTAATTATTCCCTGGCATGTGCTCTCATACTGTTTAGTACAGTATAATAGCAGCAGGTTATACTGTCTTTGGACATACAGTACTGTTGTTTTGGTTAGCTATCAACACTGTGAGGTCCATGTCAAAGAGTTTGTCATTTCAAATGTACTACCCCAAGTTATAGTGTACAGTAGTTTCAGGAGATGTTCAAGCAGGACTTTCTTGTAACTGGTCAGGTGTGTGTTGTATGCAAGCTGCTGATCAATAATTGGACGTTGACAATAATTGTAAATATCACATATCTGTCAAGCTTGCAACTATTAATCAGTGTATCCATCTTAAATGTTCACTTATCTCCTCCAATGTCTGAGAACATGCATCTAAGCATTTGTGTTAAGAACTGCTCTGTACTTGACACATTCTGTTTTCATCCAAACAGCAGAAAAGAACCAATCAAAGTTTTACATTAAATGTATAAGTAGGTACACAAAAAGTAAACTGTATTTATTGGACTTGTCTGACAGACAATTTTAGTTATGCATACAATCAAGCAGATGGTGTTAAAGGCAGTCAACTCTCATCCTAACTACAATTTTTTTAGTAGTCTGCAAAAATTCTCAATTGACACAGCTCTTTGATGGACTGCAAGTTCAAAAAATGCAGAGGACTGAAGCTCATATTACATAGCATGTATTGTACTGACTACTGAGAGTGTTTTGATTGATTACACTTTGGAAGCGCTTGTTTGGTCAAATGGTAAGAGCATCCGTCTCTCACGCAGGAGACCCGTGTTTGATTCCCAGGTTGAGTCATACCAAAGACTCTAAAAATGGAATCTGCTGCCATTGTGCATGTTCCGCATAAGCAATGGAGTAGGGAAAACAAGCCAGTGAGCCACAACTGCGAGAAAGGCCATGGTCAGCTCAACTTGAACCAATACACTGTAGTTTGGAAACTGGGCTTTAAAACTCTATCTAACTAACTTGATTGCACTTTGGGGTCTTGTATACTCACCCAGACCCTGAAGCAATAAACTCATATTGTGTCTTGGTGTGGATGAGATTTAGGGAGTTGTTAGAGGGCCTTTCAAAAGTCAGTACATTAGGAGAATTGAAACTGTTTGGGGTGAGAAGATTGGGCCTTTAAAGCTGAGGCAACATAGCCTACAGTTTTGACATGGTTCCTTCAGTGTACCTAACCCTACCAGTGTGTGATGATCATACACAAGCAAATACTGTACAGTGTATTGAACCAGGGAGCTGTTACTAGGATGGAGACAGAACTGGAACTTTTAATTTATGCTAATACTTTAAGGCTCTGTAAATGGAATGAAGATAATTAGTTGTATAATTGCCTCTAAGGTTTGAATAGAAATGCCAAGAGTGATACAAGAGACAGATTACTGTGGGCACAGATGTCATCTTAAATCCTTGCATCTCCATCCAAATAACAGCTTTCTGATCCCTCTACAAATTCAAGAAAATGTATGGATTTTGCAGAACATGAAATGACCTTTAAATTGCTACCTGAAGAAACCAGTGAGGATCTTTTTATAGCTTCTTGTAATCAATTGAATATTTCATACATGGTTTTCTGAATTAATATTTTCCACTTTTTTGCATTGATGATGGACAGGAAACAATTATGGTAAGATTCAGCCTTAGAGGTCTTTCAGTTTCTGTGAATTCAGCATCATTTAACCTCTACAAACCTTTTAAGTGTTATGTACTGTAATCATAAGATGAAGTGTATTTTGAGTCTATACATTTACCGGCTTGTCTTGGTAAAAAGTTGAATATGGTTGGCAAGTATTATGTGAGGTCCTGTAGAGTAGGATTGCTGTATGAAGTAATTTTGTATGTCTACATTCCAAGGAAGGTAGTGCTTTCACATTTTAAAACTGGAATATAAAGTGAGAGATAGCCACTTACTGTGAAATGCCTGTTCGTCAATGTATAATCCTTAACCTTTATTTTGTGTTGCAAGAATCAGTGAAATGTAACAACTTGACATCTTAGGGAATTTTTGAATACTCTCATTATAATTCCATTTCATAAGGACATCATCAGCAATTAACATTATGAATTAAGATAGGTAGGTGGTAGCATTATCTGATAGTATACATATGTTGGCATGCAGTCCTCAGTTTGACAAGTTTCTTAGTTTTTATGTGTTCTCATGGGAAATTCTGTCTTGTAATTGGACAGGTTGCATCTTTGTGCAATTGAATTAGATTAAAGACAGCAGTTATTTTGTAATACTGCTTTGCCCTACTTCATTTACATGTAAAATTCAATGTGATGTATCCATAAAATGCATCAGGAATGGGTGATTAAATCATTTCCACAATGATTTACTGGTTGTTGTTTCTTGCAAGGAGTACTACACATCATGCCCAACTCAACCCAGACATACTGCAATCCTTGTTTTCATCTTGCTTGACAATTGTACAGTGACATAGCCCTTGGTCCCACACTTTAATATTGTACTGATGACTGTATAGACAAATCTGTGATGGTTTCAGTCGGCCATAACTGGGGTCTATCACCTTTTAATCTTTCAGTAGTCCTTCGTTACCCATGTACTATATGGATGTATACTATATTGTACATTGATTCCTTCAATTCCACCGAATACGAGGGTTTGAACTTCACATAGACGATAAATAAAGATTATTTACGGCTGATGGACCCTACTAATGGCTGCCTACAGTCACTAATACACAAGCTTTGATTGGATTTGTCCATATGGAATAGTACTACAGCTCTATTAATCACAGTGACACACATAACTTGCAGTATTTACAGAAATAAGTTTTAAAATTATTTTACAATAACAATAAAGGGTGAATGAGCAATGCTAGGGATATGTTTCTTAATACAATTCATATTAGTGAACCCACAAAACAAAGCCCTTTTTGACTGGCTGCATCATTGGTTCAGTGATGAACCCGTAAGTTAGACTACCTTTTGACTGTCAAAAACTTGTCAGGGAGTTGCATCATTTCATTGATATTTGCATTGTTTTCTTACGATACATTAATGTTGTGGCATTCTGCAAGTTACTTGTTACTTCATCTTTCTCATGTTTAACAGATTCCTTGAAGAAAGGCATGGAGACCACTACAAAGTTTACAACTTGTAAGTTGACATTTGTTGGAACTTTAACATCTCATATTTAGATAAATTCTCTTCAGCCTTTATCAAATGTGACTGATCTGATGTGCCTAATCACTTTGATCTCATTGGCTCAAATGGCCAAGTCATCCTTTTTTAAATTCATTTTAAAGAGATTGAAGTAGTCAGTGGTACTGTACACAGAATAGTGAAAAATTTTTGTATATTTTTCTGTTTCTGTGAGACGGCTTGTACGTAACAGGCACTGTACACATTTGGAAACGTATTGGAGTATAGGCTTGTGAAAATGTACAACAGAAGTTTTAGTAATAGTTTTGTGAATTATTACTCATCACACATCATGAAGTTTTGTTGTAATTTTCAATGGTGCAGTTATTATTTGTACTGCAACTAACATTTGAATTCAGATGAACTCCAAGTATAAATAGTGAACTTGAAAAGTTATTTGGTGTTCTGTCTCTTGTGGGAATTGTGTCAGGAAACAACAGTTTGATGGTCATATTTGCTTTGACTTCATAATTGATAGGAAGTGAAACTGGTCTGTGGTTTTTGTGTTTGCCAAATTATTCTTTGAGAGCTATCTCAAGAATTTAGTGAAGGCCAGAACCTCTGGTCATTTAGTAAACAAGATGGTTTACTGATAGAATTTGTACTTTGTGATCTAAATTCTGCATTTATTCTTGGAAAAATTTGTTTGTCAAATTTGATGTGAATTTTGTGACTGCATCAATATGATTGGTTTCTATTGTTCTAAGAAATGTCTCAAACATTCCGTCTGATGGAAGTTGAGGCTTCAGGGAGGCTATTAGAGATTAGAACTTTGCATGATGTCCATCTATTTGAAGTTAATCTGTCGCCTGCTTTTGGGCAGGGTCAAGGGGAAGTTAGCATTTGAGTGAAAATACAAAGTAGATAGAACATAGTCAAATGAGGTATGGCAGGATAGCTAATAAGTATTATGGTGTTAACAGAATAAATATATGCCAAGTCAATCGGAAGTTACGTGCATTTAAATAAACTGTGAATTTATGGTAATTTTCTTGTTAATTTCACAGAATTAAAGGGATGTTTTGGAAGTCACACTCTTCCCTCTATTAAAATAATTTCACGACAAACTCTTGTGAGATAAGTAGTCACAGTTAACACCAAGCACACCATGGCCACAATTCTCTCTCAATGCAATTAATTTGTTAATTAATAGAAATTACTAATTGCCTAAATTGTCCCTCTGTTACCAAAAAGTTGGATGTTTTTTAAATTTCTCAGTTCCTTAAGGGCAGAAAAATTTAAAAATTCCTAATAAACAGGTTTAATGGACCTACCTCTAAATTAATGTCAAATCATGTCCCTTGGCTCCTTTTGTGGTAGAGAAAACAATAGCCGAACATGTGACCCTCTGTTACTGGTAACGGAGGGACAAATGTGTTGTGCATATATATTGTGCACATGTTGTTGGGATTTAAAGTGTGTATGGTAACAGGTTTAAAGAGTGTATGTTAACAGTTTTCTTGGAATATAAGCACTTGTGTGAAAGCCATGTGCAACAGCCAAAGCAGAAGTGTTTACTCCTGCAGTGGATATCTACAGATGGTATTATCATGGAAGTACTACCTCCGAGGTAATCTTCCATGGTATTATGTCAGTACTGCACTTAGTGACTATCTGCAGCACTCATGTGGTAGCCAGAGCGTGATAAAACAAGCATCACGTTACCTTGAGTTGTTTCAAGTGTTACTGTTTTATTGATGGTTGTGAGACAGTTAGACAACTACAAGTACATGCCTGTCACCAATTTTCTACTACGAAAAATCTTCCAGAATTATCTTAACCGATCCCATATCGTGGTACCAAAATAACAGAACCTACTACATTTTTATGTTCTCAAACTCTCAAAATTGTTTAATTTACATAGGTCCTTAGTTAATTTTTTCTTCACATCCTGAGGAGATGATGAACCTGTTTGTGTATATTAGTTTCAGATTCAGGTAGACATTGGTACCAAGTAATGGAAAACATTAGAGCTTTTTTTCTTTGTCACTACTTACTTTACCTGTTTCACAAATAGACTGTCCCATTTACTGGAATGCCAACTGGCAGTGTCTTGAGTAGAGATGGGAGTTATCTTCAGTTTCAATTGTGAATATCCCCACCTATGAAAGACATTGGTAGGATAGTGCCACCTACTGTACCCAAGACTTTGCCAGGAAGTCTTCTGCACTAAATGGGACAGTCCATTTTTGAAATGTGTGGTTAGTAGGGCTTGTAGATTCAAAAATACTTTTAAAGGCATAATTCTCTCACCCCTAACAGTTCCAATTCTCCTAACCTTCCTACCGGCTGCGTGGTAAAATGATCAGACTTGCAGTGGGGAGGTTGGTAGTTCGAGTTCTGGTTGGTTCATACTGAAGACTTTAAAAAGGGAACCTACTGCCATTGTGCATGGTGCTCAGCTTAAGCAGTGGAGTATGGAAAACAATCCAGTGAGCCACAAACTGGGAAAAAGACCATAAAGAGACCAGACTTAAACCAATAGCTTAGAAACTGAGTTGTAAAACTCTATTTGACTACTAAATCATGATACCTATAAACACAAATTTTTACCTAATAAAACACTTTTTTTGTTGTAGTTTATGTAGACTTTACATGTTAAAGTGACAATCGGAGTTCCCCAACATTATTCTCAGTGGCAAAGAACAGGCAGTGCCTAATGTTTTCTATACACCAATTTAACCAACGAAACAATTAAAAACAGTTACAGTTACTCAGATGACTATAAAATATGCAATGGGTTTCTTTATCAGGCAGTCATTGGCACTTAATGAGTATTAATTAATCAGCTGCTTTCATGCTCACATTATGTCAACGACTGTCTACTCTGTCAAGATGCGGCCAGTGTATACTCATATGTATAAAGTACTCGATTTTCATTGGATACTAATTAGTGACAAATGTTAGGCTATAATATGCTTGATGCAATTTTAGCAGTATGGGTGATGTTTCTTATCAGTAGTTTAATTATGAGCCTAATGTTACATTAACGTGAGTAAAGTCCTAGGCTGTTTGTGTACATAGGCCATCCGTTGGATATTCAAACAAGTTTCTGTACTGCTTATGTGTCTTAATTTCACCCTCAGTTGAGCATGTATGAACGACCTGTTTATTAATGAATTATTAAAAAAAAAAAAAATTGTCACTGGTCCATACTCCTGACTGATTGGCTCATTATCAGGAAAGAACTCCAATTTCATGTGGTAAACCCAATTCAACATCTGCATTTCAGGCAAAGATAAATCCAAAAGAAGCTAAGACTGGCCTTTTTAGTGTGTAAAAACCTCTTGAACATTTTGGAGTTCACATATCTGGCTCTCGTGCTATCACAAAAGTTGAAGTTTTAAGTATTTCTTTATACTGTACAACAAGGATATAAGAGTTCAGAAAATTCCAAGTCTTGGGCAAAATTTTCAGGAAATCCATTTTGCTACACAAAACATTTCCCCATTATCACCCTGGTTGCAATAGTACACCATGGGGAGGATTTGCATGCAGGGTTATTTGGAATCTTTTTACACAAATTTAGTTCTACTGCCTGAACATAATTGGAAAAGGAAAACCATAACACTTTTTTTCACTGAGGTTTCTTCCTGATGTGAAGTTTTCTTAAAGATGAACCCCTAGACCCCTCCCTGGAGCTGACAGTTGTGATTGAAAGGACCTCATCTTCACTTTCATCAATACAAACTTGCTTTAGTGTGGCCCTTTCTCACTTTCTTGACCTAATAATATTGGCCACGTTCTTCACTAACTTCTCCTTTGTTCTCTCTGATTGACAGGTGTTCAGAGAGGAATTATGATACATCCATCTTCCATGACAGGGTTGCTCATTTCCCATTTGATGACCATAATCCACCCAGGATGGAGTTAATTCAACCTTTCTGTGAAGATCTAGATGCTTGGCTTAGTCAGGATGAAAAAAATATTGCAGCTGTGCATTGTAAGGCGGGAAAGGTACAGTAGAAGTTGGTTTAGAATTTTCATTCCAAACTTTAGATTGTTTGAACCTCATGATTCCTAAACACTTACCATGTTTATTTCAACACAATTTACTGCCTTCATCACTAGCTATTAAACAACAAACTAATAGCAATGGTAAATGACAACCTTAAAGGCACTGAGTTGGTATTACCATACTTGAAGGGGATCCTCCACCATCTCTAGCTACTAAACAACAAATTAGAGAAAGACAAATGACCAAAAATTTCCATAGCTTTACCACCCCTTTTAACAAAGATTTTACAAAGATGATATGATGCTAGGTACAAATTTTTTTGAGGTATTAAATCTGTTTTGTCATCATTACACTTGCACAGCATGTTTTTGCATTAGTTTTTTACAGAACAAAATCACTTGAGGGCATAGAAAACATAAAGTACGGGTTGAAAAAATATTCCATGTGCCCTGGACAGTGCATAGGTGAGGATAGGGGGTGCAGTTGTGCTTGTTTTAGAGGAACAGATTAAGCTGTCAGTTTGCTATCCTATATAGGAGGATATTGGTAGTAGCAGTGAAAAAAGGTTACAGAATGGATTCTCATGGCACTTCTTAGAAATTAGAGCTGTTTCCGTGACTCCTCACAAAGTGAGCTGAAAGAACTATCTTAAATAAAATGGGTCTGAAGTATAAGTGAAACTGGCATGGCAAAGTTGTTACATTTGAAAACTATTAGTGCTTTAACATTATGTCATAGACCTGTCACACATAGGAGATTTCACCAAATAAAAAAAAACATAAAACATAAAACATCATTCAAAGGGAGGGGAATCCCCTTAAATTTGTACATTGAAAAGAACATGCTATCGAAACAAATTTCCATGTGTGAGCTAGAGAAGCGTAATTGCAAGAGTTATGTTTCTTGCTTATTTATAGTTAATCACTACACATTATGTATTGCAACCTTTGGTTACCAGCTGAAATTTTTGGTATTGACTGTTCTGTTTTTGTTCCAGTGACTGCTTTACCCTGGAGCAATAGTTTTACAACTGGCAGTGTTTAAATGATCTACTGATGTATGCTAATTTATACTGCCCATGTCACTTGTGATTTATGTCAACTATTAATTGTTTAAAGAACCATCATGATGATGAGAGATCAGTATTGGTCAGTTCAACAGTAATCAAGTAACCAGATAAAAGTCTTTGTCAAATGTCATAATTGAACTACTTTCTTATCTACATATCCAGTAGTGTCCTCTGCTTAGCCACTGCTACTGTAGCGATTGTTGAATTACTACCCACTGATTCTCAACAACTCTTCTTTTATTTTCTGATGTATGTTGTAGACTTAACTGATTGGTCAACTTCATCTGTTCTTTTGCGTCTGAGTATGTTTGGAAAGATACTTTGTGTTTGCGGAAGAATGGCATGGAGATAAAATGTAGGTGAGAAGCATGTTGGTCTTTAAATAAAGAACAATTTAAACAATGTTTCAATATTTCTCTTCTTTCATAGGGCAGAACGGGTGTAATGATTTGCGCATACATGCTGCATCGAGGGCTCTTTCAAAATACGCAAGATGCTCTGCAATACTATGCATCAGCTAGAACAACCAATGGAAAGGTACTGTGACAGGATTTAGTTATCTCCTCCTTATGAACTCACTTTAATTTCGTTAGAAACTGGTCGGTAAAAACTCCATCAAACCTAACCTTATGAACCCACCCCTTCTTTTCTTACACAAGCCCCAAAATATGTGTTTAGTTTGTAATCTCTGCAAGTCTAGGACATAATCTATGCCACATTTTTATATGATGGATGTAAAAGGGTGAAATGTACCAGCATGGCATTGAATAACAATAGTCATAACCATTTTAGCTCAACCCACAAAGTGTGGGTAGAGCTTATGTTATACTGTAGAGGGACAAAATGTATGTCTCACTGAAAATGTCTGTCCACTTTTAAAAAAGTTTCAGCCTTTGTAATTGCCAGTGGATTTTTCTGAAATTTGCTGTACATGTGTCATATTAGGGGGGAAACACATTTTCTTCCTAGCAACATGATAAACCAAAGAAAAGTGGAAGTTTTTGGCCATTTTGATCATTTTTTGCCTCAAGGCAAAATTACGTGAAACACAATCCCACTGGAGGCATTGTTAGCAGGCCCATTCTTGTAACTGTCTGTGCTCCTTGTGTACAAACCATGAGTTCCCAGTCAGCTAACTACTTATCCTTCAGCTCATTACCAAGTTTGTTTCCTTGGTCAAGCTGGAGTGGTGGTGGTGGATATATGATCTTTGCTCACACATGTTACAATTTGGAATAATGTCAGTCTGAATGTATACAAATCAGCATTTCTTATCAAATGGATGGTGTGTTGAAGTTTCTTCCAGTAATTCATTTTTGGTTTACAAATTTCACAGAGGAGTGAGCTGGGGAGGCAAGGAGTCAGAGAAAAACAGATGAAAATGATGGGGAGGGAGAGTGAAGAAATACATTTGGTATCTTCACTGTCCCTTTTGCTTATGACACTGTCCTACACAAACTGACCATAAGTACAATGACTTAAATTTCTGATTCCTGCCCTCCTAGGCAGCATTATCTGATGGCCTAGCTGTAGAGATTTATCCCTGACATAGTCCAACTGCAAGGTGAACAGTGTTTACATGCTGGTCAGCCCAACTGGAGTTGTCTGGGTATGTGTAAAGTGTACACCATGATTTTGTTCAAGATGAATTAAAAACTGAATTGGTACCATCAGAAGGATTGAGCGACGGTAGCTCTGCTTCTCTAGTTTAATTATTCACAAGTAAACTCTAGCAATAGCCTTGCCTCCTCAAAATGAGATATAAGTGATGTGAAAGTTACATCCTGAATTTTTAAGATTGGGCCGACTAGTTACTGTTAAACATAAAAAAACTGACTATTTTCATGTATTTTGTACCTTTACAGCCCTGGGCAACTTTATTTTGATCCATTCATGAATCAGTAATGTTTTAAAAATACAAAAATTGGTATTTAAAAAGTAACACAAAATTTTTATGACTTGGCCAAAACAAAGCAGCACACCATTCAAGAAATTTTTGCAGATCTAGTCAATGTAAGGAGTGTAGAATGAAAGAGACCAATCACTTGAGATCTAGAGGAGGTAGTTTTATAAGGAGTGTCACCAGTTTGTAAGGTATAGTTTTTTGTGATCATCGTAAATCTGCATTTGTCCTTTATGACCCTCATTTTTGATTCCTTGCCGTAGGCAGGCAAGGAATCTATGCGATGGTGATGTCGTGTGTGTGTGTGTATGTGTGTGTGTGTGTTTGTGACACTTGCTTGTAAACACGATATCTTAAAATAGGAATGTCCGACACTTTTCATATTTGGTATATAGATTTTTCATGTTGAGAGGAAGAACCCTATTGTTTTTGGTAGAGGTCAAAGGTCATTTGAGGTCACCAGCGATAAAATTGCGACAATTTCAAAAATAGCTTGTAAACACGATATCTTCAGATAGAAGTGACTGACACTTTTCATACTTGGTATATAGATTTGTCATGTTGAGAAGAAGAACCCTATTTTTTTTGGTAGAGGTCAAAGGTCATTTGAGGTCACCAGGGGTAAAATTGCGAAAATGCCGAAAATGGCTTGTAAACACGATATCTTCAGATAGGATTGCCCGACAATTTTCATATTTGGTATATAGATTTGTCATGTTGAGAGGAAGGACCCTATCGTTTTTGGTAGAGGTCAAAGGTCATTTGAGGTCACCAGCGGTAAAATTGCGAAAACACTGAAAATGGCTTGTAAACATGATATCTTCAGTTAGGAGAGACCAACACTCTTCATATTTGGTTTATAGATTTTTCATGTTGAGAGAGAGAAGCCTATTGTTTTTGGTAGAGGTCAAAGGTCATTTGAGGTCAATAGCAGTAAAATTGCGAAAACTTCGAAAATGGCTTGTAAACACGATATCTTCAGGTAGGAGTGACCGACACTTTTCATACTTGGTATATAGATTCATCATGTTGAGAAGAAGAACCCTATTGTTTTTGGTAGAGGTCAAAGGTCATTTGAGGTCACCAGGGGTAAAATTGCGAAAACGCCGAAAATGGCTTGTAAACACGATATCTTCAGATAGGATTGCCCGACAATTTTCATACTTGGTATATAGATTTGTCATGTTGAGAGGAAGGACCCTATCGTTTTTGGTAGAGGTCAAAGGTCATTTGAGGTCACCAGCGGTAAAATTGCCAAAACTTCGAAAATGGCTTGTAAACACAATATCTCCAGATAAGAGTAACAGATACTTTTCATATTTGGTATATAGATTTGTCATGTTGAGAGAAAGAAGCCTATTGTTTTTGGTAGAGGTCAAAGGTCATTTGAGGTCACCAGGGGTAAAATTGTGAAAATTCTGTGCCTAAAATGTAAAGAAAAATCTATCAAGCACTGTCAATTTGAAAGCAGGTAAGGTATTTGATGGCAAGGAATCACTAAGCCTTTTGGCTTTCTGGTGTTTTGTTGTATCATTTCCTCAAGTCTGTTAAAATTATTTTAAATTTAAACTTTTACTTAATACAGACCTAGTTGTTAAAATACTATCATTTACATGTTGACCTTGGCATATATCTACATGTATATATTGAATGTTTCATGTCAGGGCTTTGCAAATTGCATCACACCAGGGTTGAGGATAGTCATTTCAAATTTAATTTCCCAGCTTTACCTCGTAACCCACAGTAAGTCCCTGGCAGATAATTAGGGATTACATGTGTAAAAGAGAGGCACAGCATAAAGTATCGGAGCTTGCAGTCGGATCGCAACTGCTCGAAAAGAGCTTCCTTCTCTTACATTTTATGCATGACGTTTCATGACGTCATAGGGCTGCGAATACTAATAAGCTAAAAGTTATGATTTTACAAGCCAATTATCTCATTAATTACTGACTAATAAATTCTCAAATCCATAAAAACTACTGGAGAAGATATCAAAAATACTCCCTGAGTACAGTTTTGGTTACAAGAATAAGTAAAAGTGTGAATTTTTTGCCGATTTATGGAACGTCGAAAATGGGTTTTCAATGTTCCGTAAAATTGTCCAGATTCGTTTAAATGTTGCTTAAAACTACACAGTTTTTACTTATATTGAAGAAAAATTTTGTTTTCTTTCTATTGGTACCACTTTTGTACCAAAAACTCTCGTAAATGAGTCAGGTACTCGGTAAAAGCGTCGGCGAATCGACTAGGGCGTCCAGAGTACATACACATATAGCAGGCCTATTTACGCGAAATGACTACTGGTCATCTGTATACATGTAACGTTAAATTAAAGCCATTTACGTTAGCAATGTTTAGAAACATTCCCTTGCTCGAAATGTACTGTTTTATCAACAGATTTTGGTTTTGGTCTATGCCACTTCGTAAATATTTGAACCAATGCCAGGTACAAATTAAACAAGAAAGTGTGTACTTGAAGGGACATAACATAGCGTGGTGGGCTGTATACTGTGCACATGTCATAATGTAACTAGTGGGCAAAATACAAACTGCTTTATGCCTACCTCCCAAAATTGTATCTGCTTGCATAAAAAGGAAAAAGGGAAAAAACTAAGACAGCTGAGACTTGTTTAAACCTAAGTGTTAATTTATCACCTTACTTGAAAATTGTGGCACTCCAGTCAAATGTTAATTTAAAAAAAAAAACTTGAGCTGTGTGAATGGGAATACCATACCAGCCAGGCATACCCACCAGCCTACTTTGCTAATTATTATTTACATTTACTTGTAAATTCCAACCAATTTACACAGGGAAGCAATGCTTTACAAGGAGCATGATAAATTGCAGGCCCTACTAGACCGACTCGGACACCTCAATGTCAGAAGAAAGGGAATTATATTGTGTAGCAGTTTGAAGGTGGTTCTACCCCACTTACCCAAGTTTATCATGCATGCTCCTGTATGGTCTTAAGAAAGTACAGCGCTTTGGACTGCATGCTATGGAAACCTATATAATTAACTGGTATCACTGAAAGCAGACCACATATCATCATTACAAGTATGTTGATAGGTCCTCAGTAATCAATATAAAGAATAATGCAGAAATTAAACCATGTACATGTATATATAGCTTGTTAGCCTCCTGAACATCAGAAAATTGGCCAGTCCATTGACGATACAATTGAAAGTGTCTCGGCATGAATGTACAGAATTTTCATATCTTTAAGATCATGCACAAAAATAATTTTAGAAAGCAGCCAGGCTACCATAGTGTGCACATGGAAGTGCGTGTTTAAGTCAACAGACACAGCTTACTCCTGATAATCAGTAGTTGCCACTCTAGCACCACGTTGAGGTCAGCTTTTGGGACTTAAAGCCAGAGTAAATAAATTTAAAGGAACATTACGTTGTTCTTGGTACACACACCTGCATGGATACCAGTTTACATACAATACACTGTTACAGAGCAATGAGCATGCATGCATGGGCTAAACATTCCAGTGACATGTACTGTGCAGTATTTAAAATCATGAAACATATGGTATCATACATCAAATGGCTTTGTTTCACTTCTGTGCAATAAGTTTCTTCAAATATAACACATAAACTTTTGCTGTAAAATTGCCATATAGTATCCATGAAGGAGAAAAATAAGTTACAAAATTTAAAGGTATGTTTGAATGAAAACAAATCAGTGGAAGTACTGATGAGTGACAGAAGCACTGAAAGTTCCCACATAGCATACACAACAGACATCATAATTGATCTCCAGTTTTGTAAACAACATGTAATTTTAAAACTGGGTGAAATTTAGATTACATGAATATAGCCAATAGACTAGCACTGTACAAGTGTACTAAACATACAGTACAGTATTTCATAAACATTGAAAATTTAATGTCACAACTTTTGTGAACAGAATTAAGAGTCCTATGCAACTAACCTACAATATGTGTATATCAGTACACTCACAACATGAACTGTGCACAGTGTGCATGCACCAATAATAGTTGACTAATTAATTCTGCAAAGAGATCTTGCAGCCTCTGAGACCTGCTTGGCAGAAGTGAAAATGATGACTGAAGTACCATGTACAATGCCCATGCAAGAAAGCTGAGAAATATCTAAAAGTATCAATGTGAAATCCCTTTTCAAGTCCACGACTAATTTTATACTCTCAGCATTAGTGAGATGCTCTAATTATGGCTTGACTTGAATACCGGTACATAACAAAATGGACAAAATATACAATTAAACAGCATTTTTGGAGACAGGGTTAAGTTTCTGGATATCTTTTCCATGCAGCATACTCCAGTGAAAGAGAATCCCTACAGTTTAATAAGCTAGACTGAAGAGGAACCTAAGCTAAACTATATATTTCATCTAAGAATTAGTCTGCTTTATATAATCTTACAGTAGCCTAGCAGCTGAGAAATGGTACTGAAAACATGATTGATATAGGCCTATGGGCCTAAAACTAATTTACAGTAGGCCACTGTACATTACTATAATACTGATACTAGTATTGTCCACATTAAATCTCACGTCCTTCGTTGCTTGACTTGTATATAACTGCACTTATGCATCTTAAACTTCATGAAGAAAGCTACTCCAATATTCTCAATTGTAAATGTGATGATGACCTACGAAATAAATGGTTTTCGAACAATTTAGGCCTTAGTTAGTACTAACGTTACTACAAATTACAATGATCAAGTAACGTTACGTGTGTATGAGCGCTGTACAGTACAGTATGTGTATACATTTATTGTATACACTACACGCACATACATATTGTACAGTAAATATTGCTCCGGGTTTATTGTTGTTTACAAATAAATTCGTAAATTAAACTACGTGATTTTGGTATTGACTGAAAGCGAATGCTGTAATCTACAACCAGTGATAGAAAAACATCACTTTTAATCGCTAAATGAGTCAGGTACTCGCAAAGTTTGAGGTCCTTATTTGATACATAAGAATCGACTGCCTCTTTTCGGTAGCATATTTTTGTATGATATGTTTGGAAAAAACTAATAAATCTTTGATTTCTAAGAGGAGGAAAGATTAAAATACCCACTTACCGTGTCATTGTAGCCATTTATACGCCTACTTATACATTATTCAACATATAGGGGGAGACCACTTGTCAGTCACAGTTCCGCGAAATCTCATTTGCGCAGATCTAAAAAAGGCGGGAATGCTAGAGAAGTGGTCAATTGACTTCATTAACTACACAGCTGCGTGTATACTGCTTGTACACTCCCCAAACCAAGGAATTTCGAAAATACACATCTTCACTAGTATACTGAATGCACTGAACACTCTGCACTGTGAAATAGTGTCTGACCAATCATCTACTAAGTAATTGACATTAGTAAAATTCTGATAGTCAACTGATCATTACCACCGATCATTTGTGCACTGGAAAAGGTGCTCAAATATACTTGAAACTTGCTGTTAATTTCATTGTGAATTCTGTAGGTACTGAATCCTTCTAGTTCCTGCCAAAATGGTATACATTGATAATCACAAAGGTATAAATTTCACCTCTGCCACCAGGGCAGTCAGTGGTTATTTAAACAAGTTTTGGACAAGAAGTACCAATATATACAGGGCAAACAATCCTACTATATAAACCGTTCATATTTATCTCCATTTTTGAAGTGAAAATTGTAGGTAATCACTTTATTACCGACTATAGCATATTAAGTGGAACACTATTGTGAAATGTGGGTTTTGTACCCTTTCATTGAGCAAGCCTGAAGGGACGATCATTGAGTGGCAGAGTGATCTAAGCTGCTGTGTTCCAGTGTGTTTCAGGTGCACATGGGTTCAAATGTTCATGTTCATTGGTTTTTCTTTAGGTACTCCCACTTTTCCTCCCTCTTGGCATAGGCTTGCCAATAAAATCAGTTGCCCAGCCTAGGAAGTCAGTTGCGTGCCAGGCTGAAGCACCTTCAGGTAGACCAGTTAACTAGCCAACTTTTCCTTTTAAGTAAGCATGTTGAGAGTGATCTTCCACATAGATTTCTCAAACATGTACCCCAACATGGCCCCAGGGAGTATTATGATGTTACATGAAAAGCCTCTGTAGGTGCCTTGGTTTATTGATTTGGTTGTAAATTTGATTAAGTATTTGAATTTGATTGAGTATTTGATAGGGAGTCCTTTCAATTCTATAACCATTTAAGGTGCATCAAATATGACCATTCTATTCTTAGAAATAATTTTGTAAATTTGATCATTTTCTTTCAACAGGGGGTAACGATACCCTCTCAGAGAAGATATGTTGAATATTATGGACAGTTAATTAGGCAGAATCTGACGTATACACCAACTACATTATTAATGACAAAAATAGAATTTGAAACCATTCCTATGATGGGTGGAGCAACCTGTCAGCCTTCATTTACAGTTTACCAGGGAACAGTCAAGATCTATACCTCACAGACATATCTGGTATGAATGTAGTCAATGCATAACTTTTATAGGCCTCATTTTATGTATTAAAAATTTAAGTATGCACATAACACTTGCTCAGTTGTATAGCATTTTAGCACATTTTAACACTGTTATATGAGGGGCACTATTAGTATAACACAAACAGTTGACAATTTTGTACTATATATGCATTTTTGTGACACATTTTGCACAATGATGTTCCTTGTTGAAGTCCTGTGAAGGGACATTATAAATATATATATATTTTTTGACAGAGATGATGAAAAATTAGGAATCCATGTAAGGTGGAAGGCAAGCCTTACATCTGTTCAGACATCAAGTGCATGGGAATAATTAAATCTGTGTCATGAAGACAGACTTTGATTGACAGGTCCTCTTTTTTCTAAATATGTGTGTTATTTTCTTCCTAAGGAGAGTTTTTCCTTTCATAAAGCTGTCTCCAAAGGAAAAAAAATAAAGTCAGAAAGCTATCAGCTCTGCAGACAGTTATAGGATGAAAACTTAATCAAATCTATGGGTGGAAAATGTTGTTCAAGCAGAAACTGAAACTTTTACTTCAAATATTTGCGAAATTAAAATTGTTCCTAAAATTTAAAAAGTGAGAAGTAGATATTCATGTACAAACAGTAAATGAACCTGTATTGAAATTTGAAAGAGAGTATAACCTAAGAAGGATAAATTTTCTTGACATCTGGCCAACTTTGAAGCAGTTTGTGAAAGTTACATAGGAACATATGGCTAGACTTCTCTTTAAACATGCAGTTTTAAATAGGAATGTAAAAGTGAAATGTTAGCAAATTGCACAGCTTGAAAGGAGGAACAAGTGTTAAATCCTTATCAATGATAACCTGCTGATCAAGTAACATTTATATCCTTCCAAGAACATCAAGTCTCTCTCAGAACATACAAGTTTTGAAAGGACGCTTTGTGAGACTTCTGAGAGAAAGTGTTGAGTTCCCCAAGTGTGCAGCATAATGGAAATTAAGTTTAACACTTTTCTCTGGTCAAATGTTGATATTGTGTAGGAGTATTTTGGTTCACTTTAAGGACATTTGACTAAAATGTGACAAATTTAAAAGATAGATGGCTGTTTTATATTTTTATTCGTAACAAATTTCTGGAAATTGAACTCATTGTTCTTCAGGTGTTTTCTAGTCATAAATGTATTTTTGTAAGATTAATATCACCAGTTCCTGCTAAACTTATTCCATGCTGGGTTCTCGTTGACATCATATTAGTATCATACTGAGCAAATATTATACTATACTATGTTCACATTATAAAATGTGTAAAGTTGAATCTATGCCAGATTTGTATCCACATAGCACTGCTTGTGCATCATGCTGTATAAAGTGTTGAGCAAAGTAGTACTTTCACCAGTAATACAGTGAAGCCATACTTTATCTCTTTCAGTGTTGTATTGATTAAGCAATTGTCTACATAATTCTGGCTGTTGGAGAAAAACTTATATGCGGTAGTCTTACTCTCAGTGACCGTTTTTTTTTTTTTATTTTTTTTTACCCAAAGGCTGATCAATTTACTGTCAATGAAGCGTTGTTGCCAAAGCAAGATGTTAACTTAAGAAAAAGAGAAAATAAAACAATTTGGTGTACCTGACTACATATATGTGTAGGCATTTATCTCTGTATTGTTTTGTTCTACAGGGGAAGAAAGTGGACCGTTTTCTTGTTTTGGAGCCACCTAGGCCTATTCCAGTGTGTGGGGACATAAAAATAGATTTCTTTTCAAAACAAAGAAAACTAATGAAAGTAAGTTACTGTTTCTTTGTCATGTCTGTAGGTATGTTTGAAGCAAAATATAAATTTGTAGTTCATGAAGTTTTCATGGAGGTTAATGGATGACTGGACAACTCTGACAAGTCCCATTCAGACAATTCCCCCCCCCCCCCCCACCCACCCCAAACAGTCTCATCCCTGATTATCTCCTACTCTGACTGTTTTTTAGGACCTCTCAGACAACTATTATATTAGAAAATTTAAAATTTTTGTGGCTGAAAATTGTATCAAAGAAAAACATCTGACATTGTTGGGAGTTGTCTGGAAATTGAGACCTTGTAATTACTGTGACCAGTCATGCTGAAATATGCAATACTTGTTTCATTAAGTAAGCAATCACAGGATATATTCTTGCACACGTACAACCTAGCTGAAAGTACAACCCCAAGTTATTGACAGTTCTGCATTAACTTGTGTGGTAAATTATGTTTTGCCAGTTTAAACCAAAAAATAAAACTGGTGTTAAATGGTGTACTTACAATTTACATATAATATTTGAATGAACACCAGAGGAAAGTTACATTTTTGCACATAGATATGCACTATATCCCATAAAACAGGACTAATTCACGTAAGCACGGTATTCCATATAACAAGACAAACTCAGACAGTCGCTGTATTCCATATAACAGGACTAAGTTGGATAGTCACTGTATCCCATATAACAGGACTAGCTTGGAAAATCAGTTCATCCCATATAACAAGACGACATGTTTGGTCTAACGGTAAAAGGATCCTCCTCTCATGTGGAAGGCTGGGTTTTATTCCCAGGCTGAGTCATACTAAAGACCCTAAAAATGGAACCTACTGCCGTTGTGCCTGATGCATAAGCAGTGGAATAGAGAAACTAAGCCAGTGAGCCACAACTGGAAAAAAGGCCGTGGCCGGCTTGACTTGAAGCAATAGGTTGGAAACTGGACTGTAAAACTTTATCTAACTGACTGAC
Organism: Holothuria scabra; assembly: GCA_037179385.1. Taxonomy (NCBI): domain Eukaryota; kingdom Metazoa; phylum Echinodermata; class Holothuroidea; order Aspidochirotida; family Holothuriidae; genus Holothuria; species Holothuria scabra. The sequence goes on from CM074198.1 coordinate 11,274,752, forward strand.
TGACTTACCTTACTTACTTACTTACCTTACTTACCTTACTTTATACCTTACTTTATACCTTACTTACCTTACTTTATACCTTACTTACCTTACTTACCTTACTTTGTACCTTACTTACCTTACTTACCTTACTTACCTTACCCATATAACAAACAACTAAGTGAAAACTCTATATTTCCATTATTGAAGATATGGTAAATCAGTCACTTACATTCAAGCAAAGATAATAGCTAGATGAAGCAATGTGTTTATTGTCATGTTATCATCTAAAACTGCAGTTACTGACAACGTTTAAACTGATTCAAAGTACTTCATGTCTTATCGTAATAAACAACTATCATAGTTTGCTATGCCAGTTCTTTGTGTGCCAGCTGATTATTTGCCTGGACAACCTGTAACACCACATGGTTGTTAGAATAAGTGTAGCAAGGAATTCCATGTAGGCTAAGATGTTACAATTCAGAGTACAAAGGTCAAGAGAAATCAAGTTCACTTCCAGATAATGGATTTCAGGCTGTCAATTTAAAAAGATTGCATGTAGAAACTCTTTGATTGTAGATACATATAGCTGCTTTTAGAAGATTAAGCATTATTTTGTCATCTCAGATTGCAATTTGTATAACCTAAGCAATCTCTGGAGAAAATTATTTTTACCTTTCACATCCTAGCAACTTAATAAGCTAAGAGTAAGGGAGTCAGAATAATTTTTTGATTTCTGAATATTTTGTAATTTAGACTTTATTGGGTAAACCTAATTACATAATCATTTAATACTCTCAAGTCATAAACGTATTAGTTTTGTTTGTGTTTTTTTTTTTTTTTGTAAGCTTACAGCAATTATTAACTTTTGTCACAGAATAATTTTTGGTTCCTTGTGTAACAAAGGAACCTATGCAGTCACCTTGGCGTATGTATGTGTGTGTGTGTGTGTGTATGTGTGTGTGTGTGTGTGTATGTGACGGATTGGAATGCGAGGTATGTGGTGCGATAACTCAATAACCGAGTGATCAATTTTTTTCAAACTTGGTATGTATGTAGATGTTGTGGAGTAGATGTGCCCTATCGTTTTTGGTGGAGGTCAAAGGTCACTGGTGATCACCAGAGGCCAAAAACTGAATTTCTGTTAGTAGCTGTAACTCAGTATCCGTTGTTCAAGCAGTGGCATCATTTCAGGATAAGTTAGATTGGTAGGAGGTGAAAATGTTGGTACATTAACCAAAATAATTGGAAGGGGTCAAAAGGTCAAAAAGTAATGTTTTATTGATATCTTGCCACTGAAACATTTTAGAGGGGTGGTGTAATGGAGATTTGTGTTCGTCTAAGTGAAATGCACGTGATGACCCCCTTGACCTCACTTGACCTCATTTGACCTTTTGACCTTTGTGACTTTTTTGTGACGTCAAGATTTGTCTTGATCAGACGAACCAAAAAGGCTATTACACTACCCTCCTACAATGTTCGTTACTTGAGTTACTGAGATTTAAATGACAGGCTAGTGTGTACATGTAGGTCATGTGTAGGCCTATTGCAATGCCAGGTATGCGGTGCAGTTACTCAATAACCAAGTAACATAGTGGAAATAATGGAAAGTTGTGTTCGTCTAAGTAAAGTGCATGTGAAGACTCTTTGGGTCTTTGTTCAATTGGTTTAAAAGTCCAGCTGAAGTTTAATGCCTTTAGACAAATGCAATGTATAAAAGAAAAGAAGAATTATAACCCCCTCTCAGTCTAAAAGCAGTTTAGTTAACAATCAGGACAGTAATGCAATTATTATTAAAAACAACCTTTTCCTCACATACAGTATTGAATAAAGTTATTCACAGTGCAAGCTAAGATTCCAATTTCAATAGTAAAATATGAAAGCAGTTTCTCTTCTTTACCTCTGCTTTTACCCTAGGGACTACAATGCTGTTTCTAACACCCTCTTTAGGTTAAAAGGTCAAGTTGAAAGTCATTTATTAGATTCTACAGAGCTATGTTTGTTTCTTGGTCTTCTAGCCAAATTGTGAAGAAGAAATTGGTGGTAATAAATCACTATCGGGCTGCCTTTAGTAGCAGAATTGTGGGCTTTTCCTTATTTTTGCTTTTCAGGCAAACACATTGGGTAGTCTAAAGGACAACCATGACATAATTTCTAGTCATCCATCATAAATTTTGGTGGTCAGGAATGACCAGATGACTGTTAAATTTCTTTGGTGCAGAAGAGACTGTGTTTATTTAAAATCAGTTTTGATCTACTTTGACTGTATTTGACCTTTGTGACTTCTTTTTAAGGTCTGGATTTGAATTGTTGAGATTGACCAAAAAGGCAATTAACTAACCTCCTATACTACCCCAAACTCAAATAAATGACATTTTAGTGAAAGGTGATGAATGTATTTGTCGCATGGAAGTGGGCAGTGTGCAGTGTGATAATTTGAAAAGTTTAGTGTTCCATTTCTCTCAAACGGCAAGTGCTTGTATGATTTTGAAATTTAATGTGCCCCTATGTTTTTGGGTGATGGCCAAAAGTCATTGGGGTTAAAGGTGCAAATTATGCCTTACCTTGGGACTACCTTTATACAATATCATCTTTAATGCAAGGAACCATAGTGCCCTTGGGCTCTTGTTTTATTTGGCGGATGAATTAGAAGTTAAACAACTGTGGACCATACAATAGCACATGATAAAGCATGATCATAGGTCAATACAAGTGATTGAATGGTGTAGCCTGGATGAATTAACATGGATAATGCATTATACTTTTAACATGCACAAGTCCATTATTATTTAGTCAATTTGGTTTACACATAACCATATTAAAATGGAACAACCTCAAGTAAAATGCAGAAGCCTAAAATGATTGCACCATGAGTTTATCATGGGATAAGTCACAGTCACCTGACCATTATCGATCAATAAAAGTTAGGGATTATTTCTAAGTATAAATGGACATACTTTGTTTCCTTTGTCAGGACAAGATGTTTCATTTGTGGTTCAACACATTCTTTGTGGCTAACTCAGATAATAGCAGGCTTTCAAATGGAGTTGAGGGAGTTCTGGATGGGGTAAAGGAACCTCCTCATCGGAATCCAGAAAAAGAAACTTTAATGGTTAAGCTTCACAAACATGAACTGGATAAGGCCAACAAGGACAAGACCAATAGACTCTATTCACCAAATTTCAAAGTAAGTTGGATCACCTTAATGCGACATTCAGTATGTTACTCACATCTTGTAAACTCAGTTGCAGGGAATAATTTAGCATTCAAATTTTGCATAGCAGTTTTGAAGATTTTTGAGGTCATTCACACATTGTTTGTGAAAATGCAAGGGTTATGCACACAAAAAATTGCTACACAAATTTTCATTTGAGTAGCAACTTGGCCTGTTTGTGTAGCAAATTGCGATGCGATACTGGATAAATTATTCCCTGCAGTTGTCTCAATTTGACTGTGAAGTCTTCCTTCTGTCCCTGGATCTGTATCAGTGATGTGGTGTACCTGAATACCCATGGTATGACATCACAGTAGAAGACATGGAATTAAACAATGAGGAATCTAAAACCTTAGACATGCAGGAAGTCTGTATGAACATGTGTGTGTGTGTGCTGGGCATGCATGTGCGCATGTGCCTATGTGTGTTTGTGACACTTTCTCGTTAACATGATATCTCAAGAAAGGAAACTGACAGTTGCCAAACTTGATACATAGATACCCCATATTGAGAGGAAGAACCCTATTGTTTTTGGTGGAGGTAAAGGTCATCTTAGGTCACCAGGGGTAACAATCTGAAAATATTGTTAACACAATATCTCAAGGGAGGAAGCTTGGATAAACTTCACATGTTTTATGTAGATGTGTTATAGTGAAAAGATGGTTGATATTGTTTTTGGTGGATGTCAAAGGTTATCTGAGGTCATGGGGTCAAACTCTGAAACTCTGATTGTTAATACAATATCTGAAGATAGGAAGCTTGGATTCCATACATATACATGTGTGTTCCAGTAGGGTTAAAAGCCTATGGCATTTAGTTTAGGTTGAAAGTCCCCTATGGTCACTGTGTGAAAAAGCAAAATTTCCCATGAATTCCCAAGACTGTTTCCTGATTTCATCAAACGTCAAACTGCACAATTTCCCAAGAATCCTGAACATTGAATATGAACATGGAACTATTTTCCTAATATATTTTGAAATAGCATTAGACTATGGACTGAAAATGTATGGACATTCATGGCATTATTTGGTATAGAACTACTACTGTATCATCAAAACCTCTGCATTTTTGCATTCTGGTTCTGTGTATTGTCTGGAATAATTGATGAACACTGCTGCAGATTTGGAAAATGAACATGCTGTTTCCTTGCCCTTTGTTATTGTGGAATTTGAATGCATGTGTAAGAGTGCAAGTGAAGATACTACAGAAACTTAACAATCATGTTGTGATGAGTATTACTGTTGCTTTGTTGGAGAATCAGTGTTTAACCAGTCAGAATGCAGGATCTCAATAGAGCGTAGAAATGGTAAAATTTGACATGTTATTTAGAATTTTGGTTATGGCAACACATACTTATTGTAAAATATATAAGGCTGATCAATGCCAAATATTTTTCTTTATTTGATTTACATCTTTTTCTTGACCCTTGTTAGGTGATTTGTTTATTTAGAAGGGCAGATGTTAGAAGGGACGAGCCTGATGTGATCTCAGAAAATCAGTTAATCAGTGAAAATGAAGAAGAAGAAGACATCTCTGACACCGATTCTGAATCGGAGTGGGCTGCAACAGAAACAACTCGTGTATGACCATGTAGTAGAATATCCTGTAGGACAGGAAAGAGAGGCTGTATTGTGAAAGCCATTCCACATTTACCAGATATGTTGATATCTGTGGTGAGGGGCAGCAACTGCCTTTGGTACAATTACCTCTATGATGATAAATATATCCCAAGTCCTTTCATCTGAGAATGGCATAAAACAACTTGAGGTCATGAGACAAAGGGATGAGTAGGTTTGACATGATCCCTAGCACAAAGCTAGATATATTCACTGCTAGTGTAGTCATTTTATTGTGTCTGTAAACTGCATTTCCACAGCTCTCACACATCTGAGAGTCTTTTAACTGTTCACACTTTCCCTACTACATTATGCATATTTACTGTGACTGTTCAGTACACATTCATGTAGGACATTTCTTTAGTCATTGTAAATTAAGTGTTAACATTTCATGAGCACTTTTCTGTACTCTAAACTTGAAGCTCCTCAATTTTTAAACAAACATTTTTGCACAGTTCATTTAACACCATGAGTATTAATAATGTATATTTTATCACTTATGCAACAACTTGAATTAATAGCCACATACATACATCTTTGTCCTTCATTTCTGTAAAATTTTTTGCCTAAATTCTTACGTTTTGATAATTCAATATTAAAGCCAGTTGAAATCTTTTTGTGGGCTTATTCCATTCTTTTTAATGGGCACCCATAATTCTCCTCCTCTCCCGCTCTGTTGGGTATATCAGAGTAGGAGCTAGTTGCAGCTGTTTTACACGTAAGAAGTGTCATGTGATGTGTACAAATAATATGTAAGTGTTACAAGGACAATGAACTAGAAGTTAGGCAAGAAATCATGTAGTAGGAGAGATGTCATTTAAATAGTTGCATTGGTATTGTTCATAATATGTACTTATGTATCAAATTGCATTTCATAATACAAACCTTTCAGAACTAGATTTGTTTCAAATACAACTGCTGCAAAGTAGGGTTGGGCAGTATACTGGTATTGGTGTGAATACCGGTACAGGAGGTGAAGGTAATAAAAATACCAAATATATTTGGTGTGTTACTGATACAGGTTCTTAATAATGGCTGGTGCTTTAGCCTTATATAGTGCTAAATCAAGGGCATCAAAGCGCGTAACAGTTAACAAAACTAGTAGAAATAGCTAGTAAAAAGATAAGTTTAAAGTAATCTTTGGAAAAGCAGCAAAGATGGAGAATCCCTTATATGAGCTGGGATATCGACCAGCAAGACATGGACCAGCAAGAGAGAAAGATTGTCCACCAAATTTCCTCCGAAATACCTGCTTCACTAAAGTATAGTTGCAATTTGCAGATCTCAGAGCATGACCAGGTTTGTAAAGTCATATCAGGTTTTCCAGATGAATCTGAGCGAGATGGTGAAGACACTTATACACATCAGCAAGAATGCGGAATTGCATTCTCTGCTTAAAAGGTAGCCAGTGCAGCTCTGCCAGAGTAGGAGTTATATGGTCGTTTGCTGGTGATCGAGAAACTACGTGCAGCTTTGTTCTGTATGATCTGCAAAGGCCTGGTCTGACTCTGAGGTATTTCAAATAAAAGAGTGCTATCTTTGAAATTACCAGGCTCAGTATGGCTATTTTACAGGCCTCGTTGGAGAGGAAAGGTCAAAAAAATACTGTTACTCAAAAAAATTATCCTGGAAAGGTCGAGATAGGAAACAGGAGTATTAATTGCGATGGCTCAAGACTGTAAAGAAATGTGGTAAACAAAGTCAAAGCAGAGGTTTCTGCACAGTAATAATGCAATCATATGCCCAGCTGCATCAAAGTACAGGATAACAGGGGTGACGTGCACAGTTTAGGTCCCTTCCCACCTGACTTTCCCACCTGAGATTTGAAAACTGGTACTGCCTCGATACCGCTTCTGTGAGCTTTACAGTACCCGTATCAATATTTTCATGGTACTGCCCAACCCTACTGCAGAGATATGTCTTAAGTTTAGAATTATCAGCTCAGTTGATCAGTCCTGATTACTTGTTTGTACTCTGTTTCATAATTCACTTGGTGGCAAGAGGAAAAGTTGAGGATTTTTTGAAGATGGAAGCTGTTGGTATCAAATTTTCTTTTTAAGATAATTGGAAATTTAATTTGAGACATTATAAACTGAAAACACCCTGCAGTTGAAACTGAAGGATGGAAACACCATTTAAAATGTAGCACAGTAAAAAAATCATTTCAAGCAATCATTCTCATAATAGAATCATATGTAAACATTATGTATCACTTTGTGATTAGCAGACCTCGGTTAATTCAAAAGTTTATTCATTTTGAAAAGCAAAGAATTAGTTTTATTTGCATTAATTTTGCAAGTTAATTTCAAGTCTTTCATTTTTCTGTTTGTCTCTTTTTTGTTAGCCTCTTTGTACTGAGCACTTGTGACTGTATATATACATACTGAGTCCTGGTGGCATATATACAAAGTCCTTATGACCACAGAATATGGCCTTCCATCTTGCATTTCACTCCCTCTTTGTTAGGTGCTGACCTATCTGGGGCTATAGTTATGCCCTTGCCCATAATTTCATCTGAGATGACTGGTGAAGGACCTGTCAGGTTGGGTGTTATTTTGTACAAGTGTTACTCAAGTAATCACTTGGAATGTCATTCCATTCAAGTAATGTTTACTTTTAATATTTGAAGTAAGATAGTTCCTTATGAAATTCCTGAGAAAAAAGCTTTAAATTCATGCAATCTTTCTAGCCAAAGGCATTGAATCTGATGTTGGAAGGTCTTAGAAATAAAAAGAAAATTATTTCATTTTGCAGGATATGCATCAATTCACTGATAAAATCATTGTTCAGGTATTTAACTGAAACAGAAAATCTATAATTGTTTTGCTTGGACCTTTAATTGACATCAATGTAAAATGACAGGAAAATCATTCCAGTTATTTGTAAAGGAGTATATTAACTCATAAAAGTGTGAGAAAGTCTCACCATAAACTATCCTAAGTTGCATTTGAAAAATTCCAATATTTGTCTTTTTTGCAAGGGGCAGAGGTTGTGTTAGCAATGTCCTCAAATGAATTCTTTGCAGAAATGCCAAGAAATTGCCTGTCTTCTGTGATTACCTGTTTCAAAAGCATCACTGTGGTGCAATGGGCATTGAACAGTTTGTGAATATAAGTGAATTTCTAGCTTGGCCATTGTCTAATAATGTCTCACTTGCTCAGCACATCTTTCAAAGCTTACAAAAGAGAAAGGCCCCTCTAACTCTCAGTCTTTAGAAAAGGCATACTCAAGTGCACCACAAAGATGGAATCTGTATTTTACAACCTCACACCTCTCAACCTTGGTCTAAAAGGAAGGTACATCTTGCCAGCACAAACTAAGTCATAATTGACTTGTTTAGCCTGTTTTAAACCTCAACTGGCTTCATTACTGGAAAGTATTTTAAGTCTGTTTAAAACTCAATTTTTAACTTGTTCATGGTAAGGTGTGCATGGGGAAGATACCATAAATATGTTGTGTGTGTGTTTGTGTTGGGAGAGTGGGTGTATGTATGGAAGGATGTAAGCAACAAGTAATTTATCAACACATTGTTTTAGACTGATAGGAAAATTTGAATATGGTGTTTTTTATGTATCGTCTGATTTCCTTCCATTAACTCTTGAAGGTTTATATGTGTGTGTGTTTGTACAGTTAAGATGATGTACTTTTGCTAGATAAGGAAATATATAATGCATGAATGCCTGCCTATGAAACGAATGTAAATATGTTGTAGTACAACTCATCAAAGAGACACTTTGTTATAGAAGTATCATTGTTGAAATGATGATGATGCTAAAATGATGTTAGAAGCCATACCACTTTTTGTTGACATTATTATTAAGTATATTCCATTTTAAGGTGTGGGGAAATTTTGTAACTGTAGATTGATGGTATTCTATAGATTGATAGTAAGGAATGTAGATGTTTGGACCAATTCATTGCTTACAATTCCCAATTTTCCATTACATGGCAGTACAGCTGTTCCATTGAATAAGGTAAAGTACCATCATAGATAGACTGGCTCGAGATATGTGCAGTTTTCTCCTAAAAGCCTTTTATATTCAAAACAACTTATCTACAATGTAAGGTTCAAGAAAACATTTTCATGAACTTAACTGTCATGCAGGAATTTTGTATGGGGTGAAGCATTTTACAGAACTAGTTCCAATTCACCAATAAATATATTACTTTGATAACAAACATGGTGCTCTGATATGGACAAGTCTGATCAGGGCTGGTGTTTAGTGACTGTAGGCAGCCATTAGTGAGGTCCATCAGCCTTAAATTGTCTTCATTACTGTCTACATGGATTTTAAACCCTCATATTCAGTGCAATTGAAGGAATCAAGATAATTTAGTGTACAACCATCCACAAAACAGTTAGATGAGGACTTTGAAAGATTAAAAGATGATAGACCCCAGGAATGTCCGATTGAAATCAGACCATTATTTGCTGTCCGGATTTTCTATAAGCATTTAATTGTTAGAAGATCAACATCGAATGTGTTTTACTTCCAGTCACCCTTTTTGTGCCTAGAATTATGTGGTGCCTCTATCCATCTATAGTCCACTTTGCATAAGGTATGGTTTGGTGTTATATATTGTCAGAATAGACATACAGAAGGGATAGATAGGGTTAGTGTTGCCAGAGTTTCTGTCAGGTAGTCGGTTAAAAATTGCCAAATGAACATTTTTGAAATCTTACACTCTAACTGCATAGAAAATCATGGTAATGTTGTCAAATAATGGTGCACTTTTTGAACTCTGCCCATATGTGTTCATACAATTATTCCATAAATGTGAATTCTGAGTCATAAACTATTTGTTTTTCTATTGTTTCCTGAGGACATTGATGTTCAACATGCATTTAAGGAAAATTGACAAATGGTAATGCACCAAAAGGCTGTCATGTCTTAGAATATTGTCGGCCAATGTCATCCAAAAGTGTTTTTTTAGTCTCAATACATCAGCCATTATTGCAGCACTTTATGCAATGTAAACATAACAGAAGTGTTGTAGGATTTCCTTCCCTTACTTCAGTTACATCTTTGAATTCTTTTCAAGTTTTTAAAAATCAGATATCAGATCCTACTTATGAGTTAAAACAAAAAGAAACTGTTAAGCAGACTTACCAGTAACAAGTAAATGCTTTCCAGGGGTAATATAATGGTAATAGTATAAAATTTATGACAAAATGTAATTTTTCAGAAACATCTCCAAAAAGTGATGTAAACATTTCAGCAAATGATACTCATGTACCCAATCAGCTGGTATTGAAATGCGAACAGTAAAACTGAATTGTTTGCATCATTTAATTATAGGTCCAGGACTGAAATATGACAAGGTAATTAAAGAAAGGATTGTCAAGAGCAGATGTGTGAATAGGACTTTAAAGTGTTATTTTACCTGTAAAATATAGAATGTCAGAAAACATAAGAGACTCATTAAAATTATTTTTAAACAAAAATTGTGTTTTCTTTTCATTTCATTTCATTCACTGCAGGATCACAGTGTCAGTTTAGCTCCTGTTTCTATTCCCAAGGCTCAAGTTTGGAACAAATCTACCCCCAACTTGAACAAGTCTCCCCCCCCCCCCCCAACATGGTTGTATGGGACTTTTCTCTCAGAGGGGCAGGACCCTTTGCTGAACTCCAGATCCAGCCATGTCCCTCAAGAAAATAGAACTCAAGTCAGGCTCAAGTAAAAGTCCCAGACTTTACAACTGGTGACAAGACTGGGTAAAAAACAGAAACTTCTGTTCAATCATCCATCCTTATCAAACCTATCAAATTGTCTCAGCTAAGTGACAAGTTAAAGAAAACATAAAAACATTTAATCTCTGTAACTAATTTATTTGTAAAATTTTCGTTGACATCATATAAATTCATTCTACGATTGCATAAATTAAAGGCATTAAAGTTATTTCATGATTGGCATAATTTAGGCACAATTTAAAAGAAGCAGGTTAGTCCCTGATATTTGATGTTTTACCCCGACTGAATGTAGCACTAAAATATTTTTAAAAATATCATAAAGTAAAATTATCTGCAATAAATTCCTAATAAAGCTATTTCCTTTCAAGGTACTATAAAAATAGTTGTATAATTGATCTAATAAAGTGCAGTTTGAAAATTTTTGTTTAACACAGTTATGTAGAGGTATATGGATGTTTACAATATAAATATTCTATCACTAATTTAAAACATCCTAAATGGATGGTACTGAGGTAATTTTAAATATTTAGATATTCCAATTCTTTCGTTGTTTTAAAAGCACAATTAAAATACTGGACATGCTGAAAGGAACCCGTAAATAGAAAAGTCTATTGACTGGTTAATATTGTGCAAGTAGAAGAATTGAACTGATCAATAGAATATAACTATACTGTCGGAGATGATTATTAAATAAGCATTGCCAGAAGAATATGATAATCATAATATGCTAATTCTCCTGGCCAGGGTACATCTTGAGGTGACATGTACTCTGAGAATCACTATTATACAACACTCTATGGAAGACATGCCAAAAACTTCAAAGATATCAAACTCTCTAGTTTTTCAATGCAAAACTTTCCAGAGGTGCCAGCTTATGCACTGAAACACTTTTATAATACCACACATTTCTCTCAGATTTTCTCAGTGACTACATTTGCATTCATGTAAAGTAATACTTCCAATGTATGAATTAATACTGCTCAATTTCTGGGCAAACACCCTAAGCTTTTAATCTGTTATACATGTTGAATACATAAGAATAAAACATGGTTGCATGAAGTTTTGTTTAACATTAAATTAGATCAGTTTTTACACCTCATCATATAACTTCTGGCTTTATCCAACAGCTTAATACTTTTTTCTGTTGTGGGGCATTACACACAATGGGCAGTGTGTTCCATTTTAAAAATCTTTGGTATGACTTTGTTTAACCTTAAGAAAATAACAGATTAAGAAACCTAGAACTTCAGTTGAGGTGAATCACAGATAAGAAATGCCCTCTTTTATATATTTGCAGTATTGTGGGTGATTGGTCACAATCATGACTCTCTCCAAAGGTCATTTAATGATGAATTATCCATAGACTTTTTAAATGAAGAAGTTAAATTTAGTGAGAAGGATTCAGTGTTGTTGCCAAAAAATACTGTCAGTTTGCTGCTTCACCATCCAAGACAATGGTCATAGCTGAGACTTTAACCTTCCATGGAGACAAGATGAAAGAGATCAGCTGATTGTTTACCAATAAAGTTCACAACACTAAAAACCTACTGTTTTAAATTATTTTGAAGTTTTCTATACAACAGAGGAAACAAAAGCTTCCTTTCCATTTCACAAAACGTAGAGTATTGGCAAGCTGTACAACTAAAAAACAGTATGAAACATTCTTATCATAAATTAGATATAGCAAGCCGTATCATCCGTTAATTTATCAACCCATTAAAAAAGTTGAAACTGCAAAATAAAGCAATATGTCCAGCAGAAACATAAAATTAAAGGAAGGCAATTTTTCACACAGGAATTACATGTAGAGTAATTCATCTTGATCTTTCCACACAATCACTTAATAACTAGAAGCCAGTAGTCCCAATGTACTAGTAATATGATATACAGAAGACTTGAACCATAGTATAGGTAAGTAGGAAAAGCACATATTCTACAAAACTACATTTATTGCAAAGGTATGAAAGTACTTGAGGAAAACACATTTGGTTTAATGTACAAAGACTGTGCATGATTAACAGAGTACTAATTAATAATACAATAGCCCAAAAACAATTTCCCTGATTCATAACTATTGTTTTGTAGTGTTACAGTATAAAGGGATCAGAACCGATGAGCTGTGGGAAGGAAAGTTGACATAGCACCTTCAATGCTGTAGGTATCAACTGGTATAACAGGGAGCAAATCAGAATTGTCTAGCTCAAGACAACTTTGTTATTCAGTGGCTCTGGGCAAAATATTGCAAGCAATTCTACCCAGTTTAGGCCCATCAATTCTTATGGCAACATCATTCAATACCAAATTCTGATGCAAAAGCAATGCCATGCATTTCACCATCTGACCCTTTGTGACTGAAAATGGTATTTCACATCAGCACAACGCACAACTGATCCATCCTCCACTGTGTATTCTGGCCATCATTGATAGGATTCTAATACCACCACTGCTAGGTAAATACTTTTGCTTGATACGATACCTCGAACAACCTTTGATCTTTTTCAAAAGTACATTTTGATGACCCAACATGATGCTTATACTCGTGCAAACTTGGCAAAATTTAGTCACATTCCTTGACAGCTATTGCTCTTTTCCATTGTAAAAAAGACCTTTAACCTATCAGGTTTAAAGTACAACTTTGATGACTCATCACCCACTTGATACTCTGACCAACTATAATAAGATTTTGTTGTAAACCCATTGAGTTAAATTCTTTTAAAGGAAGTTACACATTTGACCTCAACATGATCCTAAATGACCTTTGGCCGATTTCAAAAGCAGTTCTTGGATGTTCCACTGACCACATTTCATAATTTCACTGTCTAACCTCTACTTGACCCCAATGGCCTTTGATCTACTTCAAATGGTTCACCACTGATGACCCATCATCTAGTAAAAATGTTTATGTGTTTTTATACTTTGACATCTCATGACCCCACTTGACCTTTGACCTACTTGCCATTACCATAATATTCAAGCCTTAAACATGTGTGTTATCTTTCCTACTTTGACAAAGATCAGTGAGAGAACCTGCAGACAGCATCCTTTTCCCAGTGTTGATAGCCATACAGACACATTGCCATGACAAATAGCTCAATAGTTGAGCTAACAAAAGGTACTAGTCTTTCTCAGTAATCCACTTTTTTTTAAAAACAATATTTTGCTTATTTTTTTTTTTTTTGCTCAACAAGTTCTCCACAGTTCTGGTGAGTGTAACAAGCAAATCAAACACACTTGAGATTGGAGAAAGGTGGGGTGTTCAACCAATATTGGCCAAAGTCCTACCTAAATATAAAATATTGAAGAAGCCAGTACCTCATCATCTTTATGTCTTTGTTACTATTCTTGGTAAAATTTCCCTCACTTATTTAATGGAAGGACCACAGGGGAGGGGGTTCATCAGCTCTCCAGGCCACATGGTCAGTTTCAATGCACTCAGTTATACAGTAGCTGTGTGCCAGGTAAAGTTTCTAGAAAGGTGAGTTTGAAGACAATCTGAAAGATGATAAGTCCTGTATATAAAATGATTTACTGCATTTAACATTTTCTGCTTATGGTGCGAGTGCGTAAGCCTGAAACATGCTGTTCATGACCAGGATGTAGATACAGGAAATTGGAGGCCCTGGACCAGGAAAGAATGAAATCATGTGCTTTATCTGCAAAAGTTATGTCCTGGGTAGATGACCTACTCTAAAGTTATTAGAATGCATATCACCTTCTGGCAGGGTGGGTGTATCAGTAGAGGTGAGTCATTAACTAACTGAGTATAAGAAATTAGGTTCAAAATATCGCCAAAAGTTTAGTAGGAGTTCATGCACAAATGACATATAGTTTGAATTCCTACAGCTAAATAAAAAATGTACTACCATCTGATCAAGCCATATGAAGCCTTCACAGATTCTGTTAAAGTCTTTAATTCCATCCTCTATCACATAATTAGTCTATTTTATTTCTCCCACAGTAAAGTTGTTCAGAGATTTGATCATCTCATCAAAAGACGATGGATATGATACAGTGCACATTATCTCTGGTAGGAGTTAATCACCCTCAAAGTTGAGTTTACTCTCCCCATAAATTATCATGGTTCCTGCACCTTTAAAAAAAAATAATTTTATGACTTTGTCATGACTATTCCAAGATCTTTACATGACTATTTCATGACCAAATTGCAAAAAACACCTATCATCTACTTTATGGTAGAACATATCAAAGCAGATACCCCCTACATGCAGAGTATTTTTTACTTGCGCAAAAGTTAACCGAGTGCCTCTAGGTTAAATTTCATGACCCTTCCATGACTTCTGTCATTTGTACAATATTCCATGACTTTTCCAGGCCTGGAAAATGAAAATAAAATACCATGTCTTTCCATGATTTTTTCAGGCTGTAGGAACCCAGTATTATGGAACTTTATCTTTTCCTCTATAAATTTGTAACCATGCTTTGTATACTACGCCATTATTCAAGAACCAGCAGTAAATCAGCACTTAACTTGCTGTTTCAATTATTTACGTTGGGTTAAATTGTTTTTGTCGTTTTATTTTTTGGAACAATTTTCTCCCTGTCCCTGTCATTTGGTGGGCTGTAATTACCCTTATACATTAAACTTGTAATGAAAACAAAGTGTATTGCACCCCTGAAGAATCTCTCTTCCATCTCAATTTAAATTTTCTATCCATGCAACTACTCACTTTTCAAAAAAGCCACTATAACCAACATTCCTTTAAGTCTGGTTTGTGTTCATCCCTTTAATAGCACAAACACTATCAGCTTAGTTCTTGTTAGCTCTCTAGGTCTAATCTCTATGGGCATCCAACAAAACATGCTCTTATTTCTATTTACAAGTTTACCAGCACTGAGGGGAGACTATACACATGCATTTATGAAACCTTTGGATGGCAGTTACAATAATTCGAGTTACACCCGTTTAAAAAATAATCAGAATTTTCTGAAGTTCCTGTAAATATGCAATGATACCTTTCAGAAGCCTGAGAAAACAAAGATTTCCTTGCAAAAATCTGTGAATACCCATGACAGACATGTGAAGTCAGGATTCTGACTTCCATACCTTTATGTAAGTGATACTGATGATATAAGATTACAAAACTTGAAATAGAATCCAACAGGTTTTACAAAGTGGTAACAATGTGTGTTTTTTTCTTTCATGACTACGAATGTTGCTGTCATACCTCTCCAAACTGAATCTTTCTTTGATGCTACCATTCACCAGCAGTCATAGCCTCTGCTTCCTCCTTATGTCTCATGTTGCTGTACATCATGATTTCTTGCTCAACTTGGACAATAAACTGGAATGTCATGGCACAACCAATCAACTGTAGAAATGTTAACATTCAAAAATATCTGATTGATACATTGGTCCATTTTATAATAATAACAGTTATTGCATCTATGTAGCACAAGCTTCTACAGAAACTATATGCAGTGGTGTTTTACAAAACAACTCAAAAATAATGAGGAAAATAAGCTTCCTCCTAAACTTGTGAAAGGACTACAGGACTGAAGTTCAGTACGTTAGTTATTCCACTCCCTTGGGACTGCCTAAGACGACCCCAATCACCGAAGGCCTTCTTCCAAGTTCTTGTTACAGCGTACTTTACAGAAGACCTAGGAGAGTACCCACTTTCACAGAAGTTCTTCTAACAGTTATAACTATGTCCCTATTCCTAGAGTAGGCTGTATACGACAGTCTATTTCTTAACAAATTGGGAGCCATACTAAGGCCCAAAAGAGCATAAACACAATCACTCTGTCTAAAGCACAACGTTTCCAATGCTAAACACCCTTCTCAACTTGAGAAGGGTGTTAAGCACCGAAACTTTGTGCTTTAGACAGAGTGAGTGTGTTCATGCTCTTTTAGGCCTTAGTATGGCTCCCAATTTGTTAAACTAGAGCAGCTATGCTGCAGAATCTCAACACTTTTATGCATGATCAATGTTAATCATGAAGCAGTGGAATGATGTGTTTCAGTTTTTCATGATACAACAGAAAAGAGCAAACATCCATTTGGTGATCAGGTACAGTATCATACATAGAAATGAAATATGACACAAACTTTCCATATCACATGGTCTACAGTGCAGGTTGGTTAAGCTATTGTGGTGCATTGTTGTCATTCAAATATTTATAGCAGAGATTTATAGTATCATGATTCATTTTTAGGCTAAAAATTGAAAATGTTATCAATTAAAACAAAAAATCAATAACGATACTTTAATACTAAAAATAATCTTTGTAAAGCAAACTAACACTACAAAACACAAGTAATTATCCAGCTAGATGGAGATCTTATATAAAAAAAAAAACCTTTGGACCAGTTCCAACAAAACAATTTTTCCTACTATTGCTTTCCCACCTAGTTTTCCTAACATCAACCTCATATCTCTTACAATCCTCTTGGTGAAGAGCACAACTTTTGAAGGTTGAGAGCTACTGGCATCCTGTTTGGAAACTTAATTAACTGTAAATAGTAGTAAAAAGTAAGACCAGACAAGATCATCTTAACAGTTACCCTGTGCTTGATTTAACAAAGGCTTGAAGCCAAAGACAAAATAGCAGACTAAAACACACACAATTGCACGGTGGGAAAAAAGGAGAATAAAACAATGGGCAGAGAAGAAACTTTTCTTTTGCACAACTTTTTGACCACTTGTTAGAGAAAAAAATAACTAAATTATCAACCTACCAGAATATCAAGTTAAAATTCTGACTGAATGAGTAATTGCACAAAAGTATGCTCTACAAGATATTTTGATCAAAATGTAAACTCTACCAAACATGGCCATGATGAATAGGATTTTAGCTTACAGCTAGCAACCAGCTTGTGTGACAATATCTCAATACATGTTATGTATTGAGTTAAAAATAGAGTACCAACTTTCCTTTTGAACAAAATATATTGCTTTTACTGTTTTTTAGGTGATTATAGTCCATTTTTAAGAGAGAGGGCTGGTGACAGTATGCACAAGTATTTTCCTTTGATATAAGTCAAGAATTCCTTCCAGAATCTTCAGCACATCTAACCTCAGACTCTTTTAAGAAGAAAGAGTCAATGAGCTGTAAAATTTTTTAAGGAAAAAATCCTTGTGATGTAATATGTGATCCCCTACATGATACATGCAAAAACCTTTAAAACTTTTTAGCATTTCTTTAACAAATATTTGTTTATTTATCATTCAAAGGCTTATAATGAATTTCAGGTTACATATGCCTCCTACTAAGTTTGTACTAATCGTTAGTATGCATGTTAACTGTTATACAACACAAATATGGCCAGTGATGTTACCTGCTTGACATTAGCAATGTCTCATTTTCCTTTAGTTATTTAAAATTATGATTTTTAGCCATTGCTGGTGTTTAACACATATTTACTCATCAATGACAAGGGATACTCTGGATATTAAAGGTGTGAATTAAAGTAAACAGAACAAAAGTAGTTTCGGCTCATTCCAAACAAGACTAGAACACATTTTGCCACTTAATAAGACCTTTAAGGAACACTTTTGATATCCTTACCTGTGGAACACAAAGACCCAACAAGAGTGCAGTCATCAGTTTGAGATTATCATATGCCCAGACAGCTAAAGCTGAAGAACAACCACGAATGAATATTTTATCTTGCAAAGATAACGGATAAGGGTCTCCCTCTCGAACTTTATATCCACACTGAGTGTTTGGGACCATGTCAACCTAAGAACAAATAACACATCAATGTATCAAAGAAGTATTAACAGGGAATTCTTGATTGCTTTAATTAAAAGAAAACACCTCAAGGCCTGATTGTTGGGATTACTCATTGACCTTATTAAACCATGCTACAGTACCTTCATTAAAATAAGCAATATGAAATACAAACATAGAATTATACAGTGTGACAATGTGTATTACCACAAGCAAATGAAGAAATACACTAAATGCATAAAACTTATGAATGGGAGTATACATATCAACACATTAATTTATAAAACTGAAAATACTTGCACACACATGCAAGATTTGTTCTTTAGATTTAGAGAGTATTGTTTTCTGCCCTCTACAAGGGGACAACTCTTCCTTTACTATAATGAAGGAAAGAGTACTCTGTTTCTATAACAATGCAGAGAAGAAATACCTAGTATGCAAGTCACTGATCTATATGGAATTGTTCAGATGAGATAATTTGAGTGCACCAAACTTACTCCATGAAAGACATGAAGGTTCTCTCAGACACTTGTAAGCCCTCTACACGGCTTCCTGATAGAAGTGTCTGGACACTCGGTTTTCATATCTTAGCTACAAACCAATGTTGTGTTAGCACTTAAAGGGCAAGAGCAGTCACCCCAACTTGAAGTAGTGTAGTACACTGTCCTGTTTTAAGATTGGCTGTTGAGTCATGTGACTATGGCTGCAAGAAAAAACAGCAATTTGGGAAGCTCATTGCAGGGAAATTTTGTTTTTGGAGGAAAATTTGACTACTTTTGTGTATGTAAACATGCGAAATCTGGGAAATTTTGATTTGCTTGCACTGGGAAATTTGATTTGCTAGCAGGGAAATTAACATTTTTTAACCCTGTATGTGACACTATTTTGATCTCTTCCGTATGAAATTTACTAGCAGAACTGCTTGGTTTAGCTTTCACGTGCAATACTGAAGTCATAAAACATGGTGAAAGATACTTTGAAGAGAGATTACAAGAAAATTGTGATATTTGGCTGTTGCCTTTGAATAAGTTTGGGGTGACTGCTCTTGACCTTCAAAATTATACACATAGAATATAAACTTACTATGGAAGAAGTACAGCAGGAGTAAGGGACACCACAGGCACTGGCAGCTCTGCCATCACAATCAAAGTAAATATTTAAATCCCAGTCGTCATAATTTTCACCTCCACAGCACTCAAACTAATAGAAATAACAATAAAATGTCCTTTACAACTTAACAAAATTTATGATGCAAATAATTAATATTTTAGCATGATGACTTGTAACTGTTTTGCTCATAATTTGAAAAAGTGTCTAGTCACAAACTTTTGAAAACCAAATTAAGCTGTTAAGTTCTTTGCCATGAAAAAGTTATTTGTATGTAGGATATAGAGATTGTCTAAGTTTGACTATTTGTTATTGGTATGTGAAGAATACTTAACAGCTTTGGAAAGATTTGTTGAATTTTATGAACAAACATAATGAGCTGTTTTAAGGGTTTCAAATTATCATTGTTTGGCTTCCAACTTGCATTTATTTTTTCAATAAAGGAAACATGAATCAATGCATTTGATCAAGGTGAATGTTAAAACCTGAAGTGTCCTGATCATGAAATGCTACCTCAAACTGATGTGAATAGCTTACTGAAGGGAGATAAAAAGACTGAATGGCCAGAATCGAATAGGACTAGACACATATCCCTTCACTGCAGTTTGAGGTGGACAGACATAAAGAAAATACCACTGTTGACAACTAAGACTTTATACAGTTATTGGTCACACATCAAATGGATTTTCTTACTTTTTCATAATTCTCAAGAGAAATGACAAAATTTTAAAGATACTCTATTACACAATGGCTTAAACAGTTCACAATTTGACATCTGTTTAAGTTATCATTCATTATTTTTAACCCATTGTCACCCTGATGTCATTCATGTGCTGACTGTGGATACTTTTAATGAATTCTTTACACTTGCTAACAGGTTACTTGAAGCAGTCTAATGAACATACTTTGTGGAGCAATGCACCAATTGATAAATTTGTAAAGTACACAAATCCCAGGATGGGAGTCTAGGATGGGCTTGCAACGTTAGATCTGAAGTAATAAATGTGGGAGACAAAAGAAGCAGTCGCCCATTCATCTCATAGTAACAAATTCTGCTGTGTGTAGTGTATAGGCAACCTCTTTAACCTTTTGGCACTAGCATGTTGTAACAACTGCAGCTATGTATTGCACTCATAGGTTCTTCCATTAAACTCATCTATGGTACTTCTAAGTAAAACAAGTGCAATAAAATATAAAACAGACATGTTTTAAATCTCTTTGTGCCAG
The DNA here is from genome assembly GCA_037179385.1 of Holothuria scabra. Taxonomy (NCBI): domain Eukaryota; kingdom Metazoa; phylum Echinodermata; class Holothuroidea; order Aspidochirotida; family Holothuriidae; genus Holothuria; species Holothuria scabra. The sequence goes on from CM074198.1 coordinate 11,295,283, forward strand.
CTCAACTTGAACCAACTGGTTGGAAACTGAGCCATAAAACCTTAACAAACAAACTAACTCTCTTCTCACTACATTCCTTCCAACCTTATTTAATAAAAAGTATAAAATAATCCCTACCTCCATTTGCAAAGTGTCTAATGTAAAATGAATATCTGGGTCATCATAGTAGTATTTGATGTTACGCTGAATTCCTGCATTTACAATACTCTTAGTCTGAAAGAAAAAACAATAATAATAAAATAATTAAAATAAACTTCCCCAAACCTTTCCAGTATAATAAGATTAAAATAAATTTCTCTAACCTTTTCCAATATAATAAGATATCATACCAACATTTACAAAAAATAAAACAACTCAGTATAATAAAATTTACAGCGTAGTATTGTACAAGTGTAAAGGGACAAAAATTCATGCACAAAGCAATATAATACAAATCTTTCACATTATACAGTGCTGTTCACCAGCCTTGGAGGATATATTGTGTACCATATTCTATACCTTTCTACCAAATGTTTTATACAAATGGTATACTCACTACTCCATATATTAAGGTAAGGCCCCCAGTTTTGTTTTGTTAGTAAACAAATTTTGCCATTTACAGTTTATCTACATGAAGATCAAAGCAAACAATTACACCTTAAAGCAAAACAAATGAACAAGAACCTCCTTAGCAAAGAAAAAAAATAGTTACTAACCTATAGACTTGTCTAATGAGTGACTAAATATAAACAAGAATGCAACAACACTTAACAAGATTACATTGCTAGAACCCTTAATTGAACTGGTGTTGGTAGTAGCTTCGTTCAGGAATTTGTTTCTGTTGTTACTCTGATAACATGGGATGAGTGACTAGTAGACTGAAAGTCACCTCAGTATGATTGTAATCACCCAGTTTCTACAAAGTTTGACTGTGTTTAGTTCTAAAAGTGAAGCCATCCAGTTTACAATCAGTGTAATCCATTACACTGCAACAACAAGAGATTTCTGTAGATCCATATAAAAAACATGATCATGCTTTGTATCAAATGTAATCATGTTCCATAAACTGAAATATTTCTGTGGAAAGCACCCTTCCAAGAGATCATCCATGATAGCTGTCCAAAAGAAATATTCAGCCCCAATATCCAATCCTGGGTCCAGATTAGCTTCACATGAAGGAGAATTAACACCTTACTTGAGAGCTAAGTTCCTTGGGCAAGCAATCATGCTAGGGTCTGCACTGAATAACACATAACTGAATTCTTTCAGTTTACACTTTGCAGTTGAATTTGACCTTTTGTCTCGTTGTACAGGTCTGCATCAAATATTAGATGTTCAGAATATCCACTCACTCTAGTTTTAGATTCAACATTTACTACAGTGAAGTTTAAAAATTTGAATTCTGTACTGTAACTAGAGCACCATCGGTGCTTAAGTTCAGTCCTGTTGCATTACTGCAGAGTGATGACTTCCAATGCCAAAAAAATCACTCCCCATGCAATGCATATTCTAATCACTACAGAGACTGTACTTGGCATACATGGCTGTTACTTTTTGAACAGATGTATCCACAATTTAGAATGTTTTAATTTCTCACAGGTAAAATGATAACCTCCTACTGCCCTGCTTACTATTTTTATAGCACACAGTAAGTTTAGATGGTAATCAGCAAAGGCAGAAGGCAAGTTTAATGGGCTGTGATACCACAATAGTTAAGCAAAACCTTCCTCTCTGAACATAATGACAGAAATTTGACCCTCTTTATCCTGTCCACAAACAAGGCTAAAACTTACCAGAAAAAGACTCACAGGACTGACCTATTGTACATAGACAGTTTTAGAGGGAGTGCAGTTCAATGGGAAACATGTTGTAAGCTGAATTTGTGAGACTAGTAAAAACAGAGGGGTGGCACAAAATTGGTTGAAATGGTGTCACAATTATTATTCATTCCAAATTGGACAAGAAATTTGTTATTTGCACATGCCAGTCATCCTTCTGAGCAATTATGAGGACAATTTTGCAATGCATCTAGGAGAAAATGGCCTTTCAAAATATTTACATATATGGCCTTGAAACATTGACCAATGACCTATATTTTTCATCCAGTTAGAAGTCCTTCAAAATGCCATGTTTGGAAACTATCGGTGTCATAAGTGCAAAGCAATACTAACACGTCAAAAATAGTTGCACCTTTTGAGCTGGAATGACCTCAAATGACCTTGGATAAACAAATCTACGTGCAAGACACAACAACCACTACGTAAGGAATGTTATGGCCAACTTTCAAGGACATTGAACACTATTTATGGGAGCAGATACACTCTAAAGATATTCACAAAACAGCCAATAATGACTCCTAGATGACCATTGACCTCAACTTTTTGAATACAACATGTAGCCAAGTTTCGTTTCAATTCATCAACAAATGTGCCCGTGAGACCATTAAAGGCAATTGTGAATAGACATGACAGACAGACGGATAGACAGAGTGATGGTGGCAGATCACAACAGCTCAAACAGCTCTATGAGATCGTTTGAGCTATAAGAGCTCACCCTTAACTTCCATCAAAACAAAAATACTTCCTAACTAAGTAGGAAACAACTCGGTACCAATTATGATCCATAATGGTTTCATAAAGATTTCCAATCAAACTTAAGTTTAATCTGTCATCCAGCCATCCTCTTGATATCATACCTTTCAAACACCTACAATATACAACCCTGTACTCTATAACAGCATGAATTCAAACATGCCATCAGACAAATTACCTCAACACTAAGACAGAGAATGAAAGGGACCTGGCACTTTGTCAGAAATTTCTAAAATCTTACATTTTTGTAACAACTTTCAGTCCTAACTGCTACTGTGTAATGTGATATTCCCTTATAGTGGCCAAAATTTCACATGCAATTCAAGTTTATCATTTAATAATAACTGCAATACAATGCAAGAAATTGGCAGCAATAATAATTGTACAGCAATGCTCAGCTGACACATACTGCAGCACCATACTACCAAGGTGTGATTATTGGCTTATACACCACTAATACATGTACATAAACATCAACATGGCATGGATATCCTTTAATATCAGCTCAATCACCCTCACAAATAATCTCTGATGTTGCATCACTTAAAACTTGGATGAAGAAACAATTCTAGTGTCACAAATTAAGACTCCTAACTTTCTTTCTTGGTACATACTTACCTTGAGAACTACCTCAATCATTTTTAAAAAGTTCCAAATTTATTTTTTATTTTTTTTAACAAAACATAAAATACAGTACTTTGCTTTAATTACTATACCTTTGAGCTGAATATAATAGCAACCAGAGCACCAAGAAGTTGAAGCACAAACACCAGCATCAGAGTCCAACCAAACTGAGGAATAGAAAAAAGGTGAGAGCAAAAAAACTGCACACAGACATGAAGATAATACAGTCATACTTATTTCAAATAACAAATCTATTATGCCAACTTGATAGTTTCACTCCTGGCCAAAGCCAGAAATATAAAACAGTCAAAACAGTGAGATGTCTCATCTCAATACAATTAAAGCTGTTATTTTGCAATCGTTGAGCAGAGATGTAAAACTCCAGAAAATTGTGGAATATAGAAAATTGGAAACTTCCAGAAAATGCTCCAGGTAACAGTTACACATATATCTGAACAAAAAATTCCAGATCCCAATGACATGGTTCAGCACAACCACAACTAGCAATCTGGGAACTCTGTGATGCAAATTTTTACCACTGTATGTATGCCCTCTATTAGATGAAAACAAGAACATGTACACTAAAACATTGTATGTGAGATCGTTCATATGTCCAAAGCGTAGACTCAGCCTTAATCAAGTCCAAATGGCTATAAACATTCACCATCGAAAAAAGCTATAAACTACAGCCTACGACATTGGCTCATGGGTAAATGCATCATACATGTCATGCTGTGCAAGCTGTGCACTTACAGTACCGTAGCTTCTGAAAATCACTGTACTGTAGCAACGGTTGTCAGCCTGTGGTTCTCCTGCCTACAGAAGATTATGTAGAGACTCTCTCTGGCTAACAAATTAATGTACGTCAGTGAACAGTGTATCTTAGTACAGTCTCACCAAACCATCTTACACCTATATGACCAGCACATTCTGTGAGCATCAAAAAAGTTTTCCTGTTGAAGACATCTCTCTGTCGGATCATGGGTAAGTAATCACTATCAAAACATCACCATCTTGTCAATTTTTTGGCACTGTAATAAGGCAATTTTGCACTACGATTTTTATTAATGAGATTTGAATTCTTAATGTTAACAAAGGGGTCATGACATCAGACTTCCCACTGACTAAAGTGATTTGCCTTTTGGAAAGAAAGCAAAAACAACCAGAATACAAAAGTGCAAATAGTTTAAATTGTACATATGCTGTCTTTCAGTCACGAGTGAAAAACTATCAAAATGTGTTAGAAATTTACAGTATGTGTCACATTTGGTCTTTGTACAGAAGTTTTCCAGATATTTTGACTTCTGGTGACCTCAAATGACATTTGGTCACAAAAATAAAAATAAGTTTTCAAGTGACCATAAGGTACTGTATCAATATACCAAGGATGGCCTATTATACCCAAGGTATTGCTTTACCGGACTTTTTACTCCTTTCATCCACAAATCATGGAGAAATTTGAAAATAGAGTATTCATCAATGTGATATTGTGTGACGAGTGAGTTCACTTTACATTTAACAAACTTCTTCATGATATATCTCAGGGCTAAAAAAAGAATAAAGGCCATAAATTCATGTTTTTGACAATGGTTAAAGTGAATATAATTTTAAAGGTCAACAGGTTCTTTGTGTTTTTCCCGACAAAATTTAAAAAATATGCTTGAAGCCTAGGCAATACAGAATCTTCTGTTTAGTATTGAAATCCTTTGTGCATTACTCATTGTGTCTTAAAAGCTACACCCTATGAAAATGTTCTGATAATGTCTGGGGAACAATTCATCTTGTTTTGCAATTGACTGAACTACATACTGTGTATAAGACACAGTCAAACTGGTAAACAATAAAAAAAATGTACAGGTATTTTGGAACATAAATCATGAGGGTGTTTAATGAGTTTGTGGTAAAGAATGCATGTATACTTTACAGTAATCCAAAACTGTGATGGCAAAGTGTGAGCACTCAATTATTCCCTGATGCCACACTTTCTCTGAAAACTTCTGAACTTTTGCACAATTAACAAAATAACCAAACTATTGATGTACAGTAATTTCAATTAGGTTATTAGGTTTTGAAAAGATTTATGGTAAAATACTCACAATTTTTAGCAAGGTTATGTTTTCCCTGAGAGCCCCAAGCCAACCAATAAAATTGAGAACAAACATGAATCCTCCAATCGCAATCATCACACTTGATGGGCTGAGGACAACATTTGAGACACCTTGATAATCCCACTTGGCCACTTCAGCATAGATTCCAACGGAAAGAATCACAGCACCAATGATCTTAAAATGAACAGTTGAATAAAAACAGTTTCAGATGAATTTGATTTGAACTCTTTTCAATTAATATAATTTGGATTACTCATCTGCAATAGGATGAAACTAATTTGTGTCAAGAGGACACATTAAGGGTAACAAGAGAAAAATGAAGGACATAAAATATCTCATTCTATATCTCAACTGGGCTTCAACTCCTGGCCGGGTTGTACTGGTAATGAATGACCTTAACAAGAGCCCAATGGACACTGTGGTTCCTTGATGAATGCATTGAACATGGGACAATTTGCCACTGAATGTAAAACAGAGCACCAGCCTCGCAAATTTTTAAGAAAAGACTTATAACTTACCTGTTTTTGCACTCCTATGACTAGTGTAATTTGTATGTTGTTTTGTACATAAAAGCGCTTTGAACTATGCTTTTGAGCAATTGGATTTAGTGCTACATAGGATTATTACTATTATTATTACTATTACTGTTGTTGTTGTTATTATTGTGTTATTATTGTTATTATTATTATTTTTTTCATTGTCGTCGTTGGCGTCGGTGTCGTCGTCATCATATTATTACTACTTCTACTACTACTACTACTACTACTACTACTACTACTACTGAAAGGAGCCATGAGGTGGCTAGCATAAAGACAAAATCCAGTTAATTTACTCTGGTGACCCCAATCTGACCTTCAAAGTTTTTGGCATTGGAGTTGCTTACTGTACATCCACCAAGTTTCAAATCTTGAGATTATTTATACCTTGTTCACAAGGTTTACAGTGTTTGACCTCAAGTGACCCAGAATGACATTTGACTTCCATCAAAATAATTTTTTTTTCTGCCATAATACTTCCACCCTTAGAAATCCATCAAAGCTTCCTACCTTGAGATATTGTATTACAAAATTTTCCATGTTTGACCTCTGGTGACCCCAAAGCACCTCTAACCCGTCCAAAAAAATCAGCATGATTTCTCTTCTTAGAACTAGCACTAGCATCTAGCGACACTGTCAAAATGTCAAAATGAGGGAGGGGGGATGGGCAAATGAAGGACAAAGGATAATGTGGTGGGTAAAAATTTTCAGGTGCAGTGCAAAAATGAGCCCAAAGCACCAGTTCCTGGGGGTAGGGTTCCTGGGGGCAAAGCCCCAGAAACGTTAGCATGAAACGTTAGCATATCTCTGGATGAGCATTCAAGTCTCAGCAGAGGTACATCATTTATTTTCCTCAGTTAATCCAACTCCCTAACTGACTTGACTTGGGGAGGGGGGGGGGCAAGCCCAAAATTTGGGAGCAAATATCCTCTCTTGCCTCCCAACTAGTTCTGTCACTGCAAATATTACAGACATACACACACATATACACAATCTGACTACACAGATTCATTTTGCTAATGATTTAGCAGGTCTGGTTCTGCTAATGCAAGGAACCAAACACGGAACCTACTGTCATTAAGCTTGGTGCTCAACAAAAGAAGTGGAGTAGAGAAAACAAGCCAAACAAGAACCAGAAAGCCATAAGGCTTCATGATTCCTTGCCGCTAAAACTTAAGCCTATCTTTTTTTTTTAAATTGACAGTGCTTTGTAATGTTTTTCAAATTGACAGTGTTCCGTAATGTACCCATAAAGTATACATGCTAGACATCAAAGCTTCCTACAAGAACTAGGGTTCTGCTCATGATACCACATCCACATACCATGTGTAAAATTTTGCAGTATCCACGACTCCAACCATGGAAAATTTGTGTAAATATGATATTGAGACTATGACCCCTAGTGAACCAAAGTAAGATTTGACCACCAAAAGCTAAGGGGATCATTTATTCACCATGTATCATGTACATGTCAAGTATGAGGACCCTATAAATTTCTTTCTTGTACACAGTAATACTATGCAAGCAAGTTTGTCAGACTTTCACAGTGCTAACCCCAAATGAACTTTGACCTTCACAAAAATCAGCTGGGATCGCCATCTCAAATCGGCCACAATAAAGATGTGCTTAGTCACATGCATCTTTCTTGAGATACAATGTGCACTAGGTTTTGACCTTTTGACCCCTCATGACCCCAAATAACTTTTGACCTCCACCAAAAACAATAGGAATCATCTACTCAATATGACCAATGCCCACACCCAATATGAGCATAGTCACAGTTATCACACTTGAGATACTGTGTTTAAAATGTTTTGACCTCTTGTGACTCCAAATGACCTTTGACCTCTAAGAAAACTGGTAGGGTTCATCTACTCAATATGACCAACCCACACAACAAATATGAGGTTAGTCACACTTACCTTTCTTGAGATACCATGTTTACAAGCAATTTCCAAGGAATTTACCATTTGATCTCTTCTGACCCCAAATGACCTTCCACCTCCCCCAAAATTGATAAGGATCATCTACTCAATATGAACAACCCACACAACAAATATGAACATAATCACATGTACCGTTCTTGAGATATGTTTTGACCTTTTGACCTCTTGTGACCCAAAATGACCTTTGGCCCTTTGACTTTCACTAAAAACAATGGGGATCATCTACTCAATATGACCAACCTACACACCAAATATAAGATTAGTCACATTTACTCTTCTTGAGATATCATGTTTACAAGCCAAAGAGTCACATACACACACACATACACACAACATCACCATCGCATAGATTCCTTGTCTGCCTTCGGCAAGGAATCCATAAGGGCAGTGGTCTGCCATTTTAAACCACTGTTAAAAATTATAAAACCTCATCTAACTAATCAAATTCTGCCAGACAGAAATTTCTAAAAATGGAATATATGTCACCCTAACTGTTTTCAGCTCCAGGGTGAAACTAAAGCCCAAGAATTTTACAGTAAGTTAAATGTCATATTCCTCACCACTATAGAGCAAGTGTACCTCCTCTGAACTTGAGACTGGGCCACATAGTCAAGATGGAGTCTTACCAACTTTAAGCATTAAGAAAAACATTTTTAATTTTAAAGAGAACCAAAACAGGTGATGTGAGTTGTACAAAAAGAAAGTTACAAGAATGTCTTATGAAGATGGGAATTGAACTCTTAGAATTTGAGCATTTGCTTGGGGTGCTGGGTGGGAATATGAAGTGCTGGGTGTCACCCAGATTGGAAAGTTTGCCCTGCCTGGGGGATTTATCCCTGGCGCAAAAACGAAGTGTCTAGCCGTGCAATATGACAACTGAAAATTGCAGCCATGCAATGCAAGTTTGATAACATGTTCGCAATTTATCCGCAAAAAAGTTACCTCAAATGAAAATCTTGAAACCATATCTCAGAAAAGTCTAAATTGGTACATTCTGGATCCACTGCAGATTGTATTGTAATGCCGTACCACTGTTTGTGAAACTCACATTTACAGTAGCTGTATGTACTCTTATTGTAACCGCGTAGAAGGCATAAACATAGTCAATCCATGTACATATAATACGTCAGAAGTTGCCTTCCCAGCGGAGCCGACTCTGTTTGTTCCGGCGGCACATATGATGCCTTCTCCCACCAAAGGCTGTTGCACATCAAGCAGTTGCCCTGCCTTGGTGCAAAGCTATCCATTTACGTAAGTACATAAGCAGTTTCTCTGCCTCCTTAGCTACTATGCAGTTATAAGCAACTCTCTTGGTGTCACAACTAGTGTTTGCACCGATTACCTGGCTACCCGACCGGCGTTCTTGCTACTCGGGTAGTGTTTTTCTATGATTTTTCTTCGATCTTCACAAAATAACATGGTTATTGAAAGTAAAAAATGTATTACCCCCTCATCTCATTCACAATTATTTGAAATGAAGTTGCCTAACTTGTTTGTTTCCGTAACGTACTAGTACTTCCATGTTTAAATTGCACTTTTCCAGAAACAATTCCCGCAATGTGTGTTTCTAACATCCGCTCTTATGCCATTTCACCATGGTAGTACTACCTCGGTCCGGGGTAGTTCTTCCATGATTTAACGAAACAGCATAGGCCTATACTGAACATAGCCTAGCCTAGCCCGCTCAGCGAATGAAAGATACTGCAAGGCCTACGATCGGGTACCCGGGTACCCGACGGGTAATACAGTTCGGGTGACCCGGGTACGAATTTCCTACCTGGTGCAAACACTGGTCACAACCCATTATGGCATCCATGAATAAATTAGTGGCTGTTTAACCTTGAGTGTACGTACTGACTGCTAGAGAGTACACATGTACAGTGCATACTGGCATATATTGCATGCATCATCTGAAGTTGGTGGCTTAAAAACTTGCAAAGTTGGAGGGTGGAAACTTAAGCACAATGCCTGGAAAAGGCAATTTCTGACGATCTTGGAGGGAAGTTTTGGCCAAAATTTTCTCAGTATGCTCCGCACCAACTGCTGGTGGCGCTTTGCTTAGATAGTACAGTACAGTACTGGCCGGGCAAGTCTCTTGGTCTTTATAAAATGGCCCGCACATATTGCAAGCTTTCCAATCTGGGGTGTCACCACCTTCCACCAGAGACTGAAGCTACATCCCTGCATTTAAGAACTAGAAAGCCAAAAGGCTTAGTGATTCCTTGCCATATGATATACTGTAATAATGAACATGGATGCTCACATGACAAGCATGAGATCCCTCACAAATACTGAGGTATACTAGTAAGGTCAAAACCTTTTGAGATCATGTGACCCAAAATGACCTTTCACCCTCACTTAAAACAATAAGGAGCAAGTACCTAAGAAGACCATCAACGTGCTAAATATGAGCAATTCACAAACTGAGTATGAGATCCCTCCACATTTCAATAACCACATAAAAATGTCATGTCTACAAGGTTTTGCCCTTTTGTGACCCCAACCTTTGACCTCCACAAACAAGAGAAATCTCCCACACAGTTATGATGCTGGTAAACTATGTTGCCTATTAACTTGATAAAGAGATATTTTTGAAATATGCTCCTTTAAATCAAAATTTTGGGTACTGAGGATGGCTCTCTATATAATGATGTCTCTATGATCCAAAAGTTGACTGCACTGATGTTAGTGTTAGAAAAAACCCTAATCCTAACAGCCATCCATAAATTGGAACATACCGTAGAGACATCTCAACAGAAAGGTGTAACCTTGGCTATTAGTGGTGGTCCTTTTGTATTTGTTTTTGGTGTAATGCCCTTCCCATTGTCTATGCTGTCATTGAACATTAACAAAAAAAGGGGAACCCTATTAATCCAGAAATTAACAAGATTTGTAATTTGCCTTAAATTGTCTGCTTGTAGGAACACCACATAACAGAGTGCAAGTCAAGTGTCCTTTGTTTGATACACAGTAGATACTATTATGCTTGTTTTGATTACATGAACTACAGTACTTTCTGAAAAACAAGCCTTACTGAGAGGGCTAAATAAGTGGCTAAATAAGTGTCAGACACTATCTCTAGACAGGTAAGAAATGGTTAAATCCATTGAGCTGTATGATTCAATGAGAAAACCCCCCAGGACACTGTGGCAGTCAAATATTAGGTAAGATAACAGTGACCAGCAATTTTCACAGACTCTGGTGGGTCAGTTACAATTTGATTCGTTCAATTAGACAATCTCAGTTCAAGCATGCTCAAGGGCATTTGATCCAAATGATCAGTTATTTAGTTCTTTTTATAAAACTAATTTTCCGTGGTGTATTTTAATTATCTAGTTCCCACTTACATGTCCTTATGAGGACAGTGGCACAAGGTTTGTCTGTAACTTTTAACAATCTTTGATACTAAATTTAATGTTATCTTCATTTTTTCTTTAGGGTTATGGAAGAAACAATGTTTGTATGCTCTAAAAGAAATTTTGGGCATCATACAGAGCACTTGATCTGTTCAAAGTTAGCACTTCTGAAGGTCCCCACTGAACAATTCCTCTGCTTTGTGGGCATGAAAGCTTTCTCCAATATGTTCAGACTATGTCCCCAAATAACCCTCATACAGCCTTTGTTTAACTCACATGTTCCAGACACTGCTAGAAACTTCCACATAAGAGTAGGAAATATATTTCATGAAAATCTATAGGCCGAGATACTTATGGCAAAATCAGCATACCTATGACAAAGATAAATTAACTAACATGTCAGCCTGATGAACAGTTTTTTCCTTTTTAACTTTTTCAAATTTTGTCCTACCCACTAACACTTATGCATATTAATACTGGCACTAAATGTTAAAGGGCAAAACTTCAAACCAAAATCAATATAAATACTGTACCAAATGCACTTTTATGCACTTTAAACATTCTTAATACAGTGATATTGCTTCAGTACATATTTTGAAATTGCCCAACTTGATCATTTACATAATGAAGTGGATTCCAAAAGCTTACCTATGCATCTTACATTACCCATGCCATTCAAAACTCTTAACCCTATGAACTAATTGAATATTAACCTTAACAGTTACCCTTTTTAAGATATACAGTAGTATGTGTAAGGTTTAACCTCTGATGACCCTAAATGACCTTTGAACTCCAGTAAAAACAATAGGGATCATCTACTCAATATGGACAATCCACATGCTAAGTATGAGATCTCTCACAGTTACCCTTCATGAGATATACTATTTACAAAGTTTTGATGTTTTGACCTCTGGTGACCCCAGATGACCTTTGACCTCCAACAAAACAATAGGGATCATTTACTTAACATGGAAAATCCACATGCTAAGTATAAGAGCCCTCACAGTTACCCTCCTTGAGATACAGTGTTTACAAGGTTTTGACCTTTTTACCTCTGGTGACCCCAAATGACCTTTGACCTCCACCAAAAACAGTAGGGATCATCTACTCAATGTGGGCAATCCGCATGGTAAGTATGAGATCACTCACATTTTTCCTTCTGGAGATATCGTGTTTACAAGCAATTTCCAAGGTATTTACTATTTGACCCCTGGTGACCCCAAATGACCTTTACCAAAAAATAGGGACCATCTACTCAATGTGGGCAATCTACATGCCAAGTTTGAGATCCCTGGGGGTTACCCTTCTTGAGATATCATTTTTACAAGTGGGCGTCAAACACACACATACACACACACAAGACATCACCATCGCATAGATTCCTTGCCTGCCTTTGGCAAGGAATCAACAACCATTCAATCACTGAGCTTTTGGTCTAGTAAAACTACAGTAAACTTTCATTCAAGTGAACCTTTGTTCTAATGTACCTTCCATCTAGTGAACATTCTCACTAGTGGTTTTCCATTGAGAATGATCCTTTGATCGAGGTAACTTTGGATGTACTGAAGAGAGCTTTCTGTCTGTTGATCTCTTCCATCTAGAGAACCCTAACCCCTTCTTTCGCAAGAAATAAATAAAAGACCACATCTGGACAAAGCACCTTAAGTACAAACATCATTTACTTATTTTTGTACACGACTACAACATGGGAATCAGATCTAGGCCTACAGTAGAGCTCTCTAATTTCAACATTGGGTGGTTACTGGCTGCTCAATTCCCATGTCACATACTGTAAAATCAGTCAGAAAATTTAATTGAAGACCCTTAAACTTAAGCAAAATAATGTTTGTAGGGACAATGTCATTGTTTCCAGGGCTTGGTGTTCCCAGGCTGTTGGGAATGTTTTTAAGTAAAACACTTTGCTGGTATCATTGAATCATGGGAAAAACAGACCTCAGAATCATTGCAAACCACTGAAATAACAAAACAATGGGCAACATAAAAACAAAGATAGATATGAGCCTGGCATTTTTTTTTGTTGCTTTGGCAGAGATTGTTGGTTGTACATGCCTGCAGACTAAGCCTAGGCCTTGGCTAGGTTTAACCCTAACTGGGTCACAGGAAAAACTTTGGCTCTAGGCCTAGGTTATTTGGGTTCATAGAGGGTTAGAGTTACATTCGCATAGTAGTGAGGTTAGGAATACTTAGGATTACGTACGCATACTAAATAGGATTAGGGTTATATACTCACAGTAATACTGGGTTAGAGATAGGAATGCACACATGCCTGTGCAAACCTTTTTTTTTTATTTTGAATGGAAAAAATATTGTTTTTTTGTAGTACCTAGGTACTAGGCCTAATTGGGTTTTCATACCTGGGAGTGGCATACCTATGCATATGTATGTACATGCATGTATGTATCCCTAACCCTAACCCAATATTACTACGCATATGTAACCCTAACCCTATTTACTATGCCTACGTTACCCTAACCTCCTTACTATGTGTACTTAACCCTAACCTAAGTCTGTGGGTACAGAAACTGAATTAGAGCCAAAAAAAAGTGCGGTGCACATTGACCCATGCTTGACAGTGTAAACACAAAGTCATATACATTGCATACTTGACTTGGATGCGATATTATGCTGCAAATGCATGCAGTGCTTTCAGGCAGTTTTGACACACATAGGGGTGCATAAGAAAAAAATTCCTGACTGGAAACATAGCCTAGGCCTAATAATTTTTTAACTTGGCCTTGTTACCAAACCTTTAAAGGTAATTAACGTTAGGCCTAACATTATGCTATGCCTAAGCTAGAAATATTTGACTATGCCTACTTCTCACCCAAAAGAAGATCATGTAAACAACAAGGGCTACCCTCAAACAGGCATGACCACAGCTTGGTGGAGCAGGGAAGCTGACCGCCATAGCCTAAGACTTCTCCCTGATGTCACTTTTGATAATGCAACCTTCCTCGTTGATGTTACCTGTTAGCATCATAGAGCAAAGCATCCAATAAATTGAAACCAGCCTACAATCTCATTCCTCACACACGACCGGATACACAGCACAGTTCGTCTATGAATGTTACTGTAGATGTAGGCCTACTGCATAATATAGTGTTACCGTATTCTGTTGGTAGCACAAACGCAGTATTGGTTAGGCTAGGTTAGGCTAAATGGGAGTCCCTGAATGGGATCAACTACCATACGAACTGAAATCCGGACTTTTCACGAGCGTATAAATGTGATTGTACTTGTAACGCGATTAGGCCTAATCAGTTGTCTAGGTGGGTAAATTCAACTTCAGACGTGTCACCTCAAGAGCTGAGAGACTGCAGAGCACCGAAAACGGCGAGAATTTGACACTGAACAATGCTACGTGCAAATATTTTTCGTGCAACTAGATCTCGTATGTACGATAGGATGTACGTAAGTAAATACAGTTCTAATTATAGCCGAGGTAGTACGGAACCGTTGAAAGGACTTTACTCTAACAACAAGTAGATTCAGGATGAGCGACGCTGACGTGTACTAAACGGCTGAGCAAAAAATCAATTCGAACGGGATTGGAAATGTTATTTCCCGGTGATCTGGGAGGTATTTGCGGCAAAAATCTGCTACCTGTGGGCCGTGGAGGCAACTGATAGTGGAGCTCTTCTTTGAATAGTCACTGGCGTAACTACCAGGGACGTCGATTCAAGTGAATTAGGACATCTTTCTGAGACTGCAGGAGAAACATTTCTATTATCTTGGTGACTGAGGAATCCATGATGCTGCGAGAATTGAATGTAGGATATTTTAGCTAATAAAACCTGAAAAAAGCATTTTGTGGATGAAGCTTATCTCTTTAATTGCAACACTTAATCTTTTTACAAGCAAGCTTACTCTATTGGATAAGCAGTCTTTGCAGGGATCAAAACCTCAAAAAGAATTACAAAATATGATCCAAAATACTTTGAAGAGAAATAAGAAGTTACAAAAATTGTGATATTTAGTAGTTGCTTCAAGATAAGTAGCGCAGAGCGCGAAAACTTTTAAAGTTATAGAAAGAATTGATACATAACTCACTGGCTTGGAACTGATAGAGATCCATGAAAATACTTTTTAAGCATATTTATGTCTTCACGTTTTGGTTACCTCTCTCTTTTTATTTTTTTGTTTTTTTGTCACAAAAATTAAAAGGGAAAATGTGTTACTCTCCCTCTCCTCTCAAAATAGTTGGCTCACATGTCCCCCTGTCCGAATTGAAGCTCATGTTAACCACATGGAGACAGCGGAGATTGTCTATGGCTGAGAAAAGGAAAAAAATGATCATGTTAACACTTAACAGATCATCAAGTAACACCGGCTGCATCGGTCAACTACGAATTCTCACCAATACTAACTCCATATTTGTAATTTGTTTATTAAGAAAGCAAAATTTTCCAGCCGTTCCGTTTACGAAGCAAATTTTAATACCTAGTGCAAAGTGTTTGCTCATAAGTTAGTTTGGAAACTTTTCCAATCTCTGAAAATGCAATGAAAAATAAAAAACGGAACGGAAATTTTGCCCTACATGACACTCTAGATCATCAAGTGATACCAGCCGAATACTGTGCTCTCTTTCTAAACTTTCTTTCATGAACTTCCACATTCCTTCCAAAGATGTACGCTCTAAATTAATTAATTTTGAAATATTTTTCTAAAATAGGTAACCAAGTCGCCGAAACTTTTTGAACGTCTTCGGAGAGCCTCAATTAGCATGCCTTAGATGACATCATGTAACATCAATAATCTCCATTCTCCGTGCTAATATGATGCAATCCTCATAATCCTCAAAATTTTCACACGGAACCCAAGATCCAAAAATTTCCGCAATACAGTACAAGCTCCACATAACTTTTTCAGGTTGTTTACTAAAAAGGTCAAAATTTTGACTCCCTTCGTGGGCAGATTACGTTCCGTATAGGCTAGTCTACACTTTAAAAATGGTACCAATTGCAATTCTAAATCTGCCCATAATCTTAGACATTATCATTTACAGCCAAGTTTCATAGCCTGATCTGTGTCATTACTCACTCATTTCCGTCATGGTGATTATTTGTCCCACCTTCTCCGCCTACTCTCTCAGGTAGTCCTCAGGCTGGAAGTCGTAGTGCCGTGACACGAAGTACTTTAAACAGATACTTAATTATCTTCAAGAACTGTCACTATCTCAGAAGAGCAATTCTCCAACTCTAGAAGAGAATTGTGAAGGGAGATAAACCGAAAGAAGAGAGGACGTATTCCACAAAAACATCGACGACATTTCTTGACTCATTTGCAACACCTACCAATTATGGCCTATAAGTAGTCGGTAGCATCATTTGATAATATACGCGCACAGTCCCTTGTTTTTAATAATTTTTATGTCTGACGAGTCCACAATGGATGATTTGCCTCCTTTAGACAATCTCAGGGGTCTTTGTGCTTTTCCGTGTGAATGAAGACCAAAGATACTTTTCAGTATTATAAAGTGAACTAGACATGTTTTTGCTCTTGGTTTTAGATTGTCCGACATTTTAGTTGTCTTGGTCTAAAGGAAAAAAGACAGAGGTAGAGTAAAATATGTAATGTTTTATTTTGGGCCCTCTCACAGCAAATATGCTATGAATGGTGGTGTCGGAAAAAGTTGACACAAATTCGACTCTCCTGATATTTAAAATGACTTGTCGTCTCTTAAAAATGCAACGAAATCTGCGCCGGATTTTGGATGACATCACAGATAACACTTTGGGTAGCTTTGATTGCAAACCGATTCTATACAATATCTATGATGTCACATCATCGATGCCGCATCGAAAAAGTTCGCATTATCGACCCTGCTTACTGAATCAGTTCGTAATCGAAGTCTAAGATAAGGGTATTTTGTGACCTTATCCAGAATCCAGGATAATTTTTATTGCATTTCAACCAGACGACAGGTCACCTTTAAGTGACAGTGTCTGGAAGATTTTGTTTTGACCTTTTCCGTTTTCGAATGCAGAATTCATTTTGAAAACTAGTGTAGGCTTAATAGATTTTCTCGTGGATTAGGCAAAATTATATTTCGTTATAATTAATGCCTTTATATGCGTGATCAAATTCTGCCCTGATCGATCTGTCGATTCGTCTGAAGTGTCAGTTCGACAATTGGCAGGGTCATGCTGGAGACCTTAAAAAATACTGTCAGTATGCTTAATGTCTAGCATAAGCAATGGAGCAAGGAAAACAAGCAGGTGAGCCACAACTGGAAAACACGCGACCGTGACTGGCCCGAATTAAAATAATCGGGTACATATACGCGTCCGAGGCGGGGTGCAGGGGGCACTCGCCCTCCCAATTCGGGCCAAAGAAGTTGGCCTATTCGGGCAAAATATGGGGAAAACATGACAAACAGTGACATTTTTCGGACAAAAATGCTATTTCCCCCCCAAAAGAAAATTACCCCCGTATACCTATGATTGGGTAGAAATTGAGCCTTATTACATCTAAGGATATAAGGGAACCATTATATATAAATTAAGGACCACTAATGAATTGTGTTTGTGCCTACCGGGGACGCAATTATGTGAAACGCCTTAAAACCATCGAGGTGTGTAGGAACCGTTCCCTGTTTAAACGACGCAACTTTGCAAAACAAAGTAAGAATCATGACGCAATAAAAAATAAAATACGCTTCTCGATTAATGACAAAATGAAACCACAAAGCCAAAAGGCTTAGTGATTCCTTGCCGCTGAAATACCCTTTTTCTTTCAAATTGACAGTGTTTGATAGATTTGTCTTTACAATTTAGGCATAGAATGTCAAGGATTCATTTAAGAAAGATCAAAATCATGTTGATAACCTACAGATCCCAACAAGCACTGACCCCCAGTGACCCCAGATGACCTTTGACCTCATCCAAAATCGAAAGGGTTCTTCGAATCTCAGTTTCACGACCTCTGAATACCTGATGTGACCTCTGGTCTGTACCAAAAACAAGAAGGTTCGTATAATGTTAACCAGCCATTTGAGAGGCTTTTATACTTTGACCTCTGGTGACCTCAAATGACCTTTGACCTGCACCAAAAACAATAAGGTACTCCCTCTCCACATTGCAAATCTATATCCCAAATATAAAAAGTGTCGGTCACTTATATCTTGAGATATCCGCCGTGTTTACAAGCCACATTCGACGTTTTCGCAATGTTACTATCATTGATCTCAAATGACCTTTCACCTCTACCAAAAAAATAAGTTTATTCCTCTCAAGATCACCAATCCATTTACCAAATATGAAAAGTGTCGGTCACTCCTATCTTGGGATATCGTGTTTACAAACCATTTTCACCATTTTCACCATATTCGCAATTTTACCGCAGGTGATCTCAAATGACCTTTGACCTCTACCCAAAGAATAGGCTTCTTCCTCTCAATATGGCAAATCTTTATACCAAATATGAAAAGCGTCGGACATTCCTACCTTGAGATATCGTGTTTACAAGCAAGTGTCACAAACACCCCCCCCCCCCACACACACACACGCGACATCACCATCGCATATTTTTGGATTATTATGTACATTTTTAGCCAAAACTTGTCTACATAACAGTTGGAAAGCCTTTCGCAATTTTATTTCATGTAGTCACAATACTTTCGCGGCCGCTAATAAGTTTAAAAATGTGCAAACTTTGATTTCATTTTACAGTATACAACGTTGCGTCCGCCCTGGAGCGCTCGGCAGTATTTTTCTGTAGTCGAGGAGATCTTTTACACAATTAAAACATTAATTACTCACAATAGACGAAATGCATTGGATAATATATTTCTCCTAGAATCAGCCTCCCTGAAATTACTCTCCTTTTCAGTAATAACAAACATGGTCATGTTATTATAACCTCCTTAGTGTGGTGGACGGAACAGAATGGACATTGAAATTTTAGGGTTAAAGTGAAACTAAAATTTCTCTGGATGTGGGTCGCTTGGGTGAGTTTGGCACGCAAGTTTCATTTAAGGTCTTAATTCCGATCAAAACATGATCATGCAATTTTCAAATTGCTATTCCTTAGAATGAAAAAATTCAAGTTATAGAAAAATGGTGTCGCGGACGAGATATTCCCCAATGTCGCGGGCGGAAGAGCATTAATGGAACGTGTTTCTTGATGTCTCCTTTACTGAATGGACTAAAATGACCAACATCGTGGGCTCATGGGACCTTAGCCTTCACTCCAAAAGAACAAAGCCTATATGTATATATGATTAACTCCCACCTCACCCAACTAGGCCCGCTCTTTGCTGCAACTGCTAGTGACTGGTAATACAAAATTACCATGTCTGATGTCTCCATGACTAAATTAAGATAATTCATGAAACAGACAAATGGTTACATACATAAGAAAATATATTTTCAAGACAACCCTAGTCCCCTTCCCACCTAACACCCTGCCATCTAGACCGTGTGTTTTGTCTAGCGGTAGCGCATCCGTCTCTCACGCGGAAGGCCCAGGTTCGATTCCCAGGTCGAGTCATCAGTGGCGTAGCCACGGGGTGGCACGGGGGGGGGGGGCACGCGCCCCCCACAGCAAAGTTGCTCCCCCCAGGTGCCCCATCCCATTGCAATCTGCCCCGCTCAACATGTTGTGAGCATGCGCACTTTCATTTTATCTGCTGAAATGATGAAAGGTGAGTGGCCAATTTCTTCGAACTACGGGCAGCCTTTCACTTGCCCTCTCTGGTCTCGCTAATTCGTGGCACTGTATGCATACACCGGTAACTAAGAACGCGTTAAAGCCACGTCCTTTATAGAAAACTAATCTGCGGTCTCACAAAATCACGGTGAGTCAGGTCAAAATGCTTATTGCAGCTTGGACATACATATGTGCACTCAATCGTGCTCGGGGGCTCTTGTGTGTTAAGTCTCATCTATCTCCCAAAACACTCTCAATGTGAGACATGAATGCAACATGAATACTGTCAAACTGAAGTTTACAAACTTGTCCATTTTCAAAGAGGAGTGTTGAAGAAAAATTGGAAATCAAACGATTAGGACCACATAGGCCGCAAATACTGTCTGTATCGTCTTCACGTAGGTTTTCACCCAGCTGAAACACTAAGTACGAATGGTGATAGGTTAAACGCTTTAGCGATATGCTATCAATTGAAAAGAAGTTCATAAGAGAAAATTCAAATTTTAATCAACGTGTAATTGAAATGTTTGCTCATCTCAAAGAAAGAAGAATGCATTGTCATAGCCACGGGGAACCTCGAGCCAGTTGTAAGACTAAATTCAATGAAATAATGGTGAAGTTTGCAGTCAGTTTAATGCTCATTAAATGCATGTGAAGGCAGAAAAATGCTTCGTTCAATAACCCCAATTTTGTAAATATCGTGGAGCGTCCGGGGGCTTGAGGCGGACCCCTGCACCCCACGGCGCCTTGGGCGCCCTTGGTTTTTTCCCACCAATACAGATTTGACCCTCCATGTATTTAGGACAAGAGCCGCCACTGGCTGTCGGTCAGACTCAACAAAATGTAGGTCTGATAGTCTCACCATATCCCTGTGAGTTTTATGTTGTGCCCCCTATAAAAAGTCTGTGACCCCAGTGCCCCCCTGGTGAAAAAAATCCTGACTACGCCACTGTTTTCGATTACCCGGTACAAAAACAGTCTTCGGTAAAAAGCCTAACATTAGAAGTCGCGGAATTAACAACATCATTTGTGTGGGCAAGAAAAAGAATAGGTCCTAGCACGGACTGCCCCTGAGGCCGGAACAACACCACACATAGCATCATCTAGAGGGGATCGAGCACCATAACCCACAACAGCCTGCTTAAGGTCCGAAAGATCATCGTCAACCCACCTGAGAACTACTTTGAAACACCTTGACCAGGTGTGAGCAACCTTTTTTGATTGAATGGACCAGTTTTGAAGAGGAAAAGTCGATCGGGCCGCACTATAACCAACGACGTGCTGTTGATTTCAATTCTGAGGACTTTGAAGCAATATAAATCTTTAGTCATAAAAATAATAAAATTTCAATAGAGCAATGCTGTTAAGTAATGTTGATCTTGGATTAATATGTTGTCATCTCAAGATCAACGAGTGCTTATATAAACTGAAGTGTTCAAGGTCAGAACCTCAGTAACAAAGCCACATTTAATAGTAGGCGCTATAGCAGGCCTACTAATCAGGAATGTCAATCGTAGGCCGGTAAAGAACTCTTTCAGTTTGGAATCAGAACATTTTTACCCAAACTTCGTTGCAGTTCAGGGTTCATAAAATAGACCACCAAACCACTGATGCACGCGAAGTGCACGAAAAGTTTTGCAAATTTTTCGAGAATTGGAAAAAATTCCGGAACTCGGTAGAAAATTTGGGCAATGCACTTAAATTTCATCTCTGCCGGGGAAACACCCTTTCCGTGCGCGAATTTTTACCGTTTCCTGTCCGAATTTTCGACCTCAGAAATTTTGGGGGGAGTCTTCCTCTACCCCGCCGTGTACGCCTATGATTCCAGTTTGCGCCTAGGTTCTACTGCTAAGTTCAAGTAAATTCACTGGAAAATTCGGAATTTTACCGCCAAATTCGTGTAATAGTTTAAGAGACAATCATCTCACCCCAAACTACACTTCTAGTATAGCCTGGGTAACAGAAATTCTCAATTAGCTCAGCTTTTTGATTGACTGCTAATTCAAACAATGCAGAGTACCAAAACTTATATTAAGCAGCACGAACTGTTCTGATAGTATTTTGATTACACACATTGAGCTTTCTATATTCACCCTGAAGCAATAAAATGAGATTGGTGTCTGGATGAGGGTGAATTTTAGACAATTGAGGGAGGAGCTTAATTAAGAAGGTTAGAGAATTGGTAGTGTTTGGGATGAGAAAATTGGGCCTTTAGTAGTAGAGACCTATCAAAAACACAACTCATGTCGATTCCTTTCACGGCAACCCTGGTACAATGGCAACAATTTCTATCAACACCACGGGTTTTGCAAAGTAAGGGGATCTCATCAACCCATGATAATATTGTAAGACGTAAAGCTTGTCACCATACATATCTCAAAAGGAGGGAATTAGACCGCTCGATACATACGGGTTAAACTGACAGACGCACTGTAACTATACTAACCACGTTTAGGCCTAAATGTCGAAGTCAAATCAAAATTGAAGTTGTGCAGTTACGATGCGTCAAAAAAGATCACTGCAATATTAGAGGTAACTCCATGCACCAATTTCGCAAAATCGGTTTGTGAGTAGCTGATCAAAAGCATGGAGTTTACCACTCCGACAGTGGCGTAGCTACTGGGGGGGGGGGGCAGGGGGGGCAAGTTGCCCCCCCTGGAAAATTTTTTGGGGAAATTTGATGAATCTTCTTATTATTACAAAAATTTCTCAAAATTTTTGGTAGAATAAGAAATTGTGAGACATTTCTCATACATAATTCGTATTTTCATGCAACAAATTAACTCAGATTTCATCAGTGTCGCATGAACCGGCCCAATTTGGTTTCCACAGAAAAGTCCTCTCCGCGTAGCAGATTGTGCTTGTGTACGCACAGGGGTTATGATCAGTGCATTTCAGTGCACAGGAAGCTGTTATTCAGGTGATACTTTGGGAATTCAGTAAAGGATGTGAAAACTGACAAGTCACTACCGTAGACCCCGAGGTTGTTATGTTCTTCTACAAGCTAGCAGTAGCTGTACGATTTTACTCTGTGTACATAACGATGGATAGGGCTGAAACATTCCATGGCCAACGATACACTAGAAATTAGAATTAGCGGGATCCGTTGGCACACTTAGATTTTGTTACTTAGCCTAATCCTTGGAGGCTTACAAGCTAGTTCGGGAAAATAACTTTCTGCTCACTTTGAGTGTAACAATAAATGGACAATGAGTACCTTGTAGTCTACTACACTTAACAGACTGCTTTTCTTACAGGATATCCTGTGTGATCGAGCCACTATTAGGCCTCCTTAGTGGCGTGCGAAGGGGAGACCATTGGGCCATTCCCCCCCCCCCTCACAGATGCCTTTTTTTCTTTGTTCTTAAAAATACGCAGTCTAACTTTATTAACACAGATTTTACTTCAAAAGATAGCATATGTGGCACCAATTGCTTATAAGGACACCCAATTTTCAGAAATTTTCAAAGGGGAAGGATTGTCCCTGCAAGGTCTTTCAGTGATGCCAACTTTTTTTTAATTCCTACAAATAGACCTAGGCAACTTCTGTCAAATTCCAATTTTTACTTAAAAAGGTAGACTCTGTTTCCCACTGGTGGCATCGATAAAAAAGACTACATGTTTAGATTCTCTTTACAAGCATGAGTACGCTATTTTGACCATCTGAGGGGTCTGATTTTTCGAAATTTTCTTTACGCTCCGCGCCAACCAATGGTGGCGCTTCGCTCGGTCTTTTGGGCAAAATTACATTTTTGGGGTAAAATTAGCTCTTAACTCTCTGATCACTTTGCAGTTTGCGAACATATATTGAAGTGAGCATTTTATTTCAAACGACAAAAGAAGAAAGCGACTGGCTAGATTCTTCGTATTAGCCTGGAAAATGCTATTTCCGGCCATCTAAGGGGTCTGATTTTTCCAAATTTTCTTCACGCTCCGCGCCAACCAATGGCGGCGCTCCGCTTAGATAGTCTTTATGACAAAATAACATTTTGTGGCCAAGAAAAACCACAAATACCGATCAATGCCCTCTTATTTTGACTCCTAAAAGTGTGCAAATTTAATGACAAGTTTTTCTTCGCAAGGTCGCATAAAATGGCATAAGGAAATGCATGTCAAGACATTGAAGTTTCAGTTTTATCCTCATGAACCACCACGATTCAACTTTTAACACTGTCCCTGTCAACGTCGAAAATCTTGCACCATTTTGCATCTAGGCTCCTTGAAAATGTCAAAAAATTTCCGGACACCCCTCCCCTTAGACCATACTGCATGCCCCTCCCCCCTTCAGAGAAATCCTGCGTACGCCACTGCGTTAGTACATACAAATAAACCAGATATTGTTTACCAAAATAATATACTTTGTTATTTCCGATTGCTCTATGTTTTACTTTTTTTTTATGTTTTTACTTTACTTTTTAAGATTAAAATGCAGGTAATATTACAATGGTAATGTTGTTATATACTTGTAAGTTTGCATGTTTTATATGAAATACATACACATTGACCGGGAAAAGTTTTGGGGAAATTTCATACCTTTGCCCCCCCTGGAAAAAATCCTAGCTACGCCACTGCACTCCGAGGCGGATGTCACAAGTAAATAGTGACGATACACACAATGGGGAACGTCGTTCTAGGGAAGTTGAAAGCAGACTTATTTCTCGTTTGTTATGATGTAAAATAGACTGATATTTTTCTTTTCCTTGAGAAATCTCGCGGGCCGCAAAACAATCACTGGCAGCCTGGCGGCATGCGGCCCACGGGCCGTAGGTTGTCCACCCCTGACCTAGACTATAAAGCAGTTGGTTTCCAGCAACTCATGGGGCACCGTGTCGAAGGCCTATTCGAAGTCTGAAAGGAAGACATCGAGTTGCTTCTTCAAGTCACGGGATAACCCAGTCTTCAATTACTGACACTAACATAACATAACATAACATAACATAACATAACATAACATAACATAACATAACATAACATAACATAACATAACATAACATAACAGGTTAAAGGGCAAAGGAGGGCTGTAAAGGCCCCATAAGATGCCCTGTAATCCAAAAAAACCACCCAAAACAAAGCAAATCACCAACTTACACCTAAAGAGCCCAGAAAGATTAGATTCTACCACAGTCATGGAGAAACTTGTCAACATTAACCTTAAAACGGTGCACTAATGTGGAGTTAACAACCCACTCAGGCAGCTAGGCTATTCCACTCACTAACAACCCTATGAGAGAAACTGAACTTCCTAATGTCCAGTCTAGCAAAAAACTTTTCAAGCTTTTTACAATGGCCCCTAACCCGAGGATTACTTTGGACCTTTAAATAACTGCAAGCTAACAAAGGATTCCCTTCAGATAGAAATTTGTATACCTGGAGCATGTCCCCCCTAATCCTTCTCGGCTCCAAAGTGGTGAGCCCAAGCAGCTTAAGCCTTTGGGAATAGGTAGATAGCAATTTGTCCTTTTCAAAGAAGGGACTCCAGGTCTGTGCAGCATAGTCAAGATGGGGTCTAACCAGCTGCTTATACAAATTTAGCACAATTTCTTTACTAAAACTCTTAAAATTCCTCCTGATCAACCCAAGCACCCTATTTGCCCTCGCAGCAGTAGCTGCACACTGCCTAGATGACTTTAAATCTCCCGTAATAACTACACCAAGGTCTTTCTCAGAAGTCACTTTATTCAAATTAGTACCATTCATAGTATAATCATGGTGGGGATTCTTAGAACCAAAGTGGAGGACTTTGCACTTATCAGCATTAAAAGACATTTGCCAAGTCTGAGACCATGAAAATAACCTATCCAGATCATTCTGAAGCAATAAGGAATCGTCCTTTCCTCCAGCCTTCCTATAGAGCTTTGTATCATCAGCAAACTTACTTATACTGGAAGTGATAGAGCTATCAATATCATTTATGAAAATTAAGAAAAGAAGTGGGCCAAGAACAGAACCTTGTGGTATACCACTTGAGACTTCTTTCCAGGAAGAAAAATTTCCATTGACAACAACTCCCTGAGACCTACCATTGAGCCACGAATTGATCCACTGAGCGCACTTGCCTATGTTGCCTAACCTATGCAATTTTACCATGAGTCTACCTAGAGGTACTTTGTTAAAGGCTTTTTAGAAGTCAGGTAAATGACATCCACACTGGAACCTGAATCGAGAGACAAAGAAACATCCTCAAGAAAGCTTAGCAAATTTGTAACACAAGATCTACTGGGTAGGAAAGCTGAGTATCACAACTATCCGACTTTCTAAAGGCATGTTGCTTATTCGATAGGATATTATTTGACTCAAATAAGTCCATTTAGTTGGAACTTGTGATATGCTCTATTTTCTAACCATTTACAACAAATACAAGTGAGGGATTCAGGTCGGTACCGTAGTTGCTTGAAACAGACTTTGACTACGATACATTTTCATGTTGGGGCAAGTGTTTGAAAAATTTCCGAAGTTCGATCTCATCTCGGAGACTGAACCTGCAAAGGAATATGAAGTGAGATCTAAGAACATGTTTTTGTATTAGCTTCCAAAATTATATTTTTCATGAAAATGCCCCCCGACTACGATGTGTAATTTATGCGACGTTTATACACTTCCGTACAAATCCTTCGCCAGTGTGAAATCATAACTATTTTTGTAACACCGGTACTTTATGTATACAATATACTACTTCCACTTTAAATACATTCAATCTGAACTGAAACTGCTTAAAATGTAACTATTGAACTTTTAATAGCATATTTCTCATCATTATGCTTATTTTTACACCATTTGAGTATAAAGGCTATTTTATTGAAAAAAAAATACATTCTTGTTAGGCAATGTAGATAACAAAGCAACATTGAATAATGGATAATGAGAGAAATTTATTCTTACAATATGGAAGTGCTGTGTGAATATTGCGCCCTTTCCTGAATAACGTTAGAGCCCGAGGAACGATTACCCTAGCTTTATATTAAAGCTAGAAAACTTCTTAGCAAATAAAATTGATGCTGCCTGCCATTATCTTACCAACTCAAGTATAGCAGAAGGAAAGAGAGGTTAGGATATATTTACAGGAGGAGTCTTAGGCTAGGGCCTTAGAGCCTAGCCACCTCGGACTTGAAGTTGGAGTGTTTAGGACTGTGGGCCTAGGCCTAGGCTAGGCCTAACCGAAGCAGGCCAAGTCGTCCCCAAGCCAACTCGTCCCCAAGCCAAGTCGTCCCCAAGCCAAGTCGTCCCCAAGCCAAGTCGTCCCCAAACCAACTCGTCCCCAATATGAAAAATGTTGTGATTTTTATGGCGCGAGAAAGGGGAATATTACCAACCAAACATAATCAAAACTGAAATATTTATGTGACAAAACACGATATATATTAAGTAGCTTCAAACATTAGGCCTAGGCCTATATTTTTAAAACAAATTTGCAATAAAAATACAATTGTAGAAAGAGTATGTTTTTAACAAGATATATATTTGCAATTAAATATATTCCCAACAAAAATATATGTTTGCTCTAAAATATATATTTAGAAGAATATTTATTTCCAACACTTGAAATATAGGTACAACTATAGAATACCCCGCCTCATCAAGTAATACCACTAAACATCCGGATGCTGAGTCGCAGTCATCAACTACATGACGTCATACCTATATGTAACTCCCGTGCGGCGACTTCGACTCAGCATCCAGCTCCAGATGGATGCTAAGTGAAGCTTTAAATATCAGTCTATAAATAACTCCCTCTCACTTCGACTTCGACTCAGCATCCAGCTCCAGATGGATGCTAAGTGAATGTGGAAAGAATAATATAACGAGCTATAAATAACTCCTGTTGGGCTTATGAACATTTCCGATGATTGGAAGTACAGTATGTTAGTGTGCAAGTGTCGTTCTCAAGAAAATAGACTGTGTGAGAGAACGCCCCCACTCCCCCTCACTGTGACTTCGACTCAGCATCCAGCTCCAGATGGATGCTAAGTGGATGTGAAAGGCTTTATGTTAAAGACTAAAAATAACTCCCCCTCACTGTGACTTCGACTCAGCATCCAGCTCCAGATGGATGCTAAGTGAAGCTTTATGTAACAGTCTATAAATAACTCCCTCTCACTTCGACTTCGACTCAGCATCCAGCTCCAGATGGATGCTAAGTGGATGTGAAAGGCTTTATGTAAAAGACTAAAAATAACTCCCCCTCACTTTGACTTCGACTCAGCATCCAGCTCCAGATGGATGCTAAGTGAAGCTTTATGTAACAGTCTATAAATAACTCCCTCTCACTTCGACTTCGACTCAGCATCCAGCTCCAGATGGATCATCCAGCTCCAGATGGATGCTAAGTGAAGCTTTATGTAACAGTCTATAAATAACTCCCTCTCACTTCGACTTCGACTCAGCATCCAGCTTCAGATGGATGCTAAGTGAAGCTTTTTGTAACAGTCTATAAATAACTCCCTCTCACTCCGACTTCGACTCACCATCCAACTCCAGATGGATGCTAAGATGCTAGGATGCTAAAACTGTATTGAGGAGCGCCCTCAGTTATTTCCGCATACTTTTCAACTGGCCATGGGCTAGGCATACGTGATAAAGTACATCTGAGATGATAAAGTCAACAAATGCGTTTAAGTCAGAACTAATAACTAGGCCATAGTGCATAGTCAACTCACTTCGA
The DNA here is from genome assembly GCA_037179385.1 of Holothuria scabra. Classification (NCBI taxonomy): domain Eukaryota; kingdom Metazoa; phylum Echinodermata; class Holothuroidea; order Aspidochirotida; family Holothuriidae; genus Holothuria; species Holothuria scabra. The sequence continues at coordinate 11,323,752 of CM074198.1, forward strand.
CTCCGCATCCATGATTTTCAAGGTACGACCTCTTTTGTGGCGGGGTATTCTATAGTTAATCCGAAATATATTAGTAAAGAAAAATTATGTTTACACCAAAACATATTTGCAAGAAAATATATCTTTCTTGAAAAAGTTACCATGTTCGCCACAAAATTATATTTGCAGCAAAAATGTTCTTCCAACCAGAAATATATTTTCAAGAAAAAGAAATAAGTTTGCAATATAAATGTATCTGCAAGAGACATTACTTTTGCCTAAACATTTATTTGCAAGACTAATTATATTTTCCAAACTAAACATATGTCCCCATCAGTTGTGTTTAAAATATATGTTATCAAACTCCAAAAATATATATGTTATTGGTTATGATGGGTAGACAAATTGCGACAATAAAGTTATCATGCTCTATTTTAAACCACTTCTCATTCTCTATATATGCATAAATCACGGCTTCAAAAATTAAAAAAATTTATGTGTCACGAAATTTCCCTTTTAACTAGCAAAAGGGAGGAAAAAATATTGAATTAACAAACCAAAAACAAATGCAAAGTCGGTGTTAGCTGGTCTCTTGAAATGAGATAATTTTATTTTCCACCAATTTTTCACTAATTTCTCATATTGGGGCCGACTTGGCTTGGGGCCGACTTGGCTTGGGGACGAGTTGGTTTGGGGACGAGTTGGTTTGGGGACGAGTTGGCTTGGGGATGACTTGGCTTGGGGACGAGTTGGTTGGGGACGAGTTGGTTTGGGGACGACTTGGCCTGAAAGCGGCCTAACGTTAGGTTAGGCTGCTTGAGTGAATTAAGTCAGGCCTAACGTTTGGTCTACCGTATAGGCCTAGCCTAGGAATCGGGATAGTCGGTTACTGCTAAGAAAAACCTTTTAATAAACAAATTCTAGCCCTAGTCTACACTGGTTCACTGATAAATATTTATTCTTCAGCTTGTGACATTGTGTGCCCTATCTTGCCAGTTTGTATTTTAGAGATTGCACCATTTTCTTAGGGAACAACTCACTTTTTACAAGTTTTTGCAAGGACAGGAAAAAGTTTAAAAAGCAATGTTACCAAGTTGTGTAATACCTTCTAAATATAAACTGATTCTAAATGGTTTAGCCTAGAACTTTTTGGGGGAACAACACAGGATTTAGGCCAGTAGAGTAATGTTACAAATTTTGTCTCTAGGGCCTAACTTGGTTTTCGTGACTGGTCCTTATGCCCTACATGGATACGTAGGCCTACTCTTTAAAATAGGGTTAGGGTTTTTGTTTGGATTCGGGATATGTATATACTCAAGGCATGTGTCTAGCTAGCCCTTGAACAGGGCTGTGTGTTCCTTACATAGCCTAGGCTCATTCCTCTCACAACACAGCCTTTGCACGGATACACTTCACACCTGTAGTCACTAGCCAGGAGGCCCATGGAATGTCACCTCTTGTGTCTCCAAGTAACAAAATATTCTCACCAAACTTTACACAGATGATCTCTGGCACCCAATTTACCTTTCCACAAGAGATGTTCACAAAGTTCCATCAAAGAATGGCTGAATTTTTACTGCTTATTTTGACCGTAACAGTAAGTCAATGTGTCATGTTTTCAAGCTCTCGACAACTGTTCTCAGTATAGGTCAAAGGTCAGGACAGGCTTCGATAAATTCATTTTTTATTACTTGTCCATCGGGCTAGGGATTCCCAAAGTCTACTTGTCCGCATGAATATGCTCCGAGTCCATATCTAATTATCTAGTACTACTGTAGCCATTGAATTCCTATGTGAAGAAGACTTCTGTGCTGCTTGCCTGGCGGGCTACAATTCTGAGCAGTTCACTTGTCCGAGTCATTTTTTACTTGTCCCGGACTGTCGGGCGGGGGATTTGTCGAAGCCTGGTCACGAGTGGCAAACTTGGCGAAACCGGATGCTCCACCTGCGTAGCGGTCTTCGTGATACTATCTTTGATTTTTAGTAACAATACGAAGTGTACAGTATATTATTCAGAATACCGCGTAGACTCAAGTGTATCTGCGCAAGGGCTTTGTTGTGAGAAGAATGAACACACAGCCCTGTTGGAGGACTAGTGTCTAGCCTACTTACACATTCATCTATATCTATGTAGTACTATATTGAACAGCACTAATTCAAACCTCTCAACTGGCAACAGTGCTTGTAGCACAGTCGGCTAGCATGCAGGTCTTGATGATATAACGAAACGTAACGTAATGTAACATAACGTAACATAACGTAACATAACGTAACATAACGTAACATAACGTAACATAACGTAACATAACGTAACATAACGTAACATAACGTAACATAACATAACATAACATGTTGAAGGGCAAAGTAGGGCCAAGGCCCCAGAAGATGCCCTGAAGTCCAAGCCAAAGTCAAAAGTCAAACCACCAAACCTAGACAATACCCCGAAACAATCAGATTCTGCCACAGTCATGGAAGAACTTGTCAATGTTAACCTTAAAGCAGTGAACTGATGGGGAGTTAACTACCCAAACAGGCAGACAGTTCCACTCGTTGACAACTCTACGGGAAAAACAAAACTTCCTAATGTCAAGCCTTGCAAAAGGCTTTTCCAGCTTTTTACAATGCCCACAAACCCGAGGAATTAGAATTACTTTGAACCCTTAAATAACTACAAGTCAAAAGGGGATTCCTTTGAGAAACAAACTTGTAAACCTGGAGCATGTCTCCCCTAATCCTTCTCAGCTCCAATGTAGTAAGCCCAAGCCTAGCATGGTAAGGTAAATTTCTCACCTCAGGTATAAGGCGAGTAACTCTCCTCTGAACTTGCTCTAAAAGAAACTTGTCCTTTTCATAGAAGGGGTTCCAAGCCTGAGCTGCATAGTCAAGATGGGGTCCAACCAACTGTTTATACAAATTATGTACAATATCCTTACTAAAATTGATAAAATTCCTCTTGATCAATCCAAGCACTCTATTAGCCTTTGCAGCAGTGGCTGCACACTGCCTTGATGACTTTAAACATGGAAGTACTACCTCGGAAGGAAATCCAACTTAAAAATCCATCTGAAACTATGATGAAACTCTGAAGGTCAAAGCAATAAATCTAACACCTCCACACTCCAGGAGGGCATGCCCTGCAGGCACTCAAGGACGCTTGCCGTGACCGTTAAGAACGAGTCACGTGTCTGTTCGATTCAATCAAAACATTCCCTCAAGGGGTTCTCCCAATGGGCTGCACAACAATGAATTGAACACAACACGCAAATTATCAAAATTATTTCATTCTAAAACCATGAAAGTGCTACGATAAATAACGCTTGCAACAGAGCATGGACAGAGTTATACCTTTCAGATTATACACTATCTGTATTTGTAAAGTGCTAACGTTAATGATTTTGTGAAGGCATTCCTTACTCCAACCTTTCCCAATCACATTTACGAAAACAAATCATACTAGTCAGGGTTACCCTTTTGTGGAGTTGGTATCGACATTCTATAAAAGGCAGAACCCGAAGTCAGGGTGACCCTGACTACTAGTCATACGCACATGCATACATTATGGACGTTATTTGCTATCGATATCGCACACTTCTGCTGAAATAATCAGGGAATACATTTCTAATGGAACGTTAAAAAGTTTTTCACAAAACCGAATGTGCATAAAGTAGTTGTAAACAGCTTTTACAGTGTGGGTACCTGCTCTAAATTTGAATGCAACGATTTGGTAGAGCCAAGTGCTTGGCCTGAAAAATTGACTACTTATATAGGCCTAGTAAAGCATGGAGTTAACAAGCAGGTGTATAGACCCTAACGTTACTGTACAAAAACTCACTTTCATCACGAAAGTAGTTTCTGGAGTACAAAATATCTGATTAGGACTAACGCTACGAATGAATTTGTTTGGGTTAAAAGGGACACCTATCCTGAACATCTATCCATTTTGAAACCACTCCCAATAACATTGTACAAGAAAATTGTCTAAACTGGTTATTCTCTTTGCTAGAATATCCTATAAAAAGAGTATAATTGCCTAGTTCAAAACTGGCTCCACTCCCACAACCAGGACTCAAAGAAAATATTGAAGTCGTGTCAGATTGGATTTAAAGTTGATGCTAATGATGTGGCCAGCAAGTTGTTATCCTATTTGAAAATTTAAATACATTGTAAGCTTTTGCCTTTAAAATTCGGAATTTTTACCCTTACTGTAATTTTAATGATAAAGTTTAAAAGTGAAATAGGAGTGTTAGAATGAATCTGTCAACAAATGATCATGTTAGTAAGTTGTAATAAATGAGACATACAAACCTGCTTCTGCGATTCAGAGTGAGTCATTCTTTACTTATTAAACACTGTTGCTTCACAAACTTTCATGTTACTGTATCATTTCATAACAGATGGACAGTTGCAGGGATAAAAACTAGTGAAAGTGTAGATCTCCACTCTTTGACTTCTCAAATAATTTTTTGTTGCAAATTTATCAGAAAACTTGTTAACTTTAATTGGTAAATCGGGTGCTAGATTATCACAGTGGACTACAAATTGTAGCAATCCTATTTGAACTCAACAGAAGTAAAAATTAGAAAGGGAGATTCTGCATTATTGACAATTTTACACATTTTCCTAAATGTACGGGGAAGGGGTCTATAACACATCCTGTACAGTTGGTAATTTGGCTGCATCCTCCAACTTGAATGAAAACTCCAAAGGCTTGGTTGCATCTGTAATCTTGAAATGAAAACACTGCAAAAAGAACTGACAAATTCAATCCATCAAAATGAAACTTGGAGTTGTGATCACAGGTAAGAGAACATTTTATTCCGCATTTGACTGATGACAGAACTGGCACACATGAAACTGACACACATCTCATTAAGTGCTCTACATGATGATGTAGCAGTGTAAAAAATATAATGCAAAGAATGAATTTTTTGTAGCACACATGCAACTTACTGCAACTGGAAAATGTCTTGCTTTAAATCCATGTCAAGTCCAAAGTACTGTTAAAAGATCTAACCTCCCATCTCACAAAAAATCTATCATAATGATCCACCAGTTACTTTCCTAGACACAGTTTCTCCTCAGATGCTGAGTTTCTGCATTAAATCCTAGAGTCATCACGATCGGTACAGGTTTGCAAAATGTTCACCCACTCAAAGGAGGACAGCCCAGAGCATAGTTCCAAGTTGGGTCAATATCCAGCATAGATGTGTCCATTTTTTCTGTGGCGTGTGTCAATGGACATTTCTTTCAGCCATACAAAAATTTTGGAAAGTGACGTTGTCCAGTTGGCGGTAACATAGTGTAATTGGACCAAGTTTCTAATGAAATCGTATCTTAAATGAGATCTCACAACACTTAACATTGTATCATAAAAGACGCAAGTTATGACCGAATCTGTGCACACTTTTGTGAGGAGTTGATGGCACTAAAATACTTCATCAGATTTGGTTGCTGCAGAATTAGAAAGCTCTGCAAATAGCTTGATACCCTTTGGAACTGATGATCACCCTCCATTCAACCAATTATTCCAGATCAAGCCAGGCCAATTTCTACCATCTGGAAAAGAAAGGGGAGAAAATTAGGTTGTTCACAAAATATAAACTAAAATCTGAGATATAGCTAGCTGAACAAAGGCTAGGACTATGCAGCAAACACATTGTTTGTTCGAATCTTCTCTCTCTTACAACAGGTTTTAAAACAAAGTGAAAAAGTCACTAACTTTACATATCTATTACATGAAAAAAGTATGCCTCTTTCTGTGCTAATAACTTAATTTTAATACAGGGAAAAATCCCTGAGGCCTAGGCTTAGATAATATTGCATGAGAAACATAGCTTAGGCGTAGGCTAAGTTATTGCTTGGGTCTAGGCGTAGCTAACACTACAGTATGTGAAAGTTTTATACTTGGCAAAATGCCATATGAGCAGCCATGTGAAACTCCAGGGCTTTGATCAGGTAAAATTCTGAATATTTGAAGCTATCGATCCCAAAAGAAAAAACAATTGTACCGATTCCAAATCTAAACAAGAAACACGCGTAGGCCTAGCCTTAGTCGTAAGCTTCGATAAAATTCGTGGAACTAGTCACACACAAACGAAAAGCTACAATCTCCCACAAAAATTGGTACTCAAATGGCTGAAAATTACGTCACTGCAAAGCTATGGCAACACAACAGAAATTTTGAAAATTTCAGGCCTAGAAAATTGGATTTTTTGATATGTAGGCTTTTGGGGGCCTGCTCGTGGGTACCAGGAATGCGAAGATATGACTTTCCTGTAGCAAACAGTGCTAAAATTAAGGCCCGCATCGGTGTGGAAATTGCCTAAAAATGACCATTTTTGAGACCAAAATTCTCCTCTTTGACACTGGAACTGTATCCTGTGGTATGGTATATTTATTGATATAACTTACCAGAAATCAAGTTTTTCTGCAATACTTTTTAACCCTTCAGACACAACTGCACATCGTTTTCAGCCATCTTGCTAGTGTTATAATGAACTGTGCAAGCTCTAAACACACGGGAAAGCACCACGATGTAATGGATTTTGGAAACATCAAGAATCTTTGTTTTGTCCAACCGATAGAGGGCGACTGACCTTCGCGGTATTCTTGACTGTTTCAATGGTAATCTGATCGGTCTCTTGGGAGAGTAGACCTTGGGTAAAAGTCTGTGGATTTACATTGGAAGTGTTTGTGCCCTGAAGTAGTATTTTGACTTGGAAAACATAAAATTTGGAAGTTGGGTTTTTTTCCGAGGTGGTACTTCCATGCTTTAAATCTCCAGTAATTACAACACCCAGATCTTTCTCGAAGGTGACATTACTTAAAACACTACCATTCATGTTATAATCGTATAGCTAAAACTTTTAGGACCAAAATGAAGGACTTTACACTTATCTGCATTAAAAGACATTTGCCAAGTCTGAGACCAAGAAAATAGAGAATATACTGTTAGCCTAAGTGTAATGTTGCTTTTCCTTCTTCCACAGCATTTATAAATTTGCCCTTCCTGACTGGAAAAAAAATATGCCTTTTACAAAAAAAGAAAGAGGATTGAAATTTTTACTTTATTTTCTCTGAAACTTTAAAGTCTCAGTGGCAACATTTAAATTATGAGTCATTAAAAATGTTGACACTTCCAGAAACCAAATTAGTGCTAGAATTATGAAATGGTAGAATGCACTCTTACTTAAAGGATTTTGAGAAGGAATGTTTATAAGAATATGAAAAAAAATACAATTTGATTTTGGAATTGAAATTGATTTCTTCTTTAAAAAATACCAATATATTTTAGTGAAGTTTCTATTGAATGACCAACTTTTGTAAAATTTCCATTGAGTGGACCAATTTTTGGTATTGCAGCAACCAGTAATACTAATTACTAATGCAGGGCTTTTATTAATGTGTGTATTTGCATATTGTGCATATTTTCATGGTCAAATACGAATCAAAACAGTAATATAAAGAGTCAAATACACATTAAAATATGAATGAAAAGAATATGCATACTCTTTCAGTTTTAGTGTTGAGGTCATATACATGCATCGCATAAATTCCCTGTGCATTTTTGTATCCACTTCTTTAAATTTGTAGGGAAGCGTAAGCCAGTAAATTTACGACAGTCACAAATAAGGATGCTACGTATTTGAACAGTGCAAATCCGTTCATGATCTTCATAAAGTACATATCAGGGAGTTACACATGTACTTCGCAGTATACCACAGGTTCGTACAACATTACATAGGCATTTTTCGCTCCTTCCAAGGCGTGTTCTGTGTTTATCTAATTAATGAACCCACCAAATGTACACGATAGCATCACACACACATAGCACATGCCACAGTCATCACAAGTAAGATGAATATGCCACACAGGCAATCCTTCAGCTGAGCATCAACTATTACTATGAGCTTGTTGAATCGCCAGGGATCTTGATCAAAACCTTAAACGTATCAACTAAAAATGACTTTGAAAAATTACTACCTCAGTACTGTGTACTGTACAGACAGTACTCTCATTATGGGAAGCAAGATCAATCGTCAAAAGTCATGCAAATAAACCAGTTGGTCAAGGGTGCCACAAATATTTACTTGACATGTGCAGAAGACCTTTAGTTAACAACTCCAAATGAATTCTCAAGCATTAGTTCGAAGGTTATTTCACATGGGGCATTTTTTTTTGAGTAGCTGGTCACTTTGACCATTGCCTAACATACAATATATATGTAGGCTAGGCTACACTAAGAACCTATCCTCCAGGCTCCAGATGGGTCTGCATCAGTAATGCCCTTACTGTAGTAGAGCTTCATTAGTGCAGGGGCTTATATTTTCTCTGTGATAAGTTTGTTCCAGAATTTAGACAGGTTGTTTTTAGTTGTTTTTTCACATCTCCTTGAAGATCATCATATGTTGCATGAACTGGCATGTCATGATGCAATGGCGGCCGGAAGGTTCATTTGTTTCTGTCCCAATAGTTTCTGTTTCCAACTTTACTAGTGATAATAAAATGTTTATTTTCCAGGAAGAGAGTAAAATTGTTTCAAAGAAAGAAAGTAAAATTTCCTACAATTCCTGTAGTTTCATGTACAGAAAAGCGGAATTTCCCTCCAATTGTCAAAAATTTTCCAAACTTTTTCCACACATGAACTTCCCCCCTGAAAATGGAAAACTGGAAAATAATGTTTCAACATACACATGAGGTTTGTACCTTTGAATTCTCACTTTCACTAGCTCATACCAGCCAAGATTACAGCCCATTTTATGAAATTCTGCAAACTGCAAATCCTCCTACAGATTGTGTTGTAATATGCTGATGGTTTGTCATAATGATATTCTGGTGGTGGTTCTCTCAGGATGTTCACAGTTTTTGGATCTAAGACTCAAGTTATCTGTCAGTGGAAGTAAATGTGTGGATCATGTGTCATTGTCTTTGACTGTTTAGGGAGGTAGCTTCTGGTTTTAATGTTGTCATAGCCCATTAAGCTCATTTTCTCCGTGGTTAATTGCTGACTAAACTTTGTCTTAGTAAAACTGTGAACAGGGCAAATGGTTGATTTTATTAAAGTAATAGCAAGTCTTCCTTGAGAATGAAGTGTAAGCTATAATTGCTGGCTTTGTCATTTATCTTCTTGTCAGTTACAAAATTTATGTGGAGATGTACAAGGGGGTCTGTTATCTCTGTGAGCCACATTGTATATAGTTGGTGGTTTTGCACAGTCAAGTTTATTTAGGAGGTTATTACACATTGAGATGGGGAATGATTTAAATGACCTAGGTATTAGACAGTTTCAATTAAACTAAGGTTTCAAATTGAATCATTCTGTCACTTGATCCTATGTTTGCTTGGGCTAAATGAATAAAGTACAGATATAAAATACATCAAAATATCACTTTTACCTTTCTTGAGCCAACATTAGGTTGGGAGTGAAAAGTTCAACAAGCTTCACGAATGGTGACCAGGAAGCTGACTGGCTGGTTGTCTGCCTGGCTGGTGGATTGATTACATTTTTTTTTTTTATTTTTGCCCGTAGCATGGACTTGAGAACATCTGGTGGGATTTTAATAGATTTTTCGAGTTCTCTGTTATCCAATTATTAGAGAGTCTATAGTTAAGGGTAGGGTTCAACTTTTTTTTTTTTATTTTTGCCCCTAACATGGACTTGAGAACCTCTGTTAGGAATGCAATAGATTTCCAGAGTATTCTCAAGATCTTATCCAATTATTAGAGAGTTTATTGTTAAGGTTAGGTTGCAATTGGTCCTCACTTCTCAAGTATGAAAATAGGGGTCTATGTGTGTGTGTATGTTTGTGACACTTTGCATGTTTACATGGGACGGATACAAACCTTGACAGTTTCCAAACTTGGTACATAGATGTTCCATATAAATAAGGAAGAACCCTGCTGTATTAAGTAGAGTTCAATGGCCACTTGGAATCACTAAAGGTCAAACTCAATCAATTTTGTGAACACAATTCTTCAAGATATGGTGCACTTGGAAATGAGTGTTGATATGTTCTTGATGGGGGGGGGGGGGGCACTTTAATATTAGTGTCACCTCTACTCAAAAAAGTGGAGGGGACACAAACTTTAAAGTCCTCCCAACTTGTGCTGACCTAAAACTTAAAAGTGAGGTAGCTAAAACATACATGTGGGTTGCATCTGCTGTGTTCTAACGATTTCAATCAGTTTTCAATAATTTTACTGGCTGATACTTGTGCTTGGCAAGCCTTCTAACATATTTACTTTGCAAATCACCAGTATTTTCATGTGCTTGCAGTTGCTTTGGTGTTCCTCTTGTCAGTTGCATCTCAAACATCAGTCAGAAAAATGACATCATGCCAGAAGCACAGCCATACCAGAGATGTCAATATGAAACACACACTGATGGAGCAAGATCAGCCATTGACTACTGTACTGTATGCCTAATGTTTTTTGTGGACCTGGTAGTTTCTTCCCCTAAAATTGGTACTTTCCTCCCTGAAACAGGTTAAGAAGTCATCCCCATTGCTTCAGGGGGATAAAGAAGTCTGCATGGTACAATTTAAATGATTTTTTAGCAGTTCAGAAACTTACGACTTTGGAGGAGCAAAAACTAATGAGTCGAGAAACTAATGGGCCTTGGCAGTACATTAGCTAAGCAAGTGCGCCTAATACGATTTAGGGTACTACTACTATAACCAGCATATACTGTGTCATAATTTGACCCCTATTAAATACCTTTGTTCACCCCAAGTCCGAACTAACCATCAATGAAGCCAATGAATATTAGTTTGAAGCCTATAAATCATTTTGTATGTGGAAAGAGAAACCCAAGTTTTTCAGGTTACTCTCAGTTACTTTCAGATACTAGTAATTTGTGTGTGTGTTTGCCTTGGTGTGTTTCTCAATATCTCAAAAAAGATATGTGTGACTGCTCTTATTTTGTACTTGGTATGTCGGTTTACCATATCAAGTAAATGCTCCTGCTGTTTTTGTTGGAGGTCAAAGGTCATATGGGGTCACCAGAGGTTAAATGGTAAGTACCTCAGAAATTGCTTGTAAACACAGTATCTCAAGAAAGATAGCTATGAGAGATCTCATACTGTGTGTGAATGCACATGCGTGAATTTAGGGGTTACCATTCCTGTTTAGCTGAAAGTAGGACATCTGTTGAAGACGAATATGGGGGGTGGTCTCAAGGGCCCGAGGGGGGACACCCCTGCGCCTTTGGATTTGGTTCATTCCTGGAAGCCAAATGGTACAATATTTGAAGCAGATTTCACTTGTACCAAGTTGTTTTCCCTAGAAATAAGCCTGTGGGGATAATTTCAAGGATGTTATTATGCTAAATGGGTTTGCATCACATTTACTTTACACTTGATGGATCAATGCATATTGGGTCACGCATGTAGAGCACAGTATAGGCTATGCACACTCCATCCAATGGAGCCTACAAACAAATAATAAACAGAAATGATGATACAGTACTCAAAGTTTATAGCAACAACTCATATAGCCAGTCTCAGGCACTGTCTCATTCAAGTTAGTATTACCATACTGAATTGTCATCTGACAATTCAGTGTTTGATAATGTAAAATGTTCACAACATACCCTAACGACATTCAACATACAACATAACCTTACAACTTACAATTATATGAGTTGGATCAGTCCATGTAGTATTCTGTAAATGATTATAAATTGCTTCCCTGCTGTTTGAGCAGCCAATATGTGTTTTTGAGAAAATCATGGGCTAACATTTCTTCTTGAGAATGCAACATAGGCACCCCAGTAGATCAAAGGTGGTGTGTGGTGTAACTGGTAGCTATTTGTTGCATGATCTGTGACCTCAAGTGATCTATGCTCTCACTGTGATCACATTGCATGATAAACAATTAAGGAATACTTGACTGGCCTGTTAGCTAACCACAAATGTTACTTTTTGGTATATCTGGTATCATCAATCTTTTACTCAGATGTGGATCTTGAATATCCATTGTTTATGTAGTGTGCTTCATTTCCACCCTGGGGCATTAAGGTGTGATCAGGCAGAGAAGAACAATGTTTCAAAAAGTGAAAAGGAACAATTCATCATGTTGGGATGATTTGCCTTACTAGCTGAGGTACTCACTTTTCCTTGAAAAAAAAACACAAAAAAAAACGGGACAGTCCTCATTCCTTGGAGCGTTTGGTACCGCAGTATAAATTGCATATATTGAAGAGATAGATTATTTTTGGTGGTCATTTGGGATGACAGAGGTCAAAGGACAAAACTTGGTAGGCACAATAGTATCTTAAGAATTAGTGTAACTGTGAGAGATTTCCTGCTTAACATGTGGAATGCTATGTGAAGTAAATGATTGATATATTATTCTTGTGTAAATGAGGGGTCATTAAATTTTGAGGTAATAATCGAAACATTGGTATCTTGATATTATATGGAGGTTAACCATGAGGGATATGCATAAACACAAACACAAAGATTCACAAAACGTTTTGAATTTCTGGTCATAAGTTTTTGTGGCAATTTGAACTAAAGTTATGAACATGTATTAAGTGATTTGCAGTTGGTCACCAAATGTCCTCTCATGGATTATGGGTGAAAAAATTTATCTTTCCTCGTGATGTTGGCCGAAATTCACAACAGTGAAGCTTTTAGTTAATATTGCATATCTCACAAATGGGACTTTTTTAATATGAAGGATAGTAAAGTAAGCATTTGTAATCAATTTTGAAATATATGTCAAGTACTGTAAGATATTGTATTCTCTTTCAGACCTTTCAAGTCTCACACATATTGCAGGAGTTTCATACATTTGGATTGTTTCTCAGCGACTCTGCAAGTTTTTTGTTTTCTCACGCATATTGTACCAAATAAAAGCTTTCGCTATGCTGCTGTAAATTACAGTGCTTCACTGATTGTACCATAGTTTGAATGCCTCAGCAAACATCATTGATTTGGAACACTGGCTCCGGCTGCCGGGAATCTATTACACTCTTTACTGTTGTGTACAGCTCTACTAAAAGTGAATGTACATACTCGTAGTTGATGATAAAAATCAGGTGGGAATCAGAGTTAGTAACACGCATACATGTTTTAGCACATTCTTTATATCTTTTTGCTCGATATACTTTTGACTGTACTGACAGTATGTGAGTGTATGGTAAATGTACAATTTAGTCACCTGGGGCCTGTTTCACAAAGATTTATGCACAATCTTAAGTTTGATTCACCATTCTTAAGCCAACAGAAAATCATACTTAAGATCGTGCGTAACTCTTTGTGGAAGGGGCCCCTGGTGAAGTTGTATCGTGGAGCACAGAGTCCCCAAACAGATGCACAGGCAAGGGTACAGCCTATATGCATGTTATTTTCTGGTTGAAGATTCCCGAGTTTTGTGAGATTGCTAAATAGAATTTGCAAATTCTGCTTCCTATGTATAGCTATAAATAAGTAAACAGGCACCAAAAACTCACCCCTCTCGAAGTTACCATTGTGCTAAATGTCACACAAATTATTGTAGCTAACACAAAACAGTGGCAAATTTTCACTGGACTGTGTTCACATCAAGCAAGGTAGCTTTATGTCTTTGTTAAGTCCATACCTCCCAAGTTACCTGCATTCCCTGGCAACAGAGAAGGAATTTTAGCCTTATTATTGTGGGTACTGTATGTTTCCACCAACTTCTGATGGCATCCTGATCAGAACAAATTTCAAATCTCAGATGGGATAGGACAATTCTCAAGAACAATTTTACCAAGCTCAGGCAAACTTGCAACACCACCCTTCTTGACAGGTCTGCCCTTGAGTCTTCATTAGAAAGTGAAAATTTATGAATGCTGCCACCATTTGTCTCTCCTTCATCTGGGATTGTCATTGCCGTACTCCTGTTTTCATCTCAGCTTCTTTCCTGAAGAGCAATTATTCATTCAGCATCAGCACAATTCTGCTGTGTATGGGTCTTCTCAGGATTAAGTGATTCATTGCAGCTTGATTTGTGTGGATTTTTACATTAGTGGATGGATACCTGCTCTGCAATTGAGAAGTATCGTGTCATGTTATTTGAGTTCACACATAAAGCAGAATATAGAACAGGTGGGTAATTGCTTGGTAATCCATTCTTCAAGTCAGTATTGTAGTCTATTTGCAGAATTCCCATGTTTTCTACCACTACTGTATCAGATGATGTGATGTCTTCTTTTATTAAAGTAGTTAAAGATTTGTATAAGGTGATCTTCACTTCATTTCCTTCAGTTAAATAACATGTGTGGCAATAAACTTATTAAAATTAAATTAAAATTATGTTCAGTATACTGTAAGTCATCTGTTCTCATGGAAATCAAAATACTGAATAACAGAAAACCTTCATATGCTAAAATGTATGGTTCTGTTTGCCAGTTCCTCAAAGGGTGTAGGCAGCTGCTCAGACAGGATTTTAAACAGCAGCTTCATTTCATGAATATACCTCCTATATCCAGGGATGTTAATTACAGTGGGTGGTGCTGGGTCACGTGGTGACACCCAGCACTCCATATTCATACCTACCACTCCAGGCAATTTAACCTCTCCCCACCCACTACAAGTCTTCCTAATAAGACCTAAAACTAGCCCTAAATTTACTCCTTAAAGTAAAATGAAGTATAAAAGAAAAATTTATTGCTGAAAAATGGGATAGATGCAGTGGGTTTGGGTGAAGTGCTTTTCCTAGATCAGACATTTACCATGCACTCAAAGTTGGCTACTTTAGCTACTTCCTTGCCTTCATCCTTTCAAGTATATTTCATGGTATCTAAATATCACATAAAAACCAAATATAACGAAACCAGGGAGTGTTATCAGGCATGAATTTGGCAATTAACTGAGGAAAATGACTGTTACATGAAAGAATACAGTACCTTTGTTCAACAATCCATATCAGAGCAACAGCAGTTGTTTGAATTACTGACAGTAGGACATTGTGTTTGCCCACCTGGAAAGAGCATTGTTGAATAGGATGCAGTGAATATTAATAATACAGTTATAGTTATTGGAATATGTCGTCATACAGATTAGTAATAATTCCTTAAAATTACAGAGCAACGAAGGCTGCAAGTACCTTTGAAAACAATATCTTGTTGGTTGACATTTTTTGTCTGGGCAGAAACAGGAAGTAAATTACTTGCCCCAAAATATCGAAATTGCTAGACTAGAGCTTTTTGGTTTCCTGAAAGGGAAAACCTATGGACTCATGCACACAAGACTTTTGCAAAAGGTGTAGGATTGTGCATTTTAGTGTTGGCGTATACTATGGCTCATCGACTTCCTTAACATTGGTGCACAAGTACTACGCGACTACACAATTGTTCACTGTCTGAAGCCAATGACTGGCTTTTATATCGAAAATTGGTTTTGATGACTCAGCCAGAAGACACCATTTATAACGTGGGCAATTGTGTGCTCTGTTTCTACAAAAATAGTATTGTTTGCAATTGAAGAAAAAAACCCAAACACTTTTTATTCTGTTTGATTCAATTGTTACATTTTATCATAACATATTTTAACTTCATAGTTCAAACTTTGAGGAACAGCAACTTTTGACAAGAGAAATATTTTTACCTCCTTTGAAATGTTTCTATCCTTCATTGGACATTGAGTTACGTAATAGGTATCTGTCGAGTTTCAAATGAGATTTAGAACATATGGAAGCTGAGAGAAAGCTTTAAGAGGAAAGACATATGCTTTAGCATTTGAGGGGAAAGCATCATTCCCTCAGCAATTATTTAAAGATCTTCTGGTGGCTTTTCACAGGGGTTTTGTTAAAGAAAAATATATTCCACACCGTGTCCTTCAAACCCTGCTGCAGTTCCTTTTCTTAACCCAAGATATCTCATTTTAAAGATTGGTGATCTTTGTTAAAAAATACTGCTGCTTTTCAACAAAGCCAGAAAAGTTATGTTGTGTGGGCACATTGTCTCTGATTCCTTTTGGATCCTTGCTGAAGGAATCTAGGTGATGGTGATGTTGTGTGTGTGTGTGGGTGTGTGTGGGTGTGTGTGTGTGTATATGTGTGTTTGACGCCCACTTGTAAACATGATATCTCAAGAAGGGTAACTCCGAGAGATTTCATACTTGGCATGTAGATTGCCCACATTGAGTAGATGATCCCTATTGTTTTTGGCAGAGGTCAAAGATCATTTGGGGTCACCAGAGTTGAAATGGTTCTTGGAAATTGCCAGCCTTGTAAACACGATATCTCCAAAAGAAAAAATGTGAGTGATCTCGTACTTACCATCTAGATTGCCCATATTGATTAGATGGTCCCTATTGTTTTTGGTGGAGGTCGAAGGTCATTTGGGGTCACCAGAGGTAAAAAGGTCAAAGTCTTGTAAACACTGTATCTCAAGAAGGGTAACTGTGAGGGATCTCATATATTGCATGTGGATTGTCCATATTAAGTAGATGTCCCTATTGTTTTTTGGTGGAGATCAAAGGTCATTTGGTGTCACCAAAGGTCAAAACATCAAAACTTTTGAAACACTGTATCTCAAGAAGGGTAACTGTGAGGGATCTTGTTCTTACCATGTGGATTGCCAGATTGAGTAGATGATCCCTTTTGTTTTTGGTAAAGGTCAAAGGTCATGTAGGGTCGCCAGAGGTCAAGACATCAAAACCTTTTAAACAAGTTTCAACTCAAGAGGGGTAACTGTGAGGGATATCTGGCATGGATATGACGATTTTGCGACGAGTATAAACAGATTTTCATGAAACTTATTTCCTACTGTTACATGGGAGTTCCTGCAGTATCTGTGTCTGTAACATGTGAGTTCAAACAAAGGCTGTATGAGGGTCATTTGGGGCCATAGTTTGAAAATACTGGAGGTTTCTGTGCACTCAAAGCAGAGGACTGTTCTGACTTCACAAGTGTAAACTTTGAACAGATCAACTGTTTTGTGTGATGCACAAGAAGTTCTTTTAAGCAGTACCAACATTGTCTCTTTGACAACCTAAAAGAAAACTTAAAGACAACATTAAATTTAGTATCAAAGATTATTATGTGGTAAACCTTATGCTGCTACTGTAGCTGTCCTCATAAGGACATGTGAATATGCATGAACTGGAAATTGGAATTGATTAGTTAAATTACCACGGGTTATTAGTTTTACAAAAAAGAACTAAACTACTTGTCACTGGATCAAATACCCTTGAGCGTGCATCAACAGTTATTGCAACTGACCCCTGCACCTCTGTTCAAACAGATCACTGTTATCTGACATAATTTATCACAGTTGACTGCCAGTACAAACCACAGGGTCTGGACAGAATAAATCATACAGCCTGTTGAATCAGGTGCTTAATGGACTTAAAGGTAAAGAGCAGTCCCTCCAAACTTATTTTGAAGAAAAAGCTAAATAACACAATTTTCATCATATTTCTCTTCAAACTGTCTTTTGTTACATTTTATGACTTTACTGTTGCATATTCAAGGTAAACCAAGCAGTTATTTCAGGTAAATTTCACATTTGAAGAGAAAAAACATTGTCACATGACTCCCAATAGCCAATCATGAAACTGGACAGTCTACTACACTTCTTCAATTCGGGATGACTGCTCCTAACCTTTAATCTTTTACTGAATAAACAGTGTCTGCCTCTGGTTAGTCGTCTGAGCAAGGCCTATTAAGGCCTATATTATATGTTTTTGTCTATAAGTAGACAAAAAGCAAAGTTGCAAGTCTTGAATAGATTCTGGGTTAATAGGGTTATTAGTTTTTGTTAATTTTCAAGGATGTCATAGCCCTTGAGAGGGGCATTCGTCAAAAAATAAAATACAAAGAGCTGCCCCCATTAGCTAAAACTTGACAAAATAAAGTGCTGTAATTTTGATTAAAATAAACATGTTTATTTGTTTATCAAATTATAAGACGAGACAAAATACAATTCATTGCCTGCAGCATTATATTTATTTGGGAGTTTTCTCTTCTTTGTGGAGGTCAAAGATTATTTGGGGTCACAAAAGGTCAAAACCTTGTAGACATGATATTTGAAGGAGGATAAATGTGAGGGATCTCTTACAGTACTTAACTTGTGAATTGTCCATATTTAGCATGTTGATGGCCATATGTATTAGGGTACAGTAGGTAATCCCTATTGTTTTAAGTGGAGGTGAAAGTTCATTTGAGTTCCAAGATTTGAAAAGGTTTTGACCTGGTTAACTTGATATTTCAAGTAGGATATCTGTGTGGGATATCATGCTTGTCATGTGGGCGATTCATGTTTGTTACAATATAAATCTTATGGCAAGGAATCACTAAGCCTTTTGGCTTTCTAGTCTTTATAAGCTGAAGTCCTATTGTCCTTGAAATTTTATACTGTGGGAATGTTCAAATATCTTTGCCTGTAGATCAAGCATTACCCTTCACCATACATAGAGTATAACTAACACTGTTGCTTAATATTTCCTGCATCAAAATTTTAAATAAATTGAATGTAATGTCAAGTTAAATAGCCGTGATGACATCACAGATTTACATGATGTACCAAATAAAAAAAAAAAGTTGCATTACTTTATAAACTTGTATCTTCCGAGTGCTATATGCTATTGAGATGAATTTTTCACTTCCTAAAAAAGAAAATTTTCCTGCATATCTTGAAGTTAATGAATTTTGTCTCCTGAACATCCCTTTAGTTATCCTTTTAGGAAACATTTTACAATTCAGTTTTGATTAAAGGAAATGGTTTGCTAGAGCATGCATCCCAGCACATGCATCTCAGAAGTATGTTTGCTCAAATCAATCTATCAGAAACTTGTTTATACTGTATCAAGTTCAATGCCTGGCAGTTTGTTAGACCATACCTGTTTGTTAAATTTCCAATCCCTTTAGGAGAAGTATGTCTGCAAATTCAGAGTGTCAAAAGGCCTGTTTAAACAAGCATCATTTCCAAAACATTCACTTATAACAACCCAAAACATGTACACTTGTTTTCAGTTTGTTGCACATTGTAGACAGGGTATTGCAACAATCTCAATCATTCTAAAAATGTTTTGAAATGTTTTCAAAGAAATATCATGTATGACAATTCCTTCAAAACAAGTTGAAGTTCCCGAATGTTTTTGCCCCAGAAGTGTTTTGGGAAAGTTACTTGTATACAGACCTTAAGACAGTACACTAGAAAAAAATGTGTATTTGAAAAAGAAAAAAAAGTAGTGGTGTGGGAACCACAGGGAAAGCTCTGCCACTCTATTGGGGAAGATCAAACCATGAGGCAAACATTTTTCAATATCCTTTCATTTTACTTTGCAAGTGCATGGAACCAGAGGCGCTTTTGAGTCGAGACATGACCCCCTTCCATGCACACCCCCTTCCCTTACATACCATAGTTACAGTACCATAGATCAAACAATGAAAATCTCATTTAGATAAAATATCAATATTGGTGGATAACACATTGCAAAAACCTGATACATTCTTGTACCTAATAGATAGGGTCAATAAAGTTTGACAGGTCATGCACTGATGTTCTTGCATGTTTAAACAGATAGTAATGTTGGTGGTATATGGATGTTGAAACACAAACACAATGTACCGTATATACAGTACAGTATAGTAGTTGTGGTCTTGAGGACATTACTGTATCATTGAATATTAAAGGTAAGTCATACCATGGATCAAATCTTATGTCACCCTATCAGAAACATTGATAATTTTTATGTATACAGTTAAGCTGCAGTAGCAAAGAATTCATTTTAATGTACGTCAAAGGTCAAAATAATGTTTTATAAATCATAAATCACACTGAATAAATTGTATCCTGTAGTACTGTAGCAATCTTGCAGTTCTTTTCAACTTGGTGCGTTTATACACCACATTTCAAAATGCATAGCTCCCAAGTTCTGAGAGGCTAGATGCGGGTCCAACTGATCTGTCCATTGGTGGATCGCCGGCCTGGGGGAGGGGTATAAGAGGAGGGGGTTTTCCCCTCCCCTTTTTGAAAATTTTTGAATTTTATAAGTGTCTACACGCAAAATGGTGACACTTTTTTGACAAATCAGTCAACACAATGTCATTAGGTCACCGCCAAAAAAAGTTCAGTACAGTACTAAATATTTTGCGGTAACCTAGAAAAAAATTGTATGAGAGATTTTCCAAAATAATATTATGCAGATACTCACAAATGCGCAATGACTAAAACCTCTCCTAATCAAAATATTTAATAGTTATATTTGGGGTAAATGTTGGTGCAGTACCGGCACAGTTTTCAAACGTCAACTCTGTGTGTCAGCGGTGGTCTTTGTATACATTTCTCATGGCATTCTAGCCATGAAAACATATAGGCCTAGCCAAGAACGTCAAGAACTATCGACTGTCGACTGTCAAGCTGAAACAAGCCCCGCCTATAACCTTCGAAGTGGTTACTTATTTTTGCTGTTGAATGCGGTGTTGAACGATGTTATTACACTATTTAGGCAGTGACAGGAATATATTCCATGGCCTGCTGCAAAGGTTAGCCGATAACGATGTTGCGACAGCAAGCTTACCGTAGGTACCTGTACCTAGGCCTATGCATTGTATAGCAGCGAATGTGCTGTGAGATAAGATTTACTGAATTTGTAGTCATCGGTAAGCTGAATTATTTGCTAATTTTTGTGGTTTTCTTAGTAAGAATACTTTGGAGATTTGAAATGCACGTTTTTCAGAGGGCTGGGCGGGTCAGCGGGTTTGGGTGTCCAAATGCGGGTCAAACCCGCGAAATGCGGGTCACTTGGGAGGTATGAAAATGATATTATTTGAAATATGTTACCTTGAGAAGCAATTTCTATTGAAAATCACTTCAGTTTTGAACATTGAAGTCATCACAGTATTGGATGTAAAATGGGGGTGGATTCAAACAAAGGAATCCTACAGAATAATTGCATGCAAGCCTGGCTTGTGACTTCATTAACATATTTCTTCAAACACTAAGAATTGGTTTACACACAGTTAAAGTGCAATCAAAACTGTGCAAGCACTAACATTAAATAATATTACTGTGAAATTTAAGTTCAAGTTAAGTCTTTGGTTCATACCTGTGCCCAAAACCAATAGAACAGCTATGTTTTTGTTCCTGATTTGGTATTCTTGAATTCCAATGTATGATCTTGATCATTATTACTATTGATTGTAGGAGAAACTATGGAAGTGGGTTTTTACATTCTAGAGGTCGACCATTACACTCTTCTGGTTTGGGCATACTGTATTGTATATGAATGCTTGTACAGTACTGTACTTCTCGCATGTATGCTTCTTTGTGGTCTTAGTGGACAAGGAAGGTGTTACAGCCTTTCTTTAAGAATCAAAGGAAAACTAGTGTTAAAGGTCCAGGTGCTGATCATATTATCACCTAAGCATAGTATGCAGGCACTACCATGTGTGAGGAATTAATTAAGAGTGATGGATTTTTTTGCACATGTGAGAAAATGGTAACCTGGGGGAAGAACGTGCCCCACCACCATTGGATCTGTCATTGGTCTGAATCTGGAGGGTAGCAGTTTGTTTTGGAACTTTAGTGAACAGGGGATCATGCTTTCGAGCATAGTTCTACAGAGTATGCATGAATTAATTTAGATAGATGGAGTTTAATGGCCCAGTTTGTAGCCTATTGGTTCAAGTCCAGCTGGCCACAGCCTTTTTTTCCAGTTGTGGCTCACTGGCTTGTTTGCCCTACTCCATTGCTAATGCGGAGCATTAGACAAAATGGCAGTAGGTTCCATTTTTATTGTCCTAATGGTAAATTTACAGGAAACATTTCAAAATACTGTTGAAGGAAAAGCTTTACTTTCATTAAAAAAAAAGTGTGGATTTTTAATCATAAAACAAGAATACTAGTATGTGAAGGGGTTGACATGCATCAAATTGATCTAAAAATTAACAATGCACACACACACACACATCAAACCCCCAAATATGGTAATTGATCCCACCTTTGGCTTGCATATACTCAGTGCCTGTCTTATGTTCTTACACTTGTTAACCCGTTATGGAAAATTCTAGATTTCGAGTTTGTAATTCTAGCTAAATGTGCAACATCTGTTCTTGGGAAAATTTTTGGTCATCCAGGGTACCTTTGGTCATTGTTGCATAAGGTTTTACTTTCTCCTCATATAGTGTCCAGTCTAGTAGTCTAGTCTAGAGAGAAGTTTGTCCTGTGTGGGGCCTCAGCCTGTTACCACCTGTGTAGGATTTGTTAACTGTTTATGTGGCCGAATGACCCCAAGTCCAAACTAAAAAATAGGGGAAATGAGAATTAGCTTGAAGGCCTAATCCATAAACTCCAACAGTTTCAATTCTCCTAACTAACTTCGTAGCTGCGAAGTTCCAAGAATCTGGCTAGATGTGGGACCAATTGATATGTTTATTGGTGGATCGGGGCCTTGGGGAGTGGTTTAAGGGGAGGGGTTCCCCTTCCTTTTTTAAAATTTTTTAAATTTTGTAAGTGTCTAACATGCAAAATGGTGGCACATTTTTGGCAAATCAGTCAAAACACTTTTGCTAGGTTACTGCCAAAAAAGTCAGTACAGTAAGTACTGAATTTTTTGTGGTAACCTAGAAAAATATTGTATTGAGAGACTTGCCAAAATAATGCTATACAGATGCTCACAAATGTGAAATTACTAAAACCTCTCCTAATCACGATATTCAATCATTATTTTTGCCATAAATTTTGGTGCTGTACCGGTACAGTTTGCAAGTTACGTCATCAATTCAATATGTCGACGGACTGTCTTACCATGCTGCAAGTGATTTCCAATATATATCTTTGTACATTCTCGCATGGTGTTCCAGCCATGAAAACACACAGTCGTCTACATCAAGAACTGTCAAGACACTTCAGAACGTTTATTGGGTAGATGGGCATTGTTTAACAAGGTGATTCGTCATTGGCTGTTGCCATTGTATTGTATGGATAATATTCTTTGTTCGGGTAAGGGTTATCGTTAGCCTATGAGGATATTTCTTTTTAAGCAGTGTGCATCGCTCCAGTTCATTTGATGAGAAAATCTGTGACAAGCCCTGCTTCTTACCCGCAATGTGGACATTCATTTTTGCTATTTCACGATGTTACCACACTATTTACGCAGTGACAGGAATATATTCCATACCTGACGCGAAAGTTAGCCAATAGCGATGTTGCGGCAGCAAGCGTAGGTCTGCACCTAGGCCTATGCATTGTATAGCACCGTGAACATTTGAATGTGCTGTGAGATACGATTAACTGTAGTTGCAGTTGTTGGTAAGCTGAATTATTTGCTAATTTGTGTGGTTCTCTAACTGAGAATACTTAGGAGATTTAAAATGTGGGTTTTCAAATGGTTGGGTGAGTCAGCAGGTTTGGGTGTTCAAATGCGGGTCAAATTCGCAAAATGCCGGTCACTTGGGAGGTATGTAACTTACTTAAGTCTCTCCTATAACTGACTAAAACTCATCCACATTCAGACACAATCTCAATATATTCCTTCAGCATGAATATACTGTACAAGACTGTAAAGACCACATTGCGTAGTCAAAACACTCTCAGTACAGTATCTGTATGAGACAGAGTAGTCTGCATTCTTTTAAGTCTTAAGTACTGTCAGTCAAAGAGCTGTTCCAATTAAGAATTTCTATAGACTGCTACAAAAATTGTAGCCTGGGGCAGTGTTATAGTCACACCAGCTTATACAAGGCCTAGACCAAGACCATGTGTCCAGACTGAGACCAGTGTCAGAACTTCAAGACCCAGACTGGCAAGATCTGAGACTAAGACAAGAAAGTACATGTTGCATAGGAAAATAGAACTGCCCAAAGTTCTGAATAGTTTTTAACCTAACTTCATTACTTAATTCTCTCCAAAAGGTGGGCTATTGGCTAGGTTGGTCGCATTTTCTGGTGATCATGGGGCCACTTTGCTTTTGTTCAGTTTGTCCGTAATTCGGAATTTTCAATGCAAATCGGGTATTTTACCATATGTATAAACCATTAGGTTTTCGATTGGCATAGGCCATTGCTAAGCTGAAGTCTGACATAAATGTAGTATACATAAAGTGCATGTACATTCGCAGGTTCACTTCATTCCGGGCACCTACTCTAAATTAGAGCCACTAGCTCAATGCCATGTCCATTGTGGTTACAGTAGTTTTGTTAATTTGAAAAATGTCTCCTCACATTAGCAGCTGAAGATGAACTTGTGTAATTTTTGTTTAACATAAAAATTATTAGATGGGCACCTGGAAACCTTAACACTCTTGTGCATATGCCCTCCAAAGAATGGTTAGGTTACATTTGATAGAGTTTTGTACCTTTAAAGAAAAGAGCTACATATGTGGTCTAGAGGTGAAATTTTACCGAGTCAACAGCACTGAAAACTCTTCAAAATTTTATGTAGAGTTCATTACTTTCCTGTCTCATTGGTCCTTGATATACCCCTAACTCTGACATCTAACTCTAGCCTTCAAGCCTAACTTCTACTGTAATCCTTCCCTTATCCTTAGAGGAGGAAGAAATGAGGCAACACCCTGATCTGCATTCATTGAAGCAACTGTCTGATATTTGAGTTATAGGAGGCTGTCACTCACATCTTATGCAGTAGCTTAAATAAGTGCACTGGAGAGAAATAGCTATCCTGTGATCAAGAGGAATCGCAGCATTTATGGAAAAATTGGTAAGCGGGAAGGCTAGGCTACTTCCAGGGAAATTTGGACACCTGGTTGGAAAGTTTAACAATTTCAGAGAAATCTCCTATTTTGTACATGAAAATTTAGGGAAAATAATTCTGAGAAAATTGACTCCCTGGGAAGTATAAAATTTTTTGTTTTTCCAGTCCAGGATATCTGTAAAGGGTTGTGACTTGTGTGTCTTTGATTTCTCAGAAGTGGGGAAAATCCTTTAACCAGGACTTGTCTGATTGCTATTGTTTTATACTGTACTTCACCTCAGACTTTGAACTGCTCAGCATGCATACTTGCCAGCTGTTTTATCTTAAGTGGAACTGTTCTGTTTCTGATCTTGAAAACCCACAAAAATCAGAATATTACATTTTTCTGACTTTTAGTATCAAAAATATACTACTACTGAAAGTGATAAGAAAAATTACAAAAAATAAAGTCAGTTTTTGCATTGAACATTTTTACCATGGACTCCACCCATGTTAGTGCTTGTGTCCTCAACTTACACAGTGGATCGTCTGTTTATTTACATATGTTCTGTTTTCTGAGATCACAAGGTTGGCAAGTATAGGCATGTTTCGTTAAGGTCATTGAGTAGTTTTTACTTGTAGCAAATTAAGTGTCCAACCATTTTATTTTCAACTTTACATTTTCTACTCAGTGTTCTTGCTGAGCCATTACATTGCAATTTTCAGCTGCATTGCAATTTTCACACAATGTCATGACAATTTGATGCGCTGATGTTTGTTGGAACAAAAAAATAAAGAAAAAAGAGGGTTTCATCTTTGCCCAATGTTGATGTATGCCTAGTTCTTAAAAATTGACATTTCTATAGTGAGTCAAATTTTCTAATATTGTGTGTACTGGCCCAATGGATAATTTCGTAGAGGAAATAGTATTTGCTACATGTACAGTATGTACTCTTCATTCTTCAAAAAGTGTCAGGGGAGATACTGTTTATATGTACTGCACTGATGTTGCCATGGAGACAACAATATCATTTCATTTTGTTTTGTGAGGCTTACAGTTTTGTCTCTGGACACTTTGTTCACTGCAAATTTTAAGCTAGGTAGGAAGTGTGGCAATCTTCTTTCAAGGGTATTTTAACGTAATAATAAAAGTTAATTTCTACACACAGAGAGGAAATATTGATTGGCAAGGCTAGCATAAAGTACATAAATTGGATATTATTATGTAAAAACATGTGGTTTTTGTCTTCCTACTGAGCACCAGGTGTATGGTCTAATGGTAGAACACATTTGTACTCTCACCCAGGAGCTGTGTACACAGTGATTCCAGCAAAGGGGGAAAAGGGGGGATTTGTGCCCCCTTTCCAAAAGGAGGTGGATAAAATCCCCCCCCCTTTTCATTTCCATAAAAATTAAAAAATTGTCAGTATGTTGGTTTCTTTTTAAAAGAGAGCACTCTTTTTCAGTAATGTTTTAACTAACACAAATAAATGGCCTTTAAAACCCTTCAGATTGCACCTTAGAGAGACCTTGAAGCAAGCTTTTGTCCCTGTGATCCCACTTGTAACCTTAGCCTAGGACAAAATCTATTTGGAATTGGGGGTTTAGCAGAAACTCATCCCCCCACACCCTCTTTGTGTTCCTGGGGAAATTCCTGGTACAGGGTTCTAACCCCATATCAAGCCATACAAAAGACTGTAAAAACCATACTGACTGCCCTTGTGCATGATGCTCTGCAGAAGCAATGGAGTAGGGAGAACAACAAAGTGCCCCATATTTGTAAAAGGGTCATTGCTGCAGTTAAATTACATGTAAGCCAGAAGAGTATAGGTTTCAACTTGATCAGTGATGAAATCAAGTTCTACATATTACATGGACTAAAATGTACGTTTTCAGTCATTTACATTTTAAACAGTAGTAAATGGTACAGAACAGCAAGTGATCCTGAGGCCTGGTCTCATGTACCCCAGGGCACTAGGTGTTACCTCGTGTTTACAATAAAGCAAAACCGCAGGTTGACCCTGTGTTTTCCAGTCTGTGTTCTCATGTACCCTTCCTTTCATTGACTGGGTAGTGCTATCATAGTAAGGAGGTCAAATATTACACATACAGATTACTGTAAATTGTTAGAAAATACCTGCCATTAGTGCCATAAACACCTATGACCTTGCTTGATAAAAAAAAAACAAAGAGCAACAAACAGTAAGGTGTGATCTCCCTTGTTTAGATGACATCATGTAGAGGCAAAGTTAAGTCCACATAAGAAAAGGTCAAAGTACGTGTAGATCATGTCATCATGTAGCTTAGCATATTTTGTAATTTCGTTTATTGCACAGAGTGCTTGTAAAGTAGAAGTTTCTCCTTCCAAAAGAAACAGGAGAAAAAGGTCTAGTCAATTGTGAATGGAAAGAGTAAACCAAGGTGTTTCATGGATCTTACTGTACATGACATAAATAGTCACCATAAAATTGTTTTGAAACAATTAAATGTTACAAACTGCTTCTTACTTCTCTCTCAAGTATTTTTTATGTACAAAGAAATGGAACTTCCTTCTGTTGTGAGTCATGTTCTGCATTGGCAATGGAGTTGGGAAAACAAGCCAGTGAGTCACAACTGGAAAAAAGCCCGGCGGCGGCTGGACTTGAACCGATAGTTTGGAAACTGGGACATGAAACTCCATCTAACTAACTAGATGAGATTTGGGTTACTGCCCATGAGACAGAAGGTTCAGGAGACAAAAGACCCACCCACAATTGGTTACTCAAATAATTCTCTCCAGCCATTTATGAAGTATGGTTAACAGTTTGTGTATTAGATCTTCAAAAAGTGTTATTTTGGTTTCCAGTGTTTCCAAATCATGAAAAAAGGAAACTGAAAATGAATGGATTGAAGGTTCCTAGAGTTTTATCATTTTAACATCTGATAAAGGACATCCGTCATCATCTATTGATGACAGTTTTGTTACATCTAGAATTAGGCAAATGTAATGAGAGTGATTCTAAATGTGGGGACCATCGTGAAATGTCTCATAATACAAAAATACTTGCAGTATTGTAATGTTGGGCTATTCTTAGGGAAATTGTTGTGTGTTTCAATGTGCTTTATATTACACCACATATATGGTTTAGATGTTTGGAAACCTTTTTGGAAAAAAATATTCATGATCAGAAATAGCAAAAAAGTAACAAATGCATGAATAGACAAAAGTATCTAACTCCTCACAGCCAAATTACTTGGGCAATATCTTGTAAATGTCTTCCCAAACCATTAAGAAGTGGAACATCTTCAATGATACAGTATTACTAATTGCTCTTTTGGTTTACATGATAGTTCAAAAAGTGACATTTTCTTGCATGTAGTATGTGGCTGTTTCGTAATTGAAGAGAGATTCTATTATGGTGCAGTCAATGACAAAAAGTTGCAAAAGTCTCTCCCTCCCCCCACCATTTGGAAGAGAATGTGTGCAATTGCAAGTTAATACACCAATCAGTGCACATTGCACCAAGTTGAACCAATCAGTATGAGTGTACCAGTATGAACATATTGCACTTTGCTGAACTCTCTAGCATAGGGTCTTCAATGAGCCAAATGATTAGGATTTGGACTTCAGGACATCTTATGGGGCCTTGGCCCTCCTTTGCCCTGAAACCTGGTATGTTATCCCAAGAGACTGAAGGTTCGTGAGACCAAACCTTAGCAAGACAGAAAATTTAAATGAGAAAAGGTCGCAAAACCGAAAGTGAAAAAAGGTACACAAGACCAAAAGTGTGAAAGACAAAAAATGTGAAAGAGGTTCACAAGATGGAAAATGAGAAAGGTCCACAAGACTGAAAATAAGAATAGGCAGGTCAGCGGGCTTTTAATGTCGGTCTTTCTAACTTTTTCTCAGTTTTGGTCTCACGGATCCTGTTTTCTTTTCTAATGAACCTTTGGTCTTATATACCTGTTTTGATTTTCAGTCTGGCAAACCTTTGGTCTTGTGTCAACCCTATTACTTGTTTGGTCTCTGGACATTCAGTCTTGTTTCCGAACTGGCATGTGGTTGCATTAGACAGGTACAGTACCATGTATACCAAATAGGTTATTTTATAGTAGATGGTGTTTTACAGCCCAGTTTCCAACCTATTGGTTCAAGTCGAGCAGGCCACAGCCTTTTTTCCAGTTGTGGCTCACTGGCATGTTTTCCCTACTCCATTGCTTATGTGGAGCATCACTCACAACATTTGGCAAAAGGTTCCATTTTTAGAGTCTTTGGTATGACTCAACCTGGAAATCGAACCCATGCCCTCTGTGTGAGAGGTGGATGTTCTACAGTTAGACCAAACACACGGTTATATCAAATAGGAATGTGTAGTTTCATACATGTATAGCATGTACAGTACTGATCTCTGGTTGCTATTTTATCCTTTCCGGACTCAACATGAGTGACTTTCTATTATCTCATGTCCTTTCACTTACTTTGGCATCTGTGTGGTTACATGAAGCATCCCAGTAAAATGAGTCGTGTAATATTTACACTATTTAGCACATACATTGTATCGTACTGTAGTTTTCCCAAATCTTATTATTTAATACCCATTGAGTTTTGTGTAACTACTGTATGATTCACAGGAGTTCTGTTCATTATTCCGAAGGTTTGTTATCCTGAATCTAACATCAGGACTGCTATTCTGAAGGCTGGCTTTTCTGGAGGGTCATTCCTATTGAGGATAAGGTTCTTTGTTCAGAAGGGTCATTATTTTGGAATATTTCCAGTTGGGGACAAGGGTCATTATTCCAAAGGGTTTCTATTTCAAATAGAAAATAGGGTATTTATTTGGAATAGAGGATAACCTTTAAATGTTCTGAATCATGTAGTACTATCAGAATCCGCCCTCATCATCCAGTAACCTACAGTCAGTATCATGTTTAAGAGAGAGTGGGGTCACCGACCTGCACCTCACAAGTTAGATTCAAGAGACTCACCAGGGTAGTGGTATGTATGGAGGCAGGAATACACTGTGCAGTGAGAATTCCAATCTGTTCATAGAAAAATGCAGATTGCAATTTGATTCAGGTTTAAAGGTTCTTTTTGGTACAGTTTTAGGAGAGACAGAGTCAAGGAAGTCCTTGTTGGTACCTCGAGTGCAAAACCAGGACTTGACTTGTTTGGAGAAATAATGTTCAATTTCTGCAGTAAATATCCTCCATTCAGAATACTGTAACAACACTTCAGAATAATAACCCTTATATTCAATGCAGAATAATGACCTTTGTCTCTAATTTGGAATTTAACAAATCTTATGTTCTTTTTGGAGAAATGAACCTTTGGAATAGCGACTTTTGGGAATAACGGCTCTTTGGAATAATGACCCTTATCATCTGTTCACATAATGACCCTTCAGAAAAATGGACCTTGGGAATAACCAACCTTTGGATTAAAGATCTGTATCCTATATTCAGAATAAAAAACCTTTGAAATGATGAATAACAATCATGCACAGTCAAGAATAGCAATAAATACTGGGTTGTTGACTAAATGGGGAGGAGGGGTGTACAGGGTTTAACCCAACCAAAGTACTGAAGTTTGTTTGTCCCATTCCTTCATGGTATAACTTTCTTTCCCCACTCCTCACTGTTCATTAAATATTTTAATAAAGTGTAGTGTTTAAATTAGAGTGAAGATACTTTCATGGCGCAATTTTCATGGTTATCGGATTGTCTAGGACAACTGAAATTCCATATGGACAACCAAAAGTTGAAGGTTGGGACACATTGGCAAACATATTTCTCTTGGACTGACTAAGTATGCTGCTCACTGATCAACTCTTTCAACTTTTTCAGACTTCAAGTGTTTATGTCTCTCAAACACCACGTATTTTTATTCTTCAAGACCAAAAATACATGATCACAATTACTGTCTTGTACTTGCGCAAAAAATGTTTTGGCAACCAAATTTCCTCATGGACAACTACAACCTACTTTTCTGAAAATCAAGGCCTTTACTTTGATACTGTAGCTAAAAGATGCTTTCAAATGCAGTCATGACTGAGGGAAGCATTCAACTGTCTTTAAAGGCAGTTTTCCAGACACTGTTCCTCACTTTTCTTGATTGATTTTAAAACACACTTTACCAGCAGGCATTAATTTGTGTCAGTGTGTGGGCAAACACATTGATTTTTCAGTCACTGATGGTCATTTAGATCTAAATAGATCATCGGTAGGTTTTTAGTTTGCTGCATATATTGCATAGAAATGTAGACTGCAGTTTGCCTTAATTTCATAATGTAATTACAGATACATGCCCCATTTGTGAGAGCATACCAGGCAACTTTCTCACTTTATTTAGTTGGTGGAATGCAATTTAAACAGAAGGAAACAGGAAACTTGAAAGTGCCGTAAATATTTAACATATGGGGTGTGAAACAGTGGCAGAGACTGTAATTTATATAATGAAGGTATGTACTCCCAGTTGTTCTTTGTCAATTTAGTATGGTACAGTATGTTTCCAACTTTGCCAAACCATCACAAAACTCAAAAGTCTTTGTAAAAATTTTCCAGGTGGGCATCAATCACAGTAAAGTGTATACACATATTTTCTATTCATCGCTTTTGTCATGTTTGTTTCAAATGAAATCATGTTTTAAAAACCAGTCTTTTGTCGATATCAGCAGCACTTTAAATGAATCTGTTACATTAATACATTTCTCTCAGCTTTCATTTAATTAACGCAAATGTGGATACTAAGTAGTTTTTGTTGTCCACTTGTGTTTCAACTTGACAGCACTTGAATAGACCTTATGCATATGATGTCACAGAGCCGAAAGTATGCCCTCTTTTGGGGGCAAAGCAAACCAACACAGACAAATGCAAACAGCTAATTTGTCAACCAGTCAAGTACATGCATAGTTTGCTATAGGTGAATACTCATGCATGTGGCCATATGTTCCATTGTTCTACAAAAAGGATGACATCAGTGTATCATCAATGCACTAAGTCAGGGTCTACTCAATGTTCCTGGGGTTCAATGTTCCCAAGGTTCGATGTTCCCTGTTTTTGTATACCTCAGTGATTTAATGATGATTACAAGTTTCGTTATTCCTGGGGTTCGATTTTCCCAGAAGTGCGGATGTTCCCAAGATGTGGGAACATTGAACCTCAGGACCTTGGGAACATTGATGTAGTTCCCACAAAGTCTATATAGAAGTGTTTCCCCTGGCATTTTTTTTGTGAGGCGGTCACCTCACATATTTTTGCCACCACCTCACAGAAAATTGCTGTAATTGCCATCTTCACTATACCAGCTATAGCAGAAGTTATAGTTCTCCCTCCTTTTTGGTGTCAAAGCCTGGCAAGATTCTATCCCATGTACTAATACCAACTCACACCCTCTAAAACCCAGGGGAAACACTGGTATAGTGACCCAGCCATCCTTTCTTTCTTTGGTCTATTTGTGTCATGAACAGTGTAGTTGTGTTTTGCAACTGTAAAGCAACTTTAAATACAGTACTTATTACAGGATGTGGGGTTGTTTATGGCCATCTGTGTTATTAGTATAAATCAAAAATGATATCCAAGATATCAACATACAGTAATTAACCTTTGTAGCCTGGAAGTAGGTATCCAATATGTTCTAATGTGAGCAGTGGAGTGATGAGAGTGCTGTGCAACTTGCAAAATCAGAAGCAAATGACCTTTTGCGGGTTGGAGTCACAGCTTTTCTCAGAAATTGCAATCCAAGATGGAATGAAATGTTTAAATGTTCAGTTGTGCAAATCTGGCTTATCAGGAGTAGGGTAGGACATACTGTGAAATATAGGTGCTTTTGCCTGTACATGTGTAGAGGATCATAGATGTCCCATCTCAGTTTTGGTGCAAGTTAACATTTGGAAGACAGTTGCATTACTGTAGAAGTCTGTAGCTCTCTTTTTGTAATCTTTTTCATAGATTTTTGGCATTCTAAGTTTTTATGGAGTCACCTTCTTTGGAAAGCTCCTTGTCATTGATTTAAACAGAAGTTTGATGAGTGTAATCTTGTTTCCTTTTGTCATTCCGCAATAGATGGACTGTCCAATAGTGGTCATAGGTGAGGTAAGTAGGGCTTATAGGTTCACAGCACTAAGTAGTTGGGTAAATTAGTATCATCTACCAAATGCAGCTAGAAATCACCCAAGCATAAACAAAGATAACGAAATCAGTTGTTCTGCTAGTTAAAGCATACAATCATCTTGCTCACTGATGGGAAAAGATAGAACATTACATGGGACTATTTTGGATTAATCATGGTTTGTAAACTTTGAAGGACTTGCATATCTCAGTGTCATGAAGAACAGAGCTTAAAACTGTGTAAACAGTGCATAATTTATCAAGTAGGGTAATTATGGAGTTAGTAATCTCATACATCTATTGATGTATGTGTCTATATTGAGAAGATGAACCCTATTATTTTTGGTCATTCATGAAACACTTTCAGTTTGAAAAAAAAAAAAAAACATTTCATCAGCAAGGAATCACTAAGCCTTTTAGTTGTTTGAAAAGTGTTGTCTTCTAAAAATTGACCTCTTGGCTGAATCATAGTGAGCATATTGAACAGTTTTGTCTCATTTTGAGTGCGCCCTCACTTTTTCGTAGGTTTTTTACCACAGTGTATCTATAGGGGTTTCATAGAAATTGTTTTTACAGTATGTCACTTCAATTAATACAGTTTGTTTAGCCATTAATACATTCCTCATTAGGCCTTAGCTCATATAAAGTTAACTTGTCCATACAAAACTCACCGTAGAGCCACCGTACTAGGCCAGAAAACAACCAGCTAAGGTTCTGTACTAATTTAATAGCAAATTAAGGACAACGAACTTTTCAGGCTTCCATAGAAATTATGTCATATTGTATTCACTTTGTTCACTCATAATTTTGTCAATCCATGTCTTAACAACATCTGTCACCGGTCAAAAATATCCGTTGCACACTTTTCCCCACCGTACTTTCTCGGTTAAAAAAACCCTTGTTAATTGGTTTCTACGAAGCAGTGGGTATGTTTATTCATATCATTTGATTCCTCCACTATTTAGAAGGGGAATAGATAGTTTTCCACTGAATATTAACACTGTACAGAATCCGCTGTTTACAAGACGTTATCATTGTTTAATTTTATAAACCACATTTTGTTTAAAATGTAGTAATACATTTATTATACATTCAATTCGATTCAATATTTAACATTTTTACTAAGGCTAGATATTAAGCTTCCATACAAAAAATGGACTCGTCCAAAGTACCAAAGTCAGAAAGAGGGCATGAAAAGGCTCAAAGTTGCATTTGCAAGCATTTTAGGTTTCTTCCCCTAATACTTTCTTTGAAATCATATTAGTAAAATGATTTTCATTCTATTTCGTTTCTTATAAGAGGTAAATTTTCAATTAAGATACAGATTGTCAAGTAAATTCATACAAAAAGTGGGCGGTACCTGACTTGTTCATGACGATGAACGTTTTAGAATCTAAGCGGAGTTTTCACATAAGCGAAAATGAGACAACTGTTCAATATGTGCATATTGACTAGGAAAGAAATGTATGTCATTCCATTCTTCTTGTTTAGTTCATAATTTGTAGGAAGTCTGTTGTGAGTCTTGTATGATTTGTTATGGTGAAGCAATTATATGGTAACATGTTTGTCAGTAGTACAGTATTCATGCATGAGTGAAGAAACTGAAGACTCCTTACTTAATTTGTATTCTGCAGGTTCAGTTAGAGCTTTATGTGGCAAAGGGTAATATTTGTGCACAATTCATCATCACCTTTTCATCAATACCTTTTTTATTTGATTTCCTGTGTGTTGATTGGTTGAAAACCACAAGAGACCAGTCTCAAATTACATTCACTGAGGACTGTATTCTCACGACAGTTACTGCAAGAAAATTGCAGTTATGAATGGAAAGTGGACATGAAGTGGACATGAAGTTTGCTGCCTGCACTGTTCTGATATCAACCTCCTTTGGAAGATGTACTTTATATCTAGTTTGCTGTGGCCAGACAGAACTTAACTATTTGTCAAATATTATCTCCCTGCTATGGCAGTATATGAATAATAAGTGCATCTATATAATATAATGCATTATAGATTTACATCCTCTTGGTCCATTTGCACACCTGTTTAAAGGAACTGCTTGCTTGGCAAAATTTTCTTTATGAGTGTATATGCTCTTAAAATAGATAAACTACTGTTTCATGATTGGTTCTTAAGGGTTCATGTGACAATATTTTCCTCCTCAATTGTAAAATTTGGTTGGTATATAAAAATTCCTTGATTTACCTTAATTAGTATGCGTGTATTGAAGTCCTAAAATAGAAATATCATACTTTGGAGAGAAATAGGAAGGAAGTTCAAAGATTTAGTTGTTGCTTCAGAATAATAATAATAATAATAATGCTATTTATAAAGCGCTTTTCAAAAACACTCAAAGCGCTGTACAAAGAAAAGGGTTAAAAATAACACAGATAAAATCAAAACTTAAAGCACAGAAAAGAACAAAAAAGCTTAAAATACAAAAACAGTGATCAGTTTAGACAATTAAAAAAATAAGTTTTCAAATTCTTTTTAAAATGATTAAAATTAGTTAAAGAACGCACATTAGCAGGAAGGCTGTTCCAAACCTCAGGGGCAGCAACAGTAAAAGATCTGGCCCCATAACACTTAGTTTTAGAAATTGGAGGATGGGAAAGAAAAAATTCAGATGATGATCGTAAGCAGCGACTTGGTGAGTATTTGGTGATGAGACTTGAAATGTAATCCGGGGCCATGCCATGTAATGATCTGAAGGTAAGTATAGCTATTTTATAAATAATACGATAATATACCGGTAGCCAGTGCAACTCACGGAGGATTGGAGTAATATGATCATGCTTCTTAGAACGTGTTACTAGTCTCGCGGCGGAATTTTGTATACGTTGTAACTTTGAAATATGGTTTGGTGGAAGCCCATACAGGAGACTATTGCAGTAGTCTAGACGTGACGTTACAAAAGCATGAACAAGACGCTCCGTGGATTTACGATCAAGATAGTTGCTTAACTGACCAATCTTATAAATAGCAAAAGAAGCGGCAGAAACGATATTGTTCAGAACAAGTTCGGGGCTCTTGTACTTTAAAGGGGCTCAGTGACATATGAAGATGGTTCCTCCCTTTCGAACTTGCGATATCGTTGTCTGATGGAGTATAGCACAACAACAATGGCTGTTCATTAATTTCTTCCTCCCTACAGAAATATATCTTACACTATATGTACCTCAAGCATAGCACATTGTACACTCACTGCACTATGCATGTACACATGTGTACTGACAATAGACTTTCCATGCATTCACCTGATATAAAGCTATGATACATAATAATTCTACAATCGTGGACAAAAATACATGGGACAGTCCTCCGTTCCCCCGTTCAATGTTGCAATTTTTGAAATTTTGAGAATATTTTGTCGAGAACAACATTGAACTAGGGGGGAGGGGATTTTGGAAAACCAACGAGTCTTTGCATACGTGTTGCTACATTTGGGCAAAAAAAAAAAAATATGAAAAAATACTGTAGATCGTGTTGAAGCGGTGGTATTTTTGGGACAAGTTTGAAAGCCGTGATAGGAAAGTCACGTTAGGGAATTGGTTACAGTAAAATTCCCCATTTTGTAATCTAGGAAACCAAAAGTTTATTTAAGTAGTTGATAAACTTACAGCTATTTCTCATGAAATAATTAAAAAAATTATTTAATCAATGCCAAAGGGGAACAATTCTTTCATTCAGCCGAAAGTAGGAACATTAAAATAACCAGTTTGAACTTTGGAAATAAGCCACAGACTTGTTTTTATTATTTTTTTCACCACGGATGACGTCATAAACATGCAAAATTGGGGCATGTAAAGATGAGTGGGTTTCACATTACTGCAGTAATAAATAGATCCTCCAATGCAGTTTATTCCTCGTTTGCCACGGTTAACCGTAAAATTGCTGAAATTATCATTTTAAAATAGGTCCTTTCATAAAAATGTGCGGTCGACCGTCAGTTCCATTTAAATACTGTGTAGGTCAACGGTAAATCGTTGTCAGGTCAATGGTAGATCGTTAATTGTGGGGTTGCTACAGTATATCAAATTAAAGGCAATTTCACCAGAAGCCTGTTCTCAGTGACGAATTTTGTGTGCAAAGTGTAATTGTTTCTCATTGTTTCTCATAAAAGATGTTATTTTTAACTTCATGTGGTATCAAGAATTTATTCCTCTTCTTTTACTTCATATTTGAATGCCTTCTAAAAATTTAAATGGGCACTTACACTGGTTTAGAATTCGCTCATCCCAAGCCCTGGTTTACCCAAATATTGAAACGACTGGTTAGATTAGTTTATGTCCTGTCAGCTTAGCATCATGCATGATCATCTAGAAAGTGTTGAAATCAGTGATTAATCATGCCACTGTCCCTCTACTATCTATTTATTAACGTACACCCAAGATTTAAACATTACTGCCATAATTAAAAAATGTTTTATGCTCCTTCACTCTTCGGCAGCTGTTCTGCGGTGAATCCGTCTGCTCCCATACATGTGTACAGTCGTTCAGACAATCCTGTACAAAAATACATGGGACAGTCCCCCGCTCCCCCGTTCAGTGTTGCAATTTTTGAAATTTTGAGAATATTTTGTCGAGAACAACATTGAACTAGGGGGGAGGGGATTTTGGAAAACCAACGAGTCTTTGCATATGTGTTGCTACATTTGGGCAAAAATGTCCCATCATTTTTGTCCAGGATTGTAGCTGCATGCAGACTATTGTATTCCCTTCCATTGTGCAGCCTGTGGCAGCACTATAGCTAGCTGGGGAGTGGAGCGTCCTACTAGATCTGCATTTAACCTCTGACTGGCGCAGAAAAATTAATGAGTCATGGTGGCAACTCTGCAATGTTGATCATCTTCCCATGGAGTTGATATTCCTGACTTAATTAGAGTGTTAAAAGGTCGATATATCACATGACAATATTCGTATGTAGTTGGCATTACAAGTCAAGTTTCATATATCCAATAGTTACAGAAAAGGTGAAGATTCTGAATTTTGTGGTGTTCTACCTGGTCGTTTTGTCCATAATTTGGAAAATTGTATGGTCACAAAGTTTTGAAAACGTAAGTGATAAAACAGTTACTTGTATGTAGTATATGGGGATTATCTAAGTTTGAATATCTGTTATTGGTTTGTGAAGAAAACTAAACAGATTTGGAAAAATTTGTTGAATTTCATGAAACAACTCAATGAGCTGCTTTAAGCTCTATAGGATGTTTGCTTTGCACATACACATAAAGGTGGCCCCTGATTTTTAACCATGCATTAAATTGAATAGTCTTATGTGTAACTCGATCCTCATTAGCTCTGTGTTCAGTGGTGATGAGTCACCTTATATTCGTAGTACTTTGGTCTTTGACAACTGCTGCAAGTGAGAAGGGAGAGGATCTTTTGCCGTGATAGATTCAGATATGTGCAGCACAAAAACAGGCATTGTAATGGGTATCATTTACACTGACTTGAACGATGATTGGAAAGCATGCCATGTACTACAGTATTTCTAGGAACACACAGTATAAAGAAAGACATATTTTTATTGTATTGAACAAATCAATTAATGTAGTAGTCTACTGCATCTACATTAGTTGTAATTACTCTATATTTTACATAATTTATTTTTGAAACAGACAATTTAAATGTTGAATCTAATTTGTTAACTTGCATTAATAGAAGTGCATGTATCCAGGCTGTGAGCTAACAATGCTTACACCACAGTTTTTTTTTTTTTTTGAAATTAAGAGACTGGACATTTCATATTACAACTGTGTGTTTTTACTGCAGTTCTATCATACAGTACCATTTATGTATGAGGAGACATATGTGCAGGCTCGTGAACTGGAGGTAAAAAATCTGTAGTCATTGCTGTTACTCAGTAGTGACTTCCTTATATCACAACAACAGTATACTCCAACACCTATACATTCATCTGCCATCAAGTACTGTAGTTGGGACATAAAAGCATCGGAATGTCAGATTTGACAGAATGTAGGGGTGTTGTAATGTAGGGTGTCAGATTTGACAGAATGTAGGGGTGTTGTAATGTAGGGTGTCAGTAAAAGGGGATGTTGGAGTGTAGGGGTGCTTGTGTACAAATGTATGTGGTTAGCTCTGCAAGTCTGAAAACACAGCTCAAATCTCCCTGTTTGGTGCAATTTGTATTTCAGATGCCCACGCAGCACAGTGTGTGGAACATCTTTCAAAAAACAGGTTTTGTCAGACAGGTTGCTCCCAGGCCTTGCTGCAGGTGCGCGGTTAACAGATTTTCACACTACTAGCTTTTAAATTGCTTTCAGTTAGATGAAGTGTAATACAGTTACCACGGATGTCTAGTATGTTCAATTTCAGTAGTAGCCCCATGATTGTCACCAAGTGATGGTGTACGACTGTATGACTTTTCAACTTTCATGCACGATAAATATCGACATTTAATCATCTCCTCTATTCACAACTGTCTGTGGTTTAACTGACAATGCAGGAAATCAAAAGAAAGGTTTTTAACTACCTTTAAAATAATTTTACAAAGAAAGAAAAGCTAGTTTGTGAGACAAGTTACACATTGCAACAGATGTATTTTCTTGTTCACTCTTTGTTGTACTCTATTGAACATGGAGTGTTATTATTTCAACATCTCAATATGTTTGTACAATTCTGGTTCAACAGCATTGTCCTAGTTTCCTTTCATGTACAAACAAAACAAAGTTTACTTAAATTTGGTTCTTTTGGTAGACATTGCTTGAAGAGGAATGTCTCAGTGGAGATTCTGATGCACCTTTTGTCATTTGTAATACTGTAGTTGCAGTGCAATGTTTTAATTCAATTACACAGTTTGCTAAGTTCTCATTAGGCTTGAACTCCTTATACTCATAAATTTGAAGGGCATCTTGATTTTGTTCAATTCATTCCAGCTTCATAGTCCAAGGTTGCATAAGTCCATGGACAGCTGCTCAAAAACCTTGCATCTCAGGGTCTATCTTGTAAGTCTTGTCTTTTTCCTTAGAA
The DNA here is from genome assembly GCA_037179385.1 of Holothuria scabra. Classification (NCBI taxonomy): domain Eukaryota; kingdom Metazoa; phylum Echinodermata; class Holothuroidea; order Aspidochirotida; family Holothuriidae; genus Holothuria; species Holothuria scabra. Next base: position 11,363,415 of record CM074198.1, read on the forward strand.
AATAGAAGTGTTCTGCTCAAGTTACTGCAGACCTGCCCAGCCAGTCCTCAAATACATGGTTTAGTGTTTGCCACTCAAAGTTTGGCATTTCGTTGCACTCAACTGTGACAGTGAATAATTAGCTAACTAGACATCGCTCCCCTGATAGAACTTCTCTCAGTTTTAAGTATATTCACCTTGTCTGGCATATTGTATTAGCAGAGGTAATAATTGTTCATGGAGCATGTAGGTCTGTATTAGATAGTTTATCATGCATATCTAGACATACATTTAAAATTTTTGTGACCAGTATTATTTGTTTGTTTCCTGTATGACCGCCTTACCTTAAATATTTTTTTATCATATAGTGTTGGCTACAAAGATGTTATTAAGCTGAGATATTACATAATAAAGTATTTGTTATGCAGTTTAACATAATAAAGGTAGGCAGAGGATCCATAACTGAAACTGTTCATACTGAAATACTGTAACTTAATCTCTTGCTGGTATCAAAAATTAAATGGTTGATACTGTAGACATATACACCCAAATATTGTTGTCATGGGACGAGGGCAAAAAATTGTCAGAAATATGCACGATGGGATGAAAAATCAGTTCCCTTTAGCATTTTTAATGCAAATATGTAACTCTTGTGTTAATTCCTATAACTTCATTGTATACCAACTGAAGTAGATGTATCAGCTCACAAATGTATGAGGGGCCATTGACATGATGTATACATGTATATCTCAGATTGCAACAGGGAAATACATTCTAATGTATTGTTTATATTTCCGCCTTAATATTCTGACAGTAGACGGATTTCCCCATATGGGTTGAATCAGCATTATATACCAATTATGTTTTGTATGACACTAAATACGAAGTTTGGGGGAAAATCAGTATATGGCCATACTTGAGAGCAAAATAAAAAACAATAAAATACATAAGCATGTATTTCCCCTTCCCATCAATTTTCCCTTTCTGACTGTACATACGTTATTTCAATGTCCCAGCATATATTTGCATTAAGCCATACATGTACATAAATTCATTAACATTGAAGAAATTTTATGTACTTTATGTGAACAAAGTACTTTGTGTGGACAAAAGGACTTGCCTTTATAGCTGTATATTCCTTTGGAAACAGTTTGTAAAACGTTGAGGCAAAATAATCTTTCCCCTTAATATTTTTTCGTATGATTTCTACCCTTACGTGAAATCATATTTATCTGTCGTCAGTCTGTCTGGAAATGCTGCTTGATTGAAGTATGTGTTCTTTTAGAGGTACTGTACAGTTTGTGTTCATGTGAAATTTGCAGCAAGATCAGATATGAGGCTCTTAGTCTCAACATTTGGCCTCATTTTCAACTCCAGGTTGACTTGAGTCAAGCTGCACTTGTGACACATCATATCCTCACACTTATACTGAGATTACTGTACATTCTGAGAGGAGTGTTTTGTCAACACTACAGAAGCAATGTACATAAACAAATGTGTTGTTATGAAGTGCTTTTTGGTTTCGATGAAAAGCGAAACCTATGCATTCATGATGGTGTGTGTGTGTATGCATGTGTGTGTATGTGTGTGTGGGTGTGTGTGTGTGTGTGTATGTGTGTGTGTTTGTGACACTTTTCTTGTTTACACGATATCTTGAGAAGAGAAAGTCTGACAGTTCTCAAACTTGGTACACAGATACCCCTTACTGAGAGGAAGAACCCTATTTATTTTGGTTGAGGTCAAAGGTCATCGGGGGTCACAGGGGGTCAAAAACCAAAATCTTTCTTTACACAATATCTCAAGATAGAAAACTTGGATTAATTTCAAACTTGATATGTAGATACGTTATGATGTAAGGAATAACCCTACCGATTTTGGTGGAGGTCAAAGGTGATTTGGGGTCACGTGGGGTCAAACCCCGAAATCCTTGTTTACACAATATCTCATGGTAGGAAACTTGGATTCATTTCAAACTTGATATGTTGATGCGTTATGATGTAAGGAAAAACCCAAGAAATTTTGGTGGAGGTCATAGGTCATTTGGGGTCACATAAACCCTGAAATCCTTGTTTACATGATACATCATGGTAGGAAAGTTGGATTCATTTCAGACTTGATATGTTGATGCGTTATGATGTAAGGAAGAACCCTTTTGATTTTGGTAGAGGTCAAAGGTCATTTTGGGTCATAGGGGGTCAAACTCAGAAAACCTTGTTTACACTATATCTCAAGGTAGGAAACTTGGATTCATTTCAAACTTGATATGTTGATGCATTATGATGTAAGCAGCTTGTTTGCGGAATATCTTAAGGCACAGTATGAAATTTGTAGAAATGTTTTGGTTAAAAGAAAAACCAGTTACTAACAGGTGGAGTCAAAGGTCACTTTGGGTCACCAGTTGTTACAAGAAATGTAGCATTTCATTGAAAAGAGCATGTATGTATCATCGAAACCTCAATGCATTTTTGCATTCTGGTTCTACTGTACATGTGAAGAAAATTTGACATTCTCAACAAGTTATGCGGATGACAATACCATTCTTGCTAAAAATGTGCAAAAATTTATTTGACAAATAAAAGTGTCAAATTTTGTTTGTAATGTGTATTCAATCAGTTGGAATTTTTTGTCTTGATTCAATGAATGATACTACTGCAATTCTGATAGTTGTAAAACAACAGGCAATACTTGAAGAAGTCAAGACAACTCAGTTGGGAACTTGATTTTGGGTCACCAAAATATATTAAGATCTGATGACAATGCACAATTTTGAATTTTAGCCACTTATGAAAATGTACACTTGTAAAAAGAATGGATAAAATTGCCCTGATATGCAAAGAATGAGGCAAATATACTCAAGTATACAAGGGACCTTCTGAAGTATGTAGTTGAATGTCTGCCCTTCTATCCTTTCAAAATGTCAATTGCTCATAGATGTACGTATTGGATTTCAGTGACAGTGTGAGATGGTCAGTTTTCTTGGGTAGAAAAGTTGTTGAAAGGCCACTTAATATGAAATGAAATGTTTCAAAAATATTTGTCCTTTCAGTTGTAATATTAAATGAAAAAACTAACAATAACTTGCCCTTTTGTTCTGGAACAACTTAGGGACCTTATCCAAATTATGCTATGCGATTTTCCGCGGAATATCGGCAAAGGCCGCGCTTTACAATAGCATGGTGATTTTCCGCGGAATTCAGAGTCCGGCGCGCGGCCGGATTAAAAGGCAGTATCTCTCTCCCAGTCGACACAAGAACACTAATAAGTGCGCGGCCGGCCACAGTGATCAAATCGCCATTCATCTCGCACTAAGCCCGGATTTTCCGCGAGCCTCTTTAGCTACGCCATGAACAAAGCCCTGCCCGGTCGATCGATTCACACTGCACTGCACTCGACTAGACTGTACACGGCCGGCCGGGAATAATGTACGCGAATATATGGTATAGTACGGCGGAGTAATGGTAGTACCGAGTACAGCGAGCTAGAAGACCTGTATACGCGTTGTTTTTAACCGCTTCGTTACATTTGCTCGATTCTTATTGCAAGTGATTTAATTGCAGGCGCTGCACATTTTTGTTTTGTGCTCACGAAGGTTGTAATTAAAATTCTCAAAAAGGGTTGTAGTAGCATTTAGTAACGCTATAAGGCTAGGCCTAGGCTATTTAACGTTAGTACTAACAACAACGACCGATGTAGGCCTAGCCTAGCCAACATTACAACCATACCGTCTTGTAGTTGTACAGCCAAGACTAGGGCTAGGCATGTGAACTTTAGGCCAGAATAACGCAAGGATTAAACAGCAAACACGAGAGGCCATGCGGAAGAGCGTGTGTTCATAATTCATACAGCGCTGGGAATAAAATTAGGCCTAGCCCAAGCCCAGTGGTAATTTTGGTGAAATTCTACAGATGTGTACACAATCACATGATGCAGACAAGTTTTTATGGGAATTGTCCTAGGCTAGTACACCTTGTAGAGGGATGACTATTTAATAAAGTTGTGATGAAATATTAGCAAAATACAATTAGATGGATGGACATACCCCACAGTCAATTGCTGCCCTACCCCTCCCACCCAACAATACATACCACATTGAAATGGTAGACATAGCCTAAGGAAACTTTATTGGTTTTCTCATCTGTTTGATATTATTTTGTGCTCAGAGAGTTTGGGAGTAACCATCTTTTACTTTATCATGGCTCTAAACTGTAGTACTGTGAACTTCATATCAATTTAGGCCTAGGATCTATTAGTTATTTTTCCTAAATCCTAGTTGCATGGTTAGAAAAGAGGAGAGTGCAAAACTTACGAGCATGAGGCCTAGTCCTACAGAACAACTGAAACACAAAGAGGACATGAAGAAAATGCTTCAGCTCCAACTTGTATTCTTCAAATTCATTTTCATTCAAATTCAATTTAAACTCATTTTCAAACAAAATACATAAATATATAGCATGTTTCATAGTACGGACATTTCAAGTATGAAATAAATTAACATTTTGAGAAATTTCATCATCAATATAATCATACAGTCTGGACAACATTCATAACCATGGGTGGAAAAAGTTGGGAAGCTGGGAGGCTCCTTCCCAGAAAATTTTGCCATCTGGAGGGAAATTTAGGCAGTTGGAGAAATTTTCCATTTCATGAAAACATGGGAGGAATTGTGGGAAATTTAAATTTCTTCAAGGGAATGATTTCACTCCCTTACTGGGAAATAAACATTTTCTCCAGACCTGTTAAATCACAACGCAATATTATTATTGAAACTGGGTAAGAAATAAAAAGGCAGGCAACGTATACTTTATGACGTATTGCAAAATGAAATACCCCCCTGTATTGTACCTGCAACTTTCCATCAACCTCAGTGTCACACCATCATATTGCTAAGTCGTTCTACTGTCATTGCACGGTCTAAAAAAGTTAGCAAGGAACAAAAGCATTGCTCGCCAATACAATTTTCAAACCCAGTTTCTCCCTAGTACATGTTGCCATAGTGGCTTAATGTTTGGTGATTGCCATCGTGGTAGAATGCCATCTTGTGTGTATGCTTTAACACAAAACTCTGGGTAAAGCCAATATGTAGAATTAGCCAACCCCCTCCCCGCCCCCACCCCATGTTTGTTTAATTCCATACAGACAAACAAAACTTCAATGTCTGATTGTTCACCATGTTTCCTCAGTAAAAAATGAAAAGCAGTTAATGTTTTTCAATTGAAGATCTTTACTGCAGAGTACTAACCCAACCCCACCTTTTCTATCATACAAATGTTTTGACAACCAAATTTCCCTTTCGAACACCCCAAAAATATAACAGTTTTTGCCCAGAGGACATTTTTTTATTTTTCTAAAATGAGGCCTGCCACTCCCTCTCATAAATTATTTGCACTAAAGGTAATATTGCATTTAATGTGCACAACATTTATTCCATTAATGTATTGCAGTACATAACACCTGAACAACCAAGTTTGAATTTTCCTGCCCTCATTTCAGTTTTTAAACCAAACACCAATTTGTAAAATTTAGACATGTAATGTGAAGGAGTTTTAATATCTGTCTAGACTAATTGAAGTACAGTAGTATAATATAATGTCACAAGCAGGCCCACAGCCAAGTGCAGATACTGGGACAATGCCCCCTGAATTTTTTCTGCCCCTACCATGAACTTGAAGTTTGCCATTGGCTTTATTTTTACACATCCGCCCTCTTGGAAAAATTTTGCCCTCAATGCATTTGGCTCCCATACATATACACAACACCAAAGAAAAAAACAAGAGTCACATATAAACAACACTCAAACAACAGACAGCTATGTTTATACAGCTAGAGAAGCTCTTTTAATTTGTACTTCCTTAGCATTAACTATAACAATTGCCACATATGCTACAGTACACTTCCAATTGTTTAAAATTTAAATGCAGCAGAACATTTAATATAAACTTAATCATAACCCCCTGCCTCTTAACAGTTACCCTCACCCCTCCATGGCTCCTCTTATATAGCACAACTTAACCAAACAAAATGGAATTAAGAGAAGTCTCCAACTCTGTTACAAATGCATACACTGTAGAAGCTGTACTTAAGTATAAAAGTGGAAGTCCAATACAATAGGATGTCTACAGTTTCATTTGTTGTCAGTTGAATTGTGTCCCTAACCCACAACCCTACTCCCAACATCAAACTCAATGATGGTAGCTGCCCTAATATACAGATCTATCATGGAAATGGCAAGCACATGCAAAATTTGAAATGGAAGAAAATAGCTATTAAATATGAGTTATATATTATTGATCAACCCGTTAATAATTGATAGAAACATCAGCTCACAAAAATAAAGGGCAAGAGCAGTCATCCCAAACTGAAGTAGTGTAGTAAACTGTCCAGTTTTGTGATTGGCTGGTGGGAGTCATGTGACAAATTTCCTTCTTCCTTTAATTAGCTTTTTCATGCAAGTTTGGGGGGACTGCTTTTTCTGCTGATTCTTGTTGCATATGATTAAAAGGCTCAATTCTCTCACCCCAAACAGTACCAATTCTCCTAACCTTACTTTAGCACCTCCAACAATTATCTGAAATTCATTCCCATCCAGACATATTCTCAGTTTATTGGTTTAGGATGAGTATAAAAAGCTCAATTTGTACAATCAAAACACTTTCACAACAGTTCATGCTGTGTATTAATACAAGCTTTGGAAAAAAAAAAAAAATGAAAGGAAAAAAGATGAGTTGTAAAGGTAAACACTAAAGCACTAAAATGAACTTCAACAGGAAGACTATAAACAATACAATCCAGAATTTTTTCTCTTGGTACAGATCTTCCTACACTTGGAGTTAACCATGTCACGCAGACTCTTCTTACCGCTTTCTGTTGCAAAACAACCTGGAAATTCTATCTCAGCCTGGCTGACAATGGCTTGGAATGGAGGATAGGTTCTCAGTTCCAATTTACGTACCCATTCCTTTCCCGTAAATACAGGACCACCATAAAAGTTACTACTGGCCATTAAATCCTCGGTCAGTACAAGAGACATAAGCTTCAGAACAAGTTCCCTTCCTGAGAAGGACTTCTCCCACAGTCTGTCATATAAGGCTGGGGAAGTACTGACCTGTGCACCCCCCTCATATCCCAACACTGCCTGTCCATTAACCAGACGGTACTTTGGTTTTTCTCCCTTGGTACTGTTGTTACCAAGAACGATAGACTCCAAATGTTTAATCCTATCCTCCAGTCTCTTGACTTACTCCATTGTATCTACATCTGTTTGTGTGGCTGCATGTGAAATAGGCTGTTGAGACAACGATGGCAGATGAAATCGGGAGGGCACTGCTGATGGTTGCACCGGTGGTGTTTGTTGTGACAAAGGTGACATCGGGGGTGGCAAGGGTGACACTGGAGGTGGTATGGGTGACTCTGGCTGGGATTGCTGTGGCGATGGCTGAGGTGGCGGTGATGACTGGGCGGAGTTGTCAGCAGTTGAACTGGCTGGAGGCAATGGCAAGGGTGGTGGTGTAAATGGCTGAGCTAGCACAGGCGATGGCAATGTAGGCGGTGTCAATGGGTGGGCTGGTTGTGGCAGTGACCCTGGTGGCAAAGACTGGGCTAGCTGTGGCAATGGTGACGTTACTTGCAATTGCGTCTCTGGCTCAGGAGGCGATGGGGATGTTGTAGGGGACACTACCGAAGGCTTAACTAAGACCAGTGGCTCGTCATCATCTTCTTCCCATTCATAACCTGTAGAAAAGTGACAAAAAAAAACATGGTGCGAGAAAATTTTCACGTATTCCATCTTTGATGCTTGCAATGTATGGTGAAACTAGACACAAACATACCAGACCATGTAACCATTGGGACAGCTGCAAATTTCCCTTTCAAAATCTTGTCTGATGTCCATATCACATCGCTATGTGATATCAATTTTGTTTAAATTTTTAGATTTACCCCCCCCCCCCCCACCCCATAAAAAAAAAGGAAATGTGCAACTTCATTGGAGTGAATCGTACAGTAAATAATTATGGTTGACATTGAAAGCAAACATTTTTACTTTGAATTTCCATAATTTACCCTCTGTCTTCTAATGCAAATCTGAAATATGGGCACCTGAAGCGATTATCAGTTTCATTTTCATGGGTAAGCTTTCCTTTGAGAATGATGTAGCCAAGCAATCAGGTTGGGTTACTACATCACCCCACTCAACATCAGGGTGCAGGCAGCACTAATTTTGAATTCAAATGAGAGTGAAGCTTCTAGCCGACACATTTGTACTTATGAAGGTTCTGGTATCATTGGTCAAGAAGATCAGTACTACTTTAAAAAAAAAAACAGACATTAAAGGGAAATAATGCATCTAAAGAATATAGATCTAGTCATCAAATCCTTTGGTCACATCAATTAAACCTCAACAATATGTTTACCTTCTCAATACTATGCACAAGACGAGATACGGAAGTTGCGTCTTCTGAAATGTTGAAACTTTGGGTAAACGAACTAGCCTTGAACAACAAGCAACAGCGTTTCTATATGTGGGAAACTTCGTATAAGAAAGGCTACCATACTGCCTTAGTTTTAAATAATTTATCATTCTTTGTCAATAACTATTGGTTCTAAAAGGACGAAATTGAAAAACAAACGCCGTATTTCCCCTAACTGCCTTAGTAGCGCTTACTGGAATTTATATTAATTCCAATGCCTATGACTCTTGTTATTCTGGACATGCCTATCACGAATATTTAAAAAAAAAAAAAAAAAAGAGTTATTCAAAGTTATACAGTGAGGCATTCGGAGAGGTTTGAAGCTCATGTTTTTGCCATTTTATGTGCTTAACATCTCGGTTAGAATTATATTAAATTAAAAATATGTTGTTCTGATAAAAGTGGTTCCATGATCGAAAAAATTTGGTTTGCCGACCAAGAATGAGAACGTTCAACTTATATTTGAAAATTCATATTTCCAAGCCAATAGGGAGCATAAATGGAAAAAAAATCATTTCTGGTAAAAACAACATATTTTTCGGTTAAAGTTGATCCTAACCGAGACGTTTAGCACATGAAATGATAACTGCCCACACTCCATACCTGTATGTATGCCTTCGAGTTACATAGCTCTCGAAAATACTTGGTATAGAGCTTTTGAGAATAATAAAGTCATAAGCATTAGGCGGAAAACATTGTAACATGACTGTAAGTACCAGTCATGAAACGGGACAATCTACTTTACTAGTTCAAGTAAGGTTGACTGTTCTTGCCATGTAAATGAAACCCAAATATCGTAACACAGTTAGTTCAGCAGAAAATACGGATCTTAGCCACTACACGTGCTGTTGCTCTATTCCATTGTAAATGAGAGGAAATACATACTAGTGACAGTTCTCATTTTTACGATAAATGATTCGGATTGTACCATTCTGGCAGACGTGTAGTGACCCAGATCAGAAAATACATGCATGATTTCAAAACATGATGGAAGCGGCAAACACGGAAAAACTCATCAACGTGTCTCGAATAGATTTGCAAGAAAATGTGTGAATATTTGGAAATGATAAAAGCTGGATGATATTGGGGGAAGTACCGCGTACGGAGTGAAATTACACCCGGTCACGTTCACCTTAAGCCCAGGCAGATGCAGTCTATTAAAGGCGAAAATTTTGTCCAAACATACAGACTCTCGATTATCACTTAGCGCAGCATTAAAACAATATCGATCAAAATGTGCCGGCTGCTCCGAATGTTTCTAAACTGTCCCCTAACCGTAGGCTAACCAGCTGTACCAAGAGGTCACGGGGAAACACCTCTGGTATTTTTAAAAGGCATTAAAGATAATTGAGTACTCACCATTCTCGTCGACGATCTTTACCCGATACAACTTCCCCCTCCACGTAGCTCTCACTTCTTCGCCAGTCACAATTTTTCCGCGAATACGGCTTTTAGAAATTCTTTCCCTGAACCCGCAATAACGTTTGGGTGTTACCCACTCGACTAAGACTAAGTTACAAGAAGCCATACTAAAGTTGTGCCGATTTCGATTTGATGAAGTTTCAAAAAGTAAGTGATGGCGTCGGTGCTTACATGCCAGGTTTTATACATAGGCCTTCCTCAAACAACTTCATCGGTCCCTTTAAACTATTACGAATGTTCCCTGTGATGTCCCGCAGACAAAAGGATTAACCTGGGTGCGACCAGCGGCATTGCCCAAGCCTTATCCAAGGTTAAAGCTGTTTGGTAATGGTAATCCAAAGCCCCCCTTTGTTTGCGACTTAGTGGTTTCTTGGGGTTCCTTAACTTCAATCAGTGACATAATTAGTTTTTGTATTAGTATCACCAAGACAGTCGGACTGTTAAAGAATTTGGATTCTAAAATGGGAGCGGAAATTGTTTTGATGTTAAATGGGCGACATATCGCATGGAAATTCCAACAGATCATTCCTTGATAAAAGAAGATGTTTGTTAATGAGTAAAACTCTGTTAGGTGACTCTAAAAAAATTAAAGAGTGATAATGGAGCCTGATGAAAATGTTAGTAAGCATTAACCAGTTAGATGAGGTTCAACTACACGACACAAATGTCGTTGGAACTTGGTTAAAAGGTTACAGTTTTAAGGCGGTTCAAGTTTCAAAAACAGTGAGTCTTCCCTTCGGTGCCGCTTTCCTGCATATTTGGCAATGTTCAACAATAAAAAACATTAGGCTTGAACAGGTTCCAAAATATCGTTGGCCGGGGGGGGGGGGGGCAGGCAAATATTGTTGGCAGGGGGTCATGCCTGTGCGCGACTTCTTGTAAGACTGTGTGTCTAACTGATTTCGATTTGTCAATAATTAGAAATCCAAATTTTTACTTCTGGATTCCTGTCGTGGAATTTCCTAACTCCTTCCCGCTTTACAACCAACCCCTCCCCCCAACTACCCAACTGCTTTACTACAAACCCCTTCCTCCCCCACCTCACCGGGCAGTTACTCGGGCTCAATAGTCAGCATTTTAACTCGAATCGGGCGCAGCCCAGTAAATTGAAAACAAAAAATATTTGCCTACAATACAAGCCTGGGTATCCACATTAATTCATGCCTTCGTTTCAATTGCAAGAGAAACATGTGAAACAAAAGGTGAACTAACGGGAAAATAGAACGAAATGCGATTCTAAGAAATAACGAAAGAAACATACAGACACAAAACTCAACAAGACTAAATCAGAAAATTTTGAAGATTTCCGTGCACATTTCATTGACGAAATTAAGTTATAATTTATGCCGAAAGTGAAATGAGTTCGACTATCACGCGTGAATCCCTTCCCGGACAGCAGAGGTTTTCGGTGGTCGAAAGGTACACACGTTATACAATTTGCATACAGAAATCGCGATGGGAAAGCTCTATTCCGATCTTTGTTCCGACATCTATATTCCGAAAAGTCCACGTTAAGGTATAGGCCACCTTAGTGTGCAAATGCCCATTGTGTCTTTTTCGACTTGTGAACCAACACGTTGACAATAGCTATCAGTCAGTATCTATTCATCACGATCTCCCCCGCGCTACTTAGGATACCTGTCGCACTGGATTATAACCTAAGAGGATTACAATTGTTTGCATGAATGAAAAGTGTTCCGCTCGCGCGCTGCTTTGAGGGAAATCAGTGCCGGGCTATGGCTCTGGAAGAGTGAGTGTTTTAACAAAGGTTGTGTTTTTCCGCGGAAGCATTAAAATGCGCGCGGACGGCTCGCGGAAAATCGCATAGCGTAATTTGGATAAGGCGCCTTAGGATGATCTTCTATAAACATAAATCTCACATCTCTGATCTGACCTGACTGGTATCAAATTATCAAATACTTGTGCACAATTTGCTCTTTTACAGTTCTGTTTTATGATGACACAATAAAGCTGAGTCTTTCTTCAAAAATTCTGGCTGGTTTTTGAGAAAATATATGAGATGTTTCTTACAAAATTAAAATTTTAGACTCACAGCAAAGAGGAACATTACATACTTATATTAGAAGCAGTTTTACTAGACATTGACCAAATGTTAAGGCCAGCTATATTTTAATGACAAACTGTGAAGTAAAAAGAGTTTTAAAAATACACTTTATTGCCAGTGTAACAGTCTCTTCTCTTTCAGAGAAGATTTGAAAAATAGGAAGTGCTGATTATTTTCTACAATATGTGACTATAAGAGGGACGTTTATGTAAAGAAATGGTTATTGCTATATGCTGCTGTATACTGCTGTGCATATTTATTGGAAAGAGTCCAAAATGATCTTTTAATGAACATTAGTCATTTCTGGCTAGAGGACAGGTAATATACGCATGAATTTATGTGTTTCATATTTTCTTCTACAGACCAAGAGTTTATTAATGAAGAGTGGGTGTAATTTTTGTCTAAGCTGCAACCACTTCACTGCTTTAAAAAAGGTTTTGCAATGGGTAAGAATATTAGCAGAATTAAGTACTTCAATTTTTAAAATGTTTCTAATGATATGCAGCACATGTCTTAGATGGAGTGCTTCTTGGCAACAAGTACTGTTTTGTTGTACATGTAGGTATCATATCCACCTCATGGTCTTTGAATATAGTTTAATAATTTAATTATTGATTACTTGCTGAAAGGAATCTATGCAATGGTGATGTTGTATGGATTTGTTTGATGTCAGACAGAGAGTGTATTGCAATGGATTTCAATAAGGGATCATAGCCTCTGCTAGTCCACAGCAGTTGGCAGATTACTACCAGCTACCCAATGTGTTTTCACTAAAATTTTCTGAACAGCCTGGTTTACCATAAGCAGGATAAGCATAAGTGGACTGGGCAAGTTAGTGAGTCTCTACCCACAACTGCCTTGTTAAGAATAAAATTTTCTGAACAGCCTGGTTTACCATAAGCAGGATAAGCATAAGTGGACTGGGCAAGTTAGTGAGTCTCTACCCACAACTGCCTTGTTAAGAATATCCAGTTGGAACACACTACAGTAGGTAAAGTAGTAATCTCTCGACTGCTGTAGACTAGAAAATGCTACATGCCCCTAAATTTCTCATGTCGTCCTGAGTTTAACAGTAGACAGTGTATTTAATTGATAGGGATTAAGGTTGTTTGACATGAATATGACAAAATTGGGTATGTGATTAGAGATGCATTGCAAACCAAGAAGATAGTCACAATTCCCATCAAAATTCAACAAAAATTGACCATTTTACATGGCAATTTCTGACTTGCAGTTTAATTATTAACAATATAAGTTCAGTTTGCAAATCTTGTGATGTCATGAGAGGGATATACCATACATGGCAAGTGTTATCCTTTGTTTTTACAATCTTCATTTCAAGGACAGTTGTAACATTATTGTCCTGAGGATTTTATTGATTCCTTGCCAAAGGCAGACAAGGAATCTGTGCAAAAGTGATGTCATGTGTATGTGTGTGTGCATGTGATGATTTTGCTTGTTAACACTAACTCAAGAAGGGTAAGTGTAACTAATCTCATATTTGGGTGTGTGGATATTTGGGTGTGTGGGTTGGGCATATTGAGTAGATGATCTCTAATGTTTTTTTTGTGGAGGTCAAAGGTCATTTCTGGTCACAAGATGTCAAAATGTCAAAACCTTGTAAACACGATTTATTTTATGAAGGGTAAGTGTGACTTAGTTCATATTTGCTGTGTGGGTTGGCTGTATGGGGTACATGATCCTTTCTGTTTTTGATGGTCAAACTTTTGTTGGAATCACCAGCGGTCAAAGTCTAAAGTTCTTGCTTTCATGATATCTGATGGTGTGAAGCTTGGATAAATTTCATACTGTACATTTAATGTGGATGCATTATGGTGTTGAGTAGGATCTTATTGTTTTTGGTGCAGGTCAGATGTCATTTGTAGAGACACAAGAGGTCAAAGTCTCAGTACCATGTTTACTCAACTCCTCATGCTAGGAGTCCTGGATACTGCAAAATTTAGCACATATTATTCCAGGTGGTCAAAGGTCATCTTGGGTGTCTCAGTTTCAGGATCTCTAAACCTGATTGTATGATATCTCCATGTACAAAGCTTGTACTTTTTGGGTACAATTTGATAGAGAGAGAAGAAAATGGACTTTCATATCAATGGCAAGATACCACAAAGCCTTTTACCTTTTGGGTTTAAGAAGTTTAAATTGTGTCCAACAAGTTCAAGTTGCCCCAGAAACATTCAAACTTTGAAAAAGTTTATCTGGAGAACCATAAATCATATTAAAATAATTCCATCTGATTTTTCCATAGAAACGTTTACTCCATAACTTTCAAGTGAAGACAGGTCATTTTGCTGACATGTCACACTATCTTTAAGGCAGCAGACAATATTAAGGTATAACAATGAGGTCCCTGGTAGTGTGTGTGGAGTTAATGTTTGTAGTTATTGAATTCTGGATACCTAAGCAATTCATTTCAAGTCACCTGAAAGAAGGTCAAAAGTTTTCTTGAGTCTTCTAAAGTTAAAACAATAAAAATCTATTGTTAAGGTTGTTAAAGTTGTTAAGGAAGAAAATACTAGAGAAAACTCAATGAGGTCCTCAGATTGAATGAAAAGTCGACCTATGTGTGTAGGGGAGGGGTCTGTGTTTGTGAGGGTTTGAAGTGTTGTTCATAAGCACATTGTGTCAAGATAGATATGGCCAAGTGTTTCATATGTGGTATGAATTGGTAATTGTTTTGTTTGAGAGGAAAAACCTGAATTGTTGAGGTTGTACAAATAAGTAATAAATTAATTTTTGAAAAAGATTGACTTGTTTAAGTTTGGTTAAGTAACTTTTAATTGTATGCACAGTGTTAAGGTATCATCATTTTGGTGAAAAATATTAATATAATGTAAGAACAAACTAAATGGTACCTCTACATTCCGGAAGGTTTTAACCCTTCCAAAATTATATTCTTAAAGTGGCTGTGTGTGGTAATTTATCAAGTCACTGTATACCCTGTAGACAGGATGTATTTTCTTGATTCCTAAATTTCAGGTTCTCTTATTTGTGAAACAGTGGTTGTTTCTATAGAAAGAAAAAGGTATATAACTGTTATTTGAGTGGTACAGTATGCCAAGAGCCAATCAAGAAATTTCTTATTAAAGAGCAGGCATTAGCTGGCTCAGGGTGGCAAGAGTTTCTTTTATCCTAATAATCATTACCAAAATACTCACTCAAATAAGACATGGATATGAACTATGCTTAAAGTTAAGTTTTAAACAGCCTTTTTACTCAGTGATAACCCTCCCCTCCCCTGATAGCAAAACTCCATTGGATCCATTGTAATATGTGTAACTTTTCTTATTCAGTTTAGGAATGACCGACACTTTACATATTTTTTTTATGGATTTGCCACATTGAGAGGAAGAAAACAAAAGTTTTTGGTGGATGTTTGAGGTCATATGAGGTCACCAGCAGTAAATTTGCGAAAACCTCCCAAATTGCTTGTAATTGTGACATCTCAAGTTAGGATGGCCAACACTTTCATATTTGGTATATAAATTTGCCATGTTGAGAGGAAGAACCCTGTTGTTTTTGTTGGAGGTCAAAGGTCATTTGAGGTCCCAGAAGTCAAAACCCCCAAACCTTGTAAACACGATATCTCAAGGTACAGTAGGAATGACCGACACTTTTAATATTTGTTATATACTGTAGATTTGTCATGTTGAGAAGAAGAACCGTATCATTTTTGGTGGAGTCTTGGATTCTGCAAAATTTCAAACATAGTATGCGGTTGTGGTATCATCAGCACGACCCTAGTTCTCGGTGGTCAAAGGTCATCCGGGATCTCAATGTAGGAAGCTTGGATGCCTTGCATGTATACTTTGTGGGTACATTACGGAGCACTGTCGTTTTGAAAAACATTACGGAGCACTGTCAGTTTGAAAAAAAAGATAGGCTTAAATTTCAGTGGCAAGGAATCACTCAGCCTTTTGGCTTTCTGGTATTACCTTGTCAAATTTTGTCTCTTTCTGAGATTGTCCATCAGGTATGCAAAAATTATGGTACTGAGTCCTGTAAATTGCCTGTAATAAGAGTTTTCTGTTTATATTTTACTTCTCCATAAATTATTGGTGTACACACTTTCCAGCCAGTCTTAAGTTTGGTATTAAATGTGGATATTATCATAGTAGCCAATAGTTTCATAAAAAATTGAGCCTTCAGGACATACTAACATAATTACTGTACATGATGGTGTCCTGCCAGACCAGTGAGACCAAGAAAATGGTCTGCACTATGTCAAAGTGAAAATGTGAAAAAAGTTTCAAATTGTTGTTTGGTGACAGATTGAAAATGTACAGTATCAAGACAATGCAATTGCAAAAAATACCAAATCTAATGCTTTTGGCTTTGAACTTTTTCATCTGGCAAAAAAAGCATGGTTAAAATATCCATGCAGTCACCCACCTTAATAAGTACTTTGCAATAGTATGGAAAAATAGTTGATTGCAAGTGAGTGAACAACAGTTGCTCCATGTCTGAAAGGTGAATGGCCGAATAAGACAATTGAGGCTGATATGATTGCTAAGAGGTAGACAAAATGAGATGTAATTTACACAGTAGGAGAAATAATGGAGCCATTATGACTGTTGTTAATAAACTGATCTGTGTATGACAGAAAATGATGGCAAAAATTGCTGTGAATAGCATAAGGAATGACTATGGCTAGATTGATGGTCTTAAGTGCCTTTCTTGACAGAGGATCTCACAGGAGCAGTTGAAAAGTTAAAACTTAATGAGAAGACTGAGAGTACCACAGAGACATGTCTGGACTGCATTCTGAAAGCGTTGGAAGAAGATGGTAAATATACTGATTAATGTTGATTTCATTGTCCAAAGCTCATCTGCACGCAGTACAGCAGTGCTGGAATACAACAGCTTGGGTTGGGTTACTGCATAACAAAGTCCACAGCCAGAGGGATTACAGTCCTATTCTGACACCCTTATATTCCTTTATGTTTGAAGTTTTTTCCTAAACACATTTTACCCAATATTTTTACCTTTAAATTTCATAGTAGTAACCAGTGGTGTAGCCAGGGGGGGGGGCCTAGGCTCCCCAGATTTTCTTTAGGCCCCCCAGATTTTTTTGCCTCCTGATAAAGTAATATAGAAAAAATAAAAGGTTTGAACAGAAGTACACTTTGAAGAATTTCCTTCAAAAAAGTAAAGGAATAAAATGTGTGAAGATTAAGAAAACATGCATGAATGTGTGTAAAACACATTTTGTGTGCACATATGAAATCAAGTAATAACTTCAAAATGATTACTTTCACTGAATGAGATACCATGTATAAACTGTTCTGTCGTTTATTACATTGCACTTTGAAGATGAAACAATGTTTCCACGGCAAACTCGAGCTTGACTTTGTTAGGTTAAGTCCCTTTCTGCCTTTTGGATGGCTGGTTGATTTACTGAAAACAAGGCAATCATACACTGGAGACCATTCTTACACAACCATTCCTATACTTTATCATTCACAAAATATGCCTTAACGGCCCTGTTCTCTCACCACAAACAGTACCAGTTCTCCTAACCTTCTTACTTAAGCTCCTCCTACAATTGTCTGAAATTCATCCTCATCCAGAGACAATAACAGTTGATTGCTTCGAGTCGAGTATAGAAAAGCTCAATGTTTACAAACAAAACACTCTCAGTACTGTTCATGCTGTGTAATAAAAGCTTTGGTACTCTGCATTGTTTGAATTACTGTCAATCAAGGAGCTGAGCCAATGGAGAATTTCAGTACACCCCTACCAAAATTGTGGTTTGGGGTGAGAGGATTGGCCCGTTAAGGGTAAGGAACTGCCTTCTAATAATTCTTCCCATCCATCCCTAACAAGTAGGCCTATGTGGTGCCTCACTCCTTCCCATGACAAGTGCCACTTTAGAAAGATTTTTTCGACAAGTCCTCTTTTTACTAGTTGGCACTGGCTTCCGTTTAGATTTGTAAAAAGTAGCACAAAGTGCGCATTTCATGTGTTTCCCGCATGATCCATACTTCTGCTTTGCGGTTTAAATATTATGAGCGATTTACTCGTAGTATTTTAATTTTGACTATGTAATGTACCGATGACTGAACAAATACTGCACCATTTTGCATATAAACACCACTGAAAACTGGAAAACATTGTTTCTTTGGTAGTATGTATGTCACTTGTAAAATCTCTACAAAGACTAAAAATGAGTATTTTGAAAATTTTCATGCTCCCCAAATAGGAAAGTCCTAAAACATAGGCCTATAACCAGTTCAAAGTTTTGCCAAACATAGCACCATTTTGCATCTAGCAAATCTAACGCAAAGAATGTTTCTCAGAGGGGGACACAACTAATTTTGGTTTTCCTATTGAAGCTGAAATCTATTCAAATATTGCTGCATTTGTGCATTTGCAATCTACATTCTCCTGAAGTTCACAAATTTTCCCAAGAGAAAGAAAGATACTGGTTCCCTTTAGTCTCATCCCTCAGGCCATTGCACAGATCAGAAATGCCCAGATTTTGGGTCCCTAAAAATTCTTCATAAATTGATTTTTCATTCACACTATTTGAGAAGTGGCAGGCATGAAATTCGTATTTCAAGGCTGGGTACATCCAGCTTAAAACACATGGGAAGTGCCGTTTCCAGCCATCTGGAGGGTTTGTAAAACCCAAAATTTTCTTGTACGCTCTGTGCCAACCGATCATGGCGCCCCGCTTAGATAGTCTTGCCGCCCCTGACCCTCGGAGGTACCAGGCCCCACACTTGTTACCTAGGTCGACAGAAAATTTCCATCTTGGCTACACCACTGGTAGTAACTATTGTTTTTGGTAGCAGGCAAGGTCATCTGAGGTCACTGGGTTCAAACTTTGAACTGGCAAACATGGTATCACAATTTAGGAAGCTTTGATAGCTTTAATATGTTTCATGTGAATGTGTAACAGTAGGAAGATGATCCCAATGGGTTTTGATGAAGGTCAAAGACCATTTGGGTTCACCTCGGGTCAATATCTGAAAACTTTGTTCAGTGGCGTAGCTAGGATTTTTTCCAGGGGGGGCAAAGGTATGAAATTTCCCCCAAATTTTTCCCAGTCAATGTGTATGTATTTCATATAAAAAATGCAAATTTACAAGTATAACAACATTACCATGTCATTATGTAATATTACCTGCATTTTTAATCATAAAGTATAACATAGAGCAATTGGAAATAACAGCTCTTAGTATATTATTTTGGTCAACAATATCTGGTTTATTTGTATGTACTAACGCAGTGGCGTACCCAGGATTTCTCTGAAGGGGAGAGGGGGGGGGGGGCATGCAGTATGATCTAAGGGGTGGGTTGTCCGGAAATTTTTTGACGCGAAAATTTGGTGCAAGATTGGTGCATGCAAAATGGTGCAAGATTTTCGGCTTTGACAGGAACAGTGTAAAAATTTGAATCTCGGTGGTTCATGAGGATAAAGCTGAAACTTTTGTGTCTTTACATGCATTCTTATGCCATTTGTGCTACCTTACAAAGTAAAACTTGACATTAAATTTGCACACTTTTAGGAGTCAAAATAAAAGAGTATTGATCGATAATGGATTTGTGGTATTTCTTGGCCACAAAACGTTACTTTGTCATACAGATCATCTAAGCAGAACGCCACCATTGGTTGGCATGGAGCGTAGAGAAAATTTCGAAAAATCAGACCCCTAAGATGGCCGGAAATAGCATTTTTCAGACTTATATGAAAAATCTACCCAGTCACTAACTTCTTTTGTCGTTTGCAAATAAAATCTTGCCTTCAAAATATGTTCGCAAACTGCAAAGGGATCCGAGAGTTAAGGGGTAATCTGACCCCAAAATGTAATTTTGCCCAAAAGCTTGAGCGAAACGCCACCATTGGTTGGTGCGGAGCGCAAAAATAATTTCGAAGGATCAGACCCCTCAGATGGTTAAAAATAGCATATTCATGCTTGTAAAGAGAATCTAAACATGTAGTCTTTATTTTTATCGATGCCACCATTGGGAAACAGAGTCTACCCTTTTAAAGTAAAAATTGGAATTTGACAGAATTTGCCCATTTGTAGGAATTAAAATACTGGCATCACTGAGGGACGTACATGCAGAGACAATCCTTCTCCTTTTGAAAATTTTTGAAAAATTGGGTGTCCTTATATGCAATCTGGTGCCACATATGCAATCTTTTGAAGTAAAATCTGTGTTACTAAAGTTTAACTTCTTATTTTTAAGAACAAAGAAAAAATGGCATCTGTGAGGGGTGCATGGCCCAATGGTCCCCCTTCATATGCCACTAAAAGAAGGCCTAATAGTGGCTCGATCACACAGGATATCCTGTTTGAACAGCAGTCTGTTAAGTGAAGAAGGCTACAAGGTACTCATGGACCTGTTTATTGTTACACCCCAAGTGAGCAGAAAGCTTTTTTCCCAAACTAGTCTGTAAGCCTCTAATGATTAGGCTAAGTAACAAAATCTAAGTATGCCAATGGATCCCTTTCATTCGAATTTCTAGACTAACTTCAAGTTAATTGTTGGCCATAGATTGTTTCAGCCCCATCCATCTTTATGAACCCATAGTGAAATTGGTTGAAGGGGGGGGGGGGGTCTTCGTTAGTGACTTGTCAGTTTTCACATCCTTTCACTAAATTCCCAAAGTGCTCAACGCAGAGATTGTGTGCAAGGGGATAAGTTTGGGTTTACAGCCTTTCAGTGTTAGTTGTACTATATCGGTTGTTGTTAAATTCCTCAATAACAGCTTCATGTGCATTGAAATGTACTGATCATAAAAACCGCCCGTATACAAGAGAACATTTAATCTGCTATGCGGTGAGGACATTTCTGTGGAACGAGAGTAGGGCCGGTTCATGCGACACTGACGAAATCTCAAATCTAGGTTAATTTGTAGCATGAAAATACGAATTATGTTTGAGAAATGTCTCAGAGTTTTTTATTCTAACAAAATTTTTGAGAAATATTTGTTAGAGTAAGAAAATTCATCAAATTTCCCCAAATTATTTTCCAGGGGGGCAACTTTCCCCTGTGCCCCCCTAGTAGCTACACCACTGACTTTGTTCACACAATATTTCAAGGTACAAACTTGGATAGATTTCATACTTTGTATGTTTATTCATCATGTTTGAAAGATATAGCCTAGATGGGTATTTGGTTGGTTGTAAAGGTCATCTAGGTTCACCAGTTGTCAAAACATTAAAATTTCCTAAGAATTCCCATGATTGGTTCCTGTTGTTTGGAAAGTTCAAACCACATTTTCCAAAAATTTCTAACATCAAATACTGACACAGAACTAACATTCCAACTTGTTAAAGTAGCATCAGATCAGTTACTTAAAATGAATGGAATTTCATGGCATTATTTGGAATAGAAGATATGTATCATCAAAAACTCAATGTAGTTTTGCCTTCTGGTTTTAGTGCTTAGAGTCTTGACCTTGTAGGAAAATGATGTTACAGTAACAAACGTAGGTCAACTTGTCAGATAAATTTACTTTCTTATTCGATGTTAGGTTTTCATTCCTGATGTATGCTTCTCTTTTTCTTTTAGTGTGGATGTTGGTGGTATCTTGACCAATGACTCCTCTATATATTCCAATCTCCACAAAGTAGAAGACAGGCCTATCTTTTAATTAATTATTTGTTTTTTCTATTTCTTTACATTTTATGCTTTCAACTAAACAGTTCAGAAGGCAAGTGACCATCTTTCAGGACAAGATGCAGTTCCTGTCCTTGTTAGCATTCTAAAAGAATCCAAATGTGACTCAATGACCATGAAACTGGCCAAAGTGATTGCAGAAATGGCCAAAAATGGTTTGTATTAGTTTAAACATATAACTTACTGTTTCATGAAAACTATTCACTTTCACCAATAGAATTTTTTTGATTCATTCATTTTTTTTAAATATGACAATCATGTGTCAATTGAGAGGCTATGAGTTGCAAAACTAAACAGATATTCCCTGCTTCCATTTTTGTTGAAGTTTTATGATAGATGCAGTCGCAATATCTATGTACATACTGTATACATTCATAATTTTCAAAGAAAGTTTTAACTCTACAGATGAGCTGGAAGTGGAAGGATCTCATTAAAGATCACTTTGATTCTCAATTTCTCTATTACAGAACATCTAAGAGACAGTTTTGTAGAAACATCAGTTATCCTCACCCTGAACAATCTCTTAAATCATTCTGATCCTGAAGTTGTCTTGCAAGTCTGCAGAGCTCTTGGAAACATTTGTTGTGATAACGGTAAAAATCTTGTATAACAACTTTCATCTGATATGAAAATGTTTGTGTAACGATGAGTTTATGTGTGACACTCAACCACAGAAAACGCTCCTTTCACACACCTTACATACTGTAAATTTTATGCTGTAACATTTTATATGTACTATGAGTAAATGGCCTGGATCACTGTGGAGAGAGACTATTCTAACAAGTTCAAGTCCAGGTGATGTTGTTTTTGTAAGGAAATAGTAAAGAATACCTCTCATGTTTTAGATTTTCACAGTCATTAAGTGCTCTGTGTTATCATTTTCCTTGTCTTGGTATGATCTTCAGTTATCATAAAACAAACAAAATTCAATGTGGAAGTTGGATGTCAAAATGAGAGATCTATGACCAAACTAGTGCTTCCTTGTAAGTGATTACCTTTAGTCTAATCCTAACAGTTAAATAGTTTGGGCTGTATACTACCTTCTGTGTAGAATGCTGTTCCAAGCACAATGGTGACTTCCCTCTTACAGCTAGTCTAGCTAGATGTTGAACAAATGAACAAGCACATTGTGC
This sequence comes from Holothuria scabra, assembly GCA_037179385.1. Classification (NCBI taxonomy): domain Eukaryota; kingdom Metazoa; phylum Echinodermata; class Holothuroidea; order Aspidochirotida; family Holothuriidae; genus Holothuria; species Holothuria scabra. The sequence goes on from CM074198.1 coordinate 11,386,133, forward strand.
ACCCAGTTCCAAATGAAATAATGCAAAAATGAAATAACTGGCATTTAAAATCAAATGGTATCAAGTGAAAGTGTTTTTGGCCATAAATAATTGGTGTAAAATTAGATTGTCTTACATGTGTGCATCTGCATTAGTACGCACTTGACATGAAAGAGTATCCATGCTTCCTATAACATGCAATAGTGTGCACTCTATAGCATCCAGATATGTGCGTGCTTTAGAGACAGAAGATGCTCTCCATTGCATGTTGTAGAGGTCAAAGGTCATTTGGTATTACCAGATGACTGAAATTTTATAATATTCTATCAGTTTCCACTACTGTTGATAACTTCAGTAACAACTAGTGCATAGAAAACCACAAAAGTTTACACTTATGCCAGTTATAGCAGCCAGCTTCACATCATCACAATCGAATATCCAATTTAATCCTTACCGTTTGGTCTCCATAATTCCCTGAGCAGTCTCCTGTTAGGAGAATGGTGAAAGGTGATGGTACTTTTTACACTCACATACTCTTTAGATGTATGTAGAATGTGATAACCACTGTCATAATTTCCAGAAAATAATTATGTTCTGTGGTGAGCTTATTGTTTCCCATGTAACTCATGTCTGTCAAAGTTCACATACTTTGAAGAAGTTGGAAGGTCAGTTACTTAGTGTTGTTTTGACAATGGTATTTTGTTAAGACTTAAAACTTTGCATCAGAGGGTTACTTTGTACAAAGTGGAATAACTTCACAAATTTTTTATATTAAAGACCTCATAAAGCATGAGAGTATGAAGAGATAGGTGATGAGATTCAATCCATCTATGTCTTCTTTTAACTTTATACTGGTATTTCTGAAGTGGAATTATTTTATGGAGTAAATGCCTTAGACTGTCTGTGCTTGTAGCAACACCCCCTTCCATTATGGGATATCATTCAAATTGGAGACTCTCAAGACAAATGATTTTTTTAACTTTGTCAATTTAAACCTTTTTGCATAGATGGAGGACGTACAGCCATTTGTGAATCTTCTGGCATTGAAATGATTCTTGAAGTTTTGACAAAACTGACATCATCACAACTAGAGGAAGCATATCAAAGAGTGAGATTAATGGCATGCAGTTACTTCCTAAATCTCACCTGTGGCAATGGTATCAAATTATAGTTTTTGCTTTTTTTTCCTTCCTTGTACGAATTAGAGTATTTTTCTTCCAGAAAATGTAACAATTTTACATGTTACAGCAGTATTTATAACCGTGGTAGGGAATACAAATTACTAGTCAAAACATAATCGGCATAAACTGTAATATATATAGCATGTGCATATTAAATTGCTCATTGCATAAAAAGGTTTTGGGGAAAAGTTTGTGTAGACCATCTACATAGGGCTTCATCCAAAGGTGGTTTCAAAAGTGAGCAGAGGAGAAATTTATCAGCCATAGATAATAGCAATGTGGGAAAGGGGTTCAGGGACTTGGCCCAGGGAGCTCAGTAATTTTGAAGGCTTCAAAGGGTTAATGTAAATGACTGGATTAAAGCCTCTGACTTCCTTAAAGTGTACCTCAAGTCAATATATTCAAAAATACTTATTTAAGAGCATGAAAAATGAATTGTAAGAGTTTAACTTCCATCTTCATAGCACATTCCTAAATTGAGATATAAAATGTTGAAGTTTGTTCACTTAAAACAGATTGGTCCATTGCACAATAATTTGTGACTTTCTTGTTGTACAATTCACACAACCTGCTTTGTTTCCCTTTGAAATTAAAAATGTTGTTATGACCTTGAAGACTTCCTTTTTGCTTGCATAGCATGTTGTACAGAGAGGGCTTAATTAAATACATCACCCCATAAGAGTAATAGTGATAGCACACCGTGATACAAGAAACAATAGAAAAACAAAGAAATACAAAGATTGTAATTTGAATAGTGCAACAATGACATCACAAATTATTGTGCAATACACCATTTTCAATTGAGTGAATAAACTGACATTTTATATCTCAGCTCAGAAATGACCCATGAAAATGGGAGTTGGACTCTTAAAATTCATTTTTCATGCTCTTTAATGTATATTTTTGAATTTTTTGACCTGAGGTACACTTAAATGCTAATTAGCAATGAACTGGACTGTGTGCATTCTTTTTTCTCATACAACCAACCTAAGTTTGATTATTTGATAATAAAAAAAGGCAGGGGATCTTATGATTTATGCTAATGGCTTATTAAACTGTGTTTTATAAATTAGAAGTCCTTTTTGGGATATTGTTAGCAATAAATGCTTTGTCTCCTCTCATTCGCCAGAACTGTTACAGACCAAAGCAATTGCCTGTGGTGCAATCGATGTGTTTCTTCAACTTTCCAATAATAACAAAGAAAATATGGTTTTATGTGAAAAAGTCATTCTTGCCTTGGGTAGTCTTGCTGATTTTGAGAAAAACAAGGCATCATTTGTTGGTAGTGGTATGTCACAACTGTTGGTGGAAGCTCTTAAACTAGCAAAAGATGAAGAACAACTTGAGTCACTTCTTGAAACAATTGCATCGCTGGCTGAAAATGGTAAGTGTTGATTTTTGAGGGCAGTGGCACTAATAAGGTCAATGACTTTTATTCAAATTGAAATGTGTCTTATTAATGTTGAAAGGATTCTTTCATGTCATGCTATAGCAAGTGGTACTACTACTCCTTGCATGGAGTTGAGTTAAAGCACCACGTTATTTTGGGTTGAAGTCAGAGTAAACCTCAGATCAAAAGTAGTCATACCTTGTAAACTTATTAGCATGATAACTCAAAGTAGGCAAAGTTGGACAGTTTTTCTCTCAGCATGTGGAACAGTTATGTGAGGTAGAAGCAGTGGCCTAGCTAGACTTCCTTCAGGGTGGCAAGCACACAAATTTTCTGATCTTTTTCTAAAGTGTCAATGCTACTGTTGTAGGAAATTGATTCATGGTGCGTGGAGTGTGCCAAAAATTTGGGTTCTTTAAAACAAATATTTGTAAATATGGGGCTTGTATTTCAGAAAATAGTACAGATTCTGGTTTTCTTGTAAGGAAATTTAAAAATTTTATGAAACTACAAAAGAACCTGCATTTCCTCTGAGCATATAACACAGTTAGCATCTCAAATGAAGATTGTTGTTACATAGCCTAATGTTACCTAAGGAGTGCATATAGAGGCTTCCTGATGACATTCAACAAGCTTCAGAAACTTTGTTGCCTTTTTAGACAAGTGTTTGAAAATTAACAGCCTATTTTGAAGAAAATTTAGGGAAACAGAACTGTAACTGTATTTGGTATGGGGATGCATCATAGTGAGATGATTATCCCTATTGTTTTTTGGTGGTCAATGGTCACCAGGGGTCATGAACTTTGTTAACACAGTATGTCAAAATAGGAAACTTGAATACATCTCACATTTGGGTCCGAGGACGTATCATGGTGAGAAGATGGTCTCTATTGTTGTTGGAGGTCAAAGGTCATCTGGGGTAACACAAAAGTATTTTGCACATATTTGCATACCATTTAACTGAGAAGATATGGGACATAATTGCATTATTTTGAATAAAACATAGGTATCATCAAATGTAGTGCTTGTAAGTCGCAGTCATTCTGTTAGTGTTCTTCTTCTTTTCATTCATTTCTTGTTGCTCTCTCAGATGTGATGAAATTAGAATTTGCTCAGCAAAATATTGTTGATGCATTACTTGACATTGCTGATAAATATGTGAAACCCATACAACCACAGGCCAGCTTTGATCAAGAATTTGATGTTGGCAAGGTGGCTACAGATATCATTGTTCTCCTTTTGACTGGTGGTGAGTATGTATTGATAACATTTTCAATGTTATATTTGCACTAGGTTGGAATTGCAAATGGGTGGATATTTTACATGGCTAGGGTTTTCCATGTGTGTACAGCCAGTGATTGTTAATAAAAGACTCAACCAGAAACAAGACTCATCACCTTATTGATATAACCATAGTATTGTTGGTTACCAGGAAGCAGAACTTAGAAAATAACACACTGTTACTAAGTCATACTGTTGGTCCTTGCAGTAAAGCAAATAATTACAATTCCATTTATGGTACTTTCAGTTCTTCAATTTTACTAAGCAAGTTTCTTATTAATACTAATTAAACAGCTTGATCAAGGCAGGGAGATTAAAGTTTTGTTTGCTTAGGAGCCTGAGGAATTCTTAAAGAGACAATGTGGGTTTGTTGCAACAAGTTTTCCCCAACTTGAATTCTGCAACACAATCATACATTAAGTTGAAACTAACAAAATCTGATCTTTCCTTTAAGGTATGATGGTGTAAACTGATGAAGCTGTCTAGTCTTGCACTTATGTGGAATTTTTTACCAAAACAAGATCATAAAATCTCCATTCAACAGTAATTATCACGGAATTAATGTTTCTTTTCACTTAAAAGACATCTTAAATGTCTGTTGATTCTGATAAATAATCAGTTGAAAACGAAAAACGAAGTGCTAGAACAAAAAGTCAATATTAGCTGTCAAACACTGGCTGTCCCTTTAAGAAACAAACATTGACTCAGAAGAAGATAGTAAAACACTCTGTAGTAACTGTTATTTTGGGTTAATCTTACATGAATACAGTAAATTACACATATTTGGTGTTTTAGTCTCTTATTAAGAAGACATTACTGTACAAGTCATTCAGAATATCATGTTTTCAGGAACAGGTTGCAGCCAATAACACATTGTGAAGTACTTACTAATACTTCTGCCTTTTTATGCTCCTGTATGGATACCTCAAATAAGTCTTATAAAGTGAGGTAGATTGTAGGTACATGGGTTTACATTTGTAATAAACTACTTCGTTCCAAGTGCCCAACAAGTTTTCTGTGGCTTGGATTTGCATTAATGCAGAGCATGAAATTAAATTAAAAACATTGTATGAGCTGAGAGTTGCCCTGAGATCAACTTGCCACCTGTCAACAAAGTACTGCTCTTTAAAAGTGGTTATCTAGGGACAGCGGCCACTCCATGCATGGGGCATAGTCAAATTTAGTAGAATTCTTTTGTATTAGTTTGTGAAAGGTCATGGGGTCACCAGAGATTATACTGAAAACCATTTACTGGTTTTACCTCAGTTGGGGAAATTTTGCTTTTGTTAACTTGTAGGAATTAATTGAGGTATTACTTTTTTATCATTCTGTGTTGAGACTTCTTCATTGACAAATTTTCAGTTTGGAAACATGCATTAATCCTCATCTCTCCTCAAGGCTTGAAATAAACCTTGTATTTGTAGCTGGTATGGAATGCTGAAGAACTTAACTTTATTGGAAGTTAGTTGGTTCTTTGAAAGCTTAAAGCCCCTGTCATATTATTCCGGGCAAGCACTGTGTGCAACTTGTGGGTGACAATTTTTGCTGCCCGGAGCTCTCTGCAAGTAGCACGGACCTAACCCTATCTCACCCATATCTTGCCCGTACTTGCCCTGCAGGAGTGCACGGAAGTGAAATTTGCCTGCAGCCAAGTTTTGAACATGCTCAAAACTTGTTCCGGGTAAACTGCGGGTTTTTGCCCGCAGGGGTCTCCACAGAACACCCGTAGGAAGCCAATAGCAACCGCAAGTCACCAGCAGTTAACCTGCTTGAAGAAAGTAGGTTGGCCGCGTAGCTGTGACAATTTCGTGCAGAGCGCATGTCAGATGCGTGCATGGTACTTGCGTTTTACGGGCAAGGAACGGTATTGGTACTGACAACTTGACTTCGTAGTGTCAATTCTGCGGGTGTGGAGCGAGGAAACTGAGGGCATGTTGCGGGCAAGTTACTCTCTCCCTGATGGTAATCTGAGGGCTTGCAGCAGGCAAGTTGCTGGCATTCTGCAGAAACATCTGCCATGTTAATATGCTCGCAATCAGCACATGGAAACCTCACACATTGCAGGCAATTCCCACGCAGGTGACACGTAACTGGCACGCCGGTAACTCTCAGAGCCCGTAAGTGTCCCTGAGCTAACATGGAACTCTCCCGCTTGTTGCACGCATTTCACACAGAGAATACCCAAAACCCACGGAAGTACCATGGTTTAAATATGCAAGTTCCACGTAAAAACCCACCCAAATCTTGACTTGCCCACAGAACTTTTCCTGCATGCAACAAAATTCTTGCCCGCAACAAGCCCGTAGAGCCTGCCTGGAATAGTGTGACAGGGGCTTAAGAGGCACAACTGTTTGACAGAATTCTAAGGGCAATGGTACTATGAAAACTGCATGTAAAAATGATATATCATGATTGATAAAAGTGATGGACCACATTTCTGACATACTTTTATTGAGAAGGTGATCCATAGTATAATTGGTGAAGGCGAACGGCTTTTTTGGTCAAACTGGAAAATCTTGTAAGTATCATATCTGACCAAAGGAAAGTTGTGCTTATCTGAATCTCATATATAACTCCACCACATAAGGAAGATAATATGAAGGTTTTGGTGGAGGTCAAATGTTATTGATGCTACTGGAGACTTAACTGAACACTTGTAAACATGACAACTCAAGAAGAAAAATAGTTAAAAATTTATGTTTCAATAAATGTGATTTCCTAACCATGCATGCATAATGTTTATAATGTTTGATGGGGTCAATAGGTCATTTGAGGTCAATATCGTCACACTGCCACTACCTTCTATGATTATCTCAAAGAAGATAACCTACAGTTTCATATCAGTTCCATACTTGGCGTGTGGTTGCCTCAAATTGTGTAATACCTGGATTGTTATTGAGGGAGGTCATAGGTCACCAGACCTTGTTAAAATGTTAATTTTCTCTGAAGAAAGTTGTCCATAATTCCTTCCATGTTTTCATTCATAAAAATAGTAAATTATACTCCAGTTGCTGAAGTTTGCCCAAAGTGCCTAAATTACCTTGGAATGAGCCACCCACCAACCTAAAGATTTTCTCCCAAGCATGTAAATTAAAACAACCAGAGGTCAGTCTTTGAAATGAGTAAGTTATGGTGTTTATTGTTTGCACACTCTAAGTACAGCTATTTCAAAATGATCTGTTCCAGGTTAAACAACATCTTCAAAATTACATCCAAGTTGCAAGGACTCATGACACTTTTGTCTTTGTGTGTTTTCTTTCTCGCAGATGATAGCATGAGATATCTTTTCAATGATGGACAAAGTAGTCTCTTCAAAAAGGTTATGTCTGAGTGGCTTGTTTCAACTAATGAAATGTATCAAATTTCTGCTGCATTAGCTCTTGGTAATTTTGCCAGGAGTGGTAAGTGTTTTATTTCATCTACAGTTTGCTGTATATGCATAGATTTTTGTCCCTTTTTGTTACTTTTCTAGTTAGCAAGGTAAATTTCATATTGAATAGATTTTATCAGGTTAATATGTCATATATTGCATTTATTCTTGTGTAGATGTAGCAGCTTAAAAATGTGAAGACTGTTAGCCTGTTAAGAAGGTTAGAGAAGCTTTCATATTAGTTTTCTTACTGTTTCAAGAGGTGTTCACATTTTCTTGGTAAACTTTAATGAACTAAATGTGTTCTTCATAGAATACCTTCACATTCTAGTTTTCAAGAATCATGGAGTCGTAGTTTTCAAGAATCATGGATTTCAGGTAGTCAGTTTTAGATCACTTAAACTGGTAGAAAATTTGTATGAATAAAGTGACTATCTAACCCTTCACAGCATTCATTATGTAAGACTTGTAATGATTTCATGTTTGAAATATCTCCAAGTCAAGTTGATATTATATATTTGTTTTGACTGTATCTATCAGTTTGAATGTTTCTTCTGTCACAATGTTGACAAAGCATGTCAGATGATTGACAACACTTTGCTGTTAGGACTTAATTGTGTTATTTTACAGATGATCATTGCAGCAAGTTGGTGGAGTTAGGTGTTGTTAAACCTCTTCTTAGACTGTTAGAGAATCCCAATCAAGAGCTGGACATTAAACTTGGTCACGCAGTGTTGAGTGCTTTAAGAAACCTATCCATTCCAAGTAAGAATAACAAATTGTGTCACTTTGAGTTTTGAACCCTTCTTTAATTGTGTTCATTGAATATAGAGTATCTTTAACAGATTAACAGGGTCAATGACTTGGGGCAGGGGACTAATTACTTTAAGGTGCATCTAATAACACACCCACCATAATGATTCTGAGAAGATGTACCATATATACAATACTCTATGAAGTATTCTCGGAAACCTGTGCTATGGCCGAGTGGATAAAGGCTGTGGCATTTGAAGCGGTGAAGTTTATCAACCGGGAGGTCTGGAGTTTGATTCCTGGCCGGGTCAGAGTAAGGTCGGTTTATCATCCAAGAGCAGTCTATGGTTCCCCCATCAGAACTGGCCTTTCAAAAAATACCAAATTTGATCCAAATTGTTGAATCGGTTGTCACCTGACGTGAAGTTGTTATTCATAAGCCAATGGTTTCTCCCACATCTGTGGTCATTTAGGGCTGTAAAACAACTGCCTTCAAGGCCCGATTATCTATTTTTATTTAAATATTCAGTACGTAATTATGTTCAAAAAGTTTCATTTGTCTTTATGTGTAAGGAAGTGGCACAGAATACAGTTAATTTGTTACTTGTTCTAATTTATTTTTGTTCTTTTTCAATTTTTTTTTTCTCATTTTTTTTCAGAGGTCAATAAACCAGAGATTTTAAGGGCAGGGACGTTAGAGACCATTTGCCCACTGCTTGAATCAGAAATGCATCCAGTACAGTTTAAGTTACTAGGAACAATACGTATGCTAATAGATGGTCAAGGTAGGTTCTGTATGATATCAAACTACTTATGTATATAATATCCTGCTAAGAAAGATCTTGAAGTAGTTTGTAGTCATTTATTAAACATGGTGGTGATTTGGTAAATTTCATTTGTAGTTTGTTTCCTCTTGGTTCTTTGTTTGGGGATGTGTACTTTTGTTTTGTAATTTTGATGGTCTGCCACACAAATAATGTCAATTGATTGTTTGTAATTTGAAAACAAGACTTTGGAAATAGTTTCTTTATTTTGGTTTTACGATGCCACACCTTTAATTAGTTGTATTGCGTATTATTACCTGTTCTCGTTCTGCTGATTAGCTCACAGTCAATTTGAGTACTTTTTGCTTTGAGTAAAACACAAATGTGAATTACTACATAACACTTAATTGGACTTTCCTCTGTTATAAGCTCAACCAGTCATTGTCATGGCAGTGCATCTGTCTGCCTATCCATCCATCTATTTGTCTGTCTGTCTGTCTGTCTGTCTTTCTGTCTGTCTTTCTGTGTTTTTGTCAAAGTGAGTTGGAAAAAAGGCTGCAGTTACGACAGTTCTTTGATTGATCCTTGTGTAAGTAGGCCTAAAACTCATATCATGGTCTTGTAAATTACAGTAACAGGTCAAAAAATGTCTTGTGAGATAGTGATAGTTTATGTCAAATTATTATAATAAAAAAAAAAAAACAGAATGTTTTAACTTTTGTGGTTATGTTCAAATCTTTTTGAATTAGACAGAATGTGAAGCACATAATGGGTTGTGAAATTTGCACTTTTGAAGGACAGTAGGTGAAAGGTCATTGAAGGGTCAAAAGAGGTTAAACAAAAGAAGGTCAAACAATGTAGTTGGACAAATTTCAGTTAAGTTTCAATTTTCTCAGATTTAGCAAGTACATTTAGTAGATAATTGGTTATCAGTGGTACATCTTTTGCAGCAGGTCAAACATCATTTGGGAGTCATGTGGAGGTCAAAGAGTGACATTATGCATAGACAAGGTTGTGTCTAAATTGTACCAAATGTGATCAGAGTGTTCAATGTTTGGTGGAATGTGGAATGTGTGCTTCTGAAGTTGGCCAAAGGGTATTTGGTGGTCAAATTGTAAAATCACTTAAAATCTGTCAACTCATGATGTTTATGACCAACTCTTATAAAAGTTGGGCAAAGTGTTGAGTAAATTATAGATCATTGAAGTTGCCACTTTGAAAGTAGAAGTTTGACTGTTTAGTAGATAATGAGTCCTGGCATTTACATTATGAAACATTGCCCTTATCAAGTTTGCAGGGTGTACCAAGTGTTATGCTGGGTCATCAAATGTTACTTTTGAAAAGGTCAAAGGTTGGTTAAGGAATCAAATACTTGAATCAAGCAAAAGCATTTTCAGCAGGAGTTGTGTTAGAATCTTATCAGTGTTGACACTCAGTTGATGTTAATCAGTTGTACTTTGTGCTGATGTGAAATGTCACTTGAGATCAAAAAGTATGAAGTGGTGACATACATGGCATTGTTTTTACATCAGAATTTGGTTTTTGTATAATATTGAAACAGAAATCATTTTTGCTGGACAAAATGTGGTATAAATAGTTCACAAATGTCAGCAGAATTACTAGCAATATTGTGCCCCCAATCATTTATAAAAGTGATGTGAATCGGTCAATATTAACTCAGTTGTATTATTTGTTTGTTTGTCAGGTGAAGTGGCCCTCCAACTTGGTGAGAATAATGAGTTTGTGAGCCGAGTGGTGGAGATGAGTGAATGTGAGGTACATGCTGGTGTGGCTGGAGAAGCTAACAGGTGAACATCAGTGGTCGGTTACTACACATACATGATTAGGTGATGCTAGATAATTTGAGCGGGCCTTACACAAATAAAGCAAAGCAAAACATTAAGACATAAAACAGGTTAATAACTCTAGCCATAGAACATTTGTAGGGTTGAAAAGGAAATGGTCTCTTTGAAGGAAGTGATTGAGTGTTATCAAAATATCATACTTCATGCAGTCATAAAGAAATCCCTTTGATTTTCATACAAAGTGTGAGGGTCAGTTACTATTGCTCATACCGCATACACTTAAAGATTTCTGTGAACTTTGGGGGAAATAATTGATAGTAATTGTATCCCTAGTGCATTGAAAATTTACCTTGATTTTGATGTCAGGTTGGGAAATTTCTCATCTTTTTAGTGGTTTCAAATTAAAATTTCAATGTTTCAAACATTGAATGGTTGTTAAAAAACCAGTTCTGTTTCTTAAGTTTAGAATATAAATTGAACTTTTCCAATCTTACCTCTTGCTATGAGTTTCTCTGGGTACCCATTCAGTATCTGAAAACTGAAGATGACTGAAGAATTCATTCATGTTCATATTAAAGATTCCTCATTGAACATGTCCATGTGTAGCACTCACACTAAGTTTAGTGAACATGATTACATTTGCATCCCCTGTGCTGCAAGCAACATGAAATATATTGTTTCAAGTGTTTACAGTCCATTTGGGTATATTTTCAAGCATAAGTTCTTTAATACTTTTAATTTTGACCCTTCCACAAGGTTGCTTGCAGCCCTAATTAAGCATTCTGGTGCCACAAATGTTATGCAAGTCATTCTTCAAAATGGTGGCATTCCGAAGCTGGTATCCATGGCAACATCTGAACATGAACTGATGCAAAATGAAGCTCTTGTAGCTATTACTTTGGTGGCGTCATCACACTTGGGTAGGTCTTTAATGATTCATGTCTGCTTTTGAAATGAGTTCTTCTACTTAATTCATTTAACATTGTGTTGGGATGTATTCATGAGGTGGCTGCATTCATGACATGGTAATGTTGTACTGCACTTCAGGGGTTAACATTCTCCAGTCTCAAAGAGAGAACTATTTGTTTTGTAGGTTGTTGCACTACTATCTAGACAAAATACTGTTGCCATTTTCTGCACCAAAATTCCCTTCATTTGTATGTTTCGTATATCTCTACATCATACATGCTACTGCTTTGAAATAGGGGACACTGTTATAGAAGAGACTGCAGTTCCTGAGGTTTTAACATTTTGAGTTATTTGTTATATCCTCTAAATAAGCTGAGGTTTATACATTACAATAAACTTGTAAGATACATACTTAGTACACATTTGCAGTAGGAGGGGTATTTTAGGAAAAAATTCCTTTCAGCACCTACTAAAGCCTGTCCTGCAGACTACCAGATTTTTTGCAATATAAAGTGAATGCTTAAGCTTGGTAATCTTTCCGTATTGTGAAAAATTAAAAATTGGAAATATGGTCTGTGAGAGCATGAAAATATTGTCAGCCAAACTGAGATTAACTAATGCTCTTCTACAAAGTTTGTTCACTGATCCACCATCAAGGAGCTCTTCAGTGGGCCAAGGTTGGCTGGAAGCCCCAGAAGTAGATACTGTAGAATGGTTGATGCTGTGTCATTACTTAGGCAACCAGAAAAGGGTGTGAAGAAGTGACAGTAAAGATTCCGCAGAACAACTTCCAGAGGCAACAAAAGCTGGTGAATCTTTCTTTGTGGCTTAGTGTTTTGTTTTGAGAGTGAAACCTTCTTCAGGACTTGGTGATCTTTTATCAAGGCTTTGTGATGAAGGTGAACCTTTCTTGATCTTGTAAAACATCTCTTAATCTGCCCTAACTGGCTGTAGTTTGACTTTTTCAATGTCTCTGTGATGAGTCTCCTTTAGTTTGGTGAGTTCATAGCAGTCTTCAATCATCTTGAGTTCTCCCTGCAATGTTGATTGACTGTCTGGGTTAGTCTGATGCAGATGAGGAGGCCACAGTGAAGAGATATAATGGAGTCAATCCTTTGGTTGTTCTTGTTCTGCTTAACTCCTGTTTGTACTTACAGAGCAGACTTCTTACCTTGCTTTATGACAGAGATGATAACACACTCTGGTTTAGTTCTTGCGTTGTTACATTCAGTGAGGCTATGTTTTCCAGCACATCAAAGACATGTGATCTTGTGTGTGCACTTAGAGACAAAGTGCCTAATGTTGGCTGTTGAAACACTGTTCAGGTAGGCCCTGTGTTCTTTGGATTTCTTGAACAGTGTGATGTTCAGTACCAATGAATACCCCTTTGTGATTGCTTGGATTTGTTCTTTTTAACTGTTGAAAGTTGTGGCAGCTTTCCAAACATGTATCTTTGTCTCTTTTCTGTAAAATCTCCTGTCATTTTAAGTGTTGTAACCCAACTTCTTCAATTCTGAGTGGACTTAGTTGTCATTGACAGAGTTGTGAAGGCCTGTGATGATTTCTCAACAAAGATGACACAAAGCTTGCAAGTTTTTTACAAGAGCCGCCTTGGAGGTTTGTGAAAGGAGCCTGCAAAGTTGAACAGATGCTTCATAAATGACCTTCCAACCTGCAGTTGAAAATTGTTGAGTAGATATCGCTGTAGTGCTTTTGATTGAGATTATAATCCTTGGCTTCTCCTTAGATACGATTTCTTGACTTTGTGTAAAGTAAAAAAATCTCAGCCTGTAAAAGCATAGGAGAAAGCCATAGTTCTTCTTCATGGGCTGACAATTTTGTTAGTGAAATTTGTGATTGTAGTGCTATGTTAATTGACATCGACTGTCAACATTATCAGGAACGTCACCTCATTCATGACTGCTTATCTTTGCCTGAATTCAAGTTTTTAATCTGTAATACTTTGCATATAATGTGTAAAGGGATACAAAGGTAACATTATGCTAGTGTATGATGTTTCACAGCCAATTCATCTTCACCTTTTTTAATTCAGCACAAAAAAAGATTTACCTTCCTATAAAATAATGGTTAAGCTCCATTACAGTAAATGAAACTATCCTTATGGAAAAAAATTTTGCCCTTTAGTGAATTATCTATCAACTGCTGGCTATGCTCCTATGTACAAGACTTACCATGCATTATCTAAGAAAGCAGTCTTAAAGGTTACATGTAACACAGACATGATATTATGCTGTTTCTTCTTTCATCCAACCAAGAATGATGACATGTTACCTGTATAAATCATGTTTAGACTGCAGCACAAACACCAAAATACCAAATACTAGATAACTAACATTTGTTAGTAAGCATAGAGCACTGACAATGCTCTCTGCTTTTTGTGCATTTTTATCGTTTTAAAACTTAGTATTTATAAAAAGGGTAAACTTTACAGTAAATCTAACTGTATTATTACTATTTTTCTTTGCAAGGACCTTCTGTTCCAGCCTTTATGGAGGCCAAGCTTGTGGATGTGTTAAGTACCATTCTTGACAGTGAAAGGATAACTGTTGAAGTGAAGTGCAATGCCCTGTCTCTTATAGGCTTCCTCACACAATCAGGTGAGGCTTTGTTTTTTGCCATGTACAATGTAGGTTGAGAAAATGTGTGTTACAACCACGGACTTTCAACATACATGGACAGAGCATGTAACGAAAACGTCCTATCTGTAAATTGTTGCTACCAGCTGGGACAAAAAGGCGCACCAAGATGGACGTCATGAAGCTATAATTTGTATGATTTGACGATGACTCTGTAATATTTTAAACAAAAGTGTAATTTGAATGAGAAACAGTATCACATTCCTGCAATACCTGTAGTGATTTTGACCTTACCTTGTATTATTTTGAAAATATTCCAACTTTCTTCCAAAATCTGTTGATTTACTTGAGCAAGTCCAAACTTTCACACAAAATCACAGCAGATAGCCATCTTGCTATGTTTATACTCACATGTATGGTGGTGACAATGTAATATGAGGTGTGCTCTGTCCATGTATAGGAGGAAGTCCTTGGTTACAACATTGTGTACCATATATGCTAACCTTGTCATCATATGTATAAACATGGTATGCAGTGATATGTGCACCCTTTGCCTAAGCTATGCATAGCTGTATAATATCACTGGATGAAACCATCAGGAGAAGTTGGTGTACCATCAGAATGTTAAGGACAGTGTATAACAATAAAATACATGAGAATGTATTTCCCCTATGCATTTTGATGCACTTTATTCATACAATGTTATTTCAATGGCCTCTAATACATTTATGTTAATGGATACATGTATTTATGTTGGTATATACTGAAGTAAGTACTGTGAATGGTATTTAGAAATTTACCATAGAGTTATGCATTCCTGTTTAAAATATGTATCAAAACGTTAAGGGGAAATGATTTTTTCACCCTATGGGTAAAATTTGGCCAGTGGTCTCTTATTTGACTGTCACTCCCACTGACAAGCCCACTCACACAATGCTGACAAGTTGAATAATTTGTATTGATACAGTACATGGTTCAACTGCCTCAACAGTGAAGGTCAACCTTCCAAATTGAAGAAAAAATGTGGAGGATATGTAAATATGTATACATATATATAATTTTGCATGTATTTTCTGAAGCAAACTGTGTAAAAGAAAGCAAAGAAACTACATGGTAGCTCATGATTACAAACTTTTGCTCGAGTTATTTGGTTAGATGAGGTTTTACAGCTTAGGTTCTTACCAATTAGTTTAAATCAGGCCAACCACAGTTGAGGCCCACTGGCTTGTTTTTCTGACTCCTCGCTTATGCTAAGCACCAGGCACAATAGCAGTAGCTTTCAATGTTTTCTCTTACCAGTTGGTGTTAGCTGGTGTGAGCTATCATGATGACAGGCTGTCTATCTATCTGTCAATCTGCTAACAACTGTTAAAAATGCCTCTCCTCTCACATGCTTTCATGGATTTGCTTAAAACATAGACACAATGTTCCTTGGGTAATGGGCAATACAGGGTGCATAGGAATTTTGGGTCCAATGGTCCATTTTAAGAACTTCTGCAAAATGCTTCTCCTACAGATTCTATTGTAAGTTTATGGTAGTGGTTCTTTTGGGGTGTTCATGAATTTGGAATCCAAGTCCCAAGAAGATTCTGAAATATTACAAAATACAAAGCACTTTCCTTCAGCTAGTGTTGGGATTTGTTTGAAACGTAGACACAATTTTCTTTGGATGTTGGGCTATCTTGGATTTTCATAAATTTTTGGTCCAAAGTCCCCTGTGACCCCTATGGCCCATTTTATGAAATTGTATGAAATGCTTCGCCTCATACAGATTCTCGTGTACACATTTAATGTTGTGTCATTATGACACTAAGTGGTAACTGTGGGATGTTCAGGGATTTTTGATCCAATGCCCAAGATGGTTCCAAGGGTCTATTTTGTGAAATATTGCAAAACTTTCTTCAATCAATGTTAGCACAGTTGACAGTGTGAAGTAATGATACTTTGTTAATGATCTGTGTTTGGTGTGCTGGAAGTTTTCTTCTAAGGTCTCATGTGGGACTTATGCCCCATTGTATGAAATTCTGGAAATGGTTCTCCTTTTACAAGTTGTCTTGCACAATGGTTTGTCATAATGATAGTCAGTGAGTGTCACATTTGAAGTAGTCAGGAATATTGGAACCAAGGTCCAAGTTTGGCCTAGAGTCAATTTTAAAGTTATAAAATTTTGCAAAACACTTAACACTTTCCTTCAGTTAATGTTGAGAGAGACTGATACTTGGTTAGTGATCTGCTAAGGTATTCAGCAATTTTTGTTGAAGGTCCAATCTGGACCCTACCATATGGCTCATTTTATGGCATCTGCAAAATGCCTTTAACTCCTCCAAATATTCTCCTGCAATGTTGATGGTTTGTTTGCCATGGTTGTGCCTTTTGGGTTTTCAGAATTAAACTATAAACAGCTCTGAACATTTTTGTGATCTGGCAGGTTTTGTGGCCTGAGGTTTGGTGGAGGCCAGTCAACTGAAATGTTATGTTAAAAGATAGAAAACATGGATAGTTTTGGTATTCAATTGGTGTTATTTGTTTGTTTTTATTTGGGGAGGGAGGGGGGGGGGACAGATAATAATTTGCCTTTTGTGAGGGTACAAAATCTAGGTCACAACATAATCCAGATTGGACCAATGGATTCTGCAGAAGAATGTGGGTGTGTTTACAACTTTACATAGAGTTAAAGAAGAATTTCTGCGAGAAGACAAGGAACAGTTGAGGTCACCACTGGTCAGTTTAAAATAAGAATAAGTTGTCCTAAAGCAGGAATCATGTATACACTTCAAACTTAGCATGTGCTAAATTACAAGATTGCTACAGTTTTAGGCAGACACCAGAATTGATTTCATTTTACCATGTAGAATCTGTTAAATTCAGGAAGTAGTTAAGAGCTGTATCTGGTCAATGAATCATTTTTATTGTCAGTGATGGATATGCAAGAGCCTCATTGCAATTTATAGTCAGACTTAGAGGAAGTAAAGCAGTAATTGATCTGTCATGTTTTTTTTTTTATTTCTCAATTGCAGCAGAGATGATGTCCATTTTGAAAACAAGTGGTCTGAAGGAGAAAATTGAAGCCCTGCAAAGTACTAACAAAGAGGCCCTTTTGAGTAAATCAGCATCTATACTAGAACATTTCAAATGAAGCAGGTGTATAACATCTGTGAAGAAATACAGAGGTTTATTTCGAAAGTTTTGTCTTGCAGACAACTTTCTTGAAATGTTACTGCACCCAAGGAGGCTGGACAGTGAAGTTGGTTTGTGTAGGAGAGATGATGATGCTAGAGATATACAGTCTTTGAAAGACAAGGAAAGATATTTATAAACATACTTTATAAGAGTAAATATGTATACCTATATTATATACTGTGATCCCTGGTGAAACAATAGTAGTGTGGCTACATTTGTTGTGACATCAGTATTACTGTCTGTGTTAAGGACTTTAACCAAATTTTTCAGATTTGTGCTTGGAATCAACATGCTATAAAACTATGTAAATGAAGTCTAAACATTGATTTTTACTACTGGTTTGCTGGTGTTTTAACTTGTTGTTACCCTGTTTAAACCAAAACTGAAATGATAGAATCATGCAGAAAATAAAATAATAAAATGTTGCATTCCACAATGGCATACTGTTGAATGTTAGTGTGAAATCATGAAACAAAATTTGAATGGAGGCCTTTGTCTCACATATGCTCTTTCATGATTTTTTTTTATTTTCCTCTCTTTTGCATGCCATGTCAGAACTAGTGCATTTCAAATTGTGAATGTAAAACTTTTTACTGTTTCTGAAAGAACCATTGTCATTTGAGTCATGTTTGGTATTCCCATCAGAACTGGCCTCTCAAAACCAAATTTGAGTTGGTTAGTCACCTGGTGCAAAGTTGAAAGTAATAAGCCATGTAGATTTTTCTCTCTTTCATGGTCACTTATCCATCGTGAAATGCTCTTAAAGTAATGAATTTCAATTATTTGTGCTCCACCAGACAAATTTACTAAAAAGCTTTTAGTAATATATATGTTATGTGAAGAATTCTCATTGCACTTACAACTTCCTTGTGGAAGACTTCCAAACATTTCTGTATATCCTTGATATCTAGAGCATGATATACTGTATTGTTGCATTGAAGTCTTCATAACTATTTTTGCCAAGCTTTGTGAATGCCAAATTTGAAAGCGTTATCCTTATTATTTATACCACAGACATGTTCAAGAAAAAGGTTGTCCATGAAGGTTTGGATTTGGAAATCATTTGTTTTTCTTGAACATAAAGGGAAATACTGTGTTTGTTTTACAGACAACACTCATATTTCTAAAACCAAATTAAAGACACTGAATGATACTTGATTCCAAATGAGTCAGTGAGGAAGCTTCCTTTTCACGAAATTAATCACTCGCAGATAGAAATTCAGTTATTTGTTGCTCAAGAATAATTTGTTTTATACCCACAAACTTTCAAGAATTCAAGTGATGCAACCCTGTTTGTCTTCAAGAAAGGATTATGGATATGAAGTATTTCTGGTGTTTACTGATGAGACTGGAAGACTAAATAATAATAAAAGCTATTTTTGTTGCATTCCATGGTGATACATTTTAAATGCAATATTTTCCTATAACTTCAACTGGTTATAAGGTTTAGCTAGAAATATTTTTACAAACAGTTACCCTGAGTCAGTTTACGGAGTAGTGTTTCTATAAATATGACTTATGATGATCTTGGTTTTGATTCCTATTGGTATATTTGTCTTGCACATAGACACACATGGTTTTTGTGCATATGCTTCTAAACAGGGACTTTGTACCAGTGCAGTGTTTGAAGTGCTACCTCAGGGAGCATCTCCATAATAAATTCAAACAGCCAGGAGAGCACCTCTTCCTTCCTGCCTTTCTGATGCTGAGACATTTTTAGATAGTTGCCATTTACATCTTTTTTAGTCTCCATAATCCACATCACAATTGAATCCTTGAAGACTCTCTAATCTCTGCCCTAACTGTAATAATTTCATTACTGTTTGTTAACTTAAGCTTGCTCCTTTGGTTACAACCAAGCCATGTAAACACTTTCAAGACAGCCTGTACTGAGATCAATTGCTGAAGGGTATATTGTCCCTCACACAGTTTGCAAGCACACAATAATTGAGAATACAACTGATGGTACGAGTTTATTTTTTACCAACTAGAACAAAAGTGAATGCAAATCAATGTGGAGTCACAACTTTGTACAGAATCTCTAAGGCTGTGCTTAAATTTGTTCAGGCTTGAGAGTTGCTGGCTAATCCTTGGTTTGGGAGGGGGGGTGGGGATATCCCTACAATAAAATGCTTTCAAAGTAGTCTAAAAGGTAATGAAAGATTTAGTGTTGTGCATAGTACTGACTTTGAAATTACAAATTTCACCATATTTTGTACTTTATAGATGTTCTTTCTGATACTAGCATATCTTCACTAACATGAAGTAGGTAATTATGTACATGCTTTCCAACTCAAACTAGGTCAAGTGGTCTTTGGGCAGTTGTGAACCACCATTGTCACTGGATGAAGGCCTGGGTATGTTCTATTCCCAGGTCAAGTCATACCAAAGACTCTAAAAATGGAACCTACTGCCTTTGTGCATGATGCTCCCCATAAGCAATAGAGTAGGGATAACAAGCCAGTGAGCCACAACTGGAAAAAAGGTCGTGGCCAGCTCGACTTGAACCAATAGTTTGGAAACTGTGTCGTAAAGCTCCATCGTAACTGATGGGATGAAATGTTCACACTTAGAACACAAATGCCCTCAATGAATATGCATTAAAAGATTTGGGTGCAACTTGGCCATTGTGATGGTGTTGACCTTTTTCTGATGAATAGAAATTAGAGATAGAGATGAATCAATAATCATCATGGCCAGTATGTCAATATTTAGCAATATACCTCCTTTGCAGCACTTCTTATACACTTGAAAAATTTAAAAATTGTCCATGTTCTTTAATTAGTGCTCCTCTAAAAGTTTTATATATAATTTTGATTAAAGTCATTATGGTAATAAAGTGAAAGCTTAAAAATTGTTTGGTAATTGTTCGATGGTATCAAACTTGGTGTTTGGATGCATGGTTAGGTCAAAGTGCCAGAACAATTGAAAGTCAGTCTAAGATGATCAGGCCTGATATGAGGTAAAATTTACTAAGTTGGTTTGATTTGCAGTAAGCAGGGATGGGCCCGAGTAAGTGGAAAAATCACTGAAGCAAGAGGAACGCCTAGTGCAAGCTCCATAGTTGTGCACATACTTAATGTAAGTAAGAATAGCATAATGTAACATTATAATGTTAATATTAATGTTACATTGTTAATCTAGGCCTAGGCCTAGGTCCATGTGATATTCACTTCAACTTTTTTCACATTTGTTGAATGCAGAGGGTAGAATAAGAGCATAGTGTTATGAAAATCCTACTTGACTTTTATAGTACTGCATACATAGTATGTGGAAACGTGCCAGGACTTTTGTAAGCCAAGCAGAAACAATTTGGTGTTTTTACCTATTACTTGATAGGTAAATGATCACCACAATTTCACTGAAATGAAGAATGACAAATCACTGAAGCAGAGCAAAAATCACTGAAATCAGTGAATTCACTGAAAAAGCTCATCCCTGAGTAAGTTTGGTAGATAAGCCATTGTTAGAACAACAGGGATACTGGCACACTTCCCAAGTAATGTGCAATCAGCCATTAGATATAGGAAGCAAATTTTAGCCCTCCTAGTCCCCATATCACTTAATTTATTGCTCTTGCATCCTTTGCAAGCATGGAGTCTAGAAATTTATCTCCTCTGCAAAATAACCATAAACACAGTTTGCTCTGTTCAGATAAGTGCAACCTCAGAAAACTCTTTTATAGTTACAAAATAGGCAAATGGAAAGGCTGCTCAAGTGCATAATTGCAGTGTTAGAGGGAGTAACATTTTTAGTGAACTATAAACCAAATGGAAAATCCTCGAAGGCAAACAGAGGGTTTTTTGGAAGGTTCCTATTCTTGTGTGGAAAATGTTGGCATGGTACAGTTGGTGGAGGCCTGAAGGGGGTTTAGATGCATATAGATGGGTTATGAGTTATGCAATAAGTCTGTGCAGACTGCCAAAGGGAATGCAATACTAAATGGTGAATTTCAACGGCAAGGTTTAATTGCATTTACTAGGAAATTCCATCCAACATTGTTTGTGTCAAAATATTTGTAGAAAGACCTTTTTGCTTGATAATTTTAAACAATATGTCATAGCAATGTCAAAATGGACTCACAAATGATGGGTGATATGTGTCAGAAGTTTATATATTTACAGTTTTCAGCCAGGGGATGACCCCACTACCTCCTATGGTACTTTTGCCTTTTGTTCTAGCAGGGCTAACTTTCAGTTTCCCTGTCACAGGGCAAGCCCCACTTTGACTGTACATTGTAGATTTCTTATTTGAGTTAAGTGGCATTGGCTAAACTTAAATAGCATGTGGAAGAATGAATAATTGTTTGGGGTGTGGAAAGGATTGTCAACCACTGGTGATCATGTGAATTTCAGCTCAAATTTGATTACTACCTACTTCAGAATGCTGTCTTAAATATCATTCTCAATGCCTGACATAATCACCTTCCTCCACCACTAAGGGTAAGTTGAGGTGAAATTTGAAAGGTTTTCAGGTTTATCTGACATTTGCAAGATGCAGTTAACATTTGAGGCCAAATTTTTTTTGGAAAGCACTGTCCAGCTAGCTCACTAGGGTCATGATGTGTGGATAATAATATCTCCAGGAAGCATTTATGGTCATTCCGAGGTACAGTAAAACTGGTACTTTGAAGTGTCTGAAAATCCACATTTTTATTTCTGACAGAGACTCTGCTATTATAGTAGATAATAGTAGAAATAAAGTATAAATAATAACTCATACTGACAGAGAAATGAAGTATAAAATATTAACTCATACTGACAGAGGTAAACTTTTAATAGCAGTTCCAGGCATAAACTACACATTCCATCATTTATTGAGCATACATTCACAAATTATAGCATCTCAGTATGACCATCAGGTTTTAAGCTAAACCCTCATATATGAATCTTCATCACTTTTTGTGTGCTGCTCCCTCAATAAAATGTGGTCATTTTTTACAAACATATCAATCTGTCTTTGTTTTCATTGCCTTATAGTCTCAGTTTTAAGAGCCATCTAATGACTCTTTGAAGGATTGTTGCAGAGTTGCCAAGGTGTATCTTGACAATGTAAGGTGTAAATCTATAAGAGAACACAGTAGTCAAGTTATAGTTGGCAATTGCTAGAGGCCATCAGGCAGTAAATGAACAAACCCCAACATATACAGATTAAGTACACATTTTGTATACAACTATCCAATGGTAGACAAGTCTTTGAAGTTTTTAAACTGTGATTAGTCAAGCCAAAAGACTACCATCCAAACAATATTCCTTCGTATTCAGTTATGTTCCCACATCAATGAGCAGGAAGACTGTTTGCCTCAGATAGCAGTGCAATTATAGAGTGGCCATATGGTAGAGTTTTAAAGGAACAGTGGTCCTCATGCCAAGGTACATGTAGACAAAACAATGCAGAAGATGGCCCCTAGAAATTTCTGATAAATCTCATCATCAAATGTAGGATTTGTGTAGGAGTTGTGACCTTTCTCATCAACTAGTGGCCAAGTCCATAGGCATTGACTAAGGCTAAGCAAGAGTGGAATGTTTATATTTCACAAAACACTGCAAGTAACTCTACTACTGCCTATTAGTTCATGCCCAAATTGCTACAAAATAGGATCTGTGATCTTACCAACAGCACAATGGTTAGATGTTTTGAAAATACAAGAAATAAATAAGGCTGGTTAAACTACTTAATGAATGGCTCTACCTGTAAAGAATGCACTTTCTCCCAAGACACACTTCAGGTGTGCAGGATGTATGTTGTTGACCAAGACAGAGATGATACTAATAAAAGCATATTTTTACTGGATTCATGGATAAAGTTGCTGGCACTCAAACACATGCATATATTTTTAAAGAATCCTCAGAAGCTAAAAATGGCTTAAGGAACAAAAAGACATGAAGTGGGAATGAACTCTCCATTGCACAATTGAATAGGGTTGGAAATGCCAGGCAAAACTCTGCAGCTCTATTTTTGCAAAGGAATGCAAAAAATATATTCTAAAACCTGTGAATCCAATACAGTATGCTAAAACAATTCCCAAAGATATATTTTGAGGGTTGAGATGACACCTCTCCCCATAACTTTTAGCTTGCACCAATCATGCCATAAACTGACCCAACATTAATCAAATCTGTAGGTGTATAGCTGGTAGATTGATCTACAACTACTACAACTAGATGTATTTCAACAATAGCAGGGTGGGTAAACATAACAACCACCACCATTTCAATGTCTTATGCACTAATCTTGACAAATCATAAATCAAAATAACATCACTAACATTTTTATTAGATAAATATTTCAACATAAGTGTAGCAAGTTAGCAACCATAGCATTCATCTACCACAAGGAGTTATCAGAATCAGGACTGACCCAGATGACTACTTAGCACCAATTATATGTTTGTCATTGCAAAAAAGAACAGTTGTTTAAGTCTAAAAATATCCAACTGCATTATTAACCCCCATTTTGCCAACAAAATATCACAAAACTTTAACCACCTGCCAAGTTTTATACCTTATTGGGAAAGGGAATCATGATGTTCAATTCTACTCTCCAACATTTTGTTCAAGAGAAAATATTAAGTACCTTTGCTTAAAGCTCTTCAACAAAGTTGAATGTATTTTCGTAAGCATGTGAATATAAAAGGAAAATGCTGTAAATGGATACTGTATCCTAATAATCTAGGTGATGATTGGGAAACACATTGTTAGAAAATTCTGAGGCATCCCTGAAAAATACCTTCATCAGTTATTTTGTTATTCAATTTATACATTCATTAACATTCTGAGGAATATTACTAAAAAAAGGAAGAGGTTTGTCAAATTAAGCTCATATTCCAAATTAAACAATTCATTAAGTTTGATTATTATCTATGACCAGTGGCAGTTTTAGCAGGTAAGCTCAAGGGTGGCAGAGCCCTGGTGGAGGCCTAGGGTCTTTGAGTGGGTGGGTGGGAGGAGAAACTGGAGGGCAAAGGTTCTGACTGGGCTTCCTCCTTCTTGCTGCTTCCTCTCCTAACAACTACGTTACACTATTTTATGATAAGATCATGCCTTAAAACAAGACATGCAATGAATTGCAGAGGTGAGGATTAGTAGTACTGTACCTGCACCGAAAAGTACAGTGTACACAGCTATATTTGTCTCTATTTTGTGACTTTGTGGTCAGTGTGTACGGGTATACATACCACATGACTGTAGGCATGTGCAAATACTGTTAAACCACTTGGAAGAAAGTTGTCACCTTCTGAGACAAATATTTCCTCCCAATCATCTTTTCAGTTCAACTCAACTCATTATGGGAGTGAACCTCTCAATATACTTCAGAATTTCATTTAAAACTTACTGAAAATCATATACAAAGACATCATGCCTTTGACTACATATTTAAAAGTGCATGCTTTATCTGCGTCTAAACAAGAGGATACTCTTTGATCAATTATACTGCTTTGACCATTAGTATGGTGGGAAACAACCAAGGTGCAATTCACCATCAGCAAGCAATGGTTCCTCTTTTGATTGTTACAAATAAAATATTTTCATGATGCAATAGAAAGGAAAAACTTAGACTGAAAATGAAAGTAAATGTAATCATAAAAATGATCAATGAAAGAATCTTGGCAAATAATACTTAATTACTCAAGGCAACTTGGAAAATGAATGACACCTCACTACTTTTTTTCTGTAGGCTAGAACTATGTCAAACTTTTTCTTCAGTCATATGAGATATAGATGGTTTAAGTGTCAGAGAACAACACATTTCTAAATTACTAATCCCTATATCTTACTTAATATTTGTACCTAGACCTGTGACCCATCATCTGAGTTTCCTCCCCTAGGCTACTCAACAGATCATTCCACCAAAGGAAAGAACTGTTACATTCTAAAATATAGGTTCAAATTTAACTAGACATTTCTATATGTAGAGGCAGGCAAGCACTTATTCAATACTTTGAAGTTGATACAATTAAGAGGTAAATTTTTGTTACTTAATGATGGTCAGTACAAATGTTTCATTTAGTTCCCAGGAATTGTAACAATGTACGTAGAATCTGATTGAAAAGCCCTTGAACGCAGCTGCTAGTTGTTTAACTCAACTTCACTCAAACAAAGCCTTATGCATGATGACAACAATTTGATAGGCCCTCTTATCACAATTTCAAATAACATTTTTAGGCCAAACTTTTTTTTTTTTTTGTAAATCTACTCCTTGGTGCAATTATGGCATACACTATTGTGGGTTCAATCATGTCACGAAATAGTGATGTTATGAATAATTTGTGTAACTTAGTCTTAATGGAGAGATGAAGTTACACAGACTGAAAAATTCTCAAAAAGATGAGTTTTTAGCATCACTTTCAAATCCTTAGGTCTGATACCACAGATATAGTACAGGGTCTGCTTTCATCAAAACAGTGCATTTACTAGCTTAGATTTCCTGTCACCTTTAAATAATTTGACAATAACTGTAAAATGACCTAGCTTTGTTTGTTTCCCTAGCCATACACATTTGATATAAAAAACTGAATACATGAGAATAAATAAGATAAAACAGAAAAGAAATAAAATGAAAAAACTGTTAAGTCAGGGTACCTGACCTTCAATGATACAGTTAAGATGAGAATGGCTCACTGAAATACAATTAACAAAACTTTGGCAAGAAGTTAACAGTACTTAGTCATGAGCCAGAACGTATCAAAAGTAACAAAGAGGGTTCACACACCTTTAAAACTTCCTAGTTTTAGTACTATCAAACTAAGAGGACCATTTACAGAACTAGAGAACAAGAATTGCACTGGTAATAATAAGGCTACATGTAACTGTTATTCTGCTAGCCAAAGACCAGAGGTTTTTGTAATGGGGTAGTTCAAATGCCATTTAAGTAGTCCTTTGGGCCAGTAAAATTTTGACAGTCAAAAAGTTATTTAAGTCACAAAAATTGCCTCAAATTAACTCTAAGAAACTTTTTGTGCATTATTAGATTTATTTCAAACCTATATCAACTGAGAGCCAGTTCCATGGTAAGAACATTCAGCAATTGTGCACTGTGTCACAACTAACATGTACAGTGAATACAGTGCCTGATTCCAATGTTAATTACAGTACTGTTAACTATATAGTATTTGCTGTATGCCCTTACTACACAAGTCAGGCAATCACAAGATCAGATGTTACTGACCCACATAACCCACATACAAGAATTTCAGCATAGCAATTAAAGTATAATGTCTGTTCATTGGATTTTATGGTTGGTCAGTGATGACCTGTTACCTGATAGGTAGTTTTCTGGCAGTTGATTTTTCTCCTTTAAGTTAGGACCTGCAATAATGTATTTCATCCTGATGTAGTACAATTACTCCGTCTACTAGCCACTAAAACACTCCTTGTAGACCTACACATATATCTTATAATACAGTCAATCGGAGAAAATGTAAAGGATTTCACAATTCTCACATTTATGACAAAAATCAAAATTCCTGCAGATACATGTTGCAATCCAATGTTTAACAAACTTCAGTGCAATGTCTCCTTTTCTCAATTTTTCTAAACCAATCACCAAAAAACAGGACTTCCAACACCTCAGCAATATTCAAAACTTTCCAGAGCTCAGCTTTTTTTTTCTTTCTGCATAAAAATTCTAAATGAAGCAACAAACTCTGCTAATGAAAAACCTTTAAAAATGGTGGTTTGTACTATACACTATGTAAGGGGCAAGTGCCACACAGTTTACCCACAAAAGGTTATTCACAGCATTTGTGGGAATATCTGGGAGGCTAGAAGGCTCCACTGTTGTAAATTTTTTTTGTGCAGGAATATGAAGAAGAAATTGTGGAGAATTGGACACCTTCCTTTGAAAATGACCATTCTATCCAGACCCAGTGCATTTCATTCTGCTCTTATCTCCAAAGATACTTGGACAAATTACTGATTTCTAATATTTGGTGAAAGATGGGCTCTACTTGACTATCATGAACAAAGCACAAAATGCCACAAGACATTAACAATCTGGTAGAAAACACTGTGAATCAAGTACCTGTGCTCTTAACCAGGTTATGTCAAGGTAACCAACGCTTGAGACCGATTCTCAAAATCACAGAAAAATTGTCTGTGTGAGAGAGTGTTGTTTTGAGGTATGAAAGATAGATGGGGAACATCCTTAGAGTTACAGAATGTTCCAAAGTTTTCTTAACAGACAAGTACCCATTCATTTTAAATTCAAGAACCCGTTCGTTCAGTGAGGTATCTGGAGACTCAGGCCTGCTGATCATCTAAATATGAACAACACTCCAATGTGTGAAGTATTTTCATGCAAAGTTTCAGGATAACATTGCAACTTCATATCATCCTTGTATTGCACAAAGAAACCAATGAACCGTACAGACCAAATATTCTCTTATTATTGATGTTTAATAGATATTAACTAAACTGTGCATGCATGATACAAGTCTCTGGCTGTGAAAGTCCTTTTTCCCCTCAAAAAGTTACAGATGTTATTAAATTTGTCCTTTGTAGTCAGTTTGTACCTAATTTTCCAGCCAATGGGATGGTATGTTGTAGTTAGCCCTCGAGAGATCATTACAAACTGGGCCATTACAACCATCACTTCCCAAAATATAGAAAGAAGATTTAATATAATCAGCATATTCACCCATCCTTCTCGAAAGAATATTTTGATTGCTAATTTAGTCCAGGTGGTTTCAAGAGGATATAACAGATAAAGATACAAGCCAGCTTGTGTAGCAAACAAAGCATGCATTAGAGATGTGAGTAAGAGAAATAAAACAAATAATCTGTGGTTATTTCTTGCAACACAGTTCAGAAGAAATAAACAGTGATGATCATGATCATAGAAACATCTTTCACAAATTTTACAGTGCTTCACCCTTTCTGGAGGTATAATCTGAAATGAAAAAAAAAACACAATTCTGTTAATTTCAGAAAATATTCTCATTTCTTATGAAACTTACAGTTTGGGGTGGTATTTTTATATAAGGCCCCTTTTTCTTTTGCTTTTTAAGTTTAAGAGGTTGTAAAAGATCAAAGAAATAAAGTGAAAGTATTTGACCTTAAAGGCACCAATAATCCAAAAACTAATGTATTGGTGTTCCCCACTGATTCATTTTTGTCCAGGCACTTTAAACATTGAAGGTTAAAAGTCTTGGCAAGTGGTTTAAAGTAAAAGAGTGTCTCTCTTTGGAAATGTTAGCCAAAATCAGTAATGAATGTAATTACAGCTTTCTTTGATGATTAGAAGAAATTTTTGTGATGACCATTACTCAATTTTAGCACTGATGTTATTACTGTTTGCTCTTTCAAAAAGTTTCAAATTGATAGCTTTGTCCAGGTGGCTCAACGTTTTGTCCAGGTGGCACATTTTTTGTCTGGGTGCACCTTTGAAAACTTTTGTCCAGGTGCAGCACTCAGACAAAACAGCTGGTGGAGAATACTGTGTATGAACACAAAGCACTATGCTATACCTTCAAAACCACTTTCTCCAGACAAGAGCACACTATTAAAATTCACAACTAAATGAACCTTGGATCTTTCAGTGAAAATTAAACCTGTCTACACACAGACAATTGGCATCAAAAGAAGGGCTTTCAATTTAACTTCTTTTTAAAGATAAATCATGATAAATTAGCCTCTAGCTTGCTCTACTTAGTAGCCATTTCCTTAGTCCATCAACTAAAGAACATCCATTTAACCATGAAAATACAGAACTCAATTGAAATGCACTTGAACAACAAACATGGCAATATGCATCATTGAAAACAAATGATGTGCCAGAAAAGTCATAAAACTGATGCCAAATCTGCATATCAGATAAACATGAACATCTTACAATTGACTGACAATATAAACTTTAATGATCTGTATAACTGGCATTGACCATCCCCACTCAAACTGGAGCAGTGATGCTGCAGAATCTCAATACTTTTGTAAATGTTATGGTCAGTGTAATTGCCACAAAAAGGTATGCATCAAAGTAAAACATTTGATAAAACAGAGAACATTGTTCTAATGATGAACTGGTAGCATGCATAACCAGAAAGCCAAAAGGCATTGTGATTCCTTGCTGCTGAAATGTAAGTCCATGTTTATTTTATTTTTTCAACCACTTTCTACACATTGTTTTGCTGCAAAATGATAATTGCAATATACACACGGTTTCACTGTGACACCATCACACTGTTGCACCCTGGAATAGCTCCTTCTTAAACCAGTGTGTTGGGTTACAGTGAACCCAAATACGACATCCTCCATACAAACTCTTTGTATTCACCAAACCCGTAAATATGCTCCGAGTATATATAATAAACAACGCAGTATGGTGGGATGAACTCCCTTCTACAGCAAAAGGGTTACACTGACAGTGTTTCATAAATTACCAAAAACAATAGGGTTCATCTTTCTAATATAGGCACTGTGCAGGTGTAAGATTCCTCACCATTACACTGCTAAGATATCATGCAACCAAGTTTCATCCTTCTGACCTCTACTGACCCCAAATGACCTTTGACCTCTACCAAAACATCAGGGTTCATCAACACAATATGGGCAAACTACATGCTCAGTATAAGGTCCCTCACAGTTACCTATCTTGATATATCATGTTTGCAACACTTTGACCCTCTGGCCTCTGATGACCCCAAATGTCTTTTGACCTCCACCCAAAAATGATAGGATACATCTTATAAATATGGGCAAAGCACATACTTAATATGAGCTTAATAGGATTCTCCCCAGTTACCTTACTTGAGATATCGTCACATTTACAAGGTTTTCACCTTTTGACCTCTGGTGACCCCACAACACCTTAAACCTCCTATGAAAAACAACAGAGATCATCTACTCAATAAGGCAATCCACACACTTCATATGAGATCAGTCACCTTAACCCTTCTTAAGATAACATGTTTACAAAAAAAAACATCACATACAGACAAATATACACTCACAGACACATACAAACACACAACATCACACCATTTTACACATCATCAAACAAACCTCAACATACTCTGGAGGGTAGATTTTCCTAAACAAAAGGATAAAATAAAAGATAAGAAACTGATTTTTTCAAGCAGTCTCACATATACCACAATTTCGATAACACAGCGTTACCTGGGGCTGCAGTGACATAAAAACACAGGTTTTCTTGGCGTTGGTGTTAGCAGTCCAGATATCAGATGATTTGCGGACCTAAACTACCTGTCAGGCCTATGAATGTACTCACTACACAATGCAGCACTCCTGGAAAACTAGAGGAGAGGCTAGCACAATATTGCTACAGATAGTGCCTCATTTTGTGTTGGTTTTAAAGTGTACCTCAAGTCAAAAATTTCAAAAATATATATTTAAGAGCATGAAAAATGAATGCTAACAGTCCAACTCCCATCTTCATATGACATTACTGAGCTGAGATATAAAATGTTGAAGTCTATTCACTTAAAACAAATTGGTCGATTGCACAATAATTTGTGACTTTCTTGTTGTACAACTCATGCATAATGCTTTGTTTCCCTTTAAAAATAAAAATGTTTTTATGACCTCGAACACTTCCTGTTTGCTTGCATAGCATGTTGCACAAGGTGGGCTTAATTAATTACATCACCTCATAAGAATAAGAGTGCTATCACACCTTGGTACAAGGTGCAATAACGTTCAGAAAAACGAAATACAAGATTGTAATTTGAGTAATACAAGAATGACATCTCAAATTATTGCACAATGTGCTACTTTATTTTGAGTGAATAAACTTCAACATTTTATATCTCAGCTCAGAAATGCCCCATGAGGATGGGAGTTGAACTGTTGCAATTCATTTTTCATGGTCTTTAATATATATTTTTGAATTTTTTGACTTGAGGTACACTTTAAGTTAATGTACAAATGTGGTGCAGAATGAAAGTTGTAAAAAAATTGAAAGAACAAACTATTATTGACACTTCAATAGAAATATCTATACTCACTTCACAATAAACACAGAATTCCTCAGGTCGACAGAGCCCCTTTGCAACATGTTCAATGTTCATGTATTCCTCCAAATGATTATTACTGTTCTTTGAGGCTTGGCAGGTCCCTGGATCACTCAAAAGTAGTTTGACATACATTGAAAGCATCACAAAGGCTAGAGAAAAAGATATGATGACCAGTTTAGGATACAATGGCCATAACAGTGTCTCACATTAAGGAAAATGAGCATCAATAACAAACATGCCACTATCATTCATGTTCAATTTACAGATTTTACTGTAAACATGACAATGTGAGTATGAAACTTGAAGTAAAAGTAGCTCTTTTTTGTTCACTTTGTTGTGAAAGCTATTTACATGTATACATGCAAAGGGTAATTTTAAAGCAAAGACTTGCTTGGCCTGAGCAAAACGATCTGTACCTTGCAAAATATTTTCTTATCATTCATGTTGCAGATAAAGTATGGCAACATAGCCATCCTACAAAAAAGACACAAAATGCTTGAAAGACATGAGAGAATTCCTGTCTTCATTGAATTTTAATAAGGATATCTGGAAGTATCTTGAAAATATACAGGATGCCTGTATGAAGTATACCAGCAGCAAAAGCCCCAGCAAAGAGTGGATTAGACCATCTGTAGGACAGAATGAGAGAAAATCATTTTTAGTTCATACCAACCCCATTGAAATTGTATTGAGATGCTTTTAATATACATGAAAATAATTTTTGTTGTGTATGCACTCCATGATACACATACCATCACTAAATTAAACAATATTTATGAAATGATAACTAAGTTACGAAATCTGGTACTTCCCGGGAAGGGGAACTGGTCACAAGGCGGTTTGTTCCTTTGCAAATTTCTCATCTATATGCCCTATTTTGTATTTATAAACTATGTTAAACAATATTTTTGCTGTAGTACAATAGCATTATACATCACTTGGATCATTGCAGGGCATAGGTTGTACTTACAACTTGATCATAACTTTTTGCAAGAAACATATTTTTATGATGCCCAAAACTATTTCTGTAGTAATTATCTACTTAGTTTTTTTTTGTTTAATAAGTGGTTCTTGTACGTGAATTAATTGTTGTAAATGAAGAAAAATAATTTAGGCTATCAAAATATACAGGATTTGAAATGAATCTGAACGCAAATTAAAAGAAAACTTAAGTTTTGGTTGAACTTCCTGTTTCATTCTAGGTTGAAACGTAAGTTATGCTTTAATTAATTTATGACAGAACCTCATTTATTGAAGTGAGTATGCTAAGGGTAAAAAAAATGTCCTTTGACATAAGGGCCGAGTCGTTTATCTAACTGACTGTTATGGCCAAGTCACTTATGTATTTCCTTTGCCCACCTGCCAATACTGGCCGGTTAGAAAAATGACATCCCCTCTAATGCAAACCCCTGAATTAGGGTTGGGGTGTACCATGAAATATTGGTATAAGTACTGTAAGGCACATAGATGCAGTCTTGAGGCAGTACCGGTTCTAAACTCTCAGGTAGGAAAGTCAGCCAGAAGAAACCTAAACCATGCACAGCACCCATGTAATCCTGTACATTAATTGCCATACAGAGACCTCTGGTTTAACTGCACATGCACATTCTCAATTAATACTCTGGTTTCCCATCTCAACCTTTAAAGTAACCAAAAAATATCCAGACAGTAGGGCTGTGAACGTTTAGCAAAACAACTAAACGTTTAACCTCATAAATCTGCGATCGTTTAGCGATTAATCGCGATTACCTTATCACACAAAAAAATAATTTCAGTATGTAGTGATTGATACTGAATGTAATGCAGAAGTAATAATAGTTGTTACAGTGCATGGTAAAATCAAATTATTCTGAAACTTTGAGGCCTACAAGGTTCAGATATGCCCAGAATGTTCCATTTAACAAAACCCAGGAATCATCAGAGAATACAAATGGATAAAAAGTTTTAATATCCATTTGTATACTCTAACAAAATGTCAAAGACAGGTTTTGCGATTAATCAATTGTAGCTTTGTACTAAACGTTTAATACACATGCGATCGTTTAGCGATTAATCGCTACACGTTCACAGCCCTACCAGACAGTAGTTTTTTTTTTTTTCATTTCAGCAAGCAAATTGCTTTAAGAATTTCCTTGAAAGTTCCCTGCAGGCTCCGCTGCATCATCTTCTATTTCAGGGACATCCATTTCTACTTCGATCAATTCCATCATTTTTCACACAATCTTCACAAAAACTTTTTAAAATGTACACCTAGCTAGACCCAATGTATCTACAACCGCCGCAAAACATATGCTGTACGTATTGGCTTCTTTGATACAGCAGCATATAAAACGATGTTTACATGATTCTGGGAAAACTTACACATGCCAGATGAAATAGCATTTCATGTACAACCTAATGTATTGCTGTGTCATGTACTATGGGACGTTTATTGTGCATTCATTTCAGGCATTTCTACTTTTGTCTGCAAACAAAAGATCCGAGTCTACAAATCTCAAATTTCACTGCACATACAACTGTGTGTACTTACAAACAAAGAACAACTACCTTGTACCAGTGAGGTTAGTCAACTCACACATGTACATATGAATGATAAGCAAATAATTGACTAAACAGCTTCCCAAAATTAGAAAGTTGCTTTGGAAGTTGTGACTGTTGTATCAATTTTAAAATGGGAACCTAGAGTTATGATTATATGAGGCATAAACAGTCCCAGGGAGATTTAACATAGACCACAGGGAGAAATCACAGTATGGAACGATTCCTTAAAGTAAGGGTTGTCTGTTATCCCTAATGACTGAAGAATTTGCTATCTGTGACCTGTGTGTGCATTGTTGAAAAGTGCATACCTTTAATAATATTGTGTGGGCTAACACACAGTGATAATGAAGAAGGGGAAAGTGCTAATTTTTATTTCAGTTTCTACCTTGGTATTAATGTTTGTGTAAAATATTTTGACCATCCACACATCCTAACAATTACTTTTGTTGGCGATTTATATGAACAGAGTAATTTTTTTGAGTACTGGTATCTTTTTTAAGAACTGGTACTAGTAACACACCAAACATCTTCAGCATTTTTATAACCTGTACCTCTAGTACTGGTATTCAAGTCAATGCTGGTAAACCCCCCACCTTACCATGAATCAGTGTATGACTGAGATTTGACACCATTCCCATGATACATTGCGTGTACATTCCTGAACTCTTCTATTGCCTGTTCTTTACCAAAGCATATGCATTTACTTGCAACAACTATATCTTGTACATTTTAAACACAAGAACGCAAAGGCATTTTTTGGAGGCAAAATTTATTGACTTTAAAAAGTGCAGAAAAAATTTTCCCTCTCAAAATGTGAAAACAGCTCAATAGCATATAGCATTCCAAAGACACTTACTTTCAAAGTATTGAATTTTTTCTTGAGATTTGGTGAATTGTTTGAAATCTGTGATATAACTATGACACATAAATATGACAATGCATTCAATTCATTTAAAATTTTGATGCCTCAGCAAGGAGTATTAAGTGACACATTATACTACCCCACCCCCCTCCCCCCAAAATGATGTAGAGTCTTTAGCAGATCTACAGGATCAGATATTCAAATATTCCAAGAGTATCAATTTCAAAGGCAAACAGGGCATTCAAAAGTAAAGAAAAACAAAAGGAATGTGACACCACATGTCCACATTACGTGAATTTTTGTGGCTTTGTTGAAAAGTAGAGGTATTTGGACACTCCGTGTACGAACTTCACTTACAAGCCCTCCAATATTAGCTCACCTAGACATATGCGGAAGACGATGACCCTGGCCCATGACATAGAAACACAAGCCAGCAGTTAGAATAGTGATCACTAGTCCTCCTAGGCCCTTGAAAAGGTACCCTGTGAAAACAATGTTGATAAACGATGCTGTAGGAACTAGTAGCATTACAATCCAGGACATGAGTGGTCCAGTAGGGGGTTTATTTGGATCAAGAATCTTTTCCCATTGTTGCATCTCTGTATATAAGTATCTGTGTCTGTGAATGGAAGCAAAACAAAAGAGTAGGATACAGCAAATATCATCAAAATAACAAGCATTCATAATTGACAGAACCTGAAAAAAAGAATTTGTTAAAGTGTCAGATTTTACCTTTAATGATGATCTCAAGTATGGATAATCTTTTTCTGACAATAATATTGACATAATGATACTAGGATATTCAACTTTTATATAGCTTTTGCTATTAGTTTGTAAGTTCATGCTGTTTTTTATTTCAAGGTTTCCCTGGACTAAAAGGCAGTCCCCACTTTTTTAAAAGAGCTTTGCCAAAACTTGTCATGATTACTGAATCATTCCTTCCACAGAATCATATGTTTGCCTTCAGTAAATGAATTTAAAATTGACAACAAGACCATGAAGAAGTTCTAAAAGATGAACTTGAAATTCAGTTATTTATTGCTCAAGAATAATTTCTTCACCCCAACCTCCAAATATTTAAATGATGCAACTTGTGTGAGTCTCATATTATACCACGCTTTGAGGAAATTAAGCTATTGCTGGAGTTTTCTATGAGACTGAGCAGTTCCATAAAGACATAAAGACTGTCATTTTCTTTGCATGCCATTTTGGAACATTTTAAAAGCAACATTTCTCTTTAAGGTGCTGTACTGAAGCATGGAATGTAAGCAAAACATCCAGTGATAGATAAAAATGTTAACCAAACCAGTCTGAAATGACTTCAATGGCATAAACGATTGGTATCATCCCAATGACAGTATTTGGAACATGTGGTTTAATACGTACTTAAATTCTTTCATTCCAAAAAGGGAGAGATTTCAGTCCAGAAATGGATGGCTTTACACTCAAAGAAGAGCAAGATATGCTGTACATGCACTTGACTGTTATATTTGGAGGTTACTTACCTTTTTACCCTATTACATGCTAAGAAATCACCCAAATATATTTTGAAACATAAGCATTTTCAAACATCATCTTTATTTCATCAGGGAACTTGCTAGAGAAGGAGAAAGAAGGTTCTACAGTCTTTTTGACAATGGTTGTTTCCGACAGTGATCTTGCTTTCTTCTGCCAAATTCTTATCTCAGTACTTCAGTCAACAAGGGTTAATGATGCATTATCAAAATTCCAATGAAGAGACACATTCCTTACACCCTACTTGTTAACATTTCATTGCCAGCCATCATTTGACGTTATTTGAGACACGAACCATTTCACTTGAACACAGCAACAATTTACCTTTAATTACTTTAAAAAATTTGTCTCTTAATGATGACAAAATTGTTTTAATCTGAGGGAAATGTATAGGCTTGAACAATGTTTCCATCTAGAGAAAAACAGAGTGCAATTGAAGCATACAGTTTACATGTTTGTTTCCAGTCATTCTATGGAAATTCTTGTAATAAGCTTTGCCACTAATGGAAACAAACCTCCAAATCAAAGGATATACAGACAATGCTCTTGTTTGGTGATTACTTGGAAAAGAATGGAAGGGATCATTATTGAAAGGACCTAGTGACAAGGGATTTAACAATAGAAATGAAAGGACCTGTCAATAAAATAGTGGCACCCCAAAAGATATAATCCATTTCAAGAAAATATTGTCCAAAAAAAATTTGTTCATTGCACCTACTTCTCCAGCAACTCCTGATTCCGTATTA
This sequence comes from Holothuria scabra, assembly GCA_037179385.1. NCBI lineage: Eukaryota > Metazoa > Echinodermata > Holothuroidea > Aspidochirotida > Holothuriidae > Holothuria > Holothuria scabra. The sequence goes on from CM074198.1 coordinate 11,422,978, forward strand.
TGTTACTTGTCTTTCAAATTGTTTTCAAAATACATGACATGCTAAAACAAACAACTGTTAATGCAGTTAAATACTCATTAGTAAAAAAATAATATAATTACAAAGAGCTATTCCCAAACAAGGATTCTTATGGTGACTGCATTTTCTCTTAACACAAGTTTTAACCCCAAGGTCTAATTGCTATCCATCACTACCATGTTGCTCAAAAATAACTTACAGACTCCCCAACTTTTGAGACATGCTTATTGCAATCCTGTGATATTTCCATCACCTTGACACACACTTATACACAACCATGCTGTAAGATAAAATCCTGTCTGACAAAAACTTTCTTTTAATGTAGCAAAGTAACAACTTGCCAATGCCGTAGGAGAGTATTCACTTACGCTCTTGTTCCCCCTTCTTTCAAAACTGTCATTGGTGTTTGACCTTTCTGGTTCTCCACATTCAACATTCCACAGCCACCTTTCTCTAGCAATGTCCAAACTGTTTCTGTCAAACCAGTGGTACAAGCAAAGTGTATTGGTAGGTTTCCATTCATATCTTTAGATCTTACATCACATCTCTGAGAAGAGCAATACCATAGAAATAATAATTACCAAGGACAAAATAACCAATATTAATATTAATCAAGAAATACCAAAGATATACTGAAGATAACAACATTGTCCGCAATTATCTCAAAAATAAGTTTGTAAGATAAAATTAAGTTTACAAGTAGTGTTCTAAGCTAATGACTATCCTTCATGAAATGCTCTTTCACACTTGACCTTACAAGCATTCCAAGTACTTAGCATTTCAGATCCAAGTAATGTAGGAAGATACTCATTATGGTCCAAGACTATTCAATGATAATATCATCTGTTTCACACTTCTATACAGTAATACTTAGTCTTAAGCAACAGAAGAATAATTTAATCTACCTCTTTTCTGAGTAGATATTTAACAGCATCCTGAAATCCTTGAGCACAGGCAAGATGTAGAGGGCTTACTCCACTGAAAAGAAAAAAAAACAATTTTTCATTCAGAGCAGTTGAAATCATACAGGTTTCTTAAAGTATCATGATATTCAACACTTCAATATGAAATATGGATGTATAACAATTCTCCAGCAGATTTGGTTATTTGCACACATGCAACTTATGCCAAATAATGTCTTAGCGGCTTACCAGGGTGTTAGACAAGGGGAGATTTATTAAGCTGTGGTTGTGGAGTCAATGTCAGTGTAAACCTACACAGTGGCTTTTAAGTCTGGGACTATTTTATGAGTGATCAAACTAAGTGTTAAGCGAGCTTAAGTCTGGAGGCGTTGTATTCATTTTCACCTGAGGACTAGCAATTTCAATGATGGAAAATGGGAAATGAGAATATATATTGTGTTATTATCCACTAGAGGGAGCTCCAACATACATATGCAAACTGGGGAGCCAAATATATCTCATAACTGCATTATATAGACCCTAAACTTTAAGTCCACCACTTAAATCTTAAACAACTGTGGACCATGGAAATTTTCACACACCATTTTAAAAATTTCATGATTAGTAGAGGATTCTCACCTCCAACTACTGTATACCAAGATGATGGGAAACCTGTTCAAAGAGCAATGCAACTGACTTTATCTTAGGACCTGGATTTTTGTCCTTGGTTTGAAAAAAATGTCCTCCTGTGGAAGGTGTGTATTTTGGTCAAGGTCCTTGGTTCGTTATCAATGCAAATGAACACATAAACACACACACAGGCAACAGAGTGATTAAATGCAGGCATTATCTCTTCTTTAACAGTGATATGACAAGCCAATTTCAAAATTTCAAATTAAAGAATATTTTACATTCTTACCCAAAATCTACATCATCATACTGTAAGCCAAGTACATGGGCTAAGTAATGCATTGCTAATCTGAAAGTAAAATAAGAAAACAAAACCTAAGAACTAAAATTGCACATGGTCTGTAACTAGAATGATTCTCATTTGAGAGTATGCAAATTACAGTATTGTATTAATGAATGAAAATATTTATTTTTTTCTTTCTAGATAATCAGCCAGTTCAGAGTTTTGGCTGTGCATGTCAGGTCATAGGTGTATAGCAAAGTAAACATGTTATTCCAGGCAAGGATTTGGCATTGAGCACTGCCATGGTGAAGAAGCAAATTGGCTTCACTTAACAAAAAACATTGCTGGGGCGATAAAAATATGGGTCACAGGGCTTAATGGGATTGAACATTAAAGTTACCCTTTTAATTTTTTACAGAAAATCCTGATTTAATTTTTCGTTACGATCGCTGTGTAAGTACAAAACTGAGTGCATGCTAGCTGGAACCAAACTAGCAAGGCCTACTGGCTGGCTGTATTAAAGGGGAGTCAGTTACACAAATTTACTAATACGAGCCTTTCAATCCCCTCCTCAGATAATTCACAAATTTGACATCTTAAAATCACCTTAATTAACCAATTATTTGTTTTCTTCCTGACAAAAAAAAAAAAAAAAACCTGTTTTTAAAAGTTACCAAATAGTAAAAATACCAAGACACACAAGTGCTGTGATTTTCATACAACTGAACAGGGACTTCAGTGCAAGTATATATTGTATTGACCTATATACTGGCTGGTCATGACAAGTAGTTCCACACTGCTGTACAAGTTTCAGTAAGTGGGTCACTTAAAGTCAGCCACTGCATGCTAAAATATTTAGAATTTCTCTGTTTATAATTTCGTCTATGTACTAAACACACCCCCTTCATACAACAAAAAGTTTGAATACTTGAATGTAAAGTATGGCTACTGGTCGAGTTGTGAAAAGCTAAGCGATTATCATACCTTGTGTCTGCAGTGCACTGCGGCTAGTCTATGTGCTAAAAGGCCTGGCACAACTTCACTCCTGATCCTGCGAAATTTTCAGCATTTACCATTACTGCACATATTGTGAGACAGATTGCATTTTTGCCGAAGTAAATCCATATTGCTTCAGCAATTATTTTTACCATAGCCAATTTATTATTCTTGGGGTTTGCCCGCAGACTGTGGTGTATTGTATAGTGTGTAAACTGTACCTTAGTAATGTGTTGTAGGCCTACTAACAGTGTCACTGTGTAGTGCAGTTCAGGTGAGCACTTGCGTTCAGAGTACCCTTATGACATTTGACCTGTTAGACTTTGATTTAACTCTGAACTGGATTATTCAGTTCTATGTGCTCAAATATCACCAAGCATAAAATAGTGATGATTCAAAGTATTTGTTGGGGCTGACAGTGGTCGAAGGGGCAAAAACTCTTAAAAAGAGTAGACAGAAATAATCGAAAATATCCCATAAATAAAACAATGCCAAAAAGAGAAAGCTGGAAAGGATTCTAATAACGTTCAGAAACTGTTTCAAGTCAACATCCTGACCAAATGCCATAAAGGAACCTGAACCACCACTGAGTTAACTTAAATTAGAGGTGCACCGGATTTGGAATTTTAAAATCCGGCCGGAACCGGATTTGCCGGATTTCAACTGAAATTCCGGCCGGATTTAGTCAAATAAAAAGAACAGGAACCTACTGGTGGGGACCTTACGAGCCTCAGTGGATGCAGGTCTTTTGACCTCTATATCTGTATTAGCCAGTTAGCCACCATCAGCAAATAGCGGTGGTCAGGAGCTGTGTTATGTCTATTTTATTTGTGAGCAGAGTTTTGGTGTTCATGTCTAATTTAGGTTTTGTGATGTGGCTTGTTTCATGAATGGTTGGGCTAATGAACAAAATGTTACTTCATACATACAGTACCAACCCTGAATGAGATGCCCAAGGGTTGAGTTCAGTGAGGGATAAAATCAAGATATATTTTGACCACTTAGCTGACACTTTTAAAGCCTGACATGCAACATGTTGAAATGATTTCATGAATGTTTATCCATGCAAATTAAGGGACTAAATTATGAAAATATTGACATTCAACATCCAAATTGAAAAGGAATCAATTACAATTATCAAAGTAACCAATTACAATTCATAAGGTGATTCAATGCATGTTTGAAGTTTTGGTTTAGAAGATTTCAGTATAAAACCTATGCTATGCTGTACATGCAAAGTGGTGGTAATCATGCTAGTAACTGCAGTGAAGGGGACATGTATTTGTTGATGGCCAATTACATAGGTAGGAATCATCTCATGAAGTTGTCTAACTGTCAAAGGACCATACTACAGGATGCAGGACTGTGCTAAGTAATGTGAAATTTTCTTGATGTACTGTAGGCCTATCAGTCATTGGCAATATATTTCATAGGTTTTTTTATCCGTTAATTGCAAAGCTAAATTTAATAGTCAAGGAATCACTGACACTATTTATACTGCCACCATTACTTGCACTATTTTAGTTGACAAGTAAGAATTTTAACATGATTGGAAGATTTGTTAGAAAAACAGCTTAAAGGCCTCAGTAAAAAATACAAGTTTGAAAAAATACTTGATTCCCATCACCATGTCAAGATTGATTTTGGACACTAGTGGATTTTTTTTTTTAAATTTGGTATTACTGAACAAAACCCTTCTTGGTCGACCTGTAAGTCAATGCCGCCTCTCATCACCTCCTATTTATGTAATTCCCCAGCTTGCCTGTAAGCAGCATCTGGCATCAGTCATTTGGCACCGGGATAGCACCCTCTAAACTAGAGGGCAATGTGATAACTCTTCCTCTCTACTTGCAACTTGCCAGTTGAGTTTGTGTAGTTCACACGTTCCTTGGTACACACCTCGTACACCCAGTAGCTATCACTCCACTGTGTCAGGACAAGTCCGAGCTTGAAGACCGGCAAGAGGAGAGAAGAAGAGCTACCATGTAGCCCTCTACTTCTTGAGAGTGCATTTGTGCCTAATGACTTATTGCCAGAAAGTGCTTGCAGGCAAGTTTCAGAATTACATATGTAAATAGGAGGTGAGTAGCGGGTTCATGAACTCTGAAACCAGGTACTGTAAGTTTTGTTGATTCCATCAACTCTGATTGCATTTTGGCTCAGAAAATTTGATATCTGACATCTTTTCTGATGGTTTTTGAATATATTGCCCAGAATCACTATAAATCCAGCAACAAACTTCTGTACATCAACTTTAAAAGAGCACCAGAGAAGATACAGTATTTCTGGATTTGATAAGCTGTGGGTTGATTCATTGACACTGCTTCACAAAATATTTTAAATCAGTGACCTTTTATGAGTAACTTTACAACATACATTAAGTACTGAATGGGGGGGTGAATTGGTCCCTTTATCAAATTAGAAAGTTTGCAACTACTGATAACACCCTATAGCTAGATCTTGAAATATTAGTAGCACTCTCGCATCTTAGTCTTTAACATTTTATGTCATTTTATTAAGTTCTGTAGTAAATTAAGTTGTATTGTATAGCTTACCCACAAATCCGGCAAATCCGGCCGGATTCAAGACAAAATCCGGCCGGATGCCGGATTTGGAAAAATCCCAAAATCCGGCCAGAATTCCGGCCGGATTTGAAATCCAGTACACCCCTAACTTAAATACTTACACACTGCCCCCTATTGCAGCATGGTGCATTCCACTCCTTCCTAATGCATCCCTTGAAGTCTTGTCTGCTCCATTCTTCAAGAGAGTATAAATATTTGCTACACTTCCCTGCTTACAGGCAAAGTGAAATGGGGTTTCACCATAATCGTTGGGCTCATTGACATTTGCACCATGACTGAGAAGCAGCTCAGTTATTTTTGGATCACCCCTCAAAGATGATTTGTGAAGAGGAGTATTTCCATGAAACTCTGTGGACAGAGAAAATAAGAAAATAAAGCTGAAAATATCAATCAAAAGCTCTATGAAAGGACCAGTTTTCTTTTTGGTAGGTGTGATGGTTTATTAAACTTAAATTATTACTTGAGCTCCAAATCTTCATGTAGGTGTAAAAAAAATCACATTCCTCACATTGATTTGAGGCAAGTGATGGCGTGCAACTTGAAATGTTTTCTGCGACGGAGCTCAGTCTGAACGTGTGTCCATGGAGGATACTGGCGGCATGCCGTAGTGAATCGCACACTGTGTGGCACAGTGCAGAAAAACGTCAAAACAAGTTGTAGACAGGTGATTCTACATACGCCAGTATGAAGACATGAAAATTTAAAACATTTAAAACATTGAATATTGGTATTCCACAGCTGCATTACATATCCTAACATACTGTATATTGTGTGTGTACCGTATGGTTTATGCAGCATGAATGTACCTTGAACTTTCATACAATTGAAAGACACATGAATAGTCTGTATGGACTAGGTTTTAAGGTACTGTAAATCTGTAAGAGATGCTCTGCTGCATAGCTGGAATTAAAGAGTGGATTTCTGCCTTTTTAATCTTTCTTTTTCCCTCTGGCCTCACTGTCTTTTATTGCAAAAAATACATTATTAGTCAACAAGGATTTGTGAAGTGGTGTATGCTTCAAATTTAGGGCCTTTATGAATAGGCCTTGGTCAAGACAGGATAGGCCATGTGATTGCATATGATTAGCCTCTAAAAAAATAGAGTTGACTAGGCTATATTAACAAACTTACTACAAAGTATTAATAAAAAAGGCAAAATCAGGATCATGTTCCCAAAGAAATAATTATGGAAGGTTTATCATATCATTCCTCATTAAAAGAGAGTACAAGTTTCCTCTCCTATAATAACTTGGGGAGGTGACTAACATTTTTAGTAGGGTTGGGCCGTACGGTGTAAATTTTGGTACTGGTATTGTAAAACACACAGAACCGGGATTAAGGCAGTACCCGTTCTCAACCCTCGGGTAGAGAAGTTGGGTGGGAAGGAACCTAAGCCCAGCATGGCCCCCATGATTTCCTACCCATTAATGAATGTGGGTGTTTGATAGAGTTAATTACCATGCAGGAACCTCTGCTCTTAATGTTTGTGTAAATATTTTAACCATCCACACATCCTAACAGTGATTTTTGTTGGCGAATATAATGAGTACCGGTATTTTTTCACGAACCGTTATTAGTAACACACCAAATATCTTTGGTATTTTCATTACCTGTACCTCTAGCACCGGTATTTACATCAGTACCGCTATACCGTCCAACCCTTATTTTTAGGGGATAAAACTAGCATTCCATAAGAAACTAATGCATCCCAAAACTAAGCTAATGGTAACCAGTTATAAAATCAGTACAATTAGCTACTTGAATTGAACTTCAAGTCCTTCCAACTCCAAGTGACCAGGCTGTAACTTAGGCCTAGGCCAATGACACCTAGCTAGGCTAGCCTATTTAGGGATATTACATGACATAACAGCTTTAAGAGCAAAGTAGGGCTATAAAGGCCCCAAAAGATGCCCTGAAATCCACCCCCCCCTCCTTCCCCCCAAAAAAACAAACAACCAACACCTAATGAGCTCAGAAAGATTGGATTCTACCACAGTCATAGAAAAACTACTCAATGTTTACCTTAAAGCTGTGACGTGGAGTTAACAACCCACTCAGGCAGGCTATTCCACTCATTACCAACCTGATTAGAGAAAATGAACTTCCTAATATCAAGTCTAGCAAAAGACTTATCAAACTTTTCACAATGGCCCTTTAACTCAAGGATTACTTTGGACCTTTTAATAACTACAAGCTGACAAAGGATTCCCTTCAGAAAGAAATCTGTAAACCTGGAGCATGTCTCCAATCTTTCTCAGCTCCAAAGTGGTTAGCCCAAGCTGCTTAAACTCAGGTATGAGTCAAGTAGCTCTCTTCTGAACTTGCAATTTGTCCTTTTCAAAGAAGGGGCTCCAGACCTGTGCAGCATGGTCGAGGTGGGGTCTAACCAGCTGCTTATACAAATTAAGCACAACTTCTTTACTTAAACTCTTAAAATTCCTCCTGATCAACCAAAGCATCCTATTTGCCCTTGCAGCTTAAACACCCGTAATAGGTTAACTACACCAAGGTCTTTCTCAAAAGTCACTTTATTCAAATTTGTACCATTTATAGTACAATCATAGCAGGATTTCTGAGACCAAAGTGGAGGACTTTGCACTTGTCAGCATTAAAAGACATTGCCAAGTCTGAGACAATGAAAACAGCTTATAATGCAAATCATTCTGAAGCAATAAGGAATCATCTTTATCCCCAACCTTCCTATAGAGCTTAGTATCATGAGTAAACCTACTTATACTGGAAGTGATAGAGCTATCAATATCATTTATGAAAATAAAGAAAAGAAGTGGGCCAAGAACAGAACCTTGTGGTACACCTTGAGACTTCTTTCCAGGAAAAAAATTGCCACTGACAACAACTCTCTGAGACTGTACAGTACCATTAAGCCACAAATTGATCCACTGAGTACACTTGCCTTTGATGCCTAACCTTTGCAATTTTACCATGAGTCTACCTAGAGGTACTTTGTCATAGGCTTTTTGGAAGTCAAGGTAAATGACATCAACACTGGAACCACCATCGACAGACAAAGAAACACCCTCAGGGAAGATGGGCAAATTTGAAACACAAGACCTACTGGGTAGAAAACCATGCTGAGTCAGATTGAGTAACCCATTATCTAAAAGCTTAAAGATGCTTGAGCAAACAGTCACTGATTAAGGAATCCATAATTTTGCACACAACATTAGTTAAACTGACTGGCCTGTAATTACAAGGTGAGCTCTGATCCCCCTTTTTAATAAAGTGACATTAGCAACCCCCCAGTCAGCAGGAACAAAATTTGAGTCAAGCCATTTCTGAAAAATAATTCATGATAGCAGAACTGATAAAACCTTGGAGCATTCATGAAGGATGGTGGGATGGATCCCATCTGGCCCTGGAGCCTTATTTGCCTTTAAACTCATTAATTTTTTTCCAGAACCAGTTCCTCAGAGAAAACAATGTCACTTATTAAAGAAGACTTATCAGAACTCCAACAAATCCCCATGATAGATGACTCCTTGGTAAAAACAGATACAAAGTAATTATTTGACAAATTAGCCATTTCCCAATGATCACTAACTAATGCACCGTTCTCATCGTGAAGTGCCCCAACCTCCTCTTTAACATGCTGCTTAGTTCTGACATACCTGTAGCCATGACAAGATTTGGGGTTAATCTTAACCTCACAGGCCCACTGTTTTTCAAGCCTAGCTTTCGTGTCCTCAACCAAATTTTTAACTAAGACCTCCTGACTCTTGTAGGCAGTTAAGTCCATGGCTGGAAAAACAGAAATTTCCCAGCAAGCTATGAATTATTTCCCATGTGATTGTTGTTTCCTATCTAAGAGGAGTGCGACCATGGGTTCCCACTTAGCATACAGAAAAAACTTTTAAAAAATGAAGCCTCTCAGATTGCAGGAAACAGCCTTTCCTGGCCCTGAAAGCCGTGTTGAATGTGTCCTGTGACAGGAAAACTGCTTAAACCATCCGGGCTTTTTTGACAGCTTCCGACACAATTTTTTTCGATTCCAACATAATCATGAATTCAAGCATGGGGAATGCAATTTGTTTGTGCATTAATTGCTAATGTAAAGCTTTCAAATTATGTAGATTTTGAATGAAATAAAGTTAAATTCCATTAAGGAATCTCTCCGTCCTTCAAAGTTTGTCCTACTCTTTTCTTCTGTCAAACGAACTAATGAACTTTCGAGCCATACAACTTGTGCAGAAGGGCTGCTAAGCTCAGCAACTACTGTACTGTACTGTACAGACATATAACACTCCTTCGAAATAAACAGAAGCAACTCATCACTGCTACTACTTCACTGTTACATTCATTAATGTGCTGCACAAAAGAGAGCAAATAGCCTCAATGTAGCTCTCTCATTGGTCAAAAGAAGATTAGACTTTTCCCCGATTGAGTAGCCTGACTGAATGGAAATGTGTCTGTTCAATGCAGCTATGCAATGAGCCTGGGAGGGACTTTGTGACTCCCTTGTGTAAATTGTGTCCGTTACTCAGGCTTGATAAATGTGTAGGGGCAAAACATAACCATTCAAGGGATCATTTGCGATACCCATACAGGTCTATATATTTGGTAAGACTGTAAGAAGTCTTGTAGATAAATTACATCTCATGTAAAAGAATCCCCCAATGAAAACTTTACTGAATTAATCCCTGAAAAATTCTTGTACTCTAGGCTGCATGGATTTCAGGAAGATCCCTCCGCATAAGTTAGCACACAGCACAATGGAATTGGCCAGGACTGAGCGAGCTAAGAAAAGTGCGGCAAATGCAGTAGTACTGCATTACTGTTATAATTTTTTGTTCAGGCTTGACACATATGGCCCGAATGTAGAAGTTGTTGAGCGCTGATTTAGTTGAAACATTTAACGTTTCTGTCAATAGCGAATAGCACCCCTCTTTCTTTTATGCACAGGGAGATTCCTTCATACCATGGCTACATGTATTATCACTTCAGATTCCTACTATACACAGCAAACTTTCAACCTTGTGCATTTACCACTCAGTGTACATTCGTCTTAGGCCAAAATAAAAGTCGGGCATTCCTATTTGTTGTTTTGACTAACAGTAACTGTGTACAAAACATACAGAACATACACTGTGTACGGCACTGATAGTGATTAACCCAGTCATTGTAACATCATGCTATTTCTCTTCATAGTGTTTGTAGTATATGCCTACAATGTGTTGGGATATTCCAAATGAATTTGCCTCAAGCCTGTAGAAAAGAATGAAAGTTATTAAATCTTCTCTGCTAGTTGGGGAGTCCAGAATGTGATTAAATGATAAGAATGAAAGCTGTCAAGTAACTTTTACTGACTTATTCTGAAAATGTGATGATCAGCTCTATACCAATTTTAATAGTCCTTTGAGCAAATTTCCTGCGAGTGGGTAGGATTTTCCAGCAATAAACTTCCTGTATTGCCGATTTTTTCCAGCTGTGATTAAGTCATCAGACTTCTTGCTGACCATATAAGGTTGCTAACACATACTGTATATTTCTTCCTTGCTGCCCTGAGTACCTCCCTAGAAATCAAAATAGGCCTACTTTTCACCAGTGCCTTCTTGAATGGTATACATAACTTTTTAACATCAGACACAATACTGCTGAAAAATTTTTAAGCTTCAGCAGGGCCTCACCGTAACTCACTGGAGCCCACCGGCAGTAACTGCCGATGGGGTCGTAAAAACTGGGGCAGACAGCCGTTTTTGGCTTATGTAGAGCCTCATCTTTTCCGTAGAATAGGATCAATGACGGTTTTGAATCTGTTGACTGACGTAGCAGTTACAGCTTCCTGTAGCAAATCATTCCAATCTGTAATAATTCTCTGGCTAAAAAAATACTTCCTAATATCCAGTCCACAAAAGTGTTTCTGAAATTTTAGCTGATGTTCTGAGTGAGACAAATGTGCAACCCACTCTGTGCTAAGCTCCTCTTTTGCACAACAAGTTCATGGTCACTATATCTAACCTTACCACCACTACTCACATTTCTGACCATATTTTCATCAGTACTTAACACCAAATCTAAACAATAATCTTCACGAGTGGGAAACAGTTTTACATGCTGAGTGAAGAAACCATCATGGATGCCAAACAATATCAGGAAAGTTGAAATCCCCAAACACAACTGCCCTCTTACAGTCTTAGATGATACTTTAGAACTTCAAATTTTGGATCAAATTCTGATTATTACCTGCACCAGAGTTTGGTGAAAGATAAATGATGCCAACAACCAAAGCAGCACCCCCAGTGATTGGACTAAATTCACAAAACCAGCACAAAACTTGTCAGTGACTTCAAGACACTTTATACTGTCCTTAACATACAGCAAGACCCCTCCACCTTTACCACCAACAGTATCAATTCTATCCTGCCTAAAAGTTTTAATACCCAGGAACCTGACTTCCAGAATTGCTAATCTCACTCACTAGTATAAAGCCAACTTTCAGTAACACCAACTAGGCCTATGTAAGGATTATCTATGGAAACATATGGTTCTAATTTAGTTTCTGTACCTGGAAGTAGACATAATATTACTCACTTCATAACTTCCAAAAGAGGACACTGATCACTTTAAAGTTTTTTCTTTTTTTTCCCTTTTTAAGTAAAAAATCCCTTTTCTTTTTTTTTCCTCACTCGAGAAACAGCGTTATCAGTGTGTGCTGTGGAAAGAAGTGAATGGTTAGTGCTGTGGAAGAAAGAAAAGCATTGTTAGTACCAGGGCCCGAACCCTTGACCCTAGCGGTATAGCGATTTTTGCTTGAAGACCAGTGCGCTTGCCTACTGTGCTACGAGCGCCGTTGCCGGTGGATGGGTTAAACATAATATAAGTACTGTCTAATAATACTATCTAGCTATAGGTATACGTATATACCTATATCTAAAGCTAAGTATGTATGTACCTGAGAGTGTACATATATGTACAGTATGGGAATTGGGATACGTATACTGATACGTATACGTATAGGTTTATAAACCCCTACATATACAGTTCCTAGGCATGCGTACACCTGCATATGGCCTGCCCTAACCCTATACCTATGTAACCCTAATTAGTAATACTAGGCCTATGCGTACGTAACCCTAACCTTATAACTATGCGAGTATGCCTATGTAACCCTAACCCTTACCCTATTACTATGCATACATAACCCCTTACCCTACAGCTATGACCCAGTTCCGGGTACGGAAACTAAATTTGAGCCGAAACTCATTTCAATTTATTGTAAGTGCTGCTAACATTGGCAAACATGACCCTCAATCCACAAACCTTCACAACTCAGTTCATTTTAGTTTTTACAATTTACAACAGGGATGTTTTGACCCAAGGACGTTTTGACCAACAGCATGGACGTTTTGGTACGGGGACGTTTTGGTATGGGGGCGTTTCGACTGGTAAGCAGGCCTGGGTTAGGGTGCCTACCTACTGTAATTTGTAAGTTTACCGTTAGGCCTAACGTTAGCCAACATTAGGAACTGGCCTAACGTAGGCCTAGGCCTAGGCCTAATGCATGGGTAATGTTAGGCCTAACATTATAGCCCAAGGCAATAACCTACCCTTGTTGTTAATAGCTGATACATTATTTCGCACAACCTCTTTCAACTGTTCGAAAGAGAAAAATATTTGAAGAGCATCACAGATTGACACAGTCTTTTCGCAACTCTTTTCAGCAAACGGTGCGAACATTCTTGGGGCTCCATCCATCGTAACTGCACTAACTGCATCCACAAGTTGAAGCCCAGATCTTCCGGTTGTGTGGCTAACATTTAATAGTCAGGGTAATCCTTCGGTATTGTGGATGTCGTGCACCGTGGATGCTTTGCATTTGATCTTGTCCATAGAGCAGTTCCTAGGCCTATATCCTTGCTCTATAATCTTGTCTTACCCGGACCCTCACCGACTGATCACTGAAACCAGAAAAGCCAAAACGCTTAGTGATTCCTTGCCTCTAAAATGTAAGGCCTTTTTTCACATTGACATTGCTTTGCAATGTTTTTCAATTAACAGGGTTCCATAATGTACCCACAAAGTACATATGCATGCAAGGCATCCAATCTTCCTACATTGAGATCCCCTTTGCCCGTTGTGAACCCAAATGACATTTGACCTCCACCAAAAACTCCTGGGACCATGTATTCACTATGTGCAATCTACATGACAAGTTACAGGACCCTACAAGTGACCTTTCTTGAAAGACTGTGCAGGAAAGCTCGTCAGGCTTTGAACATGAGGACTCCAAATGAACTTTGACCTTTGGGAAAATCAATAGGGATCATCTACTCAATATGACCAATCCACACACTAAATATGAGCACAGTCACATGTACCGTTCCTGAGATATCGTGTTTACGAAGTTTTAACCTTTTGACCTCTCATGACCTCAAATGACCTTTGAACTCCACCAAAAACAATAGGGATCATCTACTCAATATGGCCAACCCACACACCAAATAAGAGCATAGTCACATGTACTGTTCTCCAGATATCGTGTTTACGAAGTTTTGACCATTTGACCTCTCCTGACCCCAAATGACCTTTGATCTCCTCCAAAAACAACAGGGATCATCTACTCAATATGGCCAATGCACACCCCGAACATGAGATTAGTCACACTTACTCTTCTTGAGATACTGTGTTTACAAGCAATTTCTAAGGAATTTACCTATTGACCTCTCGTGACTTCAAAATGACCTAATTTGACCTCCACGAAAGTCGATAGGGATCATCTACTCAATATGACCAACCCACACATTAAATATGAGCATTGCCACATGTACTGTTCTCCAGATATCGTGTTTACGAAGTTTTGACCATTTGACCTCTCCTGACCCCAAATGACCTTTGATCTCCTCCAAAAACAATAGAGATCATCTACTCAATATGGCCAATGCACACCCCGAATATGAGATTAGTCACACTTACTCTTCTTGAGATACTGTGTTTACAAGCAATTTCTAAGGAATTTACCCATTGACCTCTCGTGACTTAAAATGACCTAATTTGACCTCCACGAAAGTCGATAGGGATCATCTACTCAATATGACCAACCCACACATTAAATATGAGCATTGTCACATGTACTGTCCTCTCGTGACCCCAAATGACCTTTGATCTCCTCCAAAAACAATAGAGATCATCTACTCCATATAGCCAATGCACACCCCGAATATGAGATTAGTCACACTTACTCTTCTTGAGATACTGTGTTTACAAGCAATTTCTAAGGAATTTACCTATTGACCTCTCGTGACTTAAAATGACCTTTGACCTCCACGAAAGTCGATAGGGATCATCTACTTAATATGACCAACCCACACATTAAATATGAGCATTGTCACATGTACCGTTCTCGAGATATCGTGTTTACAAGGTTTTGACCTTTTGACCTCTCGTGACCCCAAATGACCTTTGATCTCCTCCAAAAACAATAGGGATCATCTACTCAATATGACCAACCCACACACCAAATATGAGGTTAGTCACACTTACCCTTCTTGAGATATCGTGTTTACAAGCCAAAGCGTCACATACACACACACACACACACATACACACGACATCACCATCGCATAGATTCCTTGCCTGTCTTCGGCAAGGAATCAAAAACCAAATGAAGCATACACTCGAAGGAAAGGTAACGTTACCCTAACTAGCTAAAATCGTTTCCTCTGGTGATGTCATGTTACCCTTCCACTTCCACAAACATGTACGTGCCTACTGTACCACTTCTACAAACCTGCTATTCGTATAACTCCTGATTAAGCTTCCACTAATCAAAAATACAAGTACAGAACAGTGAACCAATTTTCTCTTAGTTTGAAATCTGCTGCCGCTTCACATGCAGAAGAACGTTTACTCTGGGTTTGCTCAATTCATTTCCAGTAAGAGTAACCAAACTAAAAGTGAATTACAAAAAATACACAAACGAAAGAGGCTACAGTCCTCACCACTCTTTGCAGGCGCGGGTCCAAGGGAAGGGGGGGGGGGCTTTTACGGTGTCGGGGGGGGGGGCTTTTACGGTGTCAGCCCCCCCCCCCTTTTTTCGTCAAATCAACAATAACAAATACACTAAATGTTTATCTACGAGAATATTCAAGGAGCTATTTCAGGACGAAGCAAGCCAAGTTGCCCCAAACCGTCGTCCCCAACCAACTCGGCCCCAAACCAAGTCGTCCCCAAGCCAAGTCGGCGCCAATATGAGAAATTGGGGAAAAATTAGTGGGAAATAGTGACTTTCATGTATAATTCTTATAAATTATGGAAAATACATGAGAGGACGATTCACATAGCAGAGTTGCCACCATGACTCATCAAATTTTCTACACCGGTCAGAGCTAAAAGGCAGATCTAGTCAGGTGTTTTCCTCCCCAGCTAACCTTGTTATTAAAGGCCCAGTTCTCTCACCCCAAACAGTACCAATTCTCCTAACCTTCTTACTGAACCCCCCCCCCCCCCCCACAATTATCTGACATTCATCCTCTTTCAGACACAATCTCAGTTTATTGCTTCAGGGTGAGTATAGAAAAACTCAATCTATATAATCAAAACACAGTACCGTTCATGCATATCGAAAAGTTTTGTACAAAAACGATCATTCGCTCATTTTACACCAAAATTTCTTAATTGTTCTCATAAAGTTAAGCTTAAAATTATGCTTCGAAATGATATGCCTAGGTGAAAGCAGCCCAGGTCGGAGAAGACTTCCCCACCCCAGTCCCCATCTTGGAAATTTTCTAATTTCGTCGACAGCCCATTTTACAGGATAACATATGTAATTACACCAACACTCAGTCGTCCAACAGTACCATATTTGATTTTGCTCATAGGAAGTGAAGATTCTTAAATAACCCAAATTTTCCTTAAAAACTCAAAATTTCCAGATTTTTTTTTTAATGAAAATCAAAATGTTCCCAAATTTCTTCAATGAAACCCTCATTTTCAATTTTTTTCCCGCAAGAAGCCAAAATTTTGACTTTGCCACCTCTTGACAACTCATTGCCTTTGTCGGGGCTTCGTGTTATTACCCCCATCCGTCGGGGAGCTTGACACCCTGACGGGCAAATCCTAGCGGCACCCCTGCACCCGCCCCAAACAGCCGATTAGCAGTAGTTACTCCCCCGTCTGGCTGATGACTTGCATTATATCATTAAATTGAAAACAATAGAAATATTTGACTAAATGCCGCCTCCATTTGGGCTAACTGCATCGTACGAGAGCGGCGGTCATTTCCAAATGCCTTCCTCCATCTTGATCAATCCATGAAAGTGGCGGAGCTACCATATAGTCAGAGGGGGCGGTCGCCCCCCCCCCCCCTTGACGGACCCAAATTGCCTGTCAGCGCCCTTTTTACTCTTTTTACCGTGTTGAGGACTATGTATCTACCCACATGAAAGCGCCCATACAGCCTATTTTTTGCCCCTCTGACCAAATATTCTTGCCCTACAAACTTTGAAGCGACCCTATAGGCCATTCTTGCCCACTCTGACTGAATTCCCTTTCTCCGCCTCTTCAAGTGTATCATGTAACCTGGGCGTGGGGGGGGGGGAGAGGTGGCGATGCGCACTCCTTTTATTACTTCAGCTGAACCTCACTACACCCCGAAGAGTATCTCATCCATTTTCACCTGTTTCTTCTCAATACTGTCCCTCGTTTATCAATTTTCTCCCTCTTTAATGGAAAGATTCCGTAAAAGGTGGAGGAGGCCCTGTGCTCAACCCCACCCCCTGCTGCCTCCATGTGGCTACATCAATATAATCTTGACAACATACTGTTGTACTTCCAGGAGTTCAAAAGCTAGAAGTGGGATACGTAATGAGAGAGGTGGTGCAAAATATATAAATGCAAAACCACTGTATCTACCGGGTGTGAGCTTTATCTGACCACGCCTTCTCAACGTACCGTGGATACAAGGCCAGGCAACACACTCAAACATGAATACACATGCGCGCACACACATGGATACTCATATATGCAATGTCCCCCCAGCACGAATGCATCATTCACAAGGAATACAACATGAAAACATTTTACCAAAGTTCACCATTTCCTTGTATAAACTTCAAATAGCATTGCTGAGAACTTGCGAAGTAGAATCAAGCATTTAATCACATGCAGATACATGCAAGCCAACTCGTGATTTGAAACCTCTATTTCCTCTTCACTGTGGAATGAAAATTGAAAAACAATTATTACATTTAGCGTTGATTTTTATAACATTTAGGGTGAGTCCGTTTTACTACATTTAGCGTTAATTTTATAACATTTAGGGTGAGTCGCATATTACATTTAGCGTTACCTTTTATAACATTTACGGTGGGTATAACATTTTGCGTTGTTATAACAGTCACGAGATACAACAATGAGCTGAACAACAACTGGTTAGGCTGGTAGCCGGCTCGACTTAAACTAATTGGTTGGAAACTGGGCCTTCAAAACTCTATCTGACAAACTAATTACAGCACGGGATAACAGTTTCCGGGCGTTTCACGGCGGTTCTGAAAGCAGCCGTGCACCATTGTTTTAAGGAAGCGTCAACGGCTGAATCTCCCTCGCGAATTGCCTCCTATTTCTCTTCGCGGGATCTTTATAATATTTTAGTACTTCAGTATTGCATATGCAAGGTAAAGCAGGCAGCGAATCCTAGTAAATCTCAAATTTGAAGAGGAAAATATTAATTGTCACAGTTAAGAGCAATCATGAAAAAGGACAGTTTACTACAGTACTTGAAGTTGGTGGACTGCCCCAATTGAAGGACCCAGTCGTGCAGACTATTTACATCTGCACTGGCGCACGGGAGCATTTCAGTCAAGTTGGGGGCAGAAAGCCTTTGCCCGAAAAATGTGATCCTGCCGGAAAAAACTACGGTGTAAGCGGAGCGCGACCAGCACTGTTTGCGCGGAGCCTACAGAAAATTTTGAGGCTTAATTGGACCTCAGACAGCCTACCGGGATCGATGGATTTTCCTAGGCTTACAAGTAGAATCTAAGAAATCGCTATTTTGAGTTTCCGCTTGCAATAAAATGATAAGATACTTCAGTCAAACTAAATTGTTGATTTATTTTGCCCGAAATGTGTCATTCTGCCTGGAAGAGTGTCCATCACGATCAATTGGTTCGGAGCGGCGCACAGAAAATTTGATTACTGATAAACTATAAGGAATTGAAAACGTGCTACTGTTTTCTAACTGTGCTGCGACTCTTGGCTAATTCAAGAAGTGTTACGGATAAAATTGTCTATGTGTCTGCCATCACTCTGATTCCCGATAGACCAGGCGGAAAAGGGGGGGGGGGTATCGTCACCCGAGAGCGAAATTTATGAGACCAAGTGGTCAATTTTGGGTCGCTGATTCCGAATATTGAGAGTATACGGGCCATATCCGGGCTTTTCTGCGCCATTTTGACGTTTAAAGTTCAAAGGGCGTCCTCTATTTATCAAAAATCTCGTTTTCTCCATGCATTTACGGTCCAGTCATTAACTGATGCGAGATTTGGTTCTAATATTCTGTAAATATAACGTCAACTGATAAATACGGGGTTATATTAGTATTCATATTGATATGCTAATTAGATAAGGTTAAAAGTCAAGCTATAATGTTAGCAGAGAAATAGGCCGAGGGTTTGAGTCATGGAAAATTACATCAAAATAGACCTGCCTTACACCCTACAAACACAATAGATACTCATTTTAGAGCAAGCGGCAGGGTTGGCGCTATCTGACGACCCCCGGGGTCGTCAGATAGCGCCAGCCCTCCCCTGCCTCCCCACCTGGGAACAATGGACCCCTTTTGAAGACTTAAATTGTATAAGTGTAATGCCGACAACTAGGGCTGTGTTGGTCATCGCACGATCGTGGTTTGTAAGTTGACTTCTTTCTCCAGTTATTCATTATATACAATATATACCATTGTAGTTATGGGAACAAATACAGTACCAGTGTTGTCCAATCAAGGCTTCACATAAATTGCATGAAATCATTCGGAGAGAACATTTAAAGTAATTTCATCTGCCGAGTCTTAATCGGCACGTTTCGAAGAATCGGTCCCCGCTCCATGGCATAGGGAAGTATATGTACATTCACACGGATGTATACGAAGGCGTGATCGAGGAAATTGCTCAACTGCCTTTGGGCTCAGCATAGGCTCAGGAGCGAATTTTTAAGCTCGCAACTATTTATTTAAGTGGGTCATTTGCAGGGGTGGGGTTACCTAGAGCCGGAAGTTCGGATTTACTTGGGAAATCTCTATCCCTTGTGGGACAATGATTAAGACTTCGGATAGCATTGTAGCGGGAAATATACGAAAAAATAAATATGAAAATTCGCAAGATATATGCTTTCAAATTATAACATGTGTAATTTATGTCCTAGCCTTCAATTTGCTATCACTCACTAAAGTCCCCCAAAGAAAAAAAAAACACGGCATCTGTTCCCCCTTTTTTATTCAAATTAAAGCGACACAAATGACATTTTGAAGCAGACTAAAATGCTCTTGGCAGAAATGTGTGCATACGTGTATGGAAGGGAGAGTACTATAGACACGTCTCGAACATCTTCCCACCTGCGTTGCCTGCTCAATAGGCAGATTTGGAGAAAACTTGAACGAAAGGGAGGGAAGTGGAGTGGAGATCCCCAATGCAACTCTACCCCAATAGCCTACGTAAATAATACGTCAATAATATTGGTTTTAAAGGTGCGATTGTGATAGAATGTCTCATTGATTTATTACAAAGGTCAGTCTTACGTGTATTTCATATGAGGGCATAGGAGTTCGAGACGAGTTCCACAAAAAGAAAAAGAACAAATGAAAATTTAGGGAATAAATTCCAAATTTTGGGTAGCAAAAGGTAGGTTGTGGTCCATCAGAGTTAACTTGAAACCAAATTTGAAGAAGTAGCCTATGAAACATGTTTACATCAATCTTTAAATGCTTGACATATTAATTTCCACCCAAACATGAGGTAATGGAGTATAAGCTCACTTGACCTTTGTTTCAGTGACCAAGCAGAATACTTGGCCTTCATGGAACAATGGCCGAAAGTACCACAAGGGCCAAGCAAACTGCAAAAGTGCTTGATACCTTATGATTCCTTAGCTAAACGTGACAATTTGTATACAAACATTATATATACTTCCCAGAACAAGGCTATCCGAAGTTGTAATCACTGTCCCACAAGGGATCGAAATTTCCCAAGTAAATCCGAACTTCCGGCCCCAGGTAACACCACCCCTGAAAATGAGCCACTTAGATGAATAGCCGCGCACTTAAAAATTCTCTCCTTAGCCTATTCGAGCCCACGTACCGGGAAGTTTGGCAATTCCTCGACCACGCTTCGTACACATCCACTGTGAATGGCACTTTTATGCACATATTCCTCCCTATGCCATAGAGCGGGAATTCTGAGAACCGTGCCGACTAAGGCTCGGTTAATGAAATCACTTAAATGTTCTCTCCGAAAGATGTCATAGAATATATGTCAAGCCTTGACTGGACAACCATATCGAAAGTTTTTTTTTACAAAAACGATTATTTGCTCATTTTACACCAAAATTTCTAATTATGCTTCGAAATGAGCTAGGTGAAAGCAACCCATGAAACACCAATTTTCATTCGAAATACATGATTTTGGACGATTTCAAAATGTTTTGGCGTCATAATTTTGGGGAATTTCCCCGTAATAAAGCGCCATTTTATATCACACAAACGTGGTTTACGACAAAATTATAGATCCAAATAACACCAACTCTTTTCCTCCTGCTACCTATGACATGCAGAAACGCGTTTAGTCATTTCGATATATTTATGGTTAGAAGTATTAGTCCTTTAAATGATGTAAATTTGTAGTGAAAAGCAAATTTTTGCCTAAAGACATCAATTCCCGTAAATAAATGTTTTAAGACAAAATTAAAAGGTGTGCCCAATCAAAAAGGATTCACTGTGTGTAATAGTATTGACATCACAAATCCAAATTTGCCGGACCTTAAATCACAACCCCGAGCCCTACATTAAGTGAAAAAACGAACAATAACCAAACTTTTCGCTATGACTATTACTACATCTGTCCCCAATAACTACAATTGTATATATTGTATATAATTAATAACTGGAGAAAGAAGTCAACTTACAAACCACGATCTTGCGACCCTGCCGCTTGCTCTAAAATGAGTATCTGTTGTGTTTGTAGGGTGTAAGGCAGGTCTATTTTGATGTAATTTTCCATGACTCAAACCCTCGGCCTATTTCTCTGCTAACATTATAACTTGACCTTTAACCATATCTAATTAGCATATCAATATGAATACTAATATAACCCCGTATTTATCAGTTGACAATATATTTACAGGATATTGGAACCAAATCTCTCATCAGTTAATGACTGGACCGTAAATATATGGAGAAAACGAGATTTTTGATAAATAGAGGGCGCCCTTTGAACTTTAAACGTCAAAATGGCGCAGAAAAGCCCGGATATGGCCCGTATACCCTCAATATTCGGAATCAGCGACCCAAAAATGACCAAACCCACTTGGTCTCATAAATTTCGCTCTCGGGTGACGATACCCCCTTCTCCGCCTGGTCTACGATCATATTGATCCAAATTGTTGAGTTGGTTGCCACCCGACGTCAGGGGTGGCGTCAGGATTTGCCCGACAGGGGGGCCAAGCTCCCCGACAGGGAGGCCAGCATTTGAAGGCCCCGACAAAGGTGGTCACTTAGTCCGGTGGGACGTGACTCGGCAGAACTTGAGGAGCGCGCAGCGCGCCGAAATTTTGGGCTTTCCTTATAACAAATACTTAAAAATCTGGAGTTTATTTTGAAGAAAAAAATTAAAATTTTTGAAACAATTTTGACTTTTGGAAGGACCATAAAAAAGTTGGGGTGTTTATTGAAGAATCTATCCTTCATATGGGCAAAATCAAAAACGTTTTGTACACGACAGCTGAAATTCTGTTGAGGTTTTGCATGTAACCGTTCTAAGTTTACGTACTAAGGTCTCAAGACGAAACTAGAACTTTGCCCGAAAAGTTTTTCCCTTTTTAAACGAAGATTTGAAGATAAGGAGCTTATTATATTGCAGAAAGTTTGGGATTTAATATAAGAAAATTTGTTTTTTGCAAGGTTAAAATGAAAAATTTGGGTTCTTTATTAAGTGATATGCCTTTCAAGAGCAAAATTAGGTAGAATGTCGGGTTGATTTAAAAAATTGGTTTTAAGTGCTGTACTGAGTATCCATCGATATCAGGATATAGGAAATTTTTGTCAATTTGAACAATCTGAAGCTTATACTGGGGGAAAATTGTTATTTTATGACAGACCTTCTTATAAGAAAGATCAAATAGGGGGTGATCTGTAGTTTTGTTGGGGTTACTGAATATCATCAGACAGATTAAGGCCCTCGGACCATATTCGAAAATTTTCCCGCGGAAAAGTT
The DNA here is from genome assembly GCA_037179385.1 of Holothuria scabra. Classification (NCBI taxonomy): domain Eukaryota; kingdom Metazoa; phylum Echinodermata; class Holothuroidea; order Aspidochirotida; family Holothuriidae; genus Holothuria; species Holothuria scabra. The sequence continues at coordinate 11,445,827 of CM074198.1, forward strand.
TGGCTTCCCATATATTTAAAGTTTTATATCTTATATATTGAAATATATAGGTGTATACGGGAGCGTTTCGGTTTGAGAGCGGGCAGAATTTGTCCCGAAAAATGTAATCCTGTCCGAAAGAGCACACAGATTTTTTTGAAAAATTGAGAACCACCAGACAGCAGGAAAAGGCATTTCCCGGGCTGGTACGGTAATTAGAAACAAAGTAGTCATTAATTTGAACTTTCATTCCCTTGACCTGATCAGGTCAAGGGCTAGATGGGTAGAGGAAGGGGAGAAAAACTCTAAGTATTTTCTGAACCTAGAAAAGAGAAACAGAGTAATTAATTCTATTTCCAAACTTACTAATGATCAAGGTTGTACATTGACTGGGGAGAAGGAAATACTTCATCATATTACTAATTATTACAAATCCCTTTATACTTTTAAATCCTGTTCCCCAGAGAGACTTTTTCAGAATCTCACAGAAAATTGCTTTGAAAATGAAGATTTGCTTGTCTGTGAGGGGGAGCTTACAGTTAACGAATGCTTTCAATCATTGTCTTCCATGAAAAATGATAAGTCCCCTGGAAGCGATGGGCTTACAGTCAATTTTTATAAAGTGTTTTGGCCAGTAATAGGAAAGCTAGTTGTAGACTCATTGAATTATGGTTATTTATGTGGGCATTTGACTTCTGAGCAAAGCAGAGGGATCATAACTCTAACTCGAAAACCGAACAAAGATCATAATCTCCAATAACAGACCCATTACATTGCTAAATACTGATTACAAGATTGGTTCAAAGGCTATTGCTTCACGCTTAAAACCTATCCTGCAGAACTGTATTGGTCGGCAACAAAGTGGATTTCTTAAAAATCGTTTCATAGGTGAAAACATTAGGTACGTTCTTGATTTAATTGACTATGCCTCTGATAAAAAGCTTCCCGGTTTTATTTTTGCAATTGACTTCGAGAAAGCGTTTGATAAGCTTGAGTGGAACTATATTAATAAATGCCTGTGTTACTTCCAGTTCGGTGAGAGCATCCAAAATTGGGTAAAGGTATTTTATATGGGAAGTAGTGCATGTATTCTAAATAATGGTTATTTGTCGGATCGTTTTCCATTACAGCGGGGTGTAAGACAGGGATGCCCCTTAAGCCATATCTATTTTTATTAGCTGCAGAAACCTTAGCATTGAAAGTGTTGCAAAATGATTTCATAAAAGGGATATCAATTAATAATAATGAAGTAAAGTTACTGCAGTATGCCGACGACACCAACTTCTTTCTTGATGGCTCAGAGCAATCGCTTGCAGAGGTTCTTCGTATTTTAAGTCTTTATAAGAGTTCTTCTGGACTAACTATTAACCTTCAAAAATGTAGTTTATTTCCTTTAGGACCTTTTGTATCTCAGTTACCTCATTTCGCTATTGGTTATGGCATTAATGTTACCTCTGGACCTTTACAGATGCTCGGCATTACCTTCACTTCTAACAGATTTGATCTTTTCCGTCTGAACTACCTTCCAAAGCTCTCAAGACTAAAAGAAAATTTAAGGCTTTGGGCTTCTAGGGATTTAACCCCAATAGGTAGAAATGTAATTATTAAAAGTTTCGCTTTATCTCAGCTTGTTTTTTTATTTCTTATTCTACCGAGTCCTCCTAAAAAGTTTATTCAAGAATTAGAAAGTATTATTTTTGATTTTATATGGGGCGGAAACCCAGATAAAGTAAAACGTACTGTAATGGTTAGCTCGATAAGAGACGGGGGACTTAAGGTTACACATATTTCAACTTTCATTAAAAGTTTAAAGTGTAGTTGGGTGAAAAGATATTGTAGTACGGATGATTCTCCTTGGAAAGTTTTCTTTGATATTTCTTTGAGATCTGTGGGAAAGACTTTTTTCTTTCGTTGCAATTGTAAATATGAAGATACCCCAGATACTAAGAACGTATTTATTCAAGAAGTTATGAAGGCGTGGTGTGAATTGTCATATCGTTGTCCGACGGAGGATTTCCATAGTGAAATTATATGGAATAATTCCTTTATACGTATAGATAACCAAACCTTTATGTATCATGATTTATTTAAAAAAATGTATTATATGTAAAAGACATTTTTGACGAGAGTGGTATACCATTGACTTATCGTGAATTTATGAACCGTTACCACATTGTTAGTTTCCCCTTTTTGTTATATTTTGGTATCATTAATTCAATCCCACGTAGCTGGAGACCAGAGGGTGGGGAGAGGGATACTCTTGAAAATGACAGCTGTTGGTTCAAGAAGTTTATGAATTCACCTCCTACATCTCAGTTTACTTACAGCCATCTTATTAAAAGGATTATCGACCCCCCAACAGCCTTAAATAAATGGAGCAAAGATTTTGCTCATTTTACGGTATTAGGTTGGCAGAATATCTTTGATATGCCACATTTGAATACAAATGGAACAAAATTACATTATTTACAGTTTAGGTTTATCCACAGAATTATTGGTACTAATAAGTTGTTATTTGCCATGGGGAAAGAGGAGAGTGATTCATGTTCCTTCTGCCACACTGAAACCGAAACACTAGAACATTTATTTGGGATTGTAGCATGGGCGTCCGCAGAAATTTTTGCAAGGGGGGGCAAGGTCATTCAAGGATGATTGAATTGTGTACACTATCTAAGCGGAGCGCCACCATCGGTTGGCGCGGAGCGTACAAGAAAATTTTGGGCCTTACAAACCCTCCAGATGGCCGGAAACGACACTTGGCGAGTGTTATAAGCTGCATGTACCCAGCCCTGAAACAGGGATTTCATGTCTGTAATTTTTAGATTTTTAGAATTTTCAATGTAAAAAAATGTTGAAGGGAAATCTGCCTCTCGGTCATGGCCTTGCACGCCTATTCACGATAAAACTTACAACTGTCAAACAGCCTATGTATGCCTATATCCGTTACCCAATTATGAACCATGTCCCCCACCCCCCCCCCCCATTCACCTTGTATATCCAAGTTACATCTGCGCGTCGCCACTTGAGATCAGCACGTGACCAAAGCAAGACCAACGCATTCATCAATAGTCGGATGCCATATGCACACTACATACCTGACAACTAGTACAATTTTGGCAAAGTTTTTGCAATTACAAATTTCCAATAGATATCACGAATGATGGTCCCAAAATTACGATTTCACTATTCAGCATACCATCTCCTCTTTTGCTATTTCTGGTCAAATGTCCGTATATTTCAGTAGAAACTGACGCTGTGAGTGAAGATATTTTAATGATTTATTTTTATTTTTTTTTTATTTCAATTTTTAGTTAATTTTTTTCACAAGTTTGATTTTCCAGGGGGGGGGGCAAGTGCCCCCCCTTGCCCCCCTTCCGGACGCCCATGGATTGTAGCATGGTATCAAATTTTATTTTAAATGTAGAGAATACGTTTTTGAAAAAACAGTTTTTCTTTTCCAAGCAAGACATTTTTTTCGGTTTTAGTCAAGGGAAAAAACATCCCTTCAATTTTCTTGTTCTTCATATGAAAAACTACATTTACCAAAATAGATGCAAGAAGTCACAACTTTCCATTCAAGAATTTATGTTCAAGTTTAAGTTTGCAATTTATGTAGAGAAATTTATCTCTTCTAGAAGACCAGTACGTTCCACAAGACAAATTAACTATCACCATCTATATGACACTTTCTGCGATTTCATTGACGCTCGGTTGTAACCATTATGTTATTGACCAATGAAACTGTTCTTATGTGTTCTTAGAACTTTATATCTGCTAAGTAACTTGTATATATCTGTAAATTACTCATGGAAACATCAATTGTAAATTTACCAAATTAAACTTGAAATTGCTGATGCTGATGTATATGAATTGAAATAAAAAGGAGGAAAAAAAAAAGAACAAACGGAAAAAAAAATTTGAGCTTTCATTCACAATTAAAATTTCACTTTATAATACTGAGCCCAAAACGAAGAATAATATGCCAGCATGCATTGTTTCGGTAAGTAATCTGTTCGGCCAAAATATCTAAGGGGAGCGCAACCACCAGTTGGCGGGGAACGAACAGAAAATTGTTAAAAAAATCTAGTCCCTCAGACTGTCAAACAGCCGGAAATGGCATTTCCCAGACTTGTAACTAGAAATGAAGCCATCGTTATTTTGAGCTTTCCTTTGAAATGAACGGCTAAATTCAACAGAAAAAGGTTCAACTTGCTATAAGTGGATCAGAAAATTCCCAGATAAAAGGTACTGCTGCAATTAGATGTAATGGTCTTGTCCCTTTTTTGGCGGGAGGGGGGAGAACTGTGCAACGGAATTGAAATCATACTAATGTGTTTGACTCTACTAGGAATCTTCGTTGTATTCAATTGCAAGATCCAAGTTGAAATTTTCTACGTGACTGCCCTAACCCCAGACTATAAATTATTTTACTTCCGACGTATTTGAAAATATGTCACATTACAAGGTGGTTTTTAATGCATTTTCAGTCAGACTTATGGGGAGACATCCTCACGCTACTGTTTATGTGTAGCTCAAAACATCCTGGCCGATTCTCATTACCGTTGCTAGAATTCGGCTGTCGGGGCAGGCCAGATGGCAGATCATTGGGCACTGCATGCACCTGAACAACCTTTCGTCTGTTTTTTGTCAGGTAAATTCTTGAAGAATATGGTCTTCTAGTAAGCAAAACCAAGAAGACCGTTCGGATTACTGAAATTTATAAGACCCGCATCTTTTATCAGTTTAAGGTGGGCATTCAGATGAAGGTTCCCCGAAGAAATTGGGTTTTTCTTAACAAGAGGGGGAAGGGCAGCCTTCCCCGACGGGGGCATGAGCTTGAAGATTGAAGATAGGATGAGGGATAACAGAGCTTGTAAGAAGTGACTAAAACAGATTTAGATAGGCATTAAAACACCGTTACAAAAGAATTTAATAGTTCAAAAAGAAAAAAAAGTTCATGATTATCCTTCCAGTAACTTCAGTCCTTAACCTTCCTTTTAGGCCTCCCCGAAGCAACTTGCCGTCAGTTCCCCGACGGGGGGGGGGGGGGGGGAGATGGGACGAGGTACATGAAATGAGGTTTAACCGAGCAAAGAAGAAGTGATTGAAAATCGATTCTAATGTGTATTAAAATAACATTTCAAGACAAAAAAATTTACCCATCCAGTAATTTCAGTCCTTGTAGGCTTTTTTTCTTTTTCTTCTTTTTTATTTTTCCATGCCTCCCCGACGAAATGGCCGACCTTCCCCGACCGGGGGGCAGTTGTCCCCGAAGGGGGCATGGCCCTCCGCCCCCCCCCGCTGGCGCCACCCCTGCCCGACGTGAGTTGTTATTCATAAGCCAATGGCTTTTCACACATTCGTGGTCGCTTAGCGTCGTAAAACTGCTCTTCGAGGCGTGATTGACAAATCAGCTGTCTCAGACATTTGTCTCTGTTGGTTTGTTGTGCTATACAAGCCGGTAGCTTGCCTAAATAGACTTATAGCCCGAAATTGAAAGCCACAGGGGCGTGAAACATTCAAAAATAGCAAATTCTAGTCTTAGCAGTAATAAGGCTCTAGAAATGACATTTCAGCAATGAAGAGGCATTTTTAATTAAAAGAACTATCTGACGAGACGCTCTGAGCGAACCACTATAGCTTTAGTTGTCTCCCAGTGAATCTCAGTCACTCTCGGAGAGGCCATACAAGCTTACCATTTCTCAATGATTAGCTTACTTTGCCTTACCATTTCGTCCAATGGTAGGGGTACAGTTTATTTTGTAGACCTGATTTTCTGATCATTTTGCAATTTGTCTTCTTTTTTATTTATTTATTGAAGTGAAAATTTTATTGTATGCAAAAGCTCAAAATAACGAAAACTCCCATTCTACTTACAAGTCACTCTAACCACTTGACCATGCAATCCGGCCGACATGTTTTGTGGATGGTCAGATGGTTACAGGGGTGGCGCCAAGATTTGCCCGACAGGGGAGGGGCAAGCTTCCCGACATGGGGCCAGCATTTCGAGTCTCCGACAAAGGTGATGAGTTAGTCCGGGGGACATGAGTTGGCAGAATTTGAGGCTCACGTTTGGGTAAAATTAAAAACGTTATATATGCGACAGCTGGAATTCTTTTGGGGATAAGCATTTAATCGTACTAGGGGTAGGTACTTACTGACTAAGACTTCCAGACGAAACTGGAAATTTGCCCGAAAAAATCCCTTTTTTGAACCAAGATTTGAAAATTACCAGTATTAAAGAATGCTTGGAATTTAATGAAAAAAATTGTTTTTTGGGTAAGGTTACAATGAAAAATGTGGCCTTTTAATTCAGTGGTGTGCCTGTCAAAAGCAAAAGCAAAGTTGTCGGAGTGATTAACAGAGTTAGCTTTGTTTTTTTTTTTTCATTGGACAGAGTATACATAGAAAATGGAAAATTTTGCCATTTTTAACAAATATTTGAGAATATGAGTCTTACATTGGTGAACCTGTAATTCCATGACAGATTTTGTTTTTTATGGAAGAATATGACTTTCTTATGAGAAAAATCAAGTAGGGTGGTTTGTAGTTTTGTTGGGGTTTCTCAATATCATCATGCACATTAAGGCCCTTGGAATTTCCTCCCGGAAAAAAGTTTGGCTTCCCATATATATTTCTAGCTTTATGTGTTATATATTGAAATAGGCGTGTGGGAGTGTTTCAGTCTGTTAGGGGGCAGAATTGTCTATTTTATCTGAAAAATAATCCTGCCGGACAGACTAACTAAAAGCGCACACAAATTTTTGAAAAATTGAGAACCCCACAGATAGACCAAAATGGCATTTCCCAGGCCCGTAACCAGAAACAAAGCAGTCGTTATTTTCAGCTTTCTTTTGCACTAAAATTTTCACTTCATAGTATTGCCCCCAAATGAAGAATACTTTGCAAGCATGCATTGTTCTGTTCAGTAAGCTGTTCGACCAAAACACTATCAAAGCGGAGCGCCACCATAAGTTGGCCCGGAGCGCAGAGAATTTTTTTCTTTAAACCTAATGATTGGGTACTGCATGCACCTGAAAAACCTCTCGTCCGTTTTTTCAGGAAAACTAGTAAAGCAAAATCAAGAATATCGTCCTGGGACTACAGTTTATCAGACATATATCTTTTATCGTGTGCCTATAGATGGAGGCTTCCCAACGAAATTTGATCTTTTCAACGACATGGGAAGGACAGCCTTCCTCGACGGGGGCATGGCCCCTGGTCCTCCGCTGGTGCCACCCTTGGTTACGTCTGCACATGGAACTTCCAGCTCCTTGGTCTGCAACACAGGCATTGTTTATGGGTGACCCTGCGCACACGGACTGAAAATGGGACAAGATACGTGGGATGAGGGACAGGAGGGCTAGAACGGAATGATTAAAACCGATTCCGATATGTATTGAAATCGCGTTTCAAAACAAAAAAAAACAAAAAACCCATCCAGTAATTTCAGTACTTGCAGGGTTTTTTATGTACTTTTTCAGGCCTCCCCGACGAAACCACCGACTTTCCCCGACAGAGGGGGTATGCCCCACCCCGCTGTCGCCACCCCTGGATGGTTAGATGGAGTTTTATGGCCCAGTTTCAAACCAATTGGTTCAAGTCTATTCAAGCCACGGTCATGTTCTGTGGATGGGAATTGGCATGATAAGAGGTGCTTTCCAGTACTTCAAGTGTTCGGGGATACTATTTTTGACATTTCAACAGAAGGGAAGGATTTTACTTACATGAATTGATACGAAAGTTATGTAACAAAATCAAATTTATGTTGTTGTGTTTGTCAACAATGTGCTTCAAGCTTCATCTGTTTCTCAGTTTATTTACAGTAAGCAGTTAAAAGTCCATTCAACAATTCCGACATCAAACAGAGATGGGAAAATTACTTGGGGCTATTACTGAAAGAGATTGGGTCAGATATTTTTGTATTCCGAGACACACGGTGTCCGAAGCTGGGCTTCAATTTTTCCAGTTCAAATTTCTACATAGAATTATCCCTACAAATAAATTGTTGAATGCTATGGGTAAGAGTGATCCTGACTAGTGTACTTTTTGTGAGACTGATATTAAGAGCATAGAGCATACGATCTGGGAATGTAATACTGGGTCAGTTTTTCCTTTTTTTTAAATATAGGAAACCGAATCTTAAGGAAGAGGTTCTTTTTCTTTCAAAACAAGATATTTTCTTTGCTTATGGGGAGGACTTGTCCCACCCATACATTTTGTTTGATTTAACATGTAAAGTTTTTTATTTTGAGTATAAAAGACTTGGTCGAAACCAACCAGAGGATTTCTTCATTAAGTTTAAGTTCGCCATAACAACAATTTACGATTATGCCCCCGAAGAGGAACAAAAATAATTATAGGGATCTTCATCGGGTCTTCAGTAATTGTGGCCTGAGCTATTTCATTGATGTTCGTCTGTTCGTGTATCCGATATGACCGGTCATTCTTATTGTCATCCTTGCCAGCCTGTCACTGATAAGTCAGTAATTGCATGGTGTTTCTCTTTATGGAAGGGCGTTTTTTCGTTGTTGCATCATGGAGCAATGTAAACAACTCATTACATGTTTACAGTATGTGAAGTTTTTAGGTTTGTAAATGTACAGTTCTTCAAGGGTATGAACACTAGTCTATATATTATTTATGCAATTCTTGTATTATATAAACTCTATACGATGGAAAAGTGTGTTGAAATGTAAAATCATCATGATTGAGGGAAACAAAATAAATGGAGGGAAAAAAAGAATTAAATTTGTATTATGGAAATTCCACTAGCCTAAAAGACTAATGCGATGATAATCACGGGACTAGAAATGTTATCGCCCTCTTCTGGGCTCTGCTGAGGAATCAGCCCCTTTTAGGCCAGATTGGCATACTTTTAGACCTAACTTCAGCACTAGTGAACCCTTATTTCTCCAGAAAACAGATGGGTATTTTGCAGGTTAGTTGTCAGTCATTGCCGATATAGCCAGAAATTCTGATATAGACTGATAGAGGATACCAAAACCGCATGAGTTCGTTCAGTTTGAGCAGGCCCGCCTCGTAGGGTACGCCAATAAGCCCGCTGAAATTCGAAGCGGAGAACCACCATTGCTTGGCCCGGAGAGTTTGATTACAACAAATCGCGAGGCTCGGATAGCCGGAAGTGGCTATATTGCCAAGGATTGCAAGTAGGCTCGCTATTCTAAAGAGTCGCCATTCTTAATTTTCGTTTGTAATAAAATGTTTACAATAAAAAAAAAAAAAACTTTCAATACGAACAGAAAAGCACCATCTAAAATGTACAATTACAATTTTTTCGGACTTTGGGTTCTGTATACACCTGTGTAGTTTCCATTTGTAGGCCTCACACCTCCATTAGGGTAGCGTTCTTCAGCGTCAAGTGCACACTTTTAGAGAAGTAGTTTTTTAACTCTGGTCTAGACTGAATTTTATAGGATAACCTGCCAGTTGGATAACGAAAGTCCATGAATATTAAAGAGAACTTACTGGAGTGTGGATCTCGAAAATATGGGTAAGATCTAGGCGCAGATCCAGATATACCAAAAAGAAAGCAGGGAAGTGAGGGAGTTGCTAATTTGCATGTTTTATCGTTGAACTGGCGAAAAGGGGGGGGGGGCGACACGGTAAAAGCCCCCCTCCCCCTTGGATCGGCGCCTGAGATTGATGGTGATTGAGTTGCTGTTAAGTGGCGGAGCTATCTGTTACCGTGAAGAGGCTAGGATGGGTGTACCCTAAAGAAAACTTTAACTCCTCCTAGCTCAAAATCTAAACCGTCATGGCATAGAATATTTTTCTTGCCATGATGGGAAACTTGTCAGCTTTCAAGTGATGGGTGTCTCAAAATAGTTGTGAACTTTGACAAGGTTGCAGGGGCCTCGAAAAGGAGTTAATTTAGTCTGTAAGGTAACGAAGAAATTACTCTGGGTGTGAGGCATGTGCCTGTTAAAAGCATCACACAACTTTTTTTTGCAAGTTTCGCCCTAACAATATTCTACTATTTCGAGCAAAATGATGCCCAAACTTTAAATTAAGGCTAAGGAATACTGTAACTGATTTTTATAGCGGACCAGAATTTGTGCAAATTTCCATTATGCTTTGAACTTTTTCCGGAATTTTTACCGTGACTATTGTGCACTTATATTTGTACGGAAGTTATTAAAAGAACTAGAGCAAGCTTTGATTTTTCTGTGTAATAAAAAGCATTTCAGATTGGTTGCCCGAATGTTTTCATGTGCAGGTGCCCGAAATTCAGATATTGCATGCAACTTTCCTTATGGTCCTATAGGCCTAACATGATAAACGACAAAAGAAAATTTATGGAGGTAATTCGGTTTTCCCAGGGGATTCGAACGAACCTATCGAAAATCAGAAGCGCGTCTGTGGGGAGAGGCACGAAGGCCCTCTCGACCGGGAAGCCTATCAGTTCATGGCACCGAGTTGAGAAGGTGAAAAGGGAAAGAAGAAAGGGAAAACGGGAAGAAAGAAAAGAGGATGAAAGAAAAGAAATGAGATTATTTAGCTTCAGAGCAGAGAGACTGATAATTTGTGCCCCTTTTCTTAAACCCGTGAAAGTTACAAGTAAAATTTCCGGGTTCCGATCAATGTGATAAACGCAGCAAATGTTTTGACCAGTTGTTTTAGAAATTCCCATAGTTTTATCTGTAACGGAACAAATCGTAACGTACACTGGTGCTCGCTATTTCAGAGGCGCTCTCTTCTTTTCCAGAGGAGACGTATTAAGTTCATTTCCACAAGACCTGAATGTCGGACAAAGAGTTTGTAAAGGTTCGGACCGACGTTTGATCCCTAAAAAAGCATGTTTTCAATTTCACAAAACCGTCGAGCGGGCCTGAATTCTTTTAGGTTTCAAGGAAAACAAAAAGGATCGCAACAAAGTGAGTGTATCTTGAGTCGGTCAGTACGTTGATAGGTCACTACCAAAACACAAAGATTACTACCAAGATTCTAGTTTATTCATTATCCATTATCTAAGGGGAGCGTTACCATTGGTGTGCAAAAAGTTCATATGGGCAAGTACAGATAAATTATCGGATTCGCTTAATAAAGTGATATTATTCTAAAACGGATGAAGGGGGTGGGGGAGGCGGGGGTACACTCTCCATTTCTCGATATGACTCCCTGAATGGAATATTGATCAATTCTAATCAGATCGATAACTAAGTTGGATGGCAGGGAACAACACCCTTCTAAAGTTTTCTCCCTCCCGGGAGTTCAAATTGTGCTGGTTTGGGTGAGAATTGACTCCCTACCTTTAAAGCAATTTTACGCATTTGACCCCTGCTAAGTGTGGGCAATTATTTGGCCTACACTTGGTACACTCACAAGTTTCTTTTTTTCGTCAAAGCCAATTGTTCACTTATCCCAATCCTTGGAAGTTTAAGGTTCATATATCTGTTTAAGGCACGGTTATTATGAGAATAGCAAGTATAAAATGAAAATATGACTATAAGTATTCTCATACTTTTTTATTTAATGTTATTTATTTATTTATTGTTATTTTTTCATTGGTATTATATGACTTTCATCGCACTTTTTTGTCTTCATTTATTTATTTTCAAGCTAAAATTCAGTCAAATATTTCACCATAAGCGAAGTACTTTCAAAGTCATTTTTCATTAAAGGGAAGGGGATATTCCCTTTTTTAAGACTAATCCGTCCAGGTATCAGATCAGTAATGTCCCAAGTTTGTCCCCATCCTGCTTAAATGCCTTTGTACTATCATGCTTTTACAAACCGGGACAATGCGTCTTCCATTTATCTGAGAGGTCACGATTCATTCAAATTTCTGCTCCACTTATAAAGTCGTTTGGGCGACATCACTTAACGTTTAATTGTATGTTTATAGGCCTATAGAAAAAGTAAACAAAGTGTGCTCCAGATATTACAATTATATCATGTTTTGCATCCTTGCTCTTATAGAAATGAAAAATCTTTTTTTAAAGGGAATCGAGGTAGAAAACCCTTCGCCAAGGCCAGCAATCATGAAATTGTTCTTCCCTTTACTGCAACCCTCTGAATGAAACCCTGTATGTTTTGTGGTAGAAAATGATGAGGCAAACAGGAGAATAGAGGTGCAATATTTAAACGAAAAAAGAAAAACACCATGAAAGGTGGAAGCGAAGTCCGATTTATGGACCACGTTGTGGTTTTTAAAATACAATGATATATTATTGGGTTTACGTGGTGCATGCATGCCCAAAACACTCATTGAAAAAAACATCCCAAACCAGTCGGAATTTTGGACCATGACACCCCCTTAAACATGAGACCCTATCGAATCCCTGTGTACCACTACCATTGTCATAAAAATGTAATTTAATATTGGATAGATAATGTAGTTTACACTAGGTAGGCTATTCAAACATATTTTTGTAAAGTGCTCAAAAAATTTGGTCAGGGAAGTTTCTTCAGCCTAATGAGCCTTTTGAACAAAATTGTACTCAAGTGCGGGTATTCCCTACATGTAGCTCTTCTGTAAGTTAAAAAGTTACGACCAGTACGACGTCGACCTTCAATTGTTCTACTCCCACGTTTTGAATGAGTGCTTTAACTCACGCAGGGGAAATACGCAAATGTTTTTATCGATCTCTAGTCTTGTTTCAACCGCAGTGACGTAGCTAGGATTTTTTCCAGGGGGGGGGGGGGCAAAGGTATGAAATTTCCCCAAAACTTTTCCCGGTCAACGGTATTTCATATAAAATATGCAAACTTACAAGTATAACAACATTACCATGTCATTTTGTAATATTACCTGCATTTTAATCTTAAAGTATAACATAGAGCAATCGGAAATAACAAAGTATATTATTTTGGTAAACAACATCTGGTTTATTTGTATGTACTAAAGCAGTGGCTTACGCAGGATTTCTCTGAAGGGGGAGGGGCATGCAGTATGGTCTAAGGGGAGGGGTGTCCGGAAATTTTTTGACGTTTTCAAGGAGCCTACATGCAAAATGGTGCAAGATTTTCGACTTTGACGGGAACAGTGTTAAAAGTTGAATCGTGGTGGTTCATGAGGATAAAACTGAAACTTTTGTGTCTTTACATGCACTCATATGCCATTTATGCTACCTTACAAAGTAAAACTTGTCATTAGATTTGCACACTTTTAGAAGTCCAAATAAAAGAGCATTGATCGGTATTTGTGGTTTTTCTTGGCCACACAATGTTATTTTGTCATAAAGAATATCTAAGCGGAGCGCCACCATTGGTTGGCGCTGAGCGTAGAGAAAATTTGGAAAAATCAGACCCCTTAGATGGCCGGAAATAGCATTTTCCAGGCTAATACGAAGAATCTAGCCAGTCGCTTTCTTCTTTTGTCGTTTGCAATAAAATGCTCACTTCAAAATATGTTCGCAAACTGCAAAGTGATCAGAGAGTTAAGAGCTTATTTTACTCCAAATATGTAATTTTGCCCAAAAGACCGAGCGAAGCGCCACCATTGGTTGGCACGGAGCGAAAAGAAAATTTCGAAAAATCAGACCCCTCAGATTGTCAAAATAGCGTATTTATGCTTGTAAAGAGAATCTAAACATGTAGTCTTTTTTATCGATGCCACCAGTGGGAAACAGAGTCTATCTTTTTAAGTAAAAATCGGAATTTGACAGAATTTGCCTAGGTCTATTTGTAGGAATTAAAAAAAAACGGCATCACTGAAAGACCTTGCAGGGACAATCCTTCCCCTTTGAAAAATTGGGTGTCCTTATAAGCAATCTGGTGCCACATATGCTATCTTTTGAAGTAAAATCTGTGTTAATAAAGTTAGACTACGTACTTTTAAGAACAAAGAAAAAATGGCATCTGTGAGGGGGCATGGCCCAAATGGTCTCCCTTTCGCATGCCACTAAGGAGGCCTAATAGTGGTTCGATCACACAGGATATCCTGTGAGAAAAGCAGTCTGTTATGTGTAGAAGGCTACAGGGTACTCAAAACATTTTCCATTTATTGTTACACTCAAAGTGAGCAGAAAGCTATATTCCCGAACTAGCTTGTAAGTCTCCAAGGATTAGGCTAAGTAACAAAATCTAAGTGTGCCAACGGATCCCGTTAATTCTAATGTCTAGATTAACTTTAAGTTTATCGTTGGCCATGGATTGTTTCAGCCCGATCCATCGTTATGTACACAGAGTAAAATCGTACAGCTACTGCTAGCTTGTAGAAGAACATAACAACCTCGGGTGTCTACGGTAGTGACTTGTCAGTTTTCACATCCTTTTACTGATGAATTCCCAAAGTATCACCTGAATAACAGCTTCCTGTGCACTGAAATGCACTGATCATAACCCCCGTGCGTATGCAAGCACAAGAGAACATTCAATCTGCTACGCAACGAGGACATTTCTGTGGAACGCAAATTGGGCCGGTTCATGCGACACTGACGAAATCTGAGTTAATTTGTTGCATGAAAATACTAATTATGTATGAGAAATGTCTCACAATTTCTTATTCTAACAAAACTTTTGAGAAATTTTTGTGAAATTTTTGCAATGATAAGAAGATTCATCAAATTTCCCCATTTTCATCAAATTTCCCCAAAAATTTTTCCGGGGGGGGCAACTTTCCCCCCTGCCCCCCCCCCAGTAGCTACGCCACTGTTCAACCGTATCCTTCTCACTGGTTAAAAATATGTCCCGGAATGGGGATAGAGTTATTTGGATATAACGTGAACCGGGCATTTTGATGGAAAATTTCCATACTTGGTAGACGATTCAGGCATAGTTGCGCTCAACCTATTGGTAATTATGTGTTTCAAAACATACAAATGTAGCCAAAAATTTGCAGATTTTTCCTTTTCCAAAGGTAAAACTTTTCCAAAGGGAGAGATGTACCCTACGCCAGCGACCAAGCAATCCGTCCACCCTTCTGTTAACCGACTGTTTAACACTTTCTGGATACCTAGGCTTAGGAAGCGAGGGCTGGGGGAGACATTGAAAAATTAGGGAGGGTAAGCATGCTTTCGTCCCCACTCCAAATCTCAAAAAAGTCAAATTTTCGGCGCGCTTCGCAAAATGCAATTTGGAATGTAATAGTGCTTGCTTATAAATCAGTTCGGTAAACTTTTCCGAGCTCATCGAGAGACACCGGCAGCTATGTTGTTATTTTTATAAATTCTCTTTCATACAATTCCAAATTTTCTCCAATATAAGCTTTGGACTTTAGTTTTTTTTTTTTTTTTTTTCAAAAAGGACAACAAAGTTTCGGAAACTTTTGAAATGTCGTCGAAGAGTGTCAGTGGTCAGTTAGATAACATTATGAAGCAACGACGATTCTCAGTCATCGTGCAATCATTCTCAGATTTGTCACAAAGTAGGAAGTGCAGATTCTTAGTAATCCTCAACTGTTTATATATCCGTTCAGGAAACCAAGAATCCAAAACTTTCTGCCTTACAAGCTCCATATTTACATTTATTGTCTAAAAGGGGCTAAAATTTCGGAGAGCTCGGCGCGCCGCAAATTACGACATTAATACAATGGTGTTCACACTTCAGTGAAAGAAAAATCGGAGAATTTGAGTACTTGCCCTTTCCAGGCCCTAAAAAGTTTGTTTACCCCCTGCTGCTAAGCTATTACTTAAAGGCCCGAGAAATTTCCGGCTGTCTGATGGGTCGTGATTTTTAAAAATTTTCTGTACCCTCCGCGCCAACTGAAGGCAAGACTTCATATTTCAGACACGGAATCATTGGCCTTCCGTACTCAAATGCTCTCATATATACCTATCGTCACATACCTTTCATCCCTGCCGGATGAGTAGTTTGTGCAGATGGATTCTTTACTTATTAAAGTGTCAAAAAATTATCAATTTTCAATGTTTGCAGAGGGCATAGATGTATTGGATTTGTTATCTAGTTTAGCATGGCTGGCAAAAAAACGAATATCTCCACCTCCTTCAGGGTGTAGCTGTTTCATTTGAAAAAATGAGTTATGGCATTTATTTCTTTTATGTAAAAAATTCTCTTCCTAGTAGAAAGGAGCGAAAATTTAGCAAAAAATGTACCTTTTGGTCAATGGGGATAGGGTGAGGTTCACAGTCCAAAAATTGCTCCGCCCCACACTTTCCACTTGCTACCTACGGCGCTGTCTAGATATGGGATTTTCAAACCCGTCGTTAGGCGGGGCAAAGAGGGGGGGGGGGCGCACGCAGGCCTTTTATCGGTTGCCATGGTCTACAAGCATGTGTTTAATATAGCACATTTTACTTGCCAGCTCTTTCCCAAAGGCAAAACTTTTCAAAAGGGGAATTGACACCCGCTCCACTTAGACACCTTGCCAGCCCAGCGATCAATCAATCATTGCACCTTCTCTGTAGAACTTTCCTGTACCATAGCTCTCATCTAGTTGGCAGACCCAATCAGGCGCAACACCGAGGGAACATTCCTTTGTTGTTCATCATATGCGTGTCAGTTTGGGTTTGCTTTAAATTGTGTAAAAATTCTAACACCATTTCTCTTCACAGACCTTTTCAAAGATGGAAAAAAGACAAAAAATCCAAACGGTTAGCCATTCCCTTAGATCGCTCTCCTCGGTGACAGCAATTAACAAAACCCTCGTGGTTTCTACGCGCGGGCCCGGCCTTCACGTCTATTGTTTGCATGTATGTGAAAACTGCGTGCCAACCCCAATGCTGAAGTCATTGATCTAAGCCATGTTTAAGTTCAGAAAAAGAGAAAATTCATCTTTAGACCCCATGACTATAGTACAGCCTGGCAGAGTACCAGCAAGTTTTCCGTAAATTTACTACCCACTCAAACTTTCCCTCATTGGATTAGCGATCGACCTTACGTTTCATACAAAACCATAACTTCTTGCAATTAAATAGCACCATCATGATTAAGCATTTACATAGTTTTCTATGCTTGAGAGCAATTTTTCTAAGGAGTGACTGGGGTGGCTCCGGGATTTGCTCGACAGGGGGGCCAAGCTCTCCAACAGGGGGCTAGCATTTCAAGGCCCCGACAAAGGCGATGAGTTAGTCCCGGTGGGACGTGAGATGGCAGAATTTGAGGCGCGCGACAGCTGAAATTCTGTTGGGCTTATGCATTTAATCGTTCTTGGCGTACGTACTTCGTCTTTTGAACGAAGATTTGAAAATTAATAGCTTATCATATTGCAAAAATTTGGGAATTTAATGTAAGAAAATTTGGTTTTTTGGTGAGGTTGTAATGAAAAATTTGGGTTCTTTGTTAAGTAATATGCCTTTCAAGAGCAAAATTAGGTAGAATTTGGGGTGGGTTGGCTTTTGCTATTTGTTGTAGGCCTACTGAGTATCCATCGAAATTGGAAAATTTTGCCACTTTTAACAATCTGAAGCTTATATTGGGGAAAAAGTTTAATTGTTATGACAGATTTGGGAGTTTTCATGGAAGAATCTGACCTTCTTATAAGAAAAATCAAAGAGGGGTGGTGTGTAGTTTTGTTGGGGTTACTGAATATCATCAGGCAGATTAAAGCCCTCGGCCGGTATTGTAAAATTTTCCCGCGAAAAGTTTGACTCCCATATATTTGAAGTTGTATATTTTATAGGCTTATATTAAAATAGGCTTGCGGAAGCGTTTCAGTTTAGGAGGGGGCAGAATTATTTTTTTTCCGAAAGATGTAATCCTGCCCGAAAGACTATCTAAGGGAAGCGCACAGATATTTTTGAACAATTGAGAACCCCCATGCAGACAGCAGGAACGGAACAGGCATTTGCCGGGCTGGTAACAAAAAATTAGGTAGTCATTATTTGAACTTTCTTGCGCATAAAATTTTCACTTTATAATACTGTCCCAAAACGAAGAGTAATATGCAAGCATGAAATTGTTCTGTCAAGTAATCTGTTCGACCAAAACACTATCTAAGCGAAGCGCCACCATCAGTAATTGGCGTGGAACGGACAGACAGAAAATTGTTCAAAAATCTAACCCCTCAGACAGCCGGAAATGGCGTTTCCCAGTCTTGTAGCTAGAGATGAAGCAGAAGTTGTTCTGGGCTTTCCTTTGAAAAGAAAGTTTCACTTCAATAGAAAAAAAAAAACAATTTGCAAAGTGATCAGAAAATTAACAGATGAATTAAAAGGTACTGCTACATGTCTCTTTCCAGGGTAAAACTATGCAACGGAATTAGAAAACATACTGTTTTTGACTCTACCAGGAATCTTCGTTGTATTCAATTGCAAGATCCACAGGGTAGGTGAAATTTTCTACGTGACAGCCCGAACTCCAGACTATAAATGATTTTACTTCCAACGTATTTGAAAACATTTCACTTTACAAGGTGGCTTCAAATGAATTTTCAGTTGGACTTGTGGGGAGACATTCTCACGCTGCTGTGTATCATTATGTGTACTGTATAGCTCACACCGACCTGGCCGATTTTCATTACCATTGCTAGATAGAACTCGGCTGTCGGGTCAGGCCAGATGGCAAACCATGGGGCACTGCATGCACATGGCAACCATTCGTCCTTTTTTGTAAGTGTCCTGGAAGAATATGGTCTTCTAGTAAGCAAAATCAAGAAGAGAGTCCGTATGAATAAAGTTATCAGGCCCACATCTTTTATCGTGGGCCTGTAGATGAAGGCTCCCCAGCGAAATTAAATTTTCTCAGCAACAAGGGGAGGGCATTCTCTTCCTTGACGGGGCATGACCTTGCGCGCACGGATTGAAGATGGGATGAGGGATAGCAGAGCTAGTAAGAAGTAATTAAATCCTATTAAGATATGCATTGAAATAGCGTTACAAAAGAAAAAATAGTTCAAAAAGAAAAAAAAAAACAGTTAATGATCATCCATCCAGTAACTTCAGTCCAGTTTACGTTTTTCATTTTTAGACCTTCCCGAAAAATGCCATCTTTCCCTGACGAGGGACGAGATAAATAAGGAACATGAAATGAGGTATAACACAGCTAAGAAGAAGTGATTAGAAATCGCTTTCAATATGCATTAAAATATCATTACAAAACTTTATTGATTTTTTTTTTATTATTATAGGCCTCCCCGACGAAACCGTCGACCTTCCCCAGCGGGGGGGGGGGGGGGGGGCACGGCCCCCGCCCCTCGCTGGCACCACCCCTGGGAGTGACCTTGTCCCTCTTACACACCCACAAGATGGCCAACACTCATCCTCATGTCCTCGGCACGCATTTGGAAAAGAAAACCAGGATCAACGTCTGCCCTGCTCCGACTGTCAGCATTTGAAAGCAGAGTCTAAATCACCATCAAGGGGCTCCAAACCTGTATAATTCTTTTACTTCCTAATGCTGATGCACCGTAGGACTTTATGATCTTCACGTACTATTAAAGGCAGTCATTCGTCACCCTAAACTACAGTTTCAGTACACATACATCAAAACTCTCAATTGGTACAGCTCTTTGATTGGCATCACATTCAAACAATGCATCATAGCTAAATTACACAGCATGGGCACTGAGAGTGTCCTGATGACACATTATGGACTTGTATGGCCACTGGGACAAGCCATGAAGCAATAAACTAGGATTGTGTCTGGATTAAGATGAGTTTTAGATAAATGTGGGAGGGGCTAGAATTAAGTAGGTTGGGAGAATTGGAACTGCTTGGGATGATGAAAATATGCCTTTAAAGTCGTACCCAAGGCAGGGACTTCTAACACCTCCCCACTCAGTTATGTCACTAGTCTTGGTCAAGACGTTATTACACCTTTCCTACCAGAACTCAAATAGAGGGCGGGCTTTAAATTGACTGTTTGGAGAGAAGTTTGCATTCAGAAATAACGTAATACAGAGCCGAGAATTTCTGAAGCATTGGAGGGCGTACTCAAAAAAGTAGCAGATGTTTTAGTATAACTCGTGTTACTACGGAGCTTTTAAGATGTCATGCAGATGTTGAGATATTATGTGACTTTCTCGACTTTTTGTCAGTAAAATATTTAGATATTGACATCCGAGATCTTTTCGTCTCAATATTTTAGCGTAAAATATTGAAAAATTACATTACAGGATCTCAATAGCTTAATATCTTCACTGAAAGATACTAAGATATTGACATACTGGATCTCAATATCTTAGTATCTTCACTGAAAGATATTAAGATATCGACATCCGAGATCTTTTCATCTCAATATTTTAGGGTAAAATATTGAAATATTACATTACAGGATCCCAATATCTTAATATCTTCACTGAAAGATAGTAAGATATTAACATACCGGATCTCAATATCTGAATATCTTCACTGAAAGATATTCAGATATTGACATTCGAGATCTTTTTATCTCAATATTTCCGTGTAAAATATTGAAATATTACATTACAGGATCTCAATATCTTAATATCTTAATATCTTCACTGTGAGATATTAAGATATTGACATACCAGATTTTATTATCCAGTGGCAGTGCCCCCTGAAAAATCGAGAGGGAAAATCGGGAAGAGGACGGAGGAAAAAGGGAATTGAAGGAGGGAAAGAGGAAAATGAGAGAGAAGAGAAGAGTAGGAACAGAAAAGGGGAAGAAAAATAAATACACCTGAGGCAGCCACTCCTAGTACCGGGTCTCTCCCGAATACGCTCATTGGCGCCGGCCCGGGGGCACGCCCCCAATCGATTTCTAAAAAAATTCTTCAAATTTTAAAATGATCACAAAAGGTGTTTAAGCTATAGATTTCTGTAGGGGTAGGGCGAGGTGAGTTTTCGACCAAGTGATAGATCTGCTGTAATTATTTTCTATCACAAATGGTTCTGAAACTATCAGAATTTTCTCAAATACTTTACAAACAATAAAAATTTTTGCACGATCCAAACTCTTATAATCAATATTTTCCGATAGCAACTCTCGGAGAGTACAGCAGCAAAAATTGGAAGCTTTTTAAAAATTTCCAAGTAAAATACAGGCTTTTAAATTCGCTTATAGGTTTTTGGGGGAATTAAAAGTGTCTCGATGCAGAGCCTGAATGCAGGTTTTTTCAAGGGAATCTTACCTAATGAAAAATTTCTGTGCGCTTCGCGCGCATTCGCCAAGGTTTGCAATCCACCTAATGACCGTTATTAAATAAATCATGCATGGATCTATTCTGATCACAAACACTTTTCCGAAAAAGAGAGGTACATCTCCAACCTGTGTAGGCGTCTCGCATCAATATGGGTTCTTTCAATCTAATTTGTAGCATTATGTGGAAGGTTGAAATTACGTATTTGCTTTATACATTCAACTGTAAAGGTGAAATTATTGTTCTTCATTGTAGACGTGATTCTGGAGGAACACAAAATTGCATCGATGAGAAGTTGTACCCTTCTTTACATACCTTTGTAAAATTCTTAGTTCAGGCTCGCCATCGTGCCAAACATATCTTGTAAGGAAATTAAAAGTGTTAATCCCAGACGTGACGCCAAGTTTTAGTGGGTGAATGAGAGGTTTCCCCTCTCAGGATTTTTTTTCATTTTCACCAGGGAGCTTTAATGGGTAAGATAAAGTATGTAACGAGACGACGACCAGTCGCCTAGAAAAATTTTTTGGTTTTGCTCTTAAGAATGGCGAAATCTTCAATATATCAAAAATTTTCCAGCATTTCTTAAAAAAAAAATTGTTCATTAGAAACCCAAATATTCGGCGAGCTTTGCGCGTCTAAAATTTGGTATTTACCACCTTTTCGGCAATCCGTCTTGTCTCTGTGGTCTAGAGCAGTAGAGTTTTTGTCCGCCGTAGGGGAGCTTGGCCATACTGCCGGGCCAATCTCCTCACCACCCCTGACTGAGGCTACGTGCAGATTTTAGCATGGCCAATTATTTAACTGCGAAATTTTGGCGTGCGTCGCGCGCAATCCATACAATCAACGTTGTATCACTTATGAACATAAATTGGCACAAAACACAATGCATCATTCTAGCCCAAAATAGTAGGTGAACAATTGAATTTAGAAGACGGATGTTAAAAGGGTTTTCATGTAGCAATCAAATACCTTGAGCAATTTTCGTAACCTGCCAGAGATACTATATGGTTTTAGGCTCAATTTACTCGTACTACCAGTGAAGGCTATGCAAAACATATACTTTCTTCGTTTATGGTAACTGTGAAGTTCATCCTGTTACAAGCTGTTCAAGCAAAATTAAAATGAGTTAGTTGTGATAATTGTGAATTTAATTGTGACCTATGGGGAGCCTAGTGAGCTCTTAGTGTGATTCTGAAGTACGCCAAAAGCTCCATGCTATTGTTCCCATTTTGTTAATGCCGCAAACATTTAGGGGATTTTTCCCCTGGATCGCACCAAAGTTAAACTAGACATCACTAGGTCCTTATGGCATTCCATGGTCCCCAACGTTCGCAAGGCATTCGACTCTTCACCTGCGCTTGCGGAGCTGAAGAAACATAATTAGGACCATAGTCATGTTCTGTTCACTTGTGCATGGAGACTCTCCACGTCTTTGTATTGCAAGCGGAGGGAAAATTTTAGCGCGCTTGGCGCGCATGTGCAAAAGTATGACCCGTTGATTCTTAAAGCTATCTGTGGTGAGCTTGATATCTTACCCCTGTGGTTCCCCCAAATAGCCATCATGTGGTTGCACCACTGACTACAAACGTTCTCTTCTTCGGACTCGTGCACGTAGACCAGTCACGTCCTCGTGGCCCCCGTATGGCAGTTCCAGAGTCGTGCGGGTGCCGTACGAACTTCTTAGGGGCCGTAGGGGCTCTTTAAGCATCCTTAAATGCTCGCACGGCGCCCTTGCGGTAAACCTACGTGGGCTTGACCATTAAATTTGTACTCATGGGGGAGAGGCTTTAAAGACACACACGCTCGTGAGCAACGAGTGGATGACCGCATGCACACTTCCTGTATAAAATCTTGCGTGTTTCATAGTTCTGACTATCCCTTCGAGGGGGGGGGGTGATGTTTTGACGTGACATTTCAATCTGAGCTCATGAAACTGAAACAAACTCTTTCGTTAGGCGACATTCCTTTCCTTACATCCATCCAAAAGTGAAAACAGCTTTTCTAAATGTTTAGATTGTCTACGGTACACACATTATCAGTCCAAGGCTTTGCCGAGAATGACACTATTTTGCATTTAAGCTACCTTAAAGACAGATACTCCTCACCCTGAGCATGATTTTTACTTGGGGGTCAAGCAAAAGTCTCAATTAGTTATTGTTCTATGATTGACATCAGAGTTACAAATTCAAAAGATGCAGAGTAGCTCATATTACACAGAATGTAAGAAGAGTGTTCTGATTACTCATTAGAGCCTTGTGTGCTAACCAGGATATTACCTTAAGCAATAAACTAGGTTTGTTTCTGCACAAAGAGAGGCTAAAGACAGTTGTGGGAGGGACTAGAAGTAACTTAGTGTGGAGAAGTGGAACTGTTTGGAATGATGAGTATCTATATTTAAATAAACAAGCAACATTCACTTTGAAACCACCCCATAATGACACACCCGCTGAACGGAATTAGAATCAGAACCAGGTCCAAACTATACTAGGTGCGCCACTGATTCTGTACCCCCAAAATAGTTCTCCCGTTGCATAGACACACTTAAAAGATGAATGTAGCACAGCCAGCTTGCGTCTATTCTCTCTTTTGGGAGCAAGATATTCTCGGGTAGTGGCGCCACCAGGATTTTGTAATGGGGGGGGGGGCACAACAGATAATGTCCTAATGCTACCTCAGTTAAACTCCCAAGTCTGCGTAAATCGCAACTTTTTCATGCGCCCCTGCGTTTGAATACAGCAGAGGGGATCCTTCTTTTGTCACTACCTAAAGGTGCTGACCTGGGAGAGGGGTTTGAGAGTAGGGGTGAAATTTTTTTTGTTAATTAAAGGTTGCTCAGATGCAAATGGTGCTATCTTTAGGACATTTTTGAATATGATCATATGGCTAAAACCTGTCCATAGTATAGAGAATTCTAATTTTTGGTTGGGTGAAAGAGGAGAGTATGTTGTCTAAGAGAAGGATCCATTGTCAACAAACCTCCTGAAGCCCCCTCTTGGCTACTTTACTGCCTTCTATTCGGGAAAGGTTTTTACGCAAAATACATGCGTGGAGTCCACAAAAAACATTCTTGGACTATTAAGGAAAATTTTCTTTCTTCCATCGTGTATTACAAAAGGGCATCTAAGGCTAGCAGACACCTGTATAGGGCCCCATGGAAGCTCTGGATTAATTATATAACATGGGACAATGACATAAGGTTTATTACCTAAAATCCAAATGATAATATAGAGTATGGCGCTGAACACTTCACAACTATCGCATTTTTACTAATTATGAACGAAAATCCAGATGAACAGCTTCCAGCAATGAGGAATGGGAGGTAGGGAGAGCACAGGTGCAGGGAGGTGATGTAGACCCCCCTGATAGGTAAAGCCAAAGGGGTGAAGGACTAACAAGCACGTTTCCGAATGCGTTTTCGTCGTAAGTGTATTAACAACCACCATCCACACCGATAATGGCTGCGCGCATAGCGCTTGGTGAAATTCTTTGTAAAATGTATAACGCAAATACGTAATTTCAACCTTCCTCATCATGCTACAGATTAGATTAAAAGATTCCATATTGATGCAAGGCCCCTACAGATACTGAAGATGTACCTCTGCTTTTCGGAAAAGTGTCGTGATCAGAATAGCTCCATTGTATTATAACCTTAATAATGGTCACGAGATGGAGGTCAAACCGTGACGAATGCGCGCGTAGCGCGCAGAATTTTTTTCCATAAAACAAAATTTCCTCGACAGAACCTGCATCAAGGTTCTGCATCGAAACACTTTCAGTTCCCTAAAAAAACTATATGCCAATCAAAAGCCGGTCTTTTACCTGGATTGGAGGTCCACACAAGCCTTCACAACACTTTTGAATTTCAGAAGCAGAAATTTGCGACAGATAATTATGATAGCCTACAAGTTGTAAGGGTCACAAGTTGTAAGGGTTACATCCCTCAAGTTACAATCAGCTCGACACCAGAGTAGGCCTATACAAAGGATATGAGTTGATCCTGCATAGTAGAAGGGTAGTGCCTACAAAAGAGTACACAATAGCTTGAGGCCGAGGTCTCACTGAAATTGAAACTAAGAATTCCTGTAATGTTGTGTTAAAACAAAAATCCAGTCAAAACTCTTTCTTTGGAGTATTTGGAAGGTTTACCAACCATGAATCTAAGAAAATGGGTAATAATTCTCCAGAGCTTATTGGGTGTTCAAAGGGGATAGCCTATTAAAGCAAAGTATAAAAAATGCAAAAATAGGCTATTTTAAAAAAGCAGAAAAATTCAAAGGGAGGGGGGTGGGCTATAACCCTAACCCTCCTTGGATCCGCCACTGAAATGATAAAGTTATAATAAAGGCTCCCAAGTTTAAGTTCAACACATATTTGATCGAAATATTGAACGGCATAACATAATGTAGATTAAGCATAACACGAAGGATTTTTTGGCGCTGGTCCTTAATAATAAACACCAGTTCCAACAGAAAATCCAATGTGGAACACCTGTATCCATTAAAATACGACTTACATTGATTTTTGTTCACCTGTAACAAACGAACAAATAAACTACCAATTTCCTTCGGCCTAAAAACATGCCTCCTGGTCACGGATTTTTTTCCGTTACTGTCTCCTGATCCTTTCAGACTAATCATAGGCGTAGGAGGCAGGGGCTGTGGGGGGGGGGGGCTGCAGCCCCCAACCCCAAAAATTTCTGTGAAAATTCGGGCAATATGAACGGAATTTTTCAGGCACCTACTGAAAGAAAAATAAATTGCAATGATGTAGCTAAAGGTAATCAATACAAATAAAGTTCTGATTTGAATTGCACCAGCACCTATATTTTCGGTAATTCACCAGTGTATTTTCAATGGTTAAACTTATATTATTATTATCAGTGACGTATTTAGGGCATGGCTATTCAGTCATATTCCCCTCCCTCACTAACACTGATTTTTTTCCTTTTTAGTACCTAAAATACGCAATTTTTTTAACACAAATTTCATTTCAAAGGTAGCAATTCTGCACCAGATTGCATGTAAGGACACCTATTTTTTTCAAAAATTTTCATAGGGGAGGGGGAAACTTCCTCCCCTTAGTCCCCACCCCAAGACCAACAATCACACCACACATGTCATGCCCCCCCCCCCCCGTGGGATAAATTCTGGCTATGACACTGGTTATTATCATTATTATTGCTGTAAGGACTTTCCCAAAATATATAACAAAAATAGAAAACACGGCAAAAGTGATTGAATGGAATTGACATGCGATCATTGCGATGTAATAACCGATGCATGTCTATATAATTTCATGTACATTAACTGGTTGAATGCGCGCGGAGCGCTCGAAAAATTTTGGTTACATTTTTCGGGCAAGTTGCTACAGCCCTCCCCCACCCAAAAAGCAAATTGGCTTCTACGCCCATGAGAATAATGCTAACATTTAACACCCATTCCCTACCTCACAAAGCCGTTCTTTTGAGACTCAAATGTGGGCAGTAACTACCGGTAACTATAAGGGGTAATCATAATTTTCGGGGTCTGGGAAGAGAACACATGGCGCTGTTGTTTGAAAACAAAAAGTAAAACTGCCAAATTTTAATGAGCAGGGGTGGCGCCGGGGGGGGGGGGAGGCAGGGGGCTACAGCCCCCCCCCCGTCGGGGAAGTCTAGTCCCCGTTGGGGCAAAAAATTGGTGTCGTCGGTGAGCAGGAACCTCGATTTTTTTGTTTTGAAAAAAAAAAGCAAAAAAAAGGTCCTCGAAAAATGGGATAGTACAAGTATGCCGACGGGGGTCGGTCTCCAAGAGCTGAAGTGTAAAAAAAGCAAAAAAAAAGGTAATCGAAAATTCGGGCTCAGCCGACCCAGCCCCCTGTCGGGTAACCCAGCACCCCGCCCCCCGTCGGGCATATCCTGGCGCCCCCCTGTAAATGAGTAAACAGACAGTTTTTCGGCAGTGGCGTAGCCAGGATGGATTTTTTTTTGGGGGGGGGGCTAGGTAACAAGTGGGGGGGCCTGGTACCTCCGAGGGTCAGGCGCGGCAAGACTATCTAAGCGGAGCGCCACCATCAGTTGGCGCGGAGCGTACAAGAAAATTTTGGGTTTTAAAAACCCTCCAGATGGCTGGAAACCTCACTTCCCACGTGTATTAAGCTGGGTGTACCCAGCCTTGAAATACGAATCTCATGTCTGCCACTTCTCAATTAGTGTGGATTAAAAATCAATCTATGAAAAATGATAATACATACACTTTTTAGGGACCCAAAATCTGGGCATTTCTGATCTGTGCCATGGCATGGGGAATGAGACTAAAGGGAACCGGTATCTCCCTTTCTGTTGGGAAAATTGTGAACTTCAGGAGAACGTAGATCGCAAGTGCGGCAATATTAGTTTGAATAGATTTCAGCTTCAATATGAAAACCAAAATTAGTTGTGTCCCCCTCTGAGAAACTTTCTTTGCGTTAGATTTGCTAGATGCAAAATGGTGCTATGTTTGGCAAAACTTTGAACTGATTATAGGCCTACGTTGTAGGATTTTCCTATTTGGGGAGCAAAATGTGACAAACATGCTACCAAAGAAACTATGTTTTCCGATTTTCAGTGGTGTTTAGATGCAAAATGGTGCTGTATTTGTTCAGTTATCGGTACATTACGTAGTCAAAATTAAAATACTACGAGTAAATCTCTCAAAATATTTTAACCGCAAAGCAGAAGTATGGATCATGCGGGGAACACATGAAATGCGGACCTTGTGGACATTTTACAAATCCGCAAGGACGCCAGTGCCCACTAGTAAAAAGAGGACTTGTCGAAAAAATTGTTCTACAGTGGCACTTGTCATGGGAAGGAGTGAGGCACGACATAGGCCTACTTGTTAGGGATGGATGGGAAGAATTATTCGAAGACAGTACCTTACCCTTAAAGGGCCAATCCTCTCACCCCAAACCACAATTTTGGTAGGGGTGTGCTGAAATTCTCCATTGGCTCAGCTCCTTGATTGACAGCTAATTCAAACAATGCAGAGTACCAAAGCTTTTATTACACAGCATGAACTGTACTGAGAGTGTTTTGTTTATATACATTGAGCTTTTCTATACTCGACTCGAAGCAATCGACTGAGATTGTCTCTGGATGAGGATGAATTTCAGACAATTGTGGGAGGAGCTTAAGTAAGAAGGTTAGGAGAATTGGTACTGTTTGGGGTGAGAGAACAGGTCCTTCAAGGCATATTTTGTGTATGATAAAGTATAGGAATTGTCGTGTAAGAATTGTCTCCAGTGTATGATTGCCTTGTTTTCAGTAAATCAACCAGCCATCCGAAAGGTAGAAAGGGTCTTAACCTAACAAAGTCAAATTCGAGTTTGCCGTCGAAACGTTAGTTTCATCTTCGAAGTGTAATGCAATAAAAGACAGTGCAGATTATGTACGGTATCTAATTTAGTGAAAGTAATCATTTTGAAGTTATTACTTGATTTCATACGTGCACACAAAATGTGTTTTACACACATTCACGCATGTTTTCTTAATTGTTACACATTTAATTTATTTACTCTTTTTGAAGGAAATACTTCAAAGTGTATTTCCGTTCAAACATTTTATTTTTTTCTCAATTACTTTATCAGGAGGCAAAAAAAAAAAATCTGGAGGGGGGGGGGCTGAAGAAAATCTGGGGGTGCCTAGGCCCCCCCCAGCCCCCCGCCCCTTCGTGGCTACGCCACTGTTTTTCGGCTAAATATACCACCATTTTCCACTTAGGCATAATCAAATACTGGGCCAAAGCCAAAAATGGTCATCTCCAAACCTAAAATTTGAACGATGTCGATTTGGTTCAATTCACCAATGGTAATTTAGACTACAACCCAAAGTTTGAAATCTGAAGAATAAGTTGCGATTAATTGGATATTCAGTGAAATGCGGTCATTCAAAGATGCAAATTGCAGCAAATTGCACATTCAGAATGTGGTGGGACGGCACTAGGAAAAAAGGACATGACAACATATATAAAAGAATTTGAATTCCCTTCTTTTTCTGTGTCAAAGTGCTTTAGTAAACACAATTTATACACTGAAAAAATACTAAAGATACGTTGAATATCTAGTAAAAATTAAAATGAAAATATCTAATTCCATCCCACCACAGTTTCTTTATTTTCTTTTTTCTTTATTTTCAATGGTACAAAAGTTGAAAAATTTATTTAAACTTTCCAAAATATCAGCTGTAAATGGAAGTGACACTTCTGTGTACAAAAAAGTCAATATGGTATTTTGGGTAGTCATGGTGATTGCTCGACATTTTTGTGGCGGGACGGAGACAAGTGACATTTATGTTGCTTTTCATTGTGCCTTGTAATAGTCTGTAACTGACCAGTTTCCATGGAACCAATGAATTATTCACAGAAGCTACATGTAAACAGGCACTATTTAAAAAGGCTATCAAATTCCGTCCCACCACAATACGGTAATTTTGGCTCTGGCCCTACTGAAAAAATTTTCCAAAGGGGGGTGGGTATCATTTGACTCCTCCCCCAGGACACAGGTCAGTCACACATGATCAAACCCCTTCGCAAAATCCTGCGTACGGGCCTGTATTTCATAGTTATTACCTTAACAATGATCAAGAGATGCAGTGCGCAAAGCGCACCAAAATTTTTCTTTGAGTAAAATTTCCATGACAAAACCTGCATTCGGCTCTGCATCGAGACACTTTCAATCCATCCAACCTACAAGCCACTCTAAAAGCCAGTCTTTTACCTGGGAATTCGTAAATAGCTTTCAACTTTGCTGCTATGCTTCTCCGAAAGTTGTTATCGGAAGATAATGATAATAAGATCAACACCGAGGAAAGGTTTGAAGCGCGCGGAGCGTGCAAAAATTTTGATAGTTTGCCAACAATTTGCGAAAATTTTGACAGTTTGAGAAACATTTGCGAAAGAGAATGATTACAATAGATCCATCAATCGGTCGAAGACACACCTCACCCTACCCCCACTTACACCCCCAAATAGTAGCAAATATTAGTATCGTTGACCATACTTGGGGGGACGAAAGGGGTCCATCCTTTAAATAGATTCTTGGGTGAACAATTTCAGCCCCCTTCCTCCCCGCTATAACTGTCGTCCTTGTAAGAAGGTACGATGTTGGGAGACTGGGACTCTTATGTGTTATTTTATAGGCATTAACATTCAGGTCTCGAACTGCAGTCATATGCAGTGGTGTCGTTAAGTGTGGGGCAGGGTGGCACGTTCCCCCAAGGGTTGTCTGTATACCAGTGTGTCCCAACGAGATTTTGGGTATGTAAAAAGTTATGCACAATCAAGATGTTATGTTCGAAAGTTCGAGGTGCAGCCAAGCAGCACATAAGGGATTATAAAGTGGGGATACCTAAACTTAAGAGATAAAAGGACTTGCACAAAATTTTCACAGATGCTCAAATCAAGAATTTTCTGGCCACTTCTCTTGTGCACCTGGAAGGGTCTCAGCAGGTGCTACCCACCCTTTCCCATTCATTGCTAAAGAAAATGCCAAACTATAGATTGGTCATAATTATAATTCTGAGGCACCACAAAGCCCACTGAACTGCGTTCAAGCGGACTTCTTTTCCACATTTTCCCCACTAGCCCCTGATCTGATGTAGCCGTCAGATGTACCTTGGTTGCTCCAATTAAAGGCTTCACCTCAGTGGCATACCTGGAAGGTAGTTGTCTCAACCTCAACTACTGTTATGCAGCAGGAGTGGGTTTATTTTTAAATCAGTGCAAACGTTAACATGAGCCGCTGTCCCCATTCATACCCCCCCCCCCCCCATCATAAAATCGTTTGTGCGAGTAAGGCTAACACAATGGTCAATTCTGATTTCATTTTTTGTGGCCCGTTTTAGTGCGCTGCAATGATATTTTGGAGATTGTCAAATATTTTATTCTAATGTTTTATTCACATTTTTACAAATACCCCAGAGCCTCCGCATGGGCTGCACCCCTGGACCCATAATGGAGTGTTGTCCCTGGACCCCACTAGGGGCCCTACAGTGGGCCCCTGGGATTAACGCCTACACCTGGGAGTCCTGCGCGTCACTAAGTGGCTAAGCCTTCAGCGACGTCCAGCTGTTCATTTTGATGTGCCCCTCCGGCGGACAGCTTTCCCCCAGTGCCTCTTTTACTTCGAAAAGTCTGGCGGCGCCACTGGTCACATGACTACGCTAAGCAGCCACAAATATCTTTAAAATTGGGTGTCAGACAAAAGTAATAATTTAGATCAAATTTAGATCTAACTTTCTTGTGAAACTTTGAAGGTAAGTTTAGATGTGAAAACCTTTAGAGTGACCTTGGGTGAAAACCCCACCTTACTTTGACACAGCCCTGGGATCAGACCTCGAACCTCCCGACTCTCTGTGCATACTTTTTTCAAAATGTCAATTCCTACTATCCACTCTACCTTGCACCTTGATAAACATACTGAAAGATAATTGGTGCAATTTCATTGAAACTGAACTAGCTCCAAACTCCTACTTTTCAATATGTCTAAAAGGCTTACAGAAGTACAAAGCTAAATCAAAATGATTTATGAAGTGAATGGGGTGAACAAACTAAGACCACTTCATATAGCTTGAAATGATAGGGACATTCTTCACAATGTTGGCCTAAAATCTGAATATAAACAAGTCCGTGGGATTGTTGGTACACGCGACACGCGTATGAAAATGGGCAGTGGGACTGTCCCCACATTTTTTGGCAAACCAAAATTCCGTAGAATCAGTACAAAAATAAGGTAAAAATTCTTCTGAAAAGGCTCAGAAATTTGAGAAACAAATGTAGTTGCCCGCTTTAGTGGCTGCACCAGGGTTTTGAAAGTGAGGGAAGATATGGACGAAAAAGGAATGTGTTGGGGGGGGGGGAGAACAATTTTGTGCGTAGCTCGAAATCGAGTGCAAAGCGCGAGTTTTAACGGGTGGGGTCCAAGGTCCCGCCTTAGGGTCCTTGATTGGTTCCGTGGGCGCAGCCTCGGAAGCTCTGACGTTTTAGCATATTTCTGGGTATAGTTCAGGAGCTGAGAGTGGGGCCAACTAAGGGGCAAAGTTTCTGACTGAGGGGCGTTCCCCCTGCCCCTGCACCCGGCGTACCCCCTTGGTGCCGCCACTGATCCTCTCACTCCGTATGATTCTATACGCCTATGATCAGATGACTGTTGCAAAGGGTTAACTATGTAATCTTCTCCCATGAATAATTGTTCTTGAGAAAGATCTCTCTTTTTACCACCTTTATAGTAAAAAATAATGAGAGCAGGATGAAGGAATACTGAGATTTAAAATTTGAAGTTCTCTGGTTTATATTAACACCAACTTGCAGACAAGAGTTGGACGCGTTTTGAGATATCTTGAAAGACGCTAAAATAATGATGTTGGATGTCAATATCTTAATATCGTTCGCTGAAGATATTAAGATGTTGAGATCCTGTAATGTAATATTTCAATACTGTATGCTAAAATGTTGAGATGAAACGATCTCGTATGTCAATATCTTGATATATTTCAGTGAAGATATTAAGATTTTGAGATGCTGTAAAGTAATATTTCAATATTTTACGCTAAAATATTGAGATGAAAAGATCTCGGATGTCAATATCTTAATATCTTTCAGTAAAGATATTAAGATATTGAGATGCTGTAATGTAATATTTCAATATTTTACGCTAAAATATTGAGATAAAAACATCTCGGATGTCAATATCTTAATATCTTTCAGTGAAGATATTAAGATATTGAGATCCTGTAATGCAATGTTTCAATATTTTACGCTAAAATATTGAGATGAAACGATCTCAGATGTCAATACCATAATATCTTTCAGTGAAGATATTAAGATATTGAGATCCTGTATGTTAATATCTTAATATCTTTCAGTGAAGATATTAGGATGTTGAGATCATGTAATGTAATATTCCAATATTTTACGCTAAAATATTGAGATGAAAAGATATCGGATGCCGATATCTAAATATTTTACTGACTAAAAGGCGAGAAAGTCATATAATATTTCAACATCTGCATGACACCTTAAAAGCTCCGTATGTTACGGTCTTGACCAAGACTATTATGTCACACGATGGACACGGTTCAAGGATCCTTTGACGCCTTGTATAGGTTACCGTAGTGTTTTCCTTATTTGCTCATGAGCTAAAAATAGGTGTTGTAGATAGTGGGTAACTTGATTTCTCATACTAAGCTAGTATTAACGTTAGTAATAGTACAGTATTAGGCCTAGGCCTAGCCACATATATTAGGACAGAAATAACGTTACCAGACTAAGCAGTGTAGGAGACCACAAAAGACTGTAGCCAGACTACTGCTTCTAACTTCTGACACAGCTGGAATGTTGTTGCACTGCAATACGAAGTTATTTGATCGCAGTCGGTTTTGTTTAGTAGTTGGTTTGTCATAGCTAGCTTGTACCTGCAATACTCTCTTCAGATCTGAGGCCAGGCAGGTAAGGTGAAGCCTAGCGTTAGGCTAGGCTCACAAGTCACATCATTTTCCTGGGATTCAGCCTGTTCACTGTTAGAAGGGATTGCACGCAACATTGTTTAACAGTTAGTCGTGCATATTGATGTATGAGTTATGATCATGGACTTCCTATACTGTACATGGACAGAGCATACTGCACTGTACATTGTCGCTACCATACATTGTGAGGAAAAGCGCACCAAGATGGCTTTCTGCTAGGTTTTTGTGTGAAAGCTTGGACTAGCTCAAGTCAATTCCCAGATTTTGCAAGAAAGTTGAAATATTTTTGAAATATGGCAAGGTAAGGTCAAAATCACTACACGTGTTGCAGGAATGTGATATTCTTTCCCATTCAAGTTCAACTTTTGTTTAAAATATTACAGAGTCGTCGTCAAATCGGACGATTAATAGCATCACAGCGGCCATCTTGGTGCACCTTTTTTGTCCCATTCGGTGGCGACCATCTGCAGTTAGGATGTATACGTTACATGCTGTGTCCATGTTTATAAGTTGGTGGTTATGATGCGTGTCGACTAGCACCCATGCATGTGAACAAACATGAGTTGAGGAGGAGTTGGGGTGTATTATTACAGGACATGTTCTGTCTGTCAAACAAGGTTTTATATATACTTTGTGTCAAGGAACAGTGCTGTTGATTTTTTTCCAACAAAGGCCTATTAGCTTAACATTTGACATAGATCTGGGATATCATGGCACTATTTAGAATAGGCTTAGGCCTAGAACATATCTTGACCATTGAAACTTCAAACCCAGTCTTGCATTCTACGGTAGAAGTACAACTTCTACCCTGCCTTCCAGAGGGACCATTTTTCAAGTGGAGTGGGAGTTGCAGTCAAGCATGTTCAAAGTATTTGAGGGTGCCAACTTCCTCAGGGATTCCAACTCAACTTTCATGGTCTTGACAGTTGCTGCCTTCCAGAAGAGTCAAGCAGTCAAGCATGATCAAAGTATTAGAGGGCATACAGTAAGCCAACTTCTACCATGACTCTGAATCCACTCCTAAATATATATTGACAGTTGCTGTCTTCCACTAAATTCTGTCACTGAGACTCTTCAAATACATCTTGACAGTTCGTAGCATTTTCAGCAAATTTGATGAGTTTCTTGCTGATATTAACTTGGACAACCCGGATGAAGTGGGTGTCACTGAGTCTTGGCTTCATGGGGAGATCAGTTATTCCGAAATTCATGTTCCAGGGTACACAATTTTTAGGCAAGATAGGATTGATACTGTTGGAGGTAGAGGTGGGGGAGTTTTGCTTTATGTCAGGGATAGTCTGAACTGTGTTGATGTCACTGAGAAGTTTTCAGGTGGGTTTTCAAACTGCTTGTGGTGTGAACTAAGCTTCGGTGTTGGGAATAGTACTCCCTTAGTTATTGGGATTATCCATCGTTCACCAAATTCTTGTGCCGATAATAATCAAAGGTTGTTTGATAGCTTTAGAAAGGTCTCTTCCAAAAGGGCAGTGGTATTTGGGGATTTTAATTTCCCTGATATTGATTGGCATTCTCACTTAAGTGGATCACATGGAAGGGATTTCCTTGAGGTGGTGTCTGATGGGTTTTTCACCCAACATGTTCTCTTTCCTACTCGTGGGGCTAATTGTCTGGACTTAGTGTTTAGCACAGAGGATAATATGGTTAGGAATGTTGTCACTTCTGGTAAAATAGGGTCTAGCGACCATGACCTTTTAAGCTTTGACCTTTGTCACAGCAGCAAACCCAACTGTAGTGGTAAGTTTGTTCTGGATTTCAGTAAGGCTGATTTTAAACAGATTAAAGAGCACCTTTCCATTGATTGGTCTGCTCGGTTGTCTCACTTAGGTCCTGAAGACGCTTGGACATTTTTCGCGAGGTTGTTTTGGAGACTTCAAGTTTATGTATTCCACTCAAGAAAGCTTCTCGTAGTCATAGGCCAGTATGGATTTCTAGGGATGTCCTCAGAGCAGCTAGGGAGAAGCGTAAATGTTGGCGTCGCTATAGGGATAGTAGAAGTTCTTCAGACTATGTGGTTTATAAGAATCAGGAATGTCTTGTGAAGGATTTGGTTAGAGATACTAAGGCCAATTTTGAGAGGAAGTTAGCAAAGGAGGGTAAGGTAAATCCTAAGTCATTTCATGCCTATGTTAGATCTAAGCAGAAGGGCATTTCCAAGCAAACCTGGACATGATCCCAAAAAATGAAATTTGTGTTATGAATGTCTTTCCCCTCACACCTTATGGCTAATATATTGGATTAAATGAAACATAACCTCTGGAATAAATTTTCCTTTAAAATAAGGAAAAAACAGCAACGTTTTTCAAGCTATGCATGAGGCCCTAAATTTTAAGCTTGGAAGACCTCTATGTGAAACCACATTGTTCCTCTGTGAAGTAAACCCATTTCAAATAAACTTCAGTGGATATGATTAGTGGAAGGCCACATCTTTTACAATTCAAGGTTAAATTCAAATTATGTTTCTCATTGAGTCATGGTAGAGTCTGTTTGTTTTTGCCTAAGAGTTGCTGTAATGCGACTGACAAAAAAAAATTTTCTGTAAAATAAATGAACTGATTATTTCTATGCCAGTTTAAAATATGCTTGTAGCTTCAATATCAAGTGTAAAACAATTATCAAATACGAAATAATATGAAGGATTATTTCAATGTAGGCCTCAAAAAATGGTAATGCGACTGACATATGTAATGCGACTGACCAGTGTAATGCGACTGACACTAATCATTCAAGCCAAACAACTGGATTTGTTATACCAGATAAACATTTTGAGCTTTCTCCAGTATTGTAGATGGCAGCATTGTACAACCTATACAAACATATTACAAAGTTAGATACCAAACTCCTATCCCTACACTGTGAGACGCGCTGACTCCTCACGGAGGCTCAAACGAAGGGGTAGAAGTGTTGATCATGGACATGCGCACAGTTCTATTGGGTTTTCTGTGTGCCCTATTATGCATGCGTGACAGAAAATTCCATTGTGACGAGATGTCGGCATGCGTACATTTTCAAAGCAAGTTCTGAACACAATCACAATGCATTTCTTCGTGTGCAGTCAGAAGTGATTGACGCATAATTCTGTGTGCTCGGAAAAAGAACGCAGTAATTAATTTTGTGTTGTAAGTGCGTAAGAATGTAAACGTGTGCATACATGTTTGCTTGTGAAGATACCCTAGAAACTGAGCAACAGTAGGTCAATGAACTTCAACCAGTCATTGTGCATTCATGTTCAAATGTTCTGTAGTGGAAAGCCTTGAAAGAGAAGAAAACTGTTCTATGTAAGTGAAATACATAGAAGAACAGTGTTTGCAAGAACTGCAATGTTTTAAATCACACTTATTTATACCGCGGGAAGATTTCAATTAACTGTTAGCTTTCAAAACGACCGATGGGATCAGTACTTCCGCCCCTCCATTTCAGCCTCAATGAGGAGTCACCGCACCATTTTAAGTTTGGTATATGCAAGTCTGCTTGTAAATTGTAATATCTTTGAACCCATATGTGAGACCACACTATAGTGGGCATATTTCATTCCTGCATAGCAACAGATAGTAAGGCATCTCAAAGAACCAGTAATAGCCAATAATTGCTGCCACTTCAAGGTAAATTAAAGGTCACTTTTGGGCACATTATCGTTCTGTTCTGTAGTCTTTAGAGATGCTGAAATTGACTGAACTGCACTGTTGTGTTATGTATCATTTGCAAATATGTTGGCTAATACGATTGTGCTGAAGCTGGAGATGGGTTTGCCAGTTTTTATCTGCTGGAAGGTGCTTAATGAATCTCCTTGTCTTTGCATATTCCAGTTAAAAAATGTTATGTGTAAGGGTGCATACCATACTGTTGTATTTTATATTATACAGGATAATACCCTTTAGGTAGTTACCCTGTACCTCCCAGCCAGAGTCTCCTAAATTTCTAAAATATTATGTTCAGCTAACATGTAACAGCAGTTGGGTATGACTACTCTGTTTAGCTGATAAGTCGAGAATTACTGCACCTGGTTAGTGCAATCTTGTGGAAGAGAGGTAGCACTTTCAATAAGTTTTAGTTTATCAGATTCCAAAAAGAAAAAACTCATGAAGTATGTATAAAACATACAATTACAGAAAGATTCAAGCTTGTGTAAAGTGCCTTCATGATTTAAGTGGTTAAGTCCAAGTGACATAATAATTTACTGTAGAGTGTGAATAATTGAAATAAAATTAAACGTTTGAAACTTTGTATGGACAGAATAATGGTTTACTGGGAAACTTCAGAAATTTTGCAGAGGACACACTACCTTTGACTTCATACAGACATGATTATGTTCATGGACAAACTGTAATGCGACTGACGAATGTTTTTTAATGTATACTCAATGTTTCCTATTGCTTGAATTATTTTATTGTACCATTTAAGACTCCTGTTGATGAGTCAAGTATTACATGTTATTAGATTGTTACAGGCATTTCAATTTGAGGAAGAAGTTGAATTATGACTAATAGTTTTTTTGCCATGTCTTTTTTTTGTAATGTGACTGACGCTTTTACATAAAGCTGTTATACACAAAGTAGAAAACCCACAAGTTTTTAAATGCCATCATAGTGAAACCTTGAGTGATGGGTCAAAATAAAAAAAAGTCCTATGAAGAAGACTTTCCTAAACATAAGTTAGAGTGAAGAACATGGAAAAGTGTAATGCGACTGACCTTGGAAATGCCCAGAAAGTTAAAGAGGGTGTTGGGCCTCTTGAAGGCATTAGGGGTACTTAAGTCAGTGACCACCGAGATATGGCAAATTTGTTGAATAATTATTTTGTTTCTGTTTTTACCAAGGAGTCTCCTCTAGTGGGAATTGGTGGTGACTCCAGCAGTTCAATTCACATTGATGATGTTGTTTTCTCGGAGGAACTGGTACGTAATAAACTTAGGAGTTTGAAGGCTAGCAAATCCCCTGGGCCGGACGGGATCCATCCTGCCATTTTGCATGATTGTTCTGATGTTTTGTCCGTTCCTCTATGTATTATTTTTCAGAAATGTCTGGACTCTGGCTTTGTTCCTGCTGACTGGAAGATTGGGAATGTAACCCCTATTTTCAAGAAAGGGAGTCGGAGTCTTCCTTGTAACTACATGCCTGTTAGTTTAACCAGTGTTGTATGTAAAGTCATGGAGTCTGTGGTTAAAGATTGTATGCTTAAGTGTCTTTTAGACAATGGTTTACTGCTTCTGTCTCAGCATGGGTTTCTGCCTAATAGGTCTTGCGTCTCTAATTTGCTTAGCTTTCTTGAAGATGTCTCTTTGTCTCTTGTTTCGGGTCATTGTGTTGATGTCATTTACCTTGATTTTCAAAAGGCATTTGACAAAGTCCCATTAGGGAGACTTATGGTAAAATTGCATCAGTTAGGCATCCAGGGGAGATGTGCGGACTGGATCAAGTCTTGGCTTTTTGGTAGATCCCAGAGGGTTGTTGTTAATGGTAATTTCTCCTCTTGGAATGATGTCACAAGTGGAGTACCACAAGGTTCTGTTCTGGGCCCAATTCTTTTTCTAGTTTTTATAAATGATATTGATTGCTCTCTCTCATCCTGTATTAGTAAGTTTGCTGATGACACTAAGCTCTATAGGAATGTTAATGACGGAAAGGATGCTTCTCTGTTGCAAAGGGACTTAGATAGGCTAGTTACTTGGTCTCAGACTTGGCAAATGTCTTTTAATGCTGATAAATGCAAAGTTCTTCACTTTGGATCCAAGAATTTGGGTCATAAGTATACCATGGCTGGTAGTGTTCTAGGTAATGTGACTTCTGAAAAAGACTTGGGTGTTGTCATTTCAAACGATTTGAAGCCTTCTAGGCAGTGCGCAGCAGCTGCTACTAGGGCTAATAGGTTGCATGGTTTAATCAAGAGGAATTTCAGCAATTTCAGTAAAGATATTGTGCTAAATCTTTATAAGCAGTTGGTTAGGCCACATCTTGATTATGCTGTGCAGGCATGGAACCCTTTTTATGAAAAGGACAAGTTTATTTTAGAGCAGGTTCAGAGGAGAGCCGCACGGCTTATTCACAATGTGCGTAATCTCCCTTATCATGATAGGCTCAATTGTCAAGGACTTACTTCTCTCGAGTTAAGAAGGATTAGGGGGGATATGCTGCAGGTTTTCAAGTTCCTTTCTGGTTAGGATTCTCTGTCTAACTGTAACTACTTAGAGATTTGTGCTGATCCCCGTGTTCGTGGCCATAATAAGAAGCTGGTAAACTGTTTCTCTAGACTTGACATCAGAAAGTTCAGTTTCTCTCATAGGGTTGTTATTGATTGGAACAGTCTCCCTGGGTGGGTTGTTAATTCCACTTCAGTCAACTGCTTCAAGATTAACATTGACAAGTATTACTGTGACAGTGGCAGGATCTGATTGTATTGGGTTTGTTTAGTCTTTGTTTGGATTAGGTGTTGGTTTTGGGTCTGTTCTATAGGGCATCTTATGGGGTTTTTACCCTCCTTTGCCCTTAAACTTGTTATGTTATGTTAGTTGTTCTCACTGCAACCCTGACTCCACATTCAAATACATCTTGATAGCTGCTGTCACTCCGACTCCACTTTGAAATGTATCTTGAAAGCTTATGGCTTCAAATCACTGGACTTACATATTTTTGAAAAAAAATTCCTGGACCTAATGTGCCAAGCCATACATGTTGTGCCATTCTCAAAATAAGACACAAGTGTATATGGATACTTGTAATATTTTTGAAAAATGCCTGGTCCTAACTACCTAGAAATGCAGGCTAGTGCACTGTGACCACCAGTTCATCCAATGCTGCTCCATGACACCACCCTCTAAATACACCTTCAACAGTGGGGGTATAATAATTACTCCTCGTGGATAAGTTGATTTGTGGGATGATATAAATGTCATGGGTCATATTAAAAATTCAAAGGTACCCTCACAACTCAAATTTAAGCTGGAAAGAGCCTAAGAGGCAATGAGGCATAAACTTTGGCACGCACAGGCTAAATGTTGCACACACAGATAAAAATATTACAAGTGTTTTGTGCATGTATTACCTCCTCCATTTTAAACACTCATACTTGCCATCTCTCACGGTTTCACCGTGAGTCTCACAGTTTGGGGCATCATCTCACAGTCAAATTTTCAAATCTCATGGCAGAATAACATTATTCAAAGAAATACAAACACTAAACCACATAGGAAATAGACAGCTTAACTTGTCCCGCTTTCTCTTAAAACGGGATTGGGCTCATTGCTCAGCGATATAGGCGTAGGCCAGCTGCTACACATAGGCCTGCCAAGTTGGCGTCCATACAGTAGCCTGTGCATGCAACGTTGCATAGACTTATAAACACGGCGGTCGATTGAGGAATGCAGATCCCTAACTTTTTTCTGCAGTGCGAATTAATCAAACCCTTGTCTTCTTATCCGTCCTGCAATAAAAAAGTTAGGTACGTAATCACTGTGCGTTAAATTCTAACGAGTAGCACAGACCAATTCATATTGGAAATGGCAACAATTTCAAATTTTCTCCAATATAAGCTCTTGACTTTGAAATAGTTAGTCTAAAATAAACAACAAAGCTTAGGAAACTTTTAAAATTTTATTAGAGAGCTTCAGTTCGTATACCTTCAAGAAAACTTTATGTAGCAACAACGATATTCAGTACATCACAGTGCAATTATTCTTGGATTTGCCAATGTAGGAAGTGTAGATTCTTCAATCAGTAATCCCCCAACTTTTCAAATTTTCCTATACTAGAAACGCAGAATACAAAAATGTCTGCAATACAAGCTCCATAGCCACAAATATTTGTTTCAAAAGGGCAAAAATTTCCGCGGGCTTCGGGCGCCACCAGCTGCGTCCCTGATACAGTGGTGTTTACACTTCTAAGAAAACTTGGAAAATTTGGATGCTTGCCCATATCCCCTGAAGAACTCTTTTTACCTCCCAGCTGCTTGACTAGCTACTACTTACAAGCCTGAGAAATGCCATTTTTGACTGTCCGGGGGGGGTCCGATTTTTCAAAATTTTGTCTACACCTGTGCAAACTGACAGTGGCGCACCGCTTAAATAGTCTTTTGGGCAAGACTTTAGGCAGGGAATCATTTGCCTACCGAAAGTGTTCTCATATACTTTCCATCAGTTACCTTTCAACCCTGTGACTTGAATAATCTGTGAGTAGATGGATTCTTTAGTAACTTGAAGAACTAAAATTTTATCAATGTTCCTCAGTTTGTAAAGGGCATAGATGTACTAGAATTGTTGTCTACTGTAGCATGGCTGGAAAAACGAAGGATTCCACCTTCTTTAGAACCCAGTTTCATTTGAAAAAATTATTTATGAATATACTCTTGTTTTTAAATTTAGAAACAATCGTTCTTCCTGGTAGGAAAAAGTGAAAACTTTAGCATAAAAACCGAACCTTTTGGTCAATGGGGTAGGGTGAGGTGCATAGTCCAAAAATTGCTCTGCCCCCCACCTATTTTTCAAATTGCTTCTTAGGCCACTTCCCATCTCATCATCTGTTATCTTCCCAGTGATGAAAAACTTGTCATGGTATAGTACAGGACAAATTTCGAATCTACAGGTTTGAGGTACTAACCTCCAGGTTTTGTTACATAAATCTCAAGGTTTGCTATTTTGGAGGTTGGCATGTCTGAACAAACTGCATACAGAGTATTCCAAAAGGAAAATTTCTTGGGGGTACTGGACTACTGTACTCACACATGAGGAGATCTGTTTTCTTGGGTTTGTAATGTCACAGTTACGTAGAGGAAATTTTCCCTTCAAAACCAGTTCTCCATTTGATAGTTTTGCATTTAGTTAGAATGGAATTTTTAAAAAG
Source organism: Holothuria scabra (assembly GCA_037179385.1). Lineage (NCBI taxonomy): Eukaryota > Metazoa > Echinodermata > Holothuroidea > Aspidochirotida > Holothuriidae > Holothuria > Holothuria scabra. The sequence goes on from CM074198.1 coordinate 11,488,098, forward strand.
CACAGCACTGAACTAGGGCTGTGACCAAGTAGTATTTAAATAGCTACAGGGTCATGTCATACAATCTGTTAAACATTTTGTTACATCTGAATACTTTCAGCAGGGATAATGGTTTTCACATAATGTAAAACTCTACAGAGTAGAAGTAAATGCAACAGAAATACTGGTTGACTGGTTTGATCCAGTTGGGGCCCCAATGACCACATGCGTTTGCACTGAATAGGTATGGCACATTTACTACAGTATTGTGTGCACAAACTCATTTCATTGTGATTATTTATCCATGTTCTGTTTACATTCGAGTGGTACTTCGAGAAGTACTGTAAGTTCAGTGCATGTGTAGTTCGGAATGCAAACTCCATATGCATTCATGTCTCTATAGGAAAGGTGCCTTACATTGTGAGCCTGATACAGGGAACTGCAGAATGATTCCAATTATTGCATGTACTGCAAAACCACAGCCAACCATGTTTATATGAGGGAAATAAAGGAGTGTGTCTTCAACTCTTGAGAAAATATATTTAAGGTAAGCAGTAACAATTAAAGTAAAGTCTCATGATCTGTTTTTGCCACAGTATGACCTACTGTAACATTAACAAGCAATGTGCCACATCGTGGATGGCTGAATACTTCACTGAACTTTTTAGTGGGCAATTAAATCTTATATTGATAAATATTATGATGTGAGGTTTATGATATCTAAGTAATGTAATGTTTTATTTTTGTTGTGCTTTTCCCAGGCACAGGTCAGCATTATGAATGTGGCAGTCCACCAAGAGCCAGCAGCTAGGGTCCGAATATTAGCAGAGAAAGGTGCAGACATGGTGTCTGTTGATCAGAACATTCCCATCAAAAGATATTTCAGGTCGGGGAAAGAGATGATAAAAATGGTAAGAACGACTCAACAGTTGGGGCGCATGAATATGCTTTACAAAAAGAACTATTTTGCGTATTCAGCAGATCATGTGAACATTGGAAGTGGCAATACAAATTCATATTGGAAGTTCTGTAATTTCAAGACAGCCCACGTTATTGAAGTTGGTAATGACAGCATTAATAATAGTCCATTGTAACCATTGCCAAACACAAAACTTCTTAGCAACTCCACATTTGATGCAGTGTAATGTGCAGTGCTTTCAATGACAACGTGCCACACAAGCCCCCATTTAAACAGATACTCATTGCTATCTGTCTTGTATTCATTATACAGTAAGTAGTGTGGAGATAATTGTGCACAGTACAATGTGTGGCTGAGAAACATATGAATTAGAAACATACTGTATAACTATGGTATGCTTAAGAAATAACGTTCTGTTTATGTTTTTTTTTTTTTTTGACAAACACAGATTTTGAAACATGTAAATATTACATAATTTAATGCAAAGTTTCAGGAAATGCGTTTCTTTTTTTTTATGTTAGGCTAATATTTATTTTGATGAAAAGGACTGGGAGAGATCATTTCTTCTTTACAACAAATACATCACGTAAGTGAAACTTTTTATACTGCTCATTTCTATGTACTGTTTATTTAAGTCTTATGACTTGCTTCCACAACAAACATGTAAAACTACTCCTTTATCTCAACAATTAACATGTATTGAGATATTGCCACACTAGCCAGTTGCTAGCTGTAGCTAAGTATCCTTTTCAGCTCCATTTTTGGGTGGTTTTACATTTTTGATTCCTTGCCGTAGGCAGGCAAGGAATCTATGCGATAGTGATGTCGTGTGTGTGTGTGTGTGTTGGTGTGTGCCCGTATGTGACACTTTGGCTTGTAAACACGATATCTCAAGAAGGGTAAGTGTGACTAACCTCATATTTGGTGTGTGCATTGGCCATATTGAGTAGATGATCCCTATTGTTTTTGGTGGACGTCAAAGGTCATTTGGGGTCACGAGAGGTCAAAAGGTCAAAACCTTGTAAACATGATATCTCGAGGATGGTACATGTGACTATGCTCATGTTTGATGTGTGGGTTGGTCATATTGAGTAGATGATCCCTATCGACTTTCGTGGAGGTCAAAGGTCATCTAGGGTCACGAGAGGTCAATAGGTAAATTCCTTAGAAATTGCTTGTAAACACGGTATCTCAAGAAGAGTAAGTGTGACTAATCTCATATTTGGTGTGTGCATTGGCCATATTGAGTAGATGATCTCTATTGTTTTTGGTGGAGATCAAAGGTCATTTGGGGTCATGAGAGGTCAAAAGATCAAAACTTCGTAAACATGATATCTCATGAACGGTACATGTGACTATGCTCATATTTGGTGAGTGTGTTGGCCATATTGAGTAGATGATCCGTATCGACTTTCGTGGAGGTCAGAGGTCATTTGGGGGTCATGAGAGGTCAATAGGTAAATTCCTTGAAAATTGCTTGTAAACACGGTATCTCAAGAAGAGTAAGTGTGACTAATCTCATATTTAGTGTGTGCATTGGCCATATTAAGGAGATGATCCGTATCATTTTTGGTGGAGATCAAAGGTTATTTGGGGTCACGAGAGGTCAAAAGGTCAAAACTTCTTAAACACGATATCTCAAGAACAGTACATGTGACTATGCTCATATTTGGTGTGTGGGTTGGCCATATTGAGTAGATGATCCATATAGTATTTAGTGGAGGTCAAAGGTCATTTGGGGTCACAAGCGGTCAAAAGGTCAAAACTTCTCAAACATGATATCTCCAGAATGGTACATGTGAGTATGCTTATATTTGGTGTGTGGGTTGGTCATATTGAGTAGATGATCCCTATCTATTTTCGTGGAGGTCAAAGGTCATTCGGGATTGCGAGAGGTCAATAGGTAAATTCCTTAGAAATTGCTTGTAAACATGGTATCTCAAGAAGAGTAAGTGTGACTAATCTCATATTTGGTGTGTGCATTGGCCATATTGAGTAGATGATCCCTATTGTTTTTGGTGGAGATCAAAGGTCATTTGGGGTCATGAGAGGTCAAAAGGTCAAAACTTTGTAAATATGATATCTCAAGAATGGTACATGTGACTATGCTCATATTTGGTGAGTGTGTTGGCCATATTGAGTAGATGATCCCTATAGTTTTTGGTGGAGGTCAAAGGTCATTTGGGGTCATGAGAGGTCAAAAGGTCAAAACTTCTTAAACACGATATCTCAAGAACTGTACATGTGACTGTGCTCATATATGGTTTGTGGGCTGGTCATATTGATTATATAACCCTTATTGATTGTCGTGGAGGTCAAAGGTCATTTGGGGTCACGAGAGGTCAATAGGTAAATTCCTTAGAAATTGCTTTAAAACACGGTATCTCAAGAAGAGTAAGGGTGACTTATCTCATATTCGGTGTGTGCATTGGCCATATTGAGTAGATGACCCCTATTATTTTTGGTGGAGGTCAAAGGTCATTTGGGGTCATGAGAGGTCAAAAGGTCAAAACTTCTTAAACACGATATCTCAAGAACGGTACATGTGACTATGCTCATATCTGGTGTGTGGATTGTTCATATTGAGTAGATAATCCCTATGGATTTTCCCAAAGGTCAAAGTTCATTTGAAGTGAGCATGTTCAAAGCCTGACAAGCTTTCCTGGACAGTCTTTCAAGAAAGGTCACTTGTAGGGTGCTGTAACTTGTCATGTAGATGGCACATGGTGAATACATGGTCCCAGAAGTTTTTGGTGGAGGTCAAATGTCATTTGGGTTCACAACGGGCAAGGGGGATCTCACTGTAGGAAGATTGGATGTCTTGCATGTGTACTTTGTGGGCACATTATGGAGCCCTGGTAATTGAAAAACATTGTTAAGCAATGTCAATGTGAAAAAAGGCCTTACATTTCATCAGCAAGGAATCACTAAGCCTTTTGGCTTTCTGGTTATCATAAACTCATGTAGCACTGTACCATTGTATATTTATGTAGGAGTCAGAATTTGGCTGAAAAGTGGTCAAACAGTTGTGCAAAAGAAAACGGGGTCATTGTAGCCATTGCTGATACTCCTTTTTGCCATAATGCAATGTTTTGAGCACTAAGTCTGGAGACATTATAAGTCTGGCGACAGTATTTGTCTTTGGCTTTAAACCTCTTTTAAACAAACATAAAGTAACCATTACATGATCTTGTCTGATCTCACCAGTCTTCCAGTTCCCTGGTCTGACCAAGGTGTTTGCTCAGCCATTGTGTCTAGCTTGAGAAGTTCACCTTTTGTAAATTGAGTTTCTAAACAGGATATTAACTCTCAACCTGTAAAGGACAAGTTCTTCACCAATATATCTGAATAAGACAGTCAGAGATAACAGTAGAGAGGGGTGGTCACAGACTTACACTGGTGTTTCACAAAGAGGGTGAAAAACATTAGGAAAACTAGTTTTGTTGGACTTTGCTTTTATTTACTGTAAAACACTAAATAGTATCTCCATCTAGCTGGATAATTGCTTCTGTTTGATAGTTTCAATATGCTTTACATGCAAAGAATTATACTTCATACAGTATGAGTGTACCAAGAATTTGTTTTAGCTATAACCATTTCAATATTGAGCATAAAATGTACAGTACCAGGATAATATAAATCTCTGCTATAAATATTTGAAAGATCACAAGTGCTACAATTGCTAACTTACCTGCATTGTATGAAAGACTCAACCTCATAGTATATGGAAATTCGTTTCATATTTCATTTTCATTCATGATGCTGTACCAGATCTCCAAAAATGGGGTTTTCTCTTTTCTGCTGTATCTTCAAAAACATAAATGCATAGTTCCACTGCTGTAAGAGTACTGGCATTGATCACATATTTACTGAAGTATTGAGATACAGCAGTATAGCTGCTCTAGTTAGATAATTTGTTATGACAAGAGTGTCACCTAACTTGTTATGACAGAAACTACTTAAATGTATATGAAAGCAACATCACCTGAAATATATCAAAGGAACCCAGTTATCTGAATTCACTGTTGACTGCAGTTTGTGGACTTGCATTTAAACTGATTCATAATGATAAAAAACTACTGTCATTGGATATGTGCAGATCATATAGAACGGTAAATGAATTGCATTGAGTAATAGAACTACCTAGTCTATTTATTGTTGTGGATGTATCCTTCCCTTTTTTGGACTGGAAGGGGAATTACAGCAGTGTTCAAGTAAAATGAAGTTCAAAGTATTTGTGCTGTCTGGTACTAGGAAATTTGAAATAATGGAAAAAATCATCAACATAAAAATATAATGTGCACCTTGAAATTTTAAATTTGTGTTTTCTGAAAGTATACAAAGTTGTACACACCTCTTTAATACAACGTCTCACACATTATTTCCCTAAATGACAATCTCAGACTTCTAATCAACAAAGGTGATGGAATAAACAACGAAAATAAGCAACGAAAAGATCACCATTTCCCTATCTTCTCCCTACTCCCCTGTTCAATATTGCTGCTGCTCAAGGTGTTCTGAAACTTAACATTGATATGAGTAGAAGGGTAATGTTCTGTATATTTTTGTCAAAGATTGTAGGTTACTGGGTAATTCTTGTATAACTATTTTCTATAATATATCTATTTTTACAGGTTATTTGTAGAAAAGTTACCAAAACAACATCCTGATTATAGTCATATCAGACCTGAAGATAAAAAAGAAAGTAAAAAGGTAAGAAAGCAAGAAAGTTTCTCAACCAGGCTTTATCAACTTCATTTTTTATGACTTGTTCTTCTGGTTAGCTGTTTTCTAAGTATGATGTCTACATGGATATCTACTTGTCAAATTCTAACCTGCCCAGTAGTAATTGTTTAAATCCTTTTTGTATGAACCATCATTGGATTACTTGCCCTTTGGGCTACAATACTATGTAGTTTGCTGTACTGAGTAATTTTTCACCCCTCCCCCAAATGTTCCCAAATCTCAATTAAAGTGACAAAAATATTGAATAATTCCAATATGTGACTTGCAATAGAAATATTAGCATCAGTTGAGCAGGGTAACAAGGTTCTCGGTGCAAATTCTTATCATCTTTCACCTGTGTCGCATAAGATTGGCATATGGCTGATGAGTTAGGAAATAAAGGATTGATGGGATGCACAGTATCATGTGTGAAATTTAATGAAATACTACAGTGTTCTCATTAGGCACTTAAACCCAAGAGTCCCTAAACCCTCAACTTTTTTTTTCAAGAGTCCCACTGTATTTCTGAGGGTCCCATATTTTTTGGAAGAGTCCCAAGTGAAGCATCAACAAAAATGCAGTAATCAGTGACGCTCCGCAATTTCCATTCAGATTTTCTGTCGTGTACCGACTATTTAATTTAACAATCGGCCAGATGCCGATTACCCATTGTTAGAAAGAGGGAAGTCACATGTTACGCCTATCGTACCATATTGTATTACCATAACCAGTTCAGGATGGAAGATATTGGGAATAGTTCCGTTTGTCTCACGAACGGGATATCGTTTTTGTAGGTGTAATATTTTCGCTTCAAAAGTGGAGATACAAATCAACAGTTAATACAGTAGAATGGTTTGCAGTCGGTGTCATATGCCCTTTCATAATTTAGTTCTAAGGCCAACATCATGCTCTGTCTAGTTTTCATCCCCCAATCATGTCGGAACATTTGCATTCTTCTACTGTACTGCGTTGTAGTTGCATTATATACTGTACTAGCTACTCTCCCGCTTTAACCCAAGAGCAATCATGAAAATCTTAGCAGTTCTGGGCAACAAAACAATTGCACCCGATTGACATATCTTATGGTTCCTTTCGGATATAGATATCCCTGCATATTTTTAGTATTTCTTGCTTAAAACTTACGTCTTGTTTAAAAAGAATATACAACTGAAATGCACCTAAGTCAGACCCCCGACAAATCCACATCGGCAGAGATTTGTGATGCCGTTTCTAGGTGAATTTAGCACGACGCTCGCCCCGCTTCCCTAGACAGCTATATAAGCATGTCAAGTGCGACCGTCGTAACACAAACTCAACGGGAAAACTTATCTCCAGGCTGAGTATTTTCCCACACTAAATCACATAAGCGAAGGCGCGAGTTGTGATTGGCTGGCTAGAATCAACGCAAATGCACCAATTGCGATGCAGGGGCCAATTTAAATTTCTCAATGGAACCTATGCATATGATGTCACCAAGCAAAACATGATGCCTTATTTGGTGGTAAAAACGGACACTCACGTAAGTTTACTGCATGCATGTGCCAAGAAGTTTGCTGCATGAGACCACGTGCATCACTGTTTTCGTTTGCAATGACGTGGTATGACAACATTGCATAAGCCCCACTGTAAACAACATTACGGACGGAATGCTGGGAATGGCTTAATTTATGCAAGATAATAAGCACCGAACTTCACAAGGTTCTAGGTGCTACGTACATGTACAAAACGTACACAGCTCAGACATGTATGCAAAGCTTGGGGATTTGAAAAAAAAATGGCGAAACACTGCAGCTAGATAGTCTGTAGGCTACTATGTGTTTTGTGCAGAACAGTTTGCACAGCAACTTACGCGGCTCTTTCTGCGAGACAGCAAGGAATGCACCTTGAATGCAATTCTAAATCTAATTCCAGGTAATACTACCGGGTTATATCAGAAAATATCAAACGATCATTCCCATGGCAGGGGTACAATTTATACGTTTGCGATTATCAGTGCATCCCGTTTTGGTGGGATGTTAAAGGATTGAGTATTAACGGGAATTTTAACGAAAATAAATGCAAGTTTCAAGTATATTTAGCCCATTTTCCAGTTTTCAAATAATCGATGGTAATGATCGGTTGAATGGCAGAATTTTACCGAAGCAAATTATTTACCGACGCAAATTATTTACCGACAACAGAATAATCGGCCCGATGCCGATTAATAACAGATGGTCGGTGGAACAATTGGTCTAGAAGGAGAAAGTTTTCCTACATAGATTTTGTGAAGTAACATCGACAATGAACATTTCAAAGCAATGAGATCGTGTGAACTTTTCAACACAAAACTTTCTATGCCTTCTTGCCAAAATTTTACATGCGTTTAGCAAGCAAATCCCGTGCGTCCCTGGGACGCACAGGATTTTTTTCAAGCATCTCGAATTGAACTTGTGCGTCAGGGACCCGGGAGCTCGGGTTAGTGAGAACCCTGTATTAACTGTTCCAATGTTATTCAAGTTGATGCCTTGCCCTTCCAAATTTGGCTAATTCTCCTTCCCACTGAGCCAATCTGAATGAATGCAGTGACAGAGAATACCTAACCTGCAATATCTAGTGTAGGAGAAGAAAAGGTGTTCCTTTTCAGTTAATTTTTGGTTGCGATGATAAGAGAAACCAATGCATTCATGATGGCGTGCGTGTGTATGTATGTGTGTATGTGCGTGCGTGTGAGGGTGTGTGTGTGTGTATGTGTGTGTGTTTGTGACACTTGCTTGTTAACATGATACCTCAAGAAGGGAAACTCTGATGGTTCTCAAACTTGGTACATAGATGAACCATATTGAGAGGAAGAACCCTAAATTATGTTTGGTGGAGGTAAAAGGTCATCTGGGGTCACCAGGGGTCAAAGTCTGAAAACCTTGTTAACGCAAAATCTCAAGATAGGAAACTTGGATAGATTTCATATTTAGTTTGTAGATGCATAATAGTCAGTAGATGGTCCCTATTGTTTTTGTGGCAGGTCAAAGGTCACCTGGGGTCCCCAGGGGTCAAAGTCTGAAAATCTGGTTAACACGATATCTCAAGGTAGGAAGCTTGGATAGATTTCATATTAAGTATGTGGATGCGTTATAGTCAGTAGATGGTCCCTTTTGTTTTTGAGGGAGGTCAAAGGTCACCTGGGGTCACCAGGGGTCAAAGTCTGAAAATCTTGTTAACATGATATCTCAAGGGAGGAAGCTTGGATAGATTTCATATTTATTATGTGCATGTGTTATAGTCAGTAGATGGTCCCTTTTGTTTTTGGTGGAGATCAAAGGTAATCTGGGGTCACCAGGGGTCAAAGTCTGAAAATCTTGTTATAATGATATCTCAAGGGAGGAAGCTTGGATAGATTTCATATTTAGTTTGTGGATGCATTATAGTCAGTAGATGGTCCCTATCGGTTTTGACGGAGGTCAAAGGTCATCTGGGGTCACCGGGGGTCAAAATCTGAAAAACTCGTTCACATGATATCTCAAGATAGGAAGCTTGGATAGATTTCATATTTAATAAGTGGATGCCTTATAGTCAGTAAATGGTCCCTTTTGTTTTTGGCAGAGGTCAAAGGTCATCTGGGGTCACCGTGGGTCAAAGTCTGAAAATCTGGTTAACACTGTATCTCAAGGTAGGAAGCTTGGTTATATTTCACATTTAGTATGTGGATGCGTTATGGTCAGGAGATGGTCCCTATTGTTTTTGGCAGAGGTCAAAGGTCATCTGGGGTCACCAGGGGTCAAAGACTGGAAACCTTGTTAATGTGATATCTCAAGTTAGGTAGCTTGGATAGATTCATATTTGGTATTTGAATGTGTTATGGTCAGGAAATGGTACCTAATGTTTTTGATGCATGTCAAAGGTCATCTGGGGTCTTTGTTGGTCAAAGTTTGAAAATCCTGCTTATGCAAGATCTCAAGCTAGGAAACGTGGATAGATTTCACATTTGGGTATGTGGATGCATTATGGTCAGAAGATGGTCCTCATTGTGTTTGGCAGAGATGAAAGGTCATCTGGGGTCTCCAGGGGTCAAAATCTGGAAACCTTTTTAAGTATAATCTTTCAAGATAGCTGTTTGTCCATTTGTCTGTCTGCTTGTCTGTCTAGCTATGTATGGTTTTATGGAGGTCAAAAGGTCATGTGGAATGACAAAATTATTCTTTGAACATGCTAGTATAACATTTGAATGAGAAGAAGATAATGGTGCATGATGAGATTCTTTGAAATGGAACATTTATGTATCATCGAAACCTCAATGCATTTTTGCATTCTGGTTCCAAAAGTAGTGAATGAAAGTGGAAAAATCCTGGACTTCAAAGAAGATATTTCCTCATTCCTTTATCCTCCTCAATTGGTGATACATAATACATATACACAACAAAAAGATTCAGATAAAAGTAGTTCTTTACCCTTGCAAGAAATACAAGGCTATTAGTTTACCAGGAATGATGAATCACCTCAGGGAGTTACCAGTTCTTACCTCCCCCTGTAGGATAAGGTTGTAGAATATGCCCACAGTAGTTCCTGTCTGTTGTAAAAGGTGACTTAAGGGACGGGCTTAACCCCTTTTATCTAGATGACACCCCATAGCAAATTCGTGTATGGTGTTATGTGGTGTTAAATCTCATCTAACTAACTACTCTCCTTACAATGCTCATGAAGTAAATGTAAGAGGGTAACATGGAAAATGATCAATGAACACATTTGTATCAACCCTCTTATTATAACTAAATTTGACTTATTTGTATAAGTTACTACCTCTAAGGTTTTAAGTTTTGTAATTACTTAGTAATTACAAAACTGCCAAGGAAGAAATATGCCTAATCTATAACCTCTCTCACTTTAGATGATTAAAGCTGCTTTTCCAAGGGCAGAAGAAACAAAGATGCAAGTGATGAAAAAGTATCAAGTTGAGTATGATGTCTGGTGTGAAGCAGAGGTAAGATTAAGGTCATTATAATAGTTGAGATTACAGAGATAATGAATATCTTTAAGATATTGACTGTATCCAACTCAAAGAGATAATGGTTATGTTGATCATAATTTGTCAAGGAAATAGTTGTAAACATGTGCAGTGGCATAATTTAAGCTTTTTCTGCTTTCCTTCTTCCTTTTAAGAAACAAAGAAAAGAAAAGGAAGCTCAATTGAAAGAAGAAGCAAGAAGGAAAGAGGAAGAAGAAAGGCTAGAGCGGGAAAGAGAAGCAGCATTGGGGGAGGAGGAAAGGCAAAGAAGGAGAGAGGAGCGAGAGAGGCAGGCTCTGGAAGAGCAGCAGAGGATATTAGAGGAACAAAAGGCAGCTGTCCTGGAAGAGAAGAGACGGGAACAGCTACTTGTGGAAGAAGAGAGACGTAGACTGGAAGAGGAAGAACAAAGGAGAATCAATGCAGTAGTTGCACCTACAGTGCAGGATAGGAACCATTTAGAAGCTGAAACTGGTGCTGCTTTTGTCAGGTACACTGTACTGCCATTAAATAAATTCAAGGAGTGTAAAAGGGGAGAAACTGATGGCACAGAAAATTTAAAGGCAATAAAAAGAAATTACTGCCAGTAATTCATTTCCACCTTTTCTCTCATTGTGTTTTCCATCTTCATTTTCCCCATGTACAAATGAGGGGAAATTATTGTGGAGGTTTGCACGTAAAGTTGTGCTTAATATTACCAGAAAGTGCCTCAATCCACATGATTCTGTGACGCAAGTACGCAAGTAATGGGTACTTCTGGCTGCATTCTTTTATATGTGTGCCATACACTTGTACTCTGCTTTGGGTAATTGAGAAATGGTAGTGACATTGGCTATGTTGACTGCATGGATAATGTTTGAAAGGTAACACTACATTCTATGATGTTAATCTGATTTGTTGACAGGCCAACAGCACCAACTGTAGACAGGTCTTTAAAGGTTGACAGATCCAGTAAACCAAGTCATTTGATTGACTCTTCACCAATACCAGCTGTCAGGAAAACAAATAAGTATGGTTTCAGGACAATGATGGTACCAGATGATGCTACTGTGAGATTTATGCAGCTGGCTGAACCATACACCAGTAGAAATGTTGAGTTCTGTGGCATACTTGCTGGTAAACTGGTATGTTTTTGCTTCCTTTCTAAGTTGTAGAGAATGTGGTGGTACAAGCTTCGACTGGTTACAGAAAGACTTTCAAATCTTTTAATGCCATGGTATTCAGCCTTTCCATATACTGACTCCTTGGACAAGGAAAATACCTACATAGGATATTACTCTAGGCAGAAACACTTTAGAGCCTTGGCAGTTGTACAGTACTTGTTAAGGTAGCATTCCTCCATTGACTTACACACTCAATCAAAAAAGTAAACTGGCCCCTAAGTTTGTTGAAATTTTCTTTAGGTGCAAACTACCACTCATATGAAAGCTGACAAGTTGACCATTCATGGCATTTTCAATTTGCCATATCATGACTGTGAAGAATAGTTGCTATTTTAGCTCAAAGTTCAATCACCCCTATTCAAGTCTTGTTTTTCACTATTAAGCATGGTATACCTTTGCTGTCTTCTGAATCCCATAATTTCCCCAACATTGCTTCATTTGTACCCATTTTTTGCCACTAATACTTGATTTAACATTCATTCATTAAATACAATAGTCCATGACATATCAAAAAAGTGCCCCCTTTAGGGACTCTACCTGAAGACAAACAAATGGTCACATAAATACACCCGGTAATTGGGATATACTACCTTATTAAAGCTAGCTGCACATGCTACATAATCTTGTGACGCACATCTCAACTTGACCGGTCCATTGCCAATAGTTGTGTAGTGTGGGTAAATCTACAACTGGATCTACAGTTTGAACTTGTGTCACCTTCAGGCAGCTAAAAATATGCTGGTTTCCACTTACTGGAGTTGGCAGCAGTCGTAATGGCTGGAGCAGTTAGACTAATAAGGTGTCAGCCATTTTGTATGTAGAGGAATGGGAAATATACATGTTATAAAGCAACTTCTTCACAATGGCCCAGTCATTTGGGTGGTTTACATTGGACAATAATGAGAAAGAAAGTTTTCCAAACTTATAGCTACTTAGTTCACAACTGTGGAGCTAAATTTGGTCATAAAATCTAGTGTAGTGGGTGGTTTAGTCCTACAGTACACTTCTTGATTTGATTATCCTGTAGAGCAGACTCTGTTTTGTCAGCTTCCAAAACCAATGTACGTCAAAGTGAAGAATAGTGTGTCCAATTTTAGATGTAAAGTTCATTACTGTAATTAAACTTATTCTCATGAACCATTTTATTGTTTTTGAGTGAGTGTGTGTACTTCTGTATTCGTAAAGTGGAGTATAGACTGAGACCTGAGACTTCCTACGTATCATCAATGTGTTGCATAACCACCTGTGCAGTGGGTATTACAATGGTATACTGACCCTATGGGTGGCATGGGCTCAGTGTGATTTAAACCGGACCAGATGTTGCCTTCTTATGAAATTTGTTCGGTGTTTACTTTGGCAGGCATTAGGGAAATAACTGAAAAAGTTATATGCCATACAGCTTGCTTTTCGGGTAGGATTGATTAGAAGAAGAACTTTTGCTTTCAACATGGTAATGGTATGTTTGTGTGGGGATACTTAGCTCATGAGCATAGAAGAAACTCATCCTGTTTTCATGAGTGGTTTTGGGATGCAGCATGTTGAAAGGAAAATTTCTGTCAGTTTTTGAGGAGTTCAAAAGTCATCTGGAGCATTCCCTGAAAATCTTAACCTCACATTTTCCTTAGATATGCAGTATGGATGGATACCTTTCATGCATAGTACATAAATTCTCAACAGAGCTCAAAGCATTTGTCAAACATGAGGTCTGAAAATCAAGAATGGGTTTTTTTGGAACTGTGAATGTAGGTGGTTATATAGGGATAGTTCAGGGATCTAAGGATATTTATTTTGATATGTCCAAAGGCACACAAGGTCAGCATCTCTAGGTTGAGTGTGCAGAAGTCTTGTCAACACAGTACTTCAAAGAAGAAAACATTAATATTTTGAGGGTTTTATGTAAGTATTTTACTTTATAAGGAAAGAGTGATATGCTTTTGGTGGTGGTGAAGGGTCATGTTAAATTCAAACAGATATATCCTTACTCAGCATGTAGGTGCCCTAGGTAAAAAGGGAGAATAACATTGTGTAGTAGAGGTGATAGGTCACCTGATACCTGTAAAGGTCTCATTCTGGAAACTTTGTAACCAAGACATCTGAAAATACGAAGTTCTTTCACTTTTAAGGCATGTATAATATTTTATATTGACAGATGAAGTGAAGCTTACAGCTTTGGTTCTGTACTGTTTCAAAGTTAAAAAGATGTGATCCTTTGTTTTTACAATCTTCACTTCAAGGACAGTTGTAGCATTAATTTGTTCTGAGGGTTTTATTTTAGAAGTTTAAATTGTGTCCTTGAAATTTATCAGTACCAATTACCAAACCCAAAATTATTTGATGAGTAATTACAAGATTATTAATAAAGGGTAAACAAAAGAAATGTCAACACAGTACCAACACTCCACATCATAATTTTTGTATCAGGGGAGAAGTTGCTTCAGAAACATTCAAACTTTTAAGAGGTATATCTTCAGAACCATAAAAGATATTGATCTTATTCCAATGTTTTTTCCCTAAGGAAAGTTCACTCCCTAACTGCCAAGTGGCATCAAATCATTTTGCTGACATCACACAACCCCTAAAGGTCTGTAATTTGAAAATGGCTTAGTTGGGTATTTGATGTAAAAAGTATTGAAAATTTAGGAAATAACTACATTGCCTTCAAAATATACCACAACATGACCATTACAGGATTAACTTCCTTCTAATTTGGAGATCATTAATGTAGGGTTTACTAAAGAAATGTAAATTTTGTGCAACACTCCACATCATTATTTTTTCAATGGGCAGCAAGTTTCTCCAGAAATATTAAAATTTGAAGAGGCTTGAGGATAGTTTAAGACAAGGTGATGGTCTTCAACTTTCAAGTCAAGTTGAGGCTTTTTGTAGGCATGTCACCATACCTTCAGCACAAGTTACATGTAATTAAATTAGCCAGACATTTTCTTATAATGTTCTCAGGTCTTCAACTTTAAATTTAGACATTGTGAGAGATATGATTCTATGTACACACTGACTTAACTACTGCCATTGATTTTACTTTTCAACCTCCATTAAAAGGCTCAGCATGCTTTTACTATCACCCACATTGTAATACCCAAGCAGGAGGGTACCTCAGATTCTTGTACAGCCCTTAATGAAGAGGACATGTTTGATGTGATGGACAACAATGATCTTATCACGCTAGGATGGATACATGTAAGTCTACTCACATGTTTACTGAAGTGGTATATTATGGTAGTAATTCCAAACTTACATTATGAAGAGTGTCCATTTGATTTTATTTGGCAGAGATAAATTTATTGTCCAAATAAATAATTTAGGGACAAATCTAAGACCATGTTTTATGTAATTGTGTATTTTAACCCAGCAAGATGAACTTTTTGACACATGAGCCTAAGTAAATGTTTACTATTCTTCTATTGAATCCATATATATATACATATATAATATTTAATACCTATTCTCCCTTTAATACTGTAATTTTTGTTGTATTTATTTGGTGCTTTGTTAGTGTCAGTATGAAAATGTAGATCATTAGTTAGCATTGAGAGCATCCTACCAAGTGTTCAATTCTTTTGATATCATAGTGGTATTCTCAGGCACTACAATGCAGTCCGTCATTACGTGTTCATTATTTGGATGTCTTCTCTCTCTTGCAGACTCATCCCAGCCAGACTGCCTTTTTATCTAGTATAGACCTTCACACTCATTGCCCTTACCAAATCATGTTACCAGAAGCCATTGCCATAGTTTGTGCCCCAAAACATAAAGAGTGAGTATTTGACTAATGTTTGGATTTTATTAAACAACCAGAGCCCATGCAAATAGCCTGTTTACATCAACCTTGTAACTGGAGACTAATGTAACATTTATCCCACTGGGGTATTAATTTTAGCAAACACATGTTTTCTCTATCTGACTCAATATTGACGTGACATAAACACTGGGATATCATTTGAATCTTGATAAACAATAGCACACTATAAACAATAGCACACTATAAACAATAGCACACTACAGCACTTTAGCTGTGAAATTGTAGAAAATGCACCTTGGGGGTCCTACACAAGGTAGCAGTAGCCTGCTGTGAGATATTTATACGCAGCTCAGCACAGCATGTAGAACAGAGGTGTTTGCCAAAGGTCTCAACTGAAAACAGATATATCTGTCCTATGCATTATTTGAACATGCAATAGGGCCAGATCTTTTGCAGGTTTTTCGCAGACTGGCTTGGTGTTATGGTGTTACATAGTCCAGTGCATATACTATAAAATGGACACATTCACCATACGTAGAATCATGGATTATGCAAATATCTATTATGTTCAGTTAAAGGGTGAATGAAGTACTACTCTGGTGGTACAACTACAAATTTCTGTCAATAGGCAGTATGACTCTCCAAAGTTCTCATGGAATATGTACATTAGTTGACATTTGTCTTTGTCAGTACCATATCTTAACCCTTTACCGTTGTGCTCCAATCGGGGCATATTTGCGCGCCTCTGGAGTGGGTGGAAAAGCGGACGTAGCACGCCCTGCATCAGCTTCCGTAGGTTATTGACCCCGTGACCTTAAACTGTTGTCCCTCTCTTTGTTGTGGCTGAATTTTTGGGTAGCTACTTGCAGTTTCAAGCTCCGCGTGAAACAGTAAAGATGGGTGACAGCCGCTCTCTCCGCATTGGTCCAAAAGGACCCAAACAATGGTAAAGGGTTAAAATAAGCCTGTGGAGTGTGTTTACTGCAAAGCTGATGCCGCTTTCTCTCTCTCTCTCTCTGCATGTGTGCACAGACCCATGCTGCAGATACTTTCTCTTAACCTTTTACCATTGTGCTCCAATCGGGGCATATTTGCACGCCTCGGGAGTGGGCGGAAAAGCAGACGTAGCACGCCGCGCATCAGCTTCCATAGGTTATTGACCCCGTAATCTTAAACTGTTGTCCCTCTCGTTGTTGTGGCCGAATTTTCGGGTAGCTACTCACAGTTTCGAGCTTCGAAACAGTAAAGGTGGGTGACAGCCGCGCTCTCCGTGTGGGTCCAAAAGGACCCAAACAACGGTAAAGGGTTAAGACAGAAATGATTGGTACTGTTCATACATGGTGTAAAGAGTTGCCATACTGCAAGGAAGGAATCTCATGTTTTGGTGGTTGTCAAAGATCATGTGGGGTCTCTTGAGATATACACTAACAAAGATGTAAACACAATATCTGAAGGTTAGAACAATTTATACATTTATTATGTTGATACATTATAGTCAGTAATGATTTCCTGTGGAAGGCAAAAAGAGTCCATAGGATGAAAATGTTGTTTACATTGATGTGAAGGTTCTAATAAATTAAATTGTTTGCACTAGCTCTATCATGCACAGCTGGTGCCATGTTTGCCTGCTTGCAGCCGTAATGAACAGTAGGAATAGACAGCTAGCTTAAAATCTTGGACAAAACTTGTTGGGACACCCTGCTCCAATTCTAATGGTGACCATTGTTATTGCTGTTAATGACACAGAGCTATTCTTTTCAATGCAATATTTGGAGGGGGGACAGTGCTTTCATTTAAGCCCTACTAACTGAGATTTAGGAATATTATGAAAAGGAGTCCCAAGTTTTGTCAAAGATTGTAGCCACAAATTTTAATATAGGAAGTGAAATTATACAATTAAATTTATGACAGTACAAGACTGTTTTACTGGCAGTATTGCTGGTGCAATGGTAAAAAGCCCAGCTTGCAAGCAGCTCAGAACTTCACTGTAAACATGCACTACCTGATGTTTATTCCTGCCTAGCTAGGTGTAAGTAATAAGCTTGGAGCTTTTTCAGACAATTTTGTAGTATTGAAGAAATTTTTCTTGTGTTTTGCAGAATTGGATTCTTTTCTTTGACACCTGACCATGGCCTTAAATTTGTTTCAAAGTGCACCAAGAGAGGTTTTCATGAGCATCCCAAGCATCCTCCTTTATTTGAAAGCAGTGATCACTGTTCCTTGGTTAACAGTATTAAGGTTCAAATTGTAGATCTTAGATGAAATTTCACCATGGAAAAGGTGGTTGACTCGTTTTGTTTACTATGAAAGAGTAAACTCAAAGATATGATACCGGATCTCCTGGTCTATGCCATAGAGACTAAGGATCTCACTTTATGACATCTGCAATATTAATTCGATATCAGACAGGAACCGCAATTTTATTTTTACTCTTTTCTTGCAAATTGGTAAGTATACTGTTTATTCCACATGGACTTAGTGTGCTTTGTTCAAGTGTTTGTCCTCACAAAGTTTCAGAAATATCAAGAGAAGAGACAGGTATTAGAACATGTAGTTGAATGTATGTGTCAGAGACTAGAGTAGCTTTCAGATTAAGGCAGTATATCTGAAATACATGTTAAGTGCCTAGAAATGATAAGGTTCTTTTATTTTTTGAAGTTTTTCACCACAACTCCAGGCATTTAACAGATTAAATCTGCTTTGAATTTTTAGCAGTGCTCATATAGATGATATTCTTTGATGGCATAGAGCAAGAAATCATAGTCCCATCAATTGCAGAACTCAAAATGTAATACAAACCTAATATTTACCAATGAAAAGCAGTACCATTGATATTTATTAATTTGAAACATGCTGCAAAAATCATCTAGCTCAAAATTCCCAAGTGCTGTACTGCATGGAGGGACATGTTACTTACCTGAAGATCTGATAATTTAAACACCCTAAACACTCTTGTCATCCACGTTAAGGTGTACAATTGCCAAGTAATCCCTGTTCATTTGGAACTTGGCTCTTTCTTACATTACTGTAGATATGCATACATCAGAATGTTGTAGCTGTCAAACCAGAGTAAACTTTAAAGGTTTAATATACTGATATCTTCCTTTTTATGTTTGATAACAAACTTTATACATTTTTATATCTGAAGTTTTTTCAGATCGCAACTCATTTTTTTTTTAAATCAATGATCAGCTCATAGCTCGACACATCCTGTGAGAGACTCAGTAGAAAATGATAATGTTTTAATCTGCCATTGAAATAAGTTGGTATGATGAAGGTTATTTCAGAAGTGTATATATATTTATTCCATAACTCTTATTTGTTGACTTAACTCTTCAAATGGGTGAAAGTTTAATACAGAAAGAAATCGGAACAAAATTTTGCAAACATTTTAAGTCTTACCTTGCAATACAGACTTTGGAACAATTTTCCAAATGTTAGGATGAAATATGTTTATTAAAAGCAGCCTCAAGTCTACTTGTGACCATTTTAAGTCTTTGAGTCCTTCATTCTGAATGCTTAGCAGAATATTTCTTTCATGGGTTGATTTATCACTTCCATATGTACAATGTTGATGGTAATTTGATTTAAAAAGGTTGTCATCTTAGCTCAGCATTTCAGAATATATAAAAGGAGAACTTACCTTTAGGTATTTAGGCCTATCATCTCTGCAAATGAAACTTTGAAACACTAATGAAAACCTTTAGAAAGGTGCATTTATATTTGTAAGTGTTTTTCAATAGAAACATATGTTTTGCTTGTTTACATATGGTATCTTTTGATGGGAAGTGTGAATACTTTTCTAACTATGCATGTAGATATATTATTACATTATTATAACCCTGTTGTTTTGGGATGAGGTCAATGGAGATCAAAGTCTGTACAAAATGGTAGGGTAGGGGCATAGACACTTTTAATACATTGCATGCAGGTGTATCACTTTGATTAGATAGTTAAGTGCAATTTAACTACATGCCAACACAAACATGTTAAATAACTTCAGCTAGTAAAGAAAGTACAAATATGGTTAGAGTCTGGTTACCAGTATGGTTCAAACCTTTTTCAAGGTCTCCTTTTTAGTTGTTCCTCATGACAAGCATGGAATACAGTGAACATATTCTTTAACCTAGCCTACAGGAGCATCTTTTTGTTTAGAAGAATCCACTTCTTTTTGGCTGAAATAAATACCATCTGCCATTATGAGAGGTCAGACTTTAAAAATTACTTAAACCGGATATTCCTAGATAGGGAGCTTGCTTGTGATTTATTTGTTAAATGCAAGTACATTATGTTGACTGGAACTTAAAGTGTTTTGAAGAATTCAAATGTCATTTTATGTCACCAAAGGTATGGTCTGGTAGTTGCATGTAACAGGATACAGTATGTCATGTTTATGTGTCTTTGTTATATGGAGTACCATATTCTTTTGAATTCTATAGTTGATGTGGTTGACAGGGGAAAATTTGATAAATTTGACATCTCAAAGTAGGAATTAGAGATCATTCTCAACATTGGTGTCTCTGTGCATTGTAATTGTAAAGTACAGATTCAGCACATGGATATTTGCAGGAGGTTGTTATATGGTTTAACACTAATGTCATGAAATAAGCCAAATCTCTGAGCAGTATTTCATTTTACATGCTGTTGATTTGAATTTCTCTCAAAACAGTTTGAGTATCATGTGAGCTTTTGAAGGCAACTTCTGTGTTATCAACATAACTGCATGTACAAAGTACCCTTGTGAATGAATGATCCAAAGTCAGTGCCAAAGTGGTTATTTGAAGTATGGCCAGGTAAAATGGACAGAACACTTTGTATGGATGTTTCAATTTGTATTAAAGTTTGCCCGATTCCTGAATATAAGTTTAGAGACAATATATGAAGGAACACAAATACAATGAAATGATGCAGTCGTGTAGGATAAATGTGATACTTAATACCCCCTATGGACGGTGATGATATGGAAGTACAGTTACTATATGCATGAAATATTTTATTGTCAACACTGAGTTAACAACAAGTATGAAGTTTTTCCAACAGGTGCTTCGAAGGTTCCACGCAGTGTGAAGAGCCTTTTCCTGATGGACCTGGCTTTCTTTTGATAGAATGAGCCAGTAATGTTAAGATTATGATGCCTTACTTATGAACGGAACCCTCTTCTGTTGTGAGGGATGCTCCACATAAGCAATGGTGGAGGGACACAATTCCAGTGACCTACATCTGGATAGACACTATGGGCATCTGTAGATGACACTGGAAAGTTAGAGTTCCAACAAATCAAACCAAACATGGGAATGTGTATGAAATTGCTTTCATTATTTTAAACATTTATTAACTATATTTAAAAATGATGAAAGACAATTCAAAACTAAAGAAATCTAGAATAAATGTAAAATATGACATTTTTCTTTGCTAATTGTTTGTAAAGTGGATATTTTCTTACAGTATATATGAATGGAAATACAACCAGACAGAAAAATACATATTATTGCCAGAGGATATTGAAATGATTTTATTCATATTTGTACCTCTCATCTATTTTGTATGAGCTCTGGTAGGTTCATCTGAAACATCACAAACTTTACAACAAACCAGGGGGAGCTCAAAGGGGTCTGGCAGCCCCCTCTCCAAGAAGTGGTCATGCCACTCAAGTACCCACAACATTTGCCTGTAGGCTTTTGCTTTACCGAGACGTTATGTTTGATATCTTTGCAAGAACAGGCTACTTGGTGGTGTACCTGTTTGGAGTAATCGGATAGCTTAGAGATTTGACGTATAGGTTAAAGTTTTGGGTATCTCATACTGTAGATTCCATTTATTTGTCAGGGATCGGAAGAACTTCATGCAATGACCATGTCACGTCCAGGTTCTTGCAAGTAGTTAGCCAGACAAGGTTCTGTGGTTGGCCAAGGAACACAACTCTTCCCCCCCCCCCCCATCAATCTACAAACCAGGTTTATGTTCTTTTGATTAAATTGAAAACTGGAATGAAAAAGATTGACAAAAAATGTAGGCTTGCACATCATATTTCTTTTGCGTCAATTAGGAAGGTAGCCTTATTCATTGAAAAAACGAAAATCAAGATTTTTTTCGTTTTTCCTGAAGGAAAACCTTTATTACAACAATATTCTTAGCAGATATACGTATATAAACAAGACAGAACGTGAAATACTAATGAAATACATACATGTATTTACAGATAGGGTCATTTAAATTACAACGGCATTGCATTAACATCATTATTACAGGAGGAAAATCCAACAGAAAGAGAATTATTGAAGACAAATAGGCCGCTATATACAACGAAGAGGGAGTGTACTTTACAAACACAATATTAATACAAATTCATATTCACACAAATATATAGAAGTATTGTAACCACAGTTAAATTATAGGTTTATGCAAGTAATTTCCCTCAAACGTCACCTTAAATTATGATGATGACAACCTCATGTGATCCGCCATAACTGTAACGTTATTTCATTGACATCGGTGAGCTTTAGATTTTACGACGCGGACGTCAGCTGCAACGTAATGACGTCACAACCCGCGTTTCTCCTGTCATTAAACAACAGAGTGGAGCGTTATTTCGCGTTGCCTTCGAAATGGTATAGGTACAAATGACCTCATTTCCTTGTAAATGAGGTCCGCGTCGTGAAATCTAAAGCTCCCTAATATCGGTCCTCATCTGTCGCCCAGATTTTACATGCCTTGATAAAAATAAGGTACATCTGGATTTCTACATAATAAACTTACAAATGCAAAAATATACCGCATTCTGTTAAAAATTTATATGCGATATTTTCCCCTGCGAAACCAAAGAAACAAATCTGGGTTTAAATCAACATACTGTTCTTGAAGAACCTTTTAAAAATGTTTTTTGATCCAAAATGGTTTTTACATGACTAATTTGAGAACACTCCTAGAATAATGATGGTTCACCATTTCAACAACATCGCAATTCTCGATTACAAGCATAAAGCAAAATACGACTACAACTGGGTGAATTTGGTCTCAAGTTGGACCAAATAAAAGCAAAAAATCTGCGACGTTTTATGGCCATCATGAAAAACCTGGCCAACATGGGAAACGATGGCGCATCACGAGTAAGAATAAGGAAAAAGATAAATATGGCGTCTATCACAGACTTATAATTTTCTAAACCCAAATTCCCATTATAGCCTCGTCTAAAGTGGCAAAACTAAATCTGGTTTATGTTTTACCCACAGAAAGGAAAATAGAAGTTTTTTAACTTTTCGAAGAACTTGATCAGGGATGGGAAGAACAGGGGCAAGGAGGTACATTTCTTTGAGTGGACCTGGCAGGGACGGCACAAGTTGAAAAATCATTCATGATGTTCAGGGAAGAAGAGTCTGACCTGAAGAATTTTGAAACGGAATTTTATAACCACATTTTCGTAAAGTCATGGGACACCAGTCGGTAGGATCCTTTTTATCGCCACCGGCAATGTAATGATACCATGGGTTAGGGTTAGGTTGTTGGGAGGAAGAAAGAGTGTTAATGTCATAAATTGCGTCAGTGTCATGAATCTTTGCCGACAACATCAAAAATCGAACGGTAAAATTTATAAGGGAGATCATCACTCCCTGGCAATTTATTTTTGGTGATTCAGAAATTACATTCTTAATATCGTGTAACATGATAGGTTGCTAGAAACCAGTGATTCTTAACCTGGGATCCGCGAGCCCCAGGGAGTCCGTGAATCTTGTTTAGGGGTATCCCTAAGGGCAAAGGAGTCCATGGAAAAAATAAGAGTCGTAGAAAAATTAGGCCACGAAAGGTAGAATTCTTTGAAAAATTCAGATGAAAAATTGTAGGAGTAGTGTAAAATTATAAACCATGAGCAACCCGTACTCTTAAACTAGAAAGCGTTCTCGTGGCTGGACTTATTTTTCTTACCTATGGCAGCAGATAAAGCCACCTTTAATTCACCGCCAGCAATTTGTTACAATAGAGCAGACATGAACTTCGTCGCTGTTTACGAATTGGATTAGTGAGTGATGCTCTGTCAAAGATTAAAAAATTTCCACTTTTCCAACACTGGAATCAAAATGCAGTAAAATAAACGTGTCTTTCAGCAAAGTCTCCATCTTTGCTGACGCCATCTTAATCAAGAAAACAAGAAATTTTCAGCAATGGTTCGACGGCATAAAAAGAAGCAAAAACGGTATGGATTTGGGTTCAGATGGATAATTTACGACTCACTTCACCAATTGTTTTAAGTCTTGACGGCCAAGGCCTTTTTTGTCAGTAGTCTCCTAGCGAATCTCATTCTAACCGGCGTAGGTCATGATCTTAATTTAGACACGACCTCGAGTTGTGTCTAAATTTTCAATGATTAACTTATTTTACATTACCATTACATCAAATAGTAGTGTTACCAGTGGAGCACAGAGGGGGTAGGAGAACAGGGGCTCGACCCCCTCCCCCCCCATCCCCAAGGGTCGTCAGTGGCCTTTTTGTTAACTTAAATTTATTTCAGCCATGTTTTCAAACATGGTCCAGGCCACTTTTTCCTCTAGTAGAACGTAAACAACCCGAATTAAAACTCAATAATTTAACTCAAACATTCCACACTGTCAGATCTAATATATTTCAAACATTAAAAGGTACTATAGATATTCGCAGAAAGGGGTGTAAATTGATAAAATTCAAGGGGACAATTCGTAATTCTTATGGATTTATAGTCATAAGGGTCACTTTTCATAAGATTTTTACTCATAGGGTCTATTATTTATAAGTTTCGCTATTCATAATTAAGAAAAAGGTTCGTTATTCACAGTAGCCAAAGAGGTTCGTTTTTCGCAACAGGAATGTTCAGTATGAATAACGAGAAGACAGGTTCAATATTCACAATAAGAAGAAGGGGTCGATATTCATAAGAACAAGAAAGGTAGTAGATGTTTATAATAAAATATTTTTAGCATAAAATGTTGTGATCATTCTACCTTATGCCCATAGGCGGCGGAAGATGTTTTTTTTTTTTTGGGGGGGGGGGGGCACATGTTTTCGGCAGCCGACATAATGGTGACGCCGTAAGGCGTCCGGTTTTGCGCGAAGCACAAAACCCCATCGGCGTGGGATCCAGGGGCGGTGGGGTTCAGGGGGAAAAGCCCTGGCAGGGTCCATGGGGGAGGCTGGATACATTTGTAGGGTGGCTGGAGTTTACTATCTCAGCGTAGCGCCACCATCAGTTGGCGCGGAGCGTACAAAGAAAATTTTGGATTTTAAAACCTCACAGATGGTTGGAAATGGCATTTGCCAGGTATATTGGTCGCTAATTCTGGTGAGAAAAATTTGTGATTTTTCTAAGATTAAAAGACACTTTTGAGATACTGATTAGCCCAGTTTATTACTCCACTGGACTATGTATCCTAGGATCGCAAATCCGGAATCCTACTGAATGTTGCAAGCAGCTGTTCCAGTGCACGCATGAGGAAGGTATTTCCAGAGGCCTAAGGGGAAATTTCAGTTTTGGGGCAGAAGATTTTTGCCCGAAAAATGTAATTCTGCCCGTAAGACAGTCAAAGCGGAGCGCCACCACTAGTTGGCGCGGAACGTCCAGAAAATTGGAAAACTCGTACCTCTCAGACAGTCAAAAATGACATTTCCCAGGGGATACAAGCAGTCGCTTTTTTAAGTTTTAATTGCAGATAAACGTACATTCATTCCAAACTAAAATTCAGCCATAAAGACTAAGCGGAGCGCCACCATTGTTTGCGCGAAGCGTACAAAACATTTTTAAATATCCGACCCCTCAGACAGTTGAAAATTGCATTTTCCGGGTTTATATGGGGATCTAAGCAGTCGCTACTTTGAGTTTCCTTTTGTAAAAAATGATTACTTGAAACTTAATTCTGCTATGAAGCGGTCTAATTGGAGCACCACCATAAGTTGGGGCGAAACGTACAGGCAATTTTGAAAAATTTGATCACTTCAGACGGTCAAAAATGTCATTTCCTACGCTTATAGAGGGCCTTAGAAGTCGCTAATTCGAGGTTCTGTTTGCACAAAAAATAGTCACTTGAAACTAAAATGCTGCTAGGAAAACTATCTGCGCGGAGCTTCACAACTGGTTGGCGCGAAGCGAACAGAAAATTTTGAAAAATCGGACCCATGAGACAGTCGAAAATGACATTTCCAAGGCTTATTGGGGGATCTAAGCAGTCGCTATTTGATCAGAAAATTACCAGATAAAATGTATCACTACCAATCGATGAAAGCGTCCCGCATATTTTCGGGAAAACTACAAACTGGAATTGAAAACATGCTAATGAATTTGACTCTATTGCGTTTCTTGACTAAATTCAATATATATATTGAAAAAATTTTATGCCCGAACTTCCGACTATATATATATGATTTTACTTTTGAAAAATTTAGGCCTATGGGGATCTATAGCAGTTGCTATTTTGATCAGAAGAATCAGATAAAATGTACCACTACCATTGGATGAAATGAAGTAGATAATTTTTCTTCTATTAGTAACACTTATTGACAGAATTGTCACGTTACAGGGTGTGCTAAAATAAATTTTCAAGCAGACTTACGGGAAGACATTCTCACCCTGCATCATTAAAGTATCGAAAAACAAATTACCCGATTCTCACAGGGTAGATGGCAAACTTTTGGGCACCTGAATACCCTCCTGTCTATCTGTTGAATTAATTTGGCAATTGAAAACGTCCCAGAATTTTTTAACCTTTGCCCGAATATTTGACCATTTCGGGCAAATTTTTGCAAGACTACAGTGTGAAGGTGGGATGATGAAAACCCTTTTTTCACGTTCTACCCAAATGTGTCGCAGATCTTTTTTATTTTCCATGAAAATTGTGCTTTAAATATAGCGTGATCTGTTCTTCGGCAAAGATTTGAAGCTATTAAAAATAATCGGCCATTTCGGGTACTGTGTTGCACAAGATTTGAAAACAGTCTCAAGAATAATTGTTTATTTTAAGCCACAGGCTTCCCAAATGTGTCGCGATTTTTTTTTATTTCTTAACCTTTCGTAACTATGTTACCCTTACTGTGATACTTTTCCTTTTTCGGGCAACTGCTTGAAAGAATTTGGATATTCGACAATTTTGGGCATTGCGTTGTGATTATCTGTGAAGTAACGGTCATAGCTTTTTGAGCTAATAGACCCAAATATTCTGCCCACCACACCAAGAATGTTTTTGGAATGATTTTGTGCATCCCCAGGAATTGAAAGAAAAATCGCTACATGAGGTAGAAACATGCCAGATGCTATAGGCGCACACTTTAATCCACTTCAAGGTAGCCAGTTTTAGCCACTCCAAATCTGTTAGAAAATTATCCATCCTGAAGTCCGACGAGTAAAAAGTCAAGAGATTCCGAAGATTTGAAACTTTTCACAGTCTACCTGAATTTATTCCGAAATTCATAGTGGGGCACAATTGCAGAATATCCTGCAACTGTTTGAAGGGCGAAAATAAACTCTCCTACAGGTTATCGTTAATGTGGGGTCCAGGGGGCAAAGCCCCCGGAAGCTTTGCAACTTTTGCAAACTGAAAAGTAATATTTGAGCCAAAGAACAGCCGAAATGTAATAAAAGCAATTTAAATTTGTTTAATTACTTTTGAAAAATTTATTTTGCGACATTTAGTTATGGGGGGAGGGGGGATGCCCCAAAAATCTCATAAAAATTATTGGGGGATAGGCCCTGCCCCCCCCCCCCCCCGCTTCCGCCGCCTATGTCACCACCAACAGATCAAGGCGAGACGAGATATAGTTCAAATTAAATGATCACATGATGTGCCGTGTTCTACTAACAAAACATCCTATTTCTTCATACAGACTCGTAGAGCCACAAAGTAAGCTCATATCATAAATCATAGGCTGGCTCCACCCATACTTTGCTTCCCAGTTGAGATTTAAAGTAGCAAGTCGTACCTTAGTCAGTGGCGTAGCCAGGATGGGATTTTTTTTGGGGGGGGGGGAGCCTAGGTAAGCAGTGGGGGGCCTGGTACCTCCAAGGGTCAGGCACGGCAAGACTATCTAAGCGGAGCGCCACCATTAGTTGGCGCGGAGCGTGCAAGAAAATTTGGGGCTTTAGAACCCCTCCAGATGTCCGGAAACGGCACCTCCTATGTGTTTTAAGCTGGATGTACCCAGTCTTGAAATACGAATCTCATTTCTGCGACTTCTCAAATAATGAGAATAAAATACAGTTTTTAGGGACCCCAAAACTGGGCACTTGTTAACTGTGGCCATGGGGATGAGACTAAAGGGAACCGGTAGCTCCCTTCCTCTTGGGAAAAATTGTAAACTTCGGAAGGACTTAGATCGCAAATGCGGCAATATTTGAATCTAAGCGGAGCGCCACCATCTGTTGGCGCCGAGCGTCCAAGAAAAATTTGGGCTTTAAAACCCCTCTAGATGGTCGGAAACGGCACTTCCCACTGGTTTTAAACTGGATGTACCCAGCCGAAAATGCGGCAATATTTGAATGGGTTTCAGCTTACCTAAGGCAGTACCTTACCCTTTAACAGGAAAACCAAAAGTAGTTGTGTCCCCCTCTGAGCAGGGAGGTGTTATTAGATAACACCTCCCTGCTCTGAGAAACTTTCTTTGCGTTAGACTTCCTAGATGCAAAACGGTGCTATGTTTGGCAAAACTTTGAACTGATTATAGGCCTAAGTTTTAGGATTTTCCCTTTTTGGGGAGCATGAAAAATATCAAAATATCAAATATCAAAATATCAAAATATTTTTAGTTTTTGTACAGATTTTACAAGAGACATACATACTTCCAAAGAAACGATGTGCAAAATGGTGCAGTATTTGTTCATCGGTACATTACGTAGTCAAAATTAAAATACTACGAATAAATCTCTCAAAATAATTGAACCGCAAAGCAGAAGTATGGATCATGTGGAAAACAAATGAAATCCGGATCTCGTGGACATTTTACAAATCCCCCAGTGCCAACTAGTAAAAAGAGGACTTGTCGAAAAAAATTGTCCTACAATGGCACTTGTCATGGGCAGGAGTGAGCCACGAAATAGGCCTACTTGTTAAGGATGGAAGGGAAGAATTATCCGAGGACAGTGCCTTACCCTTACCTGCTTACGGCATATTTTGTGTATGATAAAGTATAGGTATGGTCGTGTAAGAATGGTATCCAGTGTACGATTGCCCTATTTTCAGTAAATCAATCAGCCATCCGAAAGGCAGAAAGGGTCTTAATCTAACAAAGTCACATTAAAGCTTGTCATCGAGACTCGTTTCATCTTCTAAGTGAAATGCAATAAACGACAGTGCAGATCACAAACGGTATCTAATTTAGTGAGAGTAGGCATTTTGAAGTTATGACTTGATTTCATACATGCGCACAAAATGTGTTACACAAATTCATCCATTTTTTTTTTTTTTAATTTTTACACATATTACTTATTTACTGTTTTGAAGGAAATACTTCAAAATTTGTATCCGTTCAGACATTTTATTTTTTCAATAACTTTATCAGGACGCAAAAAAATCTGGGGGGGGGGGGCTAGGCCCCTCCCCCCGAGGCCCTTCCGTGGCTACGCAACTGATCTTAGTGCACTTATTTATAGGTTCTGACCGTTTTCAGAAGAACCCTGGTGCGTTCGTCTTTGACAAAATTCTCCCAAGTTAAATATTAAAAAGTAAGTGGAACCTGCGACGTCAGAAGAGACATTCTGACCAAAAGTTTAAGTTGCCAGTTCACTGGTCATGGAGCCTTGCTTAAATAATGTTTGGGGAATCCCTTAGCAGAAAGGATAGGCCTACTTCGGAAACACTCTTGAATATCCTCCGTCTCACCCACGCATGCAACATGCACGGAAAAGGCACCCTGCCGTACCAAAGCATGATCGTAAGTCCGCCCAGTTAAAGGTTGTTACAAAGTGCCAATGGAAATAATTATAACAATTTAAAAGAAGTCTCAGTGGATTCAATGTAAGTAACAAAATTTTTGTTACGTTTTTGAAAGGAGATATTGCAGTAGGCCTACTGAATTCTTACAACAGTACAGGGTACGTTGATGGGAGGGGGTCACGGAAGGCCGCATTTCCTCATGTGGTCTCCAGTGTATGATTGCATTGTTTTCAGTGAATCAACCAGCCATCCGAAATGCAGAAAGGGTCTTAACCTAACAAAGTCACCTTCGAGTTTGTCGTCGAAACGTTCGTTTCATCTTCGAAGTGAAATGCAATAAACGACAGTGCAGATTATATATGGCATCCAATTTAGTGAAAGTAGGCATTATCAAGTTATTATTTGATTTCCTACGTGCGCACGAAATGTGTTTCACAAACATTCATGCCTGTTTTCTTAATTGTTACATATTTTTTATTAATTACTGTTTTTGAAGGAAAGCCTTTAAAGTTTATTTCCATTCAAACACTTCATATTTTTTCTCAATCACTTTATCAGGACGCAAAAAAATCTGGGGGGGGGGGTGGCTGGAGAAAATCTGGGGGCCTAGCCACCCCCCCCCCCCCCGTGGGTACGCCACTGCTATACTGTTCTTTTGCTTAGTATTGCTCTGTATTAGTCACGTTTTTTCTCTCTCTCTGAAACTCCAAGACCGTGCTTAATACCGTACCTGAAAAAAATAGGTATATTTCAGCGTTATATCTCAGCAACAGAACGTTTCATACTATGCCATTAGGAGTAAGATGAATAAAATATAAGCTTGTCAACCTCTTTACTACATTTATAGTCGAAGACTTCGGGAACATTTTGATGCATTAACAGCCCGGGGTCGATCATTGCTACGAATAAATACAAATGAAGCCAATCTGAGGTTCTACGTGGGGTAAGGTACGCGTAACTTTTTGAGGAATCCCTGTCTGGGACTCCTGGCATCTAGGGGTCACAGGTGTGTACAGTACTTTGGGTGGGTATGGTGAAAGAAAGCTTTGTTTACATTTATTCTGTCAGGCTGCCGTCAAGTCAGACTAATATCGATCTAAGATTGGTTTTCAAGTCTTGCTGAGACGGCGTCCATTGATTCTGTGTAATGCAGTATTGTCGTCTCATGTCTGTTGTTTGAAGTGTTCCTGCTGAATGGATTCAGTGAGTCAATGGGCGACAACAGCCAAGGTTGTACTGCCGGGTTACTAGGTTACCAGTCTAATAGTACATCATGTGGACTAGCTGCCTGGTTGAGTGTGGTGGACCAGTTTGTTTACACTAATATTCAAGCAACAGCACACGGTGGGGCCTACAACAGAAGAGTCCTGATATAACTTACATTGGGGTTTTTTTCAAGTAATTTTAGAAGTGGTTCGCAAAGGTTTGGTCTTCTGATCTTTCTTTCTTTCTGTTTAAACATAGGGAATCATATTTAAGAAAGTAGATGTAACTTCATGCTCATTTCATAAACTTGAACAAGGAATCCTGCATTATACTGCGGTACTAGCCTACACTGTGTATATGCCATGCTTACAGTATGTGATATAACGTTAGAAATGTCGTGGAATTCTGCTGTTTAATGTGTAAACTTTTTTAAGTTTAGAATGTGTAAATTGAAATTTCGTTTAGACTCATGTGCAAGTCAGCAATTATTTGGAAGGTACGTGCCGGCTGTGCTCTACGGGGACTTTGGGGCTTCCCCCCTCCCCCAAGAAAAGGAAAAAGAGATGCCCGATACCGTTATGCTATATTTGAAACTCGAAGTCTGTGAAATTTTCCCTGCCTTTGGAAATGAAAAACTCGGAATATGTCACATGTGACTCAAGTTAACTACAGTACTGTTTTCTATATTTCAATGTATTTCATAAAATGGTCAAAATTTCTCCGAGACCCTATTTTCTACAAGCTCTTAGATTTTTTCTTGAAAAAGACAGAAATTCAGACAGTTTTTACATGTCATCGGGTAGCCTAAATCCTCAGACCTAGAGATAGCATTAAATATCCACCAGTGGCGGACATAGAATCTCGCATTTGTTAAAAGGACAGGTAGATTCTCCAATTATCCCCAATCAATTCAAATTTCCATGCAGCAAACTCACAGGCATACAAAATTTCCTGTATTGATGCAGAATGTTCCGCTCAGTCAATTCTTACACCAAACTGCATTTTTTTGTAGTCTACAAAAGTTCTCAATTGGATCAGCTCGTTGATTGACAGCAAATTAAAAAATGCAGAATACTGTACATCATATAACACAAAATGAAGGCCTGCTGTATTACTTTGTCCTCATTACACTTTGGGTTTGTCATTCTCAGCCTGAAGCGATGAACTCATATTGTGCATGGATGAGGATGACTTTTAGACAGTTGTGGGGGGAGGGGCTGAAGAAGCTTAAGTAAGTTAGGAGATTCGGAACAGTGGCGTAGCCAGGATTGCATTTTAGGGGGGCCTAGGTAACAAGTTGGGGGAGGGCTGGTTCGGTCAGTCGCGGCAAGACTATGTAAGGGGACCGCCACCATCGGTTGGTGCGGAGCGTACAAGAAAATTTTGGGTTTTACATACCCTCTACATGGCTGGAAACAGCACTTCCCACGTGTTTTAAGCTGGATGTACCCAGCCTTGAAACACGAATCTCATGCCTGCCACTTCTCAAATAATGACTATGACAAATTGCAATACATAAACTTTTTAGGGACCCCAAAACTGGGCATTTCTGGTCTGTAGCCTGGGCGATGAGACGAAAGGGAACCGGTCTCCTCCTTTCTCTCGGGAAAAATGGTAAACTTCAGGAGGACGTTGAACGCAAATGCGGCAATATCTTAATGAATTCCAGCTTTAACAGGAAAACCAAAAGTGGTTGTGTCCCCCTCTGAGAAAATTTCTTTGCGTTACATTTCCTAGATGCAAAATGGTGCTATGTTCGGCAAAACTTTGAACTGATTATAGGCCTACGTTTTAGGATTTTCCTTTTTGGTGAGCATGGAAAATTTCAAAATACTCAGTTTTAGTCTTGTGGAGATTTTACAAGTGACATACGTACTGCCAAAGAAACAATGTTTCCCGGTTTCAGTGTTTAGATGCAAAATGGTGCAGTATTTGTTCAATCATCGGTACAATACGTAGTCAAAATTGAAATACTACGAGTAAATCTCTCAAAATATTTAAACCGCAAACTTAACCAGAAGTATGCCGGGATCCTGTGGGAAACACATGAAATCCGGACATTTTAAAAATCCGTCCAGATGCCAGTGTCAACCAGTGAAAGAGGACTTGTCGAAAAATCGTTCTACAGTGGCCAGGAGTGAGGCACACTACACAGGCCTACTTGCTAAGGATGGTAGGGAAGAATTAGTCGAAGGCAGTCCCTTACCCTTACGGCATATTTTGTGTATGATAACTTAGAAGTATAGAAATGGTAGTGTAAGAATGGTCTTGTTTTCAGTAAATCAACCAGCCATTCGAAATGCAGAAAATCTTTGAAGTGAAATGCAATAAACGACATTGCAGATTATATACGGCATCAAATTTAGTGAAAGTAGATATTTTGAAGTTTTATTACTTGATTTCATACGGGCGCACAAAATGTGTTTGACCAGGGTTTGACACACATTCATGCATGTTTTCTTAATTGCTGCACATTTTATTTATTTACTGTTTTTGAAGGAAATACTTCACTTTGAAAGTTTATTTCCGTTCAAACATTTCATTTTTTCTCAATTACTTTATCAGGACGCAAAAAATCTGGGGGGGGGGGGGGGCTGAAGAAAATCTGGGGGCTAGTCCCCCGTGACTATGCCACTGATTCGGAACTATTAGTGGTGAAATAATTTGGCCTAAAATTTACTTCATTCTTCTTTCTAAAAAAAGTGCCTGTATATGTCATGATGACTGCGGTGAATGGCCTACGTTGAATGTATTTGGCCTTTTGGCTAAGATCATGTGTAGTATCT
Organism: Holothuria scabra; assembly: GCA_037179385.1. Classification (NCBI taxonomy): domain Eukaryota; kingdom Metazoa; phylum Echinodermata; class Holothuroidea; order Aspidochirotida; family Holothuriidae; genus Holothuria; species Holothuria scabra. The sequence goes on from CM074198.1 coordinate 11,521,491, forward strand.
GTTCGTTTCATCCAGTGTAGAATGAAGCCATACATGACAGACCAATGGTGCAAAGCCGCGAGGTTGGTCAAGTGTTGTCCTTTAATGGACGTAATAGCTTCTTCGGGAAGCAGTTTAAACTGTAGTTTGTTTTCGCCGAACGGCCCTTTGCCAAAGGGTCGAAAGGACTAAAGAAAAAAGTTGAATGTATGAAGTATGGTATAGCCTACTATTGCATTTACTATTTATTATCATGGTCTTCAGCCTGGCATTGCCGATTCTCATATGAAGTAAATATATATCTTGCAGTTTCATGAATCTCCCCCTTCCCCTTCCTCGGTCTATATAACCACGTCATATACATTCTTATAGCCGATTATGGTTTTACAAAGTGGCTGTAGTGTTTATTCATGCATGTATGTATACCGTTGTCTTACCAAACACGACGTCTCACGCTCAACCGTAATAAAATTGATACAGTTGTCATTGCAATGCTGACGCTTCCCAAAGCAGCTCGTGTATGGTTACAGCACTGCCCGTTTGTGCAGGATGGTACCGCAGCCATGCTGTTCTGTAGACTGTACCACGAACTATTACACTGAATACCCCAGAAAATCCGGAGACCGTCAAGTTCACATTATAAGGTCATGCAGTGAATGGTACTCATTTTGAAGACACTTGCCACATTTAAAATATCAACAGGTCAGTGGGTTCAATACCCAGCCGGTACTACAGTATACTAGAAACCTGGAAAGATAAGAATATAAAATGCACCGTCAATACGATTTTGTTTGCTTGGTGTAGGTAAAACATTTGTACAAGCAGTCTGAGAAAGTGGCACCTTAATTTGCGGACTGTACGAGGCAGAACCATTTTTATGTCATAAATCATTTTAGCAAATGAAACCGCACTTGAAAGAGTTATAGCTGACAAAGTAGCCCGACACCAAACAACAAATACTGCAAGGCATCTCAGATATGCATTTCAAAAGGAATATGGGTTAACTCCCGTCTAGAGTTGAAAATGTCCAAGTCGTATTCAAATGTGGATCCACATAGGTCTATAGTAATGTCAATCTTCGTCCCCCGCTCGTGAAAGTGGGTGAGTGAATTTCCAGCCTGCCCCTCTATCCGCTTGAGTCTTACGCCCGTAGGTCTTTGGTCTAGTGGTACAGTAGAGTATCCGCGTCTCTACTGGGCATGTGGCACATAACATTCGCACGGGACGGGGCCGAGGCTGCAGTCCCCTAATTGGCCAAAACCTTACGGAACCGGGCAGACTTCATTCGGACAGAGATCATAGGCGAATGAAGCGTGAAAGGGGCAGGGGAGACACTCCGCAAAATCTAAGATTTGGGGAAAAGTTTGGAAAAATTCACTTGAGTTTTAAAAAACGGCAAGGTTTTTTAGGAAATTTTTAAGTGTGCCCGAATCTTAAAAAGGTTTAATGCCAGAAAAAAAGAAAGAAAACGTTATAGTCGCTGTAAAATTTTTATGGAAAATAAGCAAGATTCCAAAAATTTGCTTCACATTCGGGCAGCGCAAAAAGGTATTATTCGTCAGTTTTTCTATAACAGTCTTTCACGACACAAAGCTCAAAATGGCCGTATATAAAGTCTTTCACGCATTTGCCCGTAAAATAAAAAACCATCATAGTCACGGCCTCATATTTATGAAAAACTTAAGAGATAAAAAATCACGGCACATTTGGGAACCCTGTCGTTAAAAAGAAAGAACCATTCCTCAGCCTGTTTTTTTCAATCTTGTACAACACAATGCCGGAAATGGCCGATAATATTAATGCTTTCAAAGTTTTGCCAACAAAACAAAACGATTTGTATTAAAAGTCAAATTTAGAGAGATTCGCGACACATTCGGGGAGCTTGTGAAAAAAGATCTTCCTCATCAGCCCCACTTCACACAGTAGTCTTCCGAAAACTGCGCCGGAAATGACAAAATATTTGGATGAAGGTTGAAAATGCTGGGACGTTTTCAATTGCCAAACTAATTACACGGACAAACGGGAGCAGTGACAATTAGTGTGCCATTTATCCTGATCAAAGAGACGAATTCGGCCAATGGTTATGAAAATCAGGCAATTTGTTTTTCAGTACTAAAATCATCAAAAATGATACAATTTCTTAAGGGCCCCTGGTGGGGTCCAGGTGCAAAGCCCTGGTGGGGGTCCAGGGGGAAAGCCCCCGGAAGCTCAGCGATTTAAGTGATTTGAGAAGCTCCAAAATGGTCAAAAATCATATTCAAATTAAGGGTTCTAAACTATGAATTTAATTCAGGAGTGGGGTGAGGTAAGGGACGACATTGGAATCGTGAAATACTATGGCATTTGATTAAGGAGAAACATACTTTACAGTAATTTTAGGGGGCAAAGCCAAAATGTTGAAGGTACTCAAATTTGAACATGTGATTGCTAATTTTAGACAGGGCATTTTTGAGAAATCCAAAGTGTTTTGGGGCATTTTATCAATAGGGAGTTCTATTTAAAATCTCGAGGCAATATGCGTGGGGTCCAGGGAGACGCAAGAGGGCACGGAAGCTCTGACATTTTAGGTCTTTTAGTTGTCTTAAAGAAAGCAAATAGTACAGTACCTTTGTACAGGTATTATTAATAGTCCTAAAAGGGACATTATTACTGGGGTAGAAGAAAGAAGATAATTTGAAAAAGAAAGATTGCTTGCAGAAGCTTTTGTCTTAATTTTTTGAAGGGCGAAAGTACTAAACTCTCCTACCGATTATCGTTAATGAGGGGGTCGATGGTGGAAGCCCCCGAAAACTTTGCAACTTTTTCACTCTGAAAAGTAATACTTGAGCAAAACAATAGTAAAAATTTAATAAAAGCAGCTTTAAAATTTATTTTGTGACATTCAGTTATTGGGGAGGCCATGCCCCCAAAATCTCATAAAAAAATATTGGGGGCAGACCCCCCTTGCCCCTCGCTTCCACCGCCTATGAATAGTTATGCTTGAAAATTCATTTAAACCCAACTCATAGGCTGAGATTTTTTTCGAAAGGTGCAACTAATAGAGGTAAAGTCTTTTATCTTTTTATATTCGGGAGTTCAGGCAGTCATATAGACAATGTTATCTGTTCAACTTGTATATTGAATTTAGCCAAGAGTCGCAGTAGAGTAAAGACATTAGGTTTTTCAATTTCGTTGAATAGATTTTCCCCCGAAATGATATATACAGGACTATTTCATCCAATGGGAGTGGTAATTTGTTAATTTTCTAACTAAATAACTGCTAATTTTCTAATCCCTCAGCAAGTTACCACACTGCTTTTTATATAATTGCAAACGAAAACTCGAAATAGCGACTGCAAGCTTGGGAAATGCTATATTCGGCTGCACGAGGTGTCGATTTTTCAAAATTTTCTGTACGCCTCTTTCCAGCCTACTGTGGCGCTCAGCTTAGATAGTATTTCTGGCTGAAAGTAAGTTTCAATTGAACGTTTTTCTGCAAACGAAAATTCAAAGGAGCGACTACATGCACAGATCCTCCTTGCAGCCTTGTACGCCCTTGAAGAGCCATTTCCGGCTGTCAAAGGGGAACGTTTCTTCGAATTTTTGTTTATGCTCCGCGCTAACCCATGGCTGGCGCTTCGGCTAAGGTGCTCTTTCTGGCAGAATTACATTTTCCGGCAGAAAATCCTCTCCCCCTCCAAAAAAAAAAAAAAAAATGGAATGCTCCCGTACGCCTATGGCAAAGATTGGGGATGATGAAGGCGAAGAGGAGCTTGTCCAAAAGTAGAAAGTATCATAGTCAGGGTTACATTTTCATGACTTTTTTACAATATTTTGACAATGTTTACAGTTCGCGACAAATTTGGGCAGACTGGACAAACTGTCTAAGCCTTAAATCCGTAGTTATAGTAACACAAAGTTCGGAATGGGGCAGAATATCCGAGTTCTTTCAAAACTTTACCCGAGAAATCATAGTCTTGTATTCAGGGTAACATTTTCATGAAAATTTAAAGAGAGTAAAGAAATTTAAGATACATTTGGACATGTGGATTTTTTCAGTCCTTTCGTAGGCTTGCGCAAAAAAAAAAGAAATGTTCGAAATGGTCGAACATATATGAAATGTCCCCTTAGAGAAGAAGGGCATCAGAGTCAAAAAACTTTTTAAGAGACAAAGGAAAGGGAAAATTTTTCTACGATTTTCCACAACTGATGGCAGAGCTCTCGCTTAGATAGTCTTTTGAGTCAGGATTATAATTTTCGAGAAGAAAATCTTCCACCCTTCTTCCCAATGAAATGCTTCCATAAGCTTATGGCAAAAAGTCTTCTGCCCGCAAGATGAAATGTTCCGCCACGTCTAAGGTTAAACGATTTGGGAATTACTAAATTTTCCATTTAGCCACCAAAGACTTCTTGTGACGATTTTCCCTGCAGTACCTCGTTTTCTAAATTTTTTATCTAAAGTTTCACGTCATGTTTTTATATTGTAGGTAGTTTTGTCAATCACCATGCCTCCTCCAAACCTTGATTCTGTCCAGTTTGTGGTTCACCAACGGGATTCGGACAAAACGGAGATCGTTGCTAACATAGTACGAGAAGATGGATACGACGAACTTACAGAGTACATGAAAGAGGCTGGTTATAGTTTATGTGAAGCGATCAAAGGGGCACCCTTTAAGGCTAGTCCGGGAGAGAATTTCTTCATAAAGCTGGTAGGAGATATTAAAGTTAACACGTTTGGTGATAAGAGCTATCGAAAGGACAGATTGCAGGTGAAATTTCTACGGAATCGAACCAACCGCAAAGACTTTTTCGTGAAAGGTGTTTACCATGGCCGGTACCAGGCAGAGTATGCTGGTAAAGTTCTCCTTCATCGAATGACGTTGCAAGCAGGAACTTTAAATAAAGGAAGCGGAAAGCAATATACACTGAATAACTTAGAGAGCATAATTGGAAATACTGTATCGTCAGCTAAACTTGTAGTTCCAAAGGTAAGAACATTACCTTAGTCTTTTTCTTTTAACATTATTGGAAGCACATGTAAACACATCACTGATCGTATATGATCACCAATGAAGTAGCAAGTAATAAAAATTTTAAGTAAAACAAAAATTATCAATAACTATTAAAACAAATCTAGAGGTTGTTGAAGAGGTAAACCACGTGAACAATATGCAACGCCACTTACTGCCACATGATTTTAAAAGTAATGCATCCACACTACGCAATTTATGTCACTATTCATTTTCAAATCATTCGGTCTCACTCATTAACCCCAGCAATAAGTGTGAGCGTAGCGGTTGAAATTTGTAAGTACTTTCCGAACATTTATAAATTGTAGCCTTTGTAAGAGCACAATCTGTCAAGTGAATTTTCACTTAATGCTTTCTTTTTCACAGGTAAGAGAGGATCCGGCTCCCAAAGACATACAAGATTCTTTTGAAGAAGACCATCTCATTAAAGGTAGGGTTTATAGGAGGTTGTTATAGACATATGTTTGGAATAGCATTGCATTGGAATGGCTGCAGTCTGTGCTAAATTTCAGGGAAACACTCGATTATATTACGAGGAGCATCAAGTGTCGTGCCACTAGATGATTGGCACTCAGTCAAACCCCTTACTTTCACCCATAAATGCATACCATCCTGGTGGGGTAAAGAGTAAGGTATTAAGGGATAGAAATATGGGACGGACCTGGCATCCTTATAAAATTGGTTTCAATCGTTGTAAAATAATAATCGCTACAAAATAATTCACAGCACTTTGAAGTTAGATATGTGGAGAAATGTCGCAGGAAACGCTCCATCAAACTGCTTTATGATTCACTCGTGTGACCACGGAGCTAGGTTAATAACAGCTTTCCGGTGTAACGAGATATATGACAAAAAGAGTACCGGTAGTGAGAATAGATTGTGAAAAGACGGCCTCTTTTGACATCATCAAAAGTATCCGACATTTTAAAAATTTTAATCGAGTGAGGCGACCTGAAATATAAGAATTATTGCATCCTTTTTGTTGTGCTATTCTTTTTGTTTTGGAGGGGGGGGGGGTGGTTCTCTGTCACCAGTTCATAACCACAGTAACTCTTATTTATTGGCAATGGAACTGTTTAAAATAATTCTCATCGATTTTATCTCCCCAGATATTGTTCTTCGTACTATATCAAAAGATATCCCCAAGAATTTTGTGGTTCCTTTGGCGATGCATCTCTTTGGACTCAGTGAGGTTGAAATTCTCAACTTAAGCATTTTACCGCACCACCGTGACTTTCATGAACAGAGGTACGCGGTACTCGAAAAATGGAAACTGACAAAAGGTAAATATCGGTATACCAGATTGAGTCCAATGACAAAAAAGAGATTCATGTACTTGTTCTCAAATGTGTTTGATTTGTTACACGCTATTACTATGAGTAAATTTCATGAAGTCGCACAGCTCAGAAGTCGCGCTAATAATTGTGTGTGATACTAAATAAACCGCACTTCTCCTTGAGAGCAAAAAGGGGAACGTTTCAGAGTCTTCAGCAATTACACTACTCTGCAGCACAATTGAAACCTTGTCATGCATGGCTCTTCGATAAAATTGAACGCCTGCATCCGGTTTTCACATATCGACCCACAATATGATTTCGGGTCAATTTTGTTGGAAATACAAGAACTTTTATGCTGTTGTTACCGTTTTTCTCAGAAAATAGTAATGTTGTATAGTTTTAGTGCAAAGTAGTGGTAAAGATAACCTTTGGCCCAAATGGAGTAAATTTCGTCATTGTGACAGAAGCGTTTACAGGTTAGATTTATTGTTAATTTTGTTCCAGGATTAGAAAGCTATTATTTGATATGGACTGTAAAAATAGGGTCAACTTGACAGTGTTCAGCCGAAAACAAGACACTTTTAGTCCCTTTGACAGGGGACTGGGGATGCTGTGGGCCACTAGGACGGTCAAGGGTACATTATTCAGTGTAAACAAATAGAAATCAGGTGGATGTAACCTATCCATGGACTTTCATGAACAGAGGTACGCGGTACTCGAAAAATGGAAACTGACAAAAGGTAAACATCGGTATACCAGATTGAGTCCAATGACAAAAAAGAGATTCATGTACTTGTTCTCAAATGTGTTTGATTTGTTACACGCTATTACTATGAGTAAATTTCATGAAGTCGCACAGCTCAGAAGTCGCGCTAATAATTGTGTGTGATACTAAATAAACCGCACTTCTCCTTGAGAGCAAAAAGGGGAACGTTTCAGAGTCTTCAGCAATTACACTACTCTGCAGCACAATTGGAACCTTGTCATGCATGGCTCTTCGATAAAATTGAACGCCTGCATCCGGTTTTCACAAATCGACCCACAATATGATTTCGAGTCAATTTTGTTGGAAATACAAGAACTTTTATGCTGTTGTTACCGTTTTTCTCAGAAAATAGTAATGTTGTATAGTTTTAGTGCAAAGTAGTGGTAAAGCTAACCTTTGGCCCAAATGGAGTAAATTTCGTCATTGTGACAGAAGCGTTTACAGGTTAGATTTATTGTTAATTTTGTTCCAGGATTAGAAAGCTATTATTTGATATGGACTGTAAAAATAGGGTCAACTTGACAGTGTTCACCCGGAAACAAGACACTTTTAGTCCCTTTGACAGGGGACTGGGGATGCTGTGGGCCACTAGGACGGTCAAGGGTACATTATTCAGTGTAAACAAATAGAAATCAGGTGGATGTAACCTATCCATGGACTTTCATGAACAGAGGTACGCGGTACTCGAAAAATGGAAACTGACAAAAGGTAAACATCGGTATACCAGATTGAGTCCAATGACAAAAAGAGATTCATGTACTTGTTCTCAAATGTGTTTGATTTGTTACACGCTATTACTATGAGTAAATTTCATGAAGTCGCACAGCTCAGAAGTCGCGCTAATAATTGTGTGTGATACTAAATAAACCGCACTTCTCCTTGAGAGCAAAAAGGGGAACGTTTCAGAGTCTTCAGCAATTACACTACTCTGCAGCACAATTGGAACCTTGTCATGCATGGCTCTTCGATAAAATTGAACGCCTGCATCCGGTTTTCACAAATCGACCCACAATATGATTTCGAGTCAATTTTGTTGGAAATACAAGAACTTTTATGCTGTTGTTACCGTTTTTCTCAGAAAATAGTAATGTTGTATAGTTTTAGTGCAAAGTAGTGGTAAAGCTAACCTTTGGCCCAAATGGAGTAAATTTCGTTATTGTGACAGAAGCGTTTACAGGTTAGATTTATTGTTAATTTTGTTCCAGGATTAGAAAGCTATTATTTGATATGGACTGTAAAAATAGGGTCAACTTGACAGTGTTCAGCCGGAAACAAGACACTTTTAGTCCCTTTGACAGGGGACTGGGGATGCTGTGGGCCACTAGGACGGTCAAGGGTACATTATTCAGTGTAAACAAATAGAAATCAGGTGGATGTAACCTATCCATGGACTTTCATGAACAGAGGTACGCGGTACTCGAAAAATGGAAACTGACAAAAGGTAAACATCGGTATACCAGATTGAGTCCAATGACAAAAAAGAGATTCATGTACTTGTTCTCAAATGTGTTTGATTTGTTACACGCTATTACTATGGGTAAATTTCATGAAGTCGCACAGCTCAGAAGTCGCGCTAATAATTTTGTGTGATACTAAATAAACCGCACTTCTCCTTGAGAGCAAAAAGGGGAACGTTTCAGAGTCTTCAGCAATTACACTACTCTGCAGCACAATTGAAACCTTGTCATGCATGGCTCTTCGATAAAATTGAACGCCTGCATCCGGTTTTCACAAATCGACCCACAATATGATTTCGAGTCAATTTTGTTGGAAATACAAGAACTTTTATGCTGTTGTTACCGTTTTTCTCAGAAAATAGTAATGTTGTATAGTTTTAGTGCAAAGTAGTGGTAAAGCTAACCTTTGGCCCAAATGGAGTAAATTTCGTCATTGTGACAGAAGCGTTTACAGGTTAGATTTATTGTTAATTTTGTTCCAGGATTAGAAAGCTATTATTTGATATGGACTGTAAAAATAGGGTCAACTTGACAGTGTTCAGCCGGAAACAAGACACTTTTAGTCCCTTTGACAGGGGACTGGGGATGCTGTGGGCCACTAGGACGGTCAAGGGTACATTATTCAGTGTAAACAAATAGAAATCAGGTGGATGTAACCTATCCATGGACTTTCATGAACAGAGGTACGCGGTACTCGAAAAATGGAAACTGACAAAAGGTAAACATCGGTATACCAGATTGAGTCCAATGACAAAAAAGAGATTCATGTACTTGTTCTCAAATGTGTTTGATTTGTTACACGCTATTACTATGGGTAAATTTCATGAAGTCGCACAGCTCAGAAGTCGCGCTAATAATTTTGTGTGATACTAAATAAACCGCACTTCTCCTTGAGAGCAAAAAGGGGAACGTTTCAGAGTCTTCAGCAATTACACTACTCTGCAGCACAATTGAAACCTTGTCATGCATGGCTCTTCGATAAAATTGAACGCCTGCATCCGGTTTTCACATATCGACCCACAATATGATTTCGAGTCAATTTTGTTGGAAATACAAGAACTTTTATGCTGTTGTTACCGTTTTTCTCAGAAAATAGTAATGTTGTATAGTTTTAGTGCAAAGTAGTGGTAAAGCTAACCTTTGGCCCAAATGGAGTAAATTTCGTCATTGTGACAGAAGCGTTTACAGGTTAGATTTATTGTTAATTTTGTTCCAGGATTAGAAAGCTATTATTTGATATGGACTGTAAAAATAGGGTCAACTTGACAGTGTTCAGCCGGAAACAAGACACTTTTAGTCCCTTTGAAAGGGGACTGGGGATGCTGTGGGCCACTAGGACGGTCAAGGGTACATTATTCAGTGTAAACAAATAGAAATCAGGTGGATGTAACCTATCCATGGACTTTCATGAACAGAGGTACGCGGTACTCGAAAAATGGAAACTGACAAAAGGTAAACATCGGTATACCAGATTGAGTCCAATGACAAAAAAGAGATTCATGTACTTGTTCTCAAATGTGTTTGATTTGTTACACGCTATTACTATGAGTAAATTTCATGAAGTCGCACAGCTCAGAAGTCGCGCTAATAATTGTGTGTGATACTAAATAAACCGCACTTCTCCTTGAGAGCAAAAAGGGGAACGTTTCAGAGTCTTCAGCAATTACACTACTCTGCAGCACAATTGGAACCTTGTCATGCATGGCTCTTCGATAAAATTGAACGCCTGCATCCGGTTTTCACAAATCGACCCACAATATGATTTCGAGTCAATTTTGTTGGAAATACAAGAACTTTTATGCTGTTGTTACCGTTTTTCTCAGAAAATAGTAATGTTGTATAGTTTTAGTGCAAAGTAGTGGTAAAGCTAACCTTTGGCCCAAATGGAGTAAATTTCGTCATTGTGACAGAAGCGTTTACAGGTTAGATTTATTGTTAATTTTGTTCCAGGATTAGAAAGCTATTATTTGATATGGACTGTAAAAATAGGGTCAACTTGACAGTGTTCAGCCGGAAACAAGACACTTTTAGTCCCTTTGACAGGGGACTGGGGATGCTGTGGGCCACTAGGACGGTCAAGGGTACATTATTCAGTGTAAACAAATAGAAATCAGGTGGATGTAACCTATCCATGGACTTTCATGAACAGAGGTACGCGGTACTCGAAAAATGGAAACTGACAAAAGGTAAACATCGGTATACCAGATTGAGTCCAATGACAAAAAAGAGATTCATGTACTTGTTCTCAAATGTGTTTGATTTGTTACACGCTATTACTATGGGTAAATTTCATGATGTCGCACAGCTTAGAAGTCGCGCTAATAATTGTGTGTGATACTAAATAAACCGCACTTCTCCTTGAGAGCAAAAAGGGGAACGTTTCAGAGTCTTCAGCAATTACACTACTCTGCAGCACAATTGGAACCTTGTCATGCATGGCTCTTCGATAAAATTGAACGCCTGCATCCGGTTTTCATAAATCGACCCACAATATGATTTCGAGTCAATTTTGTTGGAAATACAAGAACTTTTATGCTGTTGTTACCGTTTTTCTCAGAAAATAGTAATGTTGTATAGTTTTAGTGCAAAGTAGTGGTAAAGCTAACCTTTGGCCCAAATGGAGTAAATTTCGTCATTGTGACAGAAGCGTTTACAGGTTAGATTTATTGTTAATTTTGTTCCAGGATTAGAAAGCTATTATTTGATATGGACTGTAAAAATAGGGTCAACTTGACAGTGTTCAGCCGGAAACAAGACACTTTTAGTCCCTTTGACAGGGGACTGGGGATGCTGTGGGCCACTAGGACGGTCAAGGGTACATTATTCAGTGTAAACAAATAGAAATCAGGTGGATGTAACCTATCCATGGACTTTCATGAACAGAGGTACGCGGTACTCGAAAAATGGAAACTGACAAAAGGTAAACATCGGTATACCAGATTGAGTCCAATGACAAAAAAGAGATTCATGTACTTGTTCTCAAATGTGTTTGATTTGTTACACGCTATTACTATGAGTAAATTTCATGAAGTCGCACAGCTCAGAAGTCGCGCTAATAATTTTGTGTGATACTTAATAAACCGCACTTCTCCTTGAGAGCAAAAAGGGGAACGTTTCAGAGTCTTCAGCAATTACACTACTCTGCAGCACAATTGAAACCTTGTCATGCATGGCTCTTCGATAAAATTGAACGCCTGCATCCGGTTTTCACATATCGACCCACAATATGATTTCGAGTCAATTTTGTTGGAAATACAAGAACTTTTATGCTGTTGTTACCGTTTTTCTCAGAAAATAGTAATGTTGTATAGTTTTAGTGCAAAGTAGTGGTAAAGGTAACCTTTGGCCCAAATGGAGTAAATTTCGTCATTGTGACAGAAGCGTTTTCAGGTTAGATTTATTGTTAATTTTGTTCCAGGATTAGAAAGCTATTATTTGATATGGACTGTAAAAATAGGGTCAACTTGACAGTGTTCAGCCGGAAACAAGACACTTTTAGTCCCTTTGACAGGGGACTGGGGATGCTGTGGGCCACTAGGACGGTCAAGGGTACATTATTCAGTGTAAACAAATAGAAATCAGGTGGATGTAACCTATCCATGGACTTTCATGAACAGAGGTACGCGGTACTCGAAAAATGGAAACTGACAAAAGGTAAACATCGGTATACCAGATTGAGTCCAATGACAAAAAAGAGATTCATGTACTTGTTCTCAAATGTGTTTGATTTGTTACACGCTATTACTATGAGTAAATTTCATGAAGTCGCACAGCTCAGAAGTCGCGCTAATAATTGTGTGTGATACTAAATAAACCGCACTTCTCCTTGAGAGCAAAAAGGGGAACGTTTCAGAGTCTTCAGCAATTACACTACTCTGCAGCACAATTGGAACCTTGTCATGCATGGCTCTTCGATAAAATTGAACGCCTGCATCCGGTTTTCACATATCGACCCAAAATATGATTTCGGGTCAATTTTGTTGGAAATACAAGAACTTTTATGCTGTTGTTACCGTTTTTCTCAGAAAATAGTAATGTTGTATAGTTTTAGTGCAAAGTAGTGGTAAAGCTAACCTTTGGCCCAAATGGAGTAAATTTCGTCATTGTGACAGAAGCGTTTACAGGTTAGATTTATTGTTAATTTTGTTCCAGGATTAGAAAGCTATTATTTGATATGGACTGTAAAAATAGGGTCAACTTGACAGTGTTCAGCCGGAAACAAGACACTTTTAGTCCCTTTGACAGGGGACTGGGGATGCTGTGGGCCACTAGGACGGTCAAGGGTACATTATTCAGTGTAAACAAATAGAAATCAGGTGGATGTAACCTATCCATGGACTTTCATGAACAGAGGTACGCGGTACTCGAAAAATGGAAACTGACAAAAGGTAAACATCGGTATACCAGATTGAGTCCAATGACAAAAAAGAGATTCATGTACTTGTTCTCAAATGTGTTTGATTTGTTACACGCTATTACTATGGGTAAATTTCATGAAGTCGCACAGCTCAGAAGTCGCGCTAATAATTGTGTGTGATACTAAATAAACCGCACTTCTCCTTGAGAGCAAAAAGGGGAACGTTTCAGAGTCTTCAGCAATTACACTACTCTGCAGCACAATTGGAACCTTGTCATGCATGGCTCTTCGATAAAATTGAACGCCTGCATCCGGTTTTCATAAATCGACCCACAATATGATTTCGAGTCAATTTTGTTGGAAATACAAGAACTTTTATGCTGTTGTTACCGTTTTTCTCAGAAAATAGTAATGTTGTATAGTTTTAGTGCAAAGTAGTGGTAAAGCTAACCTTTGGCCCAAATGGAGTAAATTTCGTCATTGTGACAGAAGCGTTTACAGGTTAGATTTATTGTTAATTTTGTTCCAGGATTAGAAAGCTATTATTTGATATGGACTGTAAAAATAGGGTCAACTTGACAGTGTTCAGCCGGAAACAAGACACTTTTAGTCCCTTTGACAGGGGACTGGGGATGCTGTGGGCCACTAGGACGGTCAAGGGTACATTATTCAGTGTAAACAAATAGAAATCAGGTGGATGTAACCTATCCATGGACTTTCATGAACAGAGGTACGCGGTACTCGAAAAATGGAAACTGACAAAAGGTAAACATCGGTATACCAGATTGAGTCCAATGACAAAAAAGAGATTCATGTACTTGTTCTCAAATGTGTTTGATTTGTTACACGCTATTACTATGAGTAAGTTTCATGAAGTCGCACAGCTCAGAAGTCGCGCTAATAATTTTGTGTGATACTAAATAAACCGCACTTCTCCTTGAGAGCAAAAAGGGGAACGTTTCAGAGTCTTCAGCAATTACACTACTCTGCAGCACAATTGAAACCTTGTCATGCATGGCTCTTCGATAAAATTGAACGCCTGCATCCGGTTTTCATATATCGACCCACAATATGATTTCGGGTCAATTTTGTTGGAAATACAAGAACTTTTATGCTGTTGTTACCGTTTTTCTCAGAAAATAGTAATGTTGTATAGTTTTAGTGCAAAGTAGTGGTAAAGCTAACCTTTGGCCCAAATGGAGTAAATTTCGTCATTGTGACAGAAGCGTTTTCAGGTTAGATTTATTGTTAATTTTGTTCCAGGATTAGAAAGCTATTATTTGATATGGACTGTAAAAATAGGGTCAACTTGACAGTGTTCAGCCGGAAACAAGACACTTTTAGTCCCTTTGACAGGGGACTGGGGATGCTGTGGGCCACTAGGACGGTCAAGGGTACATTATTCAGTGTAAACAAATAGAAATCAGGTGGATGTAACCTATCCATGGACTTTCATGAACAGAGGTACGCGGTACTCGAAAAATGGAAACTGACAAAAGGTAAACATCGGTATACCAGATTGAGTCCAATGACAAAAAAGAGATTCATGTACTTGTTCTCAAATGTGTTTGATTTGTTACACGCTATTACAATGAGTAAATTTCATGAAGTCGCACAGCTCAGAAGTCGCGCTAATAATTGTGTGTGATACTAAATAAACCGCACTTCTCCTTGAGAGCAAAAAGGGGAACGTTTCAGAGTCTTCAGCAATTACACTACTCTGCAGCACAATTGGAACCTTGTCATGCATGGCTCTTCGATAAAATTGAACGCCTGCATCCGGTTTTCACATATCGACCCAAAATATGATTTCGGGTCAATTTTGTTGGAAATACAAGAACTTTTATGCTGTTGTTACCGTTTTTCTCAGAAAATAGTAATGTTGTATAGTTTTAGTGCAAAGTAGTGGTAAAGCTAACCTTTGGCCCAAATGGAGTAAATTTCGTCATTGTGACAGAAGCGTTTACAGGTTAGATTTATTGTTAATTTTGTTCCAGGATTAGAAAGCTATTATTTGATATGGACTGTAAAAATAGGGTCAACTTGACAGTGTTCAGCCGGAAACAAGACACTTTTAGTCCCTTTGACAGGGGACTGGGGATGCTGTGGGCCACTAGGACGGTCAAGGGTACATTATTCAGTGTAAACAAATAGAAATCAGGTGGATGTAACCTATCCATGGACTTTCATGAACAGAGGTACGCGGTACTCGAAAAATGGAAACTGACAAAAGGTAAACATCGGTATACCAGATTGAGTCCAATGACAAAAAAGAGATTCATGTACTTGTTCTCAAATGTGTTTGATTTGTTACACGCTATTACTATGAGTAAATTTCATGAAGTCGCACAGCTCAGAAGTCGCGCTAATAATTGTGTGTGATACTAAATAAACCGCACTTCTCCTTGAGAGCAAAAAGGGGAACGTTTCAGAGTCTTCAGCAATTACACTACTCTGCAGCACAATTGGAACCTTGTCATGCATGGCTCTTCGATAAAATTGAACGCCTGCATCCGGTTTTCACAAATCGACCCACAATATGATTTCGAGTCAATTTTGTTGGAAATACAAGAACTTTTATGCTGTTGTTACCGTTTTTCTCAGAAAATAGTAATGTTGTATAGATTTAGTGCAAAGTAGTGGTAAAGCTAACCTTTGGCCCAAATGGAGTAAATTTCGTCATTGTGACAGAAGCGTTTACAGGTTAGATTTATTGTTAATTTTGTTCCAGGATTAGAAAGCTATTATTTGATATGGACTGTAAAAATAGGGTCAACTTGACAGTGTTCAGCCGGAAACAAGACACTTTTAGTCCCTTTGACAGGGGACTGGGGATGCTGTGGGCCACTAGGACGGTCAAGGGTACATTATTCAGTGTAAACAAATAGAAATCAGGTGGATGTAACCTATCCATGGACTTTCATGAACAGAGGTACGCGGTACTCGAAAAATGGAAACTGACAAAAGGTAAACATCGGTATACCAGATTGAGTCCAATGACAAAAAAGAGATTCATGTACTTGTTCTCAAATGTGTTTGATTTGTTACACGCTATTACTATGGGTAAATTTCATGAAGTCGCACAGCTCAGAAGTCGCGCTAATAATTTTGTGTGATACTAAATAAACCGCACTTCTCCTTGAGAGCAAAAAGGGGAACGTTTCAGAGTCTTCAGCAATTACACTACTCTGCAGCACAATTGAAACCTTGTCATGCATGGCTCTTCGATAAAATTGAACGCCTGCATCCGGTTTTCACATATCGACCCACAATATGATTTCGGGTCAATTTTGTTGGAAATACAAGAACTTTTATGCTGTTGTTACCGTTTTTCTCAGAAAATAGTAATGTTGTATAGTTTTAGTGCAAAGTAGTGGTAAAGCTAACCTTTGGCCCAAATGGAGTTAATTTCGTCATTGTGACAGAAGCGTTTACAGGTTAGATTTATTGTTAATTTTGTTCCAGGATTAGAAAGCTATTATTTGATATGGACTGTAAAAATAGGGTCAACTTGACAGTGTTCAGCCGGAAACAAGACACTTTTAGTCCCTTTGACAGGGGACTGGGGATGCTGTGGGCCACTAGGACGGTCAAGGGTACATTATTCAGTGTAAACAAATAGAAATCAGGTGGATGTAACCTATCCATGGACTTTCATGAACAGAGGTACGCGGTACTCGAAAAATGGAAACTGACAAAGGTAAACATCGGTATACCAGATTGAGTCCAATGACAAAAAAGAGATTCATGTACTTGTTCTCAAATGTGTTTGATTTGTTACACGCTATTACTATGAGTAAATTTCATGAAGTCGCACAGCTCAGAAGTCGCGCTAATAATTGTGTGTGATACTAAATAAACCGCACTTCTCCTTGAGAGCAAAAAGGGGAACGTTTCAGAGTCTTCAGCAATTACACTACTCTGCAGCACAATTGGAACCTTGTCATGCATGGCTCTTCGATAAAATTGAACGCCTGCATCCGGTTTTCACAAATCGACCCACAATATGATTTCGAGTCAATTTTGTTGGAAATACAAGAACTTTTATGCTGTTGTTACCGTTTTTTCTCAGAAAATAGTAATGTTGTATAGTTTTAGTGCAAAGTAGTGGTAAAGCTAACCTTTGGCCCAAATGGAGTAAATTTCGTCATTGTGACAGAAGCGTTTACAGGTTAGATTTATTGTTAATTTTGTTCCAGGATTAGAAAGCTATTATTTGATATGGACTGTAAAAATAGGGTCAACTTGACAGTGTTCAGCCGGAAACAAGACACTTTTAGTCCCTTTGACAGGGGACTGGGGATGCTGTGGGCCACTAGGACGGTCAAGGGTACATTATTCAGTGTAAACAAATAGAAATCAGGTGGATGTAACCTATCCATGGACTTTCATGAACAGAGGTACGCGGTACTCGAAAAATGGAAACTGACAAAAGGTAAACATCGGTATACCAGATTGAGTCCAATGACAAAAAAGAGATTCATGTACTTGTTCTCAAATGTGTTTGATTTGTTACACGCTATTACTATGGGTAAATTTCATGAAGTCGCACAGCTCAGAAGTCGCGCTAATAATTTTGTGTGATACTAAATAAACCGCACTTCTCCTTGAGAGCAAAAAGGGGAACGTTTCAGAGTCTTCAGCAATTACACTACTCTGCAGCACAATTGGAACCTTGTCATGCATGGCTCTTCGATAAAATTGAACGCCTGCATCCGGTTTTCACAAATCGACCCACAATATGATTTCGAGTCAATTTTGTTGGAAATACAAGAACTTTTATGCTGTTGTTACCGTTTTTCTCAGAAAATAGTAATGTTGTATAGTTTTAGTGCAAAGTAGTGGTAAAGCTAACCTTTGGCCCAACTGGAGTAAATTTCGTCATTGTGACAGAAGCGTTTACAGGTTAGATTTATCGTTAATTTTGTTCCAGGATTAGAAAGCTATTATTTGATATGGACTGTAAAAATAGGGTCAACTTGACAGTGTTCAGCCGGAAACAAGACACTTTTAGTCCCTTTGACAGGGGACTGGGGATGCCGTGGGCCACTAGGACGGTCAAGGGTACATTATTCAGTGTAAACAAATAGAAATCAGGTGGATGTAACCTATCCCTGGGATAGGGTATCATCCTTGTCAGATTACTGGGTAGGCGTTCTACTGGACCTCGTTGGTAAATTTTATAGTAGGGAACTCCTCTGAATTACAATAATTGGTCACTGAAATGTAACCGGGTGAACAGCCGTGACAACAGTAGTTAAGTATTGATCATGACAAGGGAATTTTCTCAACAGGTAAATCCTGTAATAATTTCAAAAAATATTAAACGGTTGAACAAACAAACAATCGTGAACTTCTGTGGAATTTGATAATGAAAGATTGAGGTAAATTCAAACAACGCACGAGGGTCCATGTGTAACCACATTAAAACAACACAAATCAGGGCCTTAGATAAGTGGCTTTATTATAACCGAGGCTTTATGACAAGACGAGGAAACATTCAACTCAACGTAATAGACCAATACTAGTTGAGGATTACAATCAAGTACGAAGGAAAATTAATTTCAATAAAGATCTTCGCTGCTTGGTGCGGACAAACGAAAAGTCCAATTTTATATCACAAGGCGCAGTGGCCACCTAATGTCAAAGTTTTGGGGAGGATCAAGCTAGGGGAAGAAGAAAGTGTTAAGGGGGCAAAGAGAGAAATTGAGCGAAAAGTGGGCGCTCCTGTAGGTAACTGGGTTTAAGAACCACCCCTGAGGGGTCCAAGGCCGGGTCGAAGTCACCGAGATCTCAGCATATCTCTGGGTGGTGATAACTTAAGTCTCAGGAGAGGTAATTATTTTTTCGGTTGACCTAGCTCCTGACTTACGGTGGGAAGGGGGTGGGATTGGAGAGTGCAAAATCTTAAGGGTCAAATACCCACGCCCGGTCCCCCGTGACACCGTCACCGACAAGGTGAAAGAGAATCCGAGTCTATTCATAACGAATAATTGCTAAAACTAAGAAATATTTCATGAGGATGTTTCATCCGGGGATATAAAAACTCTTAATTGCAGCAGTATTCAGAACGGATTTAGTGCACATGCGGCACTCTACACTTGTGGGGGTGACATGGATAAATACGGTGCCGTATAAGAGTTCCAAAAGTTGAATTGTCATATTTCAACGCTTGGAAAGAAGCCTACCTCGTTGAAATTTGAACGGCATCGCAAGAGATGAATGCAAACGGAGTCGGTAAAATCTATGATGAATACAAACACCTTTAAAATACATTTAAACATATGTGATGCACAGTAATAGTAGTTATCTTCTGATACTGTAGCCAATGGGGAGGGCATAGCCCCTCATATTTTTCTCTCACTCAGAGAATTTGAAGTTTGATGTTGACTCAATACTTGTTTCAACTTAAATCATGTTGAAAGTTTTTCGCCCTCTTGAAAATTTGCCCCCCCCCCCTCAGAACGTACCTTGTCTGACAACTGGCCCGTCTGGTACCTGTTTTCGATCTTTGGACCATCCTTGGATGTTGCAATAATTGAATGGGAAGGGATATTAATCGGAGTCTAGAAAAATTATCTTCGCTTTTTTTTTATTCATTGAAACCTATTTTGTTATTCAATGAAAAAGTCTTCTGTTATTTCAGGTGAAGAAGCAACGTTTTCAAAACTTATCGAAGCGTTCCAAGCTGTAAAGATGAAATCAGCTGCAGCGAGTTTAAACAGGAATCTTCTCACGGACCAATGTAAGATACTTTAAGAAATAATTTGAATTTGCATGCAATATCATGTTTATTTCTATTATGTAAGATTTTTACGTCATTCAGATACTATAGCACGTAAAAATGTCTTTAACATCAAATTCTTTTTCTTGCTATGTTATGCATGAGAGTTGTGGGGTGCAGTGTCGTAGTTGCTTAAAAGTAATACATGAACCCTTAGCGGTACAGTTAACAGCTTCTTGTCATAAAACTAGCCAGTCAGTTCAATCAATGCTATCTCAAAATATTTCGCATGGTGATTTTCGTTGACATGTTAAACAACTTTTTTGAAAGCTTGTAAAACGTTTCCCCGGTTGCTTTTATGTTATGTTTGAAAGCTGTAAAGTAGGCCTTTAGTATATAAGACTGGGTTGTCCAAGTGGAGGCCATGTAGTCTACTTTGAAACTTCCTGTAAAGGTAAATAGCCAGGAAATTACAAGCCGACGTAGGCCTAAGCTCCCTTAACAAAGAAAAAAGAGAAAATTTTGCAAGTTGACTTTTGAGATAACTAGTCGTAAAAGATGACATAAAACTCTATTATATTAAACTTTGTAGCGGTGACGGACAAAGTCATGTAGCAATAGTGTTTCCACTTTCACTCTGCAAACGTAACAATTGTAAGCCAACATGTAATTTACAAAGTGAAACTAAAGCTACACTGTGGTCTCGTTAATATTGCTTATTATTTACTTCAACGATATATTCTTAACTTACCAGATTTACGAAAAGTTGGAAAAGCCTTGCCCGGGGATTTGAAACCATTTGCAGATATTCTGAGCATAAACATTGACGAGGTTCAGAAGAAATTTGATGCAGAAATGTCAGAGCATAAATTTCAGGTATGCGAAAAAATCGTTTGTCATTTAAAGGGCAAGAGCTGTCACCCCAAACGTTCAGTATACATATATAGAGATTATTAAACTGTGTGCCCCGATATTTTTAGAGGGGACACAGTATCAGAAAATATGTTAGTCGATTCACATTTTTGCTATAATTAATCGAAGCCACAGCTTTGATTGGATTGTAGGAACTGCTCGTTCAGTCACGTGGTTTCGTGCCTTCGTAAATGGTCGTGTGGATGAACATTACATCCATGTTCCGTTTGGTTTCATATTGCAATCGCACGCTGTTCGTTTGTGCAGTGGAACAGCTGCGCAGTTACGGTATGTACAGGTTGTCTTTTAGGGGTAATTTCCAACAGCGGCCTGCAACTTTTTTTCGTAGGCGGCCTAGAAAAGTTTCGTGCCAATGGATCAATCAGCTTCTTGGAAATAAACCACACTCCTAATTCCAAAATAACAGCTTTTCGACCCATATTTTGTAATTAAGACACCGAATTATGAAAGGACAAGTCAAATATTCCTTCTCCACGTTACACGAACCCCTTTTTAGCACTAATCATGACAACAAATAGCGATTCTTTCCTAAGCCACGATTAAGATAATTTACCAGCGGCTTAACTATTTTAGCAAATGGGGATTATTCCTAACAACAACTCAGTAAATTAGTATTGTGCAAGTAGAAAGGTAGATCTAAAATAAAAGTTATTGTTCTGCATTCCCAGCTAACATGCCCTGCTGGGCTCCAACTGGGTTTCAGCTGGGCTACTTGCTGGGCCCCAGCTGGGGCCCATCCGTGTTTGTCAGGTGTTCCCACGTGGGGCCCAACTGGGCTAGCCTTTCCCAGCTGAAGCCCAGCTAGGCTTCAGTTATTAAAGCGGGGCACAGCTGGGCCTCAGCCAGCTGAAGCCCAGCTAGGCTTCAGTTATTAAAGCGGGGCACAGCTGGGCCTCAGCTGGGCTTCAGCAGGGAAAGGCTAGCCCAGTTGGGCCCCACGTGGGAACACCTGACAAACACGGATGGGCCCCAGCTGGGGCCCAGCAAGTAGCCCAGCTGAAACCCAGTTGGGGCCCAGCTGGGCATGTTGGCTGGGATTTAACTTCTTTGGGTTTGAGGAAAGGTGTAAGGTACTGTAGGTGGAAACTGATTCAAACGTTTCATTGATATTTATATAAACAACTTTGAAATATTTGGTATAATCAATGCACGAAACTAATCATATTCTACATATGTAGGAGGCCCACCACCACCATTAATTTCTCGATTGACTCACACACAAGTTGCCTTCAGTAACTGCCCCCACAGTTTTTCAAAGTTCACATCCCACTAAAGCTACCCCTCACATGAAAGCAAATAAGTTGGCCAATCATGTCATCACAAATTCACTACAGCATGACCGTTTAGATTTTGAGCTACATGGGGAAGAAGTTTATGGGCTGTGCACCCACCCCTATTAATCCCCAAAAGTGACGGAAATTACCTCTTTTTCACACCCAGTAATGAAATGGTCTAAATTACCTTCAATCCACTCCAAGTTTGCATCACTAATACATTAACATCTCCTCTTTCATATCCACGAATAATAAGCAGCAACTGATTGTTCTAATGTGAGCAGTTTACACTCAAAGAGGACCTAAAAGTGACTATGTACTTTGGAACTACATTTCCCGGGAAGGCCGTTCTGCTAATGGTGGTGTCATTCTCTCTGCATGCAGTCAGGTTGTCCGGGATTGAGCGAAAGAGGCGTACATAAGCCGTCTGTATATAAAGTATGTACGGCCCTGGTAGGACATGCCAACTGTGTACAAGCTTTGTGTCAAGATGTTCTTCTTCTATTCGATGCTAAACATACCACTGTCAGACATTTTCAAGGCTTCGATTAGTACTTGTCATGCAAGTACAGATTTCTAGTTAGTATGGTACTTGGTAGTTAACACATCTGGTAAATTTTGTGTCATGTAGTCTTTTAATTCCTTTTTTCTTCAAAACCTTTTTCTAAGCGTTAAATTTGGGCTCTATGCGCACTTTTCTCTTCAGTAACATGTCGGTTAAACTGTTAAAGACCAGTGTAAGATATGTTGGTGGTATAAACTGATAAAACTAAAGGTCTTAAAATCAGTCTGTTGCTATTTTGTTTGGAAGTTATTTTACGGAAAAGATATTGAATCGATAGGAAGTTCCTTACACTTTGCTACTGTTTAGAAGAGTCTTCCTTGAGGCACAATAACTGTGTAATAATGTTATATATCCCAATGCTAAGTTCACGGTATAGTGAAAGAGGATTGTCCTCTGTGATCGAGTGTCTTGGATTTGCTCTTAAAGAAAGACAGTCATCACCTCAAGAATATGTTTGGTTGAGAGGAAGCAAAATTCTTCATTAATCTGTACAGAGTAGCTCACATTATTTGATATGCACAGATAGTTCTCTGATAACACATTTTGAACTTAGTATGCCCTCAGAAAAAAAGTTATGAGCAATCTAATGGTTAAAGTTTGCATCTGCAAAAACAAGAACTTCAAACAGCTTTGACAGGGACTAGCAGTAGCCTTAGTTATTTGGGAAAATTAAACCCGTGCAGATAACAACGGGGATGTTTTTCCACTTTCTTAACATGAATCAACTATTTTTAATTAATCTTTAGTAAAACCCTACATTTTGCCACGCGCTTTGGCGAGGTCCAAATAAATTTATTTCGTTTGGCATTTGTGGAGAACCGACGCTTCTGGTCGGCGTTCGCGTTGTTCATGTTGGATCCCTAAGGGGGTTTGTTGAGTTTGATAATCTGGTCGGGTAAATCCTTCCACGACCCCGCCTTGCTGAGACTGTCAGCTGGTTTTACTAAGACCAATTAATTCGTTGCAAATTACACTCTCCGCGTACAGTTCTCACAATCAAAGTTGAACCCCCTGTATTAATTATTAGCAGTAAAGATTTTAAACATAAGGGAAAACTAAAAATTAGTTTCCGTGCATCATCAAGTGGTTACATATAGCAATAACCTTGAAGACTAAGCTAACAGGCGTAACAAGATGACTAGGCAATTGCATTCGAAGCTAACTTTACTTGTACTTAGTTGTTTTTTTTTAATTTACCATTTCTCTCCTTGGAAAAAGTCGTTCGAAGTAGAACACTACATAATCACCATTTGAATTGAAGACTTACTAGCTAGGACTGCACTCTTTGTCATTTGAAAGGCCTGTTGAAGGCTCCATGCTAGTGTTCCCAACTTTTTTCCCTTTTTTGCCTTCCGGGTATTGCAAAAGGAGAAATTTTCGCTAGCTTTGCTCCAATGAGCACGCCGTGAGCACTTATGCCCTTAAAGGTAAAGAGCAGTCCCCCAAACTTATTTTGAAGAAAAAGCTTAATAACACAATTTTCATCTTATTTCTCTTCAACGTATCTTTCATTACATTTTATGACTTTACTATTGCATATTTAAGGTAAACCAAGCAGTTATTTCTGGTAAATTTCACACTTGAAGAGAAAAAAACATTGTTACATGACTCCCAACAGCCAATCATGAAAATGGACAGTCTACTACACTTCTTCAATTTGGGATGAGTTAAGTGTCTATGGCAAGTTTGAGATTTCATAGCTTGATCAAACATACAGTAAAGAGCCTTTCTCGGTGCCCCTAATGTCGTAGGCTACTAGTGGCCAGGTGCTCCCGCCCCCCAGTGCCTGTTTAAGAACGTCTCACAATATCTAAAACAGATCGAATTCCTTGAAATAATGAAGAATAGCAACACTTTCCCGTCACTGAAGATATGCAACATCCATAAACACGTTGAGCATGATGGCTCCTTATGTCCGTTACGTATGTTAAATGAGTCACTTTGTATAATAAACTGGTAACAAAAATAGACCATTTTAATATTCAGACTGCCTTCACTTTGCTGTGCATTAGGTTTTATGGCGGTGGCGAGAGGACACTCACCTGAAACTGAAGAAACGAGCGAACCATAACCGCTTATTAAGGGCACTCCGCTACGCAGGCATGGAAGGCGTTGCTGAGAAACACACAGAGATTAGTTCTGTCGATGCCAGAGATGGTAAGTAGTGCATGGTTATGAGTCGTAAAAGTCAAATCAAAATTAATCTAAATCAATTCTGTGCCAAAAAGGAGACCTTGACAAATACTTAAAATTTCATTAAGAGTAACAGATGCCGATCAGTGGCGTAGCCAGGACTTTTTCACCAGGGGGCACTGGGAGGCACAGACTTTTTATAGGGGGCACAACATATAACTCAGGGATAACTATGGTGAGATTATCAGAACTACATTTTGTTTAGTCTGACTGACAGCTAGTGGCGGCTCGTGGTCTAAATACTGTATATGGAGGGGCAAATTGGTATTGGTGGGAATAAACCAACGGAGCCCGAGGCGCCGTGGGAGCGCGAAGTGCCCCAACCTACCGCGTGGGGTCCAGGGCCCGCTTAGGGCCCCTGGTGGGGTCCAGGGGGCGAAGCCCCCGGAAGCTCCGCGATATTTACAAAATTGGGGTTATAGAACGCAGCATTTCTCTGCCTTCACATGGAATTTGATGAGCATTAAACTGACTGCAAACTTCACCATTATCATTGAATTTAGTCTTTCAACTGGCTCGAGGTTCCCGCGTCTATGACAATGCATTCTTCTTTCTTTGAGATGAGCAAACATTTCAATTACACGTTGATTAATATTTGAATTTTCTCTTATGAACTTCTTTTCAATTGATAGCATAGCTTAAGCGTTTAACCTATCATCATTCGTACTTAGTGTACCAGCTGGGTGAAAACCTACGCGAAGACGAAACAGAGAGTATGTGCTGCCTATGTGGGCCTAATCGTTTGATTTCCAAATTTTCTTCAAGACTTCTCTTTGAAAATGGACACGTTTGTAAACTTTTGATAGTATTCATGTTGCATTCATGTCTCACATTGAGCGGATTTTGGGAGCTAGATGAGACTTATCACACGAAGAGCCCCGAGCACGATTGAGTGCACATGTATACCCAAGCTGCAATAAGCATTTTGACCTGACTAACCGTGATTTTGTGAGACCGCAGCATAGTTTTCTACAAAGGATACACACGTGGCTGATTAACGCGTTCTTAGTTACCGATGTATTCATACAGTGCCACGAAGCGAGACCAGGGAGGGCAAGTGAAAGGCTGCCCGTAGTTCGAAGAAATTGGCCACTCACCTTTCATCATTTCAGCAGATAAAATGTAAGTGCGCATGCTCACAACATGTTGAGCAGGGCAGATTGCAATGGGATGGGGGAACCTGGGGGCACAACGTTGCGGGGGGGGGGACGTTCCCCTCGTGCCCCCCCCCCCCCGTGGCTACCACACTGATGCCGATCCATCTTCCATGAAGAACAGAAATATTTTATTTTAGATAAAAATAAACACCTTTTGAAGCTGTTTCATCTAAAAGACTAATTCAAAAGAAATGTTCATTCACTCATAAGTATAAAATTATATTCCAATAGTCTAATGCGGGATCAATTTTATCTGACAGGACATTCTTGAAATGAACGCATTTTCATGCAAGAAGCTGCAAAAAGGAGGGCTTTTTCAGCTCTGTTTCACGTAACCCCAAATTTCAAATCTATAGTCTGAACGTTTTTGCAGATAAACAGACTTATGTTTATTAACCGTAGTTACCATCCAGTGGTGTGGCTAAAATTTTCCATTGCGGCTAGCTAGCAAGTACGTTACCTGCACTTTCCGTGAGTGTAAGCATTGGCGAACGCAATTTGTGACTCGCGAAGGGTGCAGAAAGTTCAGGCTTTTGAATTTATTTTTTGAAAATATGGAGCTTGTATTAAAAGAAGGGTTGAAGGTCATACCAAGTTTTGATATGTTAGAGGGGCACTACTTGTTTTAAGCATTTCAGTGAAATTTGCATTCTTAAGATATGAACAAATAAAGTTGCCACATTTTCAGCAAACAGTGAACTTGAAGCAAACACATATGACATCATATCCCCACATTAATGGACAGTCTTTTGTTTTATTGTTAAACTTAACAGCCTTTTTTCTCCTTAGCAGTGCCATTTTATTAAAACTTTGATTGCGTAAGTGAAACGAGCATTTTAAACTTTGCAATCCGCATTGGAGATCCTATTGCTATACGTCAAGGTTAACACAAAAGTCTCAAAAACAAAGGGAAACACAACATTCCCTGTCAATGCGCGGAAGTGATATGATTTCTGCTGCCCTCAATTCACTTTGGAGCACAAATGTAGTAACTTCATTTGCTGATATCTCGAGAAATACGTATCCGATTTGAACGGAACTTTCACCACTCTGGGTAGATTTAGTTCTTCTTTTATATTTGGCAATTAAATTTTTGCTTAACCTTCCCCTTTAAAGAAAACTTTGGATTCTTACGAAAAATTGTAAGAAAATGTGAAGAATCTGTTGGCGAGGCTCTGGAGAGCAGCGGTTGTTGCAGTTCAACTGGTTAGAGACAACTCTGACAAACGGAGTTTCTCTTTACTCGAAACAGAACTTTATTTTCTCGGAATTACAGACATAAATCGGGATGCAGGCTCTACCACGTTTTAACGTGCAACTATACGATTCGATCGAATGACGCAATCTCTCAAAGGGTTCACAGATGAAAACATAACTACTATTCAAGGTATATAAGAGGATTCACAGAACTAAGAATACAAGTACTACGGTAAGTTCAATAACGTATATACAGTCCGACAAAAGTGGACGTCGTAATATTCCAACACTCCTTCTCACTTGCAGGCGGACTGGTCATCTACTGTAGTTCCACGACACCTGCCATCTTTCTGAGTTGCTGAAATTTGTCTCCATGCAATCCTTTGGTCAGCATGTCAGCTACCATCTCCTCGGTTCTGCAATACTCAAGCTTCACGTTTCCGCTCTGGACTTGTTGGCGGATAAAGTGATATTTAATGTCTATGTGTTTGGATCTTCCATGAAATTGGGGATTTTTGGCCATGTGAATGGAAGACTGGTTATCCTCAAGGATAACTGTGGGAGAGGTAGGATCACTCTTCAAATCAGTGTACAGTCTCCGCAACCATACTGCTTCTTGTGCAGCACTCGATAGAGCCATGTACTCTGCTTCTGCCGTAGAGAGTGCAACACTTGTCTGCTTTTTGCTTCTCCAACTTACTGCAGCACCATTCACCTGGAACAAATAACCGGAGGTTGATTTTCGGTCATTGATATCTCCTGCCCAGTCAGCATCAGAGTAGCCAATGAGGTCTTTAGAGCCATCTTTGCTGTACTTAAGACCAAATTTTGTGGTACCTTTCAGATAGCGCATAATTCGTTTGATTGCCGTCCAGTGCTGCTGGGTTGGGTCGGCACTGAACCTTGCCACACTACTGACTGCATACGTAATATCTGGTCTTGTCATAGTTGATAGGTACAGCAAACTACCCACTGCAGACCTGTACAGTTCTTGATCAACACGATCACAACCATCTGTTGCTTTAGCCAGCTTTGTATTGGCGTCAACTGGCGTGGCAACTGGTCTAGCATTTTCCATGCCAAATTTGTGCAGGACCTTTTCAGTATATGCTGGTTGGCCAATCCAGATTTGCCCTTTTCCTTTGTCCTGACTCACGTTCACCCCCAGAAAATAGTGAAGTTCTCCCATATCTTTCATCTCAAACTGACTAGCAAGACATGACTTGACTTGTTCAATTTTGTCATTACTCTTTCCTGCCAGGAGAATATCATCTACATACACCGCAATGATAAACTTCTCTCCTTCGTGAGATACATAGAGGCAAGGGTCACTTTCAGTCTGCACGAAACCCATTTTGATCAGTTTGTTATGAAGTGCAGAATTCCAACAGCGGGGTGATTGTTTCAAACCATAAATACTTCGTTTCAGTTTACAAACAAGGTGTTCCTTGCCTTCGACTTCAAAGCCTTCTGGCTGTTTCATGTACACCTCCTCATCAAGGTTGCCATTTAAGAAGGCTGTTGTCACATCCATTTGTTCTAACTTTAGTCCATTCTCCACTGCTAGGGCTATCACAGTGCGGACTGATTCAAACCTGATGACTGGACTAAAAGTTTCGTCATAGTCCACTCCAAACTTTTGTGAATAACCTTGTGCCACGAGTCGAGCTTTGTACCTTTCGACTGAGCCATCAGCACCATCTTTGACTTTAAATACCCACTTGCTTCCAACTGCCTTTCGATTGACTGGCAGTTCCACCAATTCCCAGACATCATTGTCATGCAGAGATTTCATCTCTTTCTCCATGGCACTCTGCCACTTAGAAGCATTTGGGCTATCTAGTGCTTCTCTCACAGTTATTGGCTCACTTACTTCATTTGCAAGGGTAACCCATTCTCCATAACGACTGGGTTGTCTCCTTTCCCTTTCTGATCGTCGCAATTGTGAGTCTGTGTCATCAGAAACTGTTTCTTTGTCATTAGAAACATCAATTGTTATGAATCGGTTTTGCTCTGACTCATCATGCTCCTTCTCAAGACCACAGCTTAATTCATTAAACAAAACATCTCGACTGAAGAAGACTCTGGCACGTTGAGGATCATATAACCGATACCCCTTTGTATTCTTTCCATAGCCCAAGAAAATACATTTCTTTGCCTTTGAGTCCAGTTTCTGTCTCTCATCTTTGGCAACATGGGCATATGCCATACACCCAAATATTCGCAGGTGATCAGCCTTTGGTTTTTGACCTGTCCATGCTTCAAATGGTGTCATTCCTTCAACAGCTTTAGTCGGGCTTTGATTTCTCAAATAAACAGCTGTTGACAAGGCTTCGGCCCAAAACTTTTGTGGTAGTTTTGAGTCAGCCAGCATTGATCGTACTGTTTCAACGAGAGTACGATTCATCCTCTCAGCAACACCATTCTGTTCAGGGGTCTTTGGCACAGTTAGCTCATGTCTTACTCCTTCTGTTTTGAAGAAATTTTCAAATTCAGCCGATGTGAATTCACCACCATTGTCAGTGCGCAAAGCTTTTAATTTATGGCCTGTTGCTTTTTCCACCAGAGCTTTCCACACTAGAAACACTTAAACACCTCGTCTTTGCGTTTCAACACGTACACCCATACATATCTTGTGCTGTCATCAATGAAAGTCAGAAAATACTCAGCACCCCCAAGAGACTTTGTGTTCATTTTCCCACAAACATCACTATGCACTAACTCAATGGCTTTCTGGACTGCTTGTTAGTGCTAGTTGAAACTGGAGTACGATGATGTTTCCCTTCTGCACATGGTTCTGAAAATCAATGTTTATTGATGCATCATAATCAAAACAGTCAACTAACTTGTCTTTAGCCAACTTTTGCAAACTTTTTGCCCCAAGGTGACCGAAACGTCGATGCCAGATAATTTCCTTTTTCACCTGACCTTCACCTGTAGCTGTATTTGCCCTTTGATTATTGGTTTGGCAATCCAAGTAGTACAAGCTACCAATTCTAGTTGCCTCAGCAATCACCCTGTGGTTTGCATCCAATATTTTACAGCCTTGTTCAGCAAATCTGGTCATTTTCCCAGATTCAGTTGCTTTCGACACACTGAGCAGATTGTAGGACAGATTGGGCACATACAACACATTATATAGTTTGCATTTCTTTCGTTTGCCGTTTGGCAAGTTCATTTCCAATGCAACAACCCCTTGACCTGTTGCTTGCAATGTGTGTCCATCACCCAATGTGATTTCTACTGGCTTTTCAGGGCTATTAAACTCAACAAACAGCTCATTGTCATTACACATGTGGCAGGTTGCCCCAGAGTCCACGATCCAGCTGTTTAATGGACCATTAGCATTAGCCGACAGCGCATGACGTACTATCAGCCCAACACTTTCATTATCAGAGCTACTGTCCCTATGTTTGGCCTTTACATTGTTAGCCCTTTGACTAGACTGTTTCTTACTTCTATGGCCTGAGTCATACCTTTTCTCAGCTTGTGCAGGTAGCGTACAACTTCGTTTGATATGGCCAAATTTTCCACAATTGTAACATTTCGGGCCTTTTCTCTTTGTTTGCTGCTTCGACGTTACCATGGCTTGTTCACCATTCACACTGCCACTAACCCGGTCTTTCATTTTTCTCTTCGTGTAACAATCTTTCAGTCACAGTTTCAATTTTTGGAACTTCCGGGTTTGCCTCTAGAGCCGTAACTAACATATTGTATGAATCTGGCAGACTGGCAAGCAGGTGAACTACACGATCTTCTTCACTTATCGGATCGCCAATAACTGAGAGTCCATCAAAAATTTCCACCATTTGCTTAATATGCTTTTGTACTGAGTCACCGTCCTTTAAACGCTGTGAATAGAGCTTACGCCTCAATTCTAATTTGTTGGCCCATGATTTCTTTTTGAAATTGGTCTGCCAACTTTTTCCACACAACGACTGGGTCATCTGGGTCTCCTATCAAGTACAAAAGTGACGGTTCTATGGATAATACAATGATAGCTAGAGCTTTGTCTCTTCTAGCAACAAACTTATTGTAACTTTGACCCTCGGCCTGAGGTGGTGGGGTTTCTGAGCCATTAACTATGCTCCATAGTCCATCTTTCATGAGAGCCATTCGGCACTGCACTTTCCATGTCGCATAATTTTTCCCATTCAGGGATATCACCATATAACTCTTCAGTTCTGTTGCCATTGTACAGTAGTTGTACTGAACAATGCTAAATTACCAGTTCAGCGAAAATAACGTTACCGCCCCTGTTGCAGTTCAAGCACACAAGACTTCTGCACACACACGTAATCCTGGGCCCATAACCTGTTGGCGAGGCTCTGGAGAGCAGCGGTTGTTGCAGTTCAACTGGTTAGAGACAACTCTGACAAACGGAGTTTCTCTTTACTCGAAACAGAACTTTATTTTCTCGGAATTACAGACATAAATCGGGATGCAGGCTCTACCACGTTTTAACGTGCAACTATACGATTCGATCGAATGACGCAATCTCTCAAAGGGTTCACAGATGAAAACATAACTACTATTCAAGGTATATAAGAGGATTCACAGAACTAAGAATACAAGTACTACGGTAAGTTCAATAACGTATATACAGTCCGACAAAAGTGGACGTCGTAATATTCCAACAGAATCTGCCACTTCTATTAATAAAATCCTAGATTGTCGGGATCACTAAGATCGTTAGAGTGGTATTACTTAATCTTTGGTCTACTTATTTAGGATACCTGACTAAATTTTAAACTTTTCCGAAAGTTTCGTTCCCTTTTCAGACATACAGTAGACGGTAAACGGGATTTGATAATCATTAGCGTTCACTAGGAAAATGTGGACTTTCATGAATGAAAATTTGGAAAAACTCACTGTAATTGAACGTAGACACTTGATGATCTAATCTTTCATAATCTTTGCGAATTTCCAAATATTTCACTTTCCACAGCCATGGAGGCAACCGAATCTCCCCTCCCCTCAGCTCCCTCCCCCAGTCCCTTAGGTATGCCACTGTCACGGACGAATGCTGTGAAATATTTATACACTCTTTCTTTGCAGTTGATGTACTACGAATAGCAACAAAGGACGTCGACAGGGAGACAATCATAAAGGTAGCAATGAGTCTGGGACTAACGGATGATGACATTGAGTCAATTCTCAGCGAAAATGGTCAAGATTTCAACAAAAGAATATTTTTCTTGAACTCTCTTGTTAAATGGAGGGATGCGGAGAACCCGGAATTGAGAGCAACGTTTGAAAATCTGATATCTGTTATGAAATCAAACGGATTGCGTACAACTGCTTCTATACTAAATGAAACGTTGCTGTCTGATAAACGTAAGTTTATTGTGTTTAACCTACACAATCATGTTTGTCAATCGATTCGACTTCCGAAGGTGTACAATAACCGAATTGTTCGGAAGCAAAATGGAGTTATGTGTCTTACATAACGCGATTGATTTCACAAAATAAATGCAACTACAATATGTCTTTACTAGATACATTAAACCATTTTTAATAATTAATATCTTTCTACTTTTACATTGAGGGTTAGGAGAATTGATACTTTTTGGGG
This sequence comes from Holothuria scabra, assembly GCA_037179385.1. Classification (NCBI taxonomy): domain Eukaryota; kingdom Metazoa; phylum Echinodermata; class Holothuroidea; order Aspidochirotida; family Holothuriidae; genus Holothuria; species Holothuria scabra. The sequence goes on from CM074198.1 coordinate 11,553,954, forward strand.
TGAGAGAACTGGGCATTTAAGGTAATGGTGGTCGATATATTTTTGAAAAATAATTTCAAAACTCTTTCATTGTTTGATAGGTCTAAGAAAGCTTGCTCCTCAAATATCAGACACACTTATCCATGATCTGGCCGACGAACTCTGTTTTGATACGACAACTATGATGATACCAAGAGGTGGGATCGAGGCTCACCTTGGATACCGACTGCTAGGTCGGTGGAAGGAAACACGTGGAAAGTATGCCTCGCATACGGAGCTACAAGCATCTCTGGAGAAAGCAGGGTTAGACAATATAGCAAAGGATGCTGATCTGCTTGGATCTGTAAACATAGCAAAAGGTTTGTGATTTCAATTGAAAGAAAGAAAAGGGGTTATTAAATAGCGTTTTCTACAACAGTCAGAGATGTATCCAGAGCGAATATGACAATGGTGTCTCTGTACACTTACACGGTTGGGGGATCTGATAAAGCCTGGACGTTCGAAAAATTCCCAAACTGAAATGTTTCATATGTTTTGAAAGTACCAAAGAACATTGAGAAACTCAAACAAGAACCGTTCTGAAATAAATATAATCCTATAACTCACACATAGAAGAACGCTACTATAGGCAATCCAGTGTAGTTTCAATCTCAGCTTACTTCTACAGGTCATGGTTAATCGAATTTTTCGAAGTTGGCTTCTGAAGCCTCGGTCACACTATCACTAAAGAGTCTGGGTCGGATTACAATCCGATTTTTGTGAGCTTTTATTAAAATATTCTTCATGTCTGGACGGAAAGAACCCAAAGCCTGTCAAACTATGTAAATATTTCATTTGTATCGCAACACCACGAAAATTAAATTTATACTTATTATTTCGTGACGTCACATCGACTTTTATCAGATTATGCGTGTACAATAAAAGATGTCTTTTGGCGTGACTTCCCGAAAAAATTAGTTAACATTTCATTTCAGTTATAGATTAAACCAAATCCTAAGTAAAACCAATTTTAGTTGCTTGAACTGCGGTGTCTGAAATTGTATTTGTATTTCTGCAAAACCTGTGTTTTTCATTGTTGCACTCACACGTATAGTTCAAAAAGTCATTATCAAAATTACATTTGCTTAAAAGTCAAAGCAAGGGGAACAAATTGGAACTCAAACTTTTGAGGAGGAGAAGCCATAAAATATAACAAAGAAAGAAATTTTGTGGTGGTCTTAGTTCGAAAATAATGCTCTCCTCTGTGAATCATCAAGCGTCATTCTAATTTGATTTTTTTTTCTGTGTTTACAATTACAGGAGCCATGAGTGATTTCTGCTTACGTTACGTAAGCAGCTGGGTTCATACAAGTAGGGCACACGAGTGGCCATCTCTTGTACAAAATATCCCATCCAGCTTGGTGACGGGAATGGATGAAAGAACAATTGAACAGATTAAGAGGACCGTGAGGGACCCTCAAGAACAGATGGCAACAGCATTTATTCTATGTCGCGACAGGAAGATAATCCGCACATCAGGGGCACTCTGCAATCGCTTGATTGCTGCTGGTTTTGAGCAAACCGCCCTAACATTACTCGATGTAGCACATTCGCAGTACTACTGCACTACGCTTAAATTAGATGAAGTTGAAGAGGAAGGGGAATAGCAAACCTTAAATTACGTCAACGGGCGTTATTTTTTAGTGGATATGTTATTATAATTTATCAAATCTGGTAATAATGGTATGTTGTGAATGGAAACAGCATGTTAGGCCGAATAGAATGCGGAGCTGACGGTTTCTACCTCTCATTATGAATTTTTCATGGACAATAACATCTGGAGGGTTTTGACTGGTTGAAAGTGTTGACTCTTACTTGGAATTTTTTTTTTATAAAAAGGATCCACACCAATGTTGAAAGACCAAAGTTTCTTGTTAAACATACTACCCCAGTGCTTCAGGACATTACTATGGGTCGCTTCATTGATCGCTCACAGAAATGCGGTTCCATAAAAACTGTCTATGTACCTTAAATAGTCCTGCAGCTCCCTTTGGAATCCCGATGCGTTATAACTGCATTTTCGTAATTCATATTCCCATGTTATTGATAAAACCTCTTTTACTTTGAAGGAGTTACTACCGCAAAAGAGATATTTAACAAAACAATCCTATACACCTCGTTATCCAGTCGTAGCCCTATTCCTTTGACGTCTGTTGTAAGCAACAACAGGTAAGAACTCATGTTTTAGAAAGAAAAGAAGTTGCAGAAAAACAGAATTTTTATTATAGCTTACTATTAATTTTAATTAAAGCTTTACTATTGCAAAGGACCCTTAAGATCAAATTTCTTCACAAGTTCGCGGGGAGAATAGTTACAATGTAAATATACCTTTGAGAATCATGGAGCATAGTGAGCCAAAAATCGGGGCCAAGTTTTGACTTCAAGAAATGAGATCTCTGTGCAAAAATACAAAAGAAAAAATGTTGATGCTTAATTCTACTAACTTGCGAAATCAAGTGATAAATAGGACTTGTAAATCTGTCTGTGAATCGAAATTTTGCTGAATCAATGATCTTCAAATATTGTAACTTGAGGAATTGAAAGTGCCTTGTCGAGGGCAATTAAATGGAAGCTAGTCAATTCCTATACTTCTTTTCGTAAACTTGAATTTTCGCTTTATGTAGTTGTAAAGCTTGTAATCTGCTGACATTTCTTTCTTCAACATATTCCGAGCTCGCGAAGATATTGAGGTTTTGTTTTTTGTCTTCATTTTACTCACTATCAACTTTTTCTCTTCCGTATATAAATTTACAACACCTTCGAACATTTCTGGTATAAACTTTTCAAGAAGTTTAAGAGTTGATAGGTAATCTTCCATTATTCCGACAACGGTGTAATATTTATTTATATTGTAAACTGCCTTTTCGTATGCTTTTGATTTAGAAGGTTTGCCGCATATCTTTTTTTCGTATCCACAAAAGTGTCTTACAATCGCCCCTGGATCGCGGCAAGATGATCCACCATTCAAAACACATGCGTCGAACGATTCATTGCTAAAATTCATTTTTTTCATTCGTTCCCTAAATTCTTTTCCAGCTCCAGTCCCATCATCTTTGATATTGTCTCCGTAACGTACGAAGTAATATAGAGACGCCAACCGGTCAATGGGTTCTCTCACAATACTGATGTATTTAGGGGGATTCTTGTCATTTCTAAATCCTTGGTACCTCATGTGAGAATACAAGAACCCCATTTCGTTTGAATTAACCAATTGTTTTATCTCTCTTACTTTATCGAAAAATGTTTGTGAATATCCTCCCATGGTGTTCTTTATGGTTATATTTTTCCTTGTGGCATTTCCAACTTTTCGTACGAGTTCGTACAAAGTTCTGCTACCACTTTTTGGTTGAACGTTGAATAGAACAACTGGAGGTGCTCTTCCCACATTTAGAACTTGTTCCCCGTTGAGTGATACTTCATCCTGTATGTAATGATACATCGCCGAGGGTGATCTTCCCTCATCTTGTATTTTAAAAAGGTCAGTGTTACTTCTATGTCTTGAAAAACTGAAGAGGTAGCATAATCCACTAAGAGAAAGGAAACACGCTATTCCATAAAAACATCCGTATCGTTGTATATTTTGCACCATTTTGAGCTGGCTAGTGAAACGAAAAAGCAGCGTACCGCTGTGTATTACTTAGGTGGTTTTACTTTGACCAAAATTTCATTTCTCTTTCAAAGATTCAAGTAATCTCTCAAGATGCCATTAAATCCTCTTCAGAGATATATACCATTAGGTTAGGTTAGATGGGAGATTGTCACGTGTGCCATCATCTTACATTGATACATTCATCTCTTTGTATCCCCCTCAGAGACCTTTGTTATTCTTTCGGTGTATGGTTCCCAACTCTCTTTTAGTTGCCGACTTCCGTCTTCTTACCTCTCACTTGTGTCATGTGCAGCGTTGAAATGTAAATTCTGTAAAACAAATACGGCAAATTAAAAATAAGAACCTAAGATTGAATCATATCGCATAACACTACGAAAGTGATTAACGTAAATCTGTGGAGTTACAAATATGATCTTCCCCATATTTCGAACACAAAGGTAACCCACGGTAAACTGCGTTTCCCATCAAGGTAACCACCAAGTAGTTACTAAAGAAAACGATAACGTCATAACAACTGTTATTTTGGATCTTTTATACCTTAAAAGGATATTTAAGGGGCAAGAGCAGTCACCACAAAACTATTTTGAAACAACAGCAATTGAATCTCACATTTTTCTCCTTATTTCTCTTCAAAGTATCTTTTATAATATTTTAGGACTTCATAATTGAATACTCAATGTAAACCAAGCAGTTAATACTTGTAAATTTAACAGTCAAGGAGAAAAGATGTGGTCATATGATTCCCAAGAAACAGGACAGTCTACTTCACTACTTCAAGCTAGGATGACTGCTCTAGCCCTTCAAAGGCCCAGTTCTCTCACAGGGGTGGCGCCACCGGGGGGCTGAGCCATGACCTCCTGTCGGGAAACACTGACCCCCGTCGGAGAAGGTCGCCTGTTTTGTCGGGGACAAAAAATAAAAAATAAAAAAAACCTACAAGGACTGAAGTTACTGGATGGGTGATCTTGATCACATATTTTGCTCTGTAATTCTATTCAATACAAATATATCGGAATCGATTATCCAATCACTTCTTTGTAGCTCTGTTGTACCTAAGTCCATGTTCCTTGTCCTATCTCCTCCCACCGGGGAAGAATTGCAATTTTTCGGGGAGGCCTAAAAATGAAAAACGTAAAGGACTGAAGTTACGGGATCATGAACTTTTTTTCCCTTCTCCTTTATGAACTTTTTTTCTTTTGTAACGCTATTTTTATGCGTATATATGAATCGGTGTTAATCACTTCCAACTAGCTCTGCTATGAAGAAGTGGTTAACACTGCCTCATTCCATCTTCAATCCGTGCGCGCAAGTCCATGCCTCCGTCGGCGAAGGCTGCCCCCCCCCCCTGTTGATGAGAAAATCCAGTTTCGTCGGGGACCCTTTATCTACAGGCCCACGATAAAAGATGTGGGCCATTAGTCACCCGGACGATCTTCTTTATTTTGCTTATAGAAGACCAGATTCTTCAAGGAAACTAACGATTCTGAATTTTCTTTACAAAAACGGACGAGGGGTTGTTCATGTGCATACAGGGCCCAATGATCTGCCATCTGACCTGCCTCGACAGCCGAATTTTAGCAACGGTAATGAAAATCGGCCATGTTTTCAGCTACACACAAAGATACACACTAGTTTGAGAATGTCTCCCCACACTGTCTGTCTCCCTGACTGAACATTCATGTGAAGCCACCTTATAACATGACATATTTTTAAACACTTTGGAAGTAAAATCATTGTCTGGAGTTCACGGGCAATCACGTAGAAAATATGATTAATTCAGTAGACCTTGTAATTTAATACAACGAATTAGAGCTTAATAGAGTCAAAAATGTTAGTCGTTTTCAATTCCGTTGCATAGTTCCCCCGAAAAGAGGCAAGACCATTACAATTAACTGTAACAGTATCTTTTATCTGGTAATCATGATCACTTAGCAAGTTTTTTTCTATTGAAGTGAAACTTTCATTTCAAAGGAAAGTTCAAAATGATCGCGCTTCATTTCTAGTTACATGTCTGGGAAATGCCATTTCCGGCTTTCTGAGGGGGTCAAAGGTTTTAACAATTGTCTTTAACAGTTGTCTTGTCCGCGCAAACTGATGGTGGCGCTTCGCTTAGAAAGTGTTTGGGTCGAAGAGATTACTGAACAGAACAATGCATGACTGCAAGTTCTTCTTCGTTTACGAAAGGGTTGGTCTTTCTACCCTAATATATCGTTTTTACAAGTTTTCCGTTGTTTGACCTTAGGTTTCCTTAACTAGTAACAATTAGTCTCCTCTATAATCGAAGGGATTCCTTCTATCGACATTAAAATGTATTTTATATATTACATATCAAAAACACAGCCATTCGCATCTTGAGAGAAGCTTCACAAACACACATACAAACACAAAAGATCGTCATTACATAGGTTCCGTGCCTGCCTTCGGCAAGGAATCGAAAACCAGCGTTAGCTTGTTTCAGTTTGACCTTGATTTTTTCACCAATGACGTCAACGATGACGCAGGTGGGTTTTGAAGATAGACTTCTGCACACCTATTGTGTGACCTACAGTACGATACGATACGATTAACAATTTTGTTCCATCGGTCTCTGAGTTGTGAGGAATTGTTCCAACATACTCTACCGTAATGACATATTTTTCCTGATATTTCTGACGAAATTTTAGAAAAATTGTTACCGCACTGATATGCAACTAAAACCAAATTATTATTTTATTTATGTTCTTAAACTTTTCCGGTGGCATTCGAACTGGGACTCATGGAGACCTCAATTCACAGTGAACACGCATGTTTTTTTTAATTCATTAAAAAGTTCCTGTCAACAAAGTTTATGGTAAGGGCCAGTTCGAAGTACAATTTTTGGCTCTTACATGCACGCTGCATATGGACACGTAGCGACCCCTCCTTCCATCATGGCGTTTCGTTCACTATTTGCTAGAGTTAGTTAGTCCGTTAATCAGTCAGTCAATCAGTCAGTCTGAGTCAGTCAGTTGGTCAGTCAGTCGATCAGTCAGTTAGGATATAACGACACACCAACGTAAATGCAGACCTTCAGACTGAGGAACTTAGGAACATTAATCATCCCTATTAGCAACTGTTGCTATGTGGTTGCCATTAAGGTACACGTAGTTCAACTAGCAAAGAGTCTTGCATCCTTCTTAAAGAGTAACGTAATAAAAATGTGATATCTTGTCATCTATAGAAAGGTTTGTCACTGACACCTTAAATGCATGTGTCAACAACAAAGTCAGTCGAAATAGATTCACTGCTTTGCGAACAAAATGTACTTTGTGTACAAATGTGTTGGTCAACCGGAAAAATTGATTAGTAAATTTTACAAAGAAATATCATAGGGCCACTGCAGATTCGGAACGTGACAATCGGTGGCCCCTACTTTCAACATGGTGGCCATTCGTATGTAATTTACATATCTTTTGTAGCATTCCCTTACAAATAAATGTTTACAGCTGTCATATATTAACTAAATATTTGGCACATTAGTGCCATATAGTGCAAATATCTACCCTTCGAGTGACGGTCATATTCCAAAATAACCACTATTAGTTGAAAGTTACATTACCGATATCTGTAACCCAAGGGCGGATATAAGGAAATGTGTTTAGGGGGCAAACTCAACTTGAGACCAAGGCGTTTCAAAATGTATCAAATTTTTTTTTTTTTTGGGGGGGGGGGGGAGGCATGAGAAGTGGTGACTGACTGCCCGAAAGACTATCTAAGCGAGGCGCCACCCATCAGTTGGCGCGGAGCGTACAGAAAATTTTGAAAAATCGCGACCTCTCAAATAGCCGGAAATTGCATTTGCCAGGCTTGTTAGTAGAATGTAAGCAGTCGTTATTTCGAGTTTTGCTTTGCAATAAAATCTTCATTTTAATAAAAACAAAATGATCAAATTGCAAAATGATCAGAAAATTATCAGATAAAATGTACTGGTTCCTTTACAGGACGATGTGACATTTTATCGTTTTATTGTCGCAAATTAAAATTTCCAATAAAAAGAATAGACCAAAACCAAAATTTTGTTGAATATGTTAAAGACGAACATATTCCAAGCACTCTGGTGAAGTTTTCATTCATTTCTCATGTTCGGTTGTCGAGATATTAGCAATTGAAGTTGACACATTTTCTACAAAGGGTAAACTTGAACCAGGCAGGTGCTATGTCATGTAGTCATATTGATGGTCAATGTTTTGTTTTGTTTTTTATTTATTTTTGATCCTGCTGTTTGATCTTGAATTGATTAGGGATGCTATCTTGCCCTTAAGGCAAATTAAGTTTTTAAACTTCAATTACTCGGGATGCACTTATGGTTACAATATATCACACTTAAATTGTATAAATATGGTGTTAAATTTTAGAGAAAAACAACTAAACATTTCCATCAATTTGAATACATGACATCACGTCTACTTGTTGCAAGTTCACTCTTTGTAGAAAATATGTCAACTTCAACTCTAATATTTCGAGAATCAAACATGGGAAACGAGTAAAAATTTTCCCAGTAAGCTATGCCTAGAATATGTTTCTCTTCAAGATATCAAACATAAATTTGTTCTGGACTTATTTGTTTCAAGGAGCTGAGCACCGTTGGAAATAAACTGAAATCATAACTTTTCGAATCATGTTAAATCATATCACCAGTGGTCGAATGACCCTGTAAACATGAACCGGCCACACAGAAGCATTGGTAACGCTACCAGCACCAATAACAATACTGATTCAGTACTGCTATTGGTGCTGGTGGCGCTATCAACGCTTCTGGGCCGTCGGTACTGGCTAAAATTTTGATACAATTACGAACTACATCCTTGACAATTACGCATTTCTTTTTACTTCATAACTAATATATGACATTTGTATGAGAGAGAGAGCTGGGATAATTTGCCCAGATTAAGAAAAAGGCTACTTTTCATTCATATCATATCGAATAACGCTATTTTGGAAAATTGAAGACCATGCTTTCGAAACGTTTTTTTTTTGGGGGGGGGGCAGGTGCCCCCCGTGCCCCTATGGAGAGCCGCTAATGTCTGTAACATAATCCTCCCTCCCCCGTAACAAACTTGAAACCCTGTATGTTCTACAAAATTAATCTGTAAATCTCTACAACCATTACATTTTCTCCCCTGACAATATAATGGTAACTGTTTTCCAAAACGGCCACAGGTGCTTGTTGAGTACAGATGTATATCATTAGCACAGCTTTCCTGTCGTTTGTTATTCCTCCTTCATTTTTTGGTTTGAAAGTAGCTTACGCGTTTCTCAACGATTGTAGCGGGTGGTGGTATCATTGGGCCAACGGATATTTCCGGCGTAGCGATTTCCAAGAAAAATGAAATATAGGAGGTGTACAACCAATTTGTTTCCGGAGGGGGGGGGGGAACATTCTCCACTGAGATTCGAAGAATTTCAGGCCTCTGTAAATTCAATTGTTTTCAGCATCATTTAAAAGAATAAAAGTCTAAATCTAAAGATATATTGATATATTGAAGCGGGAACACATTATAATAACCCTGGCGAAAGTTTTATTCATTTCCCATGTTCGGTTGAGAAGATATTAGCAGTTAAAATTGACACATTTTCCCACAAAAGTGAACTTGAAGTAAGCAAGTGTGATGTAATGGATTCACATTGTTCGCCAATTAGTTTGACCTTGAATTAATTAGGGATGCTATCTTGCCCCTACGACATATTTATATATGTTCTCCAAAACATTTCCACATCTTGCAGATTTCTTCAACTCTATGCTTAAGGAATTTAAGATTCCACATAACGTGATTTTTCTCCAACCGCTTAAAGGCCCAGTTCTCTTACCCCAAACAGTACCAATTCTCCTAACCTTACTTAAGCCCCTCCCACAATTGTCTGAAATTTATGCTCATCCAGATACAATCTCATTTTTTTGCTTCAAGGTGAGTAAAGAAACACTAAATTTATATAATCAAAACACTCTCAGTACCGTTTATGCTGTGTAATACAAGCTTTGGTACTCTGCATTGTTTGAATTAGCTGTCAGTCAAAGAGCTGAGCCATTTGAGAATTTCGGTACCCCCGGACCAAAATTGTAGTTTAGGGTGAGAGGTTTGGCCCTTTAACTTACTTGTAAGTTCGACTCTACAAGCGTGGTGGCCTATTGGTTAAGATATTGGACTTGTGATCTAAGGATTGCCGGTTCGATTCCCACCTGGGTCATTATGTTGTGTCCTTGAGCAAGATGCTTTATCTCGATTGCTTCTCTCCACCCAGGTGTTAAATGGGTACATTCTGTTCACAAAAAAGAAAGGTTTCCTTTGCCATGATAAAATGATCATTGCTTGTTAGTGCCGTGGTGTTTATGCAAATTACAGCTATTGTATAATGGAGTGTTTAGTTTAATTAATCAATGTGTATACTTGTAAATACTTGTAAATATTTAATTGAATTATGATGTTAATGTAATGATATTGTAAGTTGAATTAATTAGTTCGTAAATATTTGTAAGTATTATATTTATTTTCCAACCTATGTTTTATATATATGTACATATGTATATACTCTCAAGATGGGAATAAAGTTCTTCCTTAAAAAAAAAAAAAAAAAAAAAATACTTGTAAATATTATATTTATTTCTTAAAATTCTGTAAATTCTTTTTGGGGTTATATGTATTTGAAGGTTGAAATAAAGCGTTCCTTCAAAAAAAAAAAGTAAAGTACCCGTGAGGTAGTTTGTATAGTGATGCGCTGTGTGTGGCTGCTCCTATGGGAAGTCCCCCAGGGGACACGATGAAGTGGCATTGTGCCGGGCACGAACAGTAAGGGATGTGCACTTTTATAGTGTGGGTTTGCGAGTTACCAATGACCAAGGGTAATGATTGTGAAGCGCTTTGAGATGTTGAACATACATATAAGGTGCTGTATAAATCCAACCATTATTATTATTATTTATTTATTTATTATTAAGATGATGTTCAATTAGAAAGTGTGCTTTCAGTTACCCAAGCATAATTGTGCACCATGTACAAAAGTATTTACAAGTCAGACTACAGGAGTGGACCTATAAAATTTCTACTTCAGCAGCTATTTTTTATTTATACATGGCCTACACAAAATTTTGTCAACTTAAAAGACATAGAAGTAAGTTTGAAAAAGGGGGAGAAAACGAGATTTAATTCAGAAATTTAGGGCATTCTGTAATTGTCTACATTCTGTAAAAATTCTACCAGATGTTTCACCACCTATTTTTAGCTGTGTGTACCACATTGTAAAGAATGCTTTCTAAATGATAGCAAAAGTCGCGTAACCATAGTGCCTACAAAATGAGCGATCCCCAACTAATAGGCCTAACTAACATAGAATGGTGTTCGATAAATTCTTCAGATTTTTCTGAAGAAATATTGAAGTCTGGGGTCCATATAATATATGTTGAACACTGCTGACTTTGGCACTAGTTTCGAATCCCAACTTTATTTTTCACTGGTAAATATTATTAGTGGTCATAAACCTTCCTGGCTCTAATTTAGAATCCGTGTGCACGGTAAATGGCATGCCCTTACGCATTGGTTAGGGTTATAGGGTTAGGAATAGGGCTTTAGGGTTCGGACTGTAAGTAGGTTGGTAAAACTGATGTCATACATACATACATACATACATACATACATACATACATACATACATACATACATACATACATACATACATACATACATACATACATACATACATACATACATACATACATACATACATACATACATACATACATACATACATACATACATAAATACATACATACATACATACATACATACATACATACATACATACATAGAGGTACTTATAGAGCACTGCTCCATCAGGATCGTAGGGCTTAACAAAAGTTTACATACAATGGAAACGTGTCTTAAGATTTTTGTCACTTGTTAGGAGTAGGCTAACAATCTTTGTCAGTAGTAGGCTAACAATCTTTTCTTAATGCTTCCTTAAGCAGTACATTAATAGTATTTTACACATTTTTGCAGACTTGGTGTTACCATGAGCCGTTCCACACTTAACTTCAGTTTAGATTTTTCCACATCGAGTTGTGATTATTAGAAAAAAATCATGAACTACTCACTTTAGTGAAAATTCTCTGAAGCCTCAAAACCAATCACTGATTTCTTTAAGTGCCACGAATCAGGGTGTTCGTCTTCATACTGTTCAAACATACAAAATCATATTCACTGTCACTTTCATCTTACATGTCGTTTCGTTGTACTTAGTGCAGGCAACTATGAAAATATGCTATGTAATATCAGCCTTAGCTGTCAGCAATCCGTGTCGCGGCGGTAATTTTGATGGTGACTACTGACCCGAGACCATTAAACAATTTGGATAAGTAAATACTGTTTTACTATAAAGGTGTAGGCTTATACGTACTCAATGCATACCGCTTCGTTAGTTGAGATAAGACAGTTTTCAGGCCAGATAGGGTGGACGGTACCGAATATGGGCACATGCTTGTTCAGGTCCTGGCGTACGAGGCGGGGTGGGAGCAGCGGCAGACTGTCTTCCCCCAAAGCTCCACAAGATCTAAAATTCGCTCAGAAATTTGAGAGAAATTCTGGCAGTCACTTGCGATTTAAAAGATGGACACTTTTTTTCAGAAAACTCATATAAGCGTGTCGGAAAGGAATATGCCCTGAAAAAGAAATCAAGGTCGCGGTAAAATTTTCATGGGAAAGCAACAAGATTACAAAGATTCGTTTCATATTAGGGCAGAGCAAACTTCGTGCGCTTCAATTCACAGCTAGACGGGCTTTCAAAACACATTGCCCGAAATGGTTGAATATCCAAATCTCTCAAGCATTTTTCCAAAGAATGAAAATTATCGCAGTCAGGGTAACATATTTAAGAAAATCAAAGGCATACAAAAGTCGCGACACTTCTGGGAAGCCTGTGGCTTAACTATAACAAATATTCTTCAGGCAGTTTTTCAATCTTGTGCAACACAATATCCGGAATGGTCAATTATTTAAATACTTCCGAACTTTTGCCCGAAAAACAACAACAACGCTTCATACAGGAGAAAAAATTCTCACATTTTGGACAAACTTTCATAGTTGTTACGTTTCGGGCAAAAATACAAAATATGATAATAAAGTTTTGCGACACATTCTGTAAGCTTGACAAAGAAGTTTATCCTAGTCCCACTTCATACAGCAGTCTTGCAAAACATTCGCCCTTGGGGCGAAGGTTGAAAAAAGTTTTTTCCCCCATTTATTACACAATCAATTAATCAATTCATAAATAATTACAATATTTACCTTAAACACTGTATACCCTACCTTAAATACTGTACAATCAATTTCTTTTCAATTATCTTTACCACAACGTTAATCGCTTTGTGTTTCCATTTGCAGTCATCAGTCTTTAATAAAAATTGCCCTTTTTTCTTTCTCCTCACGCATTCGTCATTTCATAATTAAGTACCGGTACACACAATATTTACACCATTTAATGGGTTGTTAATTAATGTGATATACAATATTTACAATAATCATGACACAAATCAATGGGTAATTATCAATGGTTACATACTATCTTTAACGCATCATTGTAAATTTTGCAATTCTTTTTGTAACTTTCGACTTTTAACGCAAAATTGAACTTATGGCCATCGGCGTAGCCAGGATTTCGTTTTTTAGAGGGTGTTGGCACATGAATGGAAGGCCTCGACAAGACGTCATGGTGGATCATTTCAATCAAAATTACGGTGTGATAACGGAAATATAACATGCATCTACTAGTTTCGGTACGGTACCTACCGTTAATCTGCGGATGTTAATCTGCGGTTAGTCAAACAACAGAAACTGTTTAAGGTGCAGTATTTGCAATTAAAATATAACCAATATATAAATGTTCGTATAATCATGTTAACAATTGAGAGAAATGAGGTTGTCGTGTGCATCAGCTTACCCCCTGTCCAGAGCCCTGATTGGAAAGAGGAGTACCCGCGCAGCTACAGGGCAAGAGCAGTCATGTTAGTGGAACTAGTTCAGTAATCTATCATATCATAGTTATTATACCTATCCCTGGTTTGAAACTTCGCGAACTGACTGTTTATGTTGAGATTCCGGTTTTCGTCAGTCACGTGACGTTGATAGTACACGAGAACCTTGTTTTTGGACGCCCCATGCTTACTGTATACAGGGGAGAATCTAGGATTTTTCCCTGGGGGGGGGGGGGGGATGACGGGCGATCATATGCTCGAACGAATATCTAAGCGAAGCGCCACCATCAGTTGGCGAGGAGCATACAGAATTTTTTTAAAAATCGCGACCCCTCAGATAGCCAGGCTTATAAGTAGAACGTAAGCAGTGATTACTTTGAGCTTTTGTTTTCCAAAAAATGTTCCCGTCAATTAAGAGTGAGAAAATTGCAAAAACTTGCTTCATGAACTAAACCAAAATTAACTTGATCATGATTTAAGCTAAGATCACTCTTTAAACACTTTTGATGAAATATCTTTCCAAAAATATGTCGTAATGTTATAGGTCCGGAAAAGTGGTCTAAAGATAAGGGGGATCCTCACACAAGGTGCAGAGAGAAGAATCTTCCCTTTTTAATTTTGAATAAAAATTCGTTACAACCTTTAATTCTATGAACGTAAAAAACTGAAAGAATTGAATTTTGGGGTCTCCAACAGCTTCAAAGACGATGGTGAAAATATCTGACCAAGAATATGATGCACTGCTGTAAGATTCATATTCGAGATCGAACAAGTCTTTTGCTTGGTGAAATATACCACTTCATTGTCATGTGGATGAGGGATAAACACTGTTAAACGTTTGCGTTATCATTGATTTCATAAGTGGCATGTAGTCTCCACTCCCTCGGGTCAGCAGAATTTTTCCAATGATAATGCAATGTTAAAGTAAAAAAACTAGTAAAATTATCTTTATGGCCGGAATCATTCTAATTAAGCACTCGGTCGACTTTCTCATTAAAAAAATTACTTCGTAAGTTTTAGTGACCATGAGAGCTCTGACATATATAAATGTGTTGTCAATTTTAATAGGAATTATTCAAAATATATTGATTAGCATACACATCCGGAGGGCGTAAAATAGATCAAGTACAACAGACATCATAAACACTTGTTTTCAAGGATAACATATTCATTGGAAAGGTTACATTAAAACACATATATTCCGCCATATTTCTTGAGCTTATTATCAAACAAAACTTTTCAAAAAGCAAAGCCATCCTGAAAATAATTTTTTCCTCATTTACACTTTAAGCTATAAGCAAAAGAGCATAATGCGACCATTCCTTAACCACCTACACATTTTGCACATATTAGAACAGAACATTTCTGGTTTGTGTGACCAAATAAATTTACATAAAATAATCTCTAGTTCATGAAAAAAGGAAGAAACGAGATCAGAGATTGTATAAAATAGGCTAAAAGAACATGGACATTAAGCACATGTGAAGTTCGGCCATGCGCTTTTAATACATTCTATACACCGTGACCAGTAACGTAATTTACGTCTTTCAAAGTCTGATTTTGTGTTGAATAGGTTTTAGAATGAACATTTATGTGGATTAAGACACAGCCTTTACCGCAAAAAAGAAATCAATCCCAAGTTTTGATCGATGCTGTAATCAGTGCACTAAAGGAATTATAAAAAAGTTAGACTGGATCCAATCCATATGATTTCGAGCTGAGCTCACTACAACAAACACAGTTTTTCAGTATAAAAAAAATGAATCAGTGTCCCACTTACATGTGCAAGTGTAGTGTTTAGGTGATAATGAAGCATTTTCTTGAACTTTACGTTCACCTTTGTGTACTATTCAGAAATAATTATTACTACAAGGTAAAATACCAAACAAATACATTCAAATCCATCCCATTTTTCCACTTTATGATGAACTGTCACAACTTCGTCCCCCCGAAAAGACTAAACATTCGTACTGAGTGCTAGTTGCCTGGCAAAATTATTCATTGCAATCTTTTGATATCGGAAAACAACATCGCTGTAAAAAATAAAAAGTTGCACTTAATTAACACTTGAACGTGTTAATAGCGATTCTTTGTACAGTGAAGGTATAGGGTGTGCTATTTCGAACTTAGTTTGAACTTCCATTATCGATGGTGCAGTTTTAACTTCCATTATCGACGGTGCGGAACCTTTGAACATTTTCACGGTTCTTTTGTTTTTCCATGACAAGTGTATGATAACATTATTGAGGATTTCCGTTGATTAAAACTCCTCATCTGATGAACTTAAATAACAGATGGATTGGAAGAAAAACTTTAGTGTTCTACATAAAGCGTGGTCCGAAAGAGGGTTGAGACCTTCGATATCACTCTGTTGACATTTTATCGGAAAACTTGAAACTGTGTGCTCTAAATTGCGATTAAATTGTAATAATTATAATTGCATACTTTGAAAATTATAAGATAGTACAGCATTATGTAGAAACAAGCAGGCTAAATGTTCTATTTAGTGAAATTAAAAAAATAAGCTTTGGAAAATTTTAGGGGGCGCGCGCCTGGTGCGCCCGCCTAAATCCGCCACTGCTATATATGCAGACAAGTAAAACTGATTTCTTCGAGAGTCTCTTGCGAACAATTATCAAACTGCAATGACTTCAATTATGGCGTATATTATTGCGAAAAGTTTGATTAAGATTTCTGTCTTAAATTAGAACGGCCGAAAAGCGAGAATAACTGTACCCAAACTAAAATAGCGGGACAATCGAAGGCTGTGCTAGCATCAGTAACTTGGTAAGCACACTCAACAATTCCGCGAAATTGCGAAGCATAGTAGCAGTCGCACTGTGCAACGTTGGACTAGTTGGATTAAAACATTTTAACAAACGAGTGTAACGGTTCATCAGACGAGTGTATTATACAACATTTATCAATATATAGCTATGGTCGTGCAAAATTTTAGGAAATCCACCAAGCGTAATGAAGTAGGTCTACTTCACCCTTACCGCACACTGACTGCGGTATGATAAGCCTGTAGGCCTACTGAATTTCCTCAGCGAAGGTCTCTTAACACTATGCCTCGGAACCAGTATTTTACGCTTAAAAGGAGTAAATGAAACCGAGAACATAGCTTACGGCCGTTCTAAAGTAAGACAGAAATCTTAATCAAACCTTTCGCAATAATATACGCCCTAATTGAAGTCATTACAGTTTGATAATTGTTCTCAAGAGACTCTAAACGCTATGCCTCGGAACCAGTATTTTACGCTTAAAAGGAGTAAATGAAACCGAAAAAATCAGTTTACCCTGTCTGCATATATATACAGTATGTGGAGAGTCCGACAACAAGGCTTTCGTGTACTATCAACGTCACGTGACTGACGCGAAGTTTCCAAGCCAGAGAAAGGTATAATAACTATGATCTCACTTCCCAGCGGAAACAGTACATCACTCAATGGAGCCATATCGCTACCGATCGATCGTGTGCATCTTGAAAGTCACAAGATGAACTTTTTTGAAGAGCTCAACATGCTTTTACGGACAGTTACGGACGCACCTTGCAAAAACTATGAACGTACATACAGCTTATACATCTGTGCATACACAGTTTATGTAAGGAGTTTCCCAACCAGGGAAATGTAGAACAACGATGATCATATTCAATGAATGTGTGTTGAGAATCATTTGACAACATTTGACTTGCTGAATTGTGAAATTTACGAAGAGGTACACTCACAGTGCTTCACCTTGGATGTGCGATATTTAAATCCTACACTCTTATAAAGTTGGTTAAAAACATTCACCAACACTGGTCAGGTATGTCAAATACCTGAAATTGGTTAAGTTTTCCCCAATATTTGTTGTTTATTTGGTTACCACACAGGCTGGTTACCCAATAAAGTGGTAAAAAACCTCTTGGATAACCCATTCATCAAAGTGATAAAAAACCTTTTGGATAACCCATTCATCAACAATTATTGGGTAAACTTTAACCAATTTCAGGTATTTGACATACGTGACCAGTGTTGGTGAATGTTTTTAACCAACGTTTTAAGAGTGTAAGTAAAAAAAGGGTATTTGGGAGAGGAGAAGATAGTATGAATTAGCAGTTGTTTTAAAATAAGTTTGGGGCAACTGCTTTTGCCCTATGAGGAGGGTTTACCGTGTTATTTAATGGCAACTACCTGGAGTAATAACCAAAAAGATGGAAAGTGATCAATGTATTGAAATTTCCTTTCTTTAAGTCCTCCCGGCCCTCTGAAATGGCCGTTCGGTGAAAACAAACGTTAAACTGCTTCTTCATCATTGGTCTGTCATTTATGGCTCCATTCTAGACTGGATGAAAAGATGGCACCTTTCTTCACGAAACAGCAATACAGAATTACAGTGCTAGTCGTCTCGACGTTCTCCTAATTAAAATGATCAATTACATCATATTAGCTGATTGATTGAAGAAGTTTTCTTTCAAAAGATATCAACGAAAGATTTAAGAGCGGCATCCTTTGGCATACTCCACTGCGAGTTTTAACTCGGTTCATTGTTGAGAAAATTCTTTCAAGTGGGACACTAGTCATCGGTAAAGAAACTGGAAAGTTGTAGAACTTTTGGGTACTTGGAAATACGTCACACTCTATATTGGAAAGGCAGGCCTCTGAACCCCTTCTCGCTCGATGGCGCCCATGAGTGGAGTCAAGCAGTGCCCTCCTAGAAAGAAAGGTCTGGTGGCGCCACTGATTGTCGCAATGAATCCCAAAGGAAACAAGCATATTTGATACAAATGGAGAAGAGAAGTGGATTTTGGAAATCCATTTTGAAAATTGGAACTTTTGGTACCTACCAGTAACGTAGAATGTGAGTAATAAAAGGCCTAAAGAACTTGAAAGAGTCCATTTTATCGGCAATTGAAAGTAGGATTTAAGTCACAAAAAGATTCTAAAGATTCAATAAGATTCTAAAGAAGCCTCTTTGTCTACTAGGCATTTATAACGCCATCTGTTTGGTAAAAAGTTTTGGTTATACCTCTCTAGTGACTGGGTATGGTTTGAGAATAATAGGTCCTTGGATTTGCTACCAAACTCCAATTTCCACAATCTTATCCTCTAATGGAGTAATTGGTCATATCTGTAATTTCTAGTAAAACCATTAATTTCACTGAATTTTCGACACGACTCTCTGACGGGTCCAACTAGTGGCTGTCTGCAGTAGAACAATTCTATATAATATCTGAGCTAAAATAATGAATGGATGGCTATAGGTCATTTGTCAAATAATGGTGGGAAACAGCTGACCAGCAGTTTTGGTCAAATTGCTGATGAAGTTTTTTCTAAGTTTTGGCCAATCAAGGAAGTTTTGGTTACTTTGTATTACTGAATATTCAATTACAATTTCGTACCCACCTTTTTATTGGTTATCGTTTTAGGTGGACACTCTTTAATCAGTTTTGGGGATTACGTGAAAATAGTCCAGTGGAGAAATGAACCGTTCTAATCAGTATCCCAAAAGTGTGTTTGAATCTTAGAAAAATAAAAAAATTTTCTCATCAGAATTAAAGACAATCAAATCTGGCAAATGCCATTTCCAGCCATCTGGAAGGTGTTAAAATCATTTAAACACACCTTGCAACGTGACAATTTTGTCAACAGGTGTTACTAATAGAAGAAAATAATTTACTTCATTTTATCCAATGGTACATTGGTACAGTGGTCCATTTTATATGATTCTTCTGATCAACATAGCCACTGCTAACATTGACCCCCTTTTTGCAAAAGTAAAGTAAAATCATATGCAGTTGGAAGTGAGGGAAGTCACACAATTTTTTCAACATGTATTGAATTTAGCCAAAAGTCGCAGTAGAATAAAATTCATCATGTTTTCAATTCCATTTTGTAGTTTTTTAAACAGAAAATATGAGGGACCATTTCATCGATTGGTATTGATACATCTTATCTGGTAATTTTCTGATCAAGTAGCGACTGCTTCGATCCCCGTATGAGCCTGGGACATGCCATTTTCAACTGTCTGAGGTGTCGGCTATTTCTAAAATTTTTGTACGCTTCGCGCCTATCAATGGTGGCGCTCCGCTTAGTCTTTTGGGTAAATTTTAGTTTGAAACGAACGTTTACCTGCAATTGAAACTTAAAAAGCGACTGATTGGATCCCCTTTACAAGCCTGGTAAATGTCATTTTCGACTGTCTGAGAGGTACGAATTTTCAAATTTTCTGGACGCTCCGCGCCAACTAGTGGTGGCGCCCGCATTGACTGTCTTACAGACAGAATTACATTTTTCGGGCAAAAATCTTCTGTCCCCAAACTGAAATGCTCCCCTTCAACTATGAAAGTATCTTACTCTGGCGTGCACTGGAACAGCTGTTTGCAACATTCAGCAGGATATCGGAATTGCGATCCTAGGATACATAGTCCAGTGGAGTAATGAACTGAGGTAATCAGTATTTCAAAAGTGTGTTTAAATCTGAGAAAAATCACAATTTTTTTCTCTACAGAAGTAAAGTCAATTAAACCTGGCAAATGCCATTTCCAGCCATCTAGGAGATGGCGTTACGCTTAGATAGTAAACTCAACCCCCCCCCCCCCCCCCCCCCCCGCTACAAAAGTATCGAGCCATAGCCCCCACAAAAAAATCTAGCTATGTCACTGTATAATCAAAACCTAAGTATAAAAGTTTCCCGAAAGAAGGGAGCAATATTTCTTTAGAAGTGGGCAGTCCAAAACAAACTTCGGTAGCCTAATTGCAAAGTTTTTCTTTGGGTCTTATTTCAGACTTTGAAAATAGCGAGTGAGACTCAGTAAAAACCTATACACTACTACGATCCGGTTGAAGTGACGCGACGAAATGATTCAACGAAAGTCACGCATGTGTTGTCACTGCGATAAAGAATAGAAAGGTCGACCGGATAAGTGACCTTTTAGGAGGTCCATGTGTCTTCTACTTAAATCATAGGGAGTAAAGAGTGTATCTTGGCTAAAAAGTTCCTAACAATTTGTACCAAAGATATTTTTGAAGTTTGCAAATGGGAGACAAACCTTTAAAAATGATTTAAAACAATATTTTGTGGAAGTATTGATGTATAAATCAAAATAAATGTTAGCCTCCATGCAAGAAACACGGTAATACTTTACTTTGCTCTCTGTTGATATAAGGTCACAACCACTAACTGACCCGAATGCATGTACTGTGCGTGCTATTACGTAACTGCGGTCAAAAAGCCAGCCAGACGTGTGACATTTCAGACGGTACAATGCCTTCCACTTAAAAACAGGGAGTAAAGCTGTATCTTGAACTAAAAAAACCTCACAGTTCTTTGTGAGAGCATCGAAGTACCTTTTACCATGCATAACGAGTAGTAAAATTATAATTCTAAGCAAAAATATTGACAAAGTAGTGATGTATAAATGTCACTCACTTTGTGAAAACATGGAAATATTTGACTATGCCCTGCTATCAAGTAATGAACAACCACTTAGCAAAACACAATTTCTTCAAGATTGCTACATTAAACAGAAGGTACACATATATCTGACGGCCTCATGTGGACATATTTTCCAGACAAAATTTGATGTTTATGCAATTATGCAATCAGAAATTACAAATATACCCGATGAAAGTCACAGTATTTTTTCAAAAAGAAACAAACAGGCAAACATTGCATTATATAGTTGGTGAATCATAGCTGTCCAGCAATACCATTCATACAGATGTCCCTCTTAAAAATGATCTACCAAAGCAACAACAACCTCAATCATCCAAAATGAAGACAAGCTTTGGCTTGGTACTATTCTACTGAAAACAAAACAAAACAAAGAAATAATTCTCAATCGTTGAGCTTACAAACCATAGCTTTAGCCAACACTAAAATGCACGATCCTACACATGTTTTGCAAAAGTGTAGTCTGCATGAGTCCAAGGGATTTCCCTTTTCGGGAAACCAAAAATTAGTTATACGTACATTTGTTTCACTTCATAGTTTGGACATGATTTGGCCTTCCGTGGTAGAATATCGTTCGGGAAAGCAGCAAAACTTTGTAGGAGGATTTTAACCAGACATGCGTTACAACTGCCTGTTTTAAATTACACAGACTGGCAGGAGAGTACCCAGGTGTATATAAAGCTCAAAGGTTTGTCTGAAAAAATAAAGTCGTTCATCATTGTCAGTTAATTTTCTGGTCGTAAACAGATAAAAGTACTTTGTGCATTTCTTCTTGGAGCGAAAATTTTATTGCAAACGAAAGTTCAAAGTAACGACTGCTTAGCGTTAACACCTCCCACAGAGTTACTTGGAAGCCTGGAAATTGTTATTTCGGGAATTCTGAGAGGTCGTGATTTTTCATTTTTTGTACGCTCAGCTCCAAATATCGTGGCTCTCCGTTTTGATTTGATTTCAAGGCAGTGATTGCATATATTTGATAGAAAATACTCTGCCCACATCCTACAGGGTAGTTCACTGTTGATGTACTCAACTTTGTTGCAAAGAGATGATAGCATTTATTTTGTCTACCAGTACATCTACACGTATTCTTTCTCGTCGAAGCCAATCGTTCATTATAATCCCATCTTTGAAAAAAGTAAAGTAAGTTCATTTATCTGTTTAAGGCAGGGTACCGATAAAATAACAACTATAAAGTGAAAAGATGTCTTACGCTTTTCTCATTATATTTCCATTCGTCATGCTTTTTTTCGTCTTAATTTCAAGCTGAAATCAATATTGCACTACATGAGATCTACCTTAAAAGTTTTCGCCAAAGAGAAGGGGAAGGAAGGGATTAAACAAGCATGGAGAACGTCATTTACCGACCATCTGAGAGTTGGCGATTTTTCATAATTGTATGAAAGCTCCGCTCCAACCAATAGGGGCGCTTTAAATCGCTGGCCTCGTCTCCAAAGGTTTCCCCATTATTCAGCAGGCGCGGATCCAAGGGGGGGGGGGGGCGGACCGGGCTCCCACCCCCTATTTTTCGGCGACCAAAGATTTTTTCAGGCCTAATATAAGAATCAGCGGACACTGAACCTCCTGCCCCATAACACACCCTTCTAGAACGGCCAGGTTATCTTCCTTCAATTTACTTCCCGGCACCCGCGCCGCCGGCTGAGCCATTCCCGCCAACTGTGTTAGATAATGGGGCAAGCCCTCGTAAGATGTTCCCACGTGATCCCCCATTGCGTGTAACCCAATTCCTTTCCTAAAATCTCAAAAAAATGTAAAAACCACAAAACCGTTTTGTTCCCGTGATACTTCCCGAGTTCCCGTGTCGACATTGAATAAAATATAATGTTTAGACCGTTTCCGAATTTTTTCCAAAGCAACACCGCTATCAACCTATACAAATCTTCCATTTTCAAGAGAATTATCCAAAACCAAGAAATTTCTAATAACCCCGACAAATATTCAGGATGTTCTCAAATCACAGGATAATAAAAAAAACTTGATCCTCGGTTTATTTTACACTTTAATATTGATGAAATAAGCGGAATAGTCCTTAACTGATATTTTACCTGTCTTTGGTCAACACGAATTGTGTTCCGAGGAATTGTCACCGAGTTCATGAGTTTTGATTAAGGCCTCTTAGCCCTTCTCAATTCCAAAATTTTCCGGGGAAGGCCCCGGACCCCCGCCGTGGCTTCCCTCCTTCGGCGCTCGCCAACGACGATCGGCCTTTGGCCGATGTTTCCGCCCCTTTCTGTAAACCCTGGATCCGCCCCTGCTCAGATCAGTAATGTTTCACGTTAGTTCCCCTTATCAAAATGCCTGTGTAGGGCATGCTTATGTAAGCCTGTGTAATGCTATTTCTGGCTTTCTGAGGGGTAGCGATTTTCCAATATTTTCTGCACCCTCCGAGCCAACTGATGGTGGCCCTCAGCTTAGATAGTCACTGGCCTCGTCTTAAAAGATTTATCCCCCAAGCCTCAGATCTGTCATGCTTCACGTTGACTTGTTTCCCCTGCTTAATGTGCCTATGGAGATCTAGTTATACAAGCCTGGGAAATACCATTTTCGGCTATCTGCGGGTGCAATTTTTTAAAATTTGCTTTGCACCCCTCCACAGCTAGTGGTGGCGCTCCTTTTTTATATTCTCGTCTTCATAGGTTTATCCCCCAAACTTCCGATCTACAATGCCGCACGTTAATTTTCTCACCCCTGCTAAAAACGTTTGTGTTGGAAATTCTGGTATACGCTTAGGAAATGCCGTTTCCGGCTATCTGTAGGAACGTGATTTTCCCAAATTTTCTGCTCGCTCAGCGCCAACTGATAGTAGCGTTCGATTTGATAGTCGTCAGCCTCGTCCTCTTTAACTTATCCCACCAGGCGTTCGTGCTTCATGTGTCAATACTGTCCACATTCTGACATCTGGCCTCGTGGCTTCTTTGTTCAGTTGGAAAAGCATTTTTACAGTTAGAAATTTGGACCATGACGCCTCCCTAAAGATGAGACCCCAGCGACAGCCATGATTCCAAGCAATAAAAAGTCTGAATCTCCAATGCGCTCATTTTTAATATACATTGGAAATCCATTGAACATTTATTGTGGGAATATATTGTTTCAAATTTATTCTAGAAGTGGAACGATTGTTCCTTAAAAGCAGTTTTTTTTTCAAAAGATGATATTTTCTTCTGTTTCCACCATAAGAAATGCAGTCCGTTCAACTTTTAAATTTTATACTTTAAGTATTGCTCAAGGAAAACGTGCCATATAGGTAAGGGAATATTCAGTTTTAAATTTAATTTTGCAGTGAAATGTTTTACAGCATTTTAAGAACCACAAACGTCAGTGGCGTTGCTAGGATTTTTTGTAGGGGCAATCTGGATACTTTTGTAGGGGGCTGGAGTTTACTATCTAAGCGTTCCAGTGCACGCCTGAGTAAGGTATTTTCATAGGCGTAGGGGAGCATTTCAGTTTGGGGCAGAAGATTTTTGCCCGAAAAATGTAATTCTGCCCGTAAGACAGCCAAAGCGGAGTGTCACCACTGGTTTGAGCGGAGCGTCCAGAAAATTTGAAAGTTCGTATCTCTCAGATAGTCGAAAATGACATTTTCCCAGGCTTGTAACGGGGATCCAAGCAGTCGCTATTTTAAGTTTCAGTTGCAGATAAACGTTTACTCCAAACTAAAATTCAGCTAGAAAGATTAAGAGGGCGCCATCATTAGTAACCCGGATTGAATAATATCATGGATATAATTTTTTTGTCCAGATCGCCAGTGGGGGGGGGGGGGGGGGGTGCTGTGGGACTGGGTGATTCAGTGGGGTGGGGCTCCAGCTCCCCTCAAGCCCCCCGTAGCTACGCCACTGACAAGCATATTATGAGTATTCTTGTAATTAGCCTGCGGAGCAGACTCTGTAGTAGCCGAAAGATGGCACTCTCTCAAAATCATAATACAGATCTCTAAACAATATAATATACAGAGTCTGCAAACCGTGGTCCAGTTTCCATTTACAGGAATCCCACATTTTGAGGGACGAATTCGTAAACATGAGATGATCACGTGGTGCACGAAACAAGTACGAATATTGTATTTTCGTGCATACAAATGATACAACGAACGGCGAACAACCCAATTGGCTTTTATACGTTGAAAATGTGTACCAGGCCGTATGTTCGATGAACATATATTACCTATTACGCGAGATATAATTCAGTATTTTAATTTTTGTCATGACGTCACTTTTGGTGGTCGTAAATGAGATTCGATATAAAGTTGGCAGGCTATTGTATACCGTATGTATGCCATGTAACTTAGTTGGAAACGTCGACTGCTCTGCAGTGGCGCCGTTGAAAGACTCGTATTGTATTATTTATAGTAGCGAAAGTAAGTTTTTCTTTTTTTAATTTTTGAATGCAACCGTTTGTAAATGAAGCGCAAACACAATAGCCTATCTTATAATAGCCCCACTTCATGAAATTTTGCATACGATTATTTCAATATGAAGCTAACCTGTTAATCACAGAACTGAAACAAAAAATCAACGGGAGGAAAAATATATAAATTCTTCCTTATAAAAGTACCTGAACATGACATTAAAATAGGCCTTTAAGTTAATAATTTTATTTATAGTATTGGTACCAGTGGCCATGGGCGTCCGCAGGTATGGGCAAGGGGGGGGGGGCACTTACCCCCCCTTGAAAATCAAAAATTTGAAAAAACGTATAAAAATCAACTCAAAAACCCGAACAAATCGTGTTTTCCAAGTTTCTATGCGAAAAATAGGCTTTAAAAATGCCATTTCCGGCGATCTGGGAGGCATTTTGGGCTGAAATTTTCGCATGCTTTGTGTCAATTCATGGTGACTTGGAGGTTTTGCCCCTCCCTAGAAATTTTGCCCCCCTGACTTTTTTCTGCGAACGCCCATGCCAGTGGCGTACTAGCAACGGGAAGAAGGGAGGGGGTGCCATGTCAGGGGGCCCTGGCTCTGAAAAGACAGAAATGGGGAAAATCATCCCTTTGTGACACCAGTCAACTACAGTGTTGTTTTCCTAACTATCTTTTCGTTAAATCTCGAATTTTCTCCAAACTGCTTAATTTCTGTAATTATGATTTGTTTCAAAAATGCAAAAATGCATGCATGCATGCAGTGCCCGATGGTCTGCCATCTGGCCTGCCCCGACAGCCGAATCCTAGCAACGGTAATGAAAATCGACCAGCCCATTTTCAGTTACACTTACTGATAAACAGTAGTGTGAGAATGTCTCCCCGTAAGTCTAACTGAAATATTTGAAGGTACCTTGTGACTTGACATATTTTCAAATACGTTGGAACTTAAAACCATTTATGGTCTGAAATTCGGGCAGTCACGTAAAAAATTTCATCTATTTAGCGAACCTTGCAATTATAGTAATTTCGTTGCATTGTCCTCCCCCCCGCCCCCCCCCCCCCCCCCGCGAAAAGAGACAAGACCATTGCATTTACTTGTAGCAGTACCTTTTACATGATAATTTTCTGATCATTTAGCAATTTGAGTTTTTGTCTATTGAAGTGAAACTTTCATTTCAAAGGAAAGCTCAAAATAACGACTGCTTCATTTCTAGTTTCAAGTCTGGAAAATGCCATTGCGGCTATCTGAGGGGTTAGATATTTTAACAATTTTCTGTACGCCCCGCGCCAGCTGATGGTGGCACTCCACATAGATAGTATTTTGGTCGAACAGATTACTTAACAGAACAAAGCACGCTTGTAAATTATTCTTCGTTTGGGGACAGTATTATGAAGTGAAAATTTTATTGCGAAAGAAAGCTCGAAAGCTGACTTCTTAAATTCTAGTTTCGAAAACGGAAATGCGATTTTCTGCTGTCTGGGGGTTCTCAATTTTTCAAAATTTCTGTGCGCTCGACTTAGATGGTCTTTCGGGGATTACACTTTTCGGACAAAAAACAATTCTGCTCAATCCCAAACTGAAACGCTCCCGTACCCCTATGGCAATAACATAAAATATGACACTTCGAATATATGCGAAGCCAAATTTTTTCCTCAGGAGAATGTTCCAATATGGACTGAGGGCATGAATCTGCAGGATGATATTCAGTAACTCCAACAAAACTACAAATCACCCCCTACCTGATTTTTTTTCTCATGAGAAGGCAAGATTCTTCCATAAAACGCACAAACTGTCATAAACTTTACAATTTTTTCCCCAATATAAGCTTCATAGTGTTAAAAGTGGCAAAATTTGCCATTTCCGATGGATACTCCATACAATAAATAACCAAAGCCAAATCTGTTAATCACCCAGCATACTGACTATTTTTGCTCTTAAAAGACATATAACTTAAAAACGCCAAATATTCATTATAACCTTACCAAAAAACCGAATTTTCTTTCGTTAAATTCCAAAATTTCTCCAATTTAATAAGCCCTTACTTTTCAAATCTTCGTTCAAAAAGAGAAAACTTTCCGGGCAAACTTGTAATCTCGTCTCAATTTAACGCGTAACCTCAAAAGAATTTCAGCTGTCTCCTATATAACGTTTTTACTTTTGCCATATGAAGGACAGATTCTTCAATAGAGACCCAAAAATTTTCATGGTACTAACAAAAGCCGAATTTCTTTAAATAAAAACTCAGATTTTTAGGTATCTGTTAAAAAGAAAGCCTAAAATTTCGGCGCGCTGGGCGCGCCTCAACTTCTACCAAGTCACGTCCCACCGGTACATAATATAACCTTTGTCGAGGCCTTGAAATTCTGCCCCCCCCCGTCGGGGAGCTTGGCCCCCTGTCGGGCAAATCCTGGCGCCACCCCTGATAGGGAAAATATATAGCACTAAGGTTGGATAATTGACGGTACCTTTACAAGAATTGTATTCTCTTATTAATACAGAAAATCATAGAGATAAGAACAATTTGACACATAGGCTTCATATAAAATAAATTTATTTATGATCAATTACATACATACAACAGGTAAAGTAGTCCTAAGCAACCTTTGTTTTTGATGTTAAGAACATTTCACAATACATAATATATACGTTCAATTTTTAACGAATTTTCAAACAACTACCGCATCAACTAAACTAAACTAACAACTCAGTTCATTTTACAACATACAACGGGTACGTTTTGACGCGGGGACATTTTGACCCGGGACGATTTGACCAAGGACAGGACGTTTTATTAGGGTACGTTTTGGTCTGGGGATGTTTCGACTGGTAAGCCTCAGCCTGAAAGGGCATGTAGGCAAACATTTCGTCAGTATCAATTTCACGTTCATCCAGGCGCCAGTGCACTCCCACCCCATCCCAAACACACACAAACACACACGAATACATGTAGGTCACATACACTGCCATTCAAGTTCCAGCTACTTTTTTTTTGGGGGGGGGGGGGGAGCAAGTGGAGAAAAGAAAAATAGAAAAATGTGAGGGGGAAATGCCCCCTCAAGCCCTCCGTAGCGCCGCCACTGATCAGGTGACATCGGCAACTACAGTGCTACTTTCAAGAATTTTCTTTCATAAAATTCCAAATTTTCTCTAATATAAACCGTTGGTTTCGTTTTAAAATGTCATCAGAGATCCTCAATTTGTGGGTACATTGAGGAGCAACCACAATCTTTGGTCGCCGTCACGGTGTAAGCTCAGACTTGCCATTAAAAAAAATATACAGATCATTCTTCACAGCTGATCATCCTGACATTGCTGGCCGACTCTCATTTTTACAAAAATTATATATACCCAGTGGCAGAGCTGCCATATGGTCAGAAGGGGTGGTCGCCCCCCCCCCCACCCTGACGAACAAAAATCGTCTGTCGGCGCCCTGTTTAGGTTTTTAACATACTTTACCCTTGCACCATTTTTGGCAAAAGACATAATATAATAGCGTTGTTTGTTGTTGGGGATAACCGTCAACATAGACAATAAAATAGTTTATAAAGATACCAAAATAGCTTCCACAACATTTTTCAAAATCATTCGAAGAGAACTTTCAGATTAAAATAAAATAAAACTCATCATAGTGGTTATGGTTTAAGAGTTTCAAAGAGCAGTTTCCATTCTGCTTTTCTTCAAGTGACCATTCTCATGATAAATGGCCATTTCTGACACTGCACGATAGTCCCATGAAAATGCTGTCCCAGAAAATTGCATGAAATAAGCTTAAGTTTAGACTACTTTTATTTATTATGAATATTCCAGAGAGCCAAGCAGACTTCTTGTTTTGGCTATTTCTTTAAATGTTCTTAATTAATGGCTATTTCAGAGTGGTCACATAATATAAATAACGTCAATTAATGTTTCTTCGTGTACTTATCTTGACTTCCAGATGCCAAAAATGTACACCTAACGTTGATTAATTTCCATAACTATTTCTCTCTGTAAGATTGCTTACTCTTTCAGCTCTAGCGCGTTTTATCTTTGTCTTCACAAATTAGCCCATTATTACATTAAAATCTTAAATCGAGACCTGACAATAACACACAAAATACAACGACTGCCTTCAAACCAGAATGTGAAAGAGACTGAGGGATAGAAACATGTGCGCCCACAGGTAGTGGCAAGGAGGGGGGGGGGGTCGGGGAACTTGCGCTCCCTGGAAACTAACAAACCTGAAAAAAACAAATAAAACATAAAGAAAAAGACGAAGAAAAATTAACATCAATATTTTTTCTAACAGTTCACTCAGTGTTTTCCCTTTGTACATGAGGTAAATAGGTTTTATAAATGTCATTTCCAGCTATCTGAGATGCATTTGGGCAAAAAATTTTCTTGCCCTCCGCGCCAACTCACGGTGGCGCGGAACTTTTCCCTCTGAAAGAATTTAGCCCCCCCCCCCTCCGAATTTCTTCCGCGGAGGCCCATGGATAGAAAATTTAAACGTGTTTTAATAGAAAAACTCGCTGAGAAGAAATGTCAAAGTAGTCTTCTACCAGGTGCGGAAAATCAAGTGGAAAGTCTGAAAAGCTGTGGCTTCGATCGTGCCGAGGCTCAGGGTATTCACTCCTTCGAAGCGCCCCTGCAGACCACCCCCCCCCCCCTCTGACAGAAACCGCTAGCTCCGCCACTGTATGTATCCTGCCGTTTCAAGCCCCTCCTCCATAAGCCCCCCCAAAAAAAAAAAAAAAAAAAAAAGTGGCAAAGGCTACAACCATGAATAGCTCGTTAACGTGGGGAAATTCCTACTTTTGTCATTTTAGCGAGCCCAGTGTCAGTTTTATGAAAGGTTTCACTGCATTTCCCTGATACGACTCCGATCTCCCCTTGGTCTATTCAATCAAACAGCTGACATATGAAGACTAACATAGTTGACTTTTGTGCTAAACTTTTGGCATTGTTATCCACTGAGTGTGCCGTGATATTGTTCAAATGATGTGTTCAGCACATATAAGGGCGCTTCAACGTTAGACTTTAGGTATTTTTTTTTTTTTAATTTGAAACCAAACAACAGCTGCAGTATAGACTATCATGCTCCGTAATCATTATCTATGGGTAAGTTACCATTTAGTTAGGCTAAGCTAACGTTTGACGTGAAACTAAGTTCGCATTAGCCTGAACAGTTTTATCAGTCGTGCGTGAGGCCAGGGTGTTACTTAGCTATTGAAGGCAACGCCGGTCGCGGAATTACTACCTATACAAAGCCCTGCAGGTCTTCGACATTGACAGTGCCGGATAAATTTACTAGCCTATGCCTAGACCCTAATTGTAAGGGCATACTTTACTTGTGCCAATGACCTGTCATAGGTTTACAAGCTTCCCTATTTCTTCAATCTTGCACAACTGGGGGGCGAGGCCATAGAATCTGTAGGCTCTTGCAATTTATGTTGTTGCCATTGTCAGGCCTAACGTCAGCCTAGTCTAGGGCACAGGCGTTCGAAGGGTTCAATTCATATAGCTACAATACTAATATATACTAGTATATATATTAGTATATATACTAGTATACTATATATTATCGGGCCTAACGTCAGCCTAGTCTAGGGCACAGGCGTTCGAAGCGTTCAATTCATATACAATACTAATATATACTAGTATATATATTAGTATAGTATATGAATAGAACGCTTCGAACGCCTGTACGTGGTCTAGGGCCTACAGCTAGGCTAGCCGTATGGCATAGGCTAGAGCAGGATATGTTCCTATTATCCTGCTCTATGAGGCTAGCCTATTTTTGATAGCTGCTAGTCCTGGAAGGTAGCTGGCCACTAATTATAAGTGCCATTGACTTACAGTGTTGTAGTTGAGACCGGTATATCCAAGGCTAAGACCGAGACCAGAGGGTGTGGAGACCAAGACCGACTGGAGACCAAGGGTAAAATGCAAGATCGAGACCGAGACCAAATAAACATGTTGCATAGGAAAATAAACTGTCAAAAATTTTGAATACCTTTTGCCTACTGCAACTTAAATTACTTTATGCTTTTAAATGAAATGCAGCACTGAAAGTGCATCGTCATTGATTTTGTAGGCCTACATGTTTTATTATCATATGCATGATTGTATGCCACAGGACGCCAGTGGTCATGACCCCCAACTGGCCAAGACCTTGCTTGCTGAATTGGGCAAACTTTAGTGCCTCAGTGGGGCAGAAATTATGCCCATGTTGGGGATCTGGAAAATGCAAAAGGTCACTGCCATTGAGAAAAAGAGTCCCTTATGGTTATGGCCATACGCCAAGACAGAGAGCTTCCAGTTGCCTGACCAAACATAGAATAAATAACTTTTTAACACTAATGTTAATCCAAGTTTTTTTTTTTCAAATGTGGCCATCATTGCCGTACAAAACCTTTTCTCACAGGGGGAGGTGGCTTTACCTGACTCCAGGTGCCCAACCAGAGCATAATATCTGCCCCACTGAGGGATTAAAGTCGGCCCAATTTGGGAAAGTAATAGAAATTTGTCGGGTGGCAGCCCCCTACGCGGTCCCTGTTCAGTATGGTCCAGGTTGCCCTGCTTATCAAACCAGAGCCAGTTAGTGCTACAGGTATTGTCGTACAGTACAGTATAAAGATGAAGGGCCTGTCCTCTCACCCCAAACTTCAATTATCGTAGTAGTCTACAAAAATTACCTATTGGCTCAGTTCTTTGATTGGCAGCTAGTTCAAACAATGCACAGTATTAGAGCTTATATAACACAGCATGAACTTTGCTGTGAATGTTTTGATTTACACACATTGCTCTTTTATTGTCACCCTGAAGCAATGAGCTGAGATTGGGACTGGAAGAGGGTGAATTTAGACAGTTGTGGGAGGGACATAAATAAGAAGTTTAGGAGAATTGGTGAGAAATTTGGGCCTTTAGGCCCCTATAGATGGAGTGTGTGGACTCATTACATTAATATATTTTTCCTCAATGGTTAGCCTATTTTTCAAAGCAATTGGCGTCTTTAAAAAGTCAACTCAGTCTATGTTAGTTTATAAAGGTAAGGTCAAGGTGAGGTTCAGTAAAGAAAGCAATTTTTCTCTGAAGGGGGGGATGGGATGTAGTATGTTGAGTGATTGCTGGTAGGGGAGGGATCTAAGGGAGAGGGTTGCCCTTTTGTGATGTTTTACTGTTCACACACTTCTGTTTTGTTTACCTATTTTTTGATCTGATCTGCCACTGAACTATATCACCTGTCATATTACTCTTACTGGAATGTCAACAGGGTCAGCTTATGACCTCCCCAGACTCCTGCTGAGTTGCTTATATTTTGTAATAATGCTGACCTATGATATTGATAATAAACTTAGAATAAATGACCAGTTATGATCTGGGTACAGTCGAAGGAGGAATTGAATTAAAATTTACAGCCCAACATTCTACTACATTGTTCTTTTGTTGTTAATGTCTTTTACTGAGTTACTCCTTTACAATACTTAATTGCAATTGTGCTTGAGACACCACACCTTTCCCCTTTGAAAATTCTTGGCCTTTTTCAAGGAGCTTAAATGCAAAATGGTGCAAGACTTCTCATTTAACAGGAATAGTCCTGAAAGTTGAATTGTGGTGGTTAATGGATAAAACTAAACATTTTGTGTCTTTACATGCAATCAGATACCATGTACGCTACTGGTGCCTATTCGAAGTAAAATTTATTTTTAAATCTGCCTACTTTTAGGAGTCAAAATAAAAGAGCATCAGTGATTAGCTTAAAGGCATGAGAGCATGTCAGCTTTTTATTTCTATGTACAAAAAAGTAATTCTACCATAAATACAACACTATCTAAGTTGAGCACCACTTGTAGTTGGTGTGGAGAGGAAAAAAAAATTTGAAAACTCTCTTCCTCAGATGACCAAAAATTGTGTCATTATGCTTTTAAAGGTTAATCTAAATAGTCTTTATGTTTAGCTCTCCTTTGCAATAATAAAAAACCAGCAACTTGCCAAGAGTTCATAAATTTATCACAAAATGTACCATAACATTAGATGAAATGGTATTTAATCTTAGAGGGGAAACTACAGCAGAGTTGAAAATATGCTAATGTTTCCCTATTGCTGGCAACTCTTGGCTAAATTCAAGATCTGCTGAATTGATACAATTCTGTATGTAACTGTCTGAACTGCCGACTATAAAAGATTTTAACCCTAACACCTGTTGCATGATAAATGAAAAACCGCACCAGAACATCCTCCACTCCCCTGCCTCTCGACCTCCTGTACCGGCTGCGGAACGAGCCTACGAGATGGCCCCTTCCGCTTTGAAATTTTTTGATTCCTTGCAAGCAGAAGGCAGGCAAGGAATCTAAGCGATGGTGATGTCGTGTGTGTGTATGTGTGTGTGTATGTACGTGCGTGTGTGATGCCTGCTTGTAAACACAATATCTCAAGAAGGGTAACTCTGAGAGATCTCAAACTTGGCATGTAGATTGCCCACATTGATTAGAAGATCCCTGATGTTTGTGGTAGAGGTCAAAGGTCATTTGGGGTCACCAGAGGTCAAATGGCAAATACCTTGGAATTTGCTTGTAAACATGGTATCTCCAGAAGGCAAAATGTGAGTGATCCAGGCAGATTGCCCATATTAAGTAGATGATCCCTATTGTTTTTGGTGAAGTTCAAAGGTCATTTGAGGTCACCAGAGGTAAAAAGGTCAAAACATTGTTAACACTGTATCTGAAGAAGGGTAACTGTGAGGGATCTCATACTTAGCATGTGGAATGTCCATATTGAGTTGATGATCCCTATTGTTATTGGAGGTCAAGGGTCATTTAGGGTCATCAGAGGTTAAACATTGCAAATACTACATCTCAAAAAGGGGAACTGTTAGAGTTAATATTCATTAGTGTATAGGGTTAAGAGTTTTGAATGGCATGGGTAATGTAAGATGCATAGGTAAGCTTTTGGAATCCACTTCATTATAAATGTAAATGATCAAGGTGGGTAATTTCAAAATATGTACTGAAGCAAACTCATGGTATTAAGAATGTTTTAAGTGCATAAAAGTGCACACACTATTTCGTACAGTATTTATGTTTATTTTGGTTTGAAGTTTTGCTCTATTACATTTAGTGCCAGTATTAACCCTTTACTGTTGTTTGGGTCCTTTTGGACCCATGCGGAGAGCTCGGCTGTCACCCATCTTTACTGTTTCATGTGGAGCTCGAAACTGCGAGTAGCTACCTGAAAAGTTGGCCACAACAACGAGAGAGACAATAGTTTAAGGTCACGGGGTCAATGGCCTACGGAAGCCGATTCGGGGCGGGCTACATCCGCTTTTCCACCCACTCCCGAGGCGCGCAAATATGCCCTGATGCACAGCGGTAAAGGGTTAATCTAAAATATCTTCACCACTCGGCTAAAGGGTTACGTGCACACACGCAGAGACAGTGGCATCAGCTTTGCAGTAAACACACTCCACATGCTTATTTTAACCCTGTACTGTTGTTTGGGTCCTTTTGGACCCATGCGGAGAGCTCGGCTGTCACCCATCTTTACTGTTTCACGGGAGCTCCAAACTGCGAGTAGCTACCCAAAAATTCGGCCACAACAATGAGAGAGACAATAGTTTAAGGTCACGCGGGGTCAATTGCCTATGGAAGCCGATGCGGGGCGGGCTACTTCCGTTTTTCCACCCACTCCCGAGGCGCGCAAATATGCCCTGATCGGAGCACAGCGGTAAAGGGTTAATATACATAAGAGTAAGTGTGTAGATCAAAATCTGAAAAAGTGAAAAAGGAAAAAACTGTTCATCAGTTGGACATGTTAATTACTTCATATTTGTGATAGGTATGCTGATTTTGGCACAAAACACAACTTTATTTACTACAGGACTAATAAAATGTCATAAAATGCTAAAGACTAGGATGTGAGTGTGCTACAGTACTAAAAATATTATTTAAAGATCTAGCTATAGGGTGTTATCAGTAGTTGCAAACTTTCTAATATGATGAAGGACTTAGTCACCCCCATTCAGTACTTAATATAAGTATGGAATAGTTACTCATAAAAGGTCCCAGTGATTTAAAATATTTTGTGAAGCAGTGTCAATGAATCAACCCACATCTTATCAAATCCAGATAAATCTTCTCTGGTGCTCTTTTCAAGTTCTTGTACAGAAGTCAGTTGCTGGATAAATAGTGATTCTGGGCAACATAAAAACCATCAGAAAAGATGTCAGATATGTTTTTCTCGGCCAAAATGCAAACTGACTTGGTTCAGAGTCTAAGAACCCCGATATTCGCCTCCTATTTACATATGAAATTCGCCAGCTTGCCGGCAAGCACTTTCTGGCATTTATAAGTCATTTGGCAAAAAGGAAAGCGCTCTCTAGAAGTAGAGGGCGACATGGTAGCTCTTCATCTCTCCTCTTGCCCTTCTTCAAGTGCGGACTTGTCCTGACACTGTGGAGCGATAGCTACTAGGTGTACGAGGTGTGTAAGTACTGAGGAACGTGTGAAATCCAAGAACTCAAGTGGCAAGTTGCATTGAGAGAAGAAGAGCTATAACATTGCTCTGTTATTAAGATAGTGCTTCCCCGGTGCAATATGACTGATGCCAAATGGTACTTGCAGGCAAGCTGGAGAATTACATAAGTAGGAGGTGATGAGGGGCAGCATTGACATACAGGTCGACCAAGAAGGGTTTTATTCCATAACACCAAATTAAAAAAAATATATCCTCTAGTGTCCAAAGTCGTTCTTGCCAAGTATTTTTTTTATTGGGGCATTTTAGCTGTTTTACTTACAAATCTTCTAATCACATTACTTGTCAACTAAGTAGTGCAAATGATGGTGGCAGTATAAATAATGTCAGTGATTCCTTGACTATTAAAATCAGCTTCATAATTAACAGATAAAAAAACTGATGAAATATACTGTCGATGACTGATAGGCCTTCAGTACTTTGAGAAAATTTCACATTACTTACAGTAGCATAGTCCTACAGTACATCCTATGATCCTTTGACAGTTGGAAAACTTCCTGAGATGATTCCTACCTGTCCCCTACACTGTTACAGACTAGCATGATTACCACAACTTTGCATGTACATTAAAGTGTAGGTTGTATACTGAAATCTTCCAAACCAAAATTTAAAACCTTTTTGAATCACCTTAAGACATGACGTGTGCGGCTCGGTTACTTGCTGTTTGGTCTATCCCCGGAAAATAAAACGATATTCCGGGTGTCACATTATCAACGAAAACACCAAATCTGCCTTCGCTATCTCTGAAAACACAAAATCAAGACACCAAATCATGTGATTTTGTGTTTTCAGAGATAGTGAAGGCACATTTGGTGTCTTCGTTGATCACGTGACACCCGGAATATCGTTTCATTTTCCGGGGGTAGACCAAACGGCAAGTAACCGAGCCGTACACGTAATGATTGCAACTGTTTCCTTTTCAAATTGTAATTGATTCCTTTTCAATTTGGATATTGACTGCCAATGTTCTCATACTTTTTCCCTTAATTTGCATGGACAGACATTTGTGAAATCATTTTTAACATGTTGCATGTCACGCTTTAAAAGTGTCAGCTACATGTTCAAAGTACAGTACATCTTGATTTTATCCGTCACTGAACTGAACCCTTGGGCATCTCATTCAGGGTTGGTATGAAGTAACATTTTGTCAATTAGCCCAACTATTCATGAAACATGTCACATCACAAAACCCAAATTAGACATGAACTCAAAAGTTTCTGCAAGGGAATACCAAAATTCTTCTCACAAATAAAACAGACATAACACAGCTCCTGCCCACTGCTGATGGTGGTTAAGATGATACAGATTTAGAGATCAAAGGACGTACATCCACTGAGGCTCCTAAGGCATAACCCCATTAGTAGGTTCCTGTTTTTTCATCTGACTAAATACGGCAAATCTGGACGGAATTTTGGTTTAAATCTGGCAAATCCGGTTCCAACCGGATTTTAAAATTCCAAATCCGGTGCACCCTTAATAATAGTATTTACTGTGTATCAAACAAAGGACACTTGACTTTTACTCTGTTGTGTGGTGTTCCTACAAGCAGACAATTTAAGGCAAATTGGCAAATTACAAATCTTGTTAGTTTCTGGGTAAGTAAGGTTCCATTTTTTGTTAAATTTCAAGGACATCATAGTCATTGGGAAGGGCATTACACCAAGAAACAAATACAAAAGGGCTACCACGATTAGCCCAAGGTTACACCTTTCTGTTGAGATGTCTCTACTGTATGTTCCAATGTATGGATGACTGTTAGGATTATGGCTTGTTGTAACACTAACCTCAATGCAGTCAACTTTTTGGATCATAGAGACATCATTACATAGAGAGCTATCCTCAACACCCAAAATTTTGATTTAAACGAGCACGTTTTAAAAATACCACTTTATCAAGTTGTTAGACAACATAGTTTACCAGCATCATAACTGTGTGGGAGATTTCTCTTGTTTGTAGAGGTCAAAGGTTGGGGTCACAAAAGGACAAAACCTTGTAGACATGACATGTTTATGTGGATATTGAACTGTGGAGGGATCTCATACTCAGCTTGTGAATTGCTCATATTTAGCATGTTGATGGTCTTTTAAGGTAGTTGCTCCCTGTTGTTTTAAGTGAAGGTGAAAGGTCATTTTTGGTCACATTATCTCAAAAGGTTTCATCCTTATTAGTATACCTCAGTATTTGTGAGGGATCTCATGCTTGTCATGTGGGCATCCATGTTCATCATTGCAATATATCATATGGCAAGGAATCACTAAAGCCTCTTGACTTTCTAGTTGTAAAAGGTTGGTGACTTTTCATGCAATCTGGTGCCACATATGCTACCTTCTGTGAGGAAGGGGTGGGTAGCATGGCCCAATGCCCCTCCCTGAGTAGTCCACTGGTGGGGTAAGCTAAAATTTATTGATTTCAATCATAAAATAACAATGGACAAAAAGTACTCTCTTAGAAAAATTAATACATAAGTAAAGTATCTATGCATCTTAAAATGTACTTAACACTTCAGTTTTTTATTTTTAGACATTATTTATCTTATTTACAAAAAATAAAACAACAAAATTTGGGCCGGTCTTGAAGAGAGACCAGGACCATTTCCGAGACCGCAAGGGTCTGAGACCATAACCACAGGGTGACAAGACCGAGACTGAGACCAAGACCAGGAAAAACCAGTCTCCAGACCGAGACTGGTCTCGAGCACTACAACACTATTTACTTCCAAACTAAATTAGGCTACTTCCGTGCCCCGTAGCTCCCAGTAGAAGTGTTCAGCCAGGACATGCCACCCCTCTGATCGAAGCCCACAATCTCGGCTTTCATGGCACTTTCAAATTTCCATACCATGATGGTTGAAATTTTGAGCCAGAGAGCCTTGAATGACAGGGATGTGTTTCCTGCCATAATAGCTATTCAAAAACAGCATTTCACATAGCGGAGTAATAAAATAAAAAATGGCACTAAAATTGGTCAGATTGCCTTGAATTTTGCACAGTCTGTATTTCGCCGCATTGTCTACAAAATCCAAATGCAAAAAATGATCATATTTTGTAAGTAACACAGTCAGAAACAACATCTCATAAAATTTTTATGTCACTTTGTCTGTCATTA
Organism: Holothuria scabra; assembly: GCA_037179385.1. Taxonomy (NCBI): domain Eukaryota; kingdom Metazoa; phylum Echinodermata; class Holothuroidea; order Aspidochirotida; family Holothuriidae; genus Holothuria; species Holothuria scabra. Next base: position 11,592,991 of record CM074198.1, read on the forward strand.
CACATTTTCACAGGCAAGAATTGGAGTTAGTGGTCCCCTACCTGAACAGGACGGTGTACTATGCTTAATGGTAGTGCCTACTCCGTACATGTGTGGAGTTAAAGAAGTGGACATAGCACAGAGACTAGAGTACTGTTCAAGGACTTATTTTTGATGACTAAGCTGGTTTATATTACGGATAGAAGCCTAGCCTGTTGAAGCCCTGAAAATGTCCCAAAATTTGGAGTAATTTGAGTAATTGGGAGTAGTGATTTTGACATAGAAACTGAAGGGTGGTGAATATGAAGTGGAAACAGTCGCATAATTTGCTATTAAATTTTGGTATGGGCCATCTCATATTTCATTTATTTCTATCAACCTGTTCTCCAAAACAATGTGTTAATTACAGTAACATAGTTAGAATCATTTTGCTTGAATTTTTCATATGAATGCTTTACTATAAGTCACAATTTCAGTTCCATACATTTTATACTATAGATTCTGGATCTATGAAAAAGTAGCCTAGGCTACAGTAATCAGAGATGTACAAATTTTCATCTGCTGTAAATTACTGTATTTCTCTGTTACACTTTTGTGAAAAATACACAGCTGTCCAATTTTACTGAAAAACATACTGAACTGTGTGTAATTTATGATGAAGTAACCAAAACCCAATTGGTTTTGGTCTTTGTTTAAATGACATTTGAAGCAACTTGCAATTCACCTCCTGAGCATTTATTTTAGTTCTCCACACTGGCGCAAGCTGTACTAAAGGTCATGAAAGATGCAATCCAGCTGTGAGCACAATTGTTTCTATCTTCCTTCCCCTGTTCAAAGGCCAATGCTGTTAGGCTACTTGAGTTTAATTTAATTCATGATTGAATCAATTACCAATTATTCAACCTTCTTTCCACATTAGATCTACCTAAAGGGATAATCCTCTCACTCCAATTACAATTCTTGTAGGCATTTACATAATTCTCAATTGGCTCAGCTCTTTGATTGACAGCTAATTCAGACAATGCGGAGTGCCAATTAATGTTTATATTTCACAAAATGAACCGTACTGAGAGTGTTTTGTTTATACACATTGTGTTTTTCTATACTCCCCCTGAAGCAATAAACTGAGATTGTGTCTGGATGAAGATGAATTTCAGACAGTTGTGGGTCTGTGGGAGGGGCTTAATTTTAGGAGAATTGCACTGTTTGAGATGAGGAACTGGGCCTTTAATTAACATCCTCTGGGATTTACATACTTTGTTTGGTAACAAGGAGGGGCAAAGTTTTCACAGGTTTCCTGGATATCTGCCCACCATCATATTACGTTGTGTTACCTTGTTCCAAGTCTGTACTACCCAAATCTTTAAAAATTTTTTCATAAAAGAAAACAACCACCCCATTTGCCACATTGCCCATGGTAATGGACTAAAATATTTTGCCAATTTGGTAAACATTCTCTGAGACTGAGTATGTCATATTGGTTAAAGGTATGTCTTTTATGCAAATCAACACTTTGCAGCTATCTGTTAAGTGCAAAGATATCACTGTAATGACACTGTAAATATTCACAAAAAGGTTTTTTGAAACAGGCCATTAATATTACTTTAGTTTGCCCCCAAATGGCTCTTGCGAAGACTATGAAGTATTATGTATGAAAGCTATGTTAATATGCCTGGATGTCAACATGAGACTAGCTGCTTAAGAACGTACATAACCCTTTGCCATGGCATAATGTAAATTAGTGGCCGGGAGCAAATTTCACAAGCATGATGTTATTTGTTTGCATTTGGTAATGTTGGACGTGCAAGAGAATACCATACCGGGCTCTGATTGGTTGATATTTTTAAACAGGTGTTTTAAAAGAAGAAGCTTGGAGCTCTTAGTATGCTTGCTTTTGGAGTAGGAAAATATCAAATTGATATAGGCCTTGAGAAGCACTAATTTTCTTATTTGACTGATTTCTATTACATTTCTTTTACTAATTGTCATTTTTGTTTTAAAGCAAAATGAGACCATGAAACCTTGTGACAAATCAAGTGTTTTTAAGTTTGTGAATGTCGCTACATTACCTCTTCTAATACAGCTGTAAATATTATCAGGAATGGTCTTATGGAGCATGTCTAACAAAATGTTATCTTTTAGTCACCCTAACACTGGGTGCCTGGGTACCCTACAGGTATGGCAATTGGGTACCTGGTTCCAAATTTTGATACTGGTGCAAACACTAAAGGAGGGGTAACTGAGTGCACAGTATGTGTAATTTGGGCGGAGCTGAAAATGCGTTTGTGCAGAGGGGAAAGTCACTAGTCCGCCAATCAATCCATCCCCAGTTCAAATTCCCTCTTTGTTGAATTTTGGTTTTTGGTTAAGATGAAAGACTGAGAAACCTGTATTCATGATGGTGTGTATGTATGTATGTGTGATGATCAGGGTGTGTGTGTGTGTGTCGGTGGTGTAGAAGTGTGTGTGTGTTTGTGACACTTTGCTTGTTAACATGATATCTCAAGATAGGAATGTCTGACAGCTTTCAAACATGGTATATAGACTCCTCAAAGGTCATCTGGGGTGACCAAGGGTTAAAGTCTGAAAACCTTGTTAATGCAATATATGTCAAGGTAAAAAGCTTAATAGGTTTCATATAAATTTGGGATATGAATGGTTAATGGTCAGAAGATGGTCCCAATTATTTTTGGTGGAGCTCAATGTTCATCCGGAACACCAGGGGTCCAAAGTCGGAAAACCTTTTTAATTACACAGTACTGTGAGATACCTGTAGGAAACTTGTATAGATTTCATATTTGGCATGTGTGTTAAAAAACTTCCAATGAAAGCTTACCTGTAAAGTCCATTGTTGATTCACTAGAGCTGGTTATAAAATGTCTAGGGAGCCGACACAGTTTTGGAACGAAAGATTTCAAACGTTCATACACTAAATCGCTAAATCAATACACTGCAGTTGCCATACACTTCAGAATGATTGCTCTTGAAAGCTTGGCACTAATTTCACCAGCTGTCTAAAACTGTACGTTGTACACTTAGCATGTAAAACCCCAAGTATCCTGAAGGGAGAGAAAAAGAAATTATACAAAAGCCAAAACTAACAATGTGGATGTGTAATCCTTAAAAGATGGTGCCTGTTGCTTTTGGTGGAGGTCAAAGGTCATCTAGGGTCACCAGTGGTCAAAGTCTAAAGTATATCTGGAGGTAGAAAACTTGGATAGATTTCATAATTGGTATGTGGATGCGATATGGTCAGAAGATGATATCTGTTGTATTTGGCTAAGGTCAAAGGTCTTTTATGGTCACCATGGAACACATTTTGAAAATCTTGTTAACACAATACTGTATCTCAAGATAGGAAATTTGGATAGGTTTCCTGTTTGGTATGTGCATGTATTTAGGTCAGAAGACGGTCCTTATTGTTTTGGTGGAAATCAAAGTTCATCTGGGGTCACCTGGGGTCAAAGTCTGAAAATATCTTTCACTGGATATCACAAGATAAGAAATTTTGATAGGTTTCATGTTTAGTACAGTACTGTATGTATATGGGTTATGGTCAGAGGATCAGAGGATGGATCCTTTTGTTTTTGGTGGTCAAAGGTAACATGGGGGTCACAGGGGAAAAGTTTGAAAATTTTGCTGGCAGGACATCTCAGGATAGGAAACTTGGATAGAGTTCATATTTCATATATGAATGTATGATTGCCAAAATATGGCCCCTATTGTTTTGGGGTGCAGGTCAAAGGTCATCTGGGGTCACCATGGGTCAAAGTCTGAAACTCTTGCTAACTCCATATCTCAAGGTAAAAAACTTCGATAGATTTCATATGTGGTATACATGTTAATGGGTTATGGTCAGAAGATGGTCCTTATTGTTTTTGGTGGAGGTCAAAGGTCATGTGGGGTTACCAGGGGTCAAAGTCTGAAACTATTTTTAAAGCACTATCCAAGATAGGAGACTTGGATAGGTTCATATGGGAATGATTGGTTCACATACCACAAGCTGCCACACGTAGCAATGAGTTAGTGTGTAAAACCGGCAGTGAAAATTCAAGGTTCATGCAACAAAACAGGTCATATCTAAACTTCTGATACAAATATCTTATTTCAATCGCTTTAGTGAGGTTTAACTTGTTTTAAGTCTATTTACATTTCTTTCATAACTCTACGTAAATAAAAAATACCATACTTTCATGTTTGAAAAAACTGATTTTTAAAAATTTACAATGAAGAAGTAGCTCAAAATCCACAAGCCCTTCCAAAAAACTCCTCTTAACTTGTGATTGGTATGCTCTTCTGTACTATTTCAAATGACCTTTGTAAGTCTGTTTTGTTCAACACCATATTTCAAAGACTCAATTTGATTGGAGTAAACTAAGTACCGTACTTTTTCAAGACAAATGAGAAAAGATTTAAGACATTTACCTCTTTTCTTTACTCCTCTATTGAATTTGCTATGACGTCATTGGCCGTTCCATTGTTGCCTGTAGGGGGTTTCACACATTCAATTCAATTCAATTTATTTCTCATATGTACAACAATCATCAACAGAGGTATAATTTAACAAATACTAAAAACAAAGTACATATGATGGACACTAGAAAAACAATACAGTTTATCAAGGCTAGTGACCATACAAACATAGACAAAATGATGACAAAAAGAAAAGAAAAGAAAAAAAAAAAAAAAACTTGACAAAGTGAAGAGATTTGAGACTAATAACTAAATATTTGCTAATGGTAACTACTTATAAGGAAAGATTTCAAATTCCTTTGAAAAGAATGGAGTGAAGGGCATGATCTAACACTAGGGGAAAGTTTGTGCCAAACATTATAACAATAATTTTGGAGAACTAATTTGCCGTGTAAAGTTTTGTGATTGGTTACTGAAAAGAGGCAATTGTGGCGGGTCTGCATTGGGAACTGGGCTACATTAGGTGGCTTTATTACATTAGATAATACCTTCGGTAGCATATCATTACAATATTTAAAAACGATTACACCCATGGGAGACCTGTGGATATCCTTGATTTTTAATATGTTATAATCAAAATACAACTGATTTGTACTGAACCGTTTCGGTTTCTTTATTAGAAGCTTAAGTATTCTATTTTGAAATGTCTGGAGAGGTTTAAGGACAGTAGCACAGGCTGTACCATAGACTTCAATAGCATAAGTAAGTCTAGAATAAATAAAATAGTAAATCTGAACTGCAGTATCAACTGGAAGAATATCACTAATATGTTAAAAAATACCAATATATTTAAAGAGGGAATTGCGTAAGTCATTCACATGCTCTTTCCATGTTAAATTTTCGTCAATAACTAAACCTAAATACTTTGTAAAATTTGATTTCCTAATCCTGGTACCATTGAAGCAAAAGCTATCAATGCAAGCATGATTACTGTACAGTTTTCTCTCGAATGAAAGATTGTAAAGGAGGTTTCATCAACATGGAGGGTAAGTTTATTTGACTCAAACCATATTTTTAATTGACTTAGTGTATCAGTAACCATTTCAATGAAATGTGAACAGTCTTTACTGGCTAGAAAAACATTTGTATCGTCGGCAAAAAGACGAGTTGATACATTGGGGGCAGCATGGTGAATATCATTAACATAAATGAGAAAAAGTAGAGGTCCTAAAATGGAACCTTGGGGTACTCCAGTGGTAATATCTGCATAGTGTGAATAGGAATCGTTAACAAAAGTACATTGTTTTCTATTCGATAAGTAACTAGAGAGAATATCGTAAGCTTTGCCATGAATATCGTAGTGTAGGAGTTTTTGTAATAGTATCACGTGGTCAACAGTGTCAAAAGCTTTCTTGAGGTCTAAATACAACCCTAGGACATTATAACCCTTATCTAAATTTACGCGGATGTTGTCTACAACTTCTAATAAAGCATGAGATGTTGAATGCCCCTCCCAAAAACCAAACTGAAATTTATAAAAAACATCGTGTCTATTAAGAAAACATCACACTCTTTTTTCCATTACACTTTCAAGAATCTTATCTAAACATGGAAGTAAACTAATGGGCTGATAATTTTCAGGTAACGAGGGATCACCCTTTTTGAATAATGGAATAACCTTTGCAATTTTAAGAGCATCGGGATATACACCAGAGGTAAAGACGTTATTAAAGATATATGTGAGTATGGGTGCTAATACATGAGAGATAGATTTCACGAGCTTAGCAGGGATTCCGTCGATTCCTGGGGCTTTACCATCTTTTTAGTCCGTTGATGAGTTTAAGAGTTTCACACTCAGATACGGGTGTAAGAAATATTGAATCATTACAGGGATTTGCTAAGAACGTGGATGGGCGTACAGGTGAATCTAGTCTCTGGCTTAGCGTACGGCCTACTGATGAAAAGAAGTCATTCAAAGCATTAGCTATGTCACATTCATTTGAGTAGGTAGCTCCATTACAACGGATTAAGCTTATATGAAAACGGCGTTTCTGCTTTCCTTTAACCAGGGAATTAATAACTGACCAAGCATGCTTAGAACTGGTTTGTCTGGACGTCAAAATGTTTCTGAAATACGAGGCACGAGCAAATCGAATAATACGTTGGAGAACACGTCGATAAGATGATAACTTCAATATGTTGCTAATAGTAGGATTATTCAGATACTTTCAAAACAGCATATTTTTATGAGAAATTGACTTTTTTACACCCTGAGTAATCCATGGCTTATCATTGAACCTTTTCCTAGATACTCTTTTTAGAGGAAAATACTGAATATGATTTGAATGTAAAAAACTGTTAAGTTTATTATACGAGACGTTAACATCAGCATTGCTGTATATAAAACTTTTATCAATAGATTCCACAGCCTGAATAAAGTGATCGAAGTTACGCTGATTGTAAAATCTAACTAGCGGTCTCTCTGTGTTACATTGCTTACCACTTCCTTCGATAATACAGAAATTTGGAAGGTGGTCACTGATATCTGTGTACAAGTTACCAGAATAAATTTTATTGTGAATTAAGTTCAGAGGTAATTTAACAAAAATATTATCAGTGAGTGTAAAGCTACAATTGTTAATCCTAGTTGGTAAGTTGATAGTCGGAATGAAGTTATGACCCATAATCACACGAATATAATCATTAACGATGGAACAATTATCAATCTTAAGTAAGTTGATGTTAAAATCACCACCTAAAATAGTAAAGGGAATGATATAGGGTGAGTGAAGGCATATTTCAAGGGCATCAACAAAGTGTTTTATATTACCTTTAGGGTGACGATAGCAGGATGCAACACAGAAGGGTTTATTGTTGTAACGGAGCTCCAGCCATATATCTTCTATCTGACAATTATCACATGAACAACTCAGGTGGAATGAAATGAATTGCTTTTTAACATTAAGTAAACTGAATTTATTTCTGTAATAAATACCAGCACCACCACATCTAAGTGAAGGTGAAACATAATCAAAATGATAGTCAAGTAAAATATTATCCAGATAATCAACATTACTAGAACCAATCTCAGTCAGGAGAATTATATCAAATTTATACGAAAGGCTCTCCATGTAAGCAATTAATTGAATATGATTTTTGGGCAAGCTCCTTATATTTAGGTGGAACACAGATAATGCGGGGACTTTTCAAAGGATATTCTCTTAGCCAACAACACACGTCAAATACTTTGTTTTTGATACGAGTTACTGTGTTAAGTTATACCATTTTCAGACAAATTGGCTCATATATATTGCTTTGAAATACTTTTTGTATCATGGAAGTTGCAGTCTAGTAGAAACTGAAGACTATTCCAAACAAACTGTTTCGAAAAAAATTATGATTTTAAAAAGTTGTGAATGGAGACTCAAGCAGAGGATGCTCAATGTAAAGTTAGGCATATACTATTACCATGGAGTTCCGAGGTGGTAACTACATGCTACTAATACAAAACAAAAGTTATGTTGCTGTTAGTCGTTTCGTGTAGCCCATTTTACCTAAAACCATGGACTGTTTTTACTGCCATTCATAACAGTTAGTAAAAATGGCATCATGCTAGTAGATCTATACCCTGTGTACAGCATACCGCTGCAGCTTATAGCGTTCTGTACCAGCGTTCAAAACAGTGAGCTTATCCTTAGTAATGCCTTCCAGTTGTTTCATGTGCTTTTCCACAATAGGATGAACGTAACATAGTAACAACAACAATACATCTGTTCCTGGCAATATACACGAACGCTACGCGATACCTATGAAAATAGTGGTGTCGTCTAAATCGTTGTTTACATTGGGCGATGCATCCGGTTTCTGATGGGCGATAGGTTTCTATGTGAACCAAATCATGAGAATCATTCCCATATGTCAGATTTGGTATGTGGATGCATTTTGTTCAGAAGATGGTCCTTATTGTTTCTGGTGGAGGTCAAAGGTCATCAGGGGTCACCATGGATCCAAGTCTGAATTTGTTTATGATAGGAAACTTGGATTGATTCATGTTCGGTATGTGGATTATTTTGTTTAGAAGATGGTCCCTATCATTTGTGGTGGTCAAAGGTCATCTGGCAGGGGCGCAAATCTCTGTTTGTGAGTGGGGGGGCGAAAATCCTTGTGATGTGCCCATGAGTATTAAACTGTGCATGCTTGGCGGGCACTGCGAATGGGAAGCGCGAAGCCCCAAAGGGTTCCCGGTGGGATCCAGGGGCAAAGCCCCTGCAGTGGGGGTCCAGGGGGCGAAGCCCCGGAAGCTCTTGAGTTCTAGCGTTTCCAAAGCTTGAGAAAAACTGTTTTCGAACGAAAAAAACGAAAAAAAGGTGACCATATTTTTAGGTCTACTCAAATTTTTTTTTTTTGGGGGGGGGGCAAATTACGATTTGGCCCCCCCATTTTTCACTTGAGGGGCGAAGGCTCCCCTTGCCCCCCCCCCAGATTTGCACCCATGTCATCTGAGGTCAGTGGAGGTCAATGTCTCAAACTCTTCTTAAAGCAATGTATCAAGATAGAAAACTTGGATTGATTTCACATTTGGTATGTAAAGGTCATCTGGGATAACTAAATTATTTTTTGAACATGCTAGTATACTGTAAACATTTGAGTGAGAAGATATGGTAGGTACATTTTGCCTTTATTTGAAATGGAACATATGAGTATCATCAAAACCTCAATGCATTTTTGCATCCTGGTATTTGAAACAAAATGGGACAATAAAACCCTGTGACAATTTGAGTGTTTCTAAACTGGTTAATGTGATCACAAGCTCTCCCAAACCGCTGTAAATACATCATGCATATATCTTATGGAGCATACGTAACAAAATGTTGTTATATTTTAGACACCATAATGAAGGTTTAACCAAGTTCCTAACAGGTAAAGCAGTATCGCTGATCCGGTTCTTTTTTTTGGTACAGGTCTGTGCAATCACTATTTGGAAGGCAGGGATTTGGCCAGGAATGTAAAAAAAGCTATGCGGGGGATTTATTTTTGTCCAACCCCGAGTCAAAATTGGTGGTGTCCTTGGCCAAAGTTACAGGTGAGTTCAGTTACAAAGGTGAGTTCTCTAAACCTGTAAAAGCTTTATAGGAATATAAAAGCTTCTTAAACTTCTCAGTCCTCTTCTGTCTTTCCATTGCCATCCAGTGTTGTATGTACAGTATAGTGAGTTCTGTACTGGAGGTGGGACAGCACCTTTATGAGTGGAAGATGTAGTGGTTGGTTTTTTTGTTCTGCCAATACATGTTATGGAATTGTTGTCTTTTATACTGAGGGTGTCCATCCCTTTGACAATGGTACATGTAGGTACAGTATAGTGAATTAACATACCAACCCACCAAGTGGTGAAATAACAGCAGTGTTCCACTAGTCTGTGAAACTTTGACAGGATTTTCTGTGTAGACGCTTTTTCCAAACACAAAAAATACTCAAAAGATGATCAAAACAGTGTAGCTAGTATTTCCAAAAGAAAATTTGAGTTCCACTGGATGAATTTTGATTTTTTGGAAGAAAATGTGAAATGAGGCAGGACAGACTTGTCAAGAAATGTAATATTATCCATTGTTCAGCATCACCCAAGACTCGCATGATCGCCCCTCTTTTCAGCTGGGAGTTGCTGAGTTGGCGCGCACAAGCTCAATAAATCCCTTTTCCGGCACCCTAGCAAACCAGCAATTAGCCTACATATGAATCAGTTGTCGCCAGGGCTGGAAAAAATGTAAATTTCCCTGCAAGCAAATCACAATTTCCCAGCAAGTAAATCAAAATCTTCCAAAGACTGCACATGTTTACATACAAAAGTAGTCAAATTTCCCTCCAATTACCAAAATTTCCCTGCAATGACATTCCCAAATTGCTGTTTTTTTCCAGCCATGGTTGTCGCTACCTTTGGGGTCAACTTGACTTCAAGATGGATAAGTGCTGTTAATGGTGTAGGCTCTATTCCTTGCTTTCAATCTCTTAAAATTGAATTGTGAAATGTTTCCTGAATGGATAAATATTGGCTTGACCCACTGCATAGTCAAGTGGTTAGAGCATCAGCCTTGTCTCCAAAAGGAATATGCTGCCATAGTTCTGGAATTGAACTCAGGCTATGCTGGGTCATACCGAAAACTTTGAAAGTGGAACCTACTGTCATTGTGCTTGGTGATCAGCATAAGCAATGAAGTAAGGGAAATGAGGCAGTGAGCCCGAGTGACAACTGTAAAGGGTTGTGGCTGGCTCGCCCAATTTAGGCTTTACACCTTACCTAACTGAATCCCCTAATAGCTAATGCATATGCCTTTCTCCTGTAATTGAGCCTTTTCTCAGCTTCGGTTTGTTCGTAGTCTCCCTTGAAACTTGTGAGATACCTATTATGTCATTCAATTTTCGACAAAGGTTAGATACATTTCAAAGAAGGTGAAAGTATTTCTCTCTTCAAAAGTTATTGTTCCTCAGAGGTTCAAATATACTGCAAACATCTAGTTATTTACTTACATTACATTGTTAAAACAAATAGAAAAAAATACTTCAGGCTTCTTTTAATTCCAAAAAATACTATTTTTTGTAGAAGTAGAAGACACAGCTGTCCACGTTAAAATGATCTCGCCTAGCGTGAGTCATCACAAACATTTTCAAGAAAGCAATGGATTGACCTCAGACAGTGAACAATAGGTATGTAGTCCTTCAGTAAATTAAACCAATGCCAATTTTAAGCAAGTCAAATAACCATAGTATATATGCAAACACTAAAATGCAAGATTCTACATGAGTTTTTCAAGGGTTATGTCTGCTCGACTCAGGTGGTATTTCCTGTCTGGAAACCAAAAAGTGGCTGATTGTAACCAAAAGAGCCTTGGCTTTGGGGATGAATGTGATCCTGTTTTGACAAAAAAATGCTGTTAATGTTACAGTTTTTTCTGCAGTTGTCCATGTGAAAAGTGAGACAGGTCCCCCAGCCCATATATTTCTTTCACAATTTTGTATTCTCATAATACACAAAGCAACTAACTTATTTGGTATCTGAAAGAGATTTCGTAGCCTAAGAAAAATGGGTAATAAATAAAGAGACCAGAAGTACAATACATGCTCTCTCTGACAAGTGATAAAGTGTATAACCATGAAGTTGAAAGGCAGGGCCTATCTTAACCTTGGTTAAAGCATAGAACTGTGTGCAAAATGCATTTTGACTGCATGAAAAAATTTTGTGAATCTTCATTTTCATCAGGAGCTATTAACATTCTCCATAAGTCACATTCTTTAGTTAGAAAAATGTCAGTTTAAATAAGAAATTCTATGTTCATTTCTTTGCCAGTTCCAACTTAAAAGAAGGGTTTAAGGTCATTACAGGATTTACTATGTCAGAGGGGTATGTATTCTAAGCATTTTGGTGAAATTTGCATTGAAATCCGGTGTGTAGTTCTCAAGATATGAGCATGTAAAGTTTTCACATTTTCAACAAAATGCGAACTTGAAGCAAGCACATATGACGTCATATCCCCACATTAGCATACAGTCTTTTGTTTTTCTTTAAACTTTAGAGTTGATTTTCTCCTCAAAAAACCCACATTATTAAAATGTGATTGCCTAAGTGGCATGAGAACTTAACAAACTTTGCATCTCCCACAGGGAGGTCCTACTCCAGCTAACTCCAGGGTCAACACAACAGTCTAGTAAAACAAAGGGAAACAAAGTATTCTTTGTCAAAGTGAGGAAGTGATATAAGCTAAGCTGCCCTCAAACTCACTTTGGAACACAAATCTACTGACTTCATTTGCTGATATCTCGAGAACTACATGTCAGATTTGAATGGAACTTTCACCACTCTACGTAGATTTAGTTCCTCTTTCACATATGAAAATTAAATTTTTGCTTAAACCTTCCCTTTAACAAATTATGAAGCCTGCTATTATTATTACAAAAATTTATAAAGCAATGCATCTATGAAAATATAATCTGTTATGCTGTGCAATAAAAAAAAAATACCAAAAAGATTAAGATAGAAACAAAAGTGACAGAAAACTGCATGTTAAAGGCTAGTGTCTAAAAGTAAGTCTGAAGTTAGATTTAAAAATGGAGGGACACCACAATGTTTGCATTTTCCTGCCTACATTAAGCAAATGTTATTGCATGAATGATACAGTGGTATTGAATTACAGTATCAAGAATGAGTTATCTATGTCAGAGATGAACATAATAGGAACATTAACATTAAATCTGAACAAAGGTGACACATAAACAGTTTAATGATTCAAATCACTATGATTTAAATTACATTTTAGTTTAAGAAAATATGTGGCACTGATATTTGGTTTTGATGAAAAGAGAAACCTATGCATGGTGGCATGCATATATGTCTGTATGCATTCGTGTTTGTTTGTTCATGTAATTGTGTAGGTATGTGAAAAGACAGTGTTACAGTGATTATCATGGACAAGAGCATGAGAGTCTTGCTGTTGTTAAATACTACATGTAGGCTTAATAGATAGACAAGTTGCATACACTCTGGTTGGTTATAAAACAAATCAGGTGGTTTATCTCTACAAAGCTTGTAATGTGTATGTCATAAATAAGGTCTTTAAAATAGCAAAAACCATGAAAAATTTCTATTAAATGCAATAGATCAATATGCAGAGGTGTATTCATGTATTTCCTTTGGCAAGGAATCACCAAGCCCATGGGCATTCTTCTTTCAGTCCTTACATCCATGCATGTATGCATTCCTTGCTAATTACAACATAGAAAGTGTGGAAACACCAAGAGGCAACCATTATTGAAAAAAAAGAAAGAAATAAACTCAGGCATACTGTACCCGTATCAAAGGCTATCGCCACAGTTGATTACATTATTCCACATTTGGTACTTGCACTTTAAAGGGCATGAAGAACTCCAGTTTCAATCTCAGCTGGGGTTAAACCTTGTCCTGTGTATCCATTTGACCACAACCTGTCTTTCTCTATTTACCTCAGGGCTTGTCTAAATTCTCCCCATTCCTTGCGTTCTTTGCTAAGTTGAGAGTCATATTTTAGAAACTGGAACTTCAATTTTGTTAAGCTATGTATTTTGTGATGTCTTATTTCTAAGAGGCTTCCTAGTGGAGAGAAACATATGCAGCAATCTTGTTATTATTTCATCTCTGTAATTTTTGAGTATTATGTAATTCCATTTTGTTTTAGTTGAAAGCTTTCCATGGACTTTCCTGAGTTACATATCAGAAGACTGATTGTAACAGTTCTTGCTTGTTATTATACTTTAATGAGTCAGGATAACTTGTGTCGTACAGTGTACTACATTACCAGAGGTGTTCATCACAAAAACTGCTGTAATATTCATGTGCGAGTTTTAGTCTGAAAGAATAATAGTTTTTGGTTAGCATTTAGCAACAGAATCATGCTCCTTGGCTTCCACTGTGGAGGAATGTGTTGGTCTAAGTCATTATTGATTATTGTTATTGTTTATTTTGCGTCAAGTGAAAACCTCAACACTTACGAGGACGTTGTTTCAATTGGATGTGAGATTGAAAGATAAGGAAAAGAACAGCAGTACTTAAAACTTATTTTGATGTTATTAATATTAACAACAGTCACTAGGACAGTATGCAATATGTGGTCATGTGAAAAAGTGTCGGTGTCTTTGCATACAAAGCAAAATTTATTGAGTTTTGGACAGTTTCTTAAGGAAGGTAAGTTGCAAACTTTCCAGTGGTATATTTCATTATTAATATTTTGAAAAAAATAAGTTTAATTAAGGGAAATGAATATTATGTTTGTCACAAGGACTGCCATTTGAAAAAAGTTTCTGAAGAGCTTAAATGGGCAATCAGAGTGTTACAGAGAGTGTTAACATTTTGACCCAGCACCTCATTTCCCTTCTTGACTGATTCTTTACCAGAGCATAGGGACATTGAAGAGATGTTTTCAGGTTAGGAGAAATGTTAATTTTGTGTTAATTACTGGTGAATAAGAATATGTGAATATTTATTTGGTAAATAAATTCCCACACAGATGCAAGACAAGGTACTGTAGCTTCCACTACACTGTAACCAATCAGGACATGATAGCATTAACATAGATCATTTTTTGTTAGTTTTTAGTTAATGTACAAATATGACTCAGCATTACGTACAGTTGCGAAAAAATTGGTAGAACAAATTTTGAGTGCTGCTTTAGGTCAAAAGAAAAAGCTTTTGTGTAGTTACTAAATTTTAGATTGTGATATTTTTTAGTATTATACTTTTGGTATCAATCAATGCAATTTAAAAAGGAAAACAATCATTACTGCCTCTTCCTTTTTTATCTCAAGTGATAACATATACCATAAAAGGTACAATCTTTTAAATTGTTCAGCATCAACATATTCTGGTAAAAAAGTTTGAGCCTTGATGTTTATCCAAATGAGTTGGAAATTGCAATTAACATGAAATGTATCCCAAATTTGTTGTAAATTCCAATTTTGGAAAAGATTTTGTCAAAAGTTGGAAAGTCTCCCAGATATAACAATGAAATCAATTATGCAATTTTTTCAGTTTTTAACTTCCTGCCGAAGGCAGGCAAGGAATTTTTGTCGTCATGATGTTGTGTGTTTGTGTATGTGATGCTTTTGCTTGTGAACCGGGATATCTCAGGAAGGGTAAGTGTGACTTATCCCATATTTTGTTTGAGTGCAGCTCCGACAAATCCGCAGTCTGATTGTGTAAGGCAATCCAATTTTTGGTTGGAGCAGAATCAAGAGGTTTGGTGTCCAATAAACCAGTTCAGTAATTTGTTTTTCTATCAGTGCACATGCACACATCCTCCAAATCATCAAGATAAACAAACCAATCCTGCACCTGCAAGACAAATTCCAAAATTTGGGTTAGCATGAATATTTGGTGAAACGACCCTCAAAAAAGAAGTGTACTACAAGTTGAGTATAACAGGGTATGAAAGGATTCAGAAAATCAAAAAGGGATATTTATACATTCGTACTATAGTAATCCTCAACT
The DNA here is from genome assembly GCA_037179385.1 of Holothuria scabra. Taxonomy (NCBI): domain Eukaryota; kingdom Metazoa; phylum Echinodermata; class Holothuroidea; order Aspidochirotida; family Holothuriidae; genus Holothuria; species Holothuria scabra. The sequence goes on from CM074198.1 coordinate 11,608,391, forward strand.
CCTATTGGTCCATTGAGGTCAGATGACCATGTGTTGTTCCGCGAAAACGCCCACGGGAGCATTTGCTATCCCCCTGGGATAAAGCAAATCACATGTGGATGAATACAATAAAACCCTTATACCAAAATACAGTACTGTTATCCTTAGGCTTATACAGCATTTATTCACTACTACTATATATAGACTAGACTATGGCTAGGCAGCATGATGAACGCTGCATGCTGCAATGCCATGATATTATACTGTAGTGCATGCTTCCTGCTGGCATAAACGTTATATACAGTAGTACAGGCTAAGTGCGCTCTTCTTACATTTTAAACTTTTAATGTTTTAAGCTGAAGCCCCCAAATGAGAATGTTCAGATCAACTAACGTTAGTGTCACTGCCAGGTACGCCATGATAGCCCAACTTACATGTAGCTACACTAGTGTAAGTCGGAAGCTTGCATTGAAAGGTAAACTTGAAACCTCTTAAATGTGATGTTGCATATATAGCTACAACTGTTTACATGGCCTGTCGGGTCTTGACGACTAAAATGTGTAGTTTAGGTAAAACATTACTATGGCTTACGTTTACTGCAAGGTAGCTTACCTTGTGATCCTAAGGACACTATAGCTTAGATCCATTATACATAGTACAGTATATACTACAGTTTGAAAATATTGCCCTGCAGGTAGCTAGCATGTGCTGTATATATGCAGCCTATGTGCATGAACCTGTATGTGTGTACATACTGTATGTACCTAGCTTAATTCACTGTCTGTATATACATACATAATTATAATAAAAGCAGCATACATTCATGTGGGCGTATTTAAGCATAATTATGTACCATGCATCCTTGGAAGGCTATAGTTAAGCCATGCGGGTACATGTAAAATTTGTTGCTAGGGGTGTTGCCAGCTGTCATTTCCTTCTTCTTAATTCTTGAAGTGATGAACTCACAGTGGCTAATGCTATTGCTAGATGTACTCTTGCTTAGTCCTCATGCATCGCTAAATTTTAATCTTAATTGTGCACTATCATGTACTTCATGCACAGTCTAGTTTGGATTAATCTTTTACTGCCAAACCCCATGTCAAAATTGATGCTGCCCTTGGCCAAAGTCACGGTGGATTCAGGGGTACAAAAGCTTACTTGAAGGCCCCATTAAGGTGCAATCTGAGGAGTTTGAAAGGCTCCTTATTGAGGCAAGTTTGAACATTGCTACAAAACTTCCTCTTCTTAAAAAAGATAACTTTGTTTCTATTTTTCTTTCCTTTTTTTTTTTGCAAATGTTAGATTTAGATATACAGGAAAGCTGAAAACTTTTTTGGTTTAGAAGTACATGTTTTAGAAATGAAAAAATAAAAAAATCTGATTAATGTAGATAAAATCCAATTGAAATCATTAAAGTGTTATTTTTCAAAAGAAAAAATGAAAAAGACCAACAACCCTGTATGTAAAGGTGAATCCTATATTTTAACAGTTTTACTGTTTAGACAAACATATTAGGCTATCAGTATTACCACACTTTTTTTACTATCTTCTACATTGAAATGTTAAATTTAAATCTGATGTTTCAAATAATCAAGGCAATTGACTGGAGGGTGGCTCCTGCCCTCTTGCCTTCCCTCTTGTGATGCCTAAACAATATATTGTAGTTTTTATTATCTCAATGCATAACATGAATTGTGAAATTTTGTCACACTAGCCAGTTGCTAGCTGTAACTATTAAATATCCTTTAAAGTACTGCCATGTTAGAAAGGTTTCTCTTATCTGTCATAAAATCTTGTAGCTCTGTGCCATGCTATAATCATGTAGGAGTCAGAATTTGACAGAACTCTATTATCTGACAAGTTGATTACTTAGTTATTTTGACTGAGAAGTGGTCAAACAGTTGTGCAAAGAAGCAAGGTCATTGCAGCCCATTGCTTATACTCTTTTTTCCATAATGCAATGTTGTGTGTATTTTGTATTTGGCTTCAAACCCCTGCTAAATGAAATACAAGGTATGAACTGATACATGATCTTGTCTGGTCTAACCAAGATATTTGCCCAGCTATTGTGTTGAGCTGGAGAAGTTCAGTTACCATTGAGTAAGTTTCTAAATAGGATATTAGCTCTTAACCTTAAGAAGGTTCTGTTTTTAAAGTTTTTGGCATGACCCAGCCAGGACTCAAACTCCTGACCTTTTGACTGCAAGTTTGATGTATGTAATATGCACATTAAGTAAATGATCACTAATGTTTTGGTGGAGATTGAATGTTATTTGGAAATTCAAAAGTATGATAGTGAATTGTCTGAAAACATCTCAAAGATCAAAGCTGCACTTTTAATTTACTGATGAGCAGGTTCAAAAATTTTGTGAAGTTTTTATTGTCAGTGAAGACTATAATTCTAGGTAATGCTATATCACAGTGCTTTCACTTTCTTTTCAGCAGGAGCTACTGATGATCAAAGTTCCAACCAAATAGTTGTAGAAAACAACAGCAACATTTTGAAGGAGAGAAGATTTTCAGACATATTTGGGATACAACTAGAGGTATTTTAATGTAACCCTCTTTTTATGTGAGCAAAGCCAACTGAGACAGAGATTATGAAAGGAAGTTTGTTCCATATACCATTATGAAAACCTTTTCAATTTTTTTCCAAGTTTTTTTTTAAATGACATGGTGATGATGTAAATGTGCATATAGTCTTCATGAGGACTTCAGTTACAGTGAATTTTGAAGTCTGGTTGCAATCTTCTTAAATTACCACAAGGCTACATGACTTTGTTTCATGTTTTTGCACCTACTGTAAATTTGTGTGTATGTGAATGTATGTGGACTCCAATAGTTTTGGAGTTTGATCATAGCCTTACAGCTCAAGTTTCAGCTATGTGAATGAAACTATAGGCTCTTATGGAGATAATGTTGTGCAATAGACAATGAAGTATGTAGCACTATAGCTAGTAGCTACCAGGGGAATGTGGCAAATGTATCAGTTCTGCTGTCAGCCTTACATTGATAAGAGTTGCTTCATTTTGACAATTAAATAATTGCATTACCAAAGTACCAACAGGCGGAACTTGAAGCTCAAACTTGTCAAACTGCAGTTATACATAGCTCTAGAAATATGCCATAAAGTGTAAAGCATGTGGCATGGTACAGTATGCACCTTCATTACTCCATAAACTCCACTTCAAAATTCAAATGCTGTTTGTGCTCATTAACAAAATATCCCATGCAGGGAAACAATGACAGTTCTCGAACTTGTACTTGGATGTCCCATATTTAGAATGACTCCTATTGTTTTTGGTGAAAGTCAAAGGCCATCTGGGTTCTCATGGGGTCAAAATCTAAAAACCAGAATTTACATGATTAGCTTGGCTTAATTTCATACTTTGTGTGTATTAAAATTTATATAGTGAAGAAATGCAGCTTTTAAGTGGAGGTCTAAGATATTTGGGGTCACCAGGGTCATTCACTGAAAGTCTTGTTAACCCATCTCTCTAATGTAGGAAGCCTGGAATGAATTTCATTCATAATGTAGATGGATTATAGTTAAAATAAAGGTACCTATTGTTTTTGGTGGAGGTAAATGATCATCTATTTGGCCCATGTATCTTTAAAAATACTCAGAAACCTTGCTTACTACTCTGTATTTGTTGGAAAGACATTTGGTATGACTTTGCACATGGTATGAAGATGGATTATGATTCTGGAGCAAATTAAAACCTTTTTTTATTACTTGCCATAGGCACTCAGGTGAGGAATCTATGCGATGGTGATGTTGTGTGTGCACCTACAAACACTGCCTTACAGTAGTAGGTAACAGGCTGCTTATGAAAGTCCAAGCCTCTCAAGTCTTTTCTCACTTATGCAGGGCTCGTAACTGGCGCAACTACCCTAAAATTCAGACACTGCAATGAGGTCTGTCATGTAATATTACAAAATTTAGGCCTATCTGTTTGAAATTGCAGGCCTCATGACTTTTTTATTGATAAAAAACTGCAAATAACAAACTGACCTTGAGATTTCTGTCAGGTGCTTAGAGCCCTAAAAATGACTAGGGGTGTACCTCTTTGCTGAAAATATCAAAGAGTAGTGCTTGTTTGCAATTATTAACACATTTTTTGTTAATTTTAGAACATGAAAAACATATTTGGTATGTTTTTTGTCCCAAATATCAATAGCCTGACAGATTTGTCTACAAATTCTTATTATTTATCTTGCACTTTTCAATTCCAAACTAATTTGGCTACTGAATTTAATTCTAGTCACATTATACATGGAAAAACAAAGCACTTCTTAAGAATACTTTGAAGGTGGATGCCCAGTGTCTTGAAGTTAACTTCAGAAATGAGTCATTTCACTGCTGGATTTGAAAAATCAAGGTCAAAGTACAAATGTCTACTGTTCGAGGGGTGGAATTTTCTAGGGAATATCTAAGAGCCCATCCTCCCTTCATTCATGTGCTGCATGAGGTTGCTGGCTACAGGGTTATTCTGATGATTTCCTTTCCTTTCTTTGGAACTGTTTTCTGTACCCTGTAGGGCTTTGAGAAGGGGTATGTGATGTGTGTGTATGTGTGTGGAGGTGTGTGTATGTGATGATTTTACTTGTAAATATGATATCTTAAGATAGGAAGGACCGACACATTTCATATATGGCATGTAGATTTGTCATGTTAGGAGGATAGACACTAATAGTTTTAGTGGAGGACAAAGGTCATGGTCACCAGCTAAAAAACTGCAAAAACCTTGAAAATAGCTTGTACTAAATATGATAGAGACAGAAATGATAAATAAATTTCACAATTAGTATACGGATTTGTGATATTGAGAGGAAGAACCTTATTGTTTTTGGTGGAGGTCAAAGGTTATTTGAAGTTATTTGAGGTCAAAACCTGTAAACCTTGTATATGTGATATCTGTGATTGGGATGGACTGATGCTTTTCATATTTGGCATAAAGACTTGCTGTGCTAGCTGGGGAGAACCTTGTTGCTTTTGGTGAAGGCCGGTGGTAGTTTGAGGTCACCAGAAGTATCAAAAACCTCAAAAAGAGCTTTTAAAAACACAATATATACCTCAAGAAAGGAATAACAGACATTTCATAGATTTGTGATATTGAGAGGAAGAAAGTACTTTATTGTGATTGGCAGAAGTCATTTGAGATCATCAGGGGTCAAAAACAAAAAACCCTGTAAACACAATACTGGGCTCAAAAGATCCCCGGGTGCCCAAGGGCATCCTGTCTAAAGGCTTGGTAACAAAATTTAATGAATTGCTTAGCAGAAGAAGAAGAAGACTACAACTTATTATACTGTACCTCTCAATGCTTGCTAATGTGATTGTTCCTGTAATGCCATGGGCCAGAAAGTTATTAAAGAACAAAGCATCACCATGTTTTCCCAATTTCCTTTATCTCTTGATATTTTCTTTATTTGGGCAACAATAAAGGTATGTTGGGCTACAAAAAACTACTAATTTCAAAAAAATGGGTTGCCTGACAGCAGGCTTGGGGCGATTACATCTCAATGTAATCGATTACGATTGCGATTACTTCATATTTTACGATTGCGATTATGATTACGATTACAGCTCATATTAAAAGCAATTGATTGCGATTGCGATTACGTTGCAATGTAATCATGATTGCAATCGTGATTACAATTTGTTTCCACATAAACAATGTAGTAGGCAAAACAGTCCAGTGCCCAGAACTGTGTTTCTAACATTTTCTTTTGCAAAAAGTATACTTCTAGAGAATGATGTGGGTATTTCCATAAACTAGAGGTCCAAAAGTGTGATATGAGGTCAAAATTTAAAAAACATTTTAATGGTTGAAATTTACACTGTAGGAAGAGTATAGTCAGCAGTTATAAAAAAAAAAAAAAATATTTTTACAAACAACATTATGTGTGTGTGATGAGACTCATTCAAACAAATGACGCCATCAAATTTACCAACATAACGGGGGACACCAAAGCAGTCTTTAGTCCCCTCTTAAAAGAATGAAGAAAATCCTAGATGGTTGAAAATCCATAGTTGAGTGTGATTTTGGATCCTTTCTTGAAAAAATATGGAAGAAGTTTGAAATAATTCTCCAAAACTTAAAAAAAATTGAGTGTCATTTTCATGTATCAAAAAGTCCACACTTTTGCATATTTTGGACAATTTTGACTATTTTTAACCAGTAAAGGATATTCAAGTATACAAATTTTCCTCTTTGGGACCTGTACCATAGGCTGTTAGACTTGTCATTTGGTATCTTATTTTTTATCATTCTTTGGAAATATGTGATATTTGAAAGATATTTTACTCTTATTTGAACCAAGGTAATGGGGACACCAAGATTTTGTGTCCCCACTACTCTAAACATGAAATGTGCTAATTTAATTTTTAAAGGTTAAGCTGACCTGGAAATAGTCAAATGCAATATAAACCACTGTTTGCAATAGTAACATGCAGCAAGATGTCTCTGTTTCATTAAATTTTTGTTTCTCATTACCAACATAACTGTGATGGAGGGAGGGGGGTGGGGGGACACCAAAAATTCAAAAGTTCATCAACATATTAAAAATACTTGGTTCAAGAGTCATGGAATTAAGTTTTCTCTCAACCCTCTGGGACTATCTTCTCATGTAACTTAATTGACCCCAAAATTTAATAATTTGTGTAAATGGTAGAGCAACAAACTAAACTTGACCAACATAACTCTCTGAGGGGGACACCAAAATACTGAGGATTATTAAAAATGACATAAAAGATGTTTCTTTGGATTTTTTCTTTAGAAGTGTGCTACTTTCTGCGAGAGTTTGAACCAATTCTTACATCGGGAGATATTCTGCCACCTGAGAAAGAACACATTGGGTCAATGATGAAAAGAACATTAGAAAACCATCATAACCAGGGGGACACCAAAGAGTTTTGATGGTCATGGCATTTTCTATCATCTTGCTAGGAAAGTTGGATGATGCTGTAATAATGATATTTGGAAAGAATGATTATTAGTGATATCCTCACCATGATAAATGAGCAAAACAATGCTCAGTTTATGATTAAATATGCTTTTCAGATGAATTTGTATGTTAGTATGTCACAGCTGGTACCCCAAAATCAGGGGGGACAGGAAAGCAAAAGAGACTGTTTTCTAGAAGATGTTAACCATTAGGTTATAGACACTTATATTGGTAAGGTATAATTACATACATGAATCAATGGTTTGTTGTATTCCCTGTCTTCGAAATATGGCATTACATTGACAAAATCAGTAAAAACCCCATTGGACCCCTAGTTTATGGATATACCCCATTCCAACAGAAGAACTAGGCACTGAAAAAATTGTTTGGTAACTTTACCTCTTTGTTCAGTTCAACTTCACTGTAATCAGAAATGTAGCCACGATTGCAATTACTTTGCGATTTTCTCAAAAGTAATCGATTGCGATTACAACTACTTCAAAATGTGTAATCGGTTGCAATCGATTATGATTACTGATTACAATTACCCCAAGCCTGCCTGACAGAGCAACGAGACAATAGAAAATTTTTCAAGCCCTGTAATATCTCAAGGTAGGTGTCGAATTTCCCTGCCTCTGTCCTCACCCCACCAAACCTCGCTTTTGATGGGGACTGGGAAATTGTCATGTACGAATGGCATGTAAACATCATGTCTCAAGATAGGAATAACCTGCCCTTATTATATTTGGCATTTACAGTAGATTTGTCATGTTGGCAGGAGAGTGCTATAGTTTTCGGTTGCTGTCAAAGGTCATCTGAGGTCACTAGAGCAATAAACTCTTCCAGTTAAATCCAGGGGAATGCTCAGAGTGCTCTGTGCTCCAACACTGTAGGATTCTTTTAAGGGAGTCCTCAAATGCCAGAACAACATGCCTAAGCAGATGTTAGGGTACTTGATATTGAACTTGTACCAATATCACAAATTTATTTAAAATTTGACCCTTTCTTGAATTGAATTTCACTTAAGTGAAATACATGCTACTTAAAAGAAATCCATTATTATTTGGTGGAACTTAATTTGATGTATTAGTGAAATGAATTTCGCTTTTGAAACTCAATGCATCCTACTTACATGAAATGCATTTTAATGTATTTGGGCCTTGCATGTTCACAAGGATATAGGTTTGTGCATGCTAAGGGGAGGACTTATATTTACAACAGTGTAAGTATTAGCTACCTGTTAGGTGGTGGACAACTGTCTGCAGAAAGATTAATAGATTTTCCCTTTTATGGGTTTGATTGAATACTGTAGAATATTTATTTAACTGTAGTACTGCAACAGAGTTTTAAGGTAAGAAGGGGTCATATCTACTGCTCAAGATAAAATTTGTCATACTACACAGGTAAGATCTGAATCCAGTAACTGATAGTTTTGATCCTTGTTAGAGACAAGGATCAGACCGAAAAATTGTTTCAGGATCAACAATGGCCTGAACATTACTAGCTCATCTGCTTAGAGATACAAACTCTAATTTTGGAATCATAAACTGGCTATCTGTTACCAAATACAATTAAATTTGGTTTCTCTGAACACAGCTGATTTATTCTCAGTTACATATGAACCCTTCTTTGGGTAATTGAAGGGCCAAAGCTCTCATCCAATCTACAATTTTGGTTAGGGAGTACCAAAATTCTCAATTGGCTCAGCTCTTTGATTGATAGCTAATTCAAACAATGCAGAGTATCAAAGCTTATATCACACAGCATGAATGGTACTGAGAGTGTTTTGATTGTGTAAATTTAGTTTTTCTTCACTCACCTTGAAGCAATAAACTGAGATTGTATCTGGATAAGGATGAATTTCAGACAATTGTGGGAGGGGCTTAAGAAAGAAGGTTGGGAGAATTGGTACTTTTTTGGGTGAGAGAACTGGGCCTTTAAAAGCTTCCTGTTCATAATCTAAACAAAAGATTTAACTCTGCAATCATTGGACATTTCATGAGCTTTTCTGCTGTGCTAATAGGCTGTGTAATCAACTGGAAAAAGTTCCTCACAGGCGAGGGGTTAAGTGCTATTCTAGAAGTGATAGTGGTTTCTGACAACATATAAATGAACAGATAAGGATGATTTTATTACACCTGACCTCCCCTTTGTGAGGTCTGGTCAGAGTGTCCTTATTGTTGAGCAAGTGAAGTCATAATGAGTCAAGAGTAATTCAGTGAGATTCATTTAAGGTGACTGCTGCTAAAGCATCCATCCATTCACATGGGAAGGGATTGGGAAGGGGGGCTATGAGAGTATGAGACAGTGTAATGGACCATTCAGATCAACCAATATGTGCAATTTAACCAGCTGATAACATCTAGTGGTCAGATTGGTATTTAGTCTAAATTATCCTAAGGGAGATTTATTTACAATCTTGCCCAATCTAAATGGAATACAACCTCAGTTCAAACTGGAGTGGAGACAATAATGGACTTCTGGCAGTGGGGTTTAAGATCAAGGGTGGTGCCTGCTGGGGGGGGGGGGGAAGGGGGCCATGGCCCTACCATCACAGAGGAGATCCAATCTCGTGGGGGAACCTGCATTGATAAGATGAAAGATGTAAGCCCCACCCCGACCCACAGCCCCATACCTCTTCCTCAAACCTCAGGCTGACGATATTCTTGATTTTGCTTACAAGAAGAGCCAAATTCTTCAAAAAACTAAAAAATCTCAACTTTTCGAACAAAGACTCTTTTCTTTTAGAGATTACATCTAAGAAGCTTTTAAAACAACATTTCAAGGTAGGAAGTGTGCATACATGTAGCCTGTATATGCGAACAGAGAGCAGTAGAACCTTGGCAATATTTATTTGAGGTTTATTTAAGACTAAAGGTGATCTCTAATGACTTCCATGGTCAAAGTTTGAACAAAAACAGAAACAGAACAAAAGTTAAGGTACACATGAAAGCATTGAAAACTATATGTTGGGTGTATATGTTTGGTGTATGTTTTCTTCATGCTGAGAAGCCTGTTGTTTTGAAGGTTCAAATGATTTGTATAATTTAAATCTCAAGGCAGGGGTATACTGCTTGATATTGCATAGTGTACAGATACATCGGATTGTTTTGTTATTTAGGAATTTCTGTAGTTCTGGTTGTGAAGTTAGTTAGTTAGTTAGATGAAGTTTACGGCCCAGTTATCAACCTATTGGTTCAAGTCGATTGGGCCACTGCTTTTTTTCCAGTTGTGGCTCATTGGTTACAAGTGAAAGCTGGAGTCCATAGTGAGAAGAATTCATTAACTCTCTACCTTATAGCATTCTGACATACTGTTGTATTTTTCAGGTAACTAGTCATTTACTGGATGCAGAGAAAAGGAAACTTGGTATTCTTCAAAGAGAGATAGAAATCCGAGAGCAAAATAGAAAGTGCAGCTCTGCCAAAGTAAAAGTGAGGAGCAAGCTGTTGCTATTATCTTGTACTGTTCAATTATTGTTGTTTTTGCAATGCATGCTATTGGTTTCATTAAAATGATTAGCTATGTTGGGTTTTCTCTATGCATGCCTTAGTGGGGGTTAACACTTGCTTGTAAGCATGATGTTCCAAGAAAAGTAATCTCAAAGGATCTCATACTTGGAATGTGGATAAATATTCAGCAACCCCCCCCCCCCTCCAACTGAAGAGCCATGAACTTTTAGATGACTTTTAAGTCATAGTAGAAAACCATCAGCTATCTGTTCATTTCCTACTTATGTTTTAGGGAAACTGTATTGTGCATGCACAGTGGAGAACTCTGATTTTGTGTGGCACGTGCAGTTTACCCTGTCTGCCACTCCTCCTTGGATGTTGGACAAGCCACCTGTTGACCTTAGCTTAAGGTAATTTCTTAAGAACTTAACAAATGTGTTCCATGCCATAACAGCTTTAGTGAGCTGAGACATAAACATCATAGATACCATCCTTATCATGCCATCTATACTGAGGGCTCCAAAGCTATGAGCAGGGTTGCAGGGGCCCTGGTGGCAGGCCATGATGCATCCTTGCAAGTTGGACTAGCATCAATATTTACTACTGCCAAACTTACTACTGTACTACCAAAGATTGCATTCAACCTGATTGAAACCTAAGATATCACCAGTTCATTGCATTTACAGAATCAATATCAAGCCTTTAGCCTCCAATGTTAAAAATCCATGGGCTAAAACACCCTTCAGTAACAGTCCTCCATGAGGCTTACTCCAATGTGGTTCAACTATGCAACTATAAAAATCAGTGTGCCAGCATTAGTCCCTTAGTAATCCCACTTGTCAGGAAATGAAAAAAACTATGCACATGATAAAGTCCTAAAGATGGATTCACTAGTCTCCACTTGCCTCATACTGATTACTGTCCTAAGATCAGTAGCTTTTTAAAATGGAGATAATGAGGACTATGGGGTTCCTTTCCTGGAAACAAGTTGTATGAAGTTAAACCAACCATGGGATTGGGGTTATAAGGAGCCCCCAATATGATTTAGTCCTGACTAGGGCTTATCTCACACATTCCTTTTTACTTCACAGGGATGAGAAACCATACCCACTACCATACCCACAGGTTTTAGTGAAATCTCCCTCTGAAAAAAAGGCCCCTTCCTAGGTTTCAAGCCATGTCTGGGTTAAGAGCTGTTAGCCCTCCTTCGTGTTGAAGTTTATCACTTCCATGGATATGTCCCATGCAATCAACCTACCCTCCTAACTTTATTGATCTTAAGATAGCTGAACAGGAAGCTCACTGATAAGTTCTGAATGATTAACTAAGGATGGCTAAAAATTAGAATACTTTTCCAGGGTTGGTGCTAAGGTGATATCCCAAGCAGGCAAACTTTGAGGATTGTCATAATTTGCATTGGGGTGACCCACATTGATCTTTATGATTTTTGGTGGAGGCCAAAGCTTATATGGTATCATTTAGGTAAGAAGATTAAAATGCAATATCTTTAATAAGTAATTCCACTTGTTTTTGATTGAGTCAAAAGAGTGTCTTTAAAGAGTGTGCATGGAAAGCAACTTGGTAATTGGACCCTCCTAAAAGAGTTTGATCTATTGACTGTATTGACACAAGTATCAACTAATATATGAAGTTTTACATCTCATCTGGCTCTATGTAATTTTACACCTCCTGACAAGGATAAAGCAATCCAGTTATCTTTTAAGCCGGATTTAATAAAATAAGTTAATAAAAAATTTCATGCATGTTGCAACAGGGCCCATTAGCCAAATGCAGCACCTCTGCAGCTCTCTCCACCTATCCCCAGAGTTGTTATCTCTACTTCATGCAGCGAGCAAACAAGCTCCCACATAGTCCCCCATTAACAACAACTTTTTTATCGACAAGGTGCTAGACTGAGAGCTACTTGCTGCTTAGTTTCAATTGAGTCTATTGTTTGAGAGATTAGTATGCACCACTGCACAACCTTTCAGAATAAACCTTCCAAATTAACTATAAAACCCACTGAGACAGCCACTTTACAGGATTTTGAGTTTTCGGAAGGTGCTGCATTTCAATAATGGGCATTGTAGCAGCACGTTCTCTGCCACTATGTCAAATGTTGTCAATGTTTATTTTATTGTAAGTGTATTGTAAGACCATTGAATATGATAATGTATTTGTACAATATGGTATCTTTACTTTTTATCTTTAGAGAGACTATGAACAACAAAAGACTTTGCTGGCGTAAGTATTGGAGTTAGCTATCACCTTACTGACCAGGAGTCTGGGGTGCAGAAAATTGGATTGTTAAAAATATTCCATGTCAAGGAGTTTGGCAAACTATGTCCTTATTTGAGAAAAACATTCCCTTATGCACGGCCATGATTGAAAAATTGATCTGTGACCCTGTGGTTTGTGGAATAGGAATATTAAGGTATTGATGATGCTATTAACAACATTGCTATTGAAAACCTTGTACACACAATATCTCTAGATACCTTTGACTATCACTTTTGTATATGCTATGTAGATCTGTCATAATAGTTTTGAGGAAGAACCATGGGCGAACTGAGCATCAAATATGGCCAGAATTCTTGCCAGGTTATCCAAATCTTGTTAGGATACATCCAAATCTGGCATTTGTATGGATTCATCTTAAATCTGGCAGGATTTGCTGGATTAAAGCCATAACTTAAATGATTGCAGTAAGACTCAGTGAGATAAAAGACACTTAGATTGGGATTGCAGTATGCTACTAGGCTAGTAATATTATCATTCATATATTCAATTTGCTGGACCTATTCATAAATATTTAATTTTTATTTTCAACAATTGATGTCTAATCTAGTTGGTGAAGCAACTAACTCTCACTTGGAAGGTCTAAGGTTTGGCCGAGTCATAGTGAAGACTTTCCTACTGCTGAACTGTACTGCTGTTGTGCCTGATGCTTTGCATAATGAATGGAGTAGGAATAAGCATCCAGTTCCCCAAAAATGAAAAAGGGGGGGAGGGGCTTTGCTAGACTAAATCAGAAGGTTATAATCTGCCAGATAAAACCACGTATGAAACAAACCCACCACATGTATAGCATAAATACATCTTTCTGTATTGTACCACACCAACAGAGATCTTTGGAGATGGAAATGTAGATGACCAAAAGGGTAAAAGTATTATAAACTTGACACTGTGTAGTTAAAGCAACTAGGCTTATTGATCAGTGAATAGAAAAATTCCTTTTTGATATATGTCTAGAGAAAACAAAGAAGGTATAGGGAAATGTCTAACACCCACATCACCACCTGCCTCAGGAATTTTGAATCAAGTCCTTGCTGATCACATCTGCCGATATGGTTGGTGTATAAATTTGTTCATTAACCGTGTAGACACTTCATCTTTTAATGAATAAAACCCACAATCTACATGAATTTAGATTCTTGGTGCTGAAATTAACAGTCTGCTTGTAACCTTATAAATAATTGTATTTAGCATTGCAGATTTATTGGCTTTCTGGTTCTATGTGCAAGTTCTATTACCAATAAAAATGCCAAAATTCTGCTTACATAGAAAAAAAAAGACATAACAGTGACTAATAGGTTCCAAATCATTCAATTTGACTACATCTAGCAGTAGTTCAGACTGGAATTCCTGCTCAAATTTTCAAATAAATCTGGCAAATCTGGTTCTGAACAGATTGAAAAATTTTATATCTGTTTTTGACGGAGATCATCATTTTGGTGGAGGTAACAGGTAAAACTGGAAAAATCTTAAAAATGACTTGTTAAAATGTGGTCTAAACTTAGCAAGGATGGACCCTATTCATATTTGGTACATGATTTGTAATGTTGATAGGAGGAAACCTATTGTTTTTGATGGAGATAAAAGGTCATTTGAGGTCACAAGGATTTCAAAATGAATACTGTGAAAACATTGTAACTGGCTTGAGTTAACATGATAAGAGGAGAACCTTGTTAATTTTGTTGGAGGTCAGAGGTCATGTCAAGTCACAGAGATCAAAAGATATCATAGGTCAATAAGTCAAAACCTTGTAAAACATGGACAGGTTTTATAGGCAGAATGTGTATGTGGTAATGATAAGAAAGGCGATCGCATTGTTCTTGATGGAGGTCAACAGTTGACAACACAGATTGATGTAACAAACTCATTGGAGTGTCTTTGTTGAAAGCCGTAAGAGCAACATCATGTCATGTACATTTATAGTGGTCTTTTATTTGAATTTTTAGACTAGATTTATTGAACAGTGAGTATAGTTAGAGTTTCAGAGATGTATCTAACAATGCCATCTTTTTATCTTACAATGTCATGATCTGTGCAAATAAACCAACATACCTCCGTGCAAATAAACTTTTCTGTTTATATTCCAGGCGCTTGCAGTTCCAGTTCAACATCTTGGAACAAGAGTACAGAGAGACTGCAACTGGAATGTTCACTAGGCATTGTCGCTCCTCTAAAGTAAGTTGATGTGCAAATGAATTGAATGTAAAGTTCACCATACAGTAGTCATATTTGCATGAGTGGCACATAATATACTGGAGCAATCAGCTGGAGGAATTTTGAGGGTAACAAGGGTGTTGGGGAGGGGGCAAAGGACGAAAGAGGTGAGTGTTAGCAACACAATTTTTACATATATGCACCCAGCAAGGCTATTGATACAAGATTACACAGCATTGAAACAATTTGGGAAAATTAACATATCACAACAAGATGTATCTTTCTAAAACCTTTATTATCTTATCATATGTTTGTGCTAAAATTGAACTAACCTCACCATTTGAATTGCACTATGGCCACAAACACTCCAGTTTAAGCACCATTCAGTGCCAGTGTAACATATATTGGCCAATTGGAAGGCATAAATTGTACAAAATATTGTATTTTTCAGTGCCATGTGTGACAGGCACTTATTCATTGTGATAGAAAAGAAAGTTTTAGCCATTGACACTCAACAGTACCAAATTTTAGCCATTGACACCCAACAGTACCAAGTTTTAGCTGTTGACACCCAACAGTACCAAGTTTTAGCTGTTGACACCCAACAGTACCAAGTTTTAGCCATTGACACCCAACAGTACCAAGTTTTTGGCATTGACACCAAACAGAACCAAGTTTTAGCCATTGACACCCAACAGTACCAAGTTTTTGGCATTGACACTCAAAAGTACCAAGTTTTAGCCATTGACACCCAACAGTACCAAGTTTTTGGCATTGACACCCAACAGTACCAAGTTTTTGGCATTGACACCCAACAGTACCAAGTTTTAGCCATTGTCACCCAACAGTACCAAGTTTTTGGCATTGTCACCCAACAGTACCAAGTTTAAGCCATTGACACCTAACAGGACCAAGTTTAGCCATTGACACCCAACAGTACAAAGTTTTTGGCATTGACACCCAACAGTACCAAGTTTTAGCCATTCCTAGTCATCAATCTTAGGCCACAATAAATCAGGGAACTTCCTGTTCTATTATCATCTAATCAGTGAGATTTAAGATGTTTGTTGTTGTGTTACAGTGTGATATAGCTGTCATTTATACTTTTTCCCTGAATACATGCCAGTACATTACAAAAACTCTGATCCAGCAATTCATTCATTCAGCACATGGATCACCCGCTACTCTGGCACTGACTTTTACAAAATAAGTAGGGAGTACTTGATGATATGTAGTACCTTTATATCAAGGAAAATACAACTGATTGGAGAGCTCTTATTATCTATGAGAATGATAAACTATACCATTAGCACTGTGAACAGGTATGCACAAGTCTTATCATTTGTCATGCTCAAGTTACAGGAGTAGGAAATTGTTTACAAGCTGGCCAGTCCAAGCATATAATCTGATTATCACTAGAACTGAGTTTTCTTCATAAAATTTTGGATCCAAACAGCTCCTCAACTAACACATGTAAAATTACACCATGATAACTAAAATATGGGGACTTTGGAATTAAAAGTCTTAACAGGAGACATGGGCAAAATTTATGGGTGGCAAAATCATTTCAAATATTCAACTTTAAAAGAAAGGTAAAGGTCACAAGAAGTTTGATTATGTTAGAGGGGTACTTATTCTACGCATTTTGGTGAAATTTGCATTGAAATGTGATGTGTGGTGCTCAAGATATGAGCAGGTAAAGTTTTCACATTTTCAACAAAAAGTGAAATGAAAGCAAGCACACATGACATCATATCCTTATGTTGAAGGGCATTTTTTTGTTTTTCTTTGAAACTTTGTTGCCAAGTTCCTCCTAAACAATTCCATTTTATCAGAATGTAATTGCATATTAGTGGAATAAGAACTTTTCAGACTTCACATTCCCCTCAGGGAGGTCCTATTCCTATTAACTTCAAGGTCAACACAGCAGTCTGAAAAACAAAGGGATACAGCTTTTTGTCAATGTGAGGAAGTGATGTAATTTATGCTGGCCTCAAGCTCATTTTGGAACACAAATCTAGTGCCTTCAGTTACTGATATCCCAAGAAATACATAGCAGATTTGAATGGAGCCATACTGTGTAGATTAAATTCCTCTTTCCTATATGAAAATTAAATGTTTGCTTTAGCTTACACTTTGATGATGTTGGTTGTAATTTCTTCTGGTAAGAATTTTCTTATCAGTTCAAAACATTATTTGTTAGAACCAAACTAACAAAGAATAGCAATAGGCCAATGTAGAACTTTTACCTTTGTACAACCAACTTTAGAAATGATGTCCCTCCCCCATTTAAAGTATGATTTTCCCCCTTCCCCACCATGATAACTTTAATGCAAAATTGTACCTTACAAATTTACCAAAATTGACAAATTTATGTATGCAGTCCATTTTAGTGGATTACTAGATGGAGCTAAACATAACAGTCAGTCCAGTATTATTGACAGCATCTCAGGATACTGTAGGAGTTTAAGGATGGGTTTTTCCAGGTTTAGCAGATAGATGCATTTTGAGGGACAGAACCCTATGGTGTTTGTAAACAGGCAAAAAGGTTATCAATTGGCATTTAAACCTGAAATCATTTTTGCAATATAGTTCAAAATATTCCACCATAAAATGTTATCTAACACAAGTCAGTTGTGAAGCATTCAACATAGGTTAACAAATTCAAGAAGCAACTTGCCAACTAGAATTAAACATGGATTTGTATATAAATGAGATCAATGATATGCTTCCTGTCTGATGTTAGTAACATTATATTTGCAGCAATTTTCTTCTTGTATGTGAAATTCATTTATTCTTTATGCACTTTAAATATGGATCTCCCTTGGGATTTTGGAAATGAGCAGTTTCCTTTAAATTAATATCTTCCCTGACACATCCAATTAATGATGACAGTGCAGCAGATATATCTGATCTATGTATATGCTACCTCATACTACAAAAAGGCATCAACACATATAGGAGAAACTAGTTGCATTGCTAATTGATCTACGTTGTTTTATTACTGTAGACTTCCTACAGTGATCCCTGGTACTTGTGGGAAGGTTTCACAGCACTACTTGAAAAAGTAATCAAAACACCTTCACAGTACATTAAATTTGTTAACCTGACATTGGACAGACAAGTGTTATTGATCTTTTGTGGAGACTTTCTTGATATTTGAATATGAAAATCTGTGTGTAACTTCTCTCTCTTATTGACATTTTGTCTTATTAATGGTCAAAATTAAAGCCAATCTGATCAGTGCTTAGGGTATTGTCAAGTTCATAAAATGGAGAAAGCAAGAAATAGGGCTTCTGGTAAAGCTCATGAGGTATATATTGCAATATTTGGACAAACCAAGTCACCATTTAAAAGAAAGGTTAGTGTTTGCACCTCTTCATTTTGCCACTCATTTATATGATGTGTAATGTAGTGTTCCATTAGGTTTAAAGGGGCTCATTGAGTTGATAACTTAATGAAAGTATTTATTAGTTCTATCACATGAAAATGCTTATGGTTAGCATGACTAGTCAACTTTCATATCCAATATTTATAGAAAAAGTTAAAATTTTGAATTATTTGGTGTCCTGACTTTTAATGGTTTTGTGCCTAATTTGTGAAAGTGTCTGGTCACTAAATTTTGAAAACCCAATTGAGCCGTAAAGTATTCACTCATAAAACAGTTATTTGTATTAAGGATATGGGGATTATCTTAGTTTGACCATTTGTTATTGGTATGTGAAGAACACTTAACAGGTTTGGAAAAATTTGTTGAATTTCATTATCCCTGCCAACTCAATGAGCCACTTTAATGGTTAAGAATATGTGTGATCAAGTTAAAAGAATTTCATCAAACATGTGCAGAAATTTGCCAGAACTAAATATTTATTTTTGTCTTTGTTACAGTCACAAAGAAGTCTTCCACATTTGGGAATAAGGCAACCAAGTAAAAATAGGGTGAGTTCTTTTACATTTTGAGCCAGTCAAAAACTTCTCCCGATTGTGAGGATTGAGAAACTCTCATTTGTACCTGAAAAATGGTACAAAATTTTTATGTATGATATGAGCTGCTTTCAGAAATTTTCTTACCATATATGAATGTTTTGACAGTTTCATTTACTTATGGAAATAATTAATCGCAAAATCTTGACCATGACAGCTAACTGAGGTTTAATAATATCAGGTGTCTGTTGCATGCATGTGCAGACTGTATGACTTATTGCACAAAAATAGGGGAAAGGCAGAAATAGGGGAACATTCTTTACCAATTTAGATGCAGAGGGAGGGATTCAACAAGACAGATGAATAATTTTCGCAAGCATCATTTCAAGGGCAGTAGCAACATTTTCTAACTGACAGTGAAAGTTGTCTACATGGTTAGTTCACTTTCACTTTATCAAAATTAGCTGGCACATAATTTATTTCATGTCACCACAAGTAATACTAAAAGTTGTACTACAATCCACATTCTTTTTTTAAATGAGGCAATGACTACATTCAGAAACTTTAACTTCAAAGAGTTAGGTTTGCCTCAAGAAATGTCGCAAAGATTTCATCTCAAAAAATTTATCCTATACCTAATCTTGTCAAGAACTGTTATCAATACCAATTAGATGCCCAGTGAAGCATTTGACAATAGGCCTGAAGGTTGACATTTGATAACAGTTTGAAGCTTAAAGAGGATCTATCCCTTCAATGCACCATGAGAAATTTGATGCCATTTTTGCAAGCACTAATTTGAACCCCTAAACTTTTTAGCTTGTGCTGAACAAGAATGGTAAGCCAAACTGTTCATTGAAGTAGCTAATTGGAGTAATGAAGCACTGGTAGGGTACTGTAATTGGGAACCAAAGTTTTTCCCTAAAAACAGTGGTAGCCATGATGGATGTTCCTAAAGGTAAATCTTTCGCCATGTTGAAGTGTTTCCTTCAAATCTGTCATGATGGGATTTTCTACATTTACTACTGAGCAGAAACAGTTAATTGTAATTACATGTTTGTGTAACTTGTGAGTGAAACCAACTATCTCTCTGTCATCACGAATAATCTAGAAGCATTACTTTCCAGTGATGCTTATTATTCTAGCAAGGTATTGAGTGTGTACCCCACATGTATCTTTTGTCAGTATGCCCAAAACTGTGGTGGTATTAAAAAAAATTGAGACAAAGCCTGTCCTGTCACTTTTACCAGTTCAAAGAAGTTATTCAACAGAGTTATGATGTTGAAATTGAAGACTTGACTGACGGCTTATTTCATGGTAAATATCTGATGGCATATGTAACTATAATGTTAAAATGTTCATATTTGTCGACAAGTACATGTTAATGATACCAAGACTTGTTTTCTTTTTCCCTAACAATTGTAAAATTTTTTACATCTATTGAAACATTTGAAAGCACAAACCATTGTTTACGGGATATCCCACAAAAACTTGCAGGCATGTAACAATTCTTTACTTACACTATGATCAGTTGAAGGTTGGCCTGAGTCATCTCCTTTACTTACACTATGATCAGTTGAAGGTTGGCCTGAGTCATCTCCTTTACATACACTATGATCAGTTGAAGGTTGGCCTGAGTCATCTCCTTTACTTACACTATAATCAGTTGAAGGTTGGCCTGAGTCATCTCCTTTACTTACACTATGATCAGTTGAAGGTTGGCCTGAGTCATCTCCTTTACATACACTATGATCAGTTGAAGGTTGGCCTGAGTCATCTCCTTTACTTACACTATAATCAGTTGAAGGTTGGCCTGAGTCATCTCCTTTACATACACTATGATCAGTTGAAGGTTGGCCTGAGTCATCTCCTTTACTTACACTATAATCAGTTGAAGGTTGGCCTGAGTCATCTCCTTTACTTACACTATGATCAGTTGAAGGTTGGCCTGAGTCATCTCCTTTACATACACTATGATCAGTTGAAGGTTGGCCTGAGTCATCTCCTTTACTTACACTATAATCAGTTGAAGGTTGGCCTGAGTCATCTCCTTTACATACACTATGATCAGTTGAAGGTTGGCCTGAGTCATCTCCTTTACTTACACTATGATCAGTTGAAGGTTGGCCTGAGTCATCTCCTTTACATACACTATGATCAGTTGAAGGTTGGCCTGAGTCATCTCCTTTACTTACACTATAATCAGTTGAAGGTTGGCCTGAGTCATCTCCTTTACTTACACTATGATCAGTTGAAGGTTGGCCTGAGTCATCTCCTTTACTCACACTATGATCAGTTAAAGGTTGGCCTGAGTCATCTCCTTTACTAACACTATAATCAGTTGAAGGTTGGCCTGAGTCATCTAAATCAGATGAACAACTAGAGATGGAGATAATGATTACTTTTCAAAAAGTGAGGCAAATTTTCTGCACCCATCTCATTATGGTTAACAGAAAGAAGAATTATTCTTTAAATATGCCACAATTCCCTAGCCAAGATCATTCTAGTTTTCCAAGTTTTTGTACTTACATGGATTAATATTATTCATTAATGTCACTTTTTGTGCTGTTTTTCTAATGTGTATGGGTGCTTCTGTCATTTTTGTCATTGTAACATGTTGAACTAACTGTTCTATTCCTCTTCTCTTCTGTGATGAGTTCTATTTGATCTCATATATCATACCATGGTATAAACATCAACCACAATTTAACCCTTTACCGTTGTTTGGGTCCTTTTGGACCCATGCGGAGAGCTCGGCTGTCACACATCTTTACTGTTTCACGCGGAGCTCGAAACTGCGAGTAGCTACCCGAAAATTCGGCCACAAGAGCAAGAGAGACAATAGTTTAAGGTCACGGGGTCAATGGCCTACGGAAGCCGATGCAGGGCGGGCTATGTCTGCATTTCCGCCCAATCCCGAGGCGCGCAAATGTGCCCCGATCGGAGCACAACGGTAAAGGGTTAAGCTAAAATATCTGCACCACTCGGCTAAAGGTTTACGTGCACACACGCAGAGACAGTGGCATCAGCTTTGCAGTAAACACACTCCACGGGCTTAGTTTAACCCTTTACCGTTGTTTGGGTCCTTTTGGACCCATGCGGAGAGCTCGGCTGTCACACATCTTTACTGTTTCACGCGGAGCTCGAAACTGCGAGTAGCTACCCGAAAATTTGGCCACAAGAGCGAGAGAGACAATAGTTTAAGGTCACGGGGTCAATGGCCTACGGAAGCCGATGCAGGGCGGGCTACGTCCGCTTTTCCGCCCAATCCCGAGGCACGCAAATATGCCCCGATCGGAGCACAACGGTAAAGGGTTAATACTGTCAGTGCATAAACTAAGTGATTTGTTCATCTGTAATCTATCTGTCTGCAAAAATGCTGCAAGGCATACCCCATTTCTATGATACCATATGGTAGTTCTAAGACTGATGAAAGGCAAATGCATTAAATTAGTCTGCCCAAAAGTTTCACAGAATGTTTAAGACAGTCCATTTTAACAATGCAGTTGAATAAACAATCCTCAATGCACAAAAACTTCTGCTAATTCTTTTCATTTCCATAAAAAGAATGACAAAAATGTATAATAATAGGTTTCATTCTTAATGTATTTCATGGCTCCCTTGAATACCAGCTTTCAAAAGTGCATTAAATACACCCAAACAAACAACACAAGAATAGGAAGATGACTCCATCAAAGGTGGTTGTGCTATAAATAAACCACACCACCATCTCTATTTACCCAAACATTCAATTCTATTGGGTCTTTAATGGCCATTATGCTACACCATAGTGAAAGGCATACAAAGTGAAAAGCAATGTTTTCAAACCTTTTTTTTTTGTAGCTCAACATACTGCCATGGTTATTTATGAATTACTAGGTAGTACTTCATATTCCATCATCCATGTACTTTCACAAAAATCATACTAATCAGATAGGCATAATTTCTTAATCAGAAAGCATTTTTCAAAAGAGTTTTAAACTGTTCAATATGGTGCAGTCTTTTCTTTACATTGAAGGGCTCTTACTGTCATGGTTAATGGAGTAACGAAAGATTCAGCCATGAAAAACAAAAAAGCGTATGTTTTCCACTTTAACATGAAGAATCACTGTAAAGCATGATCTTAGTTGTGATCATTTCACATTCATTCATACTTTGTAGTATTCCCTAATTGTATTAGTCCATGCAGTCAGACAAACTCACAGTAATGATTTTGTCCAAATAAATGCACTCAATTTGGACCACTCAAGTTTTACTCGCTGGTTGTTCTGTTTTAATTTGGTTATATTTAAAAAGGAAATTCTACTTTTCTTCCTACTTTTAAATCAAAATGTCTGTGTAGAATAAACAAGGTTGAGCAGCTCTGTATCTGTGCATTTGAACAGGATAACACACTTCAGATTAATACTACCATTGGATGCACTCAGGGTTAGTTCATCCTGTGGCATCCTCACCTGTTCTTGTCTATTGCTTTCTGGTACTAATTGAAGTTAAGCACAGTTTAACTTTACAATCAGCCTAGTTTGGAAAATAACTGCTTTTGGGTAAAATTTGGATTCACCTTATTGTAGTAATATAAACATGAATGCTCATGGTCACTTAATTCCTATAGCATCACATTTACCAATTGATATATTTAATAAATATGTGCATATATTCAAGTATGACCTAATAGTTCTAGTTCATAGGCAACTGGGAACCTTCAACTGTGTGCTGTTTAATGAACACAAGGTCCAGCTCAATTCCATGATGCATGAAAACAGTACACCAAACTTTGGACATGAAAACAGTACACCAAACTTTGGACATGAAAACAGTACACCACACTTTGGACATGGAAACAGTACACCACACTTTGGACTAGGTTGAGTCCATAAGCTGTTCTCATGTTGGTTTAGTCTGTTGTAGTTTAACACCTCAGCTTCAGACTACCTCCTGGTGTAACCTAAACCAAGATTCCACCAGAAACACAAAAAAGGGGGGTATTTATTACTGCTAAACCCCAAGTCCAACTTGATGCTGTCCTAGGCTAAAGTTATGAGTGGGTTCATGGGGACAAAAGCTTGCTTCAAGGCCCTGTAAGGTGCAATTTGAAGGTTTTGAAGGCCATTTATTTGTGTAAGTTCAAACATTGCTGCAAAAGTGTGATCTTTTTAAGTAAGAAACCAAGATATTGACAATTTTCTAATTTTTATGGAAATGAAAGTGGGGGATTTTACCCACCTCCTTCTGGAAAGGGGGAGGACAAATCCCCCCTTCCCCCCTCTGAGTGAAACCCTGTAAACAGCCCTCACAGCCATTTTTCCAGCTCTGGGTCACTGGATTTTTGTTCTCTACACCATTCAACTTATGCATATCATAATGGCAGTATCTACAGCCCTGGACAAGATGATAGGACAAAACAAGAAAGGCAAGCAATCAGTAAACCGTCATTCCCCTACCGGCTCTCCACTCTCCCTATTGGAAACCACCCAAGTAGTTTGCCATTGACACGGGAAACAGGGATTATCCCTTGTATTTTTACTAACATTTGTCTGAAGTCTGTCAAGGATAGAGGAATTTTCAAATTTTGGATCTTAGTGAAGTAATGAAAGTTTCCATTTTTTTTTCTCAAGTTACGGTAAGGGAATAGAGCATATAATTTTGTCCAGTCAGTACCCTGGCCATTTTGACCTGACCCCTTCCCAAAAATATATTTCTTGCTTGGAAGGTATCTTCCCTCCCCCCTGCTTCAGTATCCTGTACAGCAAAGGCCTTTTGAATAGTTTTATTACAAAAACCAATATACAAATCATCCATATCTCAGTTTCTTTGCTTCTCTGTTATAATTTTAAGAATGGCTTTGTGGGGGAAGTCTATTTTACATTAAAAATATTACAATTCTTCCCCTTGTTGTCTTTAATATCTGCTTTATTTGTATTGTTATTGAGCAAGTGCTTCTTCATTACCTTTTTTTTTACCTTGATATTTATTATCCTTACATTAACAAAAATTCATTGGCCAATTGTCAAATGGTGCTTAACACCATATAATGAACCTTAATTTGCACTACTCAGGTAACCCTTTACCATTGTTTGGGTCCTTTTGGACCCATATAGAGAGCGCCGCTGTCACCCATCATTACTGTTTCATGCGGAGCTCGAAACTGCGAGTGGCTACCCGAAAATTCGGCCATAACAACGAGAGAGACAATAGTTTAAGGTCACAGGGTCAATAGCCTATGGAAGCTTATGCGGGGCGTGCTACGTCGGCTTTTCTGCCCCTCCCGATCGGCGCAAGTATGCCCCGATTGAAGCACAACAGTAAAGGGTTAAATCCTCAAAAGATGATGGGACAAAACAAGAGAAACAAGCAGTAAGTGAATCACCCTCCCCCATTGTTCTCCCCACTTCTCTATTCCATATCAATCCCCCCTGCCCACATTTTACTGTGCAACACAAAAGTCCCATTGACAAACCTCCATGTGACGCATGTTGGATTATTACTAGGCACCTGTTGTACAAACTGCTTTCTGTCTTATCTTCATCCTTTCCTCTTATATAAAATGGTTTTTGAATTGTTTATTTATTACTCTCACATTCAATTTAATTTTCATGCTTAATAAAGGGCAACTTCGCACAGACAAGACATTTAAAGAGGAATTTCTCTTTTTTCAGTTACATACACAGACACTCTTTAAAGAGGCCTACTTATTTGTATAAAACATCATTGTAAAGAGGATAAATTAGTCTTTGGTAAGAGCCAAAAGTCAATTTGATTGGTCAATGATTCCAGTTGGACAGGGCATGTAAAAGAGAGACGAATTGCCACAAGACCCTTACTTTGCAGCCCGTACTCTTTGCTTTACTGTACAAGTGTACCATGGAGTTATTACCTATAGCTCTGTGCTTTCCTCCAGACTCTTGTGGAGTTCATGTTCAGCAAAAAATGAGTCATACTTCTCCCACAATGTCAGTATTTTTTGTTGTATTTAAGTGTCACATTTAAGGAAAACAAATTCGTAAGCAACGTTGCAGCAATCCAAGGTGTTCAACATCTATGCGGATAGCAGGATTTGTCTCATGTATTTTCATCATGGTCCATAATAAGAGGTTCCAGTTGTAAAGCCTTTGGTATAACTTGTATGCAAGCAATCCTTTTCCCTAAAATGGGTGAAAATTTCCAGGTTGTTATTGTCTGTTTTAATTTGAGCTATAAAATTGCTAAACATCATGGAAGAAATTTTCAGCTGATTTGTTCCTGGTTGAGTGAAAATCTGTTTTAAACTGAAAGCAGTTATCTTCCAACTATTTAAAACTGTCAGTGTGAGTGTTTATATCTAAAAACTTGGTGAGGAATCCCAAATCCTATTGGCTTTACACTAGTTTTAAAGAGAAAAACATGAACCTGACCTTATTCTGACTGGTTTTTGTACTGCATTATTTCATGTGTTTACAGAAATCTTTTAACTGGTTGTACCTACAAAATAAAAAAAGAAAAGATATTGTACTTTTTTTCTGTCAGAATGTGATCTTGCTTTCTTAGCTTAATGTGCTTTTCAGAAATGTATTAGCTGTCACCTTACCTTCACAAAAAAGTCTTTTCCTGCAAATGTTAATGGGAAAAAATATATAATCAGTCCATACCTTGTTATGAGCATGTAATTAAAAGTTTTAGAGATCATATGGGAAACTCTTAACAGTAATGGCAATCTTGCTTACTTTGCTTTTGGAGGCAGTGCTATGTGATATGTGTCTATGTAGCAGCACTAATTAGCATGCCTTGAGATCATCTACTTAAATTTGTTGCTAAAAATAATACTCCTGCTGACAGCATAAGCAGGGTGGCAGCTATGCAAGGTATTTGACAGCAGACTAGGTCTTGGTGTTACAAAAAATGCTGCACACAGTGTTACTGTTTAAAGGAAACCCCTTTAATTGTTTCATGATATTTGAACTCATTTTTTCAAGACCATATTAAAGTGATCTGTACAGCATGTGAAAATATCTGTGCAGTATTCATTTAGTTTGAGATTAGTGTAAATCCCCTTAACCCTGGTTTAGTTACAGTGTTTGTTAAAGCGTGGATTCTTTCTAGTATCCTAGCTTTCTGGATTTGAATTACAAGTTTGATTTTTAAGGACCTATTGTCATGAACCTGTTCACGTATTTAAGCACTGTACCCAACTTCCTGTTCTGTCATGATAACTTTACACTTTAAAATCACATTAAAATGCATAGGGGTCATTGATCATTCACAACATCAGCAACCATTATGCCTACTACACAAACAAGTTGAAGAATGAGAACAAATCAACAAATGTATCAATGTCCCTTCTTTACCTTCAGATATGTTCTCCTTCATATTCATGTATGGTGAGTCTTCCCTAAAACTATTAGCCAGAGAAAAAAAGTCCTCTAAAAAACAAGTGTCATCATTTGTACCCTGCCAACAACAGTGTCTTAGCAGAAGTAGGATCAGTTTAAAGGTTCAGATTGGCAGTAATGGTTCAGTATTTGGAAATCCATAAATTAGTGTTACATTTGACCCAAAGAGAATTTTAAGGTAACCATGAAGTCAGGAGTGCTTGCACATAGCCAACAACTGTCAAAATGATATGTTTACAATTATGTAAAGAGTGAAAAGTATTTTCTTTTATTTGGTGGCAAAAGGGTTTCTTTTTCTCAAGCAAACATAATGTTGAGGGTACTTTTGTGCTTTCACATTTCTGCCTGCTGAAATTAGTCATTGGTTCTTGGACATGAATGTTATACGCATTATAAAACTCAGATGTATACCCTAGTAGCCTTCAGAACCCTTTAAGTGATGAGCCTTGCACTTTTAGGACCAGAAATGCATGAGGCCTCCTTTAACCCTTTACCATTGTTTGGATCCTTTTGGACCCAGGCAGAGAGCGCGGCTGTCACCCATCTTTACTGTTTCAAACGGAGCTCGAAACTGCGAGTAGCTAACCAAAAATTTGGCCACAACAACGAGAGAGACAATAGTTTAAGGTCACAGGGTCAATAGCCTACGGAAGCTGATGTGGGGCGTGCTACGTCTGCTTTTCCGCCCACTCCCGAGGCCCACAAATATGCCCGATTGGAGCACAACTATAAAGGGTTAATTGATGTTGCCAAAATCATTAAGTCATTTCTACTGTACCTTCAAGTCAGTTCTGCTATTCCTTCAAGTTTTCATTTACATTACATACTGCGGTCTAGGAGAAATAACTCAACCTGCTTCAATCTTGCCATGTGCTAAGGACTGATTAATCTTCACAAGACTAAAACACTTTCACAGTAAATTTTACATGGAATGCAGTTATTTAATTAGTATGAAGGTGTATCTTAACAATGAAGCAGGCAGGACTTCCTTTTTTGTAGCTCAGTCTTCGTTGCAAAACTAGCCTGGAGGAAAGTTGTGTGTAAACATTCTTTTAATGATATATGGGCATGCGTCACAAGTATTGCGGCAGTATTTCAAAGGTAAGCATCCTTGGTGAATTCCAGCCTCTTCTTGATGAAGCTATGTTGTGTTTTGTGACTCTGAGCAACATTAAATAGGAAATGATTTGTTCAGCTGCTGTATAAAGCCTACAGCTGCTAAGGAGTCAGGAATGTTTGATGCACTACTGACTATTTTCATTGCTTGCAAGATTAAGTTGTGCAGGTACTGTCACATGAAGGGAATTCTGTATTTGTACTGCTTCCATTTATCAAGTGTGGACTCCTTGGAGACAAACATGCCACCCTTTTCTACCTTTAAAGTGTTGATACAAGGCATTTTTGGGAGGTTTGTAGTTGATTACAAACACAAGAAATAAGCTAGTGGTAGAAATTGTCAGAAACTTTGCTTCATGTTGTGGAATAGTGTGTCTTTTGTTGTCTGAGTTGTCATCTGTATAATTCCTCAAGGGTTATGAGTTCTCATTGGATTTTTAATGTTGACTGCATTTTCATCAGCAGTCTGTGGATACTAGTTCAATGCCAGTGGGCTAATGGCTTGAGTCAGTCATTGGATGAAAGAACTAATATTTGACAGACAAAGTATCCCAAGTGTATTGATGTGAAATTCTATCGTGGGGTACCAAGGAATGTGACACCTTTCCAAGGCAAATGACTTAAGTCATAATTACTGGTTCACTGAAGAGAGATCTGCAGTAGATGTGCTGAAGATGCTGCCAAGAGCATCACCCCTTCAAGCCCTACTGGAAGGCATTGCAAAAGCTTTCATATTTTCTTTTATGCTAGTCTGGTTGCTTCTCTCCACTTTTGCAATGTATGTCTGGGAGATTTCACACAGTGCTGACATATTGAAATATAAAAGCAAGGAAGCACTGCAGAGGGGAAGTTCAGAGCCAGATGAAGGTTTGTTAGATGATGACACTACCTTGAGAAGAAGTATTAGCCTCATTGAGGGAGATAAGCAGAAGGTAAACCTTCATTTTATAATGGTTCTTTAAGTGATCATCAATTCATGCATACTGTACATATGGTAGGATAAAATGCAAATCAATCACTCTCTGTCTTTTGACATACAAAGTACTGTACAAAATGGATGCCAGTGCCAAAATTTAGTGTCCATGATAAACTGAAATAATGTTTGCAAAGTATGAAAAATGAAAAGAGGGTAAATGGTAAGCTAATATTTTTATCATTGTCAACACTGCCCTCATAGTCTGTCACTGCCTGTGCACACTGTAAATTGTGTAATAATATCTGTGCAGATTTGTAGCTTCACACAAAAGACAAGTGTAGTACTAGTTCAGTAGATATATCTTTGGCACAGAGTGTAACCACCACCTGATGTGTGCCCAGTATTTGTTTCAATGACAACATGAGATCTTTCAAATTTGTTATAATTTTAAGAATTATGTCCCTTTCATCCATCTCAGCATATGTGCATAAGGGCTGCAAGAGATACCAATTAAAACAGGTTTTAAAATCTGTTGTTCAAGATTACGTTGTACCTTTTAATAAGCTCATAGGTGACTTGCTCTTTATGGTGCATTTTATCCTTCCTTGTACTGTACTTTTAAAGGTTTCCTGAAATTCTACCCTCATGATTTCATCCTCCTTTTGGATTTTCAAATATTCACAAACTGAATGCACAATCCTTGAGATCTCTCATTATAGTGAATCATGATGGTGCTATGAGGTTGGCTATATTTGAAATGCCTTTTAAACTCAAACTGCGGGAATAGTCGAAATTTGCAGTGTTATTAGCAATTGTCAAACATAAGTACTTTTGCTTGTAAACACTATATCTCAAGAAGAGTAAGTGTGACTGATCTCATGTTTGTGTGTGTGGGTTAGCCATATTGATTAGATGATCGGCATTTCTTCTGTTGAAAGGTCAACAGTCATCAGGAGAGGTCGAAAATGGAAATGCTCGTTCAACATAAATTTTTCAGAACTAGTACTCAATCTTACATTAACATGGCATTTGCTTTCTTTCCACATTTTGTGCAGTCTAAGAATGATCATTACATATCAGCATATGCTTAAATTGTAATAGTTACTGTGTGTCACAAATCTCAACAAACTTCCATACCCCATTTTCAGAGTGGCTCATTAGCCCTTTTAATATTGAAATCATCCAAGTGTAGCAGAAAACTTTGTTATCGTTGTCTAGGGAACTGGGGAATTTATAGATAGGTGGAAGGTAGGAGGTAATGGGAAGGTCAGGAATACCACAGAAAGCTAGAAGTAGCGAGTGCATGGTGTATCCTGAAGTGTCTTGTTTGAGAGGTGCAGAAGAATTCTTAAATTATGCAATGATTGCAGCCTATGCGGGTGTTTCTCCAAAAATGAATTCTCCTAGTACTACTGTTGTAGTTGTTCACACCGTCCCACATTTCTTTGTAAACATTATTAGGGAAAGGGTCTATAAAGCAACTGACAAGTTACCTGGAGTATGCCTAAATTTTAATGGCAGTGAAATACATGTTCAAGTTCTTTCAGTTGTTTTCTTCATTATACCTATAATGGGATAGAGCCATACAAGTTTGATTCCTTGTTGTAGACAGAGAAAATTATTCTATGTTTATGCCATGTGCTTGGATGTGATGCTTTGTTTGTAAGTACTTCATCTTAAGAAGGATAGCCACATGGGAACTCATACTTGGTATGGTTACACCTTTACTGAGTAAATGATCCCCATCCATGGCCGATGAAGGTCAAATTAATAGGGGTCACTAGAGTGTGAACGGTCACTATCTGTTTACATTATGTAGTTAAGCAGGGTAGTTTGATGTAAATCTTGTGATTGGCATGTAGGTGGTCCATTAAGTAAGTTATCTTCATCATTTTCAGTTGAGGTTAATGGTCATTTGGACTCATCAGAAATAAGAAGATTAAAATTTGTATGTACAT
The DNA here is from genome assembly GCA_037179385.1 of Holothuria scabra. Lineage (NCBI taxonomy): Eukaryota > Metazoa > Echinodermata > Holothuroidea > Aspidochirotida > Holothuriidae > Holothuria > Holothuria scabra. The sequence goes on from CM074198.1 coordinate 11,639,499, forward strand.
GGTATCTCAAGCTTGGAAACAATGATGGAAGTCTTGACATGTGAATAACATCATCCTCATTTTTGTTTTATGAGGTCAATTATGTCAATTGATTTATGGTTGGTCAAAAGTTTAAAATTTTAAACCAGTAAGCTTTAAGGATCCCATACATGATATGTAAGCCTTGGCTCACATTGAGTAGGTGATCCCTCTTATGTTTGTGAAGCTTGAAGGTCTTTTATGTTTGATCAGAAGCTAAAATTTTATGAACACTTTATTGGAACCAGCAGATGTGTGATGATTTTCGACCTAGCACTTTGATGGCCTACATTGAACAAATTATTATTATATATCAAATTATTTTCATTACATTTGGTGGAGGTCAGAGGTCATTTGAAGTCATTTAAATTCGTAAAACTGATATTACATATCATCTCATACTTGACATGTGAATGATCCCTACTATTTTTGGTATATGTCAGTCATTAGGGATAAGTGTAGGTCAAAGGTTAACTTGTTGTTAACATGATCCCAAAGAAGTGAAAGTGATAGATTACTTTTAGGTAAGTGGTGAGTAAAGGTGAAAGGTCATTTGTGTCTTAGGAGGGACATCCAAAGGTTATAAGTATCAGTATACATGTTTGTTTGGTCTATGTCAATGAATTCCAGAAACTTTGCCCCAGAATTTTAAAGACAGTAATTTTGGAAACACTGTTTATTTGAAATCATAGAACCTTTTGTTTCAGTGGAAAGTAATCTGCTTTTTAGCTCTCAGGTTAAATGCTTGTATAAAAGGAAACAATACATCTCATAAATGTTGATTTTAAGATTTTCAGTGCTAGTAATAGATTCCTTTATCATTTTCATGATACAGAATATGTATATTAATTAGTTGGTAGTTCATAAAAATGACAAAATATGTCCCATTGTGAGATGCACAACCATCCTGTAAGATACATCTTTGAAAGGTTTGTTAAAGGTTTCTTCTTCTATCAGTATATTCACATCCCATGATAGCTCATGTTGCATGAGTTGGTATTATTGAACAACACACGTAACTTGAATATTTTAGAAAGGAGAGGCGAGGTGTCAGATGGCATGAATTGATTGCAGAGAGTAACGGAGGAAAACGAATTGGAACTGAACTCAAAACAGCTTGGCCTTTTGTTGTATATTTTATACATATTTCAAAGCGGTGTAGATAGCTTGCTTTTGTTTCTGAAATAGCTCAGAACTGGATGATTAAGTTAATTAATGGAGCCATTATGAACTGCATTCGTGGAAACTGAGTGATTTTGTGCATGCTGAAGATATTAAAGATATGCCATATTGTTAGATGTATAAAGAAACAATTTTTACAGTTTATGTATGTGGTTTTATCATTTTCAATTCACTTTGTTCAATTTTACTTCTTCAGCCTTAAAGTGAATGATGATGAAAGCTTTTAGAAGTTTTTAGTAATGAGCATGATCTGGATGAATGAAGAATTACTTCTATAAGAGCACCCTATCACAATAGCTATGTATTACTGGATAAACAGTGCCTCTCAGTCTCTTTTACTTAAATTCCCCCATTTTTGGTTTCGATGATAACAGAAATCATGCATTTTGCCTTGTGTAAGTTAGTTATATGAGATTTAACGATACCAACACGGATGTGTTATATAGTGTCAGTCAACTTGATAAAAAATTCAAAGTTTAAATTTGTTTTCAAATAAGGTTCAATTTCAAGTTTGGTTTCCCTTTAGTTGCCTTTTATGACAGGTGGGATATCCATCTTGGAAAATTTGTCCTTCACTTCATCTTGTCAAGAACTGTTATCAATACCAATCAGATAACCATTCAAGCATTTGACAATAGTCTTTAAAGAGAGGAAAAACCTTATTGTTTTGGTGGAGGTCAAACGTTACCTGGTGTCACTGTATTTTAGTCAAACTCTGAAAACCTTGTTTACACAGTATCTCAAGGAAGGAAGCTATGATGAATTTCATACTGATGAGAAGGAAAAACATTGTTATTTTGGTAAAGATCAATGGTCATATAGGGTGATGGGTGTTCAAGTCTAAAAACCTTGTTCATAAAATATCTCAGGGGAACTATGATAGATTTCATACCTAGTGAGCAGAAGAATTATGGTCAGAAGCTGATCCCTATTGTTTTTGGTGGAGGTCAAAGCTCATGTGGGGCCACCTGGGATTGAACTCTCTGAAAATTTTGTTGGTGCATTGATATCTCAATTTTATACTATGGGAGATAAGATTTCATACTTGGTATGTAGATGCATTGTAGTTGGAAGATATGGTCCTTATGAATCTTGGTGAAGATAAATATACCAATCAGCAGCTAATGTATTATGTGTTTGTGCCTGCACTGAAGCCATTTACACAATGCAAACATTCTAAAAATATTGTACTGTGGTCTATTAAAGCATCATGCTAAACTGCAGTGTTGATGTTGTAAATGTATGCCTAATTTGATGTTTGTAAAAACAGATTTTTAGGCCTCGTATAGAGAATTCTTTTTTAATGTTTTGTTTTTGTGTGTGTGTGAGTGTGTGTGTATCTGTATGTGATGCTTTTCTTGTAAACCAGATATCTCAAGAAGGGTAAGTGTGACTAACATCATTTTGGGGGTGTGTACATTGGCCATATTAAGTAGATGATCCCTACTGGTTTTTTGTGGAGGTCAAAGATCATTTGGGGTCACAAGGGATCAAAGTCTCAGTACCATGTTTACCCAGTTTCGCACGGTTGGAGTCTTGGATACTGCAAAATTTTAAAACATATTATGAGGATGGGATAAAGTGAGCAGATCCCTAGTTCCATGTGGTCAAAGGTCATCAAGGGTGTTGTAGGGTCCAAATATCTTAACAGAATTTACTTGGTACCTTAACGAAGGAAGCTTGTACTTTGTGGGAACATTATGAAGCACTGTCAATTCTAGAAAAAAAACAAAAAAAACCAGACTTATATTTCAGCGGCAAGGAATCACTAAGCCTTTTGGTTTTTTTGTTTCAAATCAACTTGAATGAGAGGGTGTGTGTGGGTGTGTATGTGACACTTGCTTGAAAATGCAAGATTTCAAGAAGGGTAAAACAGTGAGCAATCTCATATATTGAGTGTGTTGGCTTCCAGTATTACTTACTGTAGATGATCCCTAACATTTTGGTGGAGGTCAAAACTCATTTGTTGTTACAAGAGGTCAGAGTGTGAACACCTTGTAAACTTGATACCTCAAGATGAGTGAATAAATGTGACTACTCTCATTAGCTCAACCCACAGAATGTGTGTAGAGCTTACATGGTACTGTGGGGTAATCTGTTTCCCCCTTCAAAAGGTTTCAGCGTTTTCAAATCACCTCATTTTTGGATGTCATTTGTACAAGAGGATGAATATAGCCATGGCAAAGGATGTTATGATTTTGGAAAAGATTGGTTGAGGGATTAGTTCAGTATCTATAATGCTTCAGCTGGTGTTCCATAATTTACAATACCCTCCTTTTCAGTTGTTTCTAGTGTACTGTTGCTATGCTGGGTGTGAATATCTTGAGGGAATGTATTTGTTTGCTGAAGTTGATGTATTTATTGTGTTGGATTCTTGCCGAATCCTGCTAAGGCAGAGTTTCCTAAGCATGGAAGGAATGCTGTATCTGGTACTTAGATGCTGAAAGCAAACTGATCCTGTAGCAATGCAGTATCACAGTTACACAGCTCTTTGCTGTATGAGGACTTTGCACACAGAGGGGTTAATATCCAGGAAGTCCCTAAATTTGGCTCATAATCTCTTGTTTTGATGGTGTAATTAAGTCTAAACTGAATTTGTGAAGAATGTTGAAATTTTTTACTTAATTCCCTCAAGGCCTGGTCGCAATTCAGGAATTAATTGCTTGGAAAAATTTGTGTTTAAAGAGGAAGTTCAGACACCCCAACCTGAATTAGTACAACAGATCGTCCTATTTCATGATTGTTTTCCCCAATAGTGAAACCAAAATTACTAGGACTAACTACTTGGTTTACATATAAGTCCCAGTTAAACTATCATGTAAGTCCCAATTATAAATATTATGACATACTTTATTGAGAAGTAAGAAGAAAATTGTGAGATTCAGATGTTTCTTCAAAAATAGTTTGGGGTGACTGTCCTTGTCCTATACCAAGCGACACTACCTACATCTTGAGTGCAACACTGTTTAATTGATTAGTGCAAAGTGTTACATCATGGTTAGCACAAAGGTATGTATAAAGTGTAGACCATGATTGTGCTCAGAATAAATAGAAAAAAAAAAAAAACTGGACAGATGATTACATGAACTAGCTATATTGAGTAGATTATTCCTATCATTTTTTTCTGGAGATCAAAGGTCACTTGAAGTTTCCATAGGTCAAATATTAAATACCTTAGAAATTGCATATAAACATGGTATCTCAAGATTGGAACAAGATCATGAGGTATATTTCATAGTTAACATGTGAATTGCTCATAGTAGATGAACATTTTTGGTAAAGGTTTAGAAAGGTCATTTGGGGTCAACAGATGTCAGAAGGTAAAAACCTTGCAAACATGATATCTCAGGAAAAGTAACAGTGAGGGGTCTTGTACATGAAACATATGATTTACTTATATTTTGTAGAAGAACCCTATATCATTAAACTGGTGGAGTTCAAAGTTTACTCGGGGTCATCAGATATCAGAGTTCAAACGTTGTGAACATGATATTAGTAAGGGTAACTGAGGGATCCCATATATATGTTGAAGCATCTGCATTGCCAATGTTGAGAAGGTGAACCCTATTTTTGATTTCAATGATAAGAGAAACCTATGCAATCATGATAGCATGTGTATGTGTGTGTGTGTGTGTGTGTTTGTAACACTGCTTGTAAGAACAATATCCCAAGATAGGAATGTCTGACAGTTTTCAAACTTTGTATATAGATGTGCCATATTGAGAGGAAGAACCCTATCATTTTTGGTTGAGGTCAGAGGTCATCTGGGGTCACCAGGGGTCAAAGTCCGAAAGTCTGCTTAACACTATATCTCATGATAGGAAACTTGGATAGGTTTCATATGTTGCATGTGGATGTGTTATAGCCAGCAGGTGGTCCCTATTGTTTTTGGCAGAGGTTTTTTGGGGGTCAAAGTCTGAAAATCTGGTTAACATGATATCTCAAGATAGGGAACATGGAAAAATTTCATATTTGGCATGTGGATGTGCAATAGTCAGGAGATGGTTCCTATTGCTTTTGGCAGAGGTCAAATGTCATGTAGGGTCAGTGGTGGTGAAAGTCTGAAAACCTGTTTAGCACGATATCTCTTAATAGGAAACTTGGATAGATTTCATATGTGGCATGTGAATGTGTTATAGCCAGGAGATGAGCCCTATTGTTTTTGGCAGAGGTCAAAGGTCATCTGGGGTTGACAAGGGTCAAAGTCTGAAAATCTGCTTAACATGATATCCCAAGATAGGGAACTTAATGATTTCATATATGGTATGTGGAGGCAATATGGTCAGGAGGTGGCCCCTATGTTTTAAGCAGATGTCCAAGGTCATCTGGGGTCACCAGTGGTCAAAGTCTGAAAATTTTGTTAACATGATATCTTAAGATAGGAAAGTTGGATAAATATATATGTGGCATGTGGATGTGTTATAGTCAGGAGATACTTAACGATCCCTATTGTTTTTTTTTGGGGGGGGGGTTGCAGTCTGAAAACCTTTTGAAATACAATATTTCAAGATAGCTGTCTGTCTGTATATATGTTTTTCCATCTATTTATGTATCTATGGTTTTTATGGAGGTCATAGGTTATCTTGGGCCATTGGTGGTCAAAATTTGAATGACAACCTTGTTAATAGGTGTTAACACATCCTAAGGTGGGAAACTTATATATAGATTTCACATGTGGTATGTGGATGCACATTATGGTGAGAAGATGATCCCTATTTTTGGTGGTGGAAGTCAAAGGTCATGTGGAATAACAAAGTTATTTTATGAACATGCTGGTGTAACATTTGAATGAGAAGATAATAGTACATGATGGGATTATTTGAAGTGGAACATTTGTATCTTCGAAACCTGAATGCCTTTTTGCATTCTGGTTTTGGTAATATATGAAATGCTGTCAACCTTGGATCTGAAGATGCCATGGTACTAAATGCCATGAACAATATTGCAAAATGCCATAGGAACTCCAAAGTGGCATTCTATGAACAAAGTCTCGGTGATGATTCTAAACATGCAGTAGCAACAGAAATTTCTAAAAAAAATTTAGGGCTGCATGTCTGATAATGACATGGTATTCTCCTGAACCTGTTGGTATATTGGGTTAAAGTGATGAATGCAGCAGGAACTGAATATTTGTATAGACAATAACAACTTCCTGAACTACCTTGTCAACTGTCATCAGGAGAGCTTAACCAAATATAGATACAATGTAAGGAAGAAGCATATTTCATAATTGCTAGATTCCTCTTGAATGTTATCATTGATAAAGGACAAAGACTGAATGTGGCACTTACCGTTACCCTTCAGTGCTGTCCTCATTCAGCACAGCTGGAAGTCTATACATCATGAGAGAAACACTTGTAAACAGCTGCACTTGTAATGTAAGTGCTAAATTTGTTAAAATTGAAGCAGATTGTATTCAACTTAGGTTTAAATTTAGTAGGACATTGACAAGTTTGAGCAAGCATGCAGCTTGAATATTACTATTTGGACTGGGCTGCAGCCCTTTATGTGTTATTGCTTCTTCCCTTATTTTTAGAATCTCATTAACATGGTTAAAAAACTTGAATATTGATTTTGAAGAGGAGTAGGATAGTCTGTTTCAGGATGTTTTATTTTACTTGAAATAACAGTATTTCCTTACAAATGTAGGAGGAAGTGATCAATCCAAGACTAGTTTTGCTTTAGTTGCAAGATAGACTGAGTGTATTCCCATTCTTTGTGTAATTCATGTGATACATTCAAAAAGACTATTCTTATGTGTATGTAATATGTAGCACCTCATACAAATATTGACAAGTAATTTTACGAGTTCTGCACCTATCTTAAAGTAAGACATTGTTGCATACATGCTGATACTGTCAACTTTGAAAATGGTAGTGTACAATAATTTTTATAAGTCACTCTTGTAGCTACTACTTAATTGCAATCTTTTTGCCTTAAGTTTTGTGGTAGATTTTGATAGGAGGCTTCAATGATAAGAGATACCAATGCAGTCCAGATGGCAGGTGTGTGTATAAGAATGTTTGTGTGCATGTGTCCATGTGTTTTTGATGCTTTGCTCAAATATGATATCTCAATATAGGAAACTTGCCTGGATGGATTTAAGAATTTGGTATGTAGATGCATATAAAGAGAGGATGGTCCCTATCGATTTTGGTGAAGGTCAAAGCTCATTTGCAGTCAGCAGGGGTCAAACTAGGAAAACCTTATTTACATAATATCTCAAAATAGGAAACTTGGATAGAATTTATTTGTAGTATGCGAATGCATTATGGCGAGAAGATGGTCCCTATTATTTTTGGTGGAGGTCAAAGGTCATCTGGGATCAAAGTCTGAAATTCCGGTTGTAAAACAAGCTATCTCAAAATAGAAAACTTGTGTGGATTTTATATTTGGCTTATGGATGCGTTTTAGTGTGATGACAGTCAGTCCTTATCATTTTTGGATGGGGGGTTAAAGGTCATTCAAGTTAAAATTATGTTCTATAATTTGTCAATTTGCCCTTCTATAGTGTAGAGATCAAGGTGTTGTGAAACAATTGCTTAAACAGCAAATACCCTTAAAATTTAGTATAAATGGTAAATAAGGCAGCACAATCTATGACTGTGAGCTCTAGCATACATATGCAGGAGGTTCATTCATACTTTTAATAGGTTTGTACTTGTGATAATAAGTTGCCAATTACCACTATGGTATAATTGATATTTGAAATTTTCTCCATATTGGCTGATACCACCATTTAGAGATATAAGCCAACTTTGCACTAGGGATATAGAACACAAGCTCCTTGTGAGTCAGGAATTACTCCACCCAGTCCAGCAATGCTGTCATTCTATCCCTGGAAAGGTGATGGTCCAACAGAGGTTAATTTTTTGGCTTTTTTGGTTTCCCTAAAGTGCATAACTATTCGGTTATGCAGATGTAACCTTTGCAAAACTAGTGCTGGGTTGTGCATTTTGGTGTTGGCGTATATACTACTATGGATCATTGACTTTCCTAACATTGGCATTGGTACCCACGACTAGATACATCAATTGTTTACTGTACAGTGAAGCCAATACAGTGTTTCATTGAAAATGTTGTGATGACTCACACCAGGGAAAATCATTATTAAGATAGAAAACTGTGCCTTCTATTTCTACAAAAATAGTATTTTGTGGAATTAAAAGAAGCCGAAAGTATTATTTTCATTCATTTTACAATGTATTTTAGTAAATACAGATTAACTGTATATTTGAAACTTTGAGGAATGGTTGCTTTTGACAAGAAAAATAGTTTCACCTCCTTTGAAATTTATCTAACCGTTTTCAAGAATTGATTGGCGTAATAGGTATCTAACAAGTTTCAATAGGAGATTAAGAATGTACAGAAGCCAAGAAAAGGCTTAATTATAGAAAGGCATATACTTTAGCCATTGAGGAGTTGATTAGATAAAGTTTATCAGCTTAATTCAGCCGAACCACGACCCTTTTTCAATTGAGACTCACTGGCTTGTTTTCCCTACTTCATTGCATGCTCATGCTGATCACCTAGCAAAATAGCAGTAGGTTCCTTTTCAAAGTCTTTGGTGTAACCCGTGCCTTCCATATACAAGTTGGATGTACTATAACCACTCGACCATGCAGTGGGTCAAGCTGTTATTTAATTATCCATTCAGAAAACATTTCACAATTCAGTTTTGATCTTAAAACTGTTTAATAGAGCTTACATTAATATTCAATTTTAAAAGGGAACTAGCCATTTTGTGATCACTTGACCATGGTAAAAGTATTCTGGTTGTGGCTATAGCAATCTTGTGTTCTCATCTAATAATAAAAATAATCAGGTCTTGAAGGGCAGTTGTTTTACAATGGTAAGCAACCACGAATGTGGGAGAAGCCATTGGCTTTTGAATTACAACTTCATGTCGGGTAACAACCAATTCAACAATTTGGATCAAATTTGGTATTTTTTTGAAAGGCCATTTCAGATGGGGAAACCATAGACTGCTGTTGGATGAAAAACCCACCTTACTTTGACCTGGCCAGGAATCAAACTCCAGACCTCCCACTTGCTTAGAATGTGCCACCTTTATCCACTTGGCCATAGCATCTGAAATGATTTTCTAAACAAGTTATCAACTTTGACCGTAATTACTGTAGTATCATTTTCAATATTCCAGTCACTGATACTACTACTGTGAAGTGATTTCAAAATGTACACTAGCTAGTTCCCTTATTTCTTATAACGCTGAATCTAAACAGTTTAAAAAAATTTTCCCCTTTTAAACCTTTTATGTGAGAGATGCTTTGAATAAAAAGTGTGATAAAACCCCAAAACTTTGCCACATGGTCAGTTCTTTATTCTGCTTCAAGTAACAAAAGTATTGTTGAATCTGCACCTGAAACATTAATTTCTGCTGTAGGTTTCCCTATGTCACACACCATGATGTCTCTATTAAGCAGCCTTGTGTCTTTTAGATTTTATGTACTGGTACCTTTGTTATTAATCTCCTCTTTCCTGTAGCTACCATCAGAACACAATCCCAAATCAATAAATGTCATTCAATCTGTCCAGCATATTCAGTCTACTTATTCTTATCTGGAAGGAGTACTGTTAGTTGGTTTTACATACTCAAAATTCACACAGTCATAGTCCCTAGCTGACTTGTGCAACAAAGTTGTAAAAATGTAATTCGGTGAGGGTTTTCAACTCAATAGAATGATAATGAAGGTTGATATATGGAATTCTGCTGACATCATTCATGATGTGTACTAAAATAAGAAGACAAAGGACTTTCTGCAGCTCTAAGGTCTAATTAATTAATTACAAATGTGCAATTACTTCAGGAAATTTTTGGGTGAATGTATGTGTTACTACTAGGGTTCATCCCATGTAGTTCTTGCTGCCAATCCAATGTTTTGGCCAATATCCAATCTAGTATTTTTGCTATCAATGCATTTACAACCAAATTTACAGTTTTGTAGTGTAATCAAACATTCTCACCTGAGCTCTATGTGTCTATATATCATCATATCACCTACGCATTTATTCCTTTAAAGTGTCCTTCAAGTCAAAAAGTTCAAATATAAGTTAAACAGCAAGAAAAACAAATTTCAACAGTCCAACTCCCATCTTCATATGACACTCTTTAGCCAAGATAGAAAATGTAAAAATTTATTCACTTAAAACAAATTAATCCGTTGTGCAATAATTTGTGACTTGGTTGTTGTACAATACACTTAACTTGCTTTCTTTCCCTTTAAAATTAAAAATATTTTTATGACCTTTAACACTTCCTGTTTGCTTGCATAACATGTTGCACAAGAAGGGCTCAATACATCATTACATCCCCTAGCTGGTTCAGTTTATGAAACTTCGGCAAACATCAGCAAGTTCACTTGGCTATATCTTGTCAATCCGATATTTTATTAATTCGATGCCCAATCTGGTTTATCGGTTGAGCCCTACAGTATGGTAGTTTGTACTGTCAAAATCAGTAATAAATATCTGAAAATCCTGTTGGCATATAATAAGATATGAAATCAATTGCTGTGAATTACATGAACTGTTTTGTAAGATGCACAGGATCATATACCCAAGTTTCTGTGGAGAATGTGAAAGTTTCTATTAACATGTCAGTAATGATGACCAAGTAAAGCACTTTTTTGCGCTTACCTTGCCTAGGTCTGTACTTTTTCGTAAATTGCAAGTGAAATATGGCATATTCTCGGATTCTACAACCTGTCCAAGTGACCTCTGAATATTAACGTCTTTGGATATTCATTGATATAACGACACACCAACATGAATGCGTTATAATAGTGTCAGTCAACTGGATAAAAAGTTCAGTTTAAATTTATTTTCAAGTATTGTCCAAGTGCAATTTTGGTTTCCATTTATTCGCCTCTAATTACAGGCAGGAAATACCATGGGGATTCTCTACAATCCCCAGCACACAGGGGGCTAGATGTTCATAGAATAGTGTGGCACTAAGAAATATACTGGTCAATTGCTAGTGAATGTTCAATAATACCAAGTCATGGAGAATGATAAAAGAGTATGACTTGATGACTCTGCATGAAAATCAAAATTGGGATGTGGCACAAATAAAAAAAAAAATGTTTTGTTTATTTTTTTTCCTTCTTTTAAAGTCCTTTTTTGAGTTTGTATAAAGAAATAATTGGGGTAGATGCACACTGTTTAACAAGGTGTTTCTTGATTGGTTGTTGCCATTGTATTGTTTGTTTGGGTTAGGGATTAGGGTTATCGTTAGCCAGTAAGGAAATTTTTTGTTAAACAGTGCTCATGGCCCCAATAATTGACCATCAAAAGTTGTGATCACATGAGAACCCAATATACAGAGTTCATTTTATAAAGATATCAAAAAGAACAGTCTCAGCTCCTTTTTGGGAGTATAATCTTTTACCAAAATGGACATGTGGAATTAAGTTTGCCAAAATTTGAGTTCTTTCCTCAGAATGTGCCCATCAGTCAAAAATATTAAAGGTAAAGAGTAGTCCCCCAAACTATTTTTGAAGAAAAAGCAAAACAGCACAATTTTTGTCTTATTTTTCTTCACATTATCCTTCATAACAATTTATTATTTAACTATTGCATATTCAAGGTAAAACAAGCAGTTATTTCTAGTAAATTTCACATTTGAATGGAAAAAACTGTCACATGACTCTCAACAGCCAATTGTGAAACTGGACAGTCTACTACACTACTTCAATTTGGGATGACTGCTCTTGTCCTTTAACCATTGAAAGTCTGTTTGTGTATGATTATGCATTTGTAAGCAACTATAAGGGTCATGCCTGTATGCCTTCATGCTCGACTAAAAGGAAGAAAAGCTCACCTGTAGTCACAGCAAGGCAACATACAAGTATGGGACCACCATTGTCCAGCAGGTTAACTGACCGTGTGGAAATATCATGGCTCTTTATCCATTTTTTTATGTGCATCACATGAACGACAGTGCCTTCAAAACTCTTTCACACATGCTTGCCAAATCAGGCAATTTGGAACAGTTGAATAGAATCAATTCCCATATTGGAGCTACAATAGCTCTGTGAAAGTCTCTCAAAGATGAAAGACACAAAGATGGAAAAATAAATGTTTTTTGTAGCTATGCAGAGAGAAACCTTTCAGCTCACGGATGCAAGAAATTGGAGCAGAGGATTATGGAAAAGTTTCTGTCCTTTTGATTGTGGTTTTCCAGCTGCAGTACAGTACCATGTGAGAGGATGGGTGACCTTTTATAGGCAAAGGAAAAGATTAGGTACAAATAATGTTAGCATGGTCAGAGAAAACAAATTGCATGTTCTGCTGTCAAATTGAGTTACCATGCCATGATGTCTCTTCTTGAGAAAGCAACATATACACCCCAGTACATCAAAGGCAGTGTGGGGTGTAACTGATATCTGAGTTTGTCACATGATCTGTGCCCTAATATGAGCTAAGCTTTTATTGTATTCACACTGCATGAAAAGCAATTAACACATGCTTGATTGACCTGTTAGCTAACCTCAATGTTACATAACTTTTTGTGTATTTTAATATATCTGTTATTTTCAATCGATTAATCAGATGTGAAATGTCGCTTTATCAAGTGTGGGTGCAGTGAGCTTCATTTCCTCCCTGGGTTGTAAGAGGTAATCAGGAGAGAAGGAGAATGTAATAAAAAGTAAGGAGGATCGTTTCATTATAACTGTGACTATTTCTGTTATATACCAGTTTCACTATGTAGTTTTTTTCTGTCTAAAAGACCATTTTTCTGGTTGTATTTTTATTTGAAGAATGTGGAGCATCACCCTGCTTTGAAATTTGTTGGGAAATTCATATGTAGACATCAAGCGTCATTGCTTATCAATTGATGGGAAAGGTTAATATTAAATTAAATTCTGTGATATGTCAACAAGTAGCACTCTCATTTATTACAGTATCTCCAAAACAAACGGTACTATGGCCATCAATTAAAGGCACATTATGATGGCTTAAAGGTTTTACAAGAATAACAGCAATATTCCAGACAATGTCTAGAACATCACAGTACCCTTTTCCTAACTCAAGATATCTCACTTACAAGATTGTTTATGTATATGTATTATTTGTTTTTCACTTGTCTTTTCTGGTTTTCTTGTCTTTGTTTTTAGCTGCAGTTGAATGCCCTGTTTGCCTTTGAAATTTGATACTGTGGAATGTTTGAATACCTTTTCCTTTAGATCTAGCATTGTCCCACACTGTTAGTTGGATTTAGCAAACAATGTTGCTAAATATTCACTGCATCATTGCATATTCATTGCATTCACTGAATCAAAATTATAAATAAATTGAATGAAATTTTGAATTAATGTGCTGTGATGAATTAAATCTAAAGACAAAATTGCATTACTTTGAAAATTTGTATCTTCTGAAGGCTACATTCTATTGAGATGAAGTTTTCACCTCCTGAAATGAAAAATTTTTCTGCATATTTTGAAATCACACTGAATTTTGTCTCTGCAAAATGCCTTCAAATATTGAAGTTTTACTTCCATGCTACCTCAACTTGTGATCAAGTATAATTTGTCTTTGACAGATGAAAAATGCTGTTGCATAGTGACGTTTATTTCTCACCAGTCGTACTCCATGCTGGACACCAGCTTTGATATAGTTGCACTGGTTTCCTGCTTCATTATTTGATATAACTTTTAGATATTGCTAGTTGCTCTATTCACATCTCTGATTTATTGAAGCACAGCTTTCATTGCCAGCATTTTATGGTATTCTAAAAAACTAGACTTGTAATTAGAGAGACTAAAGTAGCTTTGAATAAAAGACCCCAGAAGTACAAAATTATAGATGTCTGAGGAGAGTTAGATGCAGCCTAAAATGGCATGTCATTACTTTCGTTCCACCCTGATTGAATTTTGTTTTCTGGATTATTTTGTTTTTTGCTTGTATTGCTTTAGTTTTTTTTTTTTTGAGGGGAGGGGGGGGGGGGCCTTAATTTCAATAGTTGTTGCTATAGTAGGCATGTTTTATTGGATTTCATACATTTAATGATTTCCATCATTACAAGGTTTTATGTTCAAAGTAAATGCTTCTCAAGGCATCTATAGATCTTTTGGGACTTGTCAGAGCCTTCAACTTTTTGGTTTCCTGAAAGGGAATTCCTATTGAGTCATGCAGATGTAAATATTTGCAAAACTAGTGTAAGATCGTGCATTTAGGTGTTGGCGTACACTATGGATTGTTGACTTCCTTAACGTTGGCATTGTACCTAGGTACCAATAGGTCTTTGCTTCTAATTTACTGAAGGACTGAAGAGACCTATTGTTCACTGTCTGAAGCCAGTACAGTGTTTATAATTGAAATTGTTTGTGATGACTCAGGCCAGGCTAGATCATTTTTAATATGGACAACTGTGCCTTCTACTTCTACAATTAAAATAGTATTGTTTGGAAGTAAAAGAAGCTGAAAGAATTTTTCTGTTTGTTTTACAATATATTTCATGTAACTAGATGTTTACCATATATTTGAAACTTTGATCAATGGTAACTTTTGATGAGAGAAGAACTTACACCTTTGAAATTTATCTAACCGTTATTAAGCCACTTTAAAAGGCACAAACAAGTTTCAGGGGAGATTAAGAAGCAGAGGAAAGGCTTTAATTGCAGAAGAAAGGCATACACATTAGCCCATTTGGGGAGTCAATTAGATAAAAAATTAATGGCTCAATTTCTTACCAATTGGTGTTAGTCGGGCTGACCACAACCCTTTCCAGTTGTGGCTCACTGGCTTGTTTTCCCAACTCCACGGCTTTTGGTGATCACCAAGCACAATGGCATGCGGTAGGTTCCATTTTTTAAAGTCTTCCTTATGACCCGAATTCCATGGCTGTTGCCACATACCTTCCAGATACAAGTCAGATGCTCTAACCACTTGACCATGCAGTGGGTCAAGCCGTTATTTAATTATCCATTTGGGAAATGTTTCACTATGCAGTTTTGATTTGTTAGCTCCATATTTACCCATTTCAGTCCCATCTACACAGTAAGTGTGAAGTCAGTTGGTATCAAATTACAGAATTATCCCAAATTTCAATTTGAGAATCTACTTTGTAGAATACTAACCCTCAATAAACTTACCTGCATTTTTGCCCCCTCAGCTTGGAAGAGTGATGTGAAAAAGTACAATTGATTTCCCACTCACTTTAACAGGCTAAATAAGTGTACTTTTCATCCAAGCTCCAGTGCAAGTTTCCAAGACCCTCAGTATTGCAAAAAATATTTGCAAGCCCCTTTTTCTCCATGGCTATGTGCCTTCTTGGCCCACAAACTATTACACCTTCAGTACCATATCTCAGTTGCTATATGGCAGAACTAGCTGTAAAACAATAAAATACACACAACCTTCCATCTTATCACAATCCAGCAATAACTGAGAAATTAATAGGGTGAGATTATTGTTGGTGGATTTTTTTTAATTTTTAATCATTGTTTCATAATTATTATTTTTTTAACTTTTCTTTTGTTCATTGTGTTGTGTTTTTGTTGTTGTTGTTGTTTTAAAAAACAAAATACTTCAAAATTCAGAGAAGTGTTGAGCAATTTGACTCTTTCCAGTAGCTGAAGTTGTAAGGTCAGAGATGGGGTCACAGTCTTCTC
This sequence comes from Holothuria scabra, assembly GCA_037179385.1. NCBI lineage: Eukaryota > Metazoa > Echinodermata > Holothuroidea > Aspidochirotida > Holothuriidae > Holothuria > Holothuria scabra. Next base: position 11,655,332 of record CM074198.1, read on the forward strand.
TTCATGCTGAGAAACTGCATGTAGCCTTGAAGCTAGTACAGTATAATAAATTTTTTAAGTGGCAGGTAAGATATGTTGCTGGTCAGAAGTTGCTGCAGTGTAATGGTGCATAGTCTTACAAAGCTGCAGGGTCTGTGCAGTAGTTACATTGACAGTGTACACTATATATAAGACTAATGTGAAGAAGAAAATGTCAATTGTGGAACATAACACCATATGTGGATTGTCTTGGAATGTTTGACAGAGAAACTGCAGCCTTAGTATTGCTAGTGAGGCATATGTGTGTGCTAAAACAACCTTAGAGGTTTTCATCATACTACAGTTTTGTCTATTGGTTTTCATGCAATACATACTAGAGTAATTGTTCGCAAGTTGTTTGACTAGCTATCTAGGGAATACAGATACTATGGAAAATGATATTTAACAAAAATGATTATTTGAGGAAAACATCTTATGTGTCTTATTTGGATTCTTACCTCTGCACCAATTGCACAGCATCATTTAATCATGTCTCTAGCTTAACCAATTCTGAAGCAGCTCTATCAGTGTTACTAGGATTTACTTCATTGTGACTCCTATTTGAAAATATAATATACCAGTACTAAGTGCAAGCTTCATATCTGAACACACAGTCATGTTTACATACTTTGATTCTGTAATCTGGATTTGTGTTTTATATTCCAACCATGCACAAGCTTTATCTAAATACAGAATTTAAGCCAGAAGTTTGAACATGCTGAGAAAATTTAGACTTTGGTTGCATTCTTCATTCAATGTGACAAATGCAGTGCCATAAGAAGTTCCTATTTGGGAAAAATATGAGAATTTATGATCAAGTGATTTGCATAACCTATGTTATCTAAGGAGTATGGACAATGTTTATCACACTGGCATTTGAACAAAGTTTCTCAACTACTCCTGGTTCTGGATATGATGATGGACGTTTTCATTTAGCTACTGTACATGCTCACTTTTTATGACTTGGCATTAAGTATGGAATGTGCAGGATTTGGATCACTTGGAAGGCGGAAGAAGAGTTTAAGACAATCAGGTGTCCGTAATGCCTGGAGACTATCAGAGGTAAATTATATTAGAATACTGTACATTCAATGGTGAGATTCGAGGAAGTACGTAATTGAATAGTGCTATAAATTAAAAATGTCACTAGGCAAGTATCCTAAACTTTCATAGGAACTTTGAAATCCGTAAATATATACATTTGCCTTCAATTCCAGGGAGTACACCTGTTGAGGAATTTTTGACAATATCATACAACCAGAGTATCCTGGACTTATATTACTTTACTGTTGTTACATGATTGGAAATAAACAATCTATCTTTAAATATTGAAGGTCAAATAGGGAGGGGGGGGGTGGGGCTTTGTGATAGCTCATAAGTTTAAACTCCTTTTACCTGTTAGGGTGGGACTTACTGGAAACATTTTGGCCAATTAAAACTCCCAAATTATTGGAAATGGCATTTCAAAGCCTGTTTGAATTAATTCTTGCTCTTTTTTAACACCTCATCGTACCTCCTACAAATAATCTCTATTGACTATAGTAAAATTGAGCTACTATTTTTCAGGAAATATGTACAGTACGCATCCATAAAATTTTGAAGCTAGCAAGGTGAAGTTTGTCACAATTGCCTTTCAAAGTTATTGATGCAAGCATGCAGTACCTAATCCTATATTGAATAATTTCCCTTTTCTTAAATTGAAATAATAAGTGCCAATTAGCTATTAATGTGTTGAGCAGCTTTAACTGGGCTGAGTATAGAGGGGCCAAAAGGCATGCAGGCATTATTAATTGACACCAATAAATATAGCCAACCCAGGTGTGTGTAAACAAATGTATGTGTAGGCAGTTACATATTATATAAACTGTTAATGAAGTGACACCACCCCCCGTCCCCCTTCATGCATCAACCCCTATGACATCATTGCTTTGTCACAGGAAGGAAAATGCAACCTCACCCCTACTTGAATTAGTGTAGTAGCCTGATTCTTGAATGGTTCTTCGTATCATCATATTTTGCGTAAATCCACGGAGTTGCATATCTCATTGCTAACATGTGGGCAAGTTGGATATAGAACTGGAAAAAGTATCGGATACAGGAAAGCACAGATCCTTCAGTAATTTTGTAAGTTAGAAGTTAACATGATCGGAAGGGATGGCTCACTAAACTGATATGGATATGGATGCAAGGATTATAAAAGTAAGACGCTTTCGGGGAAGCTTTAGACAAGTGTGTAATTGTTATTATTCCCCTGCTAGCTGGGTGTATTTTCCATTTTGACGCGACAGCAAACTTAATGTGCTGATATGCACATCAAGTGTGTCTCAATTAAAAAACTGGGCGTGTGGGCCATGTTGAACGGGTGGAGTTAGAAGATTTCTGGCTTACACACAAACCTTTTCTGCGTGCTGGCCTATGGCCAATCCTAGCCCGTGGCAAGGAAATTGTCACATACGTTTCCTTGGCGATGCTTCAAAACCGCCAAGTTTTAAGGGCACTAATATGTAAGAAAGGCGAGCCCTATGGCTAACCTAATGTTAGGCACCCACAGTTTCATATCTTGCCAGGTTATAACTCAAGCCTATGAATAGCATGTCTAAGACCCAGACCTAGCCTACATACAGTACCTTTAACCAACTTCAGATTTCAAGTCTAGCCCTAGGTCGGACTTTAACTTTCATACTACTAGGCCTAACAGTTACAGCAACTTTGGAGTGAAAACAACTGTGTGCATAGACCATATGGGAACACTCTAGATATAAGGGCTATCAAAGTAAAGTGCGAGCAGGAACTTAAAAATATCACTGCAGCATACAAGCTCGTGAAACAAGAACTTGAGTTGTGAAGACGAGACTGCTACTACAAAGTACTAGAACAGGCCTGAGGCCCAAAGTAGCTTATTTATATGAATTGATGAAAAATAGGCCAGGTTCAAAACATTAACCTTTGACCATCTGTAACGTGAACTTGTACACATATATCGGTTCAACTTGTCATGACTAGGCTATTCCACTTAAGCTTTCAGATTATTGGGATGCTTGAGTTATAGTAAATACAAAAAAGTATTTGACCCCCTGTCACTATACCTTTGACCTTGGTTGCCATGGAAACTACACATTTTGTTAGAACTAAGTTACCCTTATACTTGTGAAGTTTCATTTGTAAAATGAATGTTTTCTTTTGAAGTTATAGTATACAATAGTAAAAAAGTGGTCTTTTGCAAAATGTGACCTTTGACCTCTGACCTTTGACCTTCACTTCCGAGGGTCTGGGAGACATAAGTTCTTACCCTTGGGTACCCACCTACCAATTTTGAAAAGAATCGGTCCAGCCCATTAGGAGGAGTTTAAGGGACAAAAAGGTTGTTTTAAGAACAAATTGTCACTTGAAAAATTTTTGTTCCACTTTACCACTTGACCTTTGACCTCTGTTGCTATGGCAACAACATATTTTGGTAGGTCTAGATGCAATCATCATATGTGTGAAGTTTTGTGTCATGAGGATGTTTCATTTTGAAGATGTAGCATGATGATTTCACTAAATTTGACCTTTGACCTGTAACCTTTGACCTTCACTTCTGGTTGTGTATTACAATGCAATTGTTCCACCTAAGGTACCATCCTACCAAGTTTGAAGAAAATTGGCCCAGCTGTTTACAAGATATTTGGAAAACAAAATTGGACACACACACACACCAACACACACACGGACAAGTTTTGACCCCTCTCTCATCCCTGGACCTTCAGTCACCCCGGGGTACCTCACCATAGGTTAGACCTTGAGACTAGTAAATTGGGAAAATTTATCGTTACCACGGTAACTGGGCCACTGCGATTTAGGCTGGCATTGCCATATATAGCCTCATAGGCAAAGTGACTACAGTATCTCATCCTCCTCACGGAGCGATGAGATAAATACACCCCACACTCCCATTAATCTACTGGATTGTCTACTGTATGTTGCATTCTCAAGAAGAAAAATATCACCATGGCCCACATGCTATCCATGTCCTGGAATATCATATACAATACTTTGAGAGATATAATAGAAAATTGTGAGATTAAGCATTTGTTTCACATTAAGTTTGGTGCAATTACCTCCCTTTATTTGATTAGTGAATTTTAAGAATGAACGAAAATGAAGAGAAATAATATCAACATTTCATACTGTACAGTTGCTGATATTGCTACTGTAGTGTTTCCCCCTATTTATATGCAGTAGACATGCATTGGCATCGATGACTATTTTCAGCATCATAAGTAGGAGCCATTTGGACCAAAATTTTCTAACCCTCCATGTTAACTCATGGTCATGGTGCCACAGAGCGCCTAGAGCCTGTCAATTGGCTTCGCCCCCCTCCTTGTGACAAAATTCTGGCTACAGGGTATGCCTCTGTCCTGTCATTACTTCATCAAATGTAGCACCTTAATTCTTTTCTAGGAGTAAGTGATTTAAAGTTTTGTGCCCCTCTCAATTTGTTTCTCCTGAGTGTCCATTAGATATCTACTCACAGCCAAATTTTCACTGTCATCTGTGTACACAGGTTTAAGCCACTGCACCACTAGTGCTCTAGTTTCAAACTTGTTATGTTGATACATTGTGATTGGAGGAAGAACCCTTTTGATTTTGGTGGAGGTTAAAGGTCATCTGGGGTCACCCAAGGTCAAACTCTGAAAAGCTTGCTTCCACGATATCTCAAGAGAGAAAACTTGGATAGATTTCATAATTAGTGTATAGATGTGTAATGGTGAGAAGATGCTCCATATAGTTTTTGGTAGACTTCAAAGGTCAGCTTCTGGAGTCACCCGAGGTCAAACCATGAAAACCTTGTTAACATGATATCTCAAGGTAGGAAACTTAGAAAACTTTAATATTTAGAATTGGGATTTGTTTAATATGGTGAGATGAAGGTCCCTCCCTGTTGTTTGTGGTGGATTCAAAGGTCATATGGAATCACCTGGGATCGAACTCAAAACACCCTTTTTTGGATTGATTTGAGACCCTGTATGGGCATGTGTTACGGTTCAAAGAAAAATCATTAGGTTTTTGGTGGAAGTCAGATGTAATCTTGGGTCACCAGGGATATTAAATGTGACATTATTTGGAATAGAACATGAGAGTTAGGTTGGATGGAGTTTCACTTTTCTAACTAGTTGGTGCAAGTTGAGCTGGCCATGGTTTTTTTCCAGTTGTGGCTAGCTGGCTTGTTTTCCCTACTCCATTGCTTTTTGCTGGGCACCAAGCCAGTATGGCAGAAGGTTCCGTTTTTAAAGTCTTCGTTATGATCCGGCCAGGACTCTAACTCCCATGCAACCTCCCGACTGGAAGTCTGATGCTGGAACCACTTGACCATGCAGTCAATCAATAGAACATTTATTTATCAGCAAAACCTCAATGCATTTTTGCGTTTTGGTTTCACAAGTCAGGCTGGAAATGTAACTGGATCAGTTTTTTTTGTTTTCTGGCTGGAGGTCAAAGGTTATCTGGGGCCACCAGGGGTCAAATTCTGAAAATCTTGTCAACACAATATCTCAAGGTAAGAAATTTAGATAGCTTATCTATTTGGTTTGTTGATGTGTCGTGGTGTTAAGATGGTCCATACTTTTTGTGGAGGCCAAAGATCACTGGAGTGCACCCAACCTCAATACCTGAAACCCTCATTAATTAACATGATATCTCAAGATGATAAACTTAAGTAGATTTCATATTTGGTATCTGGATATGTATGGTGAGAAGAAGATGGTTCCTGTTATTTATAGTGGAGGTCAAATGTCATCTGGGGTCACCAGGGGTCAAACTCTGAAAATCATGTTAACATTTTATCTCAAGGTGGATTGATTAGATAGATTTAATACTGTGTTTGTGAATGGAAAATCATGGGAAGGTGATCCCTGTGGGTTTTGGTCAAGGTTAAAGGTCATTTGGGACCACTCCAGGGCATCATTTGAAAACATTTAAACTATTTCACAAGGTAGGAAGATAGATTTCAGTCTTTGTAAATGTATTGATTATGTGTTTAACAGAAGGTTAGTTCAAGGCCATCCAAAAGGGTCACAAGGTGTCAAAAGGCAAAATTACCCAAGAATTCCTAGAATTGCTTTCTTCTATCAGCATAAGTCAAAACACAATTTTCCAAGAAACCCCAAAATCAGATAAGAACATAATAACTATCATTTCAGCATACTTAAGTTGCATTAGACCAATGACTGAAAGATGTATGGAATTTTATGACATATTATTTGGAAAAGAACTTACTTCTGTTGCATCTTTAAACATTAGGGGTGTATACTAAACAAAAAATGCAACTTGATTGTACTGAGATACAGTGATCAATATCTTTTTCTTGGTACAAAGTCATGTGATGGTGAACAACTATAGGCCAGTATTGATGAAAACATAAATATGTTTAATACAGCAGATAGCTTCATAATAACATAACCTTTCCCACAGCCTCCCCCCTTTCTGATAAAGTAAAGGAAACAATTTTGTGAATGAATCAGAGTTTGCATCTGATGTGAAACTCAATATCATGTCACATTTTATAAACCAGGCTTATGTGATGACTGGAATATGATTGACCAGAGTGGGACACTGAGACAAAATATACAGAATTTCCATGTCTCACTGTCCCAGTCAAACCAAAAACCCACACAACACAGTATTGCTCCACAAATTAGGGCTGTTGAACTCATACTCTTGAAGCAATGAAGACAGAATGGACTTCAAGTTGCTACAATCTTGAACAAAACTGTTGGGACACTTTTTCATTATTTTTCATAAATATCAGCCAGTAGTTAACATGAAACCCCCCGCCCTGTTTCTTCAGTGTTGTGAACAGCGTAACAGTGGTCAACATTGGAAGGGGCATCAAGGTGTGCCAGCAAGTTTTGTCCAAGACTGTAGTTCCTTATTGAAACCAATTGTCTGTACAAGAATTCATTCTGCTAGCTGCCCCACTGAAGCAAAGAAAGTAGAAAAAGTGAGAAAAATAATTGTATTTTCTTGGGTGTACGTCATTAATCATGGTGATATAAGTCCATATGTTGAGAAGGTCATATCCAAGTTGAAGTGGTGAAGTGTTGACCCTGCCAAATGCACCCAATAAATCAAGTAACTTTGTTTATTTTGACTTAAGGGGAAGAAAATTCACAGATGGGTATTCTTTTTGAATTTGATATCTACTTTTTTATGAGTTTAAATTGAATTCAAAACAGAAACCCTGACTTGAATTCTACTTTGAAAACTCCTCAACAGTGCTGTCACTATAGTCTCAATTTCTATTATCTTGAATGTTGCTTTTTGGAAATTTTGTGAATTTGAGATAACAAAAATGTTGTTCCCAAGGAAGCTTTTAAATTGTGCATGCAGGCTTGGTAAATTTTCTAAGGCTATAGGCTAGCTGCTATTATTGAATAGTAGCAAATTATTTTAAGAATGACCTAGCACAGGAGTATTCATGCTTTTGAATATTTGTTTTACTGATTATTTTGTACAAAGAGTGAGACACTGAAATGGTGCCTTTTTTAAAGGACCAATCCTCTCATCCCAAGCAATTCTTGTAGGGGTCTGCCAAAATTTTCAATTGGCTCAACTCTTTGATTGACAGCTAATTCAAACAACGTAAAGTACCAAAGCTAATATTACACAGCATGAACTGTACTGAAAGTGTTTTGATCATACACATTGAGCATTTTCATTACTCACCTTGAAGCAACTGAGATTGTATCTTGATGAGGATCAATTTCAGACAGTTGTGGGAGGGGCTTAAGTAAGAAGATAAGGAGAATCGGTACTGTTTGGGATGAGCGAATTGGGCCTTTAAGGCAATTATTTTTGGCACTTGAAAGTTGTGCAAGAGTTATGTCCAGTACTTTTTACTGAATTTTACTTACATTTTCCCCCTCAGTTCTGTTTCAGTCAATTGGGTGGTTGGGGTATGTTTTTTTCAGACAGGTGCATTTGTTTACAGATCTAGTATAGGCTCAAAACATGGGAATACTGTACCTCTAAGGTAGTGTACTTTGATGCAGAGAGTCAGTTTAAAGGCAATGCCAAAGTAGTTCATTCAGCTGTAGACGGACCTATGTTACATCATACAACATTTCTGAGGGCCACCAGTAAAGGTCCAACAGCTATGCCTGACAGTGCTGTTTAATGGGTAACTTCAAACCCTTTATGCAGACCTACATTAATGCCTGTCGTGGCACAATTAGTAGTTCAACACCTCTGCACAGTGTCAGACCACTTCGAGTGGATGTATCCCAAGTTTTGTTGTCAAAATGAGTAATGTGTAATATGTGTACCAATTGTGTGACCTCCTTGCTAATAACTTAAGTGCCTTTGTCCCTATCCCCACAAAAAAGTTAATAGTTGTGTTGTTCTTGTACTACAGTCATTACTGTAGTCATTTTTACCTGCCTTTAAGCTAATACACACTATGCACACTAATGAAGGAGTAAATGACTGATAAAGGCATAGTACCCATTTTAAGCATTCAACCTAGACAGTTAAAATTTTTGTTGAGGAAACCCACAAAAGACAGTAAGCAGTTACCTTAATACCAATATTTTCAAGGAATTTTTACCTTTACGTTCTTGGAAATAATTTAACCATTGGCAAAAGTATTTGTATTTATTACAGTTACAGTATTATGTATACATGCACAAAGTTTATATGATTGCACTATCTCGTGGAAACTGGTTGTGCACCATAAGTGAGATGGCAGCAGTTTCTGTGGAAGTTTTTATTAAAAGTTTGGATTCAAAATGATTAGTTCTGTTAAAGACAGGCAAGGAATCTTTGTAATGGTGATGTTGTTTGTATGTATGTGTGCTTGTGGTGCTGGCTGTTTATTTAAATATAGTATATACAATACCTCGAGGGGAAACTGTGGAGAATTTCATACTTGGCATGTTGATGCTCCTTTTTGAGTAGATGATCCCTTTCATTTCTGGGAGATCAAAGGTCATTTGTGTCACCAGCGGTCAAAAGCTTGGAACTTCAAAATACAATTTTTCAAAGGAGGAAGTTTTGATGAAGCATGTAGATGGCAAATGAAGTTTACTTGATGGAGGTCACAGATTATTAAGGGTTACCAGAAGTGAGATGTACATAAACTTCTGAAGCAGGGACACTTTACTTAAGCTTATACTTAGTATGTGGATGGCTCATATTGAGTTGATGATCCCCTTAGGTTTTTGTGGAAGTTAATTGTAGTTTGAAATTATCAGAGGTTAAAAGGTCAACAAAAGGAGACTCCATCTTGTACAGTGAACTCTCAATGAAAGATCATGCTTAGAATGCTGGTGTTCCATATTGTGAAAATTAAAGCTCTTATTGTTTGGGGAGATCAAAGGTATATCATCTTGAATGAGACACCTAAGCTAGGTCCAAACTGATTCTACCCTTATCCTTGGTTTTCTCAAGGAAAGTAGACTTTATAGAAATCTCTGATATGATTCCTGCTTTGCTATCCTTTTAGTAGAAATTGACCACCCGTTCAATCTTTTTTACTTTTTCCTTTTAAGGTAGTTTTGCCCCCAACATTGTTACTTTGTCTAACCTGGTGACACTATATACTGTAGCACATTCATGTTGGTGTGTTGTTAAACCCCATCTAACTAACTAACCTAAGGCTAGGTTATGCTGATAAATCGCTCTCTTGACCTGTATAACGATCAATATTAATATATTGATTGCTGCTGGTTTGATAACAGTGGAGGTCATTGGTCATCAGGGATTGGGGTCTTGGATGGTCAAAGGGCACTTTAATTGATACAATGTAAACATGAGTCTCATGTAGAAAATCTCTGAGAAATCTCATATTGGACTTGTTGATAATCCCACATTGAGCAAATGATCTATGCTGTTTTGCAGAGGTAAAACAGTCATTGGTATCAACTGAGGTCAGAAGGCTATAGATTTTTTATAGTAACAAGGTATCTCATGTAGGGTAAGTTTGATAAATTTCATACTTTGGTGCAGGTCAAAGGTCACATTTGGGATCAATTAGATGGAGTTTTACAGCTTAGTTTCTAAGCAGTTGGTTTAAGTCAGGTCATCAGCACGGCCCTTTTTCCAGTTGTGACTTACATACTGGCTTGCTTCCCCCAACTCCATTGCATGCTTACGCTGATGGCCAAGCACAACGGATTGTGGTCCTGCTTTTGAAATCCTGAGTGTGACCAGGCCAGGAGTTGAACTCTGACCTCCTGGCTGCATGTTAGGGCTGTGAACGTTTAGCAAAATAACTAAACGTTTAACCTCAAAAATTTGCAATCGTTTAGCGATTAATCGCGATTAACTTATCACACTCACACAAAAAACTAGGCCTAATGTTGGTATGTAGTTATTGATACTGAATATAATGCAGAAATAATAATAGTTGTTATCTTACATGTAAAATCAAATTATTCTGAAACTTTGAAGCCTGCAAGGTTCAAATATGCCCAGAATGCTCCATTTAACCAAAACCAGGGATCATCAGGGAATACAAATGGATAAAAACTGTCAAAATCAGGTTGTGCGATTTATCGCTTGTAGCTTTGTACTAAACGTTTATTCCACATATGATCATTTAGTGATTAATCGCTACAAGTTCACAGCCCTACTGCACGTTCCATGCTCTAAACACTTGACAGTGCTCTAGGTCATGGGAAGATAGTATGCTATCAGAATGGTGGAAGTGCATTTCATTTGATCTTGTGTATACATTGTGTACCTTATTGTTGAGACAGTTTTAAAGTAATGAATTCAATGCTGACAATTGTAAAAAAGAAAACCCCAAAGAGCACAAACTTTCCATTTCGGTTTCAAGGAATCATTTTTCTTCCCAAAATGTGTTGGATCTCTGTAGACTATTAAACAATGAATTTGATTAAAAACCTTGAAAGTTCTGAAAATTCTTTATTCTCTTATTTTCATAACACAGCCAAGTATATTTGGAACAATAGCTCAAGACAAATCAACAGGCAAGGATCAGTCTTCAACACAGGTACTTTTATCATTTTATGATTAATTTATGTCTTACGGATAATTGATATAGGAACAGTAAAAGAATTTGTAAAAATAAGCTAAACCCATACACTGTTGTACCCATTATGCCAAGGCCCAGATGCAAGTCTTTTCATTTCAGTAAATTAATTTTATAAAGAGCATTTAAGCAATGCAAATTGATTACAAACACATAAGTTCACATGACAACTCAACATATGTAGGCATGGATCATGCTACCTTACCATAGCCCAAGGGAGCAATAACAAAGCAGGCATTGAATGTACTTAAAGGCCCAGTTCTCTCACCCCAAACAGTACCAATTCTCCTAACCTTCTTACTGAAGCCCCTCCCACAATTGTCTGAAATTTATCCTCATCCAGACACAATCTCAGTTTATTGCTTCAGGGTGAGTATAGAAAAACTCAATTTATTTAATCAAAACACTCTCAGTACCATTCATGCTGTGTAATAGAAGCTTTGGCACTCTGCATTGTTTGAAGTAGCTGTCAATCAAAGAGCTGAGCCAATTGAGAATTTTGGTACCCAGGTACCAAAACTGTAGTTTAGGGTGAGAGGTTTTGCCCTTTAAAGCCAATACTACTTTGAACACATTACAGTCAAGTTGCACGCTTGTGTGCACTCTTTATGGATGAAGCAAGAAATGTCTCTATCCGTATACTTTGGTTTGTGGACACAAAAGACAAGATATTGAGATAGACAGTGGTCACTAAGTAGGTGAGTTTTCTTGAAGTTAAACTAAAAGGGAGAAAACATCATGAAATCTTCCTTCTCCTGAGCCAAAGTCACCTTATATTGAATTTTCCCGTAATAGAGCCAACTTTATAAGGCTAATGAAGGATACTGCCTCAGATGCAGTGGGACAAATTTTAAGGGTGGAGGGGGTTGGTGGGGGGTTGGCTAATCACCAAAGCTGCTCAGTAAGTTGAGCAATATATTGGCACTGTAAGGCAGCCCAAAATGCAACAGAAAAAGGGGGAGGCTAAGGCTACCCCCCGCCCCCATCTCCATGATCCCTGTAACTGTCATCTCCATGAAAATAGTTAAAAAGTTTCAAGTTTATCAGGATAGAGGGTAAATGGCAGTCTTACTTATTTGATTAGATAAAGGTAGTCATTTGTTGGTCACCCAAAACTACAATTTTAACAGTAGTCCACAGAAATTCTCAATTGTTGCAACTCCTTGGTTGACATCACATTCAAAATCATTGTTGTCCTCTCCTAGACTTATCATTTTAATGTCAGCTCCAGGGAATCAAAATCAAGCCATTCAAAGGAAAAGTTTTGTCAGCACTGAAGTAAACAAGGGCCCCTCCTTACTACCATGTGTTCACAGCTTAATGTTACAGATATGGTAGAGGGGGTGCTTTCATTTTACAGCTGTAGTTTCTTGATTTAGTGTCTAACATCAAGTTTATCATTTCTGAAAATTGTAGCATTTCTGAAAAATTGGGTCACACAAGAAAAGACAAAAATATTTCACCCTATGTGTTTCAAACCCCTATTGTAGTACCTTTTTTTTATTAAGTCTTTTTTTCTTTTTGTTTCTTGTGTGAGTACTCAAATTTCTGTGATGGAGCAATAAAGTTTTCCTATCTTAAATACTGCCTTATTGATTGTTGCATATAAGGCCAGTAGCAGTTCTGCTGTGCTCTCTGTAATATCTTATCAAATCCAAAATGACCTGCGTAATCGGATCTGTGTAAAAATGGTAAAATTTCATTAATCATCGATTTGGGAATCACAATTTGTAAACACTCCGTTCCAGGCAATAACAATTTCCTGCACAATAAATAATCCTTCAACAATAATTAATTTTGGAAATTCCCACCAAAGTTTATGAGGTGCTCTACTAGTCCCAGCAAGTTCATACTTAGGTGGTTTCTTACCATGCATTAACCACTCAATTACCTATAGGATCAGCGGCTTGCTGCTCTCTGATTACAGAATTATCAATTCCTAACGACCTAACTGAATTAGGATCATCGATCGATTGATCCTCATTACTCAAAGTTACATTTATTTCTGATATGCTATGCATTTGTGTCACTTCATTTTCTAAAAATGCACTGTATAACCCATCACCTCATTCAACACAACTCTCTGTAGTGTTAGCAATTGAGGAAGGCATCCTAGATAAAGCTTCTGCATTATCATTTTTAGACCCAGGACGATATTTTACAACCCAATCTGGCACGACGCCCAGTGGGGTCATTTCTGATCGAAATTTTGTGTAATCCAACTAATGGTTTGTGATCTGTGTAAATGATGAACCTCGAAGAAGAAAGGTAATGCCGGAAATTCCTAACGGCCCAAACAATAATTCTTTATCATACATAGCCCAGTTCTGTTTGGGTCTTGTGAAAGTATGACTTGCGTATGCTATTACTACTTCTTTGCCCCTTTGTTTTTGACATAGATCAGCGCCTGTTGCAGTAAGGGAAGCATCAGTATATAGGATAAAATCCTCTGAGAAATTTGGGTATGCAAGCAAGGGAGGTGATGTCAACTTCTCCTTAAGTGTTTCCCAAGCTAAGTTGCATTCTGAAGACCACACAAATGGTGCATTCTTACGAGTTAATTCTTGTAATGGTGATGCTATTTGGGCGAAATTCTTAATGAATTTGCGATAATATGATGCCAATCCCAGGAACCCACGTACCTCTGTTGAATTTCTGGGAATAGGCCAGTTCCTTACCTTTTCCACATTTGATTTATCAGGCTTGGTACCATCCTGATTAACAACATGACCTAAAAACTTGACTTCCTTCAGAAATAAGCAACATTTAGAAGGTTTTAATGGTTAAACCAGCCTTATGAAATCTTGTAAGTACATCTTTCACATTATCTAAATGCTGATCAAAGTCTTTTCCCATTATTATAACATCATCCAAATATACAAGACATTTGATCCATTTCAAAACCAGTTGCATTAACCTTTGAAAGCTGGAAGGTGCGTTGACCAATCCCATAGGCATAACTCGAAAATGATACAAACCTAAACCTGTAGAAAAAGCAGTTTTCTCTCTATCATTTTCTTTCATCATAATTTGCCAGTAACTGTGGGTAAGATCCATTTTACTAAAATATTGTGACCCAGCTATCGCATCCAAAATATCATCGACTCTAGGGAGAGGATGGGAATCCTAAATTGTTACTGCATTTAATTTTCTGTAGTCTGCACAGAACCTGTAACTGTTATCCTTCTTCTTAGCCAGTACAATTGGTGCCGACCAAGGGCTTTGACTCTCATCCTTGAGTAATTTATCCACTTGTGCCTGTATTTCCACTTTCATTTTTGGGGAAGTGCGATAGGCCCTTTGTGATATTGGATCAGAATGTGTTCTAATGCAATGTCTAACTAAATCTGTTCTCCCTGGGGAATCCTGAAAGACATCTGAAAATTCTGCAAGTAAATCATGCACTTTAACATGTTGCTCTAGTGTTAAATGTTTAGAGTCAACATTTACATTAGGAACCTTCCTAGTAGTCTTATCTTTACTCTTCTCTTCAATAGCATTACACTCATCAAGGATAACATACTCTGGTTCCTTTATCCCATGTACTCTGTGCACTTGACCGAGAAGACTGTCCTTCTTTACTTGCACTGGAGTATTTATAGTAGGGTTAACTATAGTTGCAAATACATGTCCATCCTGAATTTTACTTATTGTTCGGGGAATTAAAATAGCTGGTTCATCAAAATATTTAGGTTGATTGATAATTCTGTAATCAGAGAGCAGCAAGCTGCCGATCCTATAGGTAATTGAGGGGTTAATGCATGGTAAGAAACCACCTAAGTATGAACTTGCTGGGACTAGTAGAGCACTTCGTAAACTTTGGTGGGAATTTCCAAAATTAATTATTGTGGAAGGATTATTGTGCAGGAAATTGTTATTGCCTGGAAGGGAGTGTTTACAAATTGTGATTCCCAAATCAATGATTAATGAAATTTTACCATTTTTACACGGATCCGATTATGCAGGTCATTTTGGATTTGATAAGACATTACAAAGAGCACAGCAGAACTGCTACTGGCCTTACATGCAACAATCAATAAGACAGTATTGCTTGGCATGTGAATCGTGTAATTTACGTAGGAGTCCGATTCCTAAGCGTATAGAGCCCCCATGCAAAGCATTAGAACAAGTCACCCTCTCCAAGTGGTTTGCGCAGATATCACTGAGCTCCCTGTAACTGCAAAGGGTAATGGATATGTTTTAGTTCTTATGGATCATTTTTCCAAATATGTCAACTTATACCCAATGCAAGATCAAAAGGCCATTACTGTAGCTAATTGTATATTTGAAAATTTCGTAAAACAACATGGCATCCCAGAACAGAAACACACAGATCAAGGTAGACAATTTGAAGGAGAAATTGTACGTCATTTATGTAAATCTTTGGGTGTTAAGAAAACTAGAACGACTCCGTACCACCCACAATCTGATGGTCTCATAAAAAGATTTAACCATACAATGAAAGATCAGTTACTGTAGCCAAATATATTGCATCAGGACATAAGGAATGGGATGCGTACTTAGGTTACGTAGAGTTTGTGTATAATACGACATGTCACTCTACCACAGGATACACCCCAAACTTTATTGTACATGGTCAGGACTGTGGTACCCCTGTTACCCTTTTGACAACACCCCCTGATTTACAGGATTCTGTGACTCCAGGAACACCAGTATTTTATTGCTCAAAATTGAAAGAGAAAATGAAACATGCTTTTGAAAATATTACTGAAGAATCTGCAAATTCACAAGAAAAACAGAAGCATTATTATGATTTAAATACAAATTTTCATCCATATACTTACCTGGTGATTTGGTTATGGTAAACAATGCTGCAGACCGGTCGAAAATCGCACTGAAATGGATAGGACCATTTCTTGTGGTCAAAATATTGAGTCGGTCTAATGATGACATTACATACCAAATACAGGATAATGCAAACCCCACTCGATTATTTTATGTCCATTTTAACCGCCTTAAACATTATGACAAACCCCAAATTTTGGAAAATAATGCATCTAGTCCCCGGCCACTTCCTGATCAGCCCAACAGACAAGGGGCATCAGAGAAGACTGGCAATACCCTTGGTCATACACCGGAAACTGGCACTAGTTATAAAACCGCCAGGGGTAGAACGGTAAAACCTGTAAATAGATTTGGAGACTGGTCTTTGGGTTAATAGATAGGTATGGTAGTTCTTACGTTAACAATTTAAAGTGAAATCAGTTATTGTTGTTAAATTTTGTATTTTGTTGAGAAAAGGAGTGTACGTGCGGAATGCAAAAAACAATAAATGCCGTACCTTGTATATGTTATTGTCAAAGTGTATATAACAGACAAGAAGATGAAAAATAAAAATACAGAATATTTATGTTATTGTATAGATCAGGGATGATCTTCTCTGTGAGGGGAAGGTATGTAAGAGGTGAACGGAATGCAAAAAGTTTGTTTGAATATTCAGTATTTACGTCATGGCCATTTATCATTTGAATGTTATGTAGTTTCCATTGTCGATTCATTTGCATATAATTTAAGTTATGTAATGACAATTTAGTTGTAATAAGTTTTCTATGAGTTGAGGGGAGTTTTGTTTTGGTCGCAATACAGTTAAGTCCGTTTTCGGCCAGTCTCGTCTCTGTTCCTTTTTGCGTCTATGTTCGTCTCTCTGTTCTACTTCGCCCACGTTACACTAGTATAACATTTGAGTGAGAAAATAGTGGTGCATGATGGCATTATTTGAAATCGTACATTCATATGTCATCAAAACCTCAATTCATTTTTACATTTTGGTTGTGTACTTCTTTTCCCTTTTGAAAATTGCTGTTTAAAGTTATCTGCTTATTGTGGTATATAGATGTGAAACAATCAACTAATGAAATGAAACAAAACATGAACAGTATTATCTGAAACAGGCCACAATGTCACGGTTCCATACCGCATTCTCTGAGAACCAAAACTGGCCCGAGCTATGGGTGTAAACTTAAATTAACTGCTCAGAGTGTATCATGTTGTAATTGATACCAGATGTGGTGTCAAAACTAGCAGGGCACACTCTAAAAGACTGAATAATAATTACGAGCTCTCCTATAAAACTATTTGTGATAGGAAACATGGCAGTAGACTGTAAGGGCTGGCCCTGTGATAAATGAAGACAATCTTTCATTCTTAGCTAGAGACAGTGTAGACTTTTCTATGACTGTTATCAGCATATCCACCATTTGAGATTTCCTGCATCAAATCCTTAGCGCTTGTATGTTTGAAGCTCCTTTCCCTTGATAGGAAACTAGTAGGATATCCGCTACAGGAACTTTGCTCAATCAAGCAAATTGTTTGTTGGCTGAATATTAAAGGGGTATATTATACAACTCCTTTATACTGTAACTAGATCTTTTAACTTCTGTGTACTGTGTATATGCTACCCTCCTTATCCTGCCCCCAAGTTGATGAGTGAATGTATATGTCACATGGAAATGGGAGGTATGCATTGTGTAAGCAGGGAGTTGCAACAGATGGAGTTCTGACTTCCTTTTTTTATTGCTTACATCACTCAAACACTACTTAACCCCCCATCAACTGCTTTTCTTAAGTCTTTACATTCCTCAGTCACCACACAGCCCCCCTGGGACCTAAAACTTCACTTTGGAGTGTAACTAGTAGCCGCCAACAAAGGTTTTAACCATTACGTAATACTTAGACTAGCAGAAGTGATATCTGTGGTGCTGAATCTGTCTCTATCAGAATACACATGCGCAAAAGGTAGGGGATGCATATGCATAGAATAACCACATGTGCAGTAATTGCTAACGATTTCCTCTAATTCATGCAAAAAACCGCATTTTAATCGAATTTGCCATTAAAATTCTATTGCAGACCGAAGAGGATATGTTTATACTCAATAAAGGTTCACAATTCAAAGTTTTCGCTCCCGAAAAGAGGGAGTTTTCTGACATTGCGCATCGAATCGCATAACTAGACCATGTTCAAACGATAGCTTAAACACTACTGAACAGTACTGGCGTATTCGCGATCGCGAACACTGGCGACCAAAGTTTCAAAAATAGCTATCAAAATTTAGCGTTTTTTGAGCTTTTCGGAGTTGTTACCATGGATACGCCATTTTACACTTTGATCGGGAGCCATCTGTTGCTCTATTGGCATTATAATCGGTCTTTTTTGTTCGTTAGATATTCGGCAAATGACCTCACTGTTAGGGTACAGATGAAAAAAAAAGCTTTATATACCTTCACTTTTCAAGCTAGCAAACATTTTCACTCTAAAAAATTCCGTTTTCAAAGACTTTCTTGGATGTATCCAGACGGTAACAAAAAATGAGTTAGCAGCTGAGAAAGTTCGCTTCGGTTTACAACTGGTTTGCAAGACCTGACTTTTTCATGTCCGGCTCCAAATTTCTTCCTAGCTCTTTGGGAAGAAATCAGTCTCTTTAAAAAAAATTTTGGATTATTGTAGCTTAGAGTGAATAATATTTCCTTAGGTATTCCTGTAAGACACGGATCAAAACATAACACATGGAGTTTTAGTTGTACGGATGCAAATGCCTGCTTAAAAGTTATATCGTCGCTACCCAAAAACTGTCAACAAACTACACAGTCAGGTACACATAATATACAGATACCATGGTACTAAGTAAGCTGCCATTGACTGCTGTACTGATTTATACATTACCATATACCACTACACACAGACCCACGTACAGCACAGTGTTACTCCCTGGCAAGAATAACACTATTACGTAATACTCAGGGCGGGCAGGAGTGAGAGCGATGACACATTGATATGCTAACGGACCCTCGGGCAGTAGGTTTATTACGTAGTTTACCGTCAATCTAACTAGTTGGATTCAAGGAAGAATTGAAAGTCAGAACTCCATCTGTTGCAACTCCCTGGTGTAAGTAACTAGTTTCTCTCAAAGTTGCAAGTGTTTGTATGATTTTGAAATTGAATGTGCCCTTATGTTTTTGGTGAAGGTCAGAAGTCATTGGGGTTGGAGGTGCACATCTTACCTTGCTTGCTACTCCCTAATTATCAAATCATCTTAAACAAAAGAAATCATAGTGCCCTTGGGCTCTTGTTTTCTTTAATATCTCTCATTATCCTACTTTGTCCCACTTTTTTGACTCAGTTTGTAGTTTGACAAATAGTACATTACTGTCCTTTACAGTACACCAAACACATTGCATGGCTTGTGCACAATAGTGATTCATAGTGATTTATAGTGATTAATGGTCATTTTAGGTTCAGGGTCCTATCTGGACCTGGTACAATATTTAGTATACATGTTTAATGTTGGTCACAAGAGCCCCCTTTTTATATTTGGATTTTAAATATTTTGGTCACAATGGCCCTGCCAAAGACTAAATGGGACGGTACTGTAATCAGTTTGGTGCATATCAAAAAATGGAAAGTTATAACACATCCAAGGCTGTACATGCAGTGCAGGGAAGGGATAATTGAAAAATCAGAAACGTTACAAGATTCTGCAAAACATTACAACTAGCAGCTGGTAAAAAAACAGTATTCCTCAGCCGCATTACAAAGTAATTTGAAACAGTTTGCAAAAGGCTTACGAAAGTTCTGGGATGCTCTCAATGGTCAGATAACATCAGCATAACAGGAGTGTGCACAGGATTTTTCAATGCCCAAAGTTTTGACAGAAACAGTAACTGTGGTTCATTTCATGGGGTAATTTTCTGACCATTTTGTACAGTTGATGTGGTAATTTTGAGACCATTCTCATCTTGACTCATTCATTTGAACATTTCATTGCAGGTGGAAGTTTAAAATAAGAATACCTTGTATTTTACTTGCAAGGCTAGGAAATGCCTTTTCCAGGTGTCTGAGGGATGTAAATCTGTCAAAATTTCATGCACCCTCCACACCAACCAAATATATGGTACTCTAATAGAAGGTCTTCAAGCAGGATTTCATATTTCTGGCAGAAGAATTTCTGCCCCTCCCCCAAACTAAAATGATCTCATAGGCATTAGAAATAAAGCTGGCATGAAATTTGGACAAACTCCTTTGTTCAGAGACTGACACGAAAGCCTGACCTTGATGAATTCTTGCGGTTTACATGATCGGAGCGTATGTTACTGTGCTTGATAGAGATGACCTAAAATTTCTTAATTTTTGCATGTTTAGTCATAAAAACGAAAATCTCGTACCAAGTTGACACTAATTCAAAACTTGAAACAGAAAAATCGGTCAACATTTAGTGAAAATAGCGATCACATTTCAGAGCAAAATCTGCCAGATTTTGCAAGCCAACAGATCTCGCTGAGATTTATTCTTTTTATTTTAATTACTCATTTTGTCGTTTTTCTACATATCAAGACAGGAGACAGATCAAAATGGTACTAAAAATTCCAGAAATTTCATATTTTCATAGTAAATGACTAAAAAGTAATGTTTTCAGACCAATAGTGGTGATTCGGTGGACTCCCAGTCTGCTTCTACTAGAGTTTACGACTTCACACCAGCCAAGGTCATTTAGCTTCTTGCGGTTGGATGACGTCAAAGAATCGCCCAGTTTGAGTGCCGATTATTCATGGCACAAATTTTCTCATGGCATATTTCTTTTTTGCAACCTAACACAAGCATTGATTGAACTCATGGTTGTCTATTGGTATTCCCAATTATGTTGCAGAAATAATGCACTACCCTACCCAAGTCTCCGTTTTTCAACGAGTCATACCATTCTATATAAGCTCAATTTAGTGTATCATGCACTCAAATAATGTGACAATGTGAGACAACATTATCAAGTGGGAGGATAGCAACTTTGAATGAAAAGATGGCTAACATTGTTCTCAATATTTGTGTGTAGGAAAATATTTGTCCCTTCTACTTTTTGTCTGCAAGCTCAAGCTGAAATCAACCCAAATATTACACTTATTGTGATTGATGTCTTTCTGAAATAACAATTTCATCCCCCCTTCCCCATATTTAGCCAAAAATGCAAATGATTGACCTTAAAGGGGCTCATTGAGTTGATATTGATAACTTAATGAGAGTGTTTAAGGGTCACTATCACATGACTATGCTTAGTTAGCAGATGAGTCAAATTTCATACTCAATAGTTTTGGAAAAAGTAAAAATTTTGAATTTTGTGATATCATGACTTGTAACAGTTTTGTGTATAATTTGAAAAAGTATCTGGTCACATATTTTAGGAAACTGAATTAAACCGTTAAATACTCACTCATAAGTCAGATGTTTGTACTGTATGTAGGATATAAAGATGGTCTTAGTTTGACCATTTGTCATTGGTATGTGAAGAATACTTAACAGGTTTGGAAAAATTTGTTGAATTTCAAGAACCAACTCAATGAACTGCTTTAAACACATTGTCAGCACTACTTTTTGTCTCCATATTCAATCTGAAAAGCATCAAATATTGCACAATCAGTGATCTTCATCCCTCCGAAATTACAATATTTTGTCAAAGGCTTCCCCAGGCCACCGACACTTGTGAAGTGAGAGTATAACTGCATAGGGTCCAGGGGCACAGCCCTGGTGGGGGTCCAGGGGGCCAAGCACCTGGAAGCTCTTGGAGTATGAGACAATTTGAACTTATAAAATCAGTTTAAAATGCCCCAAGAGTTGAGGAGAAACGATCAGCAATTCCTTTGATTTTACCTTTTAATGATCTGGGAGGCTCTTTGCAAGGCAGTGAGATGTGCTTTCCAGTCAGTGGACAAAGGTTTAGGATTATTGACAACCCATCTGAAGTTTAGGCTGTTACTCAAATTCATTCAAAAGTTATTTGAAGCATGGTATGACTAATTTGTTACAAACACGTAAAGCAAATTAAAGATATCTTTTACTTTGTTTGTGATTATAATTATGCCTTTCAGTAAGCCCCGCTAAAGGCATCTTTATCAAAAGGTATTTCAAATTTTGTTCTGTTTTGTACAGTATACTTGCTATGCTTGCAGAGTCACATACAAGCCATTTCAAATAAAATTGTAATTTTTTACTCTTTTCAATAGCAATGATGAAAAAACATTCCAACAGATGCTGTCACTTTCAAGCAGTTACCATCACATGTTACTTTCCTGCATGTTTGAGTCGATAACATGGTCACACCTGTAGCCTAGCTATAAGCTTATTCCATAGACCAATCACAAGTAAGGTGGGCCTATGGAAGGACATTAGTATGCCTAAGAGTCTATGACTAAGATGCTAAGATTATTTATGGTCACTAAGATCAATGAATCACTTATGATCAATAGTATCATAATCTTTAATAAGTAAAAAATTAGAACACTAGTAGTGTGACTATGACTTTAGCCATTCTACAGCCTAATTCCTAATTTTTTCAAGACTGACCTGACATTTCAAACAAGTATTTTCTCAATACCAATGATTTGCCCCTAACAAGGCTCAAAAGTTGAAGACTCTGATTCCCACCTCACCCAAGAATGTCACCCACCTGTTTATATCATAAAATGATAAATTGTGAAGGTTTTACCATTTGTAGCTCCATGGTTTTTCTTTGATGAACCTTCAAGTGAATGAATGGGATTATTTGACACAGTGGCAGGCTGGTTCTGCCTACTCCAGTGACATACTGTAGACTTGTTTGCCACAAATAATTCTGATGGTATGTATTTTGACAGTTGTTGTAGCCATACATGTTTCCTTGGTCTGGCTTGCTGTAACTTTAGGTATTCAGGCTAGTTTTACAAATGCCAGAAGTCATCACTTGCAAAATAATTAGCTGCCCATGAAATTACTTTGAAGTTAGCATAGGCCTTACCCCCATAATAAGTTACTGGATAATCCCGGCAGTTGGATTGATTGGTGTTATATTAGAGCAACATAAGACAATCTGGCATAGGTGTGGACCTATAATTTAAGTTATTTTCATTAAATAGGCCTATTTGCAGCACGAAAATTGAAGCTATGTGTACACGCAAAATTTAGATATTTAATGTAAGTGTCCAGTTGCTTCAAAGATGTTTCAGTTGCTATTGAAAAGGTCTTTCCATTCCTCACTATACCTCATAGGCCTCTACTGGAAACGTCTCACCAAATGTGTTATTTAGATACGATTTTACTATTTTTTTTATTACATATTTTTATATGTTTTCTTAATCAACCTAAGAAGGGCCGTCACCCCCCCGCTGCCCCCAATCCCCCTGCCCCCAATCCCCCTTCCCCCAATCCCCTGCCCCCAATCCCCCTGCCCCCAATCCCCTGCCCCCAATCCCCTGCCCCCAATCCCCCTGCCCCCAATCCCCCTTCCCCCAATCCGGGCTTGCTTGAAATTCTGCTACTTCTCAATTCTCTTTAATGGGAGGTTTTATATTTGTGATACATAATATAAAAATATTTTTTTCCAATTAAGCACAAGTTTTTTAGTAAATGATTCTAATCTTTCAGTGCTTTCAGTTGTGTGTTGAATGAGTACAACCACTCGGTATGACAAAAAAAAAACAGTGGGCCAGCTTTGTAATTCTTTATGTATAAGAATAATCAGTGTAAACCATACATTGTTGGTAAATGTATCCCTTTAAAGTGTCCTCAATTTGTCAGTGGAAGTGGATACTTACATTCAGGAAAGTATATGCCATTCTATATGTGTGCCTTTGGTGTATATGTGGCAGTTGCTTCCAGAGACAGTTGTGTGTCATTCCCACAGGGTTGTGCAGGCCAACTACTTTTCATCAGTGACCTGTATTCAGACATACATCAAAATTTCAAATGCATTGGATGTTTAGTTCAGGATATGTGTAACTAATAGAAATTTATGTAAATTTGAATTTCTCTCAGCATGAAGTTGACGAACAGAAATGGTCACATGCTTCAACAAGTTTCCTGAAATGAACAGTCTTACTCCTTGTGGTTCTTATACGCTTGAAGGAAACCATCAATCTATGCCAGCTAATATGTATTACTTCAAGGTGTTATAGTTTTTGTCTGTGTATGTGTCAGTTACTTCACTCATATGTTGGTCAAGCAATGGGCCACATAATATAGGGATGGAAGGGAAGCTTCCTTTGTACCGGCCATTTAAAAACAACTTTTTTGCATCATGGTTGCCACCTGCAGATGAGAATCAAAACTCTCAAAAATTGGCCTTTCGTCCATATGACTCAGTGTGGAAAGTTAAAGTTACTGTTGCTTTGAAAGTAGCCATGGTTTATTCATTGCAGATTCCAAATTCTGGTGGTCCATCAACTTTACCAAGGGCATCAACAACGAAATTGCCTGGAAGTAAGACAACTGTGACTGTGAAGCCATTTGGAGAAAGAGATTTAACACGTGCGGTAAGTGCCAATAACTTCAGGTAAAGTTACGTAGATATAATTTCTTTTCCTGAACTTGACAGGTATTAGCAACTGTATTTGAACTTCAACATTTTATATTGCTCACACTTAATATTTATGTTCCTTTGTTGTTAAAGAAGGATGCAACCTTAGCTTTTCCTGCTTCAAATGTTCGATATTTTTATACATGCTATTCTCAACAGATGCATGTCAGAAGTTTTGAAAATGGTCATTTGTACTTCAATCGCTCTTTAAGTTACCAAAGTTTGCACCATTGTTGTTTAAATTCTACTTGATCTTGAATTTACAAAAAGATGGATGAAAGCAAGCCACATATCACATTGGAACAGAAAGATTATCAAACCAAGTACAGTATTTCGAATTGCACATATAATATGTTAATAACCTGCTATGTGCCCCTTGAAAAAGAGGTTATATTTTAAGTAGGTAATTTCATTATTTTTACCAAATATTATTCAAGTGAAATTTTAGGACTTCAGCATGTCATATTCAGGGTAAACCAAGCAGTCACTTCTAGTAAATTTTACATTTGAGGAAGAAAATGTTGCCACATGACTCTCAACAGCCAATCATGAAACAGGACAGGCTATAGTACTACACAGGAAGACATGTGAACAGCTATGGTTACTGACAGATAGATCTTAGAATCAATGAAGTCTGTTCATCTGTCAACCATTCCAAAAGGACTTGATAGAATATAATATAATATTGAATTATATTGAATTATATTGAATTAAGGAGCTCCCATTCCCTCTTTTAGCACAATCTAAAGAATGATGTCAAGGAAACGTTATCTCTTAACAAAGCTTTAATTCCTGCCAATAAAACTCAGAATTCATATGCAGCCAACCCAGACCATTACCCCAAGCTCCTTAATGAAAACATTACACAAAAATATGAAGTTGCTGACACATCTCTCAACTATACATATATAACTCTGGATTCTACCTTAGGTTGTCACTGTCTAAAATTGTGACCTTAGGTTCACAGTCACAAATTTTCGTATGGCTCTACATAGGGCCACTGGAAAATTCAGGTAAACAGAGTGGAGTAATAAAGAGTGCAAAACTGTGGGAGAAAGCTCCACAAAATTTCGAAAAAAATTCAAAAAGTAATAATAATAATACCCAAGGCAATTATGATATAAGTACAGAAACTATCCGACAGAGATGTTTCGCTGTAACCATGGTAGATGTAATACTTGTAATTAATCATTAGCAAAGTCAGGCTTCTGTCACTCTTTTTAGATTCCAACAACAATTCCTTCAACATCAAACAACATTTAAAATGTACATCTGTTAAGGTAGCATACATCCTAGCTTGAAAAAGTTTTGCCATGTTGTATGTGGATGAAATGAAACATTGCCTAGCTGATCAGGTTACTGGACACTTCAGCTCCCTAAGGCAAAACCTTTCGGGTTACCCCTTGCCAAACATTTCAACCCCACCCACTGGCTCAACTCCCCCCTGCCCCCCTTTGGCTTGTTCTATACAGGACCTGATTGTCACAGCGGCCACTTCATGAGGAGGTTCCGGCTAGAGTCACCAGTGGACAAAGTCTAAAATTCTTGTTTACAAAATATCTGATGGAAGGAAGCTTGGATAGATTTCATACATGTTATGTGGATGCATTATGAGGAGAAGAATTCTCTTGTTTTTGGTGTGGGAGGTCAAATGTTATTTGGGCTCAAAAGGGGTCAAAGTCTATCAATACCATGTTTTCACATTTTCTCATGCTTGGAGTTTTGGATACTGCAAAATTTCACACATTATGTGGGTGGGATATAGTGAGCAGAACCTTAGTTCTAGGTGGTCAAAGGTCATCTGGATGTGGCAGGGTCTAAATCGCGGAATCTGATTTACATTATATCTTAATGTGGGAAGCTTGGATGTCTTTCATTTACACTTAGGGGCATATTATGGAGCACTGTCAATTTGAAAAAAAAAAAAAAACAAACAAACAAACAGACAGTTTACATTTCATCAGCAAGGAATCACAAATTCTTGTATGTGTCTTTCTGCTTACATATTGTATAATGCCTGGCACAGTAAAAGGATTCCAGCTGTAACTGATATGTCAGTGTTCGAAACTTGCCAGTGTTAAATTTTCCACTTTTGACTTCCTATATTGCAAGCAGTATAAAGTATATACATTCAAACCTCATGCAGCCATTACTGTATCACAAACCAGAACTACTAAATTGTTCTCTAGCTACACGCTAGCTTTCACTTTCCCTATACCAAAGACGTCACATGTTAATATAACTGTGCACATGTTTATATGTGTGTATTTTCTTACATGATGATGTCATTATAGAGAGGTATTTCCTTTTCCAAGTATAGTTTATTATCATGGTTCTTAACCTTCTCAAAGAAACAGTGCTTCAAACGTGCAATTGTTTTGTCGCCACAGAAATCGCAACTTCCTGGAATAACAGGATTTATGATTGGGAGTTTAATATAAAACCGAGTCAAGGAATAGTTTCTTCTAAAGGGACTTGTATTGTGACTATAATTAGCATATGAAATCATGTAAGTGCGAAAGACAGATGATATGTCTGGGGAAAGTTCCCAGTAGTGATTCATAATCCTACATGGTATCACTGGAGATGCACTGTGAGATGTAGGAAGGTCTTTGCAAATGGGTGATCATGCAGTTACAGATGGCGGTAAGTTTGTGACAGAATTTCAGTTGATTGGAAATTTTTATGTAAGAATTGAATGTCTAGTGCTTATTCAGGTTTAGTGCAACCACCAGTGAGTTGAAGAGTTCTGATCAGTCCATGAGTTGTGTGAGAGTAAAAATCATTAGCATGACATTTCTCAACTGTTAGGCCCTATGTAGACCACCTTGTTTGCATTAAAAAGTAATAAGCCACTGAAAAATAAAATATGTACAAGTATGTCTTATATGCCTGAAATCAAATATAATCTTGGCCATCATCTCATCTGAAATAGATGTCATTTCTGGTGCCTTGCATTAGTGAAAGCCTAAGGAACCTATGTGGTCAGGTTGGTGTGTCTGTGTGTGTTTGTGTGTGTGAGTTGGTGTGTATGTAGTGTGAAGCCAGCCTCTTGGTCTCAACAAGGGAAGGTTGGACTTGAATGAAAACTTGTATGTAGAAACAACTTAGTGAGAAGGTGTGCCCTAGCTGTCAGTTTTGGTGGAGGTCCAAGGTCATTTGGGGTCACCAGGGGTTCAAACACTGAAAAGTTTTTATTTTGCCTGAATTATGGTGACATTTGAAATGATAAAAGTTTTCAATTTTCCATTTATTTCTCCTTGAAGGCCAGTCAATTTGGCCCTGTCAATGTAGATGTAAAAAGTAGGGGAATATTCCACTCTAAAGCAAGGGGATTATACATACTCTCTAAGCTGATGTTTACCTAAGGTAATGGTTCTATATTATTTCCTCTCTCATGTAAACCCTAGTGCAGTTGCAACTTGCAAAACCTCTGCTTCTCAAAATTCTGCCTGTGTAACCTCCAAAAATTCCTGTGCTCACATCAGCATGAATAAATGGCAATCTATACAGTACATACCTCAGGTGTGAGATTTAACAGTTTGTAACAGTTGCACCTACCATCACATTTAGTACTTATACCCAGAAATAAAAACAGGTTGCTCATAGTTTATTGAAGCTTTGAATCAACTGATCTATTCAGTATCAACAGAACAGTGAGAAAATATAACAGGATAGAGTTGCATAGTGTCTAAATTAGGTGTAGTTGTCATTGATAAAAGTTCTCACATGAGTTGTTTTTTCTACCCTAACTTTAAATGGTTTATCCTGCATAGCCCTCTCTCTGCCTCATTGCCCCAAGCACAATAGAAGTGTTTGTTTGGTCTCTCACCACCACTTGGCTCCTAGAGTTCACTGATTCAGTGCAGACTATAGCTTCTTTGTAACCCTCTGCACACAAATTACAATAGCATGCAGTAGTTCAACAGGAAACTGTCATAGGAACAGGTTGTTGGTGCTAAAGGAGGCCTTCACAGTTGTTGCACACCAAAGCTATACACTTATTTTATGTTAAACTCAGCTCATGGGAAGATCTGCTTATCTGAAATGTCAAAGATAGTTGAGGATTTTGTGTTGCTTTTGTCTTTAAAGATTCCTGGAATATACATAATTATCTCTATCATGTGGTAGTATATTAGTGACTACATGCAGCCTGTCCCATTGCAGGAAATGTGGTCACCAAGTGGTCTGTGAAGTTGTACCTTGAGTTGATATTTTTTGAGTGGATATTTATTGGAGGATGTTTGAAAAAAGTGGATTACACTAGTTACAGCCCAATGTGGATAGAATGTTATTGTAGTATATATCTGGTGGAAAAGTATTTAAAGTTCTAAAGATTGGAAGCTGTTACATTGTTACACACTCAATTTCCTGTATGAAAGTTTGGCTGAGATCTGCATATAACTAGTTTAGTATATTATTCAAGA
This sequence comes from Holothuria scabra, assembly GCA_037179385.1. Taxonomy (NCBI): domain Eukaryota; kingdom Metazoa; phylum Echinodermata; class Holothuroidea; order Aspidochirotida; family Holothuriidae; genus Holothuria; species Holothuria scabra. The sequence goes on from CM074198.1 coordinate 11,684,145, forward strand.
AGACACCATATTCAGGAACATTTCTCTGCCATTACGTTATGTGCAGCTGGTCATTAATTGAAGGTATATTTCAACAGCACACATACTTTGAATTACTACAATGGGGAAGTATTAATGAAGGTAACCTTGTTTCCTTGGTGTTGCAAGAAGAAAGTGAAAATTCATAAAGTTTATTCATTGGTAAACAATTTTTACTGCAAAAGAAGGTGAGACTTATTTGCTCTTGTCTCTGTATTACCAAAAAATAACATCCAATGAATACAGGAACATTTCTGGGGGATTCCCTGCTTCCCTACTTTCTTGTTTAGCTAAAACCTTGTGGAGGCAAGTTAGCTGTTATTTGATGACGTATTCTATGCTATTTTAGTTCCAAGTGGGAAGAAGGTTATATGAATGAGTTGCTTTCATTTTCCATTCCTGCTTGTTGCAAGTAATGAAGTGTAGGACATAGATCACATGGCTGTCTTCCGGTTGTATGGACTGCACTTCCTCCCTGTGTGACCATAAAAGAAGAAACTGTGAAAACAGTCAGGTAATTCAGCATAACAATTGTGTGCAAAGTAAGTTTCTGTTGCAGTACAACGTGATTCATATTTTACAACTGAATGTGTAATCCTGCTCCATTTGGAATTAAAACTGTGGAGTGATGGTAACTTACTCTCATCTGTAAAACCTTGACAAGGTCATCTTGAAAAGCAATAATTGTATTCGTCTTACTATTGGAACAAAGAACAAAGATTTGTACACTATGTTGAAGTTTGTTACAAAATCCAATTCAAATGGAAACATTTTAAACACAAACAATAATTCAGAAAGCAGTGATAGAACTTTAAATGGGCTCTACATTCTGGATCCAAATGAAAACCCAACGAAGGTATGTATCTATGTGTGCGTTTGTGGTTTTTTATTGATTTTTTTCCTTACACAATTTTGATGTAAAGGCCTGATCCTCTTACTCCAAACAGTTATTTATAAGTATCCTAACCTATTCAGGGTTCTAGCCAGGAAAAATGTCAAACCGGGTGGGAGTTAATGGACATTGCATCATTCTCACATGATGTTGGCCATATCTCAAGTCTAAATGAAATTGTCTGTGGTCAGTTGCCTGATTTTTGGTTCCAGTATCAGTACAATAATCATTTAATTGAATGTTTATGTGTTTGATACTATGCAGTCTAGCCTATGTTTAAAGTATGTATATGATGAAATTCAAACTGGGCAGTGATTCAAACTGGGTGCAGCACCCAGTTTGAATGGCCTGGCTAGAACCCTGCTATTTACTTAAAGCCCCATAAAAGACTGTTTAAAATTCACCCTCATCCAGACTGAGACATAACCTCTTTCTTGCTTCAGGGTTAAGCATACAAGACTCCAATATGTAATCAACAAGACGAACGTCTAGACGAGTTGCGGTGCCAACAAACCAAGTCGTCTTGTACTTTAAAGGTGACTATTTTAGGGGGACAAAAATACCATTCCAAAATACTTGTATTGTGTTTTGCCCAATAGCAGCTAAGTTCAGTTCCACACTTGTAATCCAGGAACATTGTTCATTCACTTTAGAAATGTGGTTGAGGTGGAACGTGTAACACACCAAAGAAATACTCGATTGCCGGTATAATGAGGTTTGCTCATTTTGAACTCATAGTTGACAGTAAATCAGGAAAAGATGATACAACAGTTGATTTAGAACTGTAGAAAGAGCAAAACGTCACATCAGATAACATTTCAAACGTCCTTTACAAGCTGTTGCTTGTACATTCATAAGGTATCCCTAATGCCCCGCCTCCTTAGTAACTCCTTGTACAGCATGAGGGTTTCTGATAAAAGATGGTAAAGCGCCAAAGGCTCAAGACAGACCATTCGACCAAACAGACGTTAGTCAAAATTGTATTTTACGTAGTGCAGTTAATAAGGAAAAACATGCCATTTGTTTAGCTGTTTAGTGAATACAGGTGGAGTACACTGTTAAGACGTAATGTTGGAAACGATAATGAGTCTGTATATACATGACAGTAACGTTGTAGTCACTTGGTTGAAGATGGAATTTTGTTAATGAACAAAAGGAAAAAATTTCCAATGTTGAACATAAAGAATTTATAAAGATTAATGGTTTTTAAAAGTTCTGTATGCGCTCCGCACCAAGTTTACTCTCAGCTTTCGTAATAAAAAATTGTTGTAAGTAACATGTAATAACAAGTTAACGAGAATCAAAAAGAAATGTCGATATCTCAGATTTACCATAATCTTTACAAATGATGAAATAAAATAAAATAATATAAAACAGCAAAGTAAAAATTCCTTTGTCAGCGTTACTTACATCTATATTCTCTCAACATAAATGTTAATATGATGATATTTCACTCTAGCCTTAGGCCTATTGTGACTGTTTCTCCAATTTATATTAATCCCGCGCACATACGTCACTACTAACCCTTCGCCAGTAACTTCTTAGTTCAGTAATGTATAGACACTTGAACGCACGTTGACCTCCACAAATCAGAGAACCGAATCAATCACTTACAAATCATAAAAGATAAATTGCAACATCTATACGTCCCTTCATGAAACCCGAAAACCAAAAATATCGATGTCCCTAGTTTATAACTATTAGCGGCGATTCGTCTGTCATCACATCATAAACAGTCTCGCTTCTTCCTACACTCTATATGAAGAACTTGTTGTCGCCTTTCTGACAGTGACTTCTTACTACGGAACAAAACTGTTGCCATTGCACTATATAAAAATTGTTTTAATAATTTCCATGCATTTCTTTTTCTAATAAAAATAATAATATAGCAAGTTTATGTATGGCCACGACTCGCAACTGATCAAACGATAACCTAAAATATGTAAAAGCAATAAGAAAGCCAGGTCTATGAATAAGACTTCACTGTCCAGTAAAAAACTCCGTAAAGACAAATTTCATCATTCCAACCACTCATATGCAATAGCTCAACAAATCACTTTCAAAGAAAAAACGGACTTCATGTAAAATAAACGTTTCGCTGATAACACCACAGCCAGTGACATAACACAAAAGAGCATAACTAGCTTATAAATAAGTGGCTTGCTACTTTACCATTTACGAAATGAACCACCTGGCTAAAAATTTACAATTGCGAATTTTCTCGTACCTGTTCAAAACTTCGTTGTGTAAGCTAACAATCTAAACCCTCTACAAACGATCCAAATTTAATGTTTACGTTCGTTGAACATAAATATAAAAAAATGATAAGGCAATCATTTTTAATTGTTTTACAGTGACGTAAATCCCGGAGAAGGCAAGGGATGTCTTTTCTTCCTCAAGTAAAAGAGGAAAGCCAAACTGTCATATGGCCCCCTCAAAATTTTAAATAACCATTTCAAAATCAACACATTTTTGACAAGAGATGAACTATCCATGGCCTTTAAAAGACCAAATCAGTTGGTTCTAAAGGGCTTCTCCCCCAACTGAAGACCCAAAGCAGTCCCTGAATGATTGTGCAAAACCTTCATTCATGCAGACCTCTTCCCAATATCTCAAACAGATCACCGCCCAGCGTAATAAAAAATGGTTGCTCTCATCACATACAAATATAAAACGAGATATGAATGAACATGTTAAAACCCTACCGTGACTACTCTTTACATTAAACTATGTGTTCATGTTAACACTTCTTCATCTTATGATGTGCTCTTCTCCCTAAATGTATAAATATCCCCAAGAACATTCCCTCTGAATTTGTTTTTAAGCATTCTTCTTTAGTGGAGCTTCTGAGCAATGGCAACTCGTGGTGTAAATATGTGGAGGGGTACATAATGAACTCACAATGACTTGTCTTAAATAAAGATGATCATCCCCCCTGTAACCAATAATGCCAAACACCAAAAAAAAAAAAAAGAAACAATTACCACCCACAACAACGAAAAAATAAAATGTACATGTAGATCTTTCGGATGGTTTAAATAATACATCACGATCGTCATGTTCCCTACTTTCCCCATCATCACACCTCTGACTTTTTTCATATCCACTAGAGCCTTTTTTTGTTTGATCCCAACTCTAACATCATCATTTTTCTCCCTTTCATAACTTTTATCTTGAAATTCACCCCCATACTTTCTTTTTCTTTGTTGCCAACCTTTCCTTTCTACAAAAAAAAAAAATCTTTGAACGGCCCTCCTTGGGCATTGTTATATTCTCCACATAATTTTAAACTTTAAAATAACAAATTTACCATAACCAGACACATTGATATAACACAAATATTAATACGAGCCATCTCATACAAAAAATAATATTTACCTACCAATAACAATGTTTCCCTCCAACAGAAACTTACTTTATGAAAAAACAGTGAACAAAACTCCTCTAGACTATTAAACTTTTTACTCCACAGCAACCCCGACCATGTCACTTGAAAAGAAAAAATCTCTACAAAGAAATCCTCATATAAATACTCAAAATTCACGATGAATTAAAAAAACAACCAAAATGATGGCGCTGTGTTAAATTAAACAACATATTATTCCCCAGAGTACACACGGACCTGGTTTTTCCGCAAGATTGTTACTAAAAATAGAACACGTTTCCAAATTGTACGTGAAAAAACCCCCAATTTTACACTCTCACGAAAATCATATTTACACCAAAACTTAAAAACACGAAAGAGAAGTACCATCCCTACAAATTGCACTAAACCGTATTTCGATACCACAAAGCATCTAGAAGGAGATAGAAATAAAGTGCCGGAAAAGTCAGAAATTGACATCGCGATAGTAACTGCATTAGTTGCGGTGCTGCCTGCAAGGCAGGCACCGCAACTAAAAACACTTTCAGTACAGTTCAGGCATGTGCCGTGGTACAGTACTTTGCATTGTTTGAACAAGCTGTCAATCAAAAAGCTGAGCCATTGAGAATTTCTGTTAACCACCACAAAAATTGAGTTTGGTGTGATAGGATTGGCCCTTTAAGCATTCTTGTGAAGAGAATATACTGTTGTACTGTATTGTGCAATCTTTACTTACTTTTTATTTACTATCCTTAAAAAGAGAAAACAGAAAACAAATATTTTTGATTCTATTAAATTTTTTCAAGAATAATTTATTTAAAGGTAAAGAGCAGTCCCCCCAAACTTATTTTGAAGAAAAAGCTAAATAACTCAGTTTTCATCTTATTCCTCTTCAAAGTATCTCAGATTACATTTTATGACTTTACTATTGCATATTCAAGGTAAACCAAGCAGTTATTTCTGGTAAATTTCACATTTGAGGAGAATGTCACATGACTCCCAACAGCCAATCATGAAACTGGACAGTCTACTACACTTCTTCAATTTGGGATGACTGCTCCTGCCCTTTTTGATCAGTTAACCCCCTGTAACTACTGTAATCTGTCTTCAGCAATATCTGTTCACCATGCCTTCAGTTTCACAGAAACTAGGGCTGTGAAGGTGTAGTGATTAATTGCTAAACGATCGCATGTGGAATAAACTTTTAGTACAAAGCTACAAGCGATTAATCGCAAAACCTTTTTTGACAATTTTGTATTCATTTGTATACTCTGATGATCCCTGGATTTTGTTAAATATGGAACATTCTGGGCATATTTGAACCAGATAGGGTTCAAAGTTTCAGAATAATTTGATTTTTCCATGCAAGATAACAGCTATTACTCTTTCTGCATTACATTTAGAACAATCACCACATACTGAAATTATTTTTTTTTTTGTGATAAGGTAAACACGATTGATCGCTAAATGATTGCAAATTTTTGAGGTTACATGTTTAGTAATTTTGCAAAATGTTCACAGCCCTTGCAGAAACACCTGTTTTTGTCAAAATGGTACAGGTACAGTATCAATGAAGTGAAATTCGTATTCAGTTCTTAATTGTTAAAGATAAGTTTGATTTCAATTTTAGATGGGGTAAAATCTCTCATCAGTGATTCTACTACTGTACTACTGGATCACACTTGCATTTGTGTACTATTTTTTTTTAATGTCAAGTTTGGTGAAGACATAATTTCCTCATGGTTTACCTGTTTTGTTTCCAAAATGATCAAGCTGCTGTATGTTGGGTAACCAAAAATTACATCTATAATTCTGACTACCCTGAACAGAGGAACAAGATAACAAGAAAATATTTAAAGCCACCCCTTGATATTTGTAGTTCATTACAGAGTGTCCACGGTGTCCACACCTTGATATTTGTAGTTCATTACATAATGTCTTTTAAGAGGTCCCTTTGCCACTTGCCAATGAATAGGAGCTACAGTTACTTGATTCATTATACTGTACTGCATTACTGTACAGTACAATGGACCTTTGAAGTCTTTATACTTAAAAGGGGTCATTGAGTTTATATCGATACCTTAACCCTTTACCATTGTTTGGGTCCTTTTGGACCCAAGCGGAGAGCTGGGCTGTCACCCATCTTTACTGTTTCACGCGGAGCTCGAAACTGCGAGTAGCTACCCGAAAATTCGGCCACAACAACGAGAGGGACAATAGTTTAAGGTCACAGGGTCAATGGCCTATGGAAGCTGATGCGGGGCGGGCTACGTCCGCTTTTCCGCCCACTCCCGAGGTGCGCAAATATGCCCCGATCGGAGTACAACGGTAAAGGGTTAATCTAAAATATCTGCACCCCTCGGCTAAAGGGTTATGTGCACACACGCAGAGACAGTGGCATCAGCTTTGCAGTAAACACACTCCACAGGCTTATTTTAACCCTTTACCATTGTTTGGGTCCTTTTGGACCCATGCGGAGAGCTCGGCTGTCATCCATCTTTACTGTTTCACGCGGAGCTCGAAACTGCGAGTAGCTACCCAAAAATTCGATCACAACAAAGAGAGAGACAATAGTTTAAGGTCATGGGGTCAATGGCCTACGGATGCTGATGCGGGGCGTGCTAGGTCCGCTTTCCCGCCCACTCCCGAGGCGCGCAAATAAGCCCTGATGGGAGCACAATGGTAAAGGGTTAATGAGAGTGTTTAAGGGTCACTACCACATGACAATGCTTACAGTTTATAGCATACTGTAACAAGTTAATTTTAATATCCAACAGTTACGGAAAAAGTTAAAATCTTGAGTTTTGTTGTGTCCCAACTTGTAACGGTTTTGTGCATAATTTGAAAAAGTGTCTGGTCAAGAAGTTTTGAAAACTGATTTGAACTGTTAATTACTCTTTCATAAAACAGTTATTTGTATGTTAGATGTGGGGATTGTCTAACTTTGACCATTTGTCATTGATATGTGAAGAAAACTTAACAGGTTTGGGAAAAAATTGTTGGATTTCACGAGCCAACTCAATGAGCCGCTTTAATTTTATGTAATGCAGGTACCTTCAAATTTGATAGAGTACAGTCCAGTTCCCACATATTGATGAACTAGGAGAAATAAGCCAGTGAGCCAGTTCTGGAAAAAAGACCTTTGCCTTCCCGACTTAAATCAGTTAGAAACTAAGCCTTTATAAAGTACCTAATTGAGTTCATTCATGAAATTCAACAAATTTTTCCAAACCTGTTAAGTTTTCATCACATACTGTACTATGGACAAGTGGTCAAACTTGGACAATCCCCTATCCCTATACAAATAACAGTTTTATGAATTCAGTTTTTAAAAACCTAAATTTGTGACTACACACTTTTTCAGTTTACTACTGGTTTACTGTATGTACAACACCATTACAAGCCAGGACACAAAAAAATTCAACTTTTTACTTTATCCATAACTAATGGATATGAAACATCTTGACACATTATGCTAACTATAAGCATTTTCACATTGTTGTAACCCTTTAACACTCTCATGAAGTTATTGTCTAAAGCCCCCTTAATATGCTCATCAAAAACCTAAATCACATGGAGAAGTTTCACTTCAGTAGCTCCTCTTTATACACCACTATAAAGTCAGTTGTGGGTTACTGATTTACAGAACAGAAATATTGCCTTTTTGGTAGTTGAAAAGATTTTTTGGTTGCATTGGACTGAAAATAGATCTACTGTATCAAACACCAAATTTTTAGACTGGTTCAAAAATGTATATTTCAACTGGACTAATGTGTTTTCATTTGCAGCCACAGAAAGACAAACAATACTTTATATCAAATAACCTGTTCATTTCTCCTTTGCATTATTTATACTGTAGGCTATATACATAATTACAGCAGGTACAGGAATTTACAACTGTGATTTAGCAGCTAGCCCTCTGATAAGACCAACAAGGTTCCTTTGAGAATGATTCCTTCCAGGATGTCCTTTAGTGATAAAATATGAAATCCTGGAACTTCCTCTCAGGGTATAAGATACTGTACTTTCATTGTGCTGTGTGCATTATATGTAAACTTGTAAATACATACAGTAGTGCAAGATTTTGATGTTGTGGTTTACATCCTCAGTTGTTTGTCCATTATACCTGCAGTACAGTGAGGAGCTCTTCTACACATATGCTGAGTGTTGAAGTGATGGTACAGTAGTTCATGAGAATGCTGGTGTACTATATTGTTATTGTCAAGTCAAAATTTTATTTTCAGTATCCTGATTTCTTATGTTTCTGTGACATTTGAAGATCAGCTTAAACTGCTGTGATGCATCAAGCAGACTTACTGCTGTACCAAGCCAGTGACTCATCCATGAGTAATTGTGACCTCTGCCTCTGTATCTCTCTTTCAAAAATGTGTTTGTTATTAATAGAAATTTCAAGAACCATGGCAAAATAGAGAATGAATCATAACAAGGGTACAACACTACAGTACTGTAGTGTAAAGGTACAGGACTGAAATCAAGATTGAAGTTCTTTGAATTGTTTGAGAAATTGTACACTACTGTGCAGTAATTGTCAAGTGAAATGCTTCCATATATACGAAATGAAATTCAAGATGTTGTCAGTGTGAGTATAAGATGGTATATTCAGAATCAATGGAAGGGGAACAATATTCCAAATTAAAGAGTACCTCAAGTCAAAATATTCAAAAAATATGTATTAAACAGCATGAAAAAATGAATTCTAACAGTCTAACTCCCATCTTCATAGGACATTCTTGAGTTGAGATATAAAATGTTGAAATTTATTCACTTACTGTAAAACAAATTAGTCCATTGGGCAATAATTTGTGACTTTCTTGTTGTACAACTCACATTACCTGCTTTGTTTCCCTTTAATGTTTAAAATGTTTTTATGACCTTGAACACTTCATGGATGCTTGCATACTGTAGCATACATTGAAGACTTAATTAAATACATCACCCCATTAGAGTAACAGTTCTATCACACCTTGGTATAGTACAAGGTGCAAATAACTTGCAGAAAAACAAAGAAATGCAAAGATTCTAAATTGAGTAGTACAACAGTGAGGTCGCAAGTTATTGTGCAAAGTACCATTTTAATTTAATTTGAGTGAAATTTGACTCAAGCTAGGCAGTATCTTGATCATTTTTAAAGTGTACAACTTTGCCTTCTATAACAAATAGAAGGGGATACTGTAGTATGAAATTAAAAGAAGCCAAAGCAAAAAGGTACAGACTGTACAGTATCTGAAAAGTTTAAATTTGATGTTTGATTTTGGTGAGGGTAAAAAAGTGAATAATGCCCAACACTGACTAACAGACCTTAAGCTACAATGAACCGGTCTTCCAGGCTCTTGACGTACATATTGTGTAGTATAGGTATGTACTTGTCATGGTAGTGATAGGTACAGTACCGTACAATAGGGAGTCAACGACAGCACCCTGCTACTTGTTTAATGAGTATGCATATTTCATGCAGTAAGCACAAGTTTTCTTTTGACTACCTTTATCTTTTAATTAGATACCAATGTGTAATCATATGAAATATCCTTGTCTTTTTTCTTTTTTTTCCCCTTGTTTTTGTCTATTTTGCATTAAATTGACTCCTACAACTACAGTAGTCACCCCATAACAAAAATTGATCACTTTCACTTTCCTTGACTTTGTTCAACTGTCACTTTGTTGTGCCCAGTGAAGTGTAGGGAAGTAAGCAACAAAATCTAATTAGCCTTTAAACCATATAACCAGCTATAAAAGCTTGTTAGTTCTCACTCCCTTGGGTATCTGAGAGGCAGTTCTCGCACATTCTCTCATCAGATTGGAGGTAGCATATGGTTTTCACTGCAACGTGCGTGCGTGCGTGCGTGGCTTTTCCCTTCCAGACTCATGCTAAAACTGCCTCTGTCTAACAGCTTATTGAGCTATGCTACTGTAGTACATCATGTGGAAGCAGCTGGCATATTGATAAGTGCAATTACTACAATACTTGTTCACTTTCTTAAATTTGTGTGCACATTTTGCTTTTAGTAAAATGTGAAATTCATTACTTTATTTCATTCTGTGCATTACACCTATAGCATTCAGCAGGATTCAAGGCTGTGCTACATCCTTGGGAGATGGCAATACAAAATACATCTCTTTTAATGTACATATACAGTCAATAAGGTTGAGTGGATAAATGCCAACCACAAGAAACTGCAAGTGAGGCTGTACAACTACAATACCTGTATATCTCTTGTTTCAAGACTGTGAAGTCTGGTCAAAATCTAGTACTTTAGGCTGACATTTTCGAAGGGACTGCAGGTTGTGAAATATTGAAGAGCATGGGTTTTACATGAGGAAAGCTGCTAGACCACTCCCAGTGATTTTTCTGTCTTATGTACAGTAGTATTGTACTGTACATGTTAACCACATTGACTTGTTTATGGATGAGACTGTGGATTTGTGGTTAAACTTTAGCAGCCATCAGGAAGAAAGTATGTGTTTATACTGTATAGCCAAGTTGAGGTACCAGACAAGTTGGTGAATGAGTAATTCTTGTGGATTCTTTGTGGAATACAGGAAGGAAAATTGTCCCAGCCAGATCTTCCCATATGACAGTTCTCAGTGACTTTTTCCAGGGTATAGAAGAGATATGGTAGGAGTCTTAAGAGCAGCTACAGTTATGTGCTGGAAAGTGTTGATAACTTTATATCATTAACATTTATGTCCTTAGTATTTAATACGTACAAGTATGCCATTGTATAGTGAGTTACAGGATATGCACAGCATTTTCTGTTGGTAATACTGTACATCACAAGCAAAACGTTCAAGTTGTTTTCTGGAATGTGATGGGAATTGTATTTTTAATTCTCTTTTCATTTGTTTTTTATTATTTTTAATTATATACTGTAAGTAGGCCTATAGCATTCCTGTATTAAATGATTAGTACTGTAGTTTCATAACAGAATACTGTAACACTACAGACCAATGATATGAAAATGGTCTGAGGGCCATTGCGTTGGTCCTTTAGTGGATGCACAGTACAGTACAGTAGCTTCCTTGGGAAGCAGAATGCCTTCTAGAGTATGTTTTGATTTCACTAAAAGACTCCTTGCCAGAGATCTGGTAGGACTTGAGGAATTAAGCTTTATTACAGAATGTTTACCTGTATTTCCACAGTGTCTTATTTTAATAGTTCACTGGTCCAGTCCAGCAAATCAACAAAATTCACACAATCTGAGACTGACAGGAAAGGGTTGTTTTACTCAGGACTGCTCTTACTGTAGTCACACTCACAGGATGTCATTGTGGATCATACCACAACTTGGATATCCACACAGTGTCAATATCATCCTGTGGTTCCAACCACTTGCCAGATGTCAGTTTGGAATTAAATGAATATAGTAGGTAGTTAAAAATTTTCCTGAGGGAAAGGCACAAGTCGTACTGTGCATGTTGCTATTGTAAGATAATATTGTATGTACATTTCGCAGGCTTTCAGCCTTGCAGCACTGAGTCCATACAGTACAGTACTGTAGGCCTACTGATTCTCAAAGCTTTGTGTAATGTTGTATGTACACATACTTGTGAGGTAAAGGCTACTCATTCTCAAAGGTTTGGGATATCGGTCAGGGTATGCAAAGTTATGAAGTTCTCACTACTGCTGCAGCTAGGGTTTACTGTACAGGTGCAGTAGGTGTACAGCTTTTGTATTGGATATGGAGGAAGTTGTACAGTAGATACGAGGTTAATACAGTAACAGGCACTCTCTGTGTCTGGCCTGTATACTGTAACAAACTCAACAATGTAACTTTTTTTTCTTGGTGACACTCTATTACACATTGATGGTGGTGTGTCATTAATTCCATTAAATGCCATCTAGGGTTCTTGTATGCTTCATATCTTCAAATGACGTGTCATTTACCAATATTGTCCATCCTGTCGTGTCCCTGTAAAAATGCTTGTTACAGTATATAGTATCCTGGGTTCTGGTGTTATACATGTTATGTGCTGTACTGGGTGTTTTGTTACAATGTGGTACAGTAGCAGCATATTTATTTGTATGATAATGACAGTACAGATGTACTGTAAAGTACACCTACAGCAGAAGCTGTAGAAAATGGAAAATATAGTAGGCTGATTCTATTGGTCTCAGTATTTTCCTTTCATACATTGGTTGGTACAGTAGTTATCTATAGAGTGCTTTGATGTAGCACACTAGGTAGTGTAGCTAGCTACAGTAAGAAGCAGTTCTGATGACCCATCTGAGGTAAGAAGCAGCTCTGATGACCCACGTGAGGTAAGAAGCAGCTCTGATGACCCATGTGAGGTTGTTGCATTGAAACATTTCATTTTTGCTCACCAACGCACTCTACGTGGTTTACCAATTGTGAGGTAGCATGAAGCACTCTTTATCCATACAAAATGGACACCACAATGCATGAAGAAAGTTGCTTCTAATAATGTGTAGAAGGCCTTAAGTATTTAGCTCATTTTGCCTGTGTATGGCAATACTGCTTTTAATACATTCTTGTGACTTTCTTGTCTGTTGTTTTTTAGGCATTGGTGTATGAAAATGGAAATTTGGTGTCAGGCACCCTTGAGGCATGCATACAACACCTGGTACCAACAGCAGAATACTATCCAGATGTGAGTACAGTGTTTACAGTAAATCCATGATAATTCATACAGTAGGTCATCAGATGATCACTTTTGGTCATGATGTGTGGTGTCAGGTGGAGAAGGGGTTCTGGGAAGTATGTAGGCCCATATGCAGTGTCAAACAAATACAGAAAAGACGTACTACTGCAGCTTTAATGTCCAGGAATTCAAGGTTTAAAGGGGAAAATTCAGGCCTAATTTTAGGCTAATGATACTCATCCAGGAAAGACTGCCTTTAATCATGGAACAATGTTTTTTTTTTTTTTACTTTTTTAATTCAGGGGGAATTAGACCTTGTGCTATTTTTTTTCTTATTTCAGACTGTTTTGTTGACCTTGAAGTTAATAGGGAAACGACCTCCCTGTAGGGAATGCACAGTTTGTGAAGATCTTGGGAATGTCACTCATTCAATTACAGTATGTTCTGATAATATGAGATTCTTGATGGGAAAATTGGTTGTAAAGTTTGAAGAAAAACAAGAGATTGTCCATTAATAAATGGACAATAAATAATATTAGAATATGGTGTCATTCACACTGTTTGTGCTTGCTTCAAGTTTACTTTTTTTGGAAAATTTAACAACTTCACCTTTTCATATCTTGAGAACCACACATCATGCAAATTTCACCACGATGCTTTGATTAGGTACCCCTCCAACATATCTAAACTGTGTGATGTGACATTCTACCCTTCTTTTAACTAATGATACCACCCCTTTTATTAGCCTTCTCCCACCCCAGGCCAGGTTTATTGATAGCATAGGCCTACATACACTTGATAGATCCTGGGCTAAAGGATTCGCCTGTTCCCACTGTGCTCATGTTGCAATTTATTGTCCTCTCATTATTGCTTCCAGCTAACAAGGTATAAAATTGCAGTTTCTCTATTTGAGGTTAGTCTGAGGTCATTCTTCTTTAGCATTTACTGTTTTCATAAGGAAGCAGAAGCTGGGAGGATAAAAAGCTGTGCCATATGGTTGTCACTTCTTTATACAAGGTACTGTATGTCAGAGCTTTGGGAATGCTCTAGAAAAATTGTGTGTATATTATAAACTATGGAAGGTTCAATCAATTCTAGTAACATGCCTATAGTGTGGCTACTGTTATGTGTAGATCAGAGGTAACTAATATAAAATGTTGCTTCCACATCACCAGAAATACTCTAGTGCTGGACTTCCATGCAGTGTTTACTCTGCATGTAAATTCAGCAATAGCCAATAGGCACACAGTGGTGCAAAGTCCATATGGTCATTGGGGAATGGACCCAAATTGCCTGCTGGTTCCCATTTCAGGTTTTTAACAGCCTGCTGTGATGCATCGTCCCTACATACTATTCTTGCCCACCCCTAGCTTTGCCACTGGCAGACAACCTCAGCCAAAGATGTATGTACAGTATTTTTTGTGAAGAATCATCAATTCCTACAGAAGAGCTGCAATACTCTTGGACAATAAAGGAAAAAGGCATTTTTAGATAAACAGAAAGAAAAGCGGAGAGAATTTTTGTTTTTGTTTTTTTTTTCCGCATTTTGCTCACGTTAGTACAGGTAAGACAAGAGTTTTACTTCTAAATGAAACTCTTGTCTTACCTGTGCTACTGTATTGTGGTTCTATTTGGCATCCTCTTAATGTTTGTCATTTAGATCGTATTGAGGCTGTCCAAAGGAGGGCAACCAGAATTTTGTATCGAAGGAAATTTCAAAGGAAATTTCCAAATGACTTGGTGTCTTACCAAAACAGACTAAAGTATTTTAATATTATCAGTATCAAGCACAACCTTGCTTTACAGAGGCTTGCTCTTGGTCATAAAGTTGTTCATGGGCATAGTCCAGCTGATTTTAATGAGTTTATTAGACCTAGCATATTCATGCACCTGGAAGGCTTCTTCATTGGACTGCTAAGACTCAAGCTTTCTTTAATTCCCCTTTTGTTCACTTTGCAAGACTTTGGAATGATCTTCCTTTGGAATTGCAGGAAATTCCATCTGCTAATAGCTTTAGTAAAAGACTGTCCAATCATTATATATCAACCTACTAGGTCTTCCTTAGCTAGGGAAAGAGGTGCACTTACTTCTCAGTGAGTGTTTCAGATCTCTGGTCTATACCCACTTACCTGGTACTTTCACTTTGTTTGTACCAAATATGTAATGTAATGTAATGTAATGTAATGTAATGTTCAGCTTTAGTTTTGCAGTCAGATTGGTATAGTATACTGTATTGTAATTGAAGGGGTGGGACATTTAACATTGTCAATGAAGGTTAACTAGCTGTAAGTTACAAAACAGTCATGGAAAGGGAGGATTGGTTCACATGGTGTGTGCAGTAAATTATTGGCGGTTGTTGTGACATAGCACACGCATACTGTACTGTACTGTAGCCATAGCACTGAAGGCACACACACTGTATATGATCAATATACAGCAGTTAAACAGTACAGTACATTCTGATGTACAAATTACTGGCACTGGGGTGTTGTTGTACTTAACCACCTAAACTACAATATGGATTCTCACTTCATGGAATGTTGTAACTTGTACAGTAGTGCAACTGTTATAGATTTGCAGTAAATTTGAGGAAAGGAAACGAGCAAAGTGTGTTTAATACTCCAGTAAAACGTGGCAAATAAGACTCCAAAATATGGATTATGTGCATATTTTGGACAAATCACATCACTGAAAATTTCCCCAGGAGTTACAATTGCAAAGAAAGTTGAGTACTATAGTAGCAAGGCCTTTCCTGGACTCTTGCACAGAATTGCAACTTTGAATTGGATAAGTGATTTAAGGCTGTGGCACCTAGTGTATGGTAGAACTTGAGGTATAAATCCTAGTTTACACTGTATAGTAGCTTTATAAAAATTGATTTGATTCAATAAGGACTTTAATGAGAGTATACTGTAAATATGAGAAACAATCAATCAATCAACAATCAATTTGACTTTGATCTTAATATTGATCTCCAGAGGACTTTCATCTTTGCCTTTCTACTGAGTTCGAGGCTGTTCATTAAACCCCACCAATTGCTGCATGAAGTATGTCAGGTGATTATGCATCTCTTTTATTTTGTGTCATTTTGTCATTTTATCCTTTTATAATAATCTCTCTCACTTGTATAGAAATAAAGGATTCAAGGCGGTAATGTTTGCAGCTTTTACATGATCTCATTTTGTTTCAAAATTAACAATCAGATGTATACAGGCCCATTACAGGGTAATAGAATGAGAACTTACAGTACTTCTGTTTCCCAGATACTATTTTTCATCTTGATATTTCCATCTGCCTTTCTCAATTCTTGTCCAAATCATCCTTAAGACTTAGGCAGAATTTGGGAAATATTTTGCTGGAATTCTTGGTAAACTAGTACTTGTAAAGAAAGAAAATTTAGTTCTTTTACTGTAAGCCGTACTGTACTGTAAGTACTGGAAATCTTGTAGGAGATTTTTACTTGCTTGCTCAGTAAAACATTCATTTTCCAGTTCTGATTGTGGCTCCAACTATTTAAAAGAGTGTGCTTTCCATGACATGAAAGGCACTAATTATACAAGATATGTCTCATGAAGTAAAATCCTAATATTAACTCCCTCTTGAAATCAGAACATATTTAGAAGTACTGAAATGTTCTGTACATTTAAAGGTCAATTGTGGCTTCTAGTCATCACAGAAACCAACCCTGAAAGAGTGGCCTCTGTCTTCACAGAAAGCATATTGGCCTTTAAGAAAAAGGGATCATTTGCTGACATTTTGATTCCACTTTATGTGCATCTAGCCTATGAAAAAAGTTATGATTGTTGGTCATCACACAATACTGTAGACCATTTCTAGGAACTGCACACAGAATGGTGTTTTTAGGAAAGGAAAAAGACACTTTTCTTTGTAGTGTCTCTCTTCATTGGTGAAGCTCACTTCTTCTTTGTCAGAAGGCGTGATTCATTTGTTTAAATGTCAGCATGATGGGTCAGTATTACAGTACAGTATATCATTTAAAGGAGAGGAAAAAATGTAGCTGTACAATTTTCTTAATAATCTCTTCCAGACTTGCATCAGACAACAAAAACTCAACAGTTCTCACATTGACAGGACATCACTAATCAAATTTGGAGCTAATTTCATGCAACTTTTGAGGTAAGGTATAATATTAATATCATAAGTTTTATTTAACACCATTTGTGTGTCTGCTTAAGCAATGATAGAAGCCAACAATAGTCAAACCAACACTGTTTGATGAGAGACCAGTGTTGCTGTAGGTGCAGGGCACTGGAGGGAGGGAGATGGTGCAGTTATCCAAATTTCACATTCTTAGCAAGACCACATTTTTTATTTCTTATCATGGCAAAATTTCTGGAATTTTTTGTATTTTATATAAAGGAAAATTAAAGGGTTTGGGTTCCATTGAAGATTGTGTCCAATTTGAAAACAAACACAGGTGAGCATTAGGATCTTTTATGCCCAGTATTAGTGTCTTTTAAAGGTTTACTTCATTGAGATGTTGAAAAATTTGAAAAATTGTCCATATAGTACAGGGCAGGTTAGGATGATATTCCAGGCACAAAATTTAGTGATGAGAACAGTGAACAAGAGGACACCAAAATTTCTCATTTCAGTTTCTTACCTCCAAATGCAATGGTATTCTCAAGTACTGTAAGCATCTTTAAATGTGAAGTTTTTTTTTTGATGCATTATAAGTGTTCAACCGATTGTGCTGTCATTGGTGATAACTGATTACCCATTATTTAATTTAACAATCTGCCCTATGCCAATTACTGATTACTGATGATTAGAAACAGGGAGGAAGATCATGTTTCAGTTTGTGGCTATTGTACGCTCCTTGCTTTGTGCATATCGTAGAGTATTACCATAATCCTGTTAAAGTTGAAAAATAATGGGAATATTTCAGTTCTCTTTAAGAACAGGGTATCATTTTTGCAGGCCCACTATTTTCACTTCCAAAATGGAGATAAAAGTCAACCATAAATACAGTAGGACTGGTTGCATTAGATGTCACATGCCCACTGATAAATAAGTTCATAGGCCAACATCATGCTTTGCCTAGACTTTCTCCCCAATCATGTTGGAACATTTGCATTATTCTACTGTTGTAGTTGTAAAGTGGTTCAGTTAATGTATTGTAGAAGCCGTTCTGAGGAGGCCCATGTAAAAGTGCGCAACTATCTAATCTTAGAAGTCTTGGGCAGCAGTACAATTGTACTCGATTAACACATCTTATGGTTCCTTTCTGATATAAATATCCCTGTATATTTTTGGCACTTCTAAACCCAAACTTATGTCTTGGTTAAAAGTAATTTGCACATGAAATTTACGTAAGTCTTATCTCTGAAAAATCCATGTACTCAGAGATTTGTGATGCTGTTTATAGTTGAAGTTAGGATGGGCCCGGCTGGCTGTGCCAGCTATGAAAGCATGGAAAGTACAATCATCACAACACAAACTCTTTGGGAAACTTTCTTTTGGCCTTGTATTTTGACACACTAAACCACATGGGCAATGTGACAAGTTGTGAATGGCTGGCTAGCATCAACACAATTAAACCAATCACATGACATTTCATGTGTCCTACTGTAAAAAAATTTACCCAAGGAATGGGGGATATGGTTTAATTCATTCTGGATAATGTCCACTGAATTTCCTCAGTTTGCAGTGGCACCTGTAAGTACTTTACATGAGCAAAACATGCACAGATATGCATAGTAAGCTGGAGGACTTCAAAATACGGCCAAACGCTGCAGTTCGGCGATGACAGTCTTGTCTTCTGGGTTTCTGAACTTTCTGTAGAACAGTTTTTACAGCAACTTATGTGGCACATTCTGGGAGAATGCTAGAAATACACCTTGAATGCATTTCTAAATCTAATGCTGGTATAATTACAGTGGTATAGGGGAAAATAACCAACAGCCACACCTGTGACAGAGGTGAAATTATATGTTTGTGATTATCAATGCATGCAGTTTTTGTGGGAACTAAAAGGATTGTGTATCTATGGGAATTGTAATGAAATTAACAGCAAGGTTCAAGTACATTTGAGCCCCTTTTCCAGTTTGCAAATAATTGGTAATGATGGGTTCACTGCCAGCAGTTGCCCATGCTGATTATTGATCAATTTTGGAAAAAATCAGCCTCATGCTGATTGTGTAACAGATGATCTGTCAAACACTGTGCATTATGCTGCAATTAGTAGTAACCAATTACTGATAAGTGGGTGGGTAATAGGTAATGTTTTGGCACTAGTTAGAGCATGCCTCTTGCTTTATGCACACTCTCATACAATAACCAAATTATTTCAAACAGTTTCATGGCAGAATTTTACCAATGCCAATAAAATATTTACCTATAATGGGATAACCTGCCTGACAGCATCATCGCAAAGGTAGAATTACGGTTTCCTACCTACTACGTATATGTGTATTGAACTCTAATTTTTTTGTAACAGTAAACGTGTTTGAATATAATTTATGAAATTTCAAACTATAAGGTGCATGTGTTACTATTTCCTTTCAAGTGAATGGACAGAAACATTTGCATATGATTTCAAAGATGAACGAATGATGAAACACCTGAGGGATATAACACAAAAGCTGAGCACTGCTGAACACACTTTAAAGAAATCTGCTGGTCAGATTATCCAGGGTCTCATCAGAAAGGTAAACAGTAAATTAAAAATATTTTGAATGTTTTTTCATAAGGTACAGTATATATATATATCTTCTGAACACATTCAATAGCAAGTGCATATCAATGATCATACTGTAGCAAAGATTGCAGACCGAATTCATTTATTTTTATATTGTTGCCAGCTACAATCCACGGTTACCATAAAATGGGAAGTTGCCAGAAAACAAGCAATTAATTATGTTTCCAGTACTTTCCTATGTCTCTTGATAGTCATGGTTACAAGCTGTTATGAGCTGCTATTGTGAGATTTGCCAACTTGAATGTGATAATACTGTAGGTTAGGGGATCCTAGAATTGTGTATGAAGTAGATGTATTGTGATTATTAATTGCTGATGGCATAAGTATCACTGAGCTTTGTACTTTAAGGTGTACTTGAAATTTCCTGGCCTCAAAATGAGCATGTAGAACCCACCATGTACTACTGTATGGCTGTCATATTTGAAATGGTTTAACAATTGATCAGTGGTTTAAACAATGCCTTATTCAACAAACATTAACACAACTGCCCCCTCCCCTCCCCCCCCCCAAAAAAAAAATCTTGTCCTTCTTTCTCCCGGTGTTTTGATATCTTTTCATTCAAAAAGATGTTTATGAGCCAGATAAATGACCTACAGTATTATGTAAGAGCCCTTTACAATTGATTCATGCCTTCACAGATATAGAAATTGTAGCCCAAGTCCATCACAGAACAAATGTAGAACAAAAATACTAGAACCCTTCAATGTTCCAAGTTCCTTGGTTGTTCATGCCATCTGGTCTACCATAAGTTTAGTCTGTCATAAATTCCCCGTAGGTAAGTAGAGTGCATAGGGTGTACCCACAACTGTTTTCAAGCAGCAATCATGATGCAGCATCAACCTACACACAGAATTGAGTGGTCCAAACTCTAAGCACAACTCATGGTGGCCATGATTGAGACATCATTCTTGTATGCATCACAAAACACAAGTCATTTTGTTGCAGAAAGAAAGTTCAAAATAATGTCGACTTCAGTTCTGTTTACAAGCTTGGGAATGGCATTTCCAACTGTCTGAGGGGTTGTGATTTCCCAAATTTTGTGAAATTACGCACTGCATCAACTGATAGTGGTATACCACTTAGATAGTCTTTCAGGCTGGATTGCATTTCTGGGCATAGAATCTTTGTTCAGCCTCCCCCATACTCCTGTATGCCTATGTGAATTATACATAGGTGGCCTGTACAACCTTTTTTATTGGGGTGATAAACTAAGAATGGGTGGTGGAAAACATGGCCATCTTGGTACAGTATACTCCCAATGTAATGCAAATGACACCATCAAAGCAAAAGCAAAAAAAAAAACATGAAAGAAAGGGTTTTACAGTTTAGTTTTTTTGCAAGCAGCTACTGATGATTTTGTGTGAGATGAATGTGTAGGAGTACTGGTGCATGTGCTATCAACCATGACATTTTAAGCAATTGTGTTGGTTGGGTGACACTCATGAATTGATCTGAAAAGAAGTAAGAATATCAAAGTATTCATTGCATTGAGAGAAAGGTCATCACTTTGTGAATTTGACCTTTTCACTTGCCATGCCCTTTTATAAAAACCCTGACATAATGGTCAGATCAACTTAAGCAGGATTGTCTATTCAGTAAGAAGCTTGCTTGTTGAACTACAAGCTCAAAAGTCAAACATTTTTTCTGGGGATTTTTGCAGTCTTAAAACTCTCTCTAGATTGCTGTTCATAGAATTGTGAAATATTTAAGTGAAAGTACTAAATTGAACAGAATGTTGAAAATACAAATAATGGAATACCGGTGACTGATAGACTGCAATTAATGTGTGATAGCATTGTTATAATACATTTATTGTTTCTGTCATCATTCTTTCATGACTGCAATTTTATATCATTTGGTCATGAAGGTATTAAAAGGTCCTGGTGCATTTCACAAGTTTTTTAATTTTGATAAGAAAGGTATTTCTTCCTTTTTTCCTTATTTTATTTCCTTCAGTATTAAATGTCACTGCTGTAGTTCTAGAATCTAATCAAAACTCAGTAGTTAATTGCTTCCTGTTGTACTACTGTGGCATTGATCATAAGTCTATTCATGTTGTACAGCCAAATGCTTCTTCTTGCTAACTTTGCTGCATTTACTACCATATACATATTGACAATCAGGTAAACCTTTCAGAAGTACCGACTTCCTGTTCACTTAATCTAAGTGCCACCTTTTTTTGCAGCTTTCTACTCTTGAAAAATATGAAGATGTCTTGGTGCGAGTCAACATGGCAGCCTCAGAACGAATGCATGCCCTCAGAGCAAACCCAGCCTCCTTTCAGGTCAATATTATGGACATATGCCCACAACCCCATGTACTTGCTCAACAGTTAACACACATTGAATTGGTAAGGAGTAAGGAAAGGAAGTATTTAAATCATAATTCAAGTATAACTGGAGCATCTTCAGATTTTGGGATATTACAGCTTTGAGCAGAGTATGTGTATGTGTATAAATCAGTGTTGCCTTTCAATATTTAGAAAGAGGCCAGCACAGACATCAACTTATTGTGGCTTACCAGTCATGGTGGGTAAGGTTTACTATGAAAAGTGTGGGTACTGCATTAGAGTTATGTACATGTTTATTCTTCTATTAAATCTTTAGGGTAAGTTACCTGATTAGGACATGTTTCAGCTGGCAGTGTATTACTGTAGCATGTAACAACATAAATATGCTGAAATTACCAGATAATGAATATTGTTCAAGTGTGCATAGACGGATGATATCAGCCATGGCACTGCATTTTCTTTCCAAACAGTTTAAACTTGCACAATTTGTAATTATTTCATGGGGGAAATATGGGCAATGGGTACCTTGAATTTCTAAAAAATTTTTGATATGGTATAACTATAGTTGGTCGTTTGGCTGGTCCATCAGTTGATCAGCAGACCCTGAATTCACAGTTTGCATAACATTTTCCCCTTTAATAGCAATGGTAAACACAGTAAAGCAACTTTGTAAAGGCTAGTACTGATTCATAGCCTTTCCTCTGCATGAAGATGGTTTCCTGTGTATGGGAATCACATGTTATTTATAAGGTAAAGGGTAAAGTGGCAACTGAAAAGTCCTTTAGATTCTTAGGAATTAAATTTGTGAAAGTTTTTCATTAAAAGTATTCTTCACTTCAGGTTCCCTCTTTATGTTTTTGCCAGAACCAGTATTAGTATTGTCAATGTAAATAGATGTTGACACAAGTTTTGAATTAGAGCCAGACTGGTACTGTATTAGCAATAATACCACATCTTTGACAAAGAGCCTATTTGGTTTTTGTTGTGAGATGTAATTGAATGAAGATTGCAGCCTAACATGTGTTACATTTTTGTTGTTATTTTTAGCTCATACTAGCATGCTATTGTGATGGCAAGGCTTATTCTGTTTGTCCATGCATCCATACAATTGATCAAATTGCTATTTTTCCTACATGAATTCACCAATGTGTTTGTATAAACAGTGGTGACTTTTTCGCGCTTGCACAATGGCTTCATATAACATGTTGATCTACCGCACTCACTCAGATGGGTATGCAGCTCTGGATCAAGTTATTTCACACTGCTTGATGCAGTTAAATCTGATCCACAATGCTCACTCAAATGGGAACACAGCTCTAGCCTTAACCATGCTCAGGCTGAGGTGGATTGGAATCCAGTGGTTTGACCTCTTAACAAAAACATTTAGAGTTCTGAGGTTAATGATTGTGGCATTTTTTTGTACATCATGAACAAGACAGTTTAAACCTGTATTTTAAAATGATGTACTTTGTGACTTTCATTTTTAGGAGAGGCTGACAAATATTGGACCTGAAGAATTTGTGCAATCTTTTATCAAAGAATCATCTGATGGAAAACAGGTAAGTAGCAGAGTTTGAATATGTTATTCCTGTGGGAAAACAGTGCCCAGATTGACCACATAAGTCAGTATCAACATTGAATAATCTCTGAAGAACTTGCCTTTTATATATATATATATATTTTTTTACCTTTCAGACAAAATTTCAAGATACTAAAAGAACAAGAAATCTGGAAGCATATGTAGAATGGTTCAACAGGCTCAGCTACTTAATTGCAACTGAGGTGTGCATGCACATCAAGAAAAAACACAGAGCAAAACTTATTGAATACTTCATCGATGTGGCGAGGGAATGCTTCAACATTGGCAATTTTAACTCTTTAATGGCAATCATGTGTAAGTGTTGCATCTCACTTGAAATGTCCTTGTCAGAGTGACTCTTTAACAGGTGTGGGAAAAAAGCTTAAGACATTCCAATATATCTTAATAAAATGCTGGGAGTTTCAGTGACCCTATTACAACTCAAGGTTTCCAGAAGTGCAAGAAATTTTCTCCTCAGTAGTGACATTATTTGGAGGGTCCCAATCTTTCTTCTTAGTTCCTCAAACCCCTAGTCAGTGGCCCATGAATATAACATGTGCAGTCAAAGCAAGACATCCATTCTGTTTTGGCAGTATCCTAGGGTAGATATTGATGGTTAGGCTCCCATCTTTGAATGCACACTTACAGACCATCAGAAAAGAGTTGAGAATGCTCAGGGCATTACACTCCTCTCTTCCATGATGTATTGTGGTAACTTGTTAATACCCTCTACTTTTATATCATCCTTTTTAAGTGGTAATTGATGCTTAGAAAAAGAAAAATGCAGGTTTATATCTACATACTGTCTCAGAAAATAACACCATCTGATCAAGTGTTCTATAGGTTGAAAAGGTTGAAAAAAATTTTTGGAGTTAGAGGCTTACAGAGAGGTTTAGCAATTCAGAAGGTTACTTTTGTTGATATTACATGATCAGAGTGACTCTCTTGTTGTTAAAATGATTCTTGCCACTGTTTGGCATGTATTGTATGCAAGACCTTGCTTGTCAGGTTTAACACTTGCCAACATTGGTGAGATTGCCCTGAACGCAATTGTTGTGTTATTGCCACAACATAGAAGTGACAACAACAGCCTGAGCTTGCCTTTTCAAGTTTATCGTAAATGATGCCACATGCTCATAACTAGGGCTGTCACGTTTAAACGTATAAACGAACGATCGGCCGTTTAAACGGCCGATTCATAGCCCAAACGTTTAAACGATATGAACGAAGTTTGCTCCCAAACTTCTTCGAGCTAACACTATAACATTAGTGTGACTAGTCAGTGTAGCACACTGCACAATAACTAACGTTAGGCCTAATGCCTAACTACATGCATAGGCCTAGGCCTACAAGTCGAATCTGCGACGTTGATTTTACTTTCAATCTTCATTAAAACTAAATCCTTAAGTCTACAATTACAACACCGAACTTTCGGTAATAATATACCCGTTAGTGTACGTATAATTTTAATGCCATGATATCGATCACTTAACGTTGCGCGAGCTCAGTTTAGCTCGGCCAGGTATGTAGTCTGTTTACTGAAGAAGCCTGCGCGGCAGCAGTTAGCTGCCCGTGGACGGCAAAGCCGCCGTGTTCAGACATGCATTTCCTGTACTACATACATAATACATATCGGGTACGCAGGTACCCAAAGAGCCAGCAACGCATGTCCCGGATGTTTTGTGATAATAGAGGGCGGCATGCCAAAAATATTGTCTCAAAGCCAGTACTAGTACATATCATCGTGTTTACGGTAGATTCTAAGGGAAATCAAGGGCGGTTATATTTGGACATCGTTTAAACGGTAAACGAACGTTTATTTTGACCGTTTAAACGTTTAGGCAATTAAACGGAAACTGACAGCCCTACTCATAACAGGCATGAGAGACTTCTTCTAGTAAGAGGAAATTTACTCTCTTTTTTTTGACTTCTTTTTTTATTCATTCCTCTTTTTTGCCCCAAAAGTTTCTGTAATAAACATCTTACAAATCTCAGCTTTTAAACTTTAAGCTTGCCCATTGGCCCCAGCCCTGTTGACTGCCTTTCAGTTTCCTCCTTTTTTAGAAGTTACAGGCTCATTTACTTTTTTTAGAAGTCTCTGGCTCATTCCTGTTCTAAACAGTTGCATTTTTTTGTACTTTTTACTCAGCACTTTTAAAGACAGCAATGAAAACATTATCCCAATTAATTAAAAGCTTGGCGTGACAAACAGTGAAGTGATGTTAATGAACTAACTTGCTAAAAACCATTTATTTGGACACCATAAATCACAAGATTCGGCCATGATATGTAAACTAAAACTCAGGAAGTTAAAGTTTTTTAAATAAGATAAAGCTTTGCAATTGTAATGGGGTGGCATATCTAGGGGATACAAAAGTTGTTCAATGATATGTCACCAGTTTTCAACAATCACTAGTGTAGGGTTAGCAAAAAGGGGGTTGTGCCATCAGTTGTGATTTGTGTTGTATGTTTGTTATACTTTGCTTTGTAACATGGTATCTTAAAGAGGGAAAATTACTCTTCCCATACTTGGTACAGATATCCCCATGTTGAGAAGAAGAACCGTTTTGTCTTTGGTCATGGTTAATGGTGATTGATACTCTATGATTAGATGCTGGAAAATACCAAACTTTGTTTTTGAATGTATCATTTTTAAAAGATGATCCCTCATATCTCAAAGGTCATGCACCAGAAGACTAATTCAGAAACCTTGTTGAAAGACGTATTCCAGCGGCATTTCAAATGGTTCTAAGGTGAAAAAGAAAAACAGTCTATTCCATGTTCTCCAAGCCCTGTAGCAATAGTCTATTTCTAACTTGAAATAAAATTCCTTTTGCTTTTCTTTGTAAGTAGATGTCTCCTTTGTCCTTGTTGCAATGTTTGAATATCTTTCCAAGTAGATCTGTCATTAAGATTTAGTTAAAAATTATGTTTGTCTGAAACTGAACATCTAACAAAGGCTTAAATGCTATGGAGATGGTGTTTCCACTTCCTGGGTTATAAAATAATGTACTACATTTGTTTAAGTTTGAGAATTGAGTTGCTGCCTTTCAAGGCATATTTTGATGGCTTTTTATGAGGGACTCATAGTAAAGGAAAAATACTCCATATCATCTCCAAACCCTTGTAGTAGAAATGTATTCCTAACTCAAGATATTATTTCCTTTTTAAGATTGGTTATTTTTATCTCAATACATAACATGTATTGAGATATCGTCACACTAGCCAGTGGATAAAATTCCTTTTAGAGCAAGGTAATGTGACTTGATCAGTGGTCAATGTCTGTGAGAAATTAAGAGCATGCTCTTTGGCTTGGGGACAAAAGACATTGGATTTTTTCACATTAAAAAGTGACAGTTGCTTAGTGTTGCTAAGTTATTTTGGCAAATTTTATGGTTAAACACTTCAGTTGTCATAGAAACTCCAAGGAAGCTGTTATTTCTTTGCACACAGTACTTTCGTTGCTAGGCACAAATACCTACTAACTGAGAATGTTTACATTTTGAAGTTCAACTTTCAGATGTTAGCCCCTTGGTGTCACACCTCTGCTAAATCAAGCATGAAGTAACTGTAAGATAATCTTGCTTTGTCTGACCATAAACAAAGGCTCTGTAAGCAGATATGTCCCAAGTAGTTATATGGAGATGAATAAGCCTATTTACAATTTATAGAGTTACAGTATAGTGCACAAAATGTGTCCATGAGGCATGATCAAATTATCTTTTAGCAGTGATGAAATTAACCTCTCAAAGGTTGATTGAAGTGTATTTGAGGATCTGTAACATACTGTATTGCTTGGGTGATGTTGCAATTCCACTCACTTGTTATACTGTTCTCAAGATATCAGTAGGGAAGAAGCTCTGGTTACTTGTAGATTCAATGCAATTATTTTCCATCTTCTTTCTATTTTAGCTGGTCTCAATATGTGCCCAGTTGGAAGATTAAAAAAGACCTGGGGAAAAGTTAATATGGACAAATTTGAAATTTTAATTCAACTCACTTGTTATACTGTTCTCAAGATATCAGTAGGGAAGAAGCTCTGGTTACTTGTAGATTCAATGCAATTATTTTCCATCTTCTTTCTATTTTAGCTGGTCTCAATATGTGCCCAGTTGGAAGATTAAAAAAGACCTGGGGAAAAGTTAATATGGACAAATTTGAAATTTTAGAGGTAATTTTTTTTATTACAGCAAATGTGATGTATTTTGTGAGTGACATTAGGTATGTAAGTTGAAATTTTATACCTAATGGAACTATTCAAGTTTATTTAATAGTTGAATTCTATAGTTTCAAGCATTTTAATGATTTTATACCAAGTAATGTTGAAATAGCTGCGAAGTTCTCAGATTCTTTTTCCTTGACTAATTTGCTACTCACAGTTTGCTGTGAAACCATAATTTACTGTTGCCAATTACATAGGGTTTTGCTGCAAAACTGTTGCACTATTGCATTCTTGAATAAGTCAGTATTTATAAATCTATTGCTGTAATCTGAATGCAGCTCTGAATACTGAACCTGGACATTGGTGATGAAGATATCAACAAGGAGAAGTTATGGATTAGAATTAAAGTAAAAAATATTCTTTAGACTATTAGGAAGATAATTTGCAAATCCCCGCACTTCTAACAGGGGTCTTACATCATCTTTGTATTTGTGGAACTCATGTATACGAATATAATATGTAGCTTAGTATGAAGGGATGTCAAATGTGTTAGTAAAAGGGTTTAAAGAAGTGAAAGGGTTAAAGATAGTTTTTGATTCTGCCATTACTTTCATCACAATTTTGATTTTGAATTCCTCCCTCAGCACCAAATGGATCCTACATCAAACTTCACAACGTACAGGCAGTCTTTAAAAGCTGGAATGCAACGTGCCCTCTGTGCGCAGGAAGGTGCTTGTGATAAAATCGTCATCCCATTTTTTAGTCTTCTTGTGAAAGATTTATACTTTCTGAATGAAGGATGTTCAAATAAAGTTGAAAATGGTCACATCAACTTTGAGGTAGGCCAGACATAAAATTGAAGATCTCCGTAGGTCCTCGTGGTGTGTGTGCCTATGTTGAGTGTAGACTTTTTTTTAGATGATGCTTTTAGTCATGTGAAGTCTAGTCATCAGTTTTGCTCTTGTTATTGCAATTTAAACTTCTCAGAATTCCATCATTACTTGGGTGGTGTACCTAAAATGGAATAGCTGTCGCAGAATTTTCTTTCCCTGGCTGTATCTAAATAACTGGTGTTGAAACCTTAGCATTTAGGACTGTCATCCTTGTTTCAAATTCTTTAGTTCTTCTAAAAAATACTCATCCCCTCTTACAGTACTTTGTCTGACACAGTTACAGAATGTAGTAATTGATTAAAGCCTATAGTAGAAACAAATTTTAATGTATAACCCACTTTGTAAACCGTGATGAACTTACCTTCTAATGTTTCCTCTTGTAAGATCTTTTTTATATTTAAAGCAGAAAAATTCCTCTCTTCTTCCTTAGAAATTTTGGCAACTTGCAAAGCAAGTAACTGAGTTCCTGACATGGAAAAATGTTGATTGTCCATACCCAAGGGAACGACAGACACTTAACTACCTACTCACAGCACCTGTATTCTCTGAAAATTGTAAGTAGAAAGTATCCTTTCAAAATTCAATAATGTTTTATTAGTCACTGATGATATTAAATGTGGCCTTAATTGTTTCCTGACAATGTCTTTCAGTAAGACACTATTAAAAAGAAGATTCAGTTTGAACCTTATGCTGCAGAGAGGAATATGTGTAGTATCTCATTTGTGTGCATATATCATCATGATTATACTTTGCATGATATTCCAAGAACTGATTCCTTGTTGTAGGCTATGGTTGTGATGATGTCATGTGTGTTTGAGTGTGTGTTTATGTAGCACTTTGCATGAAGCTCTGTACCAAGGTATAGTTATGTAGGTGTCAGAATTTGAACTTGATCATCTTATATGTTGACAACTGGATTATTTTGACTGAAATGTGGTAAAACAGTTGTGCAAGAGAAAACAGGGTCATTAATTGCAGCCCATTGCTTATACTCAGTTTTTTCCATAATGCAATGTTGTTTGTATTAAGAGGGTGACAAGCAACAGAAAACCTAGTTTTGTTTGACATGCTCTTATTTTAAACACCGATCTCATCTAGCTGGATAATTGCTTCTGCTTGATAGGTTTCAATATGCTTTAAATGCAATGATTTATCACTTAGTATAAAAGTATCATTCTAGAATTTGTTGTTTTAAGTGTAGCCATTTCCATATTGAGCATAAAATGTGCATGATCAGGATACTAGAAATATTTGCTATAAATGTTTGAATGACCACACTACCTGTATTGCATGAAAGACAGTATGTTAAGATATGGGAAGTTTGTCTCATATCTTATTTTTATGCATGATGCCGTGCCAGATCACCAAAATGAGTTTTTCTCTGTTCTTTCGTATCTTTAAAAACTTAAATGCCTAAGTTCCACTGCTTCAAGAGTGCGTTGATCACATGTAATTAAGTATTGAGAATAAGCAGCATAGCTGCTCTGCTCAGGTTGGTTTCAATGATAAGAGAAACCAATGCAGCAGTGATGGCATGTGTATATGTATGTGTCTGTCTGTTTGTAATGCTTTGCTGGTTAGCAGGGTATCTCAAAAACAGAATGTCTGGCAGTTGTCAAACAGGGTACATAGATGCTCCATATTAAGGGGGATAACCCTATCCTTTAGGTGGAGGTCAAAGGTCAACTGGGGTCACCAGGGTTCGAAGTCTAAAAAACTTGTTACCATGATGTCTTAAGGTAGGTTAATTGGATAAATGTCATGCTTGATATGCAGATGCATTGTACTAAGAGGATGATGGAGGATAAAGGTCATTTGGAGTACCACACTAATTGTTTTTTGACCATGCTAAGTATAACATTTGACTGAGAATATACTGGACAACATTGCATTTTTTTGTATAGCTCTTATCTAGATCATCAAAATCTCAGTGCTTTATTATGTTCTGGTTACTTTAGCTACACATGCATTACTCTTTTCGAAATAGCATTTATAAGTGATGGGGTAAAATTTCTGTGCAATTCATGCACTTTACATTTGCTTCAAAGCCTATGGATTTGTCAAAGTTATTGGTATTAAGTATAAATATCAAACAATAAACATTTGATACCATTTACTCTGTTATATCAGCACAACACCAATTTAGATGATAGACATTGTAAAAGGATTTAATTGGGTTTCTTTCCAATGTTTCTGTAGCGTTACATCTTGCATCATTTGAAAGTGAGAACCCAGAATCGGACATGGAGAAAGAACAGTACAAAAGTTTAAAGTAAGTTCACTCTTGGTCAGCAGTTTCATCTAAGTCTGTTTATTCTCATCTATAAAGCTTAAAGCCAATTACTCATCACCCCAAACTTCAAATTTGCCCTGGTTTATCACAATTCTCAATTGGCACAGCTAAATGCAGAGTAGCTTATATTAGACAGCAAACCATGTGTTTGGTGTAACTGAAGATCTTCCTCCTCTCATTTGGAAGGTTGCCTAGGTTCGATTTTCAGGTTGATTCTAAAAGTAGAACCTACTGTCATTGTGCGTAATGCTCGGCATAAGCAATGGAGTAGGGAAAACAAGCTAGTGAACCAAAACTGGAAAAAAAGGCTGTGGCCGGCTCTACTTGAACCAGTAGGTTAGAAACTGGGCCGTAAAACTTCATCCAACCGACTGACTGACCCACCTGCCCACCCACCCACCCACCCACTCACTCACTCACTCACCCACTCACTCACCCACCCACTCACTCACCCACCTACTCACTCACTCACTCACCAACTAACTAAAGCTAAAACTAACAAACTAAAACTAAAACTAGACAGCATTCATTGAAAGTGTTCTGATAACAAATTAGGGCTTTTCATGTTCATCAGGATATGCCCTGAAGCAGTCAGCTAGGCAATGGCAATAACCAGAGCAGGAGGGGACAAATGGCAAGAGCCCTGCCCCCTTCCCCCACACCCACTTGCCCTCACAATGAAATTTGAAGGTAGACAAATATATTGGTCAAAGTGTATTAAAAACAAATGCTCTCAAATGAAGCCTTGAAAGGATGGATTTTAAGTATAAAGAGAGACTGAGAAGCACCATTTCCTGTAATTTGAGAGACAGTTTAGCTAAACTTTTCTCTGTAGTCCCCAATCTGACATTTAGAAACAATTATGGTGGATGGAGAAAAATGTAAAACAAAACTTACAATTTCCAGCAAGTTTTCAAGAGGATCTTGTATTCAAGTTTGTTTTGGAATGATTATAGTTGCATTTAGTCCATTTTGGCTGTGGCACATTCTAGGTTTTCTGACCATTTTACAATTTGCTCATTTTTATTGATGAAGTGAAAATGCTATTGTAAATGAAAGCTCAAAATCATGGCTGCTATGGTTCTACTTATGAGCCTGGCAAATGCCATTTCCGGCTGTCTTTAGGGCCACGATTTTTCAAATTTTTTTTTTGTACACACCATGCCAGTCCATGCTGCTCCACTCAAGGTCATTTTTCCTTGCCCACCAATGGAACAATTACCCCCCCCCCCCCAAAAAAAAAAAAATT
Organism: Holothuria scabra; assembly: GCA_037179385.1. Taxonomy (NCBI): domain Eukaryota; kingdom Metazoa; phylum Echinodermata; class Holothuroidea; order Aspidochirotida; family Holothuriidae; genus Holothuria; species Holothuria scabra. The sequence goes on from CM074198.1 coordinate 11,716,225, forward strand.
GAAAAAGACTCTTTACACCACAGGAACTGGGATTGTATCTGTCCATCTGGATAAGTTTTAGACAACTCCAAGAGGGACTTAAAGAGGCTCATTGAGTTGATATTGATAACATTGTGAGAGTCTCAAAGGGTCACTGCTGCATAACAATGTTTAAAGTTAGCATAACAAGTCAAGTTTTAAGTCCAAAAGTCACAGAAAACGTTAAATTTTGAATTTCCTAGTGTCCTGACTTGTAACGGTTTTGTACATAATTTGGAAAAGTGTCTGGTCACGAATTTTTGAAAACGGACTTGAACCGTTAAATACTCACTCATAAAACAGTTATTTGTTTGTAGGGTATGGAGATTGCCTAAGTTTGACCATTTGTCATTGGTTTGTGAAGAAAACTTATAAGGTTTGGAAAATTTTGTTGAATTCCATGAACCAACTCAATGAGTCGCTTTAAAAAGCAAGTAAGTTGGGAGAATTGGAACTGTCAGGGAACCTCTGCCTTAAAGTTATTATGGATGATGAATACCTCTGCCTTAAAGTTATTATGTTAAGCCCCTTATACACGATCATACATTTGGCCAAAATCATCAGCGTATGGCAATGCTAATGGACAAATGTATGATGTAACTGAATATTCACCCAATAAATTTGAACTTCATCCAACATATATGAAGGTGTTCAAATATTTAGCTACATATTAAACTTCTCACAAAATGTTAAAATATTTGTATCACTATGTTTGTGAACAAATGTATGATGGTGTAGATGGGGCTTAAGAGCACAACCAGAAGCTTTTCAAAGCAGAGAGCCAGTATGGCTAATTATGGCAGAGTCAAGTAGGGGAATAAATTTATTCACTAATCGTACTTGTCTTTTGTTGTAGCATTTGTTATCTCAAATTCTTGCATCCAACAAAACATTATTCAAGTGCTGACTGCTGCTGTTCAAAATGTAACATATATCCTATAGTGACACACATACTGACAGGGTTGTATCAAGAGTATGAAAATGGGTCATGTTGTGGGTTTTTACACAAGTATTGATAGATCCATTCATGTTTACAAACAAATGACGACATGGCTGCTTAACAACAGAGTTGATAGTGTGCAGTTACATTTTCATCACAATGAAGTGTAGTGTAATAATAAGTACAAGTATATTATTCCTCCCAAGAGTCCTAAACAATGATCAACTTGATCAAGTTACACTTGCATCTTTCTTAGTTGCCTTAAATTATGTCCTGTTTCTTTTACAGATTACAGTGTGAAGAAGTGAACAAGTAAAAGGACATCTTGGTGATGGTGTAATTTACTGGGTCAAAAAACACTGCCGCTCTGTATGCACTTATGCTTGCGAGTAATGGTTGCAGCAGATAATTCAGTAATTGTGAAAGCCGTTTCCCTTTGATAGGTCATATAGTTTTTGGTTGGTGTTGTGAGGTTAGGTAACTGAAGTGTGTGATACCTTTCAGGCTATTGCTAAGCAGATATTACATGATCTCTCTGTCAGGAGTTTTATGCATCTAAAAGCAGTGTTCAGTTTCATGTAATCAGTAACTAAATTTCAGTGTGTAGCTCTGCTCTCAAGATGGAACACTTCTTTAAATTTATAAGATTGCCTGAGAATTTATTCTTTTGTAAACAAGTGGTTCATTCTTATGGTATGAATGAAAGCAATATCAGCAACAGAACTATATCTGGGGGAAGAAGGTAATTACATTTTTCACTATGCAAAAAGTCTTAGCTTCTTGTCAATGTATGTTGCACGGAACTGCCAAGTTGTTAAAATTTCTTTACTCCATGAGCATATGGACAAAATTCTCTAATACTAAATGCCACCTTCAAAAAAGGTCTATTACAGGCCTGATCGAGCAGTACTGTGGTATGTTTTATAGAGTTAAACAAGTATTATGTCAAGTGTCTGTGCTGAATATCTGTTGTTAGATGTCAGGGATTTCTTGCAAACATTTATTTGGCATGAATTCCTTTAGATTTGTGGGAGCTGTGAGATTTGGCCAGCATTTTGTAAGAAAAAGTAATTTATGGTTGGGTAACTTGGGTTATGTTTGCCTCATGAAATGATGTAACTGTATTCACAAAAGCTGCTCTAATATTTATTCCATCAGTAACGAAGGTTAGTGCATGGATGATAGTGTTAAAAATATAGATTTAAGCTAAGTAAAAAAAAAAAAAAAAACGAATCTATTTTTGTGCAGACTTACTAATTTTATAAATTTTTAGTAGACTTCCTCATATATGTCATACAGGTTTCTTAGTTAAACTGGTACCAATTATGTTAATTAATATATTAAAGAGGCATAGAATTCTGTGCCGCAGTTTCCATAGTTTAATGTGGGTTTGATTAAAATTTGCTCGCTGAAGGTGCATAAAGCCAGTCAAACTGTAGAAATACATGCACTCCCATAGTATTTGCACTTTATTCTACACAAATATGTACAAAATGTAAATATATTACAATTGCTATATAGTTAATAAAACTTCAAACTACAGTATCCATGTCATCTACTTGTCTTTCATGTTTAATATTCACAAGCTCACTTGACCCCCCAAGGGATCAACATTGGTGTTGTCCAAACTTTGTCTGTGAAGTAGTTTCATGGACCTCAATACAGGCCAACCTGTCTTCTCATTAGTGTGATACATGCCTACTACATGTAGAAAGCTTGAAATGTACCCAAAATTTTCATAAAAAAAAACTCATATTAATTTACAGAACAAGTGTTGTTTTGCCCTGACTTCTCCATTTAACATTAGCTAAGTAGGACAAATGTTGTGGGTGGAGACTCTAAAGGTGTTTTTGGTTAGTTGGTTCCTAGGGATAGGAAGGGTGGAGGCTACGGGCGACACCCCCTTCCCTCCCCCCTCCCAGTTGAAAATGAGGGGGATGGAAGCATGCCCCCCACTTCCCGTGTCAGGAAACCCTTTCTTCCTTTTTTGATTCCATGCCGAAGGCAGGCAAGGAATTTATGCAATGGTGATGTCATGTGTGTAGGTGTGTGTGTGTGTGTGTATGTGATGCTTTGGCTTGTAAACACGATATCTCAAGAAGGGTAAGTGTGACTAATCTCATATTTGGTGTGTGGATTGGCCATATTAAGTAGATGATCCCTATAATTTTGGTGGAGGTCAAAGGTCATTTGGGGTCAGGAGAGGTCAAAAGGTCAAAACTGTAAACTTGATTACTCAAGAACGGTACATGTGGTTAAGTTCATATTTGTTGTGTGGGTTGTTCGTTTTAAGTAGATGATCCCTTTCAATTTTCGTGAAGGTTAGAGGTCATTTGAGGTCACTAGAGGTCAAATGGTAAATTCCTTAGAAATTGCTTGTTAAACATGGTACCTCAAAAAGGGTAAGTGTGACTAATCTCATATTTATTGTGTGGGTTGTTCATATTGAGTAGCTGATTGTTTTGGGCAACGGCAAAGGTCATTTGGGGTCACGAGAGGTCAAAGGGTCAAAACCTTGTGAACAAGATATCTCAAGAACATTACAAGTGACTTTGCTCATATTTGGTTTGTGGGTTGTTCATATTAAGTAGATAATCCCTATAGATTGGTTGCTCATATTAAGAAGATGATCCCTATAGATTTTCGTGGAGGTCAAAGTTCATTTGGGGTCACCAGAAGTCAAATGGTAAATTCCTTAGAAATTGCTTGTAAACAGGGTTTCTCAAGAAGGATAAGTGTGACTAATCGCATATTTGGTGTGTGGGTTGGCCATATTGAGTAGATGATCCTTATTGTTTTTTGGCGGAGGTCAAGGTCATTTGGGGTCACAAGAGGTCAAAGGGTCAAAACCTTGTAAACACGATGTCTCAAGAACGGTACCTGCGACTATGCTCATATTTGGTTTGTGGGTTGGTCAAATTGAGTAGTTGATACCTATCGTTTGTGGTAGAGGTCAAAGGTTATTTGGGGTCATGAGAGGACAAAGGGTCAAAACCTTGTGAACAAGATATCTCAAGAACGTTACAAGTGACTTTGCTCATATTTGGTTTGTGGGTTGTTCATATTAAGTAGATGATCCCTATAGATTGGTTGCTCATATTAAGAAGATGATCCTTATTGATTTTCGTGGAGGTCAAAGTTCATTTGGGGTCACCAGAAGTCAAATGGTAAATTCCTTAGAAATTGCTTGTAAACAGGGTTTCTCAAGAAGGATAAGTGTGACTAATCGCATATTTGGTGTGTGGGTTGGCCATATTGAGTAGATGATCCTTATTGTTTTTTGGCGGAGGTCAAGGTCATTTGGGGTCACAAGAGGTCAAAGGGTCAAAACCTTGTAAACACGATGTCTCAAGAACGGTACCTGCGACTATGCTCATATTTGGTTTGTGGGTTGGTCAAATTGAGTAGTTGATACCTATCGTTTGTGGTAGAGGTCAAAGGTTATTTGGGGTCATGAGAGGACAAAGGGTCAAAACCTTGTGAACAAGATATCTCAAGAACGTTACAAGTGACTTTGCTCATATTTGGTTTGTGGGTTGTTCATATTAAGTAGATGATCCCTATAGATTGGTTGCTCATATTAAGAAGATGATCCTTATTGATTTTCGTGGAGGTCAAAGTTCATTTGGGGTCACCAGAAGTCAAATGGTAAATTCCTTAGAAATTGCTTGTAAACAGGGTTTCTCAAGAATGATAAGTGTGACTAATCGCATATTTGGTGTGTGGGTTGGCCATATTGAGTAAATGATCCTTATTGTTTTTTATGGAGGTCAAGGTCATTTGGGGTCACAAGAGGTCAAAGGGTCAAAACCTTGTAAACACGATGTCTCAAGAACGGTACCTGCGACTATGCTCGTATTTGGTTTGTGGGTTGGTCAAATTGAGTAGTTGATACCTATCGTTTGTGGTAGAGGTCAAAGGTTATTTGGGGTCATGAGAGGACAAAGGGTCAAAACCTTGTGAACAAGATATCTCAAGAACGTTACAAGTGACTTTGCTCATATTTGGTTTGTGGTTTGTTCATATTAAGTAGATGATCCCTATAGATTGGATGCTCATATTAAGAAGATGATCCTTATTGATTTTCGTGGAGGTCAAAGTTCATTTGGGGTCACCAGAAGTCAAATGGTAAATTCCTTAGAAATTGCTTGTAAACAGGGTTTCTCAAGAATAATAAGTGTGACTAATCGCATATTTGGTGTGTGGGTTGGCCATATCGAGTAAATGATCCTTATTGTTTTTTATGGAGGTCAAGGTCATTTGGGGTCACAAGAGGTCAAAGGGTCAAAACCTTGTAAACACGATGTCTCAAGAACGGTACCTGCGACTACGCTCGTATTTGGTTTGTGGGTTGGTCAAATTGAGTAGTTGATACCTATCGTTTGTGGTAGAGGTCAAAGGTTATTTGGGGTCATGAGAGGACAAAACCTAGTGAACACAGTATCTCAAGAAAAATTTACGTGACTTAGCTCATGTTAAGTGTGTGGGCTGGCCGTATTTACATGGTGATCAGATCCCAGTTGATTTTCCGTTAAGGTCAGACGTCATTTGGGGTTATTAGTGTCAAAGTCTGACAAACTTGCTTGCATAGTATTACTGTACAAGGAAGATAACTTGTAGGGTATTCATACTTGACATGTAGATGATGCATGTTGAATAAGTGATCCCAATAGTTTTTGGTGGATGTCAAATCTCACTTTGTTTCACAAGAGGTCAAAGTCTCAATATCATATTTACACAAATTTCCCATGGTTGGAGTCTTAGATACTGCAAAAGTTCACACATAGTAGGTGGATGTGATACCATGAGCAGAACCCTAGTTCTTGTAGAAAGCTTCGCTGCCTTGCAAGTATACTTTGTGGGTACATTACAGAGCACTGTCAATTTGAAAAACACTACGAGGCACTGTCAGTTTGGAAAAAAGAAAGATAGGCTTAAATTTCAGTGCCAAGGAATCACTAAGCCTTTTGGCTTTCTGGTTCCAAATCTCAAAAGCAATAAATTCACAGCGCAATTCATGCACCTTAAAATTCAATATAAAATGCAGGAGTTCTTGCTCATAAATCAGTTTGGTAAACTTTTCCGAGGTATGGAAATGACAAAATTGGACATTTTCCCATAAGTATGTGACAACACATCATCAAGAGACACCCGCAGTTATATTGCTAATTTTATAATCTGTCTTTCATGGACACTCTTGATTCTGAAATGTTTTGCCTAAAAAGGACAACAAAGTTTGGAAAACTTTTAATGCCATCGGAGAGGGTCAGCTCGTAGGCCTTATATAACATTATGAAGCAACAAAGATTCAGGCGTTGTGTAATCATTCTCAGATTGACCCTTATTTATAAGTCTGTCAATAAATTAGTAGCAATTGATACTGATTCTTACCAGTTAGTTCCTTCTAGTGGTGTGTCTACTAGAACACATGCCTCTGCCTCTAGTTCTTTTGTGAAATTATCTGTTGGCAAAGATTGTTATAAATATTCACTATTCCCTAGGACTTTTGCTGAATGGAACTGCCTCCCACCCAGTATTAGAGATGCCCTCACTGTGAGTGCTTTTAAGTCGGGGTTAAATTCTGTGAGTCTTGAAGAAATTATTAGTAGAGCCCATTTTAGTAATTAGTACGCTGCTCAGCCTTCTGTGCCTGCATGTTACATCCCGTTTCGCGGAGTTTATGCAGTATCTCACCAGAACCAGATTTGCCCCCAATATATGAAGGAAGTGCAGATTCTTCAGTAGTCCCCTAACTCTTTAAATTTCCTTACAGGAAACCCAGAGTCCAAAGTTCTCTACAATACAAGCTCCATATCTAATCTAGTGGTTAAAAGTGGCAAACTTCCGCCACAAATTACGTCAATAATACAGTGGTGTTCACAGCTGAAAGAAAAATCAGAAAATTTAGCTACTATTTACAAGCTTGAGACATACCATTTCCGGCTGTCTGAGAGGTCGCGATTTTTCAAAATTTTCTGTACGCTCCGCACCAACTGAAGACTTCAAATTCCAGGCAGGGAACTATTGGCGTAACTTACTCAAACGCTCTCATACACAACTATCATCAGATACCTTTTAGCCCTGTCAATGGAGTAGTCTGTGTAGATGGGTTCCTTATTTATTGAATTGTCCAAATGGTATCAATGTTCAATATTGCAGAACAGTGACGTAGCTACAAAAGGCAGGAGGCGATTTTCCCGTGGCTCAAAAAAGTGAAAAAATCGGAATTTTGCCATTTGGGACACAAGTCAACTACAGTGTGGTTTTTCTCAACTTTCCCTTCATAAAAGTACGAAGTCTTCCTAATAAAAGTTCAATATTTGTAATTATTAGTCTTAAAAAAGCAAAATTTTCCCGGTGCTTTGCATGCCCTAAATTGCAACCTCTAATGCAGTAAGTGGTCGCTCATAAAAACATTTCAGAGCCACTAATTTTTGGTTCCTTGTGTAACAAACGAACATATGCAGTCACCTTGATGTATGTAATGTTGTGTGTGTTTGTGTGTGGATGTGAAGGATTGGAATGTGAGGTACGTGGTGCGATAACTCAACCAAGTCATCAATTTTTTCAAACTCGGTATATATGTAGATGTTGTTGAGTAGATGTGCCCTAGCGTTTTCGTTGAGGGTCAAAGGTCACTGGCGATCACCAGAGCTCAAAAAGTGAATTACTATTAGTAGCTTTAGTAGCTGTAACACTGTATCCGTTGTTCAAACAGTGGCATAATTTTTAGCTCACACACATTACTGTGTGAGCTTATAGAGTCAGGCAGATGTCGTCAACTTTTGCAAAAGTTTTCAGTTTTATCATTTTTCAAGTACTTTGCTCAGGAATTTGTCCTTACATTGGGAGCCAAATGGATATTTTGCTTGCTATTTAAAATTAAGGTATATCAAACATATGTGGAATTAGAAGTAATTTTCTTGAAATATCTATTGCCATTTTAGTGACGTCATCAAACGTTCCCAAGCAGTGGCTCACACAGTGATTTGTTCACAGTGTTCAGCAACGCACACAATCGTAGTTGGCAATTGCTTGCACACTGCACTGCAACAAACAAATCATACATACCACCTACAGTGATCTGCCGCTGCCGAACGGGCTCGCAGGCACGCAGAATTGCCGACCGGTGACGTAGTTTTTTTGGGGAAGCTGTTCTAGGACAGAAAAATCTGGTTATGCACTCGGTTTTTTGGTCTGATGCTAGCTGAAATGGTCCGTGACGCATACGGACACTATACACGCACGTAAGTGCAGAGAGTTCACACTCTGAACAAAGATGCACGAACACGTACCAATCAAAAGCCAAAGGCTTCTAGGCTTACAATAGTCTCTTAAACGCGAGCGTGACTGCCATCCTAATTTATCCCTCCCCCGCAACACACTTTCTGAAACTTGCTATCGAAATAACTTGGAGGACTGCATGCGCTTTACGAGTTTACGCGACTTCACAATGATACCAGTACGGTGTTCTGTGGTAAACAAATATTCGAAAGCTTCACTACATTTTTGGAAGTTGCAGTGATCAAAGTGGTTTAAGCCTGCTTTATATTTTTTGACCTTTCAAAAGAAATCAAATGAACAAGTTAGTAGAGTTAGATGGAGTTTAAGGACCCATTGCTCAAGTGATCAAAAACAGCTGCAATATTTGCGTTAGGTCTGAGAAAAGACAGTTATGACAGCTTGTCAGTGATTTCAACAAGAACCATGATCCCAAAAGTGAGGGAGAGGGAAAACTGAGGGCACAGGAAAATGTTTGGGGCAATAATTAGTGTCACCCAAAGCACTTGCCTGCGTAGCAGACTATGGGTCATATTCCTTGATGGGTATTGATCAGTGTTATCCTAACAATATATATGGTTTGTGAAGGACTGAACAGACCGAGTCTGCTCCGTGAGGTTTTAAAGAACAAGCTCTTTAAGGCAGGGTCAATGGGACCGCCTTAAAGCTCTGGTGAGGTTCAGTGGGGCCCAAATGCTCTTCAGGTTTAAGTACATCTGTGGCTGCAAAATAAAGCCTAAGCATATGTATATTTTACCTTAGAAGATTGATCCATGAACCCACAAGGACCCATGTTCCATTGGGAAAACTCTTGATGGGCTTGGGGGTCTATTGGGCAATATGGTCCAGCTCCGAAGCTGTGAGGTTGCAGCATACGGCACATGTCTGCGTGAAAAACAAACGGCAAGGTGCGTTTATTTTCCATTGGCTTACATGGGACTAAGCCACAGTGTAGAGCTAGAGGGAGTCCAAGGAGCACAGTTCCGGGGAGTTTAAGGTCTTAGGGGTAGGCCTACGGTGAAAAAGTATCAGGAAAAAAGTCTCAGAAAATGTAGGCCTAATATTAAGTTTTCACTATTTCGTTCATGCACGTCTGAGTGAAGGGGATCTGAGTATGAGGGTAAATGCCCCATGCAGCTGATGCCGCCACTGATATACTAGGCTGAAAAGAAATCAACTTTCGCCTAGCACACCGTGGTCAGTCGAAAACCAGCCTTCCGGTAGTCCGATAGGCAAAATTGAAGGGTATATGCCCTGTAGTTGAACGCCGAGACCCAACACGTCCCTTTTAATCTTAGGCCTCATGTGCGTTAGCATTTAGCCCACACTCCAGGGTGGAGTGTTCGGATAGGATACATCAGATATAACTCAACTAGCTGTATAATTATACTGGTAATACTTGTTACACTGATTACCTATAATTTCTGTTCCAGTGTCGTTACTATAATTTATCAACGAATGGAAATAGCCTAAACGTCTTGCAAAGCGAAATAGCGACCGCTGGCTCCTGGTCTGTGTTGGACATTTAAGCCTAAAAGTTTATACAGCTAAAAGCTCTAAGCTACACAGAAAACTTTGCACAAACAAAATTAAAATTAAAGACCCCAAGCACCAAAGTATGTGAGCCGCAGTCTTGACTAGACTGTACATACTACAGTCTACATAACCTTACGGCGGTAGATAATCAGTATAGTACGTAGTACAGAGCCATTTATGATGCTATGCCAGTGCAGTCAAGTGCCTGTGGAACGCTCACGTCCAGCGTCGCGTCACCGCGACTGAGAAGCAAAGCAGGACCACGGTACTATTTCCACATTTTTGAAAAGTATGTCCTCAATTTGTGCATTTAAGTTTCCTAGCATGTAGTGACTTTTTTAAATTAGCTGATTCAACGGTTTTAAAAGTATCAACTGTACCTTATTTACAAGGATATGTTCCTTTATATCACCTAATATTTCCAAAATATTTTTTGAAACTGTTGGATTTATCTCAAACTTCACGCTTAGCAAAATTTGGAGACACTGAAGTAGAAACACTGAAACACAGTTGAAACTAGTTCTGGTTGTGAAAAAAGACAGTCCGCATTGTGACCAGGCTACTGGAATTGCGTTTTAAGTTAGTTTTGGTAGCTCTCTGGGTTGTTGTTTTTCGTTTTTGTCACATATTTAACTGATCGACTTGAACTTTAAATAGTTGTTTCTGGGGTAGCATAGTGTGTGCATATTATTGCAAATAAGCAGAACTATGGCCCTACATACAAAGTGTCGTAATGATATTATCAGAGGGTGTAAAGAGAAAATCCGCATTTTCTTAATGTATTTTATTGTTTCATGACGTCACAGGTTTCCAAATGGGGTTGCGGCTGCATAAGCTTACTATTGTAAGCTAATAAAACTCACAGCAACCTACTCAGTGGACAGCGAACGATAACGCTACGGTGTGGAGCGAACCAAATAACGGCTGTACGGAAGTTGATAAGTGCCATCTCGACGGTCGGAGGGTTTCTTCGAACTTTCAATGGTCATTTTCGAAAACATTTCGAAAATGGTTTGGGGGATAACGGGGGTGATTCATGTAGGGGTGAGTCCGTTCTATCACTATGCTTCTGCTGACTGGGGGAAATTGGCACCACAGCCCCGAAAAGGTCCGAAAATGTGCGTAGCATATATATATAGCGTACAAATTGCTACTTTCAACGGTCATTTTTGCATTGCGACTTTCAACGGTCATTATGGTAAATATTTCAAAAATGTTTCGCCGGACTATGGGGATGATTCATGTAGGGGTGAGTCCATTCTATCACCATGCTGCCGATGAGCCGGGGGCAAATTGTCACAGGGGCTCCAAAGCCCCGAAAAGGTCAGATAATTTATTTCTATAAGGTGGGGCTATGGTTGGGATGGGTACGTTTCTTGCAAGGATGGCATTCTCGTGGGACCGGGACCCTCTATATCTTCACAACTTAATTACGATGAAAATGAAATGATGCACTTTTTTCGCATGTAAAGTTTTGAATAAATAACGAACCCACATTTTGCGCGATCCTAACAGAACAATGCCAGTCAAATTGGGCACCACTATAACTTTAAGGGTAATTCGTTCTCACTTGTTCTCTACTCTAGTTTTTTTCCGTGTGGTTTCATTTTTATTCCACCTTAGGGTGGTCAGGCACAATAGAGCTATTTTCCGTCGTCTATGTACTTCGGTCCGGGTGCACTGTACCCATACGGGCTAAAGGAACGACTGGCTGGAAAAAATAATGCCTCCATGGTACTGTTCGTCGTCCATATTATGTGTGTATGGGACTATGATTTGGGTTTTTTTATTTGTTTTTTTTTTTTTTTTTTGGTTTTTTTGGTTTTTTTCTTCTTCTTCTTTTTGTAAAGGGGTCTACTAGCATAAGCTTTACTTCCTCAGTCCTCCTCCACCGCCTTGTTTAAATGTTGTATCATTTTGTATTTAAACTGTGGAAATAAACTCAAACTCAACTCAGATATTATCCTGGTTTTGCCGTAAGGGCAGGCCGATTTTGCGATGTGTGTATAGGGCATTTGCAGAGATTCCGAGCCCACAATTACCCAAAGGTGGTATACTAATGAAAACGCTAAACTGTGGAAACTCTCAGTTGTAGGCTAAGTGAAAACCCCAAAGACCTGACAAATCGCTTGCATAAGATTTATTCAATTGTTTTGTGTGGATATTCACTGGGTTCCTTCGTAGACAACTCTTTTATTGGTAAATGCATGACAACGGTGGTCGAACTTCCTCATTATGCGTTCTTAACGGATATCCTGTCTTGTAGTTAGAGAGGTAGCATCTTTGTGCGAACAGGGAGGTGTGATCTAGTTACACCTCCCTGGTAAGATGGGGTAGGATTAACGACAGCAGATATTTTGAAGTCAGCCGCGTAACCACAGAGTGCCTAGGGCGGGGCCTAGTCCCCCTTCCTGACGTTGTTCAGACTCCCCAGACTTTTTGCTTCCTGATAAACATTGTTCCTCTGGCATTATGTATGTCATGTATGTCACTTATGTCACTTGAAAATTCGGCCACAACAACGAGAGAGAGACATTACATAAAGTCACGGGGTCAATAGCTTACGGAAGCTGATGAGGGGCGTGCTACGTCCGCAAATATACCCCGAATGGAGCACAACGGTAAAGGGTTAAGAACGCCTAAAATTCAAAATTGAAACAAGGGACTGCATGCGTAGTATTAGATAATGCCACCGCCTAACCATTTTCATTCATTAATTTTTCTGTGCGTCTCCAAACACAAGAAATTGACAATTAACTTGTATTAGGCAACAATCCTCGACAAAAAAGGTGGGAAAAACAAGCAAAACAGGCAATGAACGGATCATTGTCCCCCATCACGCCCCCATTCAATCTTGTGGCAGCCCAAGGCGTCCTGAAACTTCAACCTTGATACGGGATCGGGGTTTGTCCCATCAGGGACTTGCAACTCCCTGGTTCCATGTATTTTTGTCGAGGATTGTAGCCAGCGTAGCCATATACATCTTTTATGCATGTGTGTGCTGTGTGGGGTAGGGTGGGAGTAGAAGTTTTACAAATGAGTCAAGATATTGTACAGTAGTTACTAAAATTTTCTTTGTTTTGTTCCTACTAATATTTTTTTTTCTTAAAACAGAAAGAAATAGCCCTGGTTTTATTTCTTTACTGGGCAAAAGTCAAGACCAAAACAAGAGAGTAAAAGCATACATTTGATTTTAAAAGCAAGCAAATCCCCCCCCCCCCCTTAAGGTATCCATACAATAGCAATTTCAATGGGAACCTAGAGTGGCAAATCGTCATTTTGAAATCAAACTTTATACAAATAAAAACCATGAGTCATTCAATTGAGAAATTTTGCATTTGTTTTTCTTGAAATGTGTGTGATTAATTAAACATAATTGATATGCAGGTTTTAGATTTTCGTAGTTTAAATCAAAGGACCAATCCTCTGACCCCAAACTACACTTTTTGTGTGGGGTAACAGAAACTCCGACTCAATTGGCTCGGCATTTTGATTGACTGCTAATTCAAACAGTGCAGAGCAAAACAGTGCATGACACCAAAGCTTGTATTGCACAGCATTAACTGCGCCGAGAGTGTTTTGATTACATACATACTCACCCTGAAGCAATAAACCAGACTGAGATTGTGTCTGGATGAGGATGAATTTCAGACAATTGCGGAAGGGGCTTAAGTAAGAAAGTTAGGAGCATTGGTACTGTTTGGGGTGAGAGGATTGGCCTTTAAGGCATGCATGGTAAGACTATTTCCAAGTATAAAACAGTTAAATGGCCAGCTGGTGCAATAAACGGAGGAACAAACGACGCTTTGACGCAGTGGAGAACCTTTTCGACCACCCTATTTAGACTCTAGCTGTCAAACAGGTCCCTCTTTGGCATGTAGTAAACATTCATAGTGGAAGTATAAATTTCCAACCATGTGTTTCAAAAAATACGGGATATTTAGCTGAAATTAACAGGGCCGAAGACACTGAGAAGTTCCATTTCCGCAATCTGAGAGGCATTTTTAGCCAAAATTTTCTCTGTACACTATGCGCCGACCAATGATGGCGCTCCCCTTAGAAAGTGTTATTCCTCCCCCCCCCCCACATCAACCTTTGCCCCCCCCCAAATCCCAACTGAAAAAGTCTGGTTACGCTACTGCAAATCTGCAATGAACAGCGCACTACTTAAGATATCAGGCTTTATAAAACAGAACAGTAATTTGTGCACAATGCGATTTTACCAATGCACTTGGTTGTTATCTTCAACCATTCTCCTTCAAGACCTAGAAAATAGTGTCATTTATTCCATTGAAAGAGGAAATGGAATGGTAAAAAATTGAAAACGCCCAGCAACAATTGGGGGAAAAACAAAAGAAGTTAGTTGAGACTTAGAAAAATGATTTAGTCATCACTCAGTTTGATTCGTATGCATGGAAAAAGGAAGTTAATTTTCAATGCTCCCAGCTCTACCATGCGTTGTTGGTAATCCTGCATTCTGATTGGTTGAGCAGAGATCTGTTATTTCACTACTCACGGTCAATAAATGTAAAGAAAAAGATAAAGGTAAAGTTTTTCACACATTTTCAGTGGTAGGAATACACCACATTAGTCTGATCATTACTGTCTCATAAGCCGTTTTGACTCCAAATTAGCAACATAATGGACTCGACTTCGCCTCGACCCTTATTTTGCCAACTTGGAGTCTAGACGGTTTATTATTTATTATAAATGCGACTTATCCCTTAAATATCGGTACCACCACTTCATTGAGATTTTAAGTCAATTTGAAATATCCCGCAGGTGCACTTTCGTTTTAGTATTTATGTATAATGAGCCTATGCTGACATGAAGCAGTTTACTCACCCAAAATGAACAGAATTCAAGAGATGAACATATCGCTCTAATGTGGTTTCAATAAAAATGGTTGTTCTGTTAAAAAAAAAACATATTTTAAAGGTATTTCATGAAAAGCACTATTAGGTATATGATCATAATACTATGGAAAGGTGTAGCTACATATATCCAATAGGACTTGCCATCGGACGGCTCTTTACAAAAATTAAGGGGTAAAATAGTCATCTGGGGGCCTCGATCTACATGCAGTACAGCGAGATTAGGCATTTAACATTTCAAAAGAAATTTACACTTTTCAGTGGCAGAAGAAATCCTTTTTCGACTTATGGTACATACCTTCAACGTTTTTGTAAAAAAAGCACAGGAGGGTCATTCGCAACTCCCCCCCCCCCCTCCCTTGGTGATGTCCATGGATCTTGCGGGTATGAAAATTTTATATATTTTAATTCGTTGAGTCCGCCTGCTGCAAAAGGACCTTTAGCTGGGAATGACAATATGACAACTAGAACTGCATTTGCTTGCAAATACGCAGAATTGTAGTGCGTGTTAGAGATGTCTTTTCAGTTAGTACAGTAGCCCAGTTTTTATTTGAACTTTAGGATTTGTTCATGGCGGGAAGAGGGGCTGTTGTTTCTTTTTGGCCACTCCTCTCAACCCTATTTCTTGATAGTACAAAGATGGACCACTTGTCTCCCAGCTCCTTGGCTGGACGCTTTAAGAAATCATAGAAGAGTAACTAATGATGGAGTAAATCCGGACCTTCTATGCTAATAGTCAGTCACTAGCTTTATTTTGAAGCATATTTGCCAACAATGAAGCAAGTGCTGAGTAGTCCTTGAACAAGACCGTGTACTGCGCTTAACGGTAGGACCTACTCCGTGTACAGTCTAGTGTGGAGTAAAATGAAGTGGACGAAGCATAGTCCCGTTCAAGGACTCGTGCTGAGTAGCCATACGTTATGCTCTGTTGTGTTGTTTACTCCTGCCTGAAATGGTTTTATCGGTTCTCGACTCCTCTTTCACCGTTCTTTATGTTAAATAATGACGCCCTCTCAGGCTCTCTGACTGCACCGCTTCATGCATATGACAACTGTCTCGTGGAAGGCCGAATAACTGTTGACGCTGTGTGTTTTAACATCCGTGTTTCGTTCATTCGCAATGCATGCTACATGCATGCTGTCAAAACGTTTCGGTCAGACTGCTGTCAAAATAGCTTCTGCTTTTACCACTGAAATAAAGCATGATAATAGAACTACAGCACAAGTCGCTTAATCCAATGCAGTAAAGCCAATTCGTTCCGTACAGGGAATTGGCAATACCCTGCTCCGTAGTAGCTAGATGAAGATACTGTACAATAACGTCTTGATACTGTTCAACGATAGTGGACGCAATGGCGCCGTGTTACGTATACCAATTTGGAAGCAGCGATTGATTCTCCAGGCTTATCACTTCAGTGTGAAAAGGCCGAACCACATTACATCGCGTTTTCTGGAAATTTATCCGCAATGCTCTTTCATGAAGCTAACTCCTTAAATCAGCCT
This sequence comes from Holothuria scabra, assembly GCA_037179385.1. Taxonomy (NCBI): domain Eukaryota; kingdom Metazoa; phylum Echinodermata; class Holothuroidea; order Aspidochirotida; family Holothuriidae; genus Holothuria; species Holothuria scabra. The sequence continues at coordinate 11,732,376 of CM074198.1, forward strand.
TGTAAGTGTAGTATTTGCTTTTCTGAAGTTGATTTTTGTTTAAAGACGGCCACAGATTGCACTTGCTGCTATTGTTAAAGGGTAGAGCATGGATATTTGTACGAACTAAGTTACGGTACGCGCAGGGAAATGAGTTGTGGGCCATAACAGGCTTCACAAAAGAAATTGTCAGTCGGCCAGTATATGCCAATATTGTAGTGCGGCGCACTACAATAATGATACTGATAAATCAGTTCGCATAATCTCTAATAGCACAGGAACCGGTAGCTTCCATGTATCCCTACGGCACCCTTAATCCCCACACCAGGATGACACTCATTTAGGGAACTAAAAGAGGCGATAATTAACCCTGGGTGTCACCTATCAATCAGGGGCAAGCCACTTGTTCTCTCTCTTTTTGCATAAACTGATGTTCCCTATTTATTTCCCCAATGCCACAGCCTCATTGTAAAAAAAAAAGAATGGATATATTTTAGTCCGCCTTGAACCCCCCCCCCCTACCCTTACAATTATTTTGTCCGCTCAAGATTCGCCTGAATCGCGTCACTGCGGTCCTGTAATATTTTGTATTTGGTCACACAATTTGTTATTATAGTATTTGGCCGGGAAAGAACCACCAAAAAAGAATAATGTGATTTTTTTTTTTGTCGGCATCTTAATTGTCTCAGAATTTTGACTAAATAACTCAGAATCCTAAGATAATTAAGATGCGAACAAAAACAAAAAGTCACCATTTGATAAGAGAAACATATGCAGTCATGATGGCGTGTGTGTGTGTATGTATGTGTGTATGTGCGTGTGTGTGTGTGTGTGGATGTGTGTATGTGTGTGTGTGTGTTTGTGACACTTTGCTCGTTAACACGATATCTCAAGATAGGAATGTCTGACAGTTTTCAAACTTGGCACATAGATGCACCATATTAAGAGGAAGAACCCTATTGTTTTTGGCAGAGGTCAAAGGTCATTTGGGGTCACAGGGGGTCAAAATCTGAAAATCTTGTTCACACGATATCTCAAGATACGGATATCTGACAGTTTTCAAACTTAGTACATAGATGCGCCATATTGAGAGGAAGAACCCTATTGTTTTTGGCAGAGGTCAAAGGTCATTTGGGGTCACCAGGGGTCAAAGTCTGAAAATCTCGTTAACACGATATCTCAAGATAGGAAGCTTTGGTAGATTTCATATTTGGTATGTTGATGCGTTATGGTCAAGAGATGGTCCCTATCGTTTTGCGTGGAGGTCAAAGGTCATCTAGGGTCACTGGGGGTCAAGTCTGAAAATCTCATTAAGACGATATCTCATGATAGGAAGCTCGGGTGGATTTCATATTTGGTATGTAGATGCGTTATAGTCAGGAGATGGTCACTAATGTTTGTCGCGGAGGTCAAAGGTCATTTGGGGTCACTGGGGGTCAAAGTCTGAAAATGTCGTTAAGACGATATCTCAAGATAAGAACCTTGGGTGGATTTCATATTTGATAGGTTGATGCGTTATAGTCAGGAGATGGTCCCCTATGTTTTCCGTGGAGGTCAAAGGTCATCTGGGGTCACTGGGGGTCAAAGTCTGAAAACCTTGTTAAGACGATGTCTCATGATAGGAAGCTTGGGTGGATTTCATATTTGGTATGTTGATGCATTATAGTCAGGAGATGGTCCCTATTTTTTTTCGCGGAGGTCAAAGGTCATCTGGGGTCACTGGGGGTCAAAGTCTGAAAATTTCGCTAAGACAATATCTCAAGGTAGGAAGCTTGGGTGGATTTCATATTTGGTATGTTGATGCATTATAGTCAGGAGATGGCCCCTATTTTTTTTCGCGGAGGTCAAAGGTCATCTGGGGTCACTGGGGGTCAAAGTCTGAAAATTTCGCTAAGACAATATCTCAAGGTAGGAAGCTTGGGTGGATTTCATATTACGCATGTTAATGCGTTATAGTCAAGAGATGGTCCCTATTGTTTTTTGCGGAGGTCAAAGGTCATCTGGGGTCACTGGGGGTCAAAGTCTGAAAATCTTGTTAAGACGATGTCTCATGATAGGAAGCTTGGGTGAATTTCATATTTGGTATGTTGATGCATTATAGTCAGGAGATGGTCCCTAATGTTTTTCACGGAGGGCAAAGGTCATGTGGGGTCACTGGGGGTCAAATTCTGAAAATCTCGTTAAGACGATATCTCAAGATAGGAAGCTTGGGTGGATTTAATTTTTAGTATGTTGATGTGTTATAGTCAAGAGATGGTCCCAATTGTTTTTCGCGGAGGTCAAAGGTCATCTGGGGTCACTGGGGGTCAAAGTCTGAAAATTTCGCTAAGACAATATCTCAAGGTAGGAAGCTTGGGTGGATTTCATATTAGGTATGTTAATGCGTTATAGTCAAGAGATGGTCCCTATTGTTTTTTGCGGAGGTCAAAGGTCATCTGTGGTCACCAGGAGTCAAAGTCTGAAAATATTGTTAGCACAATATCTCAAGATCAGAAACTTGGATAGATTTCATATTTAGTGTGTTGATGCGTTATGGTCAGGAGATGGTCCTTACTATTTTTCGCGGAGGTCAAAGGTCATCTGGGGTCGGCAGGGGTCAAAGTCTGAAAATATTCTTAACACAATATCTCAAAATAGGACACTTTGATAGATATTTGGTATGAACATGCGTTATAGTCAGGAAATGGTCCCTATTGTTTTTTGCGGAGGTCAAAGGTCATATGGGGTCACCAGGGATCAAATTATGAAAATCTGGTTAACGTGATATCTCAAGATAGGAAACTTGAATAGATTTTATGTTTGGTGTGTGGATGGGTTGTAGTTAGGAGATAGTCCCTATTGTTATTGGCAGAGGTCAAGGGTCATCTGGGGTCACTGGGGGTCAAAGTCTGAAATTTTTTTAAACACGATATCTCAAGAAAGGAAACTTGGATAGATTTCATATTTGGTATGTGGACGGGTTATGGTCAGGAGATGGTCTCTGTAGTCTTTGGTGGAGGTCAAAGGTCATCTGGGGTCACAAATGGTCAAAGTCTTAAAATATTGTAAACACACATCTCAAGATAGGAAATTTGGATAGATTTTATATTTGGTATGTTGATGGGTTATGGTCAGGAGGAAACGTGGATAGATTTTATATTTGGTATGTGGACGGGTTATGGTCAGTTGATGGTCTCTGTAGTCTTTGGTAGAGGTCAAAGGTCATCTGGGGTCACAAATGGTCAAAGTCTTAAAATATTGTAAACACACATCTCAAGATAGGAAATTTGGATAGATTTTATATTTGGTATGTTGATGGGTTATGGTCAGGAGGAAACTTGGATAGATTTTATATTTGGTATGTGGACGGGTTATGGTCAGGAGATGGTCCCTATTGTTTTTGGCGGAGGTCAAAGGTCATCTGGGGTCACGGGGGGTCAAAGTCTGAAAATCTTGTTAAAGGGATATCTCAAGATGTCTACCTATCTATCTATCTATCAATCTATCTATCTGTCTGTCTATCTGTCTGTCTGTCTGTCTGTCTGTCTGTCTGTCTGTCTGTCTGTCTATCTATCTATTTATTGCTTTTGTTGAGGTCAAAAAAGCATCTGGAATAACAAAATTATCTTTTGAACATGCTAGTATAACATTTGAGTGAGAAGCTAATGGCGCATGATGGCAAATTTGAAACAGTACAATTTTTGTATCATCGAAATCTCAATGCATTTTTGCATTCTGGTTTGTTGTCCCCTCTCGGCCAACGTACAAAATCGATCAGTGAAGCAGACCAAAAAAGCTTCTATTTCGTGGGACCAAAAAAACCAGACCCGGACCAAAACATCTAGCTTTTTTTTGTCCTACCCCAGACCAAAAAACTAGCTTTTCTTGTCCTAGGACCAAAAAACTGAAACACTCCAGTTTTTTGGTCCCGTCGGACAGGGGACCAAAAAAACTGCCACACCGGCACAATCTGCCAAAACGAGTTTTCCGACCCGCATGCATTCCCGTTAAGAGCCCAAATAAATTGACCCTTGGTCGAGGGATCGGCCCTATGGAAATTATTTCTTGGTCTTTATTTGAGACATGAGGGAATCCAGTTCATAACTGTTCACAATATCCAACACAATTCGTGAAAAATACAATCATTTGTATTCTATGGCCATGGGCGTCCGCAGGTAAGGGCAAGTGGGGGGGGGGGGCATTTGAAAAAACGTATAAAAATCAAAGCAAAAACCCGAACAAAACGTGTTCTCCGAGTTTCTATGTCAAAAATAGGCTTAAGAAATGCCATTTCCGGCGATCTGGGAGGCATTTTGGGCTGAAATTTGCGCACGTTTCATGTCAATTCATGGTGACTCGGAGGTTTTGCCCCCCCCCCCCGACTTTTTTTCTGCGGCCGCCCATGTCTATGGCAATAACTGTTTTCTGTTTCCAGTCGCCGCACTTCAGTTTCATCCCTAATAAAGCAGCGCGTACACAGGCTTGATTTGAACAGATGCACGCTGTAATATAATAGCCCGCTTGGCAGACTTATTTTTGCGCTGGTACTGCAACTGCACCTATATTTTACACTATTCACACACTCTATGCCTGCCAAGAAGACAAGGTGAATTGTATCAGAATATCTCCGTTAAAGACTTTGTAATTGGTTCCATACACCAATGGCCACTACGTTCAGCCAATCACAACTCACGACACATTCATCACAACTTCCGGATGAACAGCTAAAGGGCTTCGTAAAAACGTTCACTGTGTGAATTGAAATGATTGGAAAAATGGTTGGAAAAAATAAATTAATTGACCATAAATTCTACAGTGACAATTCTTGACATTAGGAACAATTGAAAACACAAAGTGTCTAGCTTCCTAAACTAAGAAATTTAAGCCAAAAATGTATGCTTTGATTGACCAAGGGAGCTACTACTTTCTGCATACGCTTGTGCTAGTTAGCAGTACATTCCCTCCATAAAACAGGACCGAACTCGTACTGAAAAGGGTCAACAAAAATCCATGTCGTTAAGAACACCAAAATATTCAAGAGGCAAGTGCAAAAGACCCTCATACAACAATCTGCAATCCATTTGTGAGTTTTAGATGTAAAGTTTTTCTCTGTGATGTAATTTTCCTCAGCATATCTTGGCAACTTGGCCATTGCCTGGTTTACGGTCAACTCGGCCCCTGGGACAACTCGGCCCGGTCATCTCGGCCCCTGGACAACTCGGCCACCGAGACAACTCGGCCGCTATTAATAATATAGTTAAAATAGGTACCCTTCTTAATATTAGTATTAACGTGAGAAATTCAAGTATATACAGTCTCTCTTAGCTCCAAATGTGTCATGCCTCGGTACTTTAGTGGACTTCGTTCCATAATTTTAAGGCGCACCGGCTTTCACGTAAACCAGGGTTGTCCAACCTACGGCCCGGGGGCCACGGTCCGGCCCGCGAAAAGGTTCTGTCCGGCCAGTCAGAAATAATCTACATTGCAAAATTATTCGATAAGCGGATTAATTGATGACAACTTTAGGCTTCGCCTTCCGCTTTGGCATGCTTACCTTTGAATGGAATAATTCATTTCAAATGCCTGCTAGGCCTACATGTAGCTACATTGGAGTGTTGTCCACAGGGGACGGTTGAGAATGATTCAGGAGGAATATGAACAAATCTTTGTCCGAATATTCTGCCCAACACCATCAATTTTTGCTAAAATTTATTTATTTGTTCAATCAAAAACAAAAATGAATCAGTGTTCCCTACGCGCAATAATTGCATTTGGTAATTGCCTTGGGCTTCGGGAAAAATTGAAAAAAAAAACGAATTTAGAATGCGGCCCCTCGTTCATCATAACCATTACATGTGGCCCACCGCTGCGAAAGGTTGGACAATCCTGACCTAAACACTATCATTTCGAAGAATAGCCTAACTGATTAAGCTTACCTTAATTAGCCTAGAAAAAATTATAAATGTTGATGTAAAATGAGCAAATGATTTTTTATGTACCGTAAACTTTTCAATATGACGTTTTAATGAAACCAAGCGGTTTTTCTCTTGTTAACAATTTCACATTTAAAGAGAAAAGATTTTGTCACATGACTCTCAACAGCCAATCATGAAGAGGACTTTTTCCAAAGTCCTCCCGACCCCCTGGACCGTTCGGCGAAACCGAAACTCTCACTGCTTCCCGGCAAAAAAAACTATTACGTCCACTGAAAGACAGCCGGTGACGTAGTTTTTTGGGAAGCTGTCCTAGGACAGAAAACACTGGTTATGCACTCGTTTTTTTGGTCTGATATTAGCTGAAATGGTCCGTGACGCATACGGACACTATACACGTACGTAAGTGCAGAAAGTTGACACTCCGAACGAAGATGCACGTGAACACGTACCAATACAACTCACCGCAACCTACTCAGTGGACAGCGAACAATAACGGCTGTACGGAAGTTGATAAATGCCATCTCCACGGTCGGAGCGTTCTTCGAACTTTCAACGGTCATTTTCGCAAACATTTCGAAAACGTTTTGGGGGATAACGTGGGTGATTCATGTAGGGGTGGGTCCGTTCTATCACCACGCTTCTGCTGACGGGGGGGGGGGGAATTGGTACAGGGGCACCACAGCCCCGAAAAGGTCCGATAATTTGCGTAGCATATATATATATAGCGTACAAATTGCTACTTTCAACGGTCATTTTGGCATTGCGACTTTCAACGGTCATTATGGTAAATATTTCAAAAATGTTTCGCCGGACTATGGGGATGATTCATGTAGGGGTGAGTTCATTCTATCACCATGCTTCCGATGAGCCGGGGGAAATTGTCACAGGGGGCTCCAAAGCCCCGAAAAGGTCAGGTAACTTATTTCTATAAGATGGGGCTGGGGTTGGGATGGGTACGTAACTTGCAAGGATGGCATTCTCGTAGGACCGGGACCCTCTATATCTTCACAACTTAATTACGATAAAAATGAAATAATGCACTTTTTTCGCATGTAAAGTTTTGAATTAATAACGAACCCACATTTTGCGCGATCTTAACAGAACAATGCCAGTCAAATTGGGCACCACTATAACTTTTATGGTAATTCGTTCTCATGTTCTCTACTCTAGTTTTTTTCCGTGTGGTTTCATTTCTATTCCACCTTAGGGTGGTCAGGAACAATAGAGCTATTTTCTGTCGTAATGCCTCCATGGTACGTCGTCCATATTATATGTGTATGGGACGTGTAGATTTGTTTTTTGTGGTTTTTTGTTTTTTTTTCTTTTTGCAAAGGGGTCTACTAGCACAAGCTTTACTTTCTCAGTCCTCCTCCATCGCCTTGTTAAAATGTTGTATCATTTTGTATTTAAACTGTGGAAACAAACTCAAACTCAGCTCAGATATTATCCTGGTTTTGCCGTAAGGGCAGGCCGGTTTTGCAATGTGTGTACAGGGCACTTGCAGAGATTCCGAGCCCACAATTACCCAAAGGTGGCATCAAATGAAAATGCTAAACTGTGGAAACTCTCAGTTGTAGGCTAAGTGAAAACCCCAAAGACTTGACAAATCGCTTGCATAAGATTCCTTTAATTTTTTTTTTGTGTGGATATTCACTGGGTTTCTTCGTAGACAACTCTTTTGTTGGTGAATGCATGGCAACGGTGGCCGAACTTCCTCACTTGCAAGTTGTCTGCATGATATCTCAAAACCTGCAAGTCATGCAGACAACTTGGCAGATCACATGGACGTTACCAGATATTTTTTGAAGGGGGTCGTACTTTGTGCCAAAAAAAAGGGGGGGAACTTGTTATTGTCGCGTTGATGCGAGCATCACGTCGGCGTGGGATCCAGAAGCAAAGCCCCGAAAGCTCTGAGGATTTAGACATTTCAAATGCCTATAATGCGGTGAAATATTGTCATTATTGCCAGTTTTGGTAATGACAAAATTATGATTTCATAAAGGTTTAGAGCAAAACGTGAGTCCATGTATGGTTATCAAAGAGAAAGTTTTAAATCTTGAAACGACAATATCATCAGAAAGTTTTTCTCTTAAAGTTGAGGTGTGGCTATGGTGGATCCAATTGCAACCGGAGTGGTAGTATCCAGAGGCAACAGATTCCCAGAAGAAAACCCCTTTAAATCACGTGGAATATAATGAAGTATGCAAGATTAATTAGGTAAAAATAGCGAAGGCTTGAATAACAAATTTTAGAGAATCATTCAAAACTGCAGTGGCGTAACCAGCACGGGAGTAGGGGGACCCCCAGTGAAATGACTTGCCCCAGCCCCCCCCCCCCTCGAATGAAAAAATGAATGACAATGGATAGGTAGGAATAAACCACATTTGTCTGATCATTACTGTCACATAAGCTGGACTCCAAATTAGCAACATAATGGACTCGACTTCGCCTCGACCCTTATTTTGCCAACTTGGAGTCTAGACGGTTTATTCACCATAATATAGTCAGCTAAATGCGACTTATCCCTTAAATAGCGGTACCACCACTTCATTGAGATTTTAAGTCAATTTGAAATATCCCTCAGGTGCACTTTTGTTTTAATATTTATGTATAATGAGCCTATGCTCATGGGCGTCCGCGGAAATTTTTGCAAGGGGGGGGGGCAAGGTCAGTTATGGATGATTGAATTGTGTGCACTATCTACCATAGTGTGCGCCACCATAGTTTGGCGCGGAGCTTACAAGAAAATTTTGGGCCTTACAAAAACTCCAGATGGCCGGAAACGACACTTGCCGAGTGTTATAAGCTGCATGTACCCAGCCCGAGAAACAGGAATTTCTTGTCTGTAATTTTTAGGTTTTTAGAATTTTTAATGTAAAAAATTGTTGAAGGGAAATCTGCTTCTCGGTAACGACCACGCACGCCTATGCACGACAAAACTTATAACTGCCAAACAGCCTATATAGGCGTATATCCGTTACCCAATTATGAATCATATCCCCCCCCATATTCACCTTTTATGTCCCAGTTACATCCGCGCATCGCCACTTGAGATCAGGACGGGACCAGACCAAGACCAACGCATTCATCAACAGTCGGATGCCATAGGCATACTTACTTACATACCTGACAACTAGTTCAAATTTTGGCATAGTTTTTTAAACTTACAAATTTCCAATAGATATCACGAATGATGGTCCCCAAATTACGATTTCACTATTAAGCATACCTTCTTCTCAGTCTTTTGCTATTCCTGGTCAAATGTCCGCATATTTCACGAGTAAAAACTGACGATGTGAGTGAAGATATTTTGATGATTTTTATTTTTTTTTTTATTTCAATTTTTAATTTATTTTTCACAAGTTTGATTTTCCAGAGGGGGGGGGGGGCAAGTCCCCCCTTGCCCCTCCTTCCGGACGCCCATGCTTATGCTGACATGAAGTTTACCCACCCAAAATGAACAGAATTCAAGAGATGAACATATCGCTCTAATATGGTTTCAATAAAAATGGTTGTTCTGTTAAAAAACATATTTTAAAGGTATTTCATGAAAAGCACTATTACTGGATATATGATCATAATACTATGGAAAGGTGTACCTACATACATCCAATAGGACCTGCCATCGGACGGCACTTTACAAAAAGTAAGGGGTAAAATAGTCATTTGGGCGATTCGATCTACATGTAGTGCAGCGAAATTAGGCATTTAACATTTCAAAAGAAATTTACACTTTTCAATGGCGGAAGACATCCCTTTTTCGACTTTTTGTACATCCTTTCAACGTTTATGTAAAAAAGCACAGGAGGGTCGTTCGCAACTCCCCCCTCCCTCCCCCTGGTGACGTCCATGGATCTTCCGGGTATGAAAACTTTATATATTTTAATGAGTTGCGTTCGCCTGCTTTAAAAAGGACCTTTAGCCTGAGATTAATGCTTTCAGATTACCGGTAGCCAATACATATGGACCTCGTATTCCAATTTTATTTCACTGCAAAGTGATTTCAAAGAGTGAACACTGTTTCAAGTTTAGCTGTGGATGTTGAAATAGTCACTGAAACATTTTGTCGGATTGCCTACCAGCCTACGCAGGGAATTACCCTACAACCCATGCATACTCTCCCCTTTATGAGCCACCCAAACTGTTAAAAAATGCCTGTAAAATGACAGTAACAAACTACAAATAAAAAAGGCATACACGTGGATCCCTGCTGCATATGCAACAGGTATTCACGCGTATTTCTTTGTTTTGTTAATTAATTTACTTGCACTTTTGACAGTGAGAAAGCGGTTCCCATTCGCACTGCTGAAGGAGCAGCCCTCCGCACAGACAAATATATTCTGGCTTCTCATAGAACGCATTTTTGTTTTATCTTTAGCAAGCAAATAGGAATGACAATATGACAATGATACTGATAAATCAGTTCGCATAATCTCTGATAGCACAGTAACCCGTACCTTCCATGTATCCCTACGGCACCCTTAATCCCCACACCAGGATGACACTCATTCTGAACTAAAAGAGGCGGTAATTAACCCTGGGTGTCACCTATCAATCTGGGGCACGCCACTTGTTCTCTCTTTTTGCATAAACTGATGTTCCCTATTCATGTCCCCAATGCCACAGACTCATTGTAAAACAAAAGAATGTGGATAAATTTTAGTCCGCCCCCCCCCTATCCTTACAATTATTTTGTCCGCTCAAGATTCACCTGAATCGCGTGATTGGGGTCATGTAATATTTTGTATTTGGTCATACAATTTGTTATTATAGTATTTGACCGGGAGGGAACCACCAAAAAAGAATAATGTGGATTTTTTTTGTCGGAATCTTAATTGTCTCGGAATTCTGACTAAATAACTCAGAATCCTAAGATAATTAAGATGCGAACAAAAACAAAAAAATCACCATTTTTTTCTTGTCCCCTCTCGGCCACCGTACAAAATCGATCAGTGAAGCGAACCAAAAAAGCTTCTTTTTCGTGGGACCGAAAAAACTAGACCCGGACCAAAACATCTAGCTTTTTTTGTCCTACCCCAGACCAAAAAAACTAGCTTTTCTTGTCCTAGGACCAAAAAAACTGAAACACTCCAGTTTTTTTGGTCCCGTCGGACAGGGGACCAAAAAACTGCCACACCGGCACTATACGTGACCAACCTCAGAGTCCTCAGACCTTTTACACAATTGGAATGTCATGTATGGCTCTATTTTAGACTGGAAAAAGAACAGATACTACGTATGTACGATCTTGGGCGTTCCAGCCCCTTTAAAGCGTGGTTTCGAATGACATTGAATAAATCGATGTTGTCAAATTAAAAAATCAAGGAACAGAGTAAGAAATGATCATTTTCAAAATTTTTCACTTTTATTTTCGAAATTAGGTTTACTTTGAGCAACGTCTTAAAGCTGAAGGTTAGACGTTGCAGATTTCCTCAAAAATGCAATCTCACAATTGGTTAGTTACTTAATATAGAATGTCAATAGTGGCCGAGATGTCTCGGTGGCCGAGTTGTCCAGTGGCCGAGTTGTCTCAGTGGCCGAGTTGTCCAGGGGCCGAGTTGTCTCAGTGGCCGAGATGACCGGGTCGAGTTGTCTCAGGGGCCGAGTTGATCAGACATCCATTGCCTAACGTATAGCACATATGTACATTGCGAACCTGTCCTACCCATATGTTTACACTACTTGCAGACTGCTATCTCGATCCTCACTGGGAAAGCTGAGCAGTGGTGAATGTTTTCTTTCTTATTTTTATTCTTAAGTTCCTACCAATATTTTATTTGTTCTAGAACTAGGTTTAGAGCATGTAGCAGCATATTTTACTGGTTTGGTGGTATGGGTACACGTTGTAAGTCCGACACGTTTTCACCCCGAAAATAAAATGCACGTTTTCAGTCCGAAAAAACGAGTTGTTACTCCGAAAACAAAAAACACGTTTTCCCTCCGTAAACAAAAAACACGTTTTCACTCCGAAAAAACGAGTTTTTACTCCGAAAACAGAAAACGAGTTTTTACTCCGAAAATGGAAACTGCCTCTTCACTCCGAAAATAAAAAAAAACACGTCTTCACTCCGAAAAAGAAAAACAGGCCTTCACTCCGAAAATGAAAACACGTCTTCACTCCGAAAATGAAAAACACGTCTTCACTCCGAAAATGGAAAACAAGCCTTCACTCCGAAAATACAAAAACAAGTCTTCACTCCGAAAATAAAAATCTGTATTTGCAGATTAATAATCTGTCATTACGTCTGTTTATACAGATTTTACAGACTATATAAATATATTTTATCTGTTTTAACAGATTATTAATCTGCTCAAACAGATTATTAATTTGTTTAAACAAATGATTAACCTGTAATTACAGATTAAAGTGTACCTCAGTCCTCAAGTAAAATAAAACCAAAAATATATATTTAAGAGCATGAAAAAAGGAGTTAAAACAGTCCAACTCTCATCTTCATAGGGCATTCTGAGCTAAGATATAAAATGTTGAAATTTACTCACTTAAAACAAACTCGTCCAGTGCGAAATAATTTGTGACTTTGTTGTAAAACTCACAAAACCGGCTTTGTTTTCCTTTATATCTCAGCCCAGGATCAAGAGAGGAGTTGGACTGTTAGAACTTACTTTTCGTGCTCTTTAGACATAAAGTCGAAGCATATTCAGTTAACCTATGTCAAACGTATCCTGATTTTTTTTTTTTTTTTTGTAATTTTGTGATACATTGACCACTGGCGGAGCTAGGTATTTCAGTCAGAGGGGGCGAAAAATGTCTGCAGGGGCGCTTCGAAGGAGTAAATACCGTTAGCCTCAGCACGATCGAAGTCACGGCTTTTCCGACTTCCCATTTGATTTTCCACATCTGGTAGGAGACTCCTTTGCCCTTTCCCCCGGCAAGTTTTTCTGTTAGAACATGGTTAAATTTTCTATCCATGGGCCTTCGCAGAAGAAAATTCGGGTGGCGGGACAAAATTCTTTTAGGGGAGAAAACTTCGTGCCACCATGAGTTGGCGCGGAGCGCAAGAAAATGTTGGCCCAAAATGCCTCTCAGATCGCTGGAAATGGCAACCTTAATGCCTATTTACCGCATATAGGGAAAACACTGAGTGAACTGTTAACTTTTTTTCGTCTTTTTCTTTATGTTTTCTTCGTTTTTCAGGTTTTTTGGTTTCGATGATAAGAGAAACCTATGCATTCATGATGGCGTGTATGTGTGTGTGTGTGTTTGTGACACTTTGCTCGTTAACACGATATCTCAAGTTAGGAATGTCTGACAGTTTTCAAACTTGGCACATAGATGAGCCATATTGAGAGGAAGAACCCTATTGTTTTTGGTGGAGGTCAAAGGTCATGTGGGGTCACCAAGGGTCAAAGGCTGAAAACCTTGTTAACGCAATATCTCAAGGTTGGAACCTTGGATAGATTTCATATTTTGGTATGTAGATGGGTTAAGGTCAGGAGATGGTCCCTATAGTTTAAGGTGGAGGTCAAAGGTCATCTGGGGTCACCAGGGGTCAAAGTCTGCAAATCTCGTTAACACAATATCTCAAGTTTGGAAGCTTTGACAGATTTCATATTTGATATGTGGATGGGTTAAGGTCAGAAGATGGTCCCTATTGTTTTTGGTGGAGGTCAAAGGTCATCTGGGGTCACCAGGGGTCAAAGTCTGAAAAATTTGTTAACAGGATATCTCAAGGTAGGAAACTTGGGTAGACTTCATATATGATATGTGGATGCATTATAGTCAGAAGATGGTCCCTATTGTTTTTGGCGGAGGTCAAAGGTCATCTGGGGACACGGGGAGTCAAAGTCTGAAAATCTTGTTTACATGATTTCTCAAGAAAGAAAAACCTTTTCAAGTATGATCTTTCAAGATAGCTGTTTGTCCATTCGTCTGTGTGATGTATGTATGTCTAGCTACGTGTGGCTTTTATGAAGGTCAAAAGGTCATCTGGAATGACAAAATTGCATCATTGAACATGCTACTATCACACTTGAATGAGAAGATAATGGTGCATGATGGCACTCTTTAAAACGGAACATTTATGTATCATCGAAACCTCAATGCATTTTTGCATTCTGGTTTATTTTGCAGGGGAGGGCAACTTCTATCCCTCTCTTTCACATTCTGGTATGAAGGCTGTTATATGTAGTGTTATTGTCAGGTCTCGATTTAAGATATTAATGTTATAATGGTCCACTTTGTGAAGATAAAGATAAAACATGGTAGAACTATATAGCAAGCAATCTTACAGGGGGAAAAAGTTATGGAAATTAATCACCGTTCGGTGTATAGTTTTGGCATCTGGAAATCAAGATAAGTACACGAAGAAACATTAACTGAGGTTATTTACATCGTGTAACCACTCTGAAATAGCCATTAATTAAATACACTGTAAAAATGTCTGTACATTTCCGGAAAATAAAATAAAAACAAAAGAATAAATAAAAAGTGCTGTCAACTCATTGATAGCACTTTTTATGTATTCTTTTTTATTTCTTTATTTTTTCTTCTGTAATTGTACAAAAATTCTGTAATACTACAGACATTTTTTACAGTGTACATTGGAAGAAATAACCAAGACAAAAGGTCTACTTGATTCTCTAGATACCGAATTCATAATAAATAAGAGTAGCCAAAACCTAGGCTTATTAGATGCAATTTTCTGGCTTTTGAGACCAAGAAAGTACAGAAACAAGCATTTTCATGTGATTATCGTGCAGTGTCAGGTATAGCCATTTATCATGAGAATGGTCACCTAAAGGAAAGCAAAACATGGACACTCCCTCATTACAACCCTTAAATCATTACTGCTAGGATGACATTTTATTTTATTTTAATCTGAATGTTCTCTTCAAATGATTTTGAAAAAATGTTGTGGAAGCTATTTTGGTATCTTTATACACTCTTTTTATTGACTACCGTATGTTGACAATTATCCCCGACAACAAGAGGGCTATTTGCTGTGCAATTATTGTTGCGCCCTTTGCAACATCTTTTACTGGCAGGGAGGGTGACTTTAATGTCAGTCGGTGTATTTTGTAAGCTTATAATCACGCTTGATTTGATAGCCAATCAACTTAGCACAGCGACATTTCTTTAATGCGTATAAAGCATGAAGACACGTTTCGGGAAAACCTATCCTTATATTACAAAAGACCCTTTTCATCAGAAAAAGTGCAGATAATACAGTTACAGGTGGCTGTTTGAGCATTTTGTTATCTGGGCCTTAAAACAACGCTATTAATTTTATCTTTTTGCAAGAGCAAAGTATGTTGAAAACCTAAAAAGGGCGCCGACAGACGATTTTGGTCAGACGATTTTCGTCGGGGGGGGGGGGGACGATCGCCCCTGACCATATGGTAGCTCCTCCACTGCTTCGATGGACTAAATACCCTAAGCATCAGCACGATCGAAGCCACTTTCCATTTGATTTTTCGCACCTGGTAGAAGACTACTTTGCCATTTCTCCTACGCAACTTTTTCTATTCAAATATGTTTAAATTTTCTATACATAGGCCTCCGCAGAAGAAAATTCAGGGGAGGGGCAAAGTTATTTTAGGGGGAAAATCTCCGAGCCTCCATGAGTTGGCGCGGAGCGCGAGAAAATTTGGGCCCAAAATTCCTTTCAGATCGCTGAAAATGGCATTTCTAAAGCCTATTTACCGCATATAAATAGGGAAAACACTGAGTGAACTTTTAAGAAATGTTGATGTTAATCTTTCGTTGTCTTTCTCTTTTTTTTTTTCTTTTTTTCAGGTTTTTTATTTTTCAGGGGAGGGCAAGTCCCCCCCCCCTTACCCCTTCCTGCGGACGCCCATGTTTCTATCCCTCTCTTTCACATTCTAGTATAAAGGCGTTCATTATATTTTGTATTATATTTTGACAATTATTCCCGACAGCAAGAAGGCTATTTGGGCTACAATTATTGTTGCGCCCTTTGCAACATCTTTTGTTGGCCGGGAGGGTGAATTTCATGTCAGTCTGTGTATTTTCAAAGCTTCAAATCACGCCTGGTGTGGAAGCAATTAAATTAGTACAGCGACAACATTCATTAGTGCGTGTAAAGCGTGAAGATACGTCGCGGAAAAACCTATCCCTATATTAGACAAGATGACCCTTTTCATCAGAATAAAGTGCAGATAGCCTAGTACAGTTACTGGTGGCTGTTTGAGCATTTTGTTATCTGGACCTTAAAACAACGCTCTTAAATTAGCCTACGTCATTGCCCATAATGGTGCAAGAGTAAAATATGTTAAAAACCTAAGAAGGGCGCCGACAGACGATTTTGGTCCGTCGGGGGGGGGGGGAGAGACTCCCGACCATATGGCAGCTCCGTCACTGATATTGACATACTTTTTCGCTATCCTGAATTCCTTGCAATAAGAAATATTTTGGAAAGTAATTTTGGATTATTCGTCATAAAACTTGGTCAGCCACTTAGGGTGAATGTGTCAGAAATATTTTGTGTTTGGTTTTTAATATATAAATTTATTTTTCCTGATGATTAGCTATGTGTAACTTTGTAAATTTTATATCAGCGGCCATTCTGCTTCGGGCCCCTCCATCTTGGTTTACCTAAAATCCAACAAAATTTTGTCATGCGTAATTTAAGCTATTAATTGTCATATTTTAACACTCTGTATATCCAACAGATGTTTCAAACATATTTTTTCACATTATTTCTGTATATTTAACTGGCAACATGAGCATCCATATTGAAATTCCCGCGATTCGGATTTTTAACATGTCAGCAGCATGGGAAATTCATCAAACGAAATTTCATGCAAATTCCAATTGAAAAGAGAATTCTCTACAATTTTAACTCAACTTATTTTCAATTTCCTTCGCCAAATCCCATTTTTTTTTGGGTGGAGCTCCATGCGCCTTATTTTCCGAGTTAAACAGTTTTTGGGCAATCCGTCTCATTTGTCGGTGTATTTTTATTACAGGACTCTTTAGGCATTTTATTATTATATATTATACCTTGCTGAGCCTCTGTGCTGGAATTATACCATGGAAAGTAAAATGCATGCACAATTTTGGAGCTTAACGGTGCCTTCAGTCTGTAGGGACCGAGGGATGAAACAGAACCAAAAGAAAGCAAACACAGCAACACAAAGATAAAAGAAGACATCTGCACACTCTGGAGGCCAGTGCAACTCTGTTTAATCACATGTCCAGCCTGTCTGGCCCTGACCAGCTTGCAGATACATCAACCAATCATAAACGTATTAGGCTTGCTTAAGCCAACCAAAATCACTATTCAAATTAGGCTTAGATAAACTCTTCTCTTACTTACAGTACACAACATCACTTTACAGTCAGAACACCTGTAGTAGCATGCCTTTAATTAGAATAACAATGTTATAAAGATCATTATACCATGCCCAGAGCCACTCTCTGCTACTGTATACCATACACAAAAGGGGACATTCCAGACATATATTCTTACTGCAGATGTAGTACACTTAAAAGGATAACACACCTAGCAGTGCCTGCTGTAAGAGCTACTGTACTAAAAGTTATCACAGCTGAGCATCAATAACAAGCCTTAATCCCTACATTCCCCCACACTTTAAGCATTCGCTGATTACAAATTATGCTCCATCTCCTTTAATTGATCTACATGGGCAATCCTTGTTTCCCCTGTATTTACATCTCTTATGGAAAAGGTAACGGGAGATAACTGAGCATCAACTATGTATGGGCCCCTCCATCTAGGTGCCAGCTTAGCTGAAAACTTTTTGTTAAGATTAGAGAGGGGGTGAGACTTCAACAAGACTTTACTCCCAATACCCACTCTAACCTCCCCCCGCCTTGGATCATACTTAGACCTGTTTTTTTCACTTTGTAAGCGCATTCTTTCTTTGGCCAGTGTGAACATCCTTGTTCTCTCCTCATTGTTAGGCCTACTTTGATCTCTGTGCTCTAACCATTCACCAGGTCCAACAAGTTTTCGACCTAGAAACAATTCTCCTGGAGTTAATCCTGTAGAGTCATGTTTGAAAGAATTTAAGGCAAACATGAATTCAGAAATATGCTGATCCCATTGTGTATGATCCTTGCCAACAAAACAACACAACATAGAAACAATGTTTCTATTAACCCGTTCCACCCAATTATTCTGGGGGTGGTAGGGAGTTGTATGTGCCCTTTTCACACCCCACAGAACACAAATTTCATATACAGCTCTAGATACCATCTGAGGACCATTATCTGAAAGGAGAACATTACAACCACCCCATGTACAAAACAAGTGTCTTAACACCCCTGCCAACACCTTTCCTGTAGCTCTCTTAAGGGTGATCAAAAAAGAAAATCTGGAAAAGTGATCAGTAACTACTAAAACATACAAGTTACCTTCTGTGCTTTGAGGAAAGGGACCAAGTAGGTCCATAGCCACAATGTCCCAAGGATGACTGCTGTTTGTAGTTTCCATAAATCCTTGCGGTTTACAATAAATAGGCTTAGATAGTTGGCGTTGCCTACACTTCTTAATGTAATCTTCAACATCAACTTTCATCTTTTTCCACCAATAGTGCTCTCTTATTTTTGAAATTGTTTTCCTAATGCCCCAGTGAGGACAAGTTGGGGTAGAATGATAGTGTGCCACAATCTCATTGACTAATTTACGAGGCACAACTACCTTTGCATTTGGAGAACCATCCTTCAGTACAAGCATATCATTTTCTAGCTGAAATTTTTGAGTTGCATTGCCTAAAGTCATATTCATTATTTGTTCTCTAATAAGTAGCAACTCTGGATCTCTTTGCTGCTCTACTAACAACACACCCTTCTCGGGAAGAGTCAGCACAGATTCATAGTGTTGTACATTCTGATCTCTCTGGGGGAAACCTGTTATGCAACTATCACAATAATACTCATCAATGGAATCAACCTCTACCTTATTTAGACCCAAACATAACCAATGAAACCATTTTTCACAACCTTCACACTGAATCCAGTGAACACGATGAGATGGATCACCTTTACAATTTGGATGGAAGCAAATATTTTGATCATAATCAATAACATTAACAAAAGCTCTGGACAGAGCATCAGGAACAAAATTTTCTACCCCAGGTCTATGCCGGATTGAAAGCTCAAACTCCTGTAACCTTAGCACCCAGCGCAACAGCTTGCCCTTAAGTGCCTTTCCTCTAAATAACCAGACTAAAGCTTGATGATCTGTATACACAGTAGTTTCTGAACACTCAAGGTACGGGCGCCATTTATCAAAAGCCCAGACTACTGCTAGACACTCTAATTCGGTTGTGGAATAATTTCTTTCTGCAGGAGTCAGGGAACGAGATGCAAAGGCAATGACCTTTGCTTCATTTGATACTGAGCGTTGTACAAGAACTGCACCCAAACCAACCCCACTAGCATCAGTATGGACTTCAAATTCCCTCTCAAAATTGGGTATTGACAAAGAAGTAGATTTAGTGATCTCCCCTTTTATCAGATTAAATGCTCTTTCACAGCTCTCGTCCCACTGCCACTGGATGCCTTTTCTTCTCAAATTATTTAGAGGATCAACAATGGTTGCATAATTTCGTACAAACTTGGCACACCACCCACTTAAGCCAAGAAACCGCTCCAATGACTTTCTATCGGTAGGTGTGGGGAATTCCCTAACTGCCTTGGTTTTATCTGGATCTATCTGTATACCTCGGCCACTAACAATATATCCCAAAAATTTAACTTCTTGAAAAAGTAAATGGCATTTACTTGGATTAACTGTCAGCCCTGCTCTCTGTAAGCAGTACAGAACTGCCTCCAAATCTCTAAAGTGATCACCAATTGTCGGAGAGTGAACAACAATGTCATCAATGTATGGATAATACTGTCTTCGTGAACAATCATTCAAAGGTTTAAACACAACATCAAGCAAATTTTGAAAATTTTTGCTAGCGTTTTTCAGCCCAAAAGGGAGTCTTTTGAACTGAAAGACCCCTTCCTCACATACAAAAGCAGTCTTTGGTCGATCATCAATATGAATGACAGATTGCCAAAACCCAGATTTCAAATCTAGGGTTGAAAAAACCTTTGAATCATACAGAGAATGTAATACATCATCAATAGTAGGTATCGGATAACTTGAGGCTTTTGTGACTGCATTTAATGCTCGATAATCAATTGCCAATCTGTAAGTGCCATCAGGTTTGTCAACCATCACAACTGGACTTGCCCATTCTGAATCACATGGTGTAATAATATCATTGTCAAGCATTTCTTTAATCTGTCCCTTTAGACTTTCACGTTTACGAGGAGACAACTTATAGCTTCACAGGTTTGGCATTCCCCGTGTCAATCCTATGTTGTATTAAATTACAAAATCCAGGCTTATCAACAAAAACATCTTGATACATAGAAACTAAATTATCTAACTGAGAATCAAATCCTTTAATCTTACCTGAGAGTGCACCCAGAGTGTGCACATGTTCCTCTTTCTGGGCAGTTTCAACAAAAGTACAATCTGTGTTTAAATCCTCTAAGACATTTACCCTTTCGCCCACCCACAATAAAGGAAATTAACTTTTGGAGTACTTTTTTCTGACCAATAGGAATTATCACTTATATCAAAAACAAGGGAAAAAAGTGCAAGTAAATCCCGCCCCAAAAGTACTGGACAAGGAATATCAGACACAAACAATTCCACATCACGAATTTCACCAGCTACTGAAAAAGCACACATAATTTTACCTGTCACCATAAAGGGTGTACCGTCCAATAATGTAAAATTAACTGGTTCATTGAGGGGTACTATGTGGTCCTGATTGACGAGGAGGGAACTGACAAACGATGCACCACTCCCAGTGTCCACGTAGGCAAAAGTTCTCACTGTCCATAGAGACTTCAAAATAGGTTCCATCCAGTTTACAAAGTTCAAATGTGGCATGTCCTTCCATCGGCTTAGATTTTATTTGTAACAATTCTTCATGTTGAAATTCACTGGACGTCCGTAAGTAGTTGACACTTTGACTGGGATGTTGAGACTGGTTTGGAGTAAACTGTCTAAAATAATTCACATTCTGACTGGGAATTTGAGACCTGTTTGGACATGAATAACTCATATGTCCAAATTCTCCACAAGAAAAGCACTGTATATTCTGACGGTCATTTCTCACTCTAGATGGGTTGTTTGAGGTGGTACTGGTATCATAAGGCTGAGCTGGATTGTGCAAAAATGTTTGTGACTGTACTGGAATCTGGGCAGTTCCTCCTGATGTTTGTCGACTCCTGCAGGAAGTCCTTGCAATGATGATATTATCTGCAATTGCTGTAAACTCATCAAGGGTCGACCATTTCTGTTCTAGTAACTTCATTCGTAAAGAGACATCATTCAAAGATGTAATTAACTGGTCAACAACTAGCTTATCTAGAACACTGATGAATTCAGACTTTGATACAAGTTCATCAGAGGGTTTGATCCACCGCCTCAAGTACAGATTAAGTCTACTTCCAAATTGCTTGAATGTCTCTGAAGGTAATTTTCTTGTAGTATGAAATCTGTCCCTATAAGCATCTGGTGTCAATCTATAAGCTGACAAAATTGACTCCTTAACAGTTTTATATTCCTGCTTTTGAGACTCTGTTAAAATATAGAAAGCTTTCTGAGCCTTACCAGTTAAACAAGATTCCAATAGTATTGACCAACTGCCTGCTGGAATCTTCTGATGGGCACACTGTCTCTCAAAAGTGGATAAATAACATTCAATGTCATCTTCTTCATTCAGGACATGAAAACCCTTTAATTTGTGTACTGGTTTTGCAGTGCTTGGTTTGGTGGCTGCATCAGACAGATTTGGCAATGTCTGCAAAGCTTTTATTCTGTCATCTCGTGACTTCAAAAGTGATAGATCAAGTCCATTCTCCTCACAAAGCTGTTTTATGCAGTCTGCCTTTAAGTATTTCAAATGGGGATACTGTTCCAATTTAGCCTCTTCTTCAGTTCCCATTATTTATCCAGTTAAAACTTGCCAAGGTGAAAGAAAATAGGCTCGAATCCTGCCGACTACGCCATTGTAGGGACCGAGGGATGAAACAGAACCAAAAGAAAGCAAACACAGCAACACAAAGATAAAAGAAGACATCTGCACACTCTGGAGGCCAGTGCAACTCTGTTTAATCACATGTCCAGCCTGTCTGGCCCTGACCAGCTTGCAGATACATCAACCAATCATAAACGTATTAGGCTTGCTTAAGCCAACCAAAATCACTATTCAAATTAGGCTTAGATAAACTCTTCTCTTACTTACAGTACACAACATCACTTTACAGTCAGAACACCTGTAGTAGCATGCCTTTAATTAGAATAACAATGTTATAAAGATCATTATACCATGCCCAGAGCCACTCTCTGCTACTGTATACCATACGCAAAAGGGGACATTCCAGACATATATTCTTACTGCAGATGTAGTACACTTAAAAGGATAACACACCTAGCAGTGCCTGCTGTAAGAGCTACTGTACTAAAAGTTATCACAGCTGAGCATCAATAACAAGCCTTAATCCCTACAAGTCTTCACGGCGAAGTTCGAAGTTGTATCCCAAGTAAATATTATTAAGCATTAAACTTTCTTTGAACTATTCAAGCTAAAGCTGTTAGTAAACGTTCGTATTAACAAGGAGGTTCTACAACCTCCTTGGTATTAAGATATTGTTACGGCTTGGTCGCAATTCAAACCAATAACAGCGAAAGACCACAGAAGAGCGAGATTAAAATCAACAACTTAATTATTATTCACCTCTTACTTCCTTAAATTTACAACAATTAATCTTAAATCTACTTACAATCCTTTACAGCTTAAGGTATCACTCTTTGTCCAAGGGGTAGTGTTGTTAGCGTCGATTGTACAGCAGCACAGCGTAGGATTCGGTTCCGCGAAGGCAGGATGAAGACTATTGATCGGTAAATGGCGACACAATTACAGCGTTAAGCGGCGAAGCAGGCGTCTGGTCTCTGTATTATCTGTGTATCTTCTGTTCTCTTCTCTCTCGGTCACACTTCTTGCATGACCTTTTATATGCCTGGTAGTTCTTCCAGAAAAGTCTGGAACTTACTCTTATGGAAACGTCTCGTTTGATCTCGTACAAAACAAACAGCGAACGTTCTGGGCTCAGTAGTAACCCATAACCACAAGTTGGCTATTATTAGGCCCATTACATCATACAGTAGCTTCCAGTAGGTGATCGTATATTCTCGTAACTGTGCGAATGTTCTCTGGGGTTACCCGTTGAATATGCTAGAGGTAGCGGGCCACTAATTATAAGTCCCATTGACTTACACACTAAATTAGGCTACTTCCGTGCCCGCTAGCTCCCAGTAGAAGTTTTCAACCAGGACATGCTACCCCTCTGATCGAAGCCCACAATCTCGGCTTTCATGGCACTTTCAAATTTCCATACCATGACCATTGAAATTTTGAGCTAGAGAGCCTTGAATGATAGGGATGTGTTTCCCACCATAATAGCTACTCAAAAACGGCATTTCACAGAGCGGAGTAATACAATAAAAAAAAAATGGCACTAAAATTGGTCAGATTGCCTTGAATTTTGCACAGTATGTATTTCAACTCATCGTCTACAAAATCCAAATGCAAAAATGATCATATTTTGTAAGTAACACAGTCAGAAACAACTTCCCATACTTTTTTTATGGCGCTTTGTCTGTCAGTAAACATTTTCCCAGACATGAGTATTGGAGTTAGTGGTCCGCTACCTTAAGGCAGTGGCCGAGTTGGATTTTTTCATAAAAAAAAATTGCACAGGTAATCCCTAGGGTATCCTCACAAAGAATATAAAACCATCATTTCATTTGACAGTCTTCTCTGGGCAGTAAGTCTTAGCAAATCTATACCCCTGATAGGGCAAAATTTGCCGGCAACCTAAAATACACTTTAATGTACTGGTTAATCCTCTACTGAGTTGCTTATTCATCATTTCTGATCTGTACCAAGACAGTATTGTAATCTCAGCATCTCTGCATATGAGGGTACTCTCAGCTTCACTTTTTGGTGCTTCTCAAACTTTCACAGACTTGTTTCTGTATGCTGATGTACTGTACATGCTTGCACCATCAACTCTGTGGATAAGAAAATAAGTTGGATTTAGCAGCTTAATTTTCACACTCTTACTACATTATCAAAAACATCTGCTTGATTTAACAATAGGCCATGTGGTTTCTTAAAAATTCTGAAGAAATTTAGGTTATACATGTGCAACATCTTAATGAATCCAAACAGCACATGGGAACAGGTGGCATGGAACACCTCGGTACAAAAACAAAAAAAAATTTAAGCTATAGGACTGTATGTTTGATACATATTACTACAGTGAAAGGGGTTTCTTTGCAGCCATCATGCTTTAAAAAGCCAGCTTAGGTCTCTAGGCCTACTTCCTCTTGCATTTAACAAAACAGGGAGCAGGTATCAATGGAGTAGAATTTACTTCATGTGGGTTTAAGAGTCAACAGTTTGCAATATGCCTACCTTGGCAAACTTCCTCCACCCCTAGCATGAAGACATCAGGTATTTCAGTTGTCTGACTGTTGCTCACCCTGCTTCCACTGTGATCTACAGTAGTTAGGCTGCCCTGTCTACAGTGGGCCTGTATACCAAGCCCTTAAGCCTTTAAGGTCTGAAATGGAAGAACAAAATAAAAGAGACATGGCATTAAAAATAAAAGAAGTTAGGAAAGTTTCTAAATTTAAGGGTATAGGGCTAACAATTCACTCTGATCTGTGCTGAATTTTACAGGCAAAATACCTCCCCCGCCACCATAGGTCCTACTGTAGTAGGCCTACTCATAATTCATATACAGCCAAGGCTACTCGGGCACCAATTTGTAGCTCCCTAATCCTACCTCTTTTGATACAAGCATCTTTTTATTCCGATGCCTCTCTTTCTATGTGTTTCAAACTCCCAGATGATTTATACTGTCTGTCTGGGTTAAAAGAAAATGAAGAGGAAACAAATGTTGTTTGGATTGGTAATAATCCTGGTAGCATTCCCATATGGGCACCATGTTGGCAAACATATGGGGCCCACATACCTTTTGCATCCAAGACCCATACGGGACCCATATGGGCCAGCCCAGATAACCCATATGATGCATATGGGATAGTGCTGGGACCCATTTGGGCAATTTCCCCATATGGGCCACAGTACTATCCCATATGGGCATAAGGGCATACTGGGCTGGCCCATATGGGTCTTGGGTGCAAAATAATATGGGACCGATATGGTTTGACGTATATGGGGCCCATATGGGAATGCTACCTGGGAAGTTGAATGATACCCCACATTTTAACTTGTAAATGTGTAGTTTACACTGGATCAAAGATAATTTTAGTATTCTTGACGTGAATTTTTGTACAATTTCAAACTTAATGGTTGATTAGAACTTAAACAGTCTTAGAAAGTATTAAAGTTACTTTGAGAAATTAGGCGAGTCAACTAACGGTGTTTTAGATAGAGTCACTGTACCGTAGTTAAATCACTCGTTAATATCTTTTGATGTGTCTTACGAACGGAGGAATCGTGTGACGAGACTTTGCAACTTTTCTTTTTTAAATTGTATGGAATGGAAAGTCGGATAAAATTAAAAGGACTCATCTGTGCAGGGAGTTGTAAGGTGTTATAACTCCCTGATCTGTGTAACTCTTATAAGGAAGATGGTGCTAATATGATCAATGTAAAAACGTACATTAATTCTTAGAAGAATTCGTGGATTCGGCGACTTTATTATGGAAATAATGATTGGTGTATTTTATTCTATGAAATGAATACTTTTTAAAGAGGTTTTTATTTTATTACAAGATACATAAAAATGATGAAACATCCCTTCTGGATTGATGTGATTGCTGTTTGAGCTATTCTTATAGTAATATGATAATTAGAACACGAATAGAATTCTCGAGCCAAAGAATTTGATGTAACTACTTTTTTCATATGGATGAACATCCTGTAAATATCCTTGTTTTTTGCAACCAAAACTTTTATTTGGTAAATGACTCTTCTTTGATGATGGGGGAATTTTTATATCTACGAGACCGTACGTGATAACTTTGGAGTAAAAATTCAAAATCGATTTTCTAACTTTTTGTGCTCTCCGAAGGGCTATTTACTTAGCCAAGCCCCTTTTAAGATTTGTCAGAAATTTCCAACGTCCATCAGGCCTCCAATATACTGCATTTTTACTGAGACATGACAAAGGCTGTGGAGACTTGGAAGACATATTGTTAACTGCCCTTCGTTAGTTATAATATCCCTTGAAGGTTCAAGAGGAATAATTTGTTTAACGCATCTATCACAAATGATGACTGAAAAAAAATATTATAATTTAAACATTTACCTGTACCTTTACCTGTTAAATTCCTGTTACGCTAAAACGGTTTCAATGTCAAATTATTGATTATTTCTTATGTACAAATGTAATTCGTATTAGATTAGATGCAATGACCTTTCCATTTTTTAGCGCGGAAAGGAGACAATTCTACATATTTTGCATGTGCCCTTTCATTAAGGACTGAATTAATCAGTCTAATTCTTGGACACAACACAAAGTGCTATGGACATTTTCTACTCAAAGAAATGTTATTTTAAGTTGTCATGGTTATCGCGTAGACGTTTCATAGATAACCATTACATTTAAATATCACATAAATGTACATTAAAGCCTGTAGTACCCACCTTTTCTTCCTTTCTTAATGAATCGAGGGATTTTTCGAGGTCGAGGAATTATGTCAGCTATATTAATTTAAATCAAAACCTTTTTCATTGTGTCTGGCTGGCGTGGGAACATGCTTTTGGTTCCTTGTCTAACAAATAAACCTTTGCAGTCACCTTGGTGTATGTATAGACCCATTTCTAAATAGAAATTACAAAGGATTGTGGGATAGAGTTTTGGTGTTTGTCATTTTTGTCAATGGCATTTTACTGAGGTGAAAAATGACGTACATCCAAAACTCTATCCCACAATTCATTGCAATTGCTATTTGGAAATATGTCTGTGTGTGTGTGTGTGTGTGTGCGTGTACATACGCGTGTATGCGACGGTTTGGAATGCGAGGTATGTTGTGCGATAACTTAATAACCAAGTGATCATTTTTTTCTCAAACTTGAAATGTTCGAGTATTCCGTTTGGGAATACACCCTATCGTTTTTGGTTGAGGTCAAGGGTCACTAGGGATCATCAGAGGCCAAAAAAGTGAATTTCTGTTAGTAGCTGTAACTCAGTATCCATTGTTCAACAGTGGCATAATTTAGGGATAAGTTAGATTGGTAGGAGGTGAAAATGTTGTCACATTAACCAAAATAATTGGAAAGGGTTTATGGGTCAGAAAGCAATGTTTTATTAATATCTCGCTTCTGAAACATTTTAGAGGGTGGTGTATCAGGAAGTGCAAAAATGTGATGGATTATTACCGTTTAACATAAAAACGTGCCCATTGTTTTTTTTTCTTTAGGCGACGAATTTTATTTACATCTTGCAGCTTACATACCAAATAAAAGAAAAAGGGAAAAAAATGTGTACACTAATTTACTCAATGTACTACTTTCACCTGTACATCACTAAAATACATGTTGCGTTCTAATTAACTTCCCGAGAACTTCTTTTCATTTTCTATATAAAAAGCAAAGAACTAAAACACTCAGCCTAGTATACAGTATGAACGTTTGACATGCACTGCTAAAAATTTAAAAGACGACAACCGAAACTTGAAAATGGAAACCACAACATACGGTGGGAATTGATTTCGGGTTGTAAAAATCCGCTTTATACAGAGTGTACGTTAAGTAATTACACTAAAAAAAAAAATGTTTTAAACGTTAAAGAAAATCTCAGATTCTGAGTTTTTAATTTTTCGCAAATTATGAAAATAGATAAGCGGCCCGTATGGTCACACTGTTAGGATTTGTTGTAGAAAAGAGACTTCTGGGAAAATTGCTGGAGCGAGTAAATATTAATAACGACGTTTTTCTTTTCCTTCGTTAACATATCTGAGAAAATCCACAGTGGTGCCTGAACATCCTCTTGTAAAGGGCGATAGTCGAGTTTTAAGAGTGGAGGGACGAACAGAATTTTTGGGGTATCCCCTTTTACAATTTTAACTCATGAATTACAAAAGAAGTTTTCCATAAAGAAAATGCATGGAACCCAATACAACTTACGCTGCATTTCATTTTCGGAGTGAAGACGTGTTTTTCATTTTCGGAGTGAAGACGTATTTTTCATTTTCGGAGTGAATTACGTGTCTTTCATTTTTGGAGTGAAAACGCGTTTTTCATTTTCGGAGTGAAGACGTGTCGGACTGGAAACTTGTTGGAGTGAAAACGTGTCGGTCTGAAAACTTGTCGGAGTGAAGGAGTGTTTTTCATTTTCGGAGTGAAGACGTGTCGGACTGAAAACATGTCGGAATGAATACGTGTCGCCCCCCCCGGAAGCAGGCAGAAAGCCTGTTTGATTCATGAACGTATTTTACGCGGGCGATTCTCTTTGGGAAGCGTACCAGGCTGTGCTTGATTTTATGAAAATAAATCGGCATGCTGAGTGCATTACATCGCCAAAAATTACGACATTGAGTTTTGAAGAGAAAATTGGGGACACCGTCCATCGTTAATAAATAAAACAAGTGTAACGTTCTACCGTGCAGTTGCGCCTGGTCAGGGTATTTCGGGCGGCTCTACAGAAATGAAGCAGGTCAACGTGTTCTTCAAGTTCGTTGGTACAATAGGCCTATCGTTCAAATGGGTGCCAAGACATTACTCTAGGCTACAGTATTAGGCACGGGTGAGTGCAGAGATTTGCCATGGGTCTCGATTTACGTCAATGTTTTTGCTTATTCAAAACTGCAAAATGTATTTCATTCTGGGCTAACCGTAGAGAAAAATGATGTTTAATTGAAAAATTCCAAAGTTTGGACAAAAAAGACACTCGCCGGTTAATTAATGTCATTTTAACATTTTTATCAGATTTTTTTTAAATATTCCTAGACGAAAGGATCCCTTGATGGAATTTACATTATTTAATCTATTACTGCGTTCTGTAGTTTGTAACACCTAGTCTGCAAAATCCCAGTCAGTCTGCAGTCTGCAGATTAGTAGATCCGGTTTCTAACCAATAATCACACCTATTTTTCCACCTGTGGCTCAAATGCTTGTTTTCCTGTACTTCATTGCGCATATCGAGCTTCAAGCACAATGGAGGTAGGTTCCATTTTTTAAAGGGCAAGAGCAGTCACTCCAACTTGAAATAGTGTAGTAGACTGTCCTGTTTCATGATTGGCTGTTGCAAGTCAGGTGACAATTATTTTCTTCAAATGTAGAAGTAACTTGCTTGTTTTACCTTGGTTATGCAATATTGAAGTTACAAAATTGGATAACAGATGCTTTGGAGAGAAATAAGTGGAAAATTGTGATATTTAGCTGTTGCTTCAAAATAATATTGGGCTGACTGGTCTTGACCTTTAAAGGCTTGGTGGCATTAGAGATGTCATTAAAATGATATAGAAAACATAAGAGAATTAACTCAAGAGAAACAGTAAAGAAACAACTTTATTTTAAACGAACTATATGGATAGTGGAGAATTTGCAAAATAAGCACATCATTCTATTAAATAAGGTGATTACCCTCTGTGCCCCTCACGCGGAAGGCCCAGGTTCTATTGTCATTCCCAGGTCCAGTCATTCCAAAAACTCTAAGTAGAGCACCATCGGTGCTGATGGCTCAAACCTGTTGAATTAATGCACAGTGAAGAATTCCAATACCAAGAAAATCACTCCCCAAGCATTGGATATTCTAATCACTACAGGGACTGTACGTGTCATACATGGCTATTATTTCTTGAACAGATGTAACCACAATTTAGAATGTTTTCATTTCTCTCAGGTAAAATGACAAGGAACTTAATACTTTTTAGAATGATAACCTTTCTCTAAGGTTTAGCCTATATCTCACACTTGTTAGCCTTAGGCCTTTATTGGAGTATTCATCTTCTGTTTGGGATCCCTACACCGTTTCCCTATCCAATAAGGTTGAGCAATTCAACGTAGGGCTGCTAGGTTTGTTTATAATGACTATTCTCCCCATAGTAGTGTGACTGAAATGAAATGGCCTAGGGTGGGATAGTCTCCAAAACAGGTGTACTGCAGCAGGCTAGCAATTCTTCACAAAGCCGGATTGGGCCTCCTAGCCTTGCCAATCAACAACCTACAACCGGTCCGGTGGCCCTCCAGGCATCACCATTCTAATAGCTTTACAAATATACCAACCAATAAGGACTGCTACAAATAGTTTCTTTCCTCGGACTGTCAGAGACTGGAACCTACTCCCCCAGAACATTACGGATCGAGAGGACCCCAAGCAGTTCAAGAGCGCAGCCTGAGGATCCTCAGACGGGACGACTAACTACATGCGCACACTCAACCCTGCACGTTTGACTCCACGAGGAGTGTTGTGCAGTATTTTTTCAGATCCAGCGCCTAAATGAGAAGCCTCTGTTGCCTTGCTATCTATTTAATACAAATCAGGAAGTCTAGTTAAGAAGGACTAAAGCAAGTTTAATGAGCTATGAAAATACAATTAGTAAGCAAGAGCTTCCTCTCTGAACACAAGAAAAAAAAAATGGCCCTCTCCATCCTTACCCCAAGCAAGTCTAGTTTAGAAACAGTGTAAGGTGAATTTGTGAGACTGGTAGAAATAGAGGTGGTGGCACAAAATTGGTCAGAAAGGGATCAAAATTATTACTAATTCAAAAACAGACAAAAAATTTGTAACCAGCACATGCCAGACACCCATCTGAACAGTTTTGAGGGCAAGTTTCAAGATATTTACACCTATGACCCCAAACGACCTTGGATAAACAAGTAAATGTACAAGATTCAACTAGATCACCATTGGTGCTGATGGCTCAAACCTGATGAATTCATTTCCTTTCATTTGTTTCCACAACATGTTATTTCAGTATTGTACAGAATAATTTCAAATTCAAAAATCCAAATACATGATGTGAAGGAAGTAAGCTAAAGAACCCCTAAAGGCTTGTCAGGGGCTTACTCCCTGAGTAAACAAACAAAGAAGACGAAGGCACAATAACTGCACAAAAGACAACGAGAACAAAGATAATTTTATACCGTCCCAAAAGCCTGCAAAACCCATGCCCAAAATGAGCCCACCACCCCCACACACCACCACCCACCCCAACCTTTAGTTGCATACATGCCCCTTGATAAGTTAATTTTCAGAACTGCACTTAAATTAGCACAATAGAGACGTTGAATAAGGCAATGTAACTAATTAATTACTGATATAATTAATTGCTGATATAATAAGTAACGACGTTTTTCCTAAATGATTGTAAACTTGGACAAGAAATCATAGTGTCCGGTGAGGAGTTCCAGGCCCTTACTGCTCGGTAACGTAGAGAGATCTTTGTGAACCAGAAAGCCAAAAGGCTTAGTGATTCCTTGCCATCAAATACCTTACCTGCTTTCAAATTGACAGTGCTTGATAGATTTTTCTTTACATTTTAGGCACAGAATTTTCGCAATTTTACCGCTGGTGACCTCAAATGACCTTTGACCTCTACCAAAAACAGTAGGCTTCTTTCTCTCTACATGACAAATCTATATACCAAATATGAAAAGTATCTGTTACTCTTATCTGGAGATATTGTGTTTACAAGCCATTTTCGAAGTTTTGGCAATTTTACCGCTGGTGACCTCAAATGACCTTTGACTTCTACCAAAAGCAATAGGCTTCTTTCTCTCAACATGACAAATCTGTATACCAAATATAAAGAGTATCGGGCACTCCAATCTGAAGATATCATGTTTACAAGCCATTTTCGGTGTTTTGGCATTTTTACCGCTGATGACCTCAAATGACCTTTGACTTCAGCCAAAAACAATAGACTTCTTCCTCTCAACATGACAAACCTATATACCAAGTATGAGAAGTGTCGGTCACTCCTATCTGAAGAAATCATGTTTGAATGCCATTTTCTTAATTTTACCACTGGTGACCTCAAATGACCTTTGACTTCTACCAAAAGCAATAGGCTTCTTTCTCTCAACATGACAAATCTATATACCAAATATGAAAAGTATCTGTTACTCTTATCTGGAGATATTGTGTTTACAAGCCATTTTCGAAGTTTTGGCAATTTTACCGCTGGTGACCTCAAATGACCTTTGACCTCTACCAAAAGCAATAGGCTTCTTTCTCTCAACATGACAAATCTGTATACCAAATATAAAGAGTATCGGGCACTCCAATCTGAAGTTATCATGTTTACATGCCATTTTCGGTGTTTTGGCATTTTTACCGCTGATGACCTCAAATGACCTTTGACTTCAGCCAAAAACAATAGACTTCTTCCTCTCAACATGACAAACCTATTTACCAAGTATGAGAAGTGTCGGTCACTCCTATCTGAAGAAATCATGTTTAAATGCCATTTTCGGCATTTTCTTAATTTTACCACTGGTGACCTCAAATGACCTTTGACTTCTACCAAAAGCAATAGGCTTCTTTCTCTCAACATGACAAATCTATATACCAAGTATGAGAAGTGTCAGTCACTCCTATCTGAAGATATCATGTTTACAAGCCATTTTCGAAGTTTTTGCAATTTTACTGCTAGTGACCTAAAATGACCTTTGACCTCTACCAAAAACAATAGGCTTCTCTCTCTCAACATGAAAAATCTATACACCAAATATGAATAGTGTTGGTCACTCCTACCTGAAGATATCATGTTTACATGCCATTTTCGGCGTTTTCGCAATTTTACCGCTGGTGACCTCAAATGACCTTTGACCTCTACCAAAAACAATAGGGTTCTTCTTCTCAACATGACAAATCTATATACCAAGTATAAAGAGTGTCGGTCACTCCTATCTGAAGATATCGTGTTTACAAACCATTTTCAGCATTTTTGCAATTTTACAGCTGGTGACCTCAAATGACCTTTGACCTGTACCAAAAACAATAGGGTTCTCCCTCTCAACATGACAAACCTATATACCAAATATGAGAAGTGTCAGTCACTCCTATCTGAAGATATCGTGTTTACAAGCCACTTTCGAAGTTTTCGCAATTTTACTGCCAGTGACCTAAAATGACCTTTGACCTCTACCAAAAACAATAGGCTTCTCTCTCTCAACACGAAAAATCTATACACCAAATATGAAGAGTGTTGGTCACTCCTACCTGAAGATATCATGTTTACATGCCATTTTCGGCGTTTTCGCAATTTTACCGCTGGTGACCTCAAATGACCTTTGACCTCTACCAAAAACAATAGGGTTCTTCTTCTCAACATGACAAATCTATATACCAAGTATAAAGAGTGTCGGTCACTCCTATCTGAAGATATCGTGTTTACAAAACATTTTCAGCATTTTTGCAATTTTACAGCTGGTGACCTCAAATGACCTTTGACCTGTACCAAAAACAATAGGGTTCTCCCTCTCAACATGACAAACCTATATACCAAATATGAGAAGTGTCAGTCACTCCTATCTGAAGATATCGTGTTTACAAGCCATTTTCGAAGTTTTCGCAATTTTACTGCTAGTGACCTCAAATGACCTTTGACCTCTACCAAAAACAATAGGGATCTTCCTTTTAACATGAAAAATCTATACACCATGTATGAAAATTGTTGGGCAACCCCATCTGAAGATATCGTGTTTACAAGCCATTTTCGGCGTTTTTGCAATTTTACCGCTGGTGACCTCAAATGACCTTTGACCTCTACCAAAAACAATAGGGTTCTTCTTCTCAACATGACAAATCTATATACCAAGTATGAAAAGTGTCCGTCACTCCTATCTGAAGATATCGTGTTTACAAGCTATTTTCAAAGTTTTCGCAATTTTACCGCTGGTGACCTCAAATGACCTTTGACCTCTACTAAAAACAATAGGGTTCTTCCTCTCAACATGATAAATCTATATACCAAATATGAAAAGTGTCGGACATTCCTACCTTAAGATATCGTGTTTACAAGCAAGTGTCACAAACACAAACACACACATACACACACACACACACGACATCACCATCGCATAGATTCCTTGCCTGCCTATGGCAAGGAATCAAAAATGAGAAAGGGTGAGAGGGTTTCTTAATAAATGAGCACGACGGGTGTCAAAACTATGTTTCAACCTATTTTGCTCAAGAAAATTCAAAAAATTATTCAGTAAGAGATTACCCAAAAACCTATATGTAAAGCACAAAACAAGGAGATTTAGTATGTCATGCAATTTCAAAAGATACAAGTACTTAAAAATAGGGCTGGTTGGATCTCCAACCATAGAAATGTGTCTAACGTCTCTCTTCTGCAAAATAAACAAACGTTGAATATGACAGGAGCTTGCACAAGACCAAATTGATGAGCAATAAGTTAAGTGAGGATAGATTAAAGATAGATAAATCATTCACAAAACATTCTTAGGGACAATATACTTCAATCTTCCAATAATATTAATGCCCTTTGCAACCTGTGATGAGATGTAAGAAATGTGGTCTACCCAACTTAGTTTTGAGTCAACAATCACACCCAAGAATTTAGTATTATTGGCCCATTGAAGTGTTTGACCATTTACAACAATATTTTATTAAAAGTCTTATCCCCCCATGCATGATGAACTGTTAAACACAATATAATTAGTCTTAGACAGATTGAGGGATAGTTTATTACAGGCAAACCAGTCACAGAAAATTGAGAGTTCATAACAGACAGTCTTTTCAATTTGCTGTAGATTATCACTGCAGAAAAAAATATTTGTGTCGTCTGCAAACAAAACAAGTGACGCATTCTTACAAAGATCATTGAGATCATTTACATAAATTATGAAGAGAAGAGGCCCCAATATAGATCCTTGTGGGACACCACATGTAATTTCATTCATTTCTGAATTTATACCATTGAAAGAAGTTAATTGTTTTCTACTTGTCAGGTAGCTTTTAAGCCAGCTAAGAGGCTTACCTCTGAGGCCATAGTGTGAGAGTTTTTTTTAAGGAGTATGTCGTGATTAATCGTATCAAATGCCTTAGATAGGTCCAAAAAAATTCCCAATGAAGTTTGCTTGTTTTCAATAGCTTACATACAATTTGTCAGTAGCATCTATAAGGGCAAGCTCAGTAGAGCGACCTGAATGAAAACCATACTGATTATCTGATATAAGTTTATGAACTCTGTTGAACATTAGTTTCTCTAATATCTTTGAAAAACAAGGCAAAACGGCATGAGATCGGTCGATAGTTAACAAAATCATTTTTGACACCTTTTCTATATACAGGCATTATCTTGGCTATTTCTAGATAATCTCGAAATTTCCCTTCTCGGAAAGATAGGTTAAAGATATAACATAGAGGTTTAGAATTGTATGGAATAACATAACGAACAATCGAAGGGTGAATACCATCATAACTAGCAGATTTCTTTGGGTCAAAACATTTGAAAGCTGTGTTAACAACCTCATCAGCATCTGCAGGATGTTGAAACATACATTTTAGATTGATTGGAGGAAAATACTTATTATTTGAATGATTGTTTATCTTTTCAGCAAGTGATGGACCAAGATTTGTGAAAAAAAGTATTGAAAGCATTTGCAATACTGTGTGGGTCAGAAAAAGATGCGTTCTCATCTTCAAATATATGCGGATACTGTGAGAATTTCTAGTTTTATGCAGAATATTAAGTAAATATTACGCCAAGTAATTAAACATCATTTTTAAAGCTATTGAATTTTTCATTGTAGTACATTTTTTACTGCACAGTGGTCTGATGATTTCCAATACCAAGAAAATCACTCCCCAAGCATTGCAAGCAATAATATTCTAATCACTACAGGTACTGTACTTGTCACACATGGCTATTATTTTTTGAAACGATGTACCCAAAATTTAGAATGCTTTAATTTTTCTCAGGTAAAATGACAAGGAACTGATTACTTTTTAAAATGATTACCTTTCCCTAAGGTGTAGCCTTAAAGTGAGAAGCCTCTGTTGCCTTGCTTTCTATTTTTTGACAAATCAGGAAGTCTATTCAGCAAGTCAAGAAAGTTCAATGAGCTATAATAACACAATTAATAAGCAAGAGTTTCCTCTCTGAAAAAAATTGACCCTCTTCATCCTTACCTCAAGCAAGTCTAGTTTAGAAACAGTGTAAGGTGACTCTACCCTTAATTCATCCTCCTGAAGTTGAGTATGTCTACAAAGCCCCTGCATGCGCATGCCCTCTCAATTAAACTACTGTTCTCTTCAAACAAGATCTGTTTACACTTAACTAATCAACCACACATGATTGACAATCTTGCACCCAGACAAGTTTTAACTGGAGTTCAGTTCAATGGGAAACACTGAATTTGTGAGACTGGTAGAAATAGAGGAGTGGAACAAAATTGGTCAGAAAGGTGTCAAAATTACTATTTAAACAAAAA
Organism: Holothuria scabra; assembly: GCA_037179385.1. Lineage (NCBI taxonomy): Eukaryota > Metazoa > Echinodermata > Holothuroidea > Aspidochirotida > Holothuriidae > Holothuria > Holothuria scabra. The sequence continues at coordinate 11,768,732 of CM074198.1, forward strand.
CAAACAAAAAATTTGTAATTAGCACATGCCAGCCACCCATCTGAACAGCTTTGAGGACAATTTTGCAATGCATCTAGGAGAAAATAGCATTTTAAAATATTTCCACCTAAGACTTCAATGAACTCAAATAAACAAGTAACAAGATTCAACAACCCCTACCTGAGGAATATTACGGCTAACTTTCAAGGACATTCACCACTACTTTTAGGAGAAGTGACACTTCAAAAAGTATTCACAAAACAGCCACTAATGACCCCTTGATGACCTTTGACCTCAACTTTTGGAACACAACATGTAATCCTATATCCAATGACCCATGTGTCCAAGTTTCATTACAATGCATAAACAAATGTGCTCCTGAGAGCATTGAAGGCAAGTGTGAACTGACATGAGAGACAGACGAATAGACAGAGTGACAGTGGCAGATCACAACAGCTCAAACAGCTCTTTGAGCTAATAACCACTACCTGAGGAATATTATTGCCAATTTTCAAGGACATGGGAGTGACACTTCAAAAAGTATTCTCAAAACAGCCACTAATGACCCCTTGATGAGCTTTGACCTCAACTTTTTGAACACAACATGTAGCCCTATGTCCAATGTGTCCAAGTTTCATTACAATTCATCAACAAATGTGTCCCTGAGAGCATTAAAGGAAATTGTGAACAGACATGATAGATAGAAGGATAGACTGAGCGATGGTGGCAGATTACAACAGCTCTTTGAGCTGGTTTGAGCTAAAAATGGAACCTACTGCCATTATGCATGATGCTTGATTTGAACCAAAAGGTTGGACACTGGATTGTTAAACCCCATCTCACTAACTACCCTCTGTGCAAGGCTAATATTAAAAATATTCGACCAAATACCTTTTATACTGTTGTTTTAAATAATGATACAAAGCAACTCTGCAATAATATTTTTAAGTTTTTATTAGGTTGTTTGATTATTACACTTGCAAAATATGTTACATTTTGTTCTTTGAATTTGTAGTCCATTACTTCTTCTCGAGCTGGTGATTTTGAATCGTTTCCACTTGTATCAGTTCTAATCAATGCATCTACCCATGCAGTAGTACACAAAACTCACAACGTACTACATGTGAAGTAAGTTAGTTTGATAGAGTTTTACGCCCAGTTTCCAACCTATTGGTTCAAGTCGAGTCAGCCACAGCATTTTTTCTAGTTGTGGCTCACTGGCTTGTTTTCCCTACTCCATTGCTCATGGGGAGCTGCACGTTTGAGTGCAATACTAGTGGTAAGACATATCATCAGCAGGAACTTCATGAACAACTTCGTCCATTTTGCAGGTGTTGAAACTGTTTGTTCCCATCAATGAGTCGTGGTACACCCAGGCTAGGCCCTTACCTTAGCTGAAGTTAGGCTAACATATCAGGTTAGCACTGTTAACGACAGCAACAAGTGTTCTTTAATACACCAGACACACTTTTTGCATGTCTCCAACAAGAACCAGTATGGGATTGAATTGATATAAACCCAAGAAGCACAACTGGATGTTACTTAACTAACTTAGATCCAAGAATTTACTCTACTTTGGCAGTTACCATGCTCAGTGTCATGTGTTCATGGTTTTTCACCCCAACCCCTGGCATGTGGGGAAGATTCCACAATAGCATTTCAGTGAACTTTTGTAGGTATTTCATAACCATTTTGGATTTGACCCAGTCACTCTCTTTCCAAGGTCAAATTAATATATATATATATTTTTTTTTGTCTGAACGAACACCTCACACACAAGAAAACATTTTCTTGCAATCTTTTTTTGTTACTTATCTTTTTCTGGGGTAGGTTTGGCAATTTTGCACACAACTTGACCAGTCTTATTAATTCTTTACAGCATTCACCTCTGTTTAGACCTCAAACGAGATGACAACATGCACACTGAAATTTCTATCCACAACCCTACTCTTCAGTTTCCATTCTTATGCCATATCTACATTTCAAAATATGATCAGGTGGATACTTCCTGCCTTTAAATTGGTGTAAGGAAAAATGCACTTTTTTGCTTTACCACCAATTTTTATTTGTCAGGCTGAAGGTAGCATATCCCAATTACCAGTGCATTCATGGGTCCATTTGTTTGCCTTCAGATAGAGTACCTAAAGGGGGCACTTCTTGATATAATATAGAAAAAGACTGGGTGTTTCGTAACTATGTTATGAAAGAATATTAAAGGGCAAATCCTCTTACCCCAAACTACAATTCTTGTAGTGGGTAAAAGAAATTCTCAATTGGCTCACTTCTTTGATTGACAGCTAATTCAAACAATACCAAAGCTTATATTACACAGCATGAACTGTATTGAGGGTGTTTGATTTAGCAAACTGAGCTTTTCTATAATACTCTGAAGCAATAAACTGAGCTTGCATCTGGATAAGGATGATTTTAGACAATTGTAGAAGGGGCTTAAGTAAAAAGGTAAAGAGAATTGGTACTGTTTGGGGTGAAAAATTGGACCTTTAAATGAAGTACAATTACAGGCTATAGAAGCTGGCTAAGGACAACCAAGGTTTTAGTGAAAGCAAGGCTTGGAAAATGGTAATTGAGCTTTGAGCTAAAATAACGAAAAATCTTCACCCCATGAATGGCCAACTTGTCAGCTTTCATATGAGTGTAAGCTTGCACCTGGCAAAAATTTCCACAAGGTTTAACAGGCCAGTTTACTTTTTAAATTTAGTGTGTAAGTCAATGGAGGAAATAATGGGGGTATGCTACCTGATCATACTGCTGGGAAATTTGGCTATAACAGAAATCAAATATGACAATTACTTTAGTACAGTTGTTGAAAGAGTGTATTTCACAACCTTCAGCCATCACAAAGTCATAGAAACTGACATCATTTATGTCAGGTCATTTCCAAATTTGAAAGATTTAGCTGAGACAGATGAGATGTCAGTTAATATGAAAACTCCAACATAGGCTTACTCATTATCATGAAAGGCCCTCTCACACTGTTCCAGGCAAGCTCTGCACACAACTTGCTGGGGAAATTTTTTGATGTCTACAGCTTCCCCAAAGTACAACAGATCTAACATTATCTTGCCTGGATCTTGCCCACAGGCCTACTTGCTCTCAGGTGTGCACAGAACTTTTTGAGTTGCCTGCAGTCATGTTTTGAACATGCTCAAAACTTGTTCCACATAGACTGCAGGACTTTGCTAGCAGACATTCCCACAGAAAACCAACAGGAGGCCCATAGTGGGAGTAAGTCACAAGCAGTTAACCCACATCAAGAAAGTAGGTTGGCCATGAGCTGTGACAATTTCATGCAACAAAATCCTTGCCCATAACAAACCCATGTAGCCTGCCCAGAATAGTGTAACGGGGGGCTTAAGTATTTGAACCAGCAAAAAACCATCTGTTCTTCAAATTTAATGACATAAATTTCATCAACTGCCATGTAGAAAAATTACGTGGGACCCCCTGCTGTTTCACGTGCCATGCCCCCTAGACAGGCAGGGGACTTAGGGATGTTGCTGCTGGTCATCCACTGAGATGGTGTTTTAGCCTGCAAAGGAAAATAAATAATTAAGGCAGTGATTGCAATGTCAAATAATGTAATGAGTTGATTTATGAGTTACAAGAGCATCAATGATGCCATAGCTCAACTACAATTTCTTTCACACACAGTTAATTTTTTGCAGAAGACCAAGAAGCTGTGTAAAGTCCTCATCAGTGATGTGGCACCTTCAGTGCTGTAGATGTCAATTGTCACAGCAGTGGCAAATCAGAATTGCCCAGCTTCAGACAACTTTTTTAACGGTTGTAAGCATAATACTGCATGCAATTCTGCTGACAAATATGAAGTGCTACTTATACCCCAAATTTCCAGGCCCAATAAAAAAGATTCTTATGGTGATAGATATCATGCAAAACCAATTCTTATTGAAAAGCAATTGCATATATTTTACCATCTGACTCTTTGGGACCCCAAATGGCATTTAACTTCAACACAAAGCACATCTATGATGACCCATCATCCTCTGACCACCCATGCCATCCTTGATAAGGTTCTAACACAACCACTAAAATGCTTTTACTTGCTTGGACTGTTTGATTCCTTTGCCCCAAACAACCTTTGACCTTTTTCCAATGTACACCTTTGACCCACCAACTATTTGGTACTCCTGCCAACTTTGATAATTTCACACACATCCCACAGAAGTTGACAGGTATTGCACTATTAGCATTGAAATTTTGCATAATGCTAAATGACCTTTAACCTTCTTCCAAAGTGCAAATATGATGACCCACCAGCTACCGAAGTCTTTCCAACTTTGATAAATACAATTTGGATTATAACCCCTATGAGTTAAAAGCTTTTGAATAATTTCAATGTTTGACCTCTCTTTGACCCTAAATGACCTACTTCCAAAAGAACTGATGATCTATCATCACCAGGACTGGAAAAAATGTTATTTCCCAGGAAGGGAGTGAAATTATTTCCCTGGAAGGGAGTTAAATTTCCCACAATTTCCCCATGTTTTCATGTTCAGAAATGGAAAATTTCCCTCCAATTGCCTAAATTTCCCTCCAGATGGCAAAATTTCCCGGGAAGGAGCCTCCCAGCTTCCCAGCTTTTTCCACCCATGATCATCACCTTCATGAACACTGGTAATATTTGATAAAAAATAGCTAATAACCCTTAGGAGGTGAAGACCTTTGTATCATTTAACTCTTTGACCTCTGCATGACCCCTTGAATGATCTTAGACCTACTTTAAAAGTACTGTACATCTTTAATGACACATCATCTCCTGAAAACTGGACAAGTTAATTTAGATTTGTATATAAACCTTTAGGATTTGAAGGCTTTAGAATGATTTGACGGTTTTGACTTCTCTGACCCCACATGACCTTTGACCTACTTCCAAAAAAGTGACATTGATGATCCATGAAAACTATATGCTCTTACCATATTTGATAAACGTAGCACATAACCCCATACTCAGAGGCCGTTTCATCATTTCACTGTTTAACCTCTACATGACCTCCAAATGACCTTTGACCTACTTGATAAGTACAACTCTGAGATAAGTACCAACTTTGATAACCAATAATCTACTGTACACTGACCAACTTTAACAAGATTAGGTCATAACTCCTACAACTAGTAGGATTTTGAGTGCTTTCACTGTTTGAACTTCCTATGACACCCAATGACCTTTGACCTACTTTAAAAGTCTAACTTTGATGATCCACTAAGTGGCCACATTTCATAAATTAGTACATAATCCCTAGGAGTTGAAGGCCTCTGCATTATTTCAATTTGACCTCTGCATGACCCACAAATGACCTTTGACCTACTTCAAAAGATGCAACTCTAATAATCCTTCATCTATTAAAGACTCTTGCCACATTTGAAAAAAACTGAACTTAACCCACAGGAGCTACAGGCTTTTATATGATTACACTATTTGACCCTTGAATGACCTTTGACTTACTTCAAATGTCCAACTTTGACCCATTATCTACTTGACACTCCAGTCAAATTTGAAAAGATTCTGACATGACCACAAGAAGAAGGCTTTTGGGATATTTTACACTTTGATCTCTCACAACCCAAAGTGATTTTTGACCTACTTGCTCTTGCCATAATTTTCAAGCCCTTGGTATGTACTTTCACCTCACGAACTTTGAAAATGATCGGTCAAAGGACCTGCAGACAGAAGCCTTTTTTCCAATGTTGACAGACAGACAGACAGACAGACAGATGCATTGCCATGACAATAGCTCAAATTTTTGAGCTAATAAAGGACTCCAGCTTGCACATTTATAATTGTAACACTCAAATTTAAAGATTCAGCAGTAATTTGCCATCTCCTCACAAAGATTCCTATTCAGGTCTCAGACCAACTCTTGTCCATAAATTTACAACTTTTTGAAGTTTTTTATATTAAGACAATACACATCTGAATAGGTTTTGAAGGGCCACAAAATTCTACTTCTTACAATTCATGCCATCAAAAATGGATCTTCTTCCTACATTTCCAATCTTGTTACACCATATGTCCCTAATAGACAACTGCCCTCTACAGACTGTAAATCTTGGTGTATCCGAAGGTCTTTTGAAAATCTCATGGTGAAAGAAGTTTTTCACATTCTGTACCCCTACAGTGGAACAATTTTCCACTGAAGATTAAACAATGTTACAGCCTTGAAATTTTAAAGAGGATTGGGCTCAAGTCTCACCTGTTTTTGCACTCCTATGGCTAGTGTAATTTCTAAGTTGTTCTGTAAAGTGCTTTGAACTATGCTTCCAATCAACTGAATTATATGCTATGTAAGATCACCATTGTAATTATGACTATCACTATCATTATCATTGTCGTTATTTTATTATCAGGTTATCATCTGGATAATTCCTATACAGTTTACAAACCATAATTTATCAAAAATCCCCTGTATTCTAGTGTCTGCACGGGTAACCCGGGTACCCGCCCGCCATCGTACTACCCGGGTCCAAATCTACTACCCGAATCTTAAAAAAGAAAACGCATGCAAAAAGGATCATCCCATTTACGCCATTGCCCACGGTAATGAACTAAAATATTTTGCCAGTTTGGTAAACATTCTCCGAGATTGAGAATGAAGAGAGCCCGTAGAAATTATGTGTAAGTTTGAAAGTTGTCTGTACTTCGTTTCTGAAGTTGAAATTTTTATCAGCGTGCGGCCCGATCGCGCTATCGTCACGTAGTGGGTTGCTTCTCACACATCACATGTATATCGCTTATAAACTTACACGCAAGCAAGTATCTGACGGCCGATTCAAAATCACATCGTACTGTTTCACACAGACATAGCAAGACATACCTGTACTGTATCACCCCGGCCCAGCTTGCAAAGACACTAGTGCCCGTAACGTTCAGCATGCTAGGTAAACTGAGCCTTGCATGTATATACGATCTTATTATTAATACGGTATGCCACCTTGAGTATAATCCTCAAATATTTCTTAATGGTTAAAGGTGTCAGTTTTACGGAAATCAACACTTTGCGCTATCTGCAAAGCAAAACGACATAAATGTAATAACACCGTTAACATTTACAATTTTTTTTTTAAAACAGGCCAGTACATATTACGTTATTTTGCCCCAAAATGGCTCTCGAGGAGACTACGAAGTTTATGTGTGAAAGCTATGTTACCGTGCCTGGATGTCAACACGAGGCTAGCTATGTAAGAACGTACATACCCCATTAGTGATAATTCCAACGCACATTGCGAAGTAGTGTGAGGGAAGTTCACAAACATGACGTCGTTTGTTTACAATCGGTAATTTTTGACGTGCAAGAGAATACCATAATACAAGGCTCTGATTAGTTGATATTTTTTCATCAGTGTTTTAAAAGGAGAAGCTTCGAGCTCTAAGTATGCTGGCTTTTCGAGTAGGCATCCCAAAATTCAATATCAAATTGATATAGGCCTTGGGAAGTATAATTTTCTTATTTGACTGTTTTCTGTTACGTTTTTTTTTACTTGTCATTTTAATCTTAAACAAAAAAAACAAATCTATCAAACATTGCCAATTTGAAAGAAAGAAGGCATTTCAGCAGCAAGGAATCTTTGATAAAGCCTTTTGAGTGGCTTTCTGGTTTAAAATTCTACAAATTCTTCTTCCACAGATATTATCTTGTACACTGATTGTTTGTCATAATGATATTCAGGTGCTTTTGCCAATGCTAAGCAGTCACTGCATAATGACCCATAATTCACAGTGTAGTCACTGGTCATACTTGCTGGTGTTGCAGCACTGGCGTTTGCTATGATGTTCTCGCTAACATGATTTGTCATTTTAGGCACAGGGTGATTCCATGAATCAGTGGACATGGGCATGAAATTTAACCAGAATGCAAAACTGCATTGAGGTTTAGATGATACATAAATGCTCCTTTCAAAGCATGACATCATGCACCATTATCTTCTCATTCAAATGTTATACTAGCATGTTCAAAACATAATTTTGTCATTCCATTGTTAGACATACAAACAACAGACAGACAGACAAATGGACAAACAGCTACCTTGAAAGATCATATTTAAAAAGGGTTCCAGGCTTTGACCCCAGGAGACCCCAGATGACTTTTCATATCTGCCAAAAACAATGGGGACCATCCTCTCACCATAATGCATCCACATACCCAAATACGAACTCTATCCATGTTTCCTATCTTGAGATATCGCATAAGCAGGATTTTCAGACTTTGACCACCAGTGACCCCAGATGGCCATTGACCTCCACCAAAAACATTAGGTACCATATCCTGACCATAATGCAACCACATACCAAATATGAAATCTATCCAAGCTTCCTACATTGAGATATTGTATTAACGAGGTTTTCAGAATTTGACCCCCGGTAACCCCAGATGACCTTTGACCTCCGACAAAAACAATAGGGACCATCTACTGACTATAACGTATCCACATAGCAAATATGAAATCTATCCAAGTTTCCTACCTTGAGAAATTGCGTTAACATTTTCAGACTTTGACCACAGATGACCTTTGACCTTCACCAAAAACAATAGGAACCATCTACTGACTATAACGTATCCACATAGCAAATATGAAATCTATCCAAGTTTCCTACCTTGAGAAATTGCGTTAACAAGGTTTTCAGACTTTGACCCCTGGTGACCACAGACAACCTTTGACCTCCACCAAAAAACAATAGGCACTATCTCCTGACCATAACGCATCCACGTACTAAATATGGAATACATCCAAGCTTCCAAACTTGAGATATTGTGTTAACGAGATTTTCAGACTTTGAACCACTGTGACCCCAGATGACCTTTGACCTCCGCCAAAAACAATATGGACCATCTACTGACTATAATGCATTCACATACCAAATATGAAATCTATCCAAGTTTCCCACCTTGAGATATTGTGTTAATGAGATTTTCAGACTTTGACCCCTGGTGACCCCAGATGACCTTTGACCTTCGCCAAAAACGATTGGGACCATCTACTGACTATAACACATTTACATACCAAATACAAAATCTATCCAAGTTTCCTACCTTGAGATATCGCGTTAGCAAGGTTTTCAGACTTTGACCCCTGGTGACCCCAGATGACTTTTGACCTCCACCAAAAACTATAGGGACCATGTCCTGACCATTATGCATCCACATACCCAAATATGAAATCTTTCCAAGCTTCCAAACTTGAAATATCGTGTTAACGAGATTTTCATACTTTGAACCACTGGGACCCCAGATGACCTTTGACATCCGCCAAAAACAATAGGGACCATCTACTGACTATAATGCATTCACATACCAAGTATGAAATATATCCAAGTTTTCCAACTTGAGATATTGTGTTAACAAGATTTTCAGACTTTGACCCCTGGTGACCTCAGATGACCTTTGACCTCCGCCAAAAACAATTGGGACCATCTACTGACTATAACGCATTTACATACCAAATAAGAAATCTATCCAAGTTTCCTACCTTGAGATATGGTGTTAACAAGGTTTTCAGACTTTGACCCCTGGTGACCCCAGATGACCTTTGACCTCCACCAAAAACTATAGGGACCATGTCCTGACCATAATGCATCCACATACCCATATATGAAATCTTTCCAAGCTTCCAAACTTGAAATATCGTGTTTACGAGATTTTCAAACTTTGACCCCCTGAAGACCCCAGATGACCTTTGACCTCCGCCAAAAACGATCGGGACCATCTTCTGACTATAACGCATCCACATACCAAACATGAAATCTTTGCGAGGCTTCAGCTCTCGTGAGCGGCCTGTACCCTGCAAGGTATCGTTTACAGGCTCACACACACATAAACACACACATACAACATCACCATTGCATAGATTCCTTGCCTGCCTATGGCAAGGAATCAAAAATGGGCCAAAGGCAAAGGGTCTACATGGCACCTTGGGCTAAACTTTTAGGAATACCCCATAGAGTCCACTACCCAAAGAGCACTATGTTCAAGTTTCCAACAAATCCGTGAACTGTAAGCATGAAGGCGGAAAAGCACTTGGAACAAACTTTGGACAGAAGGATAGACAGTGACACTGCATGATCACAATAGCTGGTTTCAGCTAATAATAATAAATGATTTTATCTTACCACAATTGACAATGCATGTACACTGCCCGCAAGTTCTTCTTTCAAAATGTCATTCACCATTCGATGACGCTTTATGAGGCTTAAATTTTCAAAGTTGGCAGACACAACCACTACTTTGAAGTGAGTCTCTGAACCCTTTGGAACATTGTGCATGAAACTTTCATTTGTGACATCAAGACGAGTAGGCTGCAAAAAAGAAAGAAGCTTTGCAAGAACATATTCATAAATGAAAACATTGACAAAACACTCTTTGTTCCAATTATAACATGAAACCATGACACTCTACAATAATAACATCCTTTTTTGTTAATTCATGTTTCATTGAATGTCCTTTTCCCTACATTTTCTTGGAAGGAGTGGCCGACGTGTAAGGAAAGCAAGCATTCAATCTTTCACACCAAACAACCAGATGGGATTCATTAGTGAAGTACATAGCACAATATGCACCCACAATGAATTGCACTGGATCTTGCCTGTCATATTGGGAAGTTTTTAATGATAGTTAGGAACTATGTGGGTTGGGGAAATACAGTTCCCTGCCATTTATGACTTTTGAAGATGCTCCCAAAGACTTTCTCTTATACACAGTGAATGCCACATTCGGGATGCATCTATAAACTGATTCAAACTCACATTCTACACACATCTCTCCTACCTTATTGCGACCAGAATGCAAAAACGCAATTGATGTTTTCATGATACATGCATGTTCTATTCCAAATGATTTATTGTAACCCCTGGTGACACCAACTTACCTTTGACTCCATCAGGAACTAACTGGTTTTTTTTTTTGCCATAACACTTCTACATTCAAAAAGGCAAATCAACCCAAATTTCATACGGTGCCTTAAAGCCTGCCGCACACTATACAACTTTGTACATCGCAACTCAACTAAACCGTCGTGACCTAGTTTTGAATCATCATCATGATTTTTAGTTGCATGACAGGGCAACGCACACTATACGACTGGCTATCTCCCACATTGTCAGTAGAACCATTAGGGAATGCACACCCACGTTCGGCACGTGCACACTACAGGGTTATAGCTAGCAGATTGTGAGTGGTGGTTATATTTTCTGAAGTGGTAGTTGTTTACATTGTGTGGCCTGGGGGAGGATAGAAGGGGAGGGGGTGTCCCCCTCCCCTTTTGAAAATTTTGCATAAGTAGCAGTACTTAGATAAAAAATGGTGCTCTATTTATCAACATCTTGAGACCTGTACAGTAGGTTCCTGAAAATTCCTCATATATTACCTTATAGTTCTTCCAGGAAGGGTTAAGTCTGGTGGCAAGATTTTGTTTCTTCCTAGCACCAAAAACATTGTCACTAACAGTTGGCCTATCAATTAAATTCCCACTAGCATTACTACTAGTATTAACCCTTTACAGTTGTTTGGGTCCTTTTGGACCCATGTGGAGAGCTCAGCTGTCACCCATCTTTACTGTTTCACGCAGAGCTGGAAACTGCGAGTAGCTACCCGAAAATTCTGCCACAACAACGAGAGAGACAATAGTTTAAGGTCACAGGGTCAATGGTCTACGGAAGCCAATGCGGGGCGGACTACGTCCGCTTTTCCGCCCACTCCCGAGGTGTGCAAATGTGCCTTGATCAGAGCACAACGGTAAAGGGTTAAGGTTAGTACTAGGGTTAGGCTTACCTACATCAGCACTAATTTTAGTACAAGGCCTTGCACAGGCCCTGCAGGCAAAGCATTATCACAATGCCCCACTCCCTGGAGAAATGACAATGTCAGATTTACTGTAACGTTAGCTCTACTGCTGCTAACGGGGGTCAGTAAGTTTCCGCCCTCCGTAGTTTCCACCCATTACTTTTCGCCCCTAAAAATCTTGTGGCGGAAAGTAATGTTTAAACTTATATACATGTGTAAAAATAACTTTTAACTTCAAATTTCAAATCCAAGTACAAGACAACAAGGAAATATGTGGATAGGCCTAAAACTTTTTCAGCATCCTCATTGGAAAGAATGAACTGAATGACCTTTTTTCTAAACGTCAAGTATAGTCACATACTTGTATATTTTTATGTAGAAGTAGTCCGTGTCTCTACACGGAGGCTTATGCTGAATGTGTGAACAATTGTTCACAGCACTGAATACCGTATACCATTTCAGTATACTAAAGTCTACAGTGAGAATGTTGCTTGGAAAGACATCAACATGGCAGTAACGGCGTTGCATTGAATAGTAAAAGACATCAATGAAGTTTGAAACTTAAAGGAAAAGTTGATGGAATCTTCATTTCACAAAAGCACAACTGATACCACATTCCATTCCATTACTTTCTGCCCCCCCCCCAAAAAAAAATTTTCTGCTAAAAATAAAAGGGGCAGAAAACACCATTTTTGAGGGGAAGAAAGTAACGAGTGCGGAAACTAACGTTAACCCTGCTAACGCCGCTAATTTCCAGGAAGTTTTCACTGGAATTGTCTGTAAGTTTCCACTTTGCAGATCAGTGGTGTATTAACCAGACTTTTTCATTTTGTTCCTCCATTTATTGAACAAGTTGACCATTTTACTGCTATGTACCTGTGGAAATAGTAATACTATGCCTTAATTTAAACAGTGAAAAACTGCACATGAACTATATTTAATTAATCATACAAATTTCAAGAAAAGCACATGCAAAATTTCTCAATTATATGACTCATGTTTTTTATTTGTATAAAGTTTGATTTATGCCTAATCAGAATCACGATTTGCCACTCTTCTTATCAACAATGCTATTGTATGGGGACCTTAACAATTCGCTTGCTTTTAAAATCAATTGTTTGCTTTTACTCTCTCATTTTTGGTCTTGACTTTCTTCAATATAAATTAAGCTAGGGCTATTTCTTTCTGTTTTAAGAAAAAATATATTAGTAGGAATAAAAACAAGAAGATTTCAGTAACTGCTGTACAATATCTTCACTCATTTATAAAACTTTTACTCCCACCCTACCCCACCGGCAGCACACATATTGCATACATGTATAAAAGATGTCTAAGGCTACACTAGCTAGCCTAACACAAGTTTATCATCAAGTTCATGTGTTTGGAGACAAACCGTTCAATAAATGAATGTAAATGGGTATGCGGTGGCATTATCTGGTATTAAATACGCATGCAGTCCCTTGTTTCAATTTTGAATTTTTAAGCATTCTTAACGGAAATTCTGTCTTGTATTAAATTAGGCAGGTAGCTTCTTTGTACTATGAGAATGAGAGAATCGAGGGAGCAATCTTCATTCTCCTCATAAGTTGTTTTCAGTTCACTGTCGCTTTTAGGCCTAGAATTAACCAGGTATTATTTATTTTGGGTGCCCTCTCCAAGGCAGGTGATGTCAGAAAATTTGACATAGATCCGGATTTTCCGATATTAAGTGCCAGTGTCTTAGCACTGCAGGTTTTGTTTCAGCTCTTTGATTTTTGTACAAATTTTTATCCTATTCTCATTGTTTTTATTGGTCCTTTGAGGACTATGAGGCTTGATATTCTGATTGAAGGGTGGGGTATAGCTCTAAACTGTCACCTAGAGCTTCTTTATGTTATATTTATCCGATAGAGGTCTATATCGGAGAGGTTATTGATGAAGTGCTTGGTTTGTTCTGCCTTCAGACAAAATTGGCAGTTCTAACTTGGCCTTTAAGGCTGTACACTTGATTCAACACTTTTGAGACTCTGCAAGAAATTTTTCCCTTTTGGAACCTAACAGAGCAGTCCTTCAAAGCATCTGTGGTAGATCACCCCACCCCACAGCACAAAGATGCTACTTGTCTAATTATGACTAATTGCAAGACAGAATATCCGTTAAGAATGCATCAACATTCAAAACTGAAACAAGGGACTGCATATGTAGTATCAGGTAATGTCATCGCCTACCCATTTTCGTTCAATTTTTTTTCAACCTATGAATTTCATTTGGGGGGGCAAGCAGGGGGGCAAGGCATTTTACTTGGGGCCCTCCTGCCCCCCGCTAGTTACTCCACTGTTGCATATGGTTTAAAAACCTGTCTCAATTTGTTTTGTGAATGTTACATACTTACAGTGAATGTAAATGTATTAATCCACTGTGAATCCACAATTAGAAGTGTTCTATGCAGTTTACTTCAATTCAGTTTACTTTGTGTAACTTCGCTATTGATACATGAATCACTCATGCAGGCCGGATACATGTGCAGGATTTGTATGTACTATATTCTGTGGTATGCACACTGTATTACACAGGTGGCCAGGATGCCGTACACATAGTGTGCATACAGTTGGTCACATATATGACTGCTCATGCATTGCAGTCACAGTACACATGGTTGCCAAGTATAATCGCTAATAATAGACCCTCGAGTATGACAGTTGCTATGAAGGCTAGCTAGCATAAGCTATACAAATATTATGCACTGCTGTCATTGTCCGGACCATTAATTCGTTGGCAAAAAATCACGTAGGCTTTTCATGTTGTATTTTGTATTTATATTATCGAAGTGGGGATGATGCTATTTTATTTTCTGTAGTTAGGAAGGAAGAAACTGTAGTAATATTAGTGATTTTTAATGTCATTTTATTTTTAGCTTGGACTGAAAGGCTGGTCGCAAAGGTGCAGAAGTAGTGGTGGGTAATACGTATTTTTTTCTGTAGTAGCGGTTGGCAATTGTGAGTGCCGGCTAGAGCCGACCATCGCCAACCACCGTACCTACATCCCTGGCACACTACAGCTAAACATATTACAGTACAACAGCTCAGAACAGCATACAGTTTGCAACTACATTTTCAGTGTGTAGCTAGCATACTAGGCCGATGAAAGCTTACAGCTCACCAGTGATGTCGACTACCTCGGCAATCTCCTCAACAGTTTTTTCCAAGCATTCCTACAGGAATAGCTTTTGCTTCCACAGGGGTCATACAGTTGCTCTCACATTTCACGAGTTTGTCTTATCTCTACTTGCTGTACTCAGTCCATATATCCATCTTTTTCAACTGAATATTTAAACAAGCATCGGACAGCTTTCACCGTATTAATAGCACGTGCACATGAATCAGTAATTTTGATTGGTCAGATTTTTCAGTCACTTAGGACTGTCACCCTACAGAGTTGGGAAGAACCAACATGTTTGTTCTTCCCAACTGAAGGCAATGCGACTTAAAACTGGTCTTAGTCCCAGTCATAAACTCCTGCACACTACACCACTGTTGGAGATCCGACGATTGACTTGAGTTGCGGTGTGCAAAGTCGTATAGTGTGCAGCTAGCTTAAGATATTCTGCAAACAGGGTATTCAGAATTTGATTCAAGGTGACACCAGGTGACCACTGACCTCCACCAAAACCAACAGGGACTTTCAAGTAACCATAACACATCCACATTCTAATTATAAAATCCACCCAAGTTTCCTACCTTGAACCTTGAGTAACTTCCTATTAACAAGATTTTAAGAGTTTGACTTCTGATGACCACAGATGACCTTCCACCTCCACCAAGGCCTGCAGATGCCATCTTCTTACCATCACACACCCACATACCAAATTTTTAACTCTATCCCAATTTCCTTCCTTGAAATACAAATTTGAACTGGTTTTGGGGGTTTGACCTTGGATGACCCCTGGTGAACTTTGACCAAAATGCACAGGATTTTCCTTTCCACCATAATGCATCAACACACCAAGTCTAAATCAATCCCAACTTCCTACCTTGAGGTAGCATGAAAACAACGTTTTCCAACTTTGACTCCCTGTGACCCCAGATGCCCTTTGACCTCCACCAAAATCTAATGGATTCTTCCTCTCATCATAATGCATCAGGTTCCATAAAATAGGGGTCCAATGGGGTTTTTACTGATTTTGTCAATGTAATGCTATATTTCAAAGACAGGGAATACAACAAACCATTGATTGAGGTATTTTATTATACAGTACCTTACCAATATAAGTGTCTTATGACATATAACATATATACTCAATGGTTAGCATTTTCTAGAAAATAGTCTCTTTTGCTTTAGTGTCCCCCTGATTTTGGGGTACCAGCTGTGACATACCAATATCCAAATTTGATTCATCTGAAAAGCATATTTATCACCAGAAAGCCAAAAGGCTTAGGATTCCTTGCCATTAACCAAAATGCAAAAATGCACTGAGGTTTCGATGATGCATAAATTTTTCATTTCAAATAATGCCATTATGCACCACTATCTTCTCACTCAAATGTTATACTAGCATGCTCAAAAAAATTTTTTATTTCAGACGACCTTTTGACCTTAATAAAGGACATACATAGATAGACAGACAAACATACAGACAGACAAACAGGCAGCTATCTTGAAAAATAACATTTAAAAGGGTTTAAAGACTTTGACCCCTGGAGACCCCAGATGACCTTTCATCTCTGCCCAAAACAAGAGGAACCATCTCCTGACCATAATGCATCCACTTTCCCAAATATGAAATCTATCCAAGCTTCCTCACATGAGATATCACCTTAACAAAGTTTTCAGGCTTTGACCCTTGGTGACTCAAGATGACTTTTGACCTCCACTAAAAGAAATAGAGACCATCTCCTAACCATAACACATCCACATACCAAATATGAACTTAATCCAACTTTCCTTATAGACCAAAATCTGTCCTGCTTTTTCGTGTTACTTCGTGACGCACTTCGGAGGGTCTGATTGGAAAAAATACGAATCGATGGTAAAAGATGAAATAATAACCCATGCAATTACCACAAGCAATCCGTTTGGCCTATGGATCAAGAAAAAATAAGTAACAATATCCCTTTAAATTCAAAATCTGGCGAAGGTGAGATAGACACACAACTTCCACATTTTAAGTAAACTTTTCCTCGAACAGTACTAAAACTACAGCTACAGCCTCTAATCATGTTCTTAAGGCACTTTAATTATCTGAAATAGGCTTAAATGTTAAATTTTGAAAAATTAAACAAATTTCAATGCTATTTTTGGTACGTGGGATTAAAAACGGTAAAAAGATGTGGAAAGAAAAAGGACACTTTTTCGAACGAGGAGCTGTATATGTCCCTGCTACGTCGGTTTCACGCGTAACGTTAACTGCGAATGAGTAACTCGACCTGGATACCGATCCAAATTGTATAATCTGCGTCACTCCGATCTCTGAAAAAAGAATAATACCCTTCAACCCATCTAGTATCATTTTTGTATGAGGAACGACGAAATCTGAAAGGTTAACAATACGAATACGGGCGAGAATGTCACCAAGCTGTATTTCGTGTAATAGGTTCTAATAGGCACCGGCATCTGGGGTGTGTTGGTTCTCAAGTTAGTAGGGAATAGTTGTAGCTTTAATTCGGCTTAGCCATAACTCACATGCTATCTAAAAATCCTAAACCGCTACAAACTTACTTAAAATTTGGTGGTCGAACTGTTATTAGCGGCTGGGAACGGTTTCCCTTCCGACAAATATCGAAATTCGTGTACTAAATTTTCTGGTCCCAATATCAGCCCCCGAGCTCAGTACTAGTGCCAAACTGAATATGGTACACTGACCACATTTTGTAAAAGCGATCAGCCCTTTCCCAATGAAATGCTTGTTGCGACACTCGACAAAGTAGCCATGTATTAAAATTTTGATCTTTCTGGCAGAAAATCTCATCAGAAATTCCTGCTCCTGGAGACTTGGTGTCATGACATGGCCGATAGCTTTAGACAGGGGCTGGTTTTTCAATAGAAAATCGCAAGCAGACCTTGGCATTTTTCATGCTATTAGGCGCGTAGACCTTTCAGGTGGGGATAGGGGGACTGCACTCCTCCCAGATCAGGGGAAGTGCTTTTTTCAGGGCAGTGACACTTACATGTATTTTAGGGCAAGGGGGTAGTATGTAGTAGCCAGTCAGTTCGGCCTGCAGCGGACCGTGTTGACATGCGGCCGGGCAAAATAGGACTTGAAAAATATTCAGTTCACGGCAAACAGGATCCGCCTCTTCCCGTAGGCCTACACCTTTGTGTATTTTTTGAAATGACGGTACCTGATATGTTTTTTTTTTTAATATATCAACTTGAAAAAATTTTAATTCTATTTCCGCATTTTTAGTCTTAGTCTCAGTTGAGCATAACTTTACTTAAGTTGGACCGATGATCATTTGGTACCTAATTACGACTGAATTGGATTCTGTCAATAGTCAGATACAAATCAATCCTTGAAACTCGTTTGAACTTGGTGCGGGTGCGGCAAAGATATACGGAAGGTCACTGCAAGCACTACTCTGGATTCGATGTCCCACATGCGGTGTGTATGAGAACATTTGACTACGGTAGGCCAAAGCTTCCCTGCCTGGAATATGAAGTCTTTCCCTAAGGACTATCTTCAATTGGCGTAGAGCGTATACAAAATTTTGAAAAATCAAGACCCTGCAGACCCCGATGACATTTCAAAAGTTTCCCAAATTTGTTGTCTTTTAGACAAAATATTTCAAAATCAAGAATTTTAATTGTAGAAAAATTGGAATTTTATGAAAGACAGGTCACAAAAATAGCAACATAGCTGCCACTGTTTCTTAATGATGTGGTGTCACACAAATGGTAAATATCCGATTTTGATATGTCCAGAGCTAAGGAAAGTTTACCAAACTGGTCTGTTAGGGAGAACTAGTGTACTTATGCTGCATAATGCGGCGAGCAAAGCGCGCCGGAAATTTCACTGTTTTTTGAGATTTTGAAGGGGTTTCTGACACGGGAAGTGGGGGAGCGGAATCTTGCTTCCGCCCCTCTTTTTTCACTGGGGGCCCGGGAGGCTTTCTTCCCCAGCCCCCGCTTCCTACCCCTATGCTTAAAAAAAGTCTTTTTCTTTTTACCTTTCGAAAGGTAGGCCTACCATTTCAAAACAATTGTGCTCATAGGGTTCCAAATGGAATCATGGTTACCTATAAAATACATGCAAAATATCAAGCATATGAATGAGTGGCAGGTTCGAACCACTGGTTGTTGTGATTATATCTCTCGGAATCTTGTGCCACTCTCCACCTGACAGAAGATCATATATTCATACAGCTCTCACCCCGGTCAGATTTTCACATTTTGTAAACTTTAGCCCACGATCCGGTTCCCTTTTTTCCTGGTAGAGATGCTGGCGATCAGTTCTACTACATGATGCTAAGTTTCTCGCAGGAAATTTGAGATTGGTTCTTTGATGATAGATCATATAGTTTGAACTTATACTTGGAGTGAACGACCAAGGCTTCATGGAGATTCGACGCTGGTTCAAATCATGCAGGCGTGCTCACTAGAAAAGGTAATACTTTACAGCTTTAGGTATAGTCAAAGTTTTTTGGTAGCCCAGCTGAAAATTCCATTTGGAACCCTTTTGGGTTAGACCCTTTGAACCCAAAGGGTTTCAAGTGATACCTTTTGTAAATACCCTATGATGCATTTGGACAGTCCCTTTGGTAGATGATGGAAATTGGT
This sequence comes from Holothuria scabra, assembly GCA_037179385.1. NCBI lineage: Eukaryota > Metazoa > Echinodermata > Holothuroidea > Aspidochirotida > Holothuriidae > Holothuria > Holothuria scabra. Next base: position 11,788,276 of record CM074198.1, read on the forward strand.
CAAAAATCAAAGGGAATTACAAAATTACCCTTTTGAAAACCCTTTACCATTTGAAAACCGTTGAAACCTTTTGTTGATTTGGACAAAAGATCTCAATGGGAATTAAGTTCTGCTTGGCCGTAAAGCCTGTCCATTTAGGCCTATCCTCTCAAGTTAGTAAGATGGACGGAGTTTTACGTGACGACCCATATGGCCAGTTTCTAACCAATTGGTTTATGTCAAGCCGCCACGGACTAGCTTTTCCACTTGTGACTAACTGGCTTGTTTTTCCTACTCAATTGCCTAATGCTGAGCACCAGGTACAACGACAGTAGGTGTTTTGTTGTCTTCAGTATGATCCGGCCAATAGTACTTGAACTTCCAACCTCCCAACTGCAAGCTAGTCCAGGCGCGGATCTGCACATTCCAAAAAGGGGGGCTGACCTAAGAGAAAAAAGGGGTGAGAGGGGGCTGCACTGCTAATTTTTCATATGTTTTATTGTTGAGGTAGCAAAAAAGGGAGGGCTGGGGCCGTAAGCCCCCACCCCTTAATCCGCGCCTGAAGTCGGATGCTTTAACCACTTGACGGCCATGTCGTCGGTTATTTACTCTCTCATAACTCAACTGCAAACCACACTTGGCTAAACAATATCATGTGAATCATCTATTGGTCTCCTTACTGAACACATCTCTTCTCTCTGTTTCTTGGTTTTTCATGTCATAAGTGTTTATTTTCTTCCTCTTTTCTATTCCAAATTCTTATTCTTGTTTTGTCCTATTTCATTTTCCTTCTTCGCTATCCCTTCGCTGTCATCTCTCGTTCCTGTTCCTGATTTATTCAACCTTTCCTCAGATGAGGGGAAAGTCGTCCTACTCCCCTGCTTCCTCCCTCCCGTCAATTAATTGACATAAAAGTTTATCCCTATCAATTTCACTGACCACTGCACTGTGCACTATACCCAGCATGTACAGATTTTGTACGTGTCAGAAAATTCGTGGAACTAGTATCTACAATGAATGTTGGCCAAAAAAAGCCAACAATTTAACCTCAAATTTCTCTTCGTAGGCCAACTCGTTCGCTTGTGGTAATTGATATTATGTTCAAAAGGTTAAAATTGACCTTCGTGGGTAATTTTTATGCCGACCCTCAGATGTGCGTCACGAAAGTTAAAAACGAAAGCACTTTTTCGTGTACGGCCCGCTGCCTATTACTTGAGATATCACATTAAGGAGATTTCCAGACTTTGACCCCTTGTGACCTCAGATGACCTTGGACCTCCACCAAAAACAAAAGGGTTCTCCCTTACATCATAATGCATCAACATATCAAGTTTCAAATCACTCCAACTCTCCTACCTTGAGATATCGTGTAAACAAGGATTTCAGGGTTTGACAAAATGTGACCCCAAATGACCTTTGACCTTCACCAAAATAGATAGGGTTCTTCCTCACCTCATAACATATCAACATACTGTATCAAGTTTGAAATGAATCCAGGTTTCCTGCCATGAGTTATTGTGTAAACAAGGATTTCGGGGTTTGACCCGATGTGACCCCAAATAACCTCTGATCACCAACAAAATTAATAGGGTTCTTCCTTTCATCATAACGCATCAACATATCAAGTGTGAAATGAATCCAAGTTTTCCACCATGAGATATTGTGTAAACAAGAATTTTGGGGTTTGACCCCATGTGACCCCAAATGACCTTTGACCTCCAACAAAATCAAGAGGATTCTTCCTTACATCATAACACATCGACGAGTCAAGTATAAAATTATTCCAAGTTTCGTATCTTGAGATATCGTGTAAACAAGGATTTGGGGGTTTGACCCAACATGACCCCAAATGACCTTTGACCTCCACCAAAATCATTAGGGTACTTCCTTACATCATGAAGCATCAACATGTCAAGTTTGAAATGAATCAAAGTTTCCTATCTTGAGATATCATGTAAACAAGGATTTGGGGGTTCAACCCCCTGTGACCCCAGATGGCCTTTGACCTACACCAAAATCGATAGGGTTCTTCCTCTCAGTATGGGGTATCTGTGTACCAAGTTTGAGAATTGTCAGATTTTCCCTTCTCAAGATATCGTGCAACCAAGCAAAGTGTCACAAACACACACACGTACATACAAACACACGCACCATCATGAATGCATAGGTTTCTCTTTTCATTAAAACCGAAAACCTTACTTCTTTCAAATTGACAGTGTTTGATAAGTTTTTCTTTACATTTTAGGCACAGAATTTTCAAAATTTTACTGCCGGTGACCTCAAATGACCTTTGACCTCTACCAAAAACAATAGGCTTCTTTATCTCAACATGACAAACCTATGTACCAAGTATGAGAAGTGTCGGTCACTCGTACAGTATCTAAAGATATCATGTTTACAAGCCATTTTCGGCATTTTCACAATTTTACCGCTGGTGACCTCTACCAACCAGAATGCAAAAATGCATTGAGGTTTCCATGATACATACATGCTCTTTTCAATAAAAGTGCTACATTTCTTGTAACAACTGGTGACCCAAAGTGACCTTTGACTTCACCAGTAAGTAACTGGTTTTTCTTGTAACCAAAACATTTCTATAGTCAAAAAGCCAAATTTCATACTGTGCCTTAAGATATTCTGCAAACAAGGTTTTCAGAGTTTGATGCCAGGTGATACCAGATGACCATTGACCTCCACCAAAAACAACAGGTACAGTACTTTCAACTCACCATACTGTAACACATCCACATACTTATTAGGAAATCTATCCAAGTTTCCTACCTTGAGATATCCCATTTTCACAAGTTTTTCAAAGTTTGACCGATCATGACCCTTGAAGTCCTTTCACCTCCACAAAAAAACCTTATGCAGACCATCTTCTCACCATAACTCATACACATACTAATTATGAAATCCATCCATGTTTTGTACCTTGAGCTCTCCTAAACAAGGTTTTCTGAGTTTGACCCCCTAAGACCCCAAATGACCTTTGACCTCTGCCAAAATCAATAGGGTTCTTCCTTACATCATAACGCATCAACATATCAAGTTTGAAATCAATCCAAGCTTCCTACCTTGAGACATTGTGTTAAAAAGGTTTTCAGGATTTGTCCCTTCTGACCCCAAATGACCTTTGACCTCCACCAAAATATATAGGATTTTTCTTTGCATCAAGTTTGAAATGAATCAAAGTTTCCTACCTTGAGATATAGTGTAAACAAGGATTTTGGGGTTTGATCCCACCTGACCCAAAATGACCTTTGACCTCCACCAAATTAAATAGAGTACTTTCTTACATCATAATGCATCAACATATCAAGTTTGAAATTAATCCAAGTTTCCTACCATGAGATATCATGAAAACAAAGATTTCGGGGTTTGACCCCATGTGACCCCAAATGACCTTTGACCTCCACCAACATCAATAGGGTTCTTCCTTACATCATAACGCATCAACATATCAAGTCTGAAATTAATCCAAGTTTCCTATCTTGAGATATAGTGTAAACCAGGATTTCGGGGTTTGACCACATGTGACCCCAAATGACCTTTGACCTCCACCAAAATTTATTGGGTTTTTTCTTAAATCATAATGCATCGACATATCAAGTTTGAAATGAATCAAAGTTTCCTACCTCGAGATATAGTGTAAACCAGGATTTCGGGGTTTGACCCCATGTGACCCCAAATGACCTTTGACCTCCACGAAAATATATCGGGTTCTTTCTTACATCATAACACATCAACATATCAAGTGTGAAATTAATCAAAGTTTCCTACCATGAGATATCGTGTAAACAAAGATTTCGGGTTTTGACCCCATGTGACCCCAAATGACCTTTGACCTCCACCAAAATCAATAGGGTTCTTCCTTTCATCATAACACATCAGCATATCAAGTTTGAAATGAATCAGTTTCCTACCTTGAGATAAAGTGTAAACCAGGATTTCGGGGTTTGACCCCATGTGACCCCAAATGACCTTTGACCTCCAAAAAAATAAATCGGGTGCTTTCTTACATCATAACGCATCAATATATCAAGTTTGAAATTCATCAAAGTTTCCTACCATGAGATATGGTGTAAACAAAGATTTCGGGCTTTGACCCCATGTGACACCAAATGACCTTTGACCTCCACCAAAATCAATAGGGTTCTTCCTTACATTATAACGCATCAACATATCAAGTTTGAAATTAATCCAAGTTTTCTACCATGAGATAAAGTGTAAACAAGGATTTTGGGGTTTGACCCCACATGACCCCAAATGACCTTTGACCTCCATCAAAATCAATAGGGTTCTTCCTTACATCATAACGCATCAACACATCAAGTTTGAAATTAATCCAAGTTTCCTACATTGAGATATTGTGTAAACAAGGATTTTGGTTTTTGACCCCCTGTGACCCCAGGTGACCTCTGACCTCTGACCTCAACCAAAATAAATAGGGTTCTTCCTCTCGGTATCAGGTATCTGTGTACCAAGTTTGAAAACTGTCAGATCTTCCTCTCTCAAGATATCGTGTAAACAAGCAAAGTGTCACAAACACACACACATACACACGCACATACACACATACATACACACACACGCCATCATGAATGCATAGGTTTCTCTTTTCATCGAAACCAAAAACAATAGGCTTCTTCCTCTCAACATGAGAAACCTATATACCAAGCATGAGAAGTGTCGGTCACTCCTATCTGAAGATATCATGTTTACAAGCCATTCTTGGTATTTTCACAATTTTACCGCTGGTGACCTCAAATGACCTTTGACCTCCACCAAAAACAATAGGATTATTCCTCTCAACATGACAAACCTATATACCACACCTGAAGAGTATCAGTCACTCCTATCTGAAGATATTGTGTTTACAAGCCATTTTTGGTGTTTTTGCAATTTTACATCTGGTGGTCTCAATAACCTTTGACATCTACCAAAAACAATAGGACTCTTCCTCTCATCATGAAAAATCTATAAACCAAATATGAAAAGTGTTGGACATTCCTATCTTAAGATATCGTGTTTACAAGCAAGTGTCACAAACACACACACACACGACATCACCATCGCATAGATTCCTTGCCTGCCTATGGCAAGGAATCAATAAACTGAGCATTGTTTTGCTCATTTATCATGGTAAGGATATCACTAATAACCATTCTTTCCAAATATCATTATTACAGCTTCACCCAACTTTCCAAGCAAGATGATAGAAAATGCCATGACCAACAAAACTTTTTGGTGTCCCCCTAGTTATGTTGGTTTTTAATGTCCTTTCATCATTGATCCAATGTGATCTGTCTCAGGTGGTAGGAATTTTCCTGATGTAAGAATTGGTTCAAACTCTTGCAGAAAGTAGCACACTTCTAAAGAAAAAATCAAAAGAAGCATCTTTTTTGTCATTTGTAATAATCAGCAGTATTTTGGTGTCCCCCTCAGAGAGTTTGTTGGTACATTTTGTTGCTCTACCATTTACACAAATCATTAAATTTTGGGGTCAATTAAGTTACATGAAAAGATAGTCCCAGAAGGTTAACAGAAAACTTAATTCCATGACTCTTGAACCAAGTGTTTTATTTTGATGAACATTTGAATTTTTGGTGTCCCCCCCGTCCCTGCCATCATAGTTATGTTGGTAATGAGAAACAAAAATTTAATGAAACAGAAACATCTTGCTGTATGTGCAAACAGTACAGTAGTTTATATTGTATTTGACTGTTTCCAGGTCAGCTTAACCTTTAAAAATTATACGAGCACATTTCATATTTAGATTAATGGGGACACAAAATCTTGGTGTCCCCATTTCCTTGGTTCAAAAATAGAGTGAAATATCTTTCAAGTATCACATATTTTCATAAGGTCATAAAAAATAAGATACCAAATGACAAGTCTAACAGTCTGCAGGTCCCAAAGAGGAAAATTTGTATATTTGAATATCCTTTCCTGGTTAAAAATAGTCAAAATTGTCCAAAATATGCAAAAATGTGGACTTTTTGACACCTGAATGTGTTGACAAAAATGACACTCAATTTTCTTTAAATTGTGGAAAATTATTTCAAACTTCTTCCATATTTTTTCAAGAAAGGATCCTAAATCAAACTCAACTATGGATTTTCAACCATCTAGGATTTTCTTCATTATTTTCAGAGGAGATTAAGGACTGTTTTGGTGTCCCCCGTTATGTTGGTAAATTTGTTGGCATCATTTGTTTGAATGAGTTCCATCACACACACATAATGTTGTTTGTAAAAATATTTGTATTTTTTGTAACTGCTGACTATACTCTACCTATTTCAACCAGTTTAAATGTTTTTTAAATTTTGACCTCATGTCACACTATTGGACCCCTAGTTTATGAAAATACACATCAACATACAAAGTTTGAAAACAATCCAAGCTTCCTACCTTGATATATACAGTAGTGTAACCAACATTATAAGAATTTTATCTCCTGTGACCCCAGATGACCTTCCACCTCTACAAGAATTGATTGAGCTATTCCTTATCTCATAATGCATCAATGCATCAACATGTCAAGTTTTAATTAATCCAAGTCTGCTACCATGAGGTATTGTGTAAACAAGGTTTTGGGGTTTGATCCCGTGTCCCCTGATGACCTTTGACCTCCACCGAAATTGATAGGGTTCTTCCTTCCAGTATGGGCATCTGCTTTCCAAGTTTGAGAAATGGAAGATCTTCCCATCTAAAGATACCGTGTAAACATGCAAAGTTTCACAAACACACACACATACAGCCGTTTCATACATACTGTACATATTTATGTTCACACACACATATGCACACACAGACACACTCACGCCATCATGAATGCATAGATTTTCTCTTTTCATGGAAACCAATACATCCATTACCTGTAAAGCTGCTCTTAATTTCTTTTTGATGGTGTCTTCCACTGGCCCTATCTTATTCATCATTGTTGATAAAAAGGACATCTTCATAAGGTAACCTTTGTGGAGATTAACAGCTCTATGACTGTAAGCAAAAACATGAACCAGAAGGCCAACTGTAAGAGAAGGTCACATAATCAAAATCAAAATTGCATTTGGGCAATTCTTGGTAAGGAAGTAACCATATTTTTTGTACTGTTTTGCTTAAAATTAAACACACACTTTATGGGGTGAGGGGGAAATCTGATGAATAATAAAATTATAAATCATTATACCTTTATAAGGTGACCACACTTCCCCAAATTCAATGTTCTGTCACTTCTGTGTTTGATGAGCAAGTTACCAGTGTCCATGAATATGTCCCTAAATTTTTTCCACTCCCCACAATGTTAACACTAATGTGGTATTAAACCAGAAGCCAGATGGCTTAGTGACTCCTTGTTGGTGAAATGTGATCTGTTTCTTTTTTTTTCCCTTTTTCAAATTGATATTATTTCATTATTACCAAAAACAACGGGGAAATGAACATGCTACAGTATGTGTATGAAATCTCTCACTGTTACATTACGTGAGATATTGCACTGACAATGTTTAAGTTTACTGACCTTTGGTGACCCCAAATGACCTTTCAACTCAACCAAGAACAACATGGTTCACCTACTATTTAATATGGACAATTCATATGGAAAGTTTTAGATCTCTTACTGATACCCTTTTGAAGTTTTGTTAACCAAGTTACCACATTTGTTTACAAGGTTTTAGCCTTCTCATCTCACAACATCCAAAATGCTCTTTGACCTCCATCACAAATGGTGAGCTCATCACTCAATATGGGCAATGCACATTCCATACAGTTACCTTTACCTTGAGATAAAGGGTGCAATCTGTTCAGGTTTACATTGCAATTTGCACTGCAAAATTGAGGAAAATTTGATAATTGCAATACACCATTTCAATCTTAAATAGCAGACTTGCATTGCAAAATTTCAGCAGGTCTGGTGTCATTTTGAATGTTCACAAAAAATAATCTTAGGAGAAAATAAAAACAGAAATTGGATGTCATAAAAATCATGCAAAACAAAAAAAATTGGCCCCATACTTACTCCAAAAACTATGTTTGTTTCTACTGTAAATAAAACCACCAAAAATTCTCTGCATTCAAGAATTCAAACACATGAACTTGCTCCACAGGAGATGCAATATTTACTACTACTAAATACACAGATTATGTATTAAGGGCTGTAACAGTGCAGGGGAAAAAAATAATCCACAGTATCGAAAGCAAAAGCTGTGGAAAGCACATGGTTTTCCCCTTGATCATACTGGTAACCACAGCAGATTTTTTTCGTCGATCAATCTTTACATTATTCTCAGTCAAGCATTCTCTACATTCTCAAATCACTATGTTTTAAACTCCTAAAGCGGGTGAATAGTTTGGACCTTACAGTATGTTAAACAGGGTTTCAAATTATAGATTACTGCATACAGTAAATATTTTATGCTTTTGTTCACTTTGCACAACTCATGATTCTGTGCTGTACAGTTCTACTGCATGCAAAGCAACCTAGCGCCAAGCCACACCTCATTCCAAATTTGCAACTACCTACAGTATCAATGCAAGTTTGCCCACGAGACTAGGCTAGGCTAAGAAACCTTTACGTAAAACCTTGTTAGGATAGCACAGGAGCCAAAGCAAGCAACTCTGAAGGAAAATATATCGTACAAGGAGATTGCTGAAGTAAAGTTTTTAAAAATATTATGAGTCAGGGCTTAGATTGAGTATTTTACACATGCTGTGAAACTATTTAATGAAGTGAATTTCATCTAGATGATTTTGTATGCCTAGATCTGGTTATACATTTTGGGCTGGCTTCCCTGAGAAGGAAATACCTGTACAGTAGAATGTCAGGATTCTCAGCATTCCAAGAAAATAAAATTCAGGGCTTAGATTGAGTATTTTACACATGCTGTGAAACTATTTAATGAAGTGAATTTCATCTAGATGATTTTGTATGCCTAGATCTGGTTATACATTTTGGGCTGGCTTCCCTGAGAAGGAAATACCTGTACAGTAGAATGTCAGGATTCTCAGCATTCCAAGAAAATAAAATTCCATGATATTTCCATGATGAAATTTCAAAATTCTTGGATAAAAATATGTACTTTTTAATCATTTCAGACAAAAAAACAGTTATTACAGTACTGGACTACACAGGCTGTACTCGCAGGCAAGTATGTATAACGAAGCCCCTGACCCTTGAATTGGGGATCTGTCTCTGTTGAACAAGGAAATGGCTATTAAGGTTGGGTTTGGGCAAATAAGATTTGATATGGTTGAAAGGTACTTAATTATTCCAAGATCCTAAAATGTGAAATGTGCATTGAAATCCGGTGTGGCAGATGCAAGCCAGTAATCTTTTGTTGCATCTGTTATTGGTTGGTCTGACATTAGGTTTTCACGCTATCATACCCTACTACCAACAACCTTATCCTAATCCTGATGAGTTGCTAGGATGACCGTCAATGAGACCATTGCAGGGACCAATATAATATGGGGAACTGTATAGGTCAGGGTTTTCCGTGGGCCTTTTGAACGTGGCGCCCCGCAACGTTCAAGCTTCAAAATCAAGGAGGCCGCAACGTTCAAAAAACGGCCGCGATGTTCAAAATTGCTGCCAGCTAGCCTCCATAATTTTTCTTCTTTCTGTTGCTTTTGTTGTTAATACAATAAACGACAAAATCATTGACTTATTTGTAAAACTGCAACTAACTTTTTTAACTTCCATGCACATACCACTGCATGTGAGCCGGAGCTCTGTATGTATAGCCCATAGGACCTACTACTGAACACGAAACGACACAGTATTATTAACTAGCCTGCATTTGCCCTCGTAGGCTCGTATCAGGAAACTGTTGTGCTCACTCCGAAGCGCAGTAGCTACAGTATGTGGCACAACATGACTTGCACGACCAAAACACAAACGCCCGTTTTTGCAGGTAAGAGGCGGGGCTAATGTCTCAGATTTGGGAAATTATCAATCAAAGGAACGAACCATGTCACTGTATCTTTACGATGAAATCCCACATATTTACTGTTACTTCGTCTTAAAACTTACGCCACAATTCAGAAAATCGGAAAATGAAGTTGTGCGAACGCACACTGCAGTCTTAACCCCCCAGTAAATACTCCATCTCTGAACTGTTTTGCCCGACTATAACAAAAGTTTGGGAAATTTGATCGTAGCACAAATGCAATGGGAGTATTCGAATCCTATGGAAAGACGGTTGGCTTCTACACGTTATCCCTACACAGTAAAACTGCATTGACGATGTCGTGAGTATGATTGGCTGATTAAAAGCATTAATGAACCAATCATGATGTTTCTTATGTAGAGATAACTTAAAATATGTGCAATGGACCTTATGTGTATGATGTCATACTGTAGAACCCTTGTTTTCCCAACATGTTTTCATAAAAAGATCGGTACGCACACAATCTGCGATTGCTTGCAGCCACGTGCTCCATTGCTTTTATAAATTCTGGCAATCACTCGATCATTACCACCGATTATTTGCAAACTGAAAAAGGGGCTAAAATATACTTGAAACTTGCCGTTAGTTTCATAAAATTCATCCTTTAACTTCCCGCCAAAACAGGATGCATTGATAATCACAAACGTAAAATTTTATCCCTGCCATGGAAGTGATCGTTTGATATTTTCCGCTATAACCCTGTAGTATTAGCCTACATGGAATTAGATTTAGAATTGCATTCAATGTGTTTTCCTTGCTTTCTTGCAGAAAGCACCGCGTAAGTTGCTGTACAAACTGTTCTGCACAAAACACACTGCACAGACTACAGTATTGAGCTGCAGCGTTTCCCCCTCTTTTCAAATCCCCAAGCTTAGCATACATGTCTGTGCACGTTTTGTACACATAGATCCTAGAATCTTGTACAAGTTCGTTCATTATTATCTTGCATAAATTAGGTCATTTCTAGCATTCCTTCCGTAATGTTATTTACAGTAGGACTTATGCCATGTAGTCATTGCAAACACAAACAGTGATGCACATGATCTCATGCAGCAAAATTCTTGGCCCACACATGCAGTAGACTTTCATGCGTGTCCGTTTTTTCCGCCAAACAAGGCATCATGTTTTGCTTGGTGACTTCATTTGCATACGATCCATCTCAAAATTTAAATTGGTCCCTGCTTCTTGATTGGTTCAATTGCGTTGATTCTAGCCAGCCAATCACAACTCGCGCCTTCGCCTATGTGATTTAGTATGTGAAAATACTCTGTCTCGAGACAAGTTTTCCCGTTGAGTTTGTGCTACGACGATCACACTTCCCATGCTTATATTGCTGGCAAGAGAAGCAGGGCGAGCCCCGTGCCAAATTCACCACGAAACGTCATCACAAATCTCAGCGTACGTGGATTTTTTGGGGATCTGACTTGCGTGCATTTCAGTTGCAGATTCTTTTCAAACAAGACGTAAGTTTTGGACAAGATCTGCTTAAAATATACAGGGATATTTATATCCGAAAGGAACCATAAGATACGCTAATTGGGGGCAATTGTTTTGCTTCCCGGAACTGCTAAGATTATCTTTAATGATTGCTCTACATGAAGCAGGAGAGTAGCTACAGAACAATAATGCAACTAAATGTTTTGACATGATTGGGGGGTGTAAAATAGAATGAGCATGATGTTGGCCTAAGGACTAAATTATTAAAGTACATGTGACATCGACTGCAAACAAATCTACTGTATTAATGGTTGATTTGTATCCCCACTTTTGAAGTGAAAATATTACGCCTACAAAAATGATATCCCGTTCGTGAAATGAAGGGACATTTTCCCAATATTTTCTATCCTGAAATTGTAATATTGCAAGCCGGCCCAATTATGTCAATTCTGGTGAGCAACGGGTGCGAAATAACGGCCAACCTGGGGTAAAAATCATCCTGTGCCAGAGCTAAATAAAAGCCATGCCGATGAACCAACACTTTTGAAGCAGAAATTAAGTGATATAAAGCCAACGTGACCACTATCAGTAGATCAAAATTTGTACGAATGTGAGTTTCAGTGCTAATATTTTTGCGTTGACTTTACAGAAATTGTGTTGACTAATTTGCCTTAAAAGTGTCACCATTTTTCATCTAGCGACTTGCATAAGTCACAAAATTTCCAAAAGGGGAGGGGGGCACCCTCTCCCCCAGGCCGGTGATCCACCTATGGACGCATCAGATGCACGACGTTCAATTCTAAACCCAAGGAAAACCCTGTAGGTCAACGATATAAACTTCACTTTCCCCATAAAGAGGTCATCATCATTGAGGCCCTGCAGAGCCTAGTTGTTGGTCGTTGGCTGGGGCATCACTGGCCGCATACTCCCATGCACTTCTGGATGTAGACCTAGTTGGGAAAAATCAGCAAGTCAGGGGAAATCCAGTAGTCTGACCGAGTTTGTCCGAGCAGTACGAGCTCAATTCCACAGCTGACGGCAGTTATGCATGTTTCAATTTGCTTCCACATTTTCAAATAGCACCATTTTACATCTCATCTCTCCTACAGTATAAAGCAAACAGCAAACATTTTCCAAGGCCTCATTCAGGATAGCAAATTAGCCAAACCATTGCCAACGTTATATGTTACTAACTTCAATATTTTTTCTTCAATTTGAACGCCCAACTACAAACAACCAGCAATTGAATTCCTGACATAAGCCTATCCCTAACTCACATACATCATTATGTACTGTAGTACCTTCCCATTGGTAGCATTACAAGACATATTTTTCAGTGAGTCAGTTGGATGGGAAAAATTGTCGGTTTCCCAGTACCTGCCCATTTCAGTTTGTGGAATTCACCATTTACCCCCATCCGCGACCACTTAAATTCGGCTGTGCATGATAGGTGAAGGGTGCAACAGAATGTTAGGAACAATAACCCTTAAACCCTCATAAGTTACGAAGACTTTCCCTAATGCTATAGTAACCAACGACCCCTGCCCACACTGATCCCCAAAACAACTGGCTGGAAAAAACGAAGGAAACTCTACATTCCATGTCAATGTCAGGAAGTGACATAGGCACAGCCTAGCCTCTACTGCATGTCCTCAAACTCCCTTAGGAAAGTTTGCCTCAATTTACATTACACACAGTACTAAATGCACTAGTGCACTAGTGTATAGGCTAAATTACACAATCCAGGGAGCTGCAATATGGCAGCTCCGGACCCCTGCTCGATCAGTGCCACGGTAGACCTATATAGTATTTAGCTCTGAATACAGCACTTGCACTTGGGGCTCAGGATAAGCAATGAAGTAGAGAAAGCAAGCCCAACAAAACCAATTGGACAGCAACTGAGCCATGAAACTGCATCTACTGAACGGACTAACCGACTTCACAGAACAAATTCCAATTGTGCATTGCATGTTCGTTTGAAGTACTGTAGCCTAACATGTACACGCCTCGCCACGTTATATACAATTTTCACGGACACAAGTCACACGTTCGTATGGTACTGTAGGCATACTGTTTCACACTAACAGTACAAGTATGGTACAATATATGTGTTTACACGAAACAGGATAATTGAACAGCACTTCCACTTTGAACAATTTTCAGAAAAAAATGATTTGGAAGAAGCAACCTGTCTTTACATGTGCTTAAGCCATGATAAAGAACAAAAATAGCTAGAATAAGATGAATTTTATATATATAATCCAAGCACTGAATATGAAAATTGAGGTCATTGAGACAATAATCTGGGAAATTGTTTTTAAATATGGAAACACTGGAGAAAAAACAGAAACCCCTTTGACTAGGCCTTTTGACCTGAGCTGGGTAATTTCACAGTTTCCACATCACTGATGTGTCAAATTTCAGGTAAGAATTATTTGGCGAGTATGATCAAGATGTTTCTCATTCTTTTTATGTGCGTTAGTCCGCTAAAAGAACAAAAGTTGATACGGAAAGGTTACTTGTATTTAATCAAGGCAATAAATATGAAATTTAAGGTAATATGAGACCATGATATTGAATATTCCCTCTGTACATATGGAAACACTGCAAAACAACATGGCCAAATCACCCTGCCAAGTTGTCCAATGGCGTAGATACGTCTGCAGTTATCGCATGCCAATCTATATGGCGGATAAGAGGATGCATCTGAGCACAAGCCACAGAAGAAGGCGGAAAAGCACCCAAGCAAGTCTGGAAATCCTACAATCGAAGCCGTGGGCTTTGGTTAACTAGATTACCTGAAAGCTGTACTTTTCATAACAGTTTACAGGAGTGTTTACATTTAGTTAAATGTGAACATGTAAAAGTATCACAAAGGCATAAAATGGCCGGGCTCCTTTCTAACCCCTTACAGCCATCCATTTCTCACCTTAGGGAAGTATCACAAATCCAACCAGAAAGAAATCCCCATGTTTCAGAGAATGACAGTACTGGGGGATGTCTGTCGAGTGTGAACCTTCACTTTAATATGCCTGTGTGAACTTGCAGTATTTTGGTCATTTTTTACATGCTAACCCTTTAGTCAACTAGCCTGCACAGTGCCTCTGTGGCTGCTGCCCCCTTAGGCTGTCACCCTTCAGAGCCTGTCAACGGTAGTCAGAACTTCCTTTCACTGAGTACAAAAGTTGACTGTCTTAGTATTCATGAGCATTCACCACCACCATTGGTCTATTCCTGAGTTAGTTAGTTAATTAGTTACATGAAATTTAAAAATACACCAACATGAATGTGTTATATATAGTGTCAGTTAACTCCCAAAAAATTTTCAAGTTCAAAGTTATGTTCAGGTATTGTTAAAGTTCACATTTGGTTTCCTTTTACATAGCTGCCTCTCACCACAGGCGGGTAATACCATGGGCATATTCTACTACCCCAGCCCACAGGAGCAGGGAAGCCCTTGCCTGCCAAAGAAAAACAGGCCTATTACATCCATTAAAGCTTCCAATTTAGATGAAAGTCTAGATCATGGCTAGCCTCTTCCAAACAATGATGACTTTCATCAAAGAGTTGGTTCAAGAGCAGTAATCTTTGGTTGAAAAGTATCAAACTGTCTTTTTCATGGCTGCATGCGTGGTGTTTGTAACCACTGTACCATGTGTGTATGCTTGCACAATACCAGTGTCAAATAACCTCCACTGCTGTGGACTCTGTATACTGTTGTACAAGGGTACAAGTGTTTCCTGTTAAATAAACACTTAATAGCCTTGCTTCAACCAATCCACATAAAGCTATGTAAATGAAGTTTGCAATAGATTTCTAAACAAGTTGAAACCATTTGGCTCCAACGTCGGCAGATGTTGGTTTTTCATAGTGATGAAAAGTGATAGTGATGAAAAGACTTCGTCCACTCTGCAGGCTATTTGTGTGAGTTCTTACTACAGGTACTCTAATTTCAAAAATTCTCGTGTGAATAGTAACAACGAAAAATAATAGCTTACAATTGACTAGACATGATAACCCTCAGGGATGTAAGTGGCAACAGAAAAAAAATCCCACAACTATGCGCCGGCCCAGACACATGCGCGCACGAACCCCTGCGCCATTCCTGCCGTTGGTCCAGGGGCCCGCTTAAGGGCCCCTGGTGGGGTCCGGGGGCAAAGGTCCTGTGGGGGTCCGGGGGGCGAAGCCCCCGGAAGCTGCAGCAATTTAGGAGGTTAAGCACCCATTTGCTCAAGTTTTAGATAACATAAAACTTGACCACATTTGAATAGGCCTAGGCTACGCCACAGTACACACACAGCCTAACAACGAAGGGCTGTATGTGTAGAGCCTAGCCTAGCCTTGGCCTAATGTTAATGAATAACGTTACGTCTAATGGAGATAAAAGTGAACTTAAGCCGATCTATGTACTTCAGTTTTCGCTAAAATCCCACAGAGGTTATGTCCAAAGTAAGTTAGTTTCGGTGATAGTAGTCACATAAAAGTCAAATCCTACTTGAATGTACACAAAATTAACGGAATATTTTTCAATACAGCAGCCCACCTGTAAGTTGTTGTAAACGCGTTACTAGTGTGCAGCAAAGTACTATAGCGCGGCGATCGATGATGTACATGTACGCAGGACTTGGTCGCCCGGTTCATGAATCGTATCGATCGTTGCGTACAGCGAGGACCATGTACACAGACCTAGTTAGAAGTTAGCAGATAGCCTAGTTGCAAAATCCAACGCGGGAAAGAACCACAGAGTTTTAACAAGAGGAGTGCGCTGTGTAGCGTGTTGCGACAAATCTACATAGGCGAATTATCTACGGGCGTAAATTACTAATAAGCAATGCAGTATGCTGCATTTGGTGCGAAATCCCATACTTCTACTTACTTTTATTTCTATGGTGAGCTCCGCTCTCCAGCCGTTAAACATAAAGCAGGGCTTCGGCTTTGATACTTTAAGTTCCCATCGCGAAAACTAACACTGCTTACAGTGGTGGCATCATACGTAAAATCCCGGGGAGAAATTTCGCCAAATATTAAAAATCCGGATTTCCGGATTTATCCAGAAGTCTTTCATCCCTGAACCCTGCAAACCTGGACAAACGTATGATGTTCACCTCATTCTTAAAGGGCTGGTTCGGAAAATTAATACATTGAATCTGTTCAAAAAATTAATCTAATTATTCACTGGAGATGGGGTTGACAACGGGTCCATCATGACACTGTCCTAATCCTATGTAAATAGTAGGCATCTTCAGGATCTTATTAGTGGCGGAGCTGGGGATTTCAGTCAGAGGGGGCGAAAATGGTCTGCAGGGGCGCTTCGAAGGAGTAAATACCCTGAGCCTCAGCACGACCAAAACCACTGTTTTTCAGACATTCCATTTGATTGACCTGGTAGAAGATTACTTTGACATTTCTCCTCAGCAAGTTTTTCTATTAAAAGATGTTTAAATTTTTTATCCATGGGCCTCCGCAGAAGAAAATGTAGGAGGGGGACTTAATTCTTTTAGAGGGAAGAAAGATCCGCGCCACCATGAGCTGGCGTGGAGCGCAAGAAAATTTTAGCCCAAAATGCTTCTCGGATCACTAGAAATTACATTTCTAAAGCCTATTTACCGCATATAAACAGGGAAAACACTGTGAGTTTGCGCGGAGCGGAGGAAAATTTTGGCCCCAAATGCCTCTCAGATCGCTGGAAATTACATTTCTAAAGCCTATTTACCGTGATGAATAGGGAAAACACTGAGTGAACTGTAGAGAAATATTGATGTTAGTTTTTCTTCGTCTTTTTCTTTATGTTTTCTTCGTTTTTTTAGGTTTATTTTCCAGGGGAGGGCAAGTTCCCCCCTTGCCCCTACCCGTGGACGCACATGTTTCTTTCCCCCTCTTCCACATTCTAGTAGGAAGGCAGTCATTGTATTTTGTGTGTTATTGTCAGGTCTTGATTTAAGATTTTAATGTAATAATGGGCTACTATGTGAAGATAAAGATTAAACCTGCTAGAGCTAAATAGCAAGCAATCTTACAGAGGGAAAGAGTTATGGAATTAATCACCGTTAGGTGTACATTTTTTGGCATCTGGAAATCAAGATAAGTATACGAATAAACATTAATTGACGTAATTTACACCATGTGACCACTCTGAAACAGCCATTAAGTACATTTAAAGAAATACCCAAGACAAGAGGTCTGCTTGGCTCTCTAGATACCGAATTCATAACAAATAAAAGTAGCCTAAACTTAAGCTTATTTGATGCAATTTTCTGGCTTTTGAGAACACGGAAATACAGATATATGCATTTTCATGCGATTATCTTGCAGTGTCAGAAATAGCCATTTACCGTGAGAATGGTCACTTAAAGATAAGCAAAATGGAAACTGCTCATTTAAGCTCTTAAACCATTGCCACTATGAAAACAGTTTTATTTAATTTAAACCTGAATGTTCTCTTCAAATGATTTTGAAAAATGTCGTGGAAACTATTTTGGTATCTTTATAAACTCTTTTTTGTCTATGTTTACAATTATAGCCGACAACAAGAGGGCTATTTACGCTACAAATATTGTTGCGCCCTTTGCAACATCTTTTATTGGCCAGGAGGGTTAATTTCATGTCAGTCTGTGTATTTTGTAAGCTTATAATCATGCTTGGTGTGGAAGCAATGAACTTAGCACAACGACAACATTCATTAGTGCGTATAAAGGATGAAGATACGTTTCGGCAAAACCTATCCATACATTACAGAAGATGACCCTTTTCATCAGAATAAAGTACAGATAGTACATTACTGGTGGCTGTTGAGCATTTTGTATTCTGGGCTTTAAAACAAAGCTATTAAATTATGTCTTTTGCCAAAAATGGTGCAAGAGTAAAGTATGTTAAAAAACCTAAAAAGGGCACCCACAGACGATTTTGGTCCATCAGGGGGGGCGACCGCCCCCCTGACCATATGGCAGTCCCGCCACTGGAGCTAAGTTAAAGGACGTGTTAAGTTATTAACGTAGGTATAACATTATATGATGTCATGATAATCTTGCAATTATCATAAGTTTACATATTTTGTATGTAATACATGCACGGCAGGGTTTGATTTATAATTTTTTTTCTACATGCACTGGTGCATGTAGGTCAGAAAATCTACATGCACAGCAAAATTTCTACATGCACCAAATAATCTGAAAATTTAAAGAAAAGCCTACGAGAAAAACACCTTATACACCTAGCTATACTGTAGGCCTAGGAAGGGTCTGAAAGCACAATTTGCATTTTTTCTGTTTTGAGTAAAAACAAATGTGCAGATTTTTATTGAACCCTTTTCTTACTGTACATGGCATGTTCCACCAGCCTGTTCCGTCAGCAAAACTGACGCTCGCACGCTGCGAGCAATGTCAATGGGCCTTAAGCATGTGTTCTTGTCTGCTTCAAGGGCAAAATTTCCCCATTACCTCACTTTGTGAATTAAAGGATCGTTGGAGCCAGGGTAAGAGGCAGCTCAAAAATTTCAGGGGAGTATTCCCCCCTTGGTTTAAAATTTTGAATCTTGGGGGGCAGGGAAACTTGAGCAAAGTCAAATCTTGGAAAAAATGACACATGCCTTCCTGGGCATAGACCAAGAGTGTTGTAACACATGCATACTGGCCCACCCCCATTTCTTCCTTCTACATGTAGCTATAATTCCAATTTAACCAGTTTGACCTTTTGACCATTTACTAGTAATCGTCACAAGTTAATTCACAACCAGACCATGTCTATCAGCACTGATTCTGAAGGAAAGCTCATGTTTTTCTGCATAGACTACGTATATTTAGCAGAGCTAAGCTTGAAAATACATTGGGCCAACTGAAGGCAGCAAGTGACCTTACCCAAATAAGCCCAGGCTATATACTGTACTTGAGGTCTCAAGCCTAGAGTTTGCATCAGCTATCGCAAAATAATCCATTATAAGCTACAGCTAAAATTTTACACAATTTTTAAGTTATTCAACTCTTTGATTATAAGGTTTCGCCAGTTTAACATGCAACTAAAATTCTGACATTGTGGTTTAAAAAGTTCAAGTCTCCGATCATCCAAGTCCTTTCAAATTTCAATGCCACTGTTGTACACACTGAATGTGAAAGGCTGCAGTCTTAGATGCAAACCACATCGTGAAAATTACAGGATGCCAAAATTATGTTGTTGGCATTTACCTCTCAAAACTTGAGTGAGACATGTGTAAAATACTTAAAATTTGCCCTTACCAACATTTTCAAAACTTTTACTACGCTACTTTTGATGTACCATACTTTTTTCTTTAGAGCTGCTGGCACCAGCTCACTCGCCATCCTAACACATTATCTATATGAATACTTGGAAAGCCTAGCCTGTAACGTTAAAGTCACCTTCAAGTTAAAGCAGCCACATGCAACATTACTTGGAGAAGTACATGTGCGGAGTGATGATCGTTGACACAGATGTTGCGGTGCAAAAGGAGACACGCTAAAAAATTTTTTGGGCAAAATGAGGCTGCTTGTCTAACTGACAGTATGCAAGAAATAACGATGCAAGGGACAGTTGGGACAGCTATATTAGGATAACTTTGTGCTGCAACTTGACTTGTAACATGTACTTGACCATGAAGTTTGTAGGCTAGGTCTCAAGTCTACATGCACAAAGTGCATGTAAGCTTGCACAGTTACATGCACGTAGGAAATTCTACATGCACCCGTGCACCCGGGTAAATCGAACCCTGATGCACGGTGACCTTGGAAATATACTGAAACTGAAAAGTTTTGGGGAAATTCTCCAGCTTTGCACCCCCGCGCCCCACCCCCTCGCAAAATATCCTAGCTACGCCACTGCTCCTGGCTAGCCTACCCTAAGGGCGCATATCCCAATTACAAGGTGTATTAATGCATCCATTTGTTCGCCCTAAGATAGAATCCCTAAAAGGAGCACTTTTTTGATATGTTATGGAATGAGCTGGGGTTTTCTTTCTTTTTTTTTTGAAAAATGGAAAGTATATTAAATGAAGTACCATTTGTGAAAAAATTGCCTCAATTGAAGCAATTTTGTGAGAATTATGGGCCTTAGAAGCTGGCGGAGGCATAGGCCTACCGAGATTTTAGTGGAAAACAAGGCTTGTAAAAGGTGGTTTGAACTTTGAGGTGAAATAGCAAAAAATCTTCACGGTCATGATATGGTAAATTGAAAGTGCCATGAATGGCCAACTTGTCAGCTTTCACATGAGGGGTAGCTTGACCCTGGCGAAAACTTTGACAAGCTTTTAGAGGCCCATTTACTTTTTGGATTCAGTGAGTATGTCAATGAGGAAATTAATGGGGATATGCTACCCTTAGGCCTAAAACTTAAAAGTCACTGTAGGTGTAGGCTATTACAACATCGCGTATCGGTATTGGGCACCTTCACCTACACCCTAGCCTAGCCTAGGCCTAACGTTAGGCTAAAGGTGTTACTGTTAGGCTTAACGGTTCGGCCCAAGAAACATGGTCTGTTCAAATGCCAATGATCCTCGATCTAAAAGTTTTCACTGAAAATACGTCTAACGTAACTTACTAAATAAATCAGTTTCATACCAAGTTAGGTAGCGAAGGCTTCACGCTGGTTGACTTACCACTCATGTCGTTTTGAAAGGTCTTTATCGTTGACCAAAGGTTTTGTGTAGTGAGTAACTCGCCATGGATATATATGTGGGAGGGCACTGTACCATGCACCATTTGCAGAACGGCCTATCGCTGGCCTTTACGGCCGTTCGGACGGGATGGTACGGAGAAGCAAAGTACACCGTACTGTCCCTGAGCTTAAACTACGGAAGCTTAAAAGTGCCACAAGATTAGGATATCTTTTTGGCTAGTAAGCGAACCTTTTTCTACGGAAGTTTAAAAGTGCCACAAGATCACAATATCTGTTGGCTAGTAAGCTAACATTTTTCAGAAAAATGTCAAGATGACAACATAATATCTCGTCAAAAAACAGAAAAATGATGATATGAGAACTTATCACATTTCGTCATTTCAACAATTTTCTGCAAAATGTGAAATTTCTGTCATCCTGCCAAGTGTGCAAAGCAACAAATTCCAGAAAAGTGACATGACAACTTATCATATCTCGTCATTTCAACAATTTTCTGCAAAACGTTGAATTTCTGACATTTTTCCAAGTGTGCAAAGCAACAATTTTCTGAAAAATGACGAAATGACCACTTGTACGTCATATCTCGTCATTTCAACAATTTTCTGCAAAATGTTGAATTTCTCATGTTTCCTTGTGTGCACAGCAACAATTTTCTGAAAAATGATATAATAACAATTTTTTATATCTCGTCATTTCAACAATTTTTTGCAAAATGTCTAACTTCTCACATCTTTCCAAGTGTGGGATGCAACAATTTTCTGAGAAATGACGAACTGACAACTTACGTATTAGATCTTGTGATTTCAACAATTTTATGCAAAATGATAAATGATGACATACTTTTTTTATCAGTTTTCTGCGGTGGTACTGAGGGAACAATGCATTTTCTCTCTTCTAATAAGGGATATTATACATTACCCAAAAGTTGCTTATTGTCATGTTTTAAGTTTTGGATTCTTCGAGAACATTGGAAATGATCAATTGTCATCACGTTGTTTTCATAGTTTGTTGAGCAACTGGTAGAGTGAGGGAGGCGGGAGCAGGCTAAAACAAATTAACAGCACGTTATATCCCGAATATTGTAGATGCTAAGTTGGTCACCAAAACGTTTGAAGCGCTTTGAGATTTTTATATATGAGGCGCTATTATTATTATTATTATTAATATTATGATTATTATGATTATTATGATTATTATGATTATTATGATTATTATGATTATTATGATTATTATTATTATTATTATTATTATTATTATTATTATTATTATTATTATTATTATTATTATTATTATTATTATTATTATTATTATTATTATTATTATTATTATTATTATTATTATTATTATTATTATTATTATTATTATTATTATTATTATTATTATTATTATTATTATTATTATTATTATTATTATTATTATTATTATTATTATTATTATTATTATTATTATTATTATTATTATTATTATTATTATTATTATTATTATTATTATTATTATTATTATTATTATTATTATTATTATTATTATTATCATTATTATTATTATTATTATTATTATTATTATTATTATTATTATTATTATTATTATTATTATTATTATTATTATTATTATTATTATTATTATTATTATTATTATTATTATTATTATTATTATTATTATTATTATTATTATTATTTAATTGTTCTCTCACAACCTCTCGGTTGGTCTACACTTTTTTCTTAACTTCTTCTCTTGTCCCTCAGACCTCGGGATCCAGCCCGGACCCTAGGAGGTCGAGCACCCGTCTTAGAATGTGGACACTTCCTAGTAATGCTGTCTTTATTAGCGGTCTTTTTTTTTTTTTTTTTTCTCCTTTTATTCTTCAATATTAGTGTTCAGATTATATGCATACAGTACATCCATCGTGATAATATATACAAATAACATAAATGTGCTTCCTTTTTCAAATGCAAATGAAAATAACTCAACGAGTCTAAAATACAATGCCAGAGTTCTTCTGTTTTTGCAAAGCTACTCTGAAAATAAATTCCCACAGGAAGCAAATGCTTCTCTAATATCAAAAATATTTACGATATTCTTGTTTTTTACTTTTTTATATTGTTCCACTTTAACATTAAATTTAAATATACGAAAAAAAGCATCCACCTCTGGTATACTTTTTACCAGTCTACATTTAAAAATATAATGTTTCATATGTAGTGCCAAAAAATTGAAAGGGTGTTTGGCTTTGTCATACGTGAAAAAGAAGCTTTGTTTTGAGAAAACAGGATACTGATTGAAGAGCAAGATTTCTACTCCTTTTATAAAATGTGAAATACGTCTGCATTCCCAGAAAACGTGATCAAAAGTTTCTTCTTCCTCCTCACACCAAGTACAATTTGGGGATTCGGACTTACCCATTAGAAAAAGATATTTATTAAGCGGGAGTACCCTATGTATAAACCTAAATTGGAAATATTGTAATTTGGCTTCGGACGTGGAAAACCAGGGAGTGCAATAAATGCGGGTCCAGTCGCAATCTGTTAAGTTAACAAAAGAAACGACCCATTTATTAATAGCTGTTGGCCTTTCAGTTATAGATAGTAAATACTTGTTATAAATAAATTGTGAAGATCTTTGTGCTCTCATATAATTTGCAAAAAATATTTCATTCACGTTCTCATTACCATTATCATAAGTCAACGGGTCCCTCCAACTGGTGGGTATACTTCGTATTATACCATAATACAACGTAAACGGTAAACATGTTACATTTGTTTTACGTTTAAAGGCATCATAGGGTAAAGGATTCCCTTGTCTATCAAAAAAATCTTTGACATACTTAACATTCTTGTCAAGCAAGAATTTATAAAATACAATTTCACCATTAATCTTAATATCTGAATTGTTCCAAACGATTTGGGCGCTATAATTTGTATTAGGGGGAACATACGAGATTTCACACCATGATTGCACAGCCTGTCTAACAAAAATATTACAAATGGATTTAACATCATCTGGTTTACAGTTACAATTAAATAAAAGTTCATGACCATACTTCTTTAATGCTATATGGAAAAAGTTTTTCCAGGGTCCATTCAAGTCATTACAATAACGCTTAATCCATGTACATTTTAAACTTTTAATGAAACTAAAAATATGGGTAACTTTTAAGCCTCCTAAATTGATAGGATTGATAATTGTCGAGCGTTTAACTTTGTCTGGACTACCATCCCAAACAAAATCAAAAATAGTTCTCTCGAGTTCTTTGATAAAATTGCCTGGGGGGTTGGGTAACACAAGAAAAAGATACACTAGCTGAGAAAGCCCAAAAGTTTTAAGAATAATGTTACGGCCAATAGGGGTTAAGTCACGACTTGCCCAGACTCGAAGGGAGTTTTTTAGCCGAGAGAGCTTCGGCTGGTAATTAAGGCGAAATAAGTCATCTCCATTATGAGTAAATGCAATACCTAACATATTGACGGGACCCAAGGTGACCTCAATGTTCAAATCGGTGAGAAAGAGTGGCTTTTCGTTAACAAAAGGACCCAAAGGAAACAAATGAGACTTTGAAAAATTAATCTTTAGCCCAGATGCTTGATTAAAAATATCGAGAACAGAAAGCAACTCCTTTAAAGTTTCTTGACTACCATCAAGTATGAATGAAGTGTCATCCGCATACTGAATAACACGAGTCTCAACACCATTAATAGAGATACCTTTAATACGGCTTGACTGGTTAACTTTCAAGGAAAGTACTTCTACACAAAGAATGAATAGGAACGGGCTTAGAGGACAGCCTTGCCTAACTCCTCTTTGAATTGGGAAAAAGCCCGATGAATAACCATTATTACAAATGCATGCCTGGGCATTATTATACAAAGTATAGATCCAGTGTTTAAAACTATTGCTAAATTTAAAAAATGAAAGTACCGCCTGAATAAAATTCCATTCCAATTTGTCAAAAGCCTTTTCATAATCGATCAAAAATAAGAAACCTGGTATTCTTTTTTCTTTGGTATAGTCTATTAAATCTAAGGCAAATCTTACATTCTCACCAATAAACCTATCTTTGAGAAAACCAGTCTGACTTGGACTAACCAAGTTTTGGATAACTGATTTTAGTCTAGAAGCGATAGCTTTGGCTCCAATTTTATAGTCTGTATTCAAAAGGGATATGGGTCGATAATTAGTTAACAAAGAGGGATCTTTCCCTGGCTTAGGGATAAGAGATATAACACTTCGTACCTGCTCACACGAAAGCGAGCCTTGGTTATAACCCCAGTTCACAGATGCAACAACCAGATGGCCAAGCAAGTGCCAAAAATGCTTATAAAAATTTGTACTTAAACCATCGCTTCCAGGAGCTTTGTCATTATTTAAGAGCTTAAGAGCAGAGGAGCATTCTTCTAAAGTTAGCTCCCCATCCAGAAGTGTACCCTGTTCCGCACTTACTTCGGGATGAGTTACATCATCATAATTAAAATCTATTGATGATTTATCGGAACTGTATAAAGAGGTGTAAAAATACCGAATCTCCCTGAGAATCTCATTAGGTTCGTTTATAAGACGGTCCTCTGAATTTTTAAGCCGACGAATATGATTTAATTGTTTATTTCGTTTTTCTAGGTTCAAAAAATATTTTGTATTTTTTTCGCCCTCCTCAACCCACCTTACCCTAGATCTGATGATAGTACCTTTAAGCTTATAGTCATAATAAGAAAGTAAATCGTTTCGCGCAGCTTCAAGCTGAGAACGAATTTCCATAGACTCTGTGTGAAAGAGTCGTCGTTCTAGAGCTGAGATTCTCAGTAAAAGTAGTTCCTCGTTTTGACGTCTCTCAAAAGCTTTTTGCTTAGCATACTTCATAGAAGCCTGACGAAATTTAAATTTAAGAATTTCCCATCGGGTACTAGGGTTTTCAGAACTCGGGTTATCAGCATCGTCACGAATAATATCTTCAATAATTTTATTAAAAAGACTATCGTTTAAAAGAAAGTTATTAAATTTCCAATAGCCGGGACCTCTTTTCACAGGAGTCATCAAAATAGACAAGGATATAAAAGAGTGATCTGACTGGATCCCGGGCGAAAAGGAAACGTCAGTAACATTATGATCAATATTACGAGAAATCAAGAAAAAATCGAGCCTACAGTGAATTCCAGGGGTAACACTGGAACTCCAAGTAAAAAACCTTGAGAACGGGTTTCTATCCCTCCATATATCTACTAAATTATACACAGACATTAAGGTAAGACATTCATCTCTAGCTTTAAAATTTGTCCTTCGTAATCCACCTACCTTGTCTACTTCTAAGTTAAAAACGAGGTTGAAGTCTCCAGCCATGATAGTGATATTATTTTGAAAATTACTTAAGTGACGTGATAGTTCGTTAAAAAACGATGGGTTATCTTCATTAGGACCGTATACTCCAACCACAGTGATAACAGTATCCATACACTTTAAATCGACCATCAAATATCTCCCATGCATATGAACAGTAAGCTTTAGAATGGTAGCCTGTAAACTTGGGTTTAAGAGTAAACAAACACCCCGACTGGTGGTGGAACCATGTGAGAAAAAAATCTGACCTCCCCATTCATTAGCCCAATATTTCTCATCGCTAAGACAGCTGTGAGATTCTTGTAAGAAAATGATATCCGCCTTACGTCTATGAAGGTATGCAAACAAACGTCTACGTTTTTGCGACTGTCTAAGACCCCTAGCATTGAATGACAAAAATTTTAAGGTTGCCATATTTTGTTTTTATAGTAAAGTAAATAAGTAAACTTTAAAGGGACATCACGAATGAAGCTGTTAAACAACGTGTGACATACAAATATGCCATAGTACTTACACAGTAAGTAAACTTGCAATAAATCCAAAGTCAAAGGAGATGGGAAAAAAGTTAAAAAACATCTAATCCGAATGGATGAAAAGGAGACTGATCCTCGTCGATAAGGACAATCCTTCTCCATCAGGAAAGGCTCAACACCAGATTGTGTTGAAGTTCAAGGACTAATGCCCGGGCTGGCAGAGAATATCTAAAAGATGGATTCCAGTAAACATAAATACCTTCTGCATGACGTTTATCATCAATTACTGGTCACAGTAAGTTATAGATGTGCGTCGCCTGAATATAAAAACATCGAAATCCCTGAAAGATACATACAAAGCGTCGATCAGAGAATGACCTGATTAAGCACTGAAGACATAAGGTTTCCCATTCGATGAACGCCAGAGCCCTGCTGAAAAATGGAGCCGGGTGCCTTGTTGGAAAAGCTCCGCTGCCTTCTTGGACCATTTGCGTTTTTCGGTCAAGTCAACCTTGGTAAGATCTTCTATCACATAGTAGGATTCATTTTGCAGAGCGTGCCTCTTATTTCTAAGAACTGTAACTTTATCTTGGTAAAAAGAAAGTTTTACCAATATGTGTCCGTCTCTTCCATTGACGGTTCTCCCGTCACGGTGGGCACGCTCAATCCGGCAGTCGGCCACCCCAGCCTTACGAAAAACTTCCCTTGCTATTTCCACGCAATTTTCATCGTTCTCAGTTTTGATTCCAACCAGTCTTAGATTGTTTCTCCTCGAAAAACGTTCATTTTTGTTGATTGACTCTGCTTGTTTATCGCGGGAAGTTTCAAGGTCGACAATTTGCAATCGTAGGGATTCATACTTCTCTTTGAGTTCAGAGTTTTCTGATTTCAAACTTTTAATTTCTTTTGAATGACGGTCTATAGCTTTCTTAAACTCGGAACGAACTTTGTTGAGTTCAGCAAAAATTTTCTCAATTGCAGCGTCTACCTTCTCTGCCAAAGTCTCCGTAACGCTCTCCACATCACTATACTCAGCCTCAGGCTCAACACACGTAGCTACGTTCGGTAGGCTCCGAGTTAGGCTAGTCAATGTTTGTTGGGCGTAGTCCGCTCCAACATTTTTCTTCTTAGAAGTGCCAGCAGGTCTTCCTCTTCCTCTTTTTTCCCCAACATCACTCATCCTTAGTGAAGTAAGAAGCAGGTGACGAAGATTTGCGTAAAGAAGGTTCACTGGAATATGGCAAATTAAGTAAAAATCGCAAGAGCCCTTAGGCTTGTGAACTTGTTAGGCCAACATCACAGGCTCGTCCCATTAGCGGTCTAACTTCATGGTTGCCTGGTATCTGTTCTAAGTATGACTCGATGTTACTTGTGATGGCTCCAAGTGCTCCTACCACCACGAGGATGACTTTGGCCTTGACGTCCCACATTCTTTGTACCTCGAGTCGCAGATCCTGGTATTTCTCTATTTTCTCCACCTCTTTCTCATGTGTGTATCGTTCGGCACGGCCACATCTACGATTTCTGCTTGTTTGGCCATCTTGTCCACTATTACCAGGTCTGGTCTTCTCGCAGAGATCACTCTGTCTGTTCTTATTTCAAAGTCCAAGAGGATCTTGGCCTTGTCATTTTCTTCTGTCAGATGGGGCTTGTGGAGCCACGTGTTACTTTGCTCCGTCTTAATGCCGTAGTGCTGACACACTTTATGGTGGAGGGCTGCTGCGATGTTGTTGTGTCTGGTTTTGTAGACGCTTCCAGCAATCTTTGGGCAGGCAGTCGTTATGTGCATGCCAAGTTGCTCACACGTTCTGAGATGCGTAACATTTTTGGACCATCTGTAACATTTTCGGACTCTTGTAAACAAGCTTTGCCAGTACGAGGTATTGCTCTATTGGCCGATGAAAAGCTCTTGGTTTTTCACACTCCCTCCAAAAAAAGGAATTTGTGCATGACTGGTCTCATGATATTTTTTCCTAGTGCAAATGAAGCCATCTTGCTTTCAGAACATTTTTAAATTTGTTTTTGTTTCAAAGTTATGGTTCGGATTATTTTCTAGGTTGAAGTGTCGTCAGTCACGTATATTTTCCAGTTCTCTTATAATCCGGTGTCAGAATTACGAAAAAGGATCGAAAAGCGGTAGGTTTTATTTTGGAACTAATGGTGTGTAGCATATTCCGAAAAAGCCGCAGATTTGCCCTCATTCGTCCTGGGGAAAAAATTATGCCTGCGTGTGCAGCATGTTCCAGTGTATGCACATCTGTACTGTCGGTGTATGTAGTGGGCGACAGTCTCGTCTTTCAGTCCGCACATCCTGCACGTTTGGTCTGTGGATCTGTGGAGTATTTTGGTTTGGTGGCACTTTGTGTTTAGGGCTTGGTCTTGGGCAGCCGTTATTAATGCATCCGTTTCAATTTTGAGCCCTGTGCCTTCCCGCAGCCATTGGTAGGTGTTCTCCAGGTTCGTGATCTGTGGGACCTGTCTACGATATTGCCCATGGAGTGGCTTTGTCATCCACTTCTCTTCACATTGTTTCTTCCATTCTGTCATTGATTCTTTCTTTGGTTTGTACCCTGTTAGTACCTCATTTTGCCACATGGCCTCTATCAGTGGGTCTGAGTCCTTGGCCTTCATGATGTATTCTTGGAGCCCTGCACACTGGAATGTTACAGTGGCCGCGACTTCTCTCAGGCCCCTTCCACCATTCTTCCTCGAAATGTACAGCCGGTGCACATCAGCTCGCGGGTAAAGTCCGCCATACATCGTTAATGTTTTCCTTGTTTTCCTGTCAAGTTCTGCCAGCTCATTTTGAGACCAATTTATTATGCCTGCCGTGTAGGTGATCACAGGTAGGGCGTATGCGTTGATGGCTTCAATTTTGTTCCGTCCATTTAGCCTGGACTTCAGTACCGGTCTCAGCGTTTTCCTGTATGTTGCCGTGGCCTTGTCCTTGACCATCCTCTCTTTGTTTTCCATGTTCTGTAGTATGCCGAGGTATTTGTATCCTTCATGTAGATCGGCATCCCTTATCTTTCCAATTTCAAGGTCAAGGCCCTCGGTCAACTTGATTTTTCCCCTTACGATGACCTGCCTGGCACACTTGTCCAATCCAAACTCCATCCTGATGTCATTGGTGAATATCCGGACTGTTTCGACCAGTGCTGTCAAATCTTTTTCATTTTTTGGCATACAGTTTGATGTCATTCATATACAGGAGGTGGTTGATTTTATGGCCTGTCTTGAGAGTGTACCCTTGCTTGGCCTTGCGAAGCATATAGCTCAAGGGATTGAGAGCTACACAGAACAGTAGCGGTGAGAGCGCATCACCCTGGAATATACCGCACTTGATCTTGATGTTGGTTAGGTGTTTCCCTCCACAAGTTAGGGTGGTGGTCCAGTTCCTCATTGAGATCTCTATGAGCCTCGTGATCTTTGGGTCGATCCGATGGATCTTCATACTGTGCAGTATCCAGGAGTGTGGGACAGAGTCGTAAGCCTTCTTGTAATCTATCCACGCCACTGCTAGGTTGGTGCGTCTCCTCTTTGAGTCACCAGTCACGGTCTTGTCGATTAGTAGCTGATCTTTAGTGCCTCGGCAGCCGCCTCGTGACCCTTTCTGTTCGTGTGCGAGGATGTGATGTTCGCTGAGGTGGGCGGTTATTTGGTCAGCAAGGATTCCTGACATTAGTTTCCAAGTTGTAGGCAGGCAGGTAATCGGCCTGTAGTTGCTTGGCTGCGTACCCTTTGCTGGGTCTTTTTGAATCAGGACAGTTTTACCTGTGGTGAGCCAGGCTGGGATATCGTCAGGATGGTCGACTATGTCCTGCAGTTGGGTTGCTAGTCTGCCGTGTAGGCTGCTCAGCTGTTTGAGCCAGAATCCTTGTACTTGGTCGGGCCCTGGTGACTTCCAGTTCGGCATCTTCTGGACTCCCTTTTTGATCTCGGTACTTGTGATTCGCTCAGCTCTCTGGAGTGGTATTTCGAAGGGTTGTGCCCACTTTGCATCTTCGTTATGTCTGTGAGTCTTTCCCCATATCCCTTTCCAGAAGTTGTGTGTCTGTTCACTATCCGGTATCTCTGATGTACCAGTGTTGTTGCGCAGCTCAGAGAACACTCTGCCGGGTTAGGTGGCGAACATCCGATTGATTCTGTACTGCTCGATGCGGGCGGTATACCTTTCAAGTCTGTGGGATGTTGCCATCAACTTCTGTTTGGCATCCTCAATCGCTGCCTTGATACCCCTCTCCTACACCCAGTACCTTTTCATTGTATCCTGGGGGATTTTCATGTAACCTTTTCTGGCAGCCTCCATTCTGCTGATATCTCTCCTGAGGTGTTTGATGTTAGTCAGGATTCGTCTTTTCCATGGCGGGTCGGGCTGGTTCGCGCCCTTCTTCCGTATGATGGTAGTTTGTCTTGTTATGACCCTTGCTACTGCATACATGAGGGCGTTGGTTTCGCTGATGTTGTCTGTATGGATGTGCTCGATGGTGTGGTTTGCCGTGGCTACAAGTTGCCGTATTTCTCCCATCTTGCGTTTGTCCACCCTAATTGGTTCACGGGATGTTGGGTTGTGGAGCGCCTCCATGTATTCTCCTCTGATTTCTTTTCTAAGTAGGTCATCATCATCATCATCATCATCATCATCATCATCATCATCATCATCATCATCATCATCATCATCATCATCAGTTTTTTGGTGAGGCTCTCCCTCGGGGTCATAGTTGACTTCATCTGCCTGAACTGCTTCATTTGGGTGATCAGATGTTGCTTGATCACTTGAGTGTTGTTGGACCACGCGTGGGTGTGTTGCCAATCTCTGCAGTTCTTGTAGCTCTGTAGGGGTGAACATGGCGGACGAGCTAATAACACGTCGTTGGTCCATAAGGCGTCATCATCATCATCACCACCACCACCACCATCACCATCACCATCACCATCATCATCACCATCACCATCATCATCATCAGCAGCAGCAGCAGCAGCATTAAAATACTGTGCTAAATCGTTTTTCAGTGTTTGACCCCTGGTGACCCCAGATGACCCTTGACCTTCACCAAACATATCAGATTTCATCCTTACACCACAACACATCTACACACCAAGTATAACGTCTATCCAAGTTTCCTACCTTGAAATATGGTATTGAGAAGGTTTTTAGTTTTTGACCTCTGGTGACCCCAAATGACCTTTGACCTCCACCAAAAACAATAGGGCACACCTTCTTATTATGACAAATCTATGTACCAAATCCAAGTTCTATCCAACCCTTCCCTTGTTGAGCTAGAGCGTACCGAAGCAAGTGTCACACACACACACGCGCGCCAAACTGACAACATAGGTTCCTTTGCAACCAAGAAACCAAAAGTAGGTCTACATGTGAGACTTACTTGTGTCAAGTTCGTGTCGATGACGTTTTTATTCGGAGTCACATAAAGGAAGGCATTAACTGTTCCAGGTCAACGAACTTTTTATGACAGAGGTACAGTTAGTTAGTTAGATGGAATTTTACGGCCCAGTTTCCAACCTATTGGTTCAAGTCGAGCCGACCACGGTCTTTTTTCCAGTTGTGGCTCACTGGCTTGTTTCCCCTACTCCAGACTCCTTTGACAGAGGTACAATTAGCTAATTGATTCATAAGCTTTACTTTCTCCTTTTAATGACTTGAGCAAGGTTGACCTCTATTTGAAAATGATATGGGTCTAAATGTCCTTTAAAATACACTTGTTTACATCTCAAAATTTATATCCTTGCTCCAAATCCAGATATGGGCCAGATATGAAATTCCATACATGGGCCAGATATGGATTTCATATCTGGCCCATGTCTGTTGAAGATATGGGGTTTATATCTGGACCAGATAAAAAATTGGGCAGATATTACCTTGATCTGTGCCAGAACCAGATTTAATTCATATATAGGCCAGATAAAATTTCATCTGAATCAGGTCTTTATCGGGAACAGATATGAACCATATAATGCAATACCATATATGGTTTATATAAAGCTATTCCATACTGATCCCATATAAAGCAGTACCATATATGGTTTATATTAAGATTTACTGTATTGATCCCATATTAAGGAGACAAGTATGGTTTTGTTGAAGGTTTCATGATTTTTCACATATTACTTCCTGAATCACAATAAAAAGGAAAACAGGGCCCTAAATTCCTGACCACGCCCATATGCATATGCAACATATGCAAAAGTCATTTGCATATGTTATTATAATATGGCTGAATATGGTTTGAATGTTCTGATTTCGGCTTGCTGATACTTGTTCAGCTTCCAGAGAAGGTCTTTATGTAGGACAGGTACACAAATCAAAGCAAAAAGTATTAATATGGTTATGTAAAAGTTTATATGTAATTATGGCATGGTATTTTATTCAGTTATATCTGGCTTGATATGGCCATATCAAACTTTATTTGCATATCTGGGAAGGTATTTCATCAATTAATATCTGGCTTGATATGGCCATATAAAACTTTATTTGCATATCTGGCAAAGCATTTCATCAATTTACATCTAGCTTGATATGGCCATATAAAACTTTATTTGCATATCTGGGAAGGAATTTCATCAAGTTATATCTGGCTTGATATGGCCATATAAAACTTTATTTGCATATCTGGGCTTTTCTTGAATCAAGTTTTATCTGGCTTGATATGGTCATATAAAGGCTGTATTTAACCAGATATATCCAGATATGAATCCATATCTGGATTTGGAGTAAGGGTAACCCACCCTCTTGATTTTCAAGTAAAATAGTTACAAACAGTAAAGCCCCTAATAAAGAAACCGGGAATGGAATTGCAGTACGGTAACTATCGACCCATCAGTAATTTGTCATTTCTCTCGAAAGTGATCGAGAAATTGGTCCTACAACAGTATAATAATCATATCATGACTCATACTCTTCTGCCAGATTATCAATCTGCATACCGCCAAAACTACAGTTGCGAAACCGCTGTTGTCAAATTGTTCAATGACGCTCTCTGGTCAATGGAGAAAAAACGGGTAACTACACTATGTGAAATTGATCTTAGCTCATCGTTCGACACCGTTGACCGTGATGCTTTGCTGACATTGTTGAAAAATCGATTTGGCATCTCTGGCAACGTTTTCTCATGGTTCCGAGCATATCTCAGACCAAGGCAATTCCGAGTGCGTGTTGGTGAGACATACTCCGAACCTCGTGCGGTGGATTATTCTGTGCCGCAAGGTTCGGTGGTCGGTCCGCAATTATTTTCAGCGTATGCTAGCACATTAGGTGATGTCGTCATGTCGGGGCATAACATCAGCCTCTATGGGTTTGCGGATGATCACGTCTTGAGTGATGAAATTGATTTGAATGATCCACTTGCAGAAAGAAGAAGTATCTCCGGTTTAGAGAAGTGCCTAAACTGTGTGAAAGAATGGATGGACTGTAACAGACTAAAAATGAACAATGACAAAACAGAGTTTATTATTTTAGGGTCAAAAGTTCAAATTTCTAAATGTATTACAAAAGATCTGAATGTAAATGGAACACATGTTAAGAGAAGTGGGCGTATTAAATATCTTGGGGCGCATATTGATGAAAACCTATCTCTGAAAGAACACATAACTATCAAAGCACGAATTGCATCACTTAATCTTCATCGAATTCGCATTATTAGAAATTATTTAGATCATGAAACCTGTCGTTCTATTGTACATGCTCTTGTCATCTCACACTTAGATTACGCTAATGCAATATTAATGGGATTACCGGCATGTGATATAAACACATTACAATGTGTTCAAAATCGTGCCTCCAAATTAGTACTTCGTGAGGGTAAATTCGCCAGTGCTAAGGACTGTTTAAAATCTTTGCACTGGCTTCCAATTAATCAACGTATTAAGCATAAGGTACTATCTTTGGTATTCAAATCTCTCAATGGTGACGCTCCACAGTACTTAAAGAATTTACTGCGTGAAGTCCCTGAATCAAAGTACAGATTACGATCTAGAAACCAGGAGTCAATATCCCTTACTGTGCCCTTCACACGTAATTCCACATTTGCTGACAGATCTTTCTCCGTTTATGGTCCTAAGTTGTGGAATGCCCTTCCAGACAGAATTAAGCGTAGTTCAAGTATTTCAATATTTAAAGCTAGGTTGAAAACGCACCTGTTTAAGGAAGCATTTGGTACTTAGTAAATTCTCTTTTTATTGTAAAGCGCCTCAGAAAACCTTTGGTTCTGGAGTGCGCTATATTAAGTATTATTTACATTTACAAACATGTGATTTGTTTTAAAAATATTCTTCCAAATATTTATATCAACACTGGTAGACAGGATACTTTCTTAGGCTTACATAGTGTTGGAAACTTATTTCAATTTATTTATTTTTTCCGTTTTGTTTATTTTCGCATAATCAGTGATACGAACATAATGGTTACGTGATTTACAATCATTATTAGTAAAAGATATACATACTATAAAACAAATACTAACGAACATTGTAAATGTGCAATCTTTGCTGTACAGACAACATAATCTCGACCCAGAGTACGATTAGTGCCATAAGAGAAATGAAAAATATTTCTGAATTTCTTCAAATCTTTTCTTCCTTCGTTTTTAAGTGTTTGGTTTTGAAGCAATGTACTCTCCCAACTTTAATACAAACTTCCTTTGCGGAAGAACTGGTTACAATTAGGCTAAGAGTCATTTAATTTACAAGAAAATATATATTGTTTACAGTAAAGAATAAAAAAAAAATCAATGGGTTGAAGTTAAAGGAGTTGACTCCAAAGAAGAAATCCTTTTTTTTTAGATAAAACGAACTGTTTACCAAAAAATAATTCTTCCTTGTCTAGGAGGAAAGTCGTTGTGATATGACATTCGCAAAATAGATGCTCAATGTCTTCATCTTCAATTTGACAAAAGGTACATAGAGGGGCGTCTGATTTTCCCATTCTGTACAAGAGCCTATCAGTCCCATTAGTAGTAAGATACGATGTAGAAATCTACACTGAAAAAATTTGATTTTGGAATCGTTAACTGTGAAAAGGGCGGTTTAAAAAATACATTGCCAATCCTCTCTACTTAGATTAAACTTAAAGGCATATTCTGGAGACAAAATTGGTTAACTTCAAAATAAGCAGAAAAATTTTCTCTTTCAGAAGGTGAAAACGGCATCTCGATAGCTTATAGCGTTCAGAAGATACAAATTTTTAAAGAAATGCAAATTTTTCTTATGATTTGATGCATCATGGGAAATCTGTGATGTCATCGTGGCACAATAATTTAACATTGCATTCAATTTATTTATAATTATGATGCCGCTGCAGGCAGTATTAAGCAATTTTGTTGGTTATACTCTATGTATGGTGAAAGGTAATGCTACATCTACAGGAAAAGATATTCAGACATTCCAACAGTATCAAATTTCAAGGACAAACAGGACCTTCAATTATAAAGAAAAACAAAAGGAATTTGAAGCAATGTGCCCACATTACATAACTCTTTGTGTCTTTGTTGAAAAGCAGAGGTATTTTTTAACTAAAATAACCAATCTTTAAAGTAAGATATCTTGAGTTAGGAAAATGGTATTGTGATAGGGTTTGAAGGACATGGTGTGGAATATTTTTGTTTTTCTTACAAGACAGAGGAGAAAACCCACCAGAATATGCCTTTAAGGTTCCATTTGGAACAGGCAACAAGGAGAAGAGAAATGCCTTTCAGAATCAGAGGATAGATAAGCTGAGACATGTTTGGCCTGGCGTCCAAACAGTTAATTGGGTGCTCACGGGTATCGCTGGTGAATCAGCACTAAATATGGAATTTGACCAATCTTTTGGTATTGCAGAAAGAATCCCGTAATAAATAGTAAATGGGTAATTTTCTAAATTAAACTTCTTAAGAAACTTGCTAAAAGATAGGGGAGTGCTATTCCCAGAAAAAAGATCCTTAACATACATTATTCCCTCCCTGTGGAGTCTACTGTCGTAAAATAATAAATTGTCTTTACTATTATTATATGGCTTTGGACAACAAAACAACCCGTTTTGTTGGGTTGGGTGAAACCCTTAGAGGGGCAGTTCTTCCACACTATCTAAGCTGAGCACCAAATGACATACCCGTAGATAGTTGACACCCGGGCGGACCCTCCCTATGTAGACCATCCAGGATATTGTTGTCACTTTGAACTATCATGAAAAACCAAGCATATCCAAAGTATTATTTCTCCATTTTTTTAGTGCTTATACTACTATTTTGTCTCAATCCAACAAATCTGAAACAAGTGTCCCAGGAATACGCAGTATTGCAGGAGCAAGGGTATACTTCCACCCACACTTTTACAGAGTTTAAGAATAAAAATACTAAATAAGGATGAAAGAAAGCGAGCCCTGAGAAATTACAAGAGACTTTTCAATAGCCTATTATGATTAAATTTTGCAATGTGAAATGAAAGTATACATGAACATTCAAAAGCCATATGAATACAAGCAAGATTTTCTCCGCGCGCTTCACTCGCACTTTGAGAGCAAACTCACTAAAACGATTGAAATTCGAAAATTCTTTTCTCCTACGCGCCAGAAAACTTAAGCCGGAAAAGCGTCCCCTCGTCGTTTTCGACCTGGAGGTTCAGTTGGAACCTCCGGATTGAAAAAAAGGCAAATTAAGGCAAGAAAGAAGGGAGAAACGGGGAGAAAGGGATAAGAATAGGAGTGGAAAGGAAGGAAATTATTTAGCTTCAGATCAGGGCGAGGCTGACAGGATCTTCCTCTTCACAAGTGAAATACATTCCATTCCGATGAATGTCCGTCTGATTAAAGCAGCGAAAAGTTCTTAAAAGTTCTTTTTAGCAATTCCCATCGTTTCATCTGTAACATAACATAACATACAGATGTGCCGTATGTACAGCACTGATACCGTACCCCAGAGTATCTAGCCTGCGGAGCAGACTCTGTAGTAGCCGAAAGATGGCGCTGTCTCAAAATCATGATACACCTCTCTAAATAGTATAGTATACAGAGTCTGCAAACCTTCGTCCAGTTCCATTTACAGGAATCCCGCATTTTGAGGGATGAATTAGTAAACATGAGATGGTCACGTGGTGCACGAAACAAGCACCCCCCTCCAGACCTGCCAGCCCCCAAAAAAAATTGGGGCCAAAAAAAAAATGGGGGAGGGGCGTCGCCGCGGCTTATGATATTCTGCGAAACGAAACGAAACAAATTAGTTTAGGCCACCCATGGAATAGGAAACTACAACGGGTAAGAAGAGGACAACTTAAAATCAATCGGTCAAAGAAGGCCTAGGCCTATGAACATATTTTTGCTGTGTTACGCAAAATAGCATTAGCGTGGTGGGGTAATGTTAATCTGCGAAATGAAACGTAATAATTCCAACCCCCTTCACACGGCGTACAGAGAATTCAGATCGGATTCTGATCTGATTTTAAATCCTTCCCATTAATCAGATCATTCTCTTTTTCTAATTATTTTACATTTATGCTCAACAAAAACTTGTAGGCCTACGTGTTTCAAAACTGTAGATCAAATATCGGGTAGACCTACTAATAAAAAAATCGAATCATCTCCAAATTTGTTAGTTGTTTTCTATTTTTCATGAAAGTTTCACTGTATCTCTGTGGAATAATTATTTCTTTTAGTGCGCGTTCGTATTAGCTCTATTCTCAGGATCGCCAAGCAATCATTCCGATGTACAGGCAATCCTCTTTGGTGTATTGTATAAAGGCATGTGAATTGTGAGCCTGACAGAGGTTAACGTTTCCCCATACCTCTGCTAATAAGTAAAATACTCGACAAAAATACATGGGACAAACCCCGCTCCCCGTATCAATGTTGAAGTTTCAGGACGTCTTGGGCTGCTGCAACATTGAATGGGGGGGGGGGGGATGGTGATCCATTCATTGCTAATTGTAGTGCTTGTTTTGTCCCCGCATCATTTTTGTCGAGGATTGTAGGCTATATCTGACCTCTTATCCCATTTTAAAGAGAGCGTTCTCCGCCGTAAAGTCCGTGATAATTCCGTTCCTAAGTATTGGATGTAGGTGGATTGCTGCGCCTGTATATGCAAGAGAGTTTCATACAACAGCTTTAATTAGTACTGTGTGAAAAATCTGTAAATAGGCTTTGATGACTGATTGAATTTTGTCCTCCCCTTACCCGCTATGTCAATTGCTTATGAAACAGATCGTGACTTCCACGGTAACGCTATTTGTTTCATTTTGTTTCGCAAATTATAAAAACACCATTATATCCATGATATTTTGATGATATTTCAATGAAATTTTGCGAAACAGAGCAAGAAATATGTTCATAGGCCTAGGCCTATCTACTTTGACCGATTGATTTTTGTCCTCCCCTTATACGTTATAGTTTCCTCTTCGAGGTGGGTGGCCTGAACTAATTTGTGTTTCGTTTCGTTTCGCAAAATATCAATAGCCCACCACGCTAATGATATTTTGCGAAACAGAGCATTGAAAAATACGTTCATAAACCTAGGACTACTTTGACCGATTGATTTTTGTCCTCCTCTAATCCGTTATAGCTTCCTATTCCATGGGTGGCCTAAACTAATTTGTTTCGTTTCGTTTCGCAGAATATCATAAGCCCGTCGCCGCCGGGTGTGGAGATTTTTTTAAATGCGGTCGGAATTATGCATGGAACGACCAAACGGCAATCTTTCCTACGTTTTCAATACTTCTATAGGCTATCACGTGGCGAAGTTTCAGCTCGTCGCAGTCGATCTCACAAGTATCTTCGAGAGATCTATCACTATTCGCGTCTGTAAATCCAGGGCTGCATTTCCATCAGTCATTTCCGCTCAACCTTCCCAGCCTAGGCCTCGAGTTCGAAGTATCGCAGGCCATAGCACAGTTGTGGTTCGCCTCAGTTATAGTCAGTTCGTAGCAGTACGGTTTGGCGTTTTACGCTACCGAATCCTGACCGCGTGCTTGGTCTAACGGTAAGAGCATCCGCCTCTCACGCGGAAAGCCCGGGTTCGCTTCCTAGGTCGAGTCATCAGTGCCCACCCCGATTTTCTTCAGGTCCCCAAGATTTTTTGCCTCCTGATAAGGTAATTGGGAAAAAATAAAGTGTTTGAACGGAAAACACTTTGAAGTATTTCCTTCAAAAAAAGTAAATAAATACTGGCGTGTTGTGATAATGATATCCATCACTTTTTACGCGCTTTTGACTTGTTTCAGGAGCTACTGGGGGTAATATTAATCTGAATAAATCCCATGGTTTCGTTATTAGTGACACCTTCCATTGTCTTCCTTCTAATATTGTATGGAGTAGTTCTGCGATTAAAGTTACTGGAGTCGCATTTGGAACTGATGAGTCTGTTCAAGGAAACTGGGATGTCATACTTAAGAAAGCCACTATGTGTGCTCAACGTTGGTCGGGCTGTCATCTTTCCCTGCTGGGGAAGGTGGCCATTATTAATACGATTATTTTTCCCCTGTTTTATTTCGTTGCTTCCATTTTTCCACTCCCAGAAAATGTTCTTCGGAAGGTTAATAAGGTTGTTTTTGCTTTTTGTGGGGAGACAAGAAACCGGACTTAGTTTCAAGAAAAACCGTCACTTTAGACAGAGCTGTGGGTGGTTTAGGTCTGGATAACTTTAAGACTAAGATGGATGCTCTTTTTGTTAAACCTCTTCTCCCAATTCTTACTGGTGATCCTCCTTCGTATCTCATTTTGGCCAGGTTTTTCATGGCCTCTAAAGTCTTTCCTTCTGTTTGGTCTAATATGAGGCCAAATTCCCCTGTTTGTAGTCACTTGTTGCATTCTCTTGATTCCCTGTTTTTGGATATTTGTACAACAACCAAGTCTATCGTAAAAGCGTTTAAAAAAGGGGAGTTAGTTAGTGTTAAAGTGGTTCAGGATCACCCATCTTTTCCTTGGAAAAGTATCTGGAGTTCAGCTTTTAATAAAATACTGGATAACAAGTTAATGGATTTTCAGTGGCGCTTGTGTCACCACATTTTAGCAACTGGTCAAAGGATAGTTCGTTGGGGATTGGGGGATGGTATTTGTCCATATGAATGCTGTAATGTGGTTGAATCTATTAATCATCTATTTTGGGAGTGTCCCAAATTAATCCTGTAATTATTTGGGTAGATAATGTTTTTAAAAGGTTATACAAAAATAATATTGATATCAACCTTAATTTGTTTTTGTATGGTTTCACTAAGGAAAAAATACCTCGTGTAACTTTCAACAGGATTTGGTATATTTTTTGTATTTGTAAATCTATAGTGTGGAAATCTAGATGTATTGCTGTTTTTCAGAAGGTTTTTAAAACTGGAGCTCAGATGAGATCTGATGTCATTAACGAGATAAAGTTAACAGTTATGGCGGATCATGTTAGACTTTCATCATCGAGATTTTTTAGTTTGTGGATTGAGGGAAGTTCCTTTTTAAAAATTGAAAATCACACGTTTTTTTTTTTTTTTTTTGTCTTCTTATGGGCAAATACTAATTATTAATCCTTAAGAAAGGGGTGAAGGAAGGAATGCGGAACTTATTGTTTGTATTGAGGTGGGTAATATTTATTAGACAATGGTTTTATTGTATCAATATTGTTAACTTGTTAGTCTATCTCAGTGTCTGAATGTCTGCAAATCTGTGTTATTGTCATTATGTACAAAATTATGTAAACTGTAATAGTGTTGTAATTAGTTGATCTAATATGTA
The DNA here is from genome assembly GCA_037179385.1 of Holothuria scabra. NCBI lineage: Eukaryota > Metazoa > Echinodermata > Holothuroidea > Aspidochirotida > Holothuriidae > Holothuria > Holothuria scabra. The sequence goes on from CM074198.1 coordinate 11,829,753, forward strand.
AATAATTGTAAATATCTTTTCACCTTGTATATATTCTGCTTTGAGTTTTAATAAAGTTTTTCCTTCAAGGAAAAAAAATGTAAATAAATAGAATGTGTAACAATTAATAAAACATGCATGAATGTGTGTAAAACACATCATGTGTGCACGTATGAAATCAAGTAATAACTTCAAAATGATTACTTTCACTAAATTAGATACCGTATATAATCTGCACTGTCGTTTATCGCATTACACTTAGAAGATAAAACGAACGTTTCGGCGGCAAACTCTAATTTGACTTTGTTAAGACCCTTTCTGCCTTTCTATGGCTGGTTTTACTGAAAACAAGGCAATCATACACTGGAGACTATTCTTACATTACCATTCCTATACTTTATCCTACACAAAATATGTCTTCAAGGCCCTGTTCTCTCACCCCAAACAGTACCAATTCTCCTAACCTTCTTACTTAAGCTCCTCCCACAATTGTCTGAAATTCATCCTCATCCAGAGACAATAACAGTTGATTGCTTCGAGTCGAGTATAGAAAAGCTCAATGTTTATAAACAAAACACTCTCAGTGCAGTTCATGCTGTATAATAAAAACTGTGGTACTCTGCATTGTTTGAATTAGCTGTCAATCAAGGAGCTGAGCCAATGGAGAATTTCAGTACACCCTACCAAAATTGTGGTTTGAGGTGAGGGGATTGGCCCTTTAAGGGTAAGGGTGCCTTCGAATAATTCTTCCCATCCATCCCTAACAAGTAGGCCTTTGTCGTGCCTCACTCCTTCCCATGACAAGTGCCACTGTAGAACGATTTCTTCAAGAAGTCCTCTTTTTACTAGTTGGCTCTGGCGTCCGGGCGGATTTGTAAAATGTCCACAAGGTCCGTATTTCATGTGTTTCCCGCATGATCCATACTTCGGATTTGCGGTTTAAATTTTTTGAGAGATTTTAATTTTGAGATATTTTAATTATGACTAGGTAATGTACCGATGACTGAACAAATACTGCACCATTTTCCATTTCGACACCACTCAAAACCGGAAAACATTGTTTCTTTGGTATTATGTATGTCACGTGTAAAATCTCTACGAAGAATAAAAATGAGCATTTTGAAAATTTTCATGTTCCCCAAATAGGCAATTCTTAAACGTAGGCCATAATCAGTTCAAAGTTTTGCGAAACATAGCACCATTTTGCATGGAGCAAAATAACGCAAAAAAAGTTTCTCAGAGGGGGACACAACTAATTTTGGTTTCCCGTTTGAAGCTGAAATCTGTTCAAATATTGCCGCATTTGCGATCTGCGTTCTCCTGAATTTCAAAATTTTTCCCAAGAGAAAGGGAGATACCGGTTCCCTTCAGTCTCATCCTCCAGGCCATGACACAGATCAGAAGTGCCCAGATTTTGGGTGCCCAAAAAGTGTATGTATTATCATTTTTCATAGATTGATTTTTTATTCACACTATTTGAGAAGTGGCAGACATGAGATTCGTATTTCAAGGCTGGGCGCAACCGGCTTAAAACACGTAAGAAGTGCTGTTTCCAGTCATCTGGAGGGTTTGTGAAACCCAAAATTTTCTTCAACACTCCGCGCCAACCGCTGGTGGCGCTCCGCGTAGATAGTCTTGCCGCGCCTGACCCTTGGAGGTACCAGCCCCAACCCCCCCCCACTTATTACCTAGCCCCCCCCCCCCCCCCCGGAAATTCCATCCTGGGCTGCGCCACTGCGGGTCATACCAAGGACTCTAAAAAAGGAACCTACTGCCGTTGTACGTGATGCTCAGCATAAGCAATGGAGTAGGGGAAACAATCCAGGGGGCCACAACTGGAAAAAGTGCGTGGCCGGCTCGACTTGAACCAATAGGTTGGAAATGGGCCGTTAAACTCTATCTAACTAACTAACAATCTACCGAATCCTTCGCAAATTTAGCAGTACAACACTGCGGCCTAGTTATAGTCTAGCCCAGGTATCAGTATTTCTTTTTACAGGAATCAGTCATTTCATCCAAGTTGTGTGTTAGTGTAAAACAGTTTATAGTTTATAGTCCCCGTCAGGACATTGGATCATAATCGTGGACAGACTCATTACTGGAGGAGTGAACCAAATTAGGACCGACTTAATTTTGAACTGTGAGTGTTTCATACTTAATACAGTTGCAATTGTGTTAGGTTTCAAATTTATTTGTGAGTTAATCATTCATATGTGTTTTAAAGGAGAATGTAATGATTACAATTATCATTACCCTCCCAGAAACAGTTGATCCTACGCCTGAATTTCCTCTCTTGGTATGCACCAGATTGTGCCGTTTTAAGTTGAAAAATTGCAAAGCTCCCAACCATATGGGAGGGGCCCCTCCCATGCTCACCCCTTCTGCTACTTCGTGGCCTCGCCCACAACAATTTCCTCACCCACATGCTCGAGTTTCAAAACGCACCCCCTTTGAAAAAAGCTGTCGACGGCCCTGGTTCGATGCATAAATATTACCGGTATATTACGCGAGATATAATTTAGTATTTTAATTTTTGTCGTGACGTCATATTTGGTGGTCGTAAATGAGATTCGCTAGAAGGTTGGCAGGCTTTTGTATACCGTAGTTATGCCATGTAACTTTACGTGGGCTGTTCAACAGTGAAGTCGTTGAAAGAATAATAGTACTCTATTTATAATAGCGAAAGTAAGATTTTTGTTATTTGAATGTAGTAGTTGAAACGTACAGCAGGCTACAGAGAATCATGTAGTCGCCCACTTTTCCAAACGACATGTAATAAGCTACATGCCAGCGGACAGCCTATATTTTATTCCCAGGGTGAATAAGGTCAATCTCGTTTTCCAAGAATTCACTACATCGTTTGAAAATGGATGGCGGGGGGGCGCAATTAGGTTAAGAGACTTTAGGGTTCCAATACTAAAAGACACTCAAAAGTCAGAGCGTGGTTTTAAAAACTAAGATTTGACGATTTTCATACTGTTTTAAAAAAGACTTTGCAACATTGATACCCAGCTCTTCATATTTTGGGCAGACATCACTGCAGCGTTTCGTGATTTAATTTCTCTATACACAACCGTTGTTGATATCGAAAATGCTGCAACTGAATTCGAACAACTTTGTATCTTGTACTTACATCAGGGGGTAGGGTAATAAAGACCCTACAAGATGTATTGAATTGGTATAACTTACGCAATGTATACCTTAACTTGATAGTGCTTTTTCAGATCTTTAGAGCCATAGCCGTGCCATCAGCCTGTTTCGAGCGTCGTTTAGCAAACTTATGATCATTAAAAACTACCCCAGGTCACCAAAGGGGGGGGGGGCGGATAGCCAGTTTAACATTACTTTCCATTGAGATGGAAATGACAGAAAGAATGGATTTCGACAATGTAATTGACGGGTTTAGCCGATTGGGAAACAGAAATATACTTTTGTTAGGAATTCTTTAACTATCATATATAATTTCAACTTTCAAACTGCCCTTTACCTCAGTTTCAACTCATGAAGAAAGACACAATGGAAACACAGTTATTCGGAATCTGCTGGGAAATTTTGAGTGGTTCTTACAGTAAATTTTATTATTTTTTTTCATGGAGTATGCCTACACGCTCGTGTAACTTGTAAGCAAAGATGGATAAGGTGGTAGCAAAGCATGGAGTGCGCACAGTTAAATAAGAAACCACTTCATTTTTACATCTGAAGGATATTTTCGACATCTTTCTGTTTCACGTTTTGGCTAGACCAACTCCTCGCCTTCATTTAGACCAAGGAAGTAGCGAAGGGCGCATTGTAGGGTTTGCAGTTAATGTAAGAGTTATCCTTTGAATTTACTAGGCTAACATAGTGTGAATTTTATGTTGTACGGGTATGTCAGTCTTAAAAGGTATATGTAGATGCATTACGCAGCCTAGCTTCACATAGCTTCCTTATAACCTGAATAACTCTCGGCCTCTCAATAATATGTCGAGTCTTTGCACACCGGGTTGGTAAAGTTTTCACAGGGAAATATACTCTTTTGCCCGACCCCCGACATGTGACCTGGGCAGGGAGTTGCAACTCCTTGACCTCAGATACGCCGCTGTTGACAGGCTGGTCAATCGGCTGTAGATAATTTTGTCTAAATCTGTCTGTAAAAGGTGTGGTAGTCTTTATGATACCCAAATTTCACTAGGGTGTTGTCGGATATGTTCCCCAGTCCCTTTCCCCTTTGTATTGAGTACGCGAGAGGAACCGCCAGATTGCAATACCGTCCCTTTGACGGGAGTCCAAGGCTTATCCGAGTAACGAGGGTTGCAGGTCAGGGGCAGGGAGTCATGTCGGAATACTTTCCGAGAACCAGGGGATTTAATTTCACCGTCTCTATTGTGAACCCAACGGCGAACCCGGGGGGGGGGGGGAGAAGACCACACCAGCCTCTCTGGATTCATAGGAGTTACTAATAGTCCCCCCCCCCCCATTAGATCGACCAAGTGAAAATATAAAAAATATATGACTAAAATTAAAAAACAATGAAGTTATATCTAAATCACACATTTTGTGGGACATTTCCGGTATTTAGGGTATAGTGAGGCATGTAATGATCTCAGTGCAATAGAAACTGAAACATCTCTGGCGTACCTACTGTAAGGACTGGACATTCATTTAAGTGTCTAAATTCTGTATAAAAAGTGCCTAACGTACCTTCAATTAAACTGACAAGCGCTGCAGATAGACCTAGCTTCCTGACTTGAGAAGAAATGGGGTCTTAAAGGAGAATCACTTAATTTAGGTCCAAAAGTATGCCAACCTGTCTACTTGAGAGGTTGATTCCACTTGAGAGCTGTCTATGGCAAGAGAAATGTCCAATGATTAGAAAAACATTTTTTGATCAGAAAACCAAGTTTATCGATCCAAACCAAGTTTATTTATAAAAAAAAAACAAGTTTATTGATCAAAAACCATGTTTTTGCCAATAAGCTTGACTTTTCGACCGATAAAGTTAATTTTCGACAGATTACTTTGGTTTTTCGACTTATAAACTTGGTTTGTTTGTTTTTTTCAATCGATTAACCTGGTTTTCGACCGATAAACTTGGTTTCTCGATCGATAACCTGTTTTTTCGACCGATAGCCTTGGTTTTTCTAGTTATTGTACAAACAACATCGTAAGATCACCCGAACAACTTGGTTTTTCGAATCACTGGACAGACTGTATCGGAAAACAAGGTTTTTCGTTCGATAAACCAGATTTATCGATCAAAAACCAAGTTTATCGATAGTAAAACCGAAAATTTTGGTCGAAAAGCCAAGTTTATTGGTCGAAAAACCACGTTTATCGATCGAAAAACCAAGTTTATCGATTATTTCGAAAAACTTGGTTTTTCGATTACCATGGTGATTTGGCGGCACTACTTTCTGCGACCACGACATGCTAGATGGCGGTTCCTTCAAATTAATGGGCTATGTATCAACATGAATGCATCTCAGTACGTTCGTACACTTCATATCATATTGCATAGCTTACGCCCGTAACTTCTAAAGAGAACATCATCAAGAAACAAAACTGGAATTCAGGTTGGCCAAAATCAGTGGCGTAACCAGACCTTACAGTCCGGGGGGGGGGGCAATGACATAGAGGTTTCCCTATTTTGTACTAGTTGAGCTGTTGAGTTGATGTACACTGTGCTAGTTTGTGGGTGTTGTGTTAAGTGGCGTAGGAAACAATATCAAAGTTGGGGGGCGGAACAATTTTGGACCATGTAACTCATCCTACCCCATTGACCAAAAGGTACATTTTTCATGCTTATTCTTTTTTGCCTTTCCTACGAGCAAGAACAACTTTTTTAAATAAATCTGATTTTTTTCACTAAGTGTGAACACATCTGTATCAGGTACGTACCGGAAATTCGGGTCCTTTTACAAATCTGTAAATATGAAGCTTGTATTGCAGAAAATAGGTTAGATTCAGGGTTTCCTGTAGGAAATCTGGATATTTGGGGGACTATTGAAGAATCTGCGTGTCCTATTAGTATGTATCAGAGATAGCATGTCGACTGAAGATCCTGTTTATCTAAGGAGTGCGGATTGAGGCTTCTCGGCGACATTAAAAGAACTCTCGAAACTTTGTTGCTTTTTTTTAGACAAAATAAAAGCCTGAGTTGAGGAAAATTTTAGGGAAACGGCACTGTAGCGGCTCGGGAAAGTTTTCCACTGACTGCTTCATGCACTCTCAAATCAAAAGAGTGAACTTAGCCACTCTTTGATAGAGTGAAAAGTGTAAATTCACTCCATTAGAGTGATAATTCGCTCCAAGAGAGTAAAATTCACTAGAGGAAGAGGGAAAATTCACTCTTCCACGAGTGCCTGCAATGATCACTCTTTTTTTTTTAAGAGCGATCACTGTGGGCACTCCATCAAGAGTGAAACTTCGCTCGTTTTAAGGAAATTTCACTCTTTTTGGAGTAAATTTCAATCTTCTTGGAGTGAATTATCACTCTATTGGAGCGAATTCACACTTTTCACTCTATCAAAGAGTAAATTCACTCTTTTGATTTTAGAGTGTGTGCGATCACTTACTGCTTAAAGGGTTGCAATTTAAAGCGCGCAAAGTGCCCTGAAATTTTGTCCTTATTTTAAAACTAATAATTTCAAATGTATGGAACTTTTATTAGGAAGAATACGGAATTTTATGTAGGAAAACTTGTGAAAACCGCCCTGTATTTGACTGGTGTCTCAAAAGGCAAATTTTCGAACTTTTCGCTTTTTCGAACAAGGGCGCAATCGCCCTGCCTCCTGTAGCTACGCCACTGCTCTGCAACAATTGAACATTGATAAAATTTTGACACTTCGATAACTGAAGAATCCGTCAACACAGACAACACAACTGACAGGGTTGAGAGGTACCTGACTGCCTGATGACAGATGTCTATGAGAGCATTTGAGTACGGTAGGCCAATATGCAGTGGCGTAGCTACTAGGGGGCAGGGGTGCAAGTTGCCCCCTGGAAAAAATTTTGGAGAAATTTGATGAAAATGGGGAAATTTGATGAATTTTCTTATTCTTACAAAAATTTCTCAAAATTTTTGTTAGAATAAGAAATTGTGAGACATTTCTCATACATAATTCGTTTTTTCATGCAACAAATTAACTCAGATTTCGTCAGTGTCGCATAAACCGGCCCTACTCGCGACAGAAATGTCCTCGCCGCGTAGCAGATTGAATGTTATCTTGTATACTCACAGGGGTTATGATCAGTGCACTTCAGTGGAAAGGAAGCTGTTATTAGGGTATTTTACAACATCTGATACAGTACAACTAACACTGAAAGGCTGTAAACCCGAATTTGTCCCCCAACACAGTCTCTTCGTTGTACACTTTGGGAATTCAGTAAAAGGATGTGAAAACTGACAAGTCACCAGAGACTGTGTTGGGGGATAAATTCGGGTTTACAGCCTTTCAGTGTTAGTTGTACTGTATCAGATGTTGTAAAATACCCTAATAACAGCTTCCTTTCCACTGAAGTGCACTGATCATAACCCCTGTGCGTATACAAGATAACATTCAATCTGCTACGCGGCGAGGACATTTCTGTCGCGAGTAGGGCCGGTTTATGCGACACTGACGAAATCCGAGTTAATTTGTTGCATGAAAAAACGAATTATGTATGAGAAATGTCTCACAATTTCTTATTCTAACAAAAATTTTGAGAAATTTTTGTAAGAATAAGAAAATTCATCAAATTTCCCCATTTTCATCAAATTTCTCCAAAATTTTTTCCAGGGGGCAACTTGCACCCCTGCCCCCTAGTAGCTACGCCACTGCATATTGGCCTGCCGTACTCAAATGCTCTCATAGACATCTGTCATCAGGCAGTCAGGTACCTTTCAACCCTGTCAGTTGTGTTGTCTGTGTTGACGGATTCTTCAGTTATCGAAGTGTCAAAATTTTATCAATGTTCAATTGTTGCAGAGCAGTGGCGTAGCTACAGGAGGCAGGGCGATTGCGCCCTTGTTCGAAAAAGTGAAAAGTTCGAAAATTTGCCTTTTGAGACACCAGTCAAATACAGGGCGGTTTTCACAAGTTTTCCTACATAAAATTCCGTATTCTTCCTAATAAAAGTTCCATACATTTGAAATTATTAGTTTTAAAATAAGGACAAAATTTCAGGGCACTTTGCGCGCTTTAAATTGCAACCCTTTAAGCAGTAAGTGATCGCACACACTCTAAAATCAAAAGAGTGAATTTACTCTTTGATAGAGTGAAAAGTGTGAATTCGCTCCAATAGAGTGATAATTCACTCCAAGAAGATTGAAATTTACTCCAAAAAGAGTGAAATTTCCTTAAAACGAGCGAAGTTTCACTCTTGATGGAGTGCCCACAGTGATCGCTCTTAAAAAAAAAGAGTGATCATTGCAGGCACTCGTGGAAGAGTGAATTTTCCCTCTTCCTCTAGTGAATTTTACTCTCTTGGAGCGAATTATCACTCTAATGGAGTGAATTTACACTTTTCACTCTATCAAAGAGTGGCTAAGTTCACTCTTTTGATTTGAGAGTGCATGAAGCAGTCAGTGGAAAACTTTCCCGAGCCGCTACAGTGCCGTTTCCCTAAAATTTTCCTCAATTCAGGCTTTTATTTTGTCTAAAAAAAGCAAGTTGAACAAAGTTTCGAGAGTTCTTTTAATGTCGCCGAGAAGCCTCAATCCGCACTCCTTAGATAACAGGATCTTCAGTCGACATGCTATCTCAGATACATACTAATAGGACACGCAGATTCTTCAATAGTCCCCCAAATATCCAAATTTCCTACAAGAAACCCTGAATCTAATCTATTTTCTGCAATACAAGCTTCATATTTACAGATTTGTAAAAGGACCCGAATTTCCTGTACGTACCTGATACAGATGTGTTCACACTTAGGGAAAAAAAATCAGATTTATTTAAAAAAGTTGTTCTTGCTCGTAGAAAAGGCAAAAAAGAATAAGCATGAACCTTTTGGTCAATGGGGTAGGATGAGTTACATGGTCCAAAATTGTTCCGCCCCCCAACTTTGATATTGTTTCCTACGCCACTTAACACAACACCCACAAACTAGCACAGTGTACATCAACTCAACAGCTCAACTAGTACAAAATAGGGAAACCTCTATGCCATTGCCCCCCCCCGGACTGTAAGGTCTGGTTACGCCACTGATTTTGGCCAACCTGAATTCCAGTTTTGTTTCTTGATGATGTTCTCTTTAGAAGTTACGGGCGTAAGCTATGCAATATGATATGAAGTGTACGAACGTACTGAGATGCATTCATGTTGATACATAGCCCATTAATTTGAAGGAACCGCCATCTAGCATGTCGTGGTCGCAGAAAGTAGTGCCGCCAAATCACCATGGTAATCGAAAAACCAAGTTTTTCGAAATAATCGATAAACTTGGTTTTTCGATCGATAAACGTGGTTTTTCGACCAATAAACTTGGCTTTTCGACCAAAGTTCTTGGTTTTTGATCGATAAACGTGGTTTTTCGACCAAAAATCTTGGTTTTTCGACCAATAAACTTGGCTTTTCGACCAAAGTTCTTGGTTTTTGATCGATAAACGTGGTTTTTCGACCAAAAATCTTGGTTTTTAGACCAATAAACTTAGCTTTTCGACCAAAATTTTCGGTTTTACTATCGATAAACTTGGTTTTTTTATCGATAAATCTGGTTTTTCGAACGAAAAACCTGGTTTTCCGATACAGTTTGTCCACCGATTCGAAAAACCAAGTTGTTCGGGTGATCTTACAATGTTGTTTGTACAATAACTAGAAAAACCAAGGCTATCGGTCGAAAAAACAGGTTTATCGATCGAGAAACCAAGTTTATCGGTCGAAAACCAGGTAAATCGATTGAAAAAAAAAAAAACCAAGTTTATAAGTCGAAAAACCAAAGTAATCTGTCGAAAATTAACTTTATCGGTCGAAAAGTCAAGTTTATTGGCAAAAACATGGTTTTTGATCAATAACTTTGGTTTTTTTTATAAATAAACTTGGTTTTCTGATCAAAAAATGTTTTTCTAATCATTGGACATTTCTCTTGCCATAGACAGCTCTCAAGTGGAATCAACCCCTCAAGTAGACAGGTTGACATACTTTTGGACCTAAATTTAGTAATTCTCCTTTAAGACCCCATTTCTTCTCAAGTCAGGAAGCTAGGTCTATCTGCAGCGCTTGCCAGTTTAATTGAAGGTACGTTAGGCACTTTTTATACAGAATTTAGACACTTAAATGAATGTCCAGTCCTTACAGTAGGTACGCCAGAGATGTTTCAGTTTCTATTGCACTGAGATCATTACATGCCTCACTATACCCTAAATACCGGAAATGTCCCACAAAATGTGTGATTTAGATATAACTTCATTGTTTTTTAATTTTAGTCATATATTTTTTATATTTTCACTTGGTCGATCTAATGGGGGGGACTATTAGTAACTCCTATGAATCCAGAGGGGCTGGTGTGGTCTTCTCCCCCCCCCCCCGGTTCGCCGTTGGGTTCACAATAGAGACGGTGAAATTAAATCCTGGTTCTCGGAAAGTATTCCGACATGACTCCCTGCCCCTGACCTGCAACCCTCGTTACTCGGATAAGCCTTGGACTCCCGTCAAAGGGACGGTATTGCAATCTGGCGGTTCCTCTCGCGTACTCAATACAAAGGGGAAAGGGACTGGGGAACATATCCGACAACACCCTAGTGAAATTTGGGTATCATAAAGACTACCACACCTTTTACAGACAGATTTAGACAAAATTATCTACAGCCGATTGACCAGCCTGTCAACAGCGGCGTATCTGAGGTCAAGGAGTTGCAACTCCCTGCCCAGGTCACATGTCGGGGGTCGGGCAAAAGAGTATATTTCCCTGTGAAAACTTTACCAACCCGGTGTGCAAAGACTCGACATATTATTGAGAGGCCGAGAGTTATTCAGGTTATAAGGAAGCTATGTGAAGCTAGGCTGCGTAATGCATCTACATATACCTTTTAAGACTGACATACCCGTACAACATAAAATTCACACTATGTTAGCCTAGTAAATTCAAAGGATAACTCTTACATTAACTGCAAACCCTACAATGCGCCCTTCGCTACTTCCTTGGTCTAAATGAAGGCGAGGAGTTGGTCTAGCCAAAACGTGAAACAGAAAGATGTCGAAAATATCCTTCAGATGTAAAAATGAAGTGGTTTCTTATTTAACTGTGCGCACTCCATGCTTTGCTACCACCTTATCCATCTTTGCTTACAAGTTACACGAGCGTGTAGGCATACTCCATGAAAAAAAATAATAAAATTTACTGTAAGAACCACTCAAAATTTCCCAGCAGATTCCGAATAACTGTGTTTCCATTGTGTCTCTCTTCATGAGTTGAAACTGAGGTAAAGGGCAGTTTGAAAGTTGAAATTATATATGATAGTTAAAGAATTCCTAACAAAAGTATATTTCTGTTTACCAATCGGCTAAACCCGTCAATTACATTGTCGAAATCCATTCTTTCTGTCATTTCCATCTCAATGGAAAGTAATGTTAAACTGGCTATCCGCCCCCCCCCCCCCCTTTGGTGACCTGGGGTAGTTTTTAATGATCATAAGTTTGCTAAACGACGCTCGAAACAGGCTGATGGCACGGCTATGGCTCTAATGATCTGAAAAAGCACTATCAAGTTAAGGTATACATTGCGTAAGTTATACCAATTCAATACATCTTGTAGGGTCTTTATTACCCTACCCCCTGATGTAAGTACAAGATACAAAGTTGTTCGAATTCAGTTGCAGCATTTTCGATATCAACAACGGTTGTGTATAGAGAAATTAAATCACGAAACGCTGCAGTGATGTCTGCCCAAAATATGAAGAGCTGGGTATCAATGTTGCAAAGTCTTTTTTAAAACAGTATGAAAATCGTCAAATCTTAGTTTTTAAAACCACGCTCTGACTTTTGAGTGTCTTTTAGTATTGGAACCCGAAAGTCTCTTAACCTAATTGCGCCCCCCCCCCCCCGCCATCCATTTTCAAACGATGTAGTGAATTCTTGGAAAACGAGATTGCCCTTATTCACCCTGGGAATAAAATATAGGCTGTCCGCTGGCATGTAGCTTATAACATGTCGTTTGGAAAAGTGGGCGACTACATGATTCTCTGTAGCCTGCTGTACGTTTCAACTACTACACTCAAATAACAAAAATCTTACTTTCGCTATTATAAATGCAGTACTATTATTCTTTCAACGACTTCACTGTTGAACAGCCCACGTAAAGTTACATGGCATAACTACGGTATACAATAGCCTGCCAACCTTCTAGCGAATCTCATTTACGACCACCAAATATGACGTCACGACAAAAATTAAAATACTAAATTATATATCGCGTAATATACCGGTAATATTTATGCATCGAAACCAGGGCCGTCACCAGCTTTTTTCAAAGGGGGTGCGTTTTGAAACTCGAGCATGTGGGTGAGGAAATTGTTGTGGGCGAGGCCACGAAGTAGCAGAAGGGGTGGGCATGGGAGGGGGCCCCTCCCATATGGTTGGGAGCTTTGCAATTTTTCAACTTAAAATGGCACAATCTTTTGCATACCAAGAGAGGAAATTCAGGCGTAGGATCAACTGTTCCTGGGAGGGTAATGATAATTGTAATCATTATATTCTCCTTTAAAACACATATGAATGATTAACTCACAAATAAATTTGACCCCTACCACAATTGCAACTGTATTAAGTATGAAACACTCACAGTTCAAAATTAAGTCGGTCCTAATTTGGTTCACTCCTCCAGTAATGAGTCTGTCCACGATTATGAACCAATGTCCTGACGGGGACTATAAACTATAAACTGTTTTACACTAACACACAACTTGGATAAAATGACTGATTCCTGTAAAAAGAAATACTGATACCTGGGCTAGACTATAACTAGGCCGCAGTGTTGTACTGCTAAATTTGCGAAGGATTCGGTAGATTGTTAGTTAGTTAGATAGAGTTTAACGGCCCATTTCCAACCTATTGGTTCAAGTCGAGCCGGCCACGCACTTTTTCTAGTTGTGGCCCCCTGGATTGTTTCCCCTACTCCATTGCTTATGCTGAGCATCACGTACAACGGCAGTAGGTTCCTTTTTTAGAGTCCTTGGTATGACTCGCAGTGGCGCAGCCCAGGATGGAATTTCCGGGGGGGGGGGCTAGGTAATAAGTGGGGGGGGGGGGGTGGTACTGTAATGATAATTGACTCGAGATTTAATGATTCATAAACTCATTTATTGAAACAAAGATGGCGTATCGTAAGCATGCCGTATATCGAGTGAGCGGGTGCATACAAGTATGTGATCTCACAACATCTCCCTTCTCTTGAAAAGTTAAAGTGAAGAACGCTTTCAAAACTGGCTTGAATCATACACAAATTTTGAAAGAGCAAGTTAACATGAATGCAAATGTAAGGAACATATTTACAAGGTGGGCGGTGCGATGATCGCAAAGCAGTTATAGCTTTTAATGGTAAGTAATGCCCATGATGAACATAAAAATCAATATTCGTACCTATCTGGTGGGCGGATACGACGCCCTAATCTTGTCATTTTTACCTGGACATTTCTAGGTGGGCTTGAGTCGATCAAACTACTAGTTTGTTGGATGTCTGATCTAAGTGACTGTATGTCAGGTATCTGTCTATGTGCATAGGGGTCTTTGTCAACTTGGCTTGGTTGTTGTTCGGCTGGCAGACTTTGGTGTCTTTGGTCATCTTCATTATGGGAATACATTTCTCTCAAGTGGGAGCGGTTTCTTCGTAATCTAGCTCCATTAGGAGTTGTGACCTCATATGACCTTGGTTCCGGTCCCACTTTTGTCACTGTTCCTGGTTTCCATCTTCTGCTCTCTTGATCAAGTACTCTTATTTTTTGTCCTTTGTACAGGGGTGGTAATTCTGGTCCAGCTTTTTTCAGGTCATGATTTTCTTTCATCTTTTCCTTTCTGTTAAGAAGTGTTTGGTGTAATTCTTCATTACTCTGAAGTGTAGTTGTCAGGTGATTGCTGGGAAGTACTGACCGGATGGGTCTTCCAAACAGTATCTCTGCTGGAGAGGGTAAGTTGGAATCTATTGGGGTTATACGAAGATTGAGCAATGCCAGTTGAACATCTTGATTTGACTTTTGACTCTTTTTGATGAGATTTTTCACTGTTCTAACCATTCTCTCTGCGAGGCCATTTGATTTGGGGTATCTTGGTGAAGAAGTATTGTGTGTGATTGCCCAGTTTTCACACATGTTTTTGTATGGCTGTCCAATAAACTGGGGTCCATTATCTGAGATAATTTCCTTGGGGGGCCCAAAGAGACTGAATGTTTGTGAAGTTAATTTCGCCACTGTGAAACTTGAAGTATTTGGAAGCTTGTAAACTACTGGATATTTGGAATGATAATCTGTGATCAACAAGTAGTCATCATTACTAATCTGGAACAAGTCGGTGGCTAACTTTGTCCACGGGGTAGGGGGTATTTCATGTGGTACTAATGGCTCGTTCTCTTGTTGTGGTTGAGTTGTCTGGCAAACATCACATGACTTGATCAGTTGATCTATTTCTTTGTTGATGTGCGGCCAATAGACTGACTCTCTTGAGAGACGACGAGTCTTTTCAATTCCAAGATGTCCAGTATGGAGTTGACTAAGTATGTCTGATTGGAGGGGTTTTGGTATTATGACTTGCCTTCCCTTGAATATTACTCCATCAGAAATTCCAAGTTGCTCCCTAAAAGACCAATATGGCCTCAGGTCTTGTGGTAACTCCTTGATGGTGTCTGGCCATCCTTCGTGAATGACTTGCATTAGCGCTCTCAGGGTTGGATCACGGTTTGTTTCCCTACGCAATGCTTCCTGTTTGTTTGTACCGAAGTTGATTAAGTCCATTTGAAATTCATCCTCCTCGCTGAGAAATAACTCTTCAACGTGAAGATCTATGGGTACATCCTCACACTCTTGTGTGTTGGGAAGCCGACTTAATGTATCAGACAGGATCATTGTGCTTCCAGGTTTGTAGATGACATCAAATTTGTATCCTTGTACCTTGATGAGTAGCCTCTGAAGTCTTGGAGGTGCACTTGCTAATGGTTTCTTCAAGATATTTTCAAGTGGTTTGTGGTCAGTGTGGACCTTAAAATCTTTACCAAACAGGTAAGTATGAAATCTTGTGATCCCGTACACCAGGGCAAGGGTTTCCCTTTCGATATTGGAATAGTTGGCTTCAGCTGGTGATAAGGATTTGGAGGCAAATGCAACGGGTTTTTCATTTTGTAGTAGACAGGCACCCAAACCTTTCTGTGATGCACCAACTTCTACGACAGTAGGTAGATTAGGATTGTAGTATTGCAAACATGATTCTGCTGTAATGGCTTGTTTAATTGCTGTGAATGCTTCTTGGTGATCGTCTTGCCATAGAAACGGTATGTTTTTCTTCAACAGTGCCCTAAGAGGTGCAGATTTCTCAGAGAAATTGGAATATAGGGTGATATGAAATTCATGGCACCAAGAAACCTTTGTAGATCTTCTTTGTCCTGGGGTGTAGGCATTTGGTGAATATCATTGATTCTACTGGGGTCTGGACTGATTCCTTTGTCCGAGTAAACAGAACCAAAGAATGAGATCTTACTGGTGTTAATCATACATTTCGCACTGTTAAATACCAAACCTTCCTTTTTTGCAATCTCAAAAAGTCGGATGAGATTTTCATTATGTTCCTTCTCAGTTGCACCATAGACTACAACGTCGTCAGCAATTCCAACACATCCTGGAATCTGCTGGATAATATTATCCATCTGTTGCTGAAAAATGTCCTGGCTGACTGAAAGTCCAAATGGTAACCTTTGAAAACAATAACGCCCAAATGGTGTTCTGAAGGTAGTTAGCTCTTGTGACTCTTGGGCAAGGGGAACTGACCAGTATCCAGCTTTTGCATCTAACTTGGAAAAGTATTTTGCATTTGAGAAAGCTGGATTAAGCTCTTCAAGTGTAGGTGTCGTTTGGGGACATCTTTTTAGGTTGTCATTAAGCCTTCTAGGATCAAGACAGATTCTAAGTGTGCCGTCTTTCTTGAACACAATACTAAGGGAGTTACACCAATCTGTGTGGTGAGTCACCTTTCTGATTACTCCTTGGTCCTCCATTTTGTTAAGTTCTGCCTTTAACTTATCCTTAATGTGAATACTGTACTTACGTGGGAGATCTACACTTGGTTGGGCATCTTCCTTCAAATGGAGGGTGGCTTCCATCTTGAAGTTGCCAATGGTATCAAATTGATCAGGATACCTTGTTGTTAGGTCTTCGATTGACCTGATGGTTGGCATGTTGTCTGATGTAGCTCCTTGTTGTGCCAGCGATGTAGTTGCTGCATGGATTGTCACTAGATTAAGATTGTCACATGTTGGTAACCCGACAATGGCAGGACCTGGAACATCAACAACATAAAAACGTTGCTTAACCCAGTTTGAATTACCATATTTACATGTAAGGAAAATGGTACCCAAACATGCGATACGGGTCTGATTATACGCCTTTAAGGTTGCATGTGATGGTTCAACAATTTCTTTCCATGCATCATTGGGATACATCTGTTTGACAGTCCTTAATGGCAGTGTATTGCCTTCAGCACCTGTGTCCACTTTGAGTTTCAGCTTGTGTTTGCCTGGACGATGAGGACATATGACATCAATGTTGGTGTAGGCTTCTTTCCTGTTCAGGGGTTGAAAGTTTAGAGTTGAGATAGTTATTGCGTCAAATTGGGTTGTAAAGCTGTCATCATCACTTTGAACTGAGTCAGTTTCGTCACTTTCCACTGTGTGAATATTTGTTTGTCCTCGTTTCGTTTTCGTAAGTCGCTTGTCGTGTTTACGGTGGTATTTGTCTGGCTTGTCTTTCTGTTTACGTTCTCTACCACTGAATTTTGTTTTTGCTTTGGTTTTCCTGCAACACTTTGCCCAGTGGCCTTTTGTGCCACATGCTTTACACTTATCATAATAGGCTGGACATTGCCTAGGTGGGTGTGAGAGTGCACCATTTCCACACTTTCTAGATTTAGTGGTTTTGATTGCATTCACTGAAGTGCCAGAACCTTGTGACTCTAGTGTGCTAAGGGATTTTCTACTTGCGACCACCGCTTCATACTTACGCCCTTCTTTAAGAACATTTTCAATAGTGTAACCCTTGGGGGTATCTAATAGGTCTTTCTGAAATGCTTCAAAAGGTGTTGAGGCAATAATTAATTCGATAATTCGTTCAGCGATTTCATTTTGGTTAAAATCGCATTCTGCGGCTTTCTGCCGGCACCTATTAATGAAATCATCTAGAGATTCTTCTCTGCCTTGTTTGTATCTCATTAATTCTAAACGATGAATCCTAAAATTTACCTTAACTTTCAACTGGTCCTCGAAAAGTGACCATAGCTTAACGGGATCGTTTTGGTCCTCAGTTGAGAGACCTGATGTATTGATTTTCTTGAGGCCATCATTACCTACTGCTATTTTGATTTTTACTGCCTGCTTGTTAGATTCTACTATGTTATGGTCTATGAAACATAACTCCATACGTTGCTTAAATAACTGAAACTCTTCTGCCACATCCCCAGCAGTCCAGTCCATTTGTGGGAATTTAGGCATGGTGGCAGGTTTGATATGAAAAACCCTTTGAAATTTCTGATAATGAAGTCTAGTCTCTGATAGACTAGGAAATGCCAGTACAAGATCTTAAACTGTCCCTTAGACTTAAATTGTTCTTGCTTATGACGGTAAGTCTCTGAAGTATTCTGGTGTAAGGTTAGATACCAGAATTAAACTTACAGTTCCTTTGTATGGTAATGTATGCCTATATGCCATACGATATAGTACCAAGCATGAATTGACTATACTTAGGCTATTACGTTATGCCTAAGTTTATATTGGCATCACTTATCACCATGAATGCTCGGTAAGGTACGATTGCAGCCTTCTAAGGACTGTTATTATATCACCATAAGTCACTGGCTCCAGGATTTTAACTTCTGTTGATATTGTATTCAGCAGCTAAGGCAGGACTTCTCCTTCGTTGCCAAAGTTCTGTAGGCCAAATCCTTTGTGGATGGTCATGTGACACTTCTGCAGGGTACAGATTTACAGTAGCATCGGTACAGGGTTTCAAATAGGCTGGAAATTGAATGGTATTCTTTGCTCAAAAGATGTGCCATTAACCTCTTCTGATACTTGTCAGGTGCTGGTAAGTATTGATCAAAGTTTTTTGCTGGCTGTGGTAACCATTCCAGTCCTTGTTTGGTGTGAATTTGGATGGTAAACTCACAGGTACAGTAATACTAACAACGTTATGCTTGCTCACGTACAGTAATTTACATCTGTATTTACAGATCTTTCAATCGTAGCTATGATTTTTGACGGCTTGATACAACAATGTTTATGTCTTTGCCATTATAGTTACGGTAATCTCAGGTAGGTTTAACTACGTCTGATAGTGTATATCAATGACTGAATAAGTGCTATGTATGCTAATAGCTTCGGTGTGAACGTTCCTGTGCCGTACGTAGCGTACGCTGTCGCGGAACTAGAATCACCAACAGTTAATATAGATTACTCGAATGACGTTGAGAGTCCACCTGCAGTACGGATGAAAGATTAGGATTTCATGTCCAGGTTGGGTTTAAAACCCGATGACAGATAGATGTATGTGTCCAGCAAGCATTATTGTATATGGATTTCTGCCGCTGCCACCATGTAATGATAATTGACTCGAGATTTAATGATTCATAAACTCATTTATTGAAACAAAGATGGCGTATCGTAAGCATGCCGTATATCGAGTGAGCGGGTGCATACAAGTATGTGATCTCACAACAGGTACCTCCAAGGGTCAGGCGCGGCAAGACTATCTACGCGGAGCGCCACCAGCGGTTGGAAATTTTGGGTTTCACAAACCCTCCAGATGACTGGAAACGGCACTTCTTACGTGTTTTAAGCCGGTTGCGCTCAGCCTTGAAATACGAATCTCATGTCTGCCACTTCTCAAATAGTGTGAATGAAAAATCAATCTATGAAAAATGATAATACATACACTTTTTGGGGACCCAAAATCTGAGCACTTCTGATCTGTGTCATGGCCTGGAAGATGAGACTGAAGGGAACCGGTATCTCCCTTTCTCTTGGGAAAAATTTTGAAATTCAGGAGAACGCAGATCGCAAATGCGGCAATATTTGAACAGATTTCAGCTTCAAACGGGAAACCAAAATTAGTTGTGTCCCCCTCTGAGAAACTTTTTTTGCGTTATTTTGCTCCATGCAAAATGGTGCTATGTTTCGCAAAACTTTGAACTGATTATGGCCTACGTTTAAGAATTGCCTATTTGGGGAACATGAAAATTTTCAAAATGCTCATTTTTATTCTTCGTAGAGATTTTACACGTGACATACATAATACCAAAGAAACAATGTTTTCCGGTTTTGAGTGGTGTCGAAATGGAAAATGGTGCAGTATTTGTTCAGTCATCGGTACATTACCTAGTCATAATTAAAATATCTCAAAATTAAAATCTCTCAAAAAATTTAAACCGCAAATCCGAAGTATGGATCATGCGGGAAACACATGAAATACGGACCTTGTGGACATTTTACAAATCCGCCCGGACGCCAGAGCCAACTAGTAAAAAGAGGACTTCTTGAAGAAATCGTTCTACAGTGGCACTTGTCATGGGAAGGAGTGAGGCACGACAAAGGCCTACTTGTTAGGGATGGATGGGAAGAATTATTCGAAGGCACCCTTACCCTTAAAGGGCCAATCCCCTCACCTCAAACCACAATTTTGGTAGGGTGTACTGAAATTCTCCATTGGCTCAGCTCCTTGATTGACAGCTAATTCAAACAATGCAGAGTACCACAGTTTTTATTATACAGCATGAACTGCACTGAGAGTGTTTTGTTTATAAACATTGAGCTTTTCTATACTCGACTCGAAGCAATCAACTGTTATTGTCTCTGGATGAGGATGAATTTCAGACAATTGTGGGAGGAGCTTAAGTAAGAAGGTTAGGAGAATTGGTACTGTTTGGGGTGAGAGAACAGGGCCTTGAAGACATATTTTGTGTAGGATAAAGTATAGGAATGGTAATGTAAGAATAGTCTCCAGTGTATGATTGCCTTGTTTTCAGTAAAACCAGCCATAGAAAGGCAGAAAGGGTCTTAACAAAGTCAAATTAGAGTTTGCCGCCGAAACGTTCGTTTTATCTTCTAAGTGTAATGCGATAAACGACAGTGCAGATTATATACGGTATCTAATTTAGTGAAAGTAATCATTTTGAAGTTATTACTTGATTTCATACGTGCACACATAATGTGTTTTACACACATTCATGCATGTTTTATTAATTGTTACACATTCTATTTATTTACTTTTTTTTCCTTGAAGGAAAAACTTTATTAAAACTCAAAGCAGAATATATACAAGGTGAAAAGATATTTACAATTATTTACATATTAGATCAACTAATTACAACACTATTACAGTTTACATAATTTTGTACATAATGACAATAACACAGATTTGCAGACATTCAGACACTGAGATAGACTAACAAGTTAACAATATTGATACAATAAAACCATTGTCTAATAAATATTACCCACCTCAATACAAACAATAAGTTCCGCATTCCTTCCTTCACCCCTTTCTTAAGGATTAATAATTAGTATTTGCCCATAAGAAGACAAAAAAAAAAAAACGTGTGATTTTCAATTTTTAAAAAGGAACTTCCCTCAATCCACAAACTAAAAAATCTCGATGATGAAAGTCTAACATGATCCGCCATAACTGTTAACTTTATCTCGTTAATGACATCAGATCTCATCTGAGCTCCAGTTTTAAAAACCTTCTGAAAAACAGCAATACATCTAGATTTCCACACTATAGATTTACAAATACAAAAAATATACCAAATCCTGTTGAAAGTTACACGAGGTATTTTCTCCTTAGTGAAACCATACAAAAACAAATTAAGGTTGATATCAATATTATTTTTGTATAATCTTTTAAAAACATTATCTACCCAAATAATTACAGGATTAATTTTGGGACACTCCCAAAATAGATGATTAATAGATTCAACCACATTACAGCATTCATATGGACAAATACCATCCCCCAATCCCCAACGAACTATCCTTTGACCAGTTGCTAAAATGTGGTGACACAAGCGCCACTGAAAATCCATTAACTTGTTATCCAGTATTTTATTAAAAGCTGAACTCCAGATACTTTTCCAAGGAAAAGATGGGTGATCCTGAACCACTTTAACACTAACTAACTCCCCTTTTTTAAACGCTTTTACGATAGACTTGGTTGTTGTACAAATATCCAAAAACAGGGAATCAAGAGAATGCAACAAGTGACTACAAACAGGGGAATTTGGCCTCATATTAGACCAAACAGAAGGAAAGACTTTAGAGGCCATGAAAAACCTGGCCAAAATGAGATACGAAGGAGGATCACCAGTACGAATTGGGAGAAGAGGTTTAACAAAAAGAGCATCCATCTTAGTCTTAAGGTTATCCAGACCTAAACCACCCACAGCTCTGTCTAAAGTGACGGTTTTTCTTGAAACTAAGTCCGGTTTCTTGTCTCCCCACAAAAAAGCAAAAACAACCTTATTAACCTTCCGAAGAACATTTTCTGGGAGTGGAAAAATGGAAGCAACGAAATAAAACAGGGGAAAAATAATCGTATTAATAATGGCCACCTTCCCCAGCAGGGAAAGATGACAGCCCGACCAACGTTGAGCACACATAGTGGCTTTCTTAAGTATGACATCCCAGTTTCCTTGAACAGACTCATCAGTTCCAAATGCGACTCCAGTAACTTTAATCGCAGAACTACTCCATACAATATTAGAAGGAAGACAATGGAAGGTGTCACTAATAACGAAACCATGGGATTTATTCAGATTAATATTACCCCCAGTAGCTCCTGAAACAAGTCAAAAGCGCGTAAAAAGTGATGGATATCATTATCACAACACGCCAGTATTTATTTACTTTTTTTGAAGGAAATACTTCAAAGTGTTTTCCGTTCAAACACTTTATTTTTTCCCAATTACCTTATCAGGAGGCAAAAAAATCTTGGGGACCTGAAGAAAATCGGGGGTGGGCACTGATGACTCGACCTAGGAAGCGAACCCGGGCTTTCCGCGTGAGAGGCGGATGCTCTTACCGTTAGACCAAGCACGCGGTCAGGATTCGGTAGCGTAAAACGCCAAACCGTACTGCTACGAACTGACTATAACTGAGGCGAACCACAACTGTGCTATGGCCTGCGATACTTCGAACTCGAGGCCTAGGCTGGGAAGGTTGAGCGGAAATGACTGATGGAAATGCAGCCCTGGATTTACAGACGCGAATAGTGATAGATCTCTCGAAGATACTTGTGAGATCGACTGCGACGAGCTGAAACTTCGCCACGTGATAGCCTATAGAAGTATTGAAAACGTAGGAAAGATTGCCGTTTGGTCGTTCCATGCACAATTCCGACCGCATTTAAAAAAAAAATCTCCACACCCGGCGGCGACGGGCTTATGATATTCTGCGAAACGAAACGAAACAAATTAGTTTAGGCCACCCATGGAATAGGAAGCTATAACGGATTAGAGGAGGACAAAAATCAATCGGTCAAAGTAGTCCTAGGTTTATGAACGTATTTTTCAATGCTCTGTTTCGCAAAATATCATTAGCGTGGTGGGCTATTGATATTCTGCGAAACGAAACGAAACGAAACACAAATTAGTTCAGGCCACCCACCTCGAAGAGGAAACTTTAACGTATAAGGGGAGGACAAAAATCAATCGGTCAAAGTAGATAGGCCTAGGCCTATGAACATATTTCTTGCTCTGTTTCGCAAAATTTCATTGAAATATCATCAAAATATCATGGATATAATGGTGTTTTTATAATTTGCGAAACAAAATGAAACAAATAGCGTTACCGTGGAAGTCACGATCTGTTTCATAAGCAATTGACATAGCGGGTAAGGGGAGGACAAAATTCAATCAGTCATCAAAGCCTATTTACAGATTTTTCACACAGTACTAATTAAAGCTGTTGTAGGAAACTCTCTTGCATATACAGGCGCAGCAATCCACCTACATCCAATACTTAGGAACGGAATTATCACGGACTTTACGGCGGAGAACGCTCTCTTTAAAATGGGATATAGATATATATAGATATAGATATAGCCTACAATCCTCGACAAAAATGATGCGGGGACAAAACAAGCACTACAATTAGCAATGAATGGATCACCATCCCCCCCCCATTCAATGTTGCAGCAGCCCAAGACGTCCTGAAACTTCAACATTGATACGGGGAGCGGGGTTTGTCCCATGTATTTTTGTCGAGTATTTTACTTATTAGCAGAGGTATGGGGAAACGTTAACCTCTGTCAGGCTCACAATTCACATGCCTTTATACAATACACCAGAGAGGATTGCCTGTACATCAGAATGATTGCTTGGCGATCCTGAGAATAGAGCTAATACTAACGCGCACTAAAAGAAATAATTATTCCACAGAGATACAGTGAAACTTTCATGAAAAATAGAAAACGACTTACAAATTTGGAGATGATTCGATTTTTTTATTAGTAGGTCTACCCGATATTTGATCTACAGTTTTGAAACACGTAGGCCTACAAGTTTTTGTTGAGCATAAATGTAAAATAATTAGAAAAAGAGAATGATCTGATTAATGGGAAGGATTTAAAATCAGATCAGATTTCAGATTTTACTCTGGAGTCCTAATAGTAGCTCGATCACACAGGATATCCTGTTAGAACAGCAGTCTGTTAAGTGTAGAAAGCTACAAGGTACTCATTGACCCGTTTATTGTTACACCCCAAGCAGTGAGCAGAAAGCTATTTTCCCGAACTAGCCCGTAAACCACCGAGGATTAGGCTAAGTAACAAAATCTTAGTATGTCAATGGATCCCGTTCATTCTAATTTCTAGACTAATTTTAAGTTTATCGTTGGCCATGGATTTTTCAGCCCCCTCCATCGTTATGTACACAGAGTAAAATCGGTATAGCTGCTACTAGCTTGTTGTTGTAGAACAATATAATCACCTCGGGGATCTACGGTGGTGACTTGTCAGTTTTCACATCCTTTTACTGAATTCCCAAAGTGTACAACGAAGAGACTGTGTTGGGGGACAAATTCGGGTTTACAGCCTTTCAGTGTTAGTTGTACTGTATCAGATGTTGTAAAATACCCTAATAACAGCTTCCTTTCCACTGAAGTGCACTGATCATAACCCCTGTGAGTATACAAGATAACATTCAATCTGCTACGCGGCGAGGACATTTCTGTCGCGAGTAGGGCCGGTTTATGCGACACTGACGAAATCTGAGTTAATTTGTTGCATGAAAAAACGAATTATGTATGAGAAATGTCTCACAATTTCTTATTCTAACAAAAATTTTGAGAAATTTTTGTAAGAATAAGAAAATTCATCAAATTTCCCCATTTTCATCAAATTTCTCCAAAATTTTTTCCAGGGGGCAACTTGCACCCCTGCCCCCTAGTAGCTACGCCACTGCATATTGGCCTACCGTACTCAAATGCTCTCATAGACATCTGTCATCAGGCAGTCAGGTACCTCTCAACCCTGTCAGTTGTGTTGTCTGTGTTGACGGATTCTTCAGTTATCGAAGTGTCAAAATTTTATCAATGTTCAGTGGCGTAGCTACAGGAGGCAGGGCGATTGCGCCCTTGTTCGAAAAAGCGAAAAGTTCGAAAATTTGCCTTTTGAGACACCAGTCAAATACAGGGCGGTTTTCACAAGTTTTCCTACATAAAATTCCGTATTCTTCCTAATAAAAGTTCCATACATTTGAAATTATTAGTTTTAAAATAAGGACAAAATTTCAGGGCACTTTGCGCGCTTTAAATTGCAACCCTTTAAGCAGTAAGTGATCGCACACACTCTAAAATCAAAAGAGTGAATTTACTCTTTGATAGAGTGAAAAGTGTGAATTCGCTCCATTAGAGTGATAATTCACTCCAAGAAGATTGAAATTTACTCCAAAAAGAGTGAAATTTCCTTAAAACGAGCGAAGTTTCACTCTTGATGGAGTGCCCACAGTGATCGCTCTTAAAAAAAAAAGAGTGATCATTGCAGGCACTCGTGGAAGAGTGAATTTTCCCTCTTCCTCTAGTGAATTTTACTCTCTTGGAGCGAATTATCACTCTAATGGAGTGAATTTACACTTTTCACTCTATCAAAGAGTGGCTAAGTTCACTCTTTTGATTTGAGAGTGCATGAAGCAGTCAGTGGAAAACTTTCCCGAGCCGCTACAGTGCCGTTTCCCTAAAATTTTCCTCAATTCAGGCTTTTATTTTGTCTAAAAAAAGCAACAAAGTTTCGAGAGTTCTTTTAATGTCACCGAGAAGCCTCAATCCGCACTCCTTAGATAACAGGATCTTCAGTCGACATGCTATCTCAGATACATACTAATAGGACACGCAGATTCTTCAATAGTCCCCCAAATATCCAAATTTCCTACAGGAAACCCTGAATCTAATCTATTTTCTGCAATACAAGCTTCATATTTACAGATTTGTAAAAGGACCCGAATTTCCTGTACGTACCTGATACAGATGTGTTCACACTTAGGGAAAAAAATCAGATTTATTTAAAAAAGTTGTTCTTGCTCGTAGAAAAGGCAAAAAAGAATAAGCATGAAAAATGTACCTTTTGGTCAATGGGGTAGGATGAGTTACATGGTCCAAAATTGTTCCGCCCCCCAACTTTGATATTGTTTCCTACGCCACTTAACACAACACCCACAAACTAGCACAGTGTACATCAACTCAACAGCTCAACTAGTACAAAATAGGGAAACCTCTATGCCATTGCCCCCCCCCGGACAGTAAGGTCTGGTTACGCCACTGATTTTGGCCAACCTGAATTCCAGTTTTGTTTCTTGATGATGTTCTCTTTAGAAGTTACGGACGTAAGCTATGCAATATGATATGAAGTGTACGAACGTACTGAGATGCATTCATGTTGATACATAGCCCATTAATTTGAAGGAACCGCCATCTAGCATGTCGTGGTCGCAGAAAGTAGTGCCGCCAAATCACCATGGTAATCGAAAAACCAAGTTTTTCGAAATAATCGATAAACTTGGTTTTTCGACCAAAAATCTTGGTTTTTCGACCAATAAACTTGGCTTTTCGACCAAAATTTTCGGTTTTACTATCGATAAACTTGGTTTTTTTTTATCGATAAATCTGGTTTTTCGAACGAAAAACCTGGTTTTCCGATACAGTTTGTCCACCGATTCGAAAAACCAAGTTGTTCGGGTGATCTTACAATGTTGTTTGTACAATAACTAGAAAAACCAAGGCTATCGGTCGAAAAAACAGGTTTATCGATCGAGAAACCAAGTTTATCGGTCGAAAACCAGGTAAATCGATTGAAAAAAAAAAAAAAAAACCAAGTTTATAAGTCGAAAAACCAAAGTAATCTGTCGAAAATTAACTTTATCGGTCGAAAAGCCAAGTTTATTGGCAAAAACATGGTTTTTGATCAATAACTTTGGTTTTTTTTTATAAATAAACTTGGTTTTCGATCAATCAAAAAATGTTTTTCTAATCATTGGACATTTCTCTTGCCATAGACAGCTCTCAAGTGGAATCAACCTCTCAAGTAGACAGGTTGGCATACTTTTGGACCTAAATTTAGTAATTCTCCTTTAAGACCCCATTTCTTCTCAAGTCAGGAAGCTAGGTCTATCTGCAGCGCTTGCCAGTTTAATTGAAGGTACGTTAGGCACTTTTTATACAGAATTTAGACACTTAAATGAATGTCCAGTCCTTACAGTAGGTACGCCAGAGATGTTTCAGTTTCTATTGCACTGAGATCATTACATGCCTCACTATACCCTAAATACCGGAAATGTCCCACAAAATGTGTGATTTAGATATAACTTCATTGTTTTTTAATTTTAGTCATATATTTTTTATATTTTCACTTGGTCGATCTAATGGGGGGGGGGGACTATTAGTAACTCCTATGAATCCAGAGGGGCTGGTGTGGTCTTCTCCCCCCCCCCCCGGTTCGCCGTTGGGTTCACAAAAGAGACGGAGAAATTAAATCCCCTGGTTCTCGGAAAGTATTCCGACATGACTCCCTGCCCCTGACCTGCAACCCTCGTTACTCGGATAAGCCTTGGACTCCCGTCAAAGGGACGGTATTGCAATCTGGCGGTTCCTCTCGCGTACTCAATACAAAGGGGAAAGGGACTGGGGAACATATCCGACAACACCCTAGTGAAATTGGGTATCATAAAGACTACCACACCTTTTACAGACAGATTTAGACAAAATTATCTACAGCCGATTGACCAGCCTGTCAACAGCGGCGTATCTGAGGTCAAGGAGTTGCAACTCCCTGCCCAGGTCACATGTCGGGGGTCGGGCAAAAGAGTATATTTCCCTGTGAAAACTTTACCAACCCGGTGTGCAAAGACTCGACATATTATTGAGAGGCCGAGAGTTATTCAGGTTATAAGGAAGCTATGTGAAGCTAGGCTGCGTAATGCATCTAAATATACCTTTTAAGACTGACATACCCGTACAACATAAAATTCACACTATGTTAGCCTAGTAAATTCAGAGGATAACTCTTACATTAACTGCAAACCCTACAATGCGCCCTTCGCTACTTCCTTGGTTTAAATGAAGGCGAGGAGTTGGTCTAGCCAAAACGTGAAACAGAAAGATGTCGAAAATATCCTTCAGATGTAAAAATGAAGTGGTTTCTTATTTAACTGTGCGCACTCCATGCTTTGCTACCACCTTATCCATCTTTGCTTACAAGTTACACGAGCGTGTAGGCATACTCAATGAAAAAAATAATAAAATTTACTGTAAGAACCACTCAAAATTTCCCAGCAGATTCCGAATAACTGTGTTTCCATTGTGTCTCTCTTCATGAGTTGAAACTGAGGTAAAGGGCAGTTTGAAAGTTGAAATTATATATGATAGTTAAAGAATTCCTAACAAAAGTATATTTCTGTTTACCAATCGGCTAAACCCGTCAATTACATTGTCGAAATCCATTCTTTCTGTCATTTTCATCTCAATGGAAAGTAATGTTAAACTGGCTATCTGCCCCCCCCCCCCTTTGGTGACCTGGGGTAGTTTTTAATGATCATAAGTTTGCTAAACGACGCTGGAAACAGGCTGATGGCACGGCTATGGCTCTAAAGATCTGAAAAAGCACTATCAAGTTAAGGTATACATTGCGTAAGTTATACCAATTCAATACATCTTGTAGGGTCTTTATTACCCTACCCCCTGATGTAAGTACAAGATACAAAGTTGTTCGAATTCAGTTGCAGAATTTTCGATATCAACAACGGTTGTGTATAGAGAAATTAAATCACGAAACGCTGCAGTGATGTCTGCCCAAAATATGAAGAGCTGGGTATCAATGTTGCAAAGTTTTTTTAAAACAGTATGAAAATCGTCAAATCTTAGTTTTTAAAACCACGCTCTGACTTTTGAGTGTCTTTTAGTATTGGAACCCGAAAGTCTCTTAACCTAATTGCGCCCCCGCCATCCATTTTCAAACGATGTAGTGAATTCTTGGAAAACGAGATTGCCCTTATTCACCCTGGGAATAAAATATAGGCTGTCCGCTGGCATGTAGCTTATTACATGTCGTTTGGAAAAGTGGGCGACTACATGATTCTCTGTAGCCTGCTGTACGTTTCAACTACTACACTCAAATAACAAAAATCTTACTTTCGCTATTATAAATGCAGTACTATTATTCTTTCAACGACTTCACTGTTGAACAGCCCACGTAAAGTTACATGGCATAACTACGGTATACAATAGCCTGCCAACCATCTAGCGAATCTCATTTACGACCACCAAATATGACGTCACGACAAAAATTAAAATACTAAATTATATATCGCGTAATATACCGGTAATATTTATGCATCGAAACCAGGGCCGTCACCAGCTTTTTTCAAAGGGGGTGCGTTTTGAAACTCGAGCATGTGGGTGAGGAAATTGTTGTGGGCGAGGCCACGAAGTAGCAGAAGGGGTGGGCATGGGAGGGGGCCCCTCCCATATGGTTGGGAGCTTTGCAATTTTTCAACTTAAAATGGCACAATCTGGTGCATACCAAGAGAGGAAATTCAGGCGTAGGATCAACTGTTCCTGGGAGGGTAATGATAATTGTAATCATTATATTCTCCTTTAAAACACATATGAATGATTAACTCACAAATAAATTTGACCCCTACCACAATTGCAACTGTATTAAGTATGAAACACTCACAGTTCAAAATTAAGTCGGTCCTAATTTGGTTCACTCCTCCAGTAATGAGTCTGTCCACGATTATGAACCAATGTCCTGACGGGGACTATAAACTATAAACTGTTTTACACTAACACACAACTTGGATAAAATGACTGATTCCTGTAAAAAGAAATACTGATACCTGGGCTAGACTATAACTAGGCCGCAGTGTTGTACTGCTAAATTTGCGAAGGATTCGGTAGATTGTTAGTTAGTTAGATAGAGTTTAACGGCCCATTTCCAACCTATTGGTTCATGTCGAGCCGGCCACGCACTTTTTCTAGTTGTGGCCCCCTGGATTGTTTCCCCTACTCCATTGCTTATGCTGAGCATCACGTACAACGGCAGTAGGTTCCTTTTTTAGAGTCCTTGGTATGACTCGCAGTGGCGCAGCCCAGGATGGAATTTCCGGGGGGGGCTAGGTAATAAGTGGGGGGGGGGTGGGGCTGGTACCTCCAAGGGTCAGGCGCGGCAAGACTATCTACGCGGAGCGCCACCAGCGGTTGGAAATTTTGGGTTTCACAAACCCTCCAGATGACTGGAAACGGCACTTCTTACGTGTTTTAAGCCGGTTGCGCTCAGCCTTGAAATACGAATCTCATGTCTGCCACTTCTCAAATAGTGTGAATGAAAAATCAATCTATGAAAAATGATAATACATACACTTTTTGGGGACCCAAAATCTGAGCACTTCTGATCTGTGTCATGGCCTGGAAGATGAGACTGAAGGGAACCGGTATCTCCCTTTCTCTTGGGAAAAATTTTGAAATTCAGGAGAACGCAGATCGCAAATGCGGCAATATTTGAACAGATTTCAGCTTCAAACGGGAAACCAAAATTAGTTGTGTCCCCCTCTGAGAAACTTTTTTTGCGTTATTTTGCTCCATGCAAAATGGTGCTATGTTTCGCAAAACTTTGAACTGATTATGGCCTACGTTTAAGAATTGCCTATTTGGGGAACATGAAAATTTTCAAAATGCTCATTTTTATTCTTCGTAGAGATTTTACACGTGACATACATAATACCAAAGAAACAATGTTTTCCGGTTTTGAGTGGTGTCGAAATGGAAAATGGTGCAGTATTTGTTCAGTCATCGGTACATTACCTAGTCATAATTAAAATATCTCAAAATTAAAATCTCTCAAAAAATTTAAACCGCAAATCCGAAGTATGGATCATGCGGGAAACACATGAAATACGGACCTTGTGGACATTTTACAAATCCGCCCGGACGCCAGAGCCAACTAGTAAAAGAGGACTTCTTGAAGAAATCGTTCTACAGTGGCACTTGTCATGGGAAGGAGTGAGGCACGACAAAGGCCTACTTGTTAGGGATGGATGGGAAGAATTATTCGAAGGCACCCTTACCCTTAAAGGGCCAATCCCCTCACCTCAAACCACAATTTTGGTAGGGTGTACTGAAATTCTCCATTGGCTCAGCTCCTTGATTGACAGCTAATTCAAACAATGCAGAGTACCACAGTTTTTATTATACAGCATGAACTGCACTGAGAGTTTTTTGTTTATAAACATTGAGCTTTTCTATACTCGACTCGAAGCAATCAACTGTTATTGTCTCTGGATGAGGATGAATTTCAGACAATTGTGGGAGGAGCTTAAGTAAGAAGGTTAGGAGAATTGGTACTGTTTGGGGTGAGAGAACAGGGCCTTGAAGACATATTTTGTGTAGGATAAAGTATAGGAATGGTAATGTAAGAATAGTCTCCAGTGTATGATTGCCTTGTTTTCAGTAAAACCAGCCATAGAAAGGCAGAAAGGGTCTTAACAAAGTCAAATTAGAGTTTGCCGCCGAAACGTTCGTTTTATCTTCTAAGTGTAATGCGATAAACGACAGTGCAGATTATATACGGTATCTAATTTAGTGAAAGTAATCATTTTGAAGTTATTACTTGATTTCATACGTGCACACATAATGTGTTTTACACACATTCATGCATGTTTTATTAATTGTTACACATTCTATTTATTTACTTTTTTTTCCTTGAAGGAAAAACTTTATTAAAACTCAAAGCAGAATATATACAAGGTGAAAAGATATTTACAATTATTTACATATTAGATCAACTAATTACAACACTATTACAGTTTACATAATTTTGTACATAATGACAATAACACAGATTTGCAGACATTCAGACACTGAGATAGACTAACAAGTTAACAATATTGATACAATAAAACCATTGTCTAATAAATATTACCCACCTCAATACAAACAATAAGTTCCGCATTCCTCCCTTCACCCCTTTCTTAAGGATTAATAATTAGTATTTGCCCATAAGAAGACAAAAAAAAAAACGTGTGATTTTCAATTTTTAAAAAGGAACTTCCCTCAATCCACAAACTAAAAAATCTCGATGATGAAAGTCTAACATGATCCGCCATAACTGTTAACTTTATCTCGTTAATGACATCAGATCTCATCTGAGCTCCAGTTTTAAAAACCTTCTGAAAAACAGCAATACATCTAGATTTCCACACTATAGATTTACAAATACAAAAAATATACCAAATCCTGTTGAAAGTTACACGAGGTATTTTCTCCTTAGTGAAACCATACAAAAACAAATTAAGGTTGATATCAATATTATTTTTGTATAATCTTTTAAAAACAT
Organism: Holothuria scabra; assembly: GCA_037179385.1. Classification (NCBI taxonomy): domain Eukaryota; kingdom Metazoa; phylum Echinodermata; class Holothuroidea; order Aspidochirotida; family Holothuriidae; genus Holothuria; species Holothuria scabra. The sequence goes on from CM074198.1 coordinate 11,861,755, forward strand.
TATCTACCCAAATAATTACAGGATTAATTTTGGGACACTCCCAAAATAGATGATTAATAGATTCAACCACATTACAGCATTCATATGGACAAATACCATCCCCCAATCCCCAACGAACTATCCTTTGACCAGTTGCTAAAATGTGGTGACACAAGCGCCACTGAAAATCCATTAACTTGTTATCCAGTATTTTATTAAAAGCTGAACTCCAGATACTTTTCCAAGGAAAAGATGGGTGATCCTGAACCACTTTAACACTAACTAACTCCCCTTTTTTAAACGCTTTTACGATAGACTTGGTTGTTGTACAAATATCCAAAAACAGGGAATCAAGAGAATGCAACAAGTGACTACAAACAGGGGAATTTGGCCTCATATTAGACCAAACAGAAGGAAAGACTTTAGAGGCCATGAAAAACCTGGCCAAAATGAGATACGAAGGAGGATCACCAGTAAGAATTGGGAGAAGAGGTTTAACAAAAAGAGCATCCATCTTAGTCTTAAAGTTATCCAGACCTAAACCACCCACAGCTCTGTCTAAAGTGACGGTTTTTCTTGAAACTAAGTCCGGTTTCTTGTCTCCCCACAAAAAAGCAAAAACAACCTTATTAACCTTCCGAAGAACATTTTCTGGGAGTGGAAAAATGGAAGCAACGAAATAAAACAGGGGAAAAATAATCGTATTAATAATGGCCACCTTCCCCAGCAGGGAAAGATGACAGCCCGACCAACGTTGAGCACACATAGTGGCTTTCTTAAGTATGACATCCCAGTTTCCTTGAACAGACTCATCAGTTCCAAATGCGACTCCAGTAACTTTAATCGCAGAACTACTCCATACAATATTAGAAGGAAGACAATGGAAGGTGTCACTAATAACGAAACCATGGGATTTATTCAGATTAATATTACCCCCAGTAGCTCCTGAAACAAGTCAAAAGCGCGTAAAAAGTGATGGATATCATTATCACAACACGCCAGTATTTATTTACTTTTTTTGAAGGAAATACTTCAAAGTGTTTTCCGTTCAAACACTTTATTTTTTCCCAATTACCTTATCAGGAGGCAAAAAAATCTTGGGGACCTGAAGAAAATCGGGGGTGGGCACTGATGACTCGACCTAGGAAGCGAACCCGGGCTTTCCGCGTGAGAGGCGGATGCTCTTACCGTTAGACCAAGCACGCGGTCAGGATTCGGTAGCGTAAAACGCCAAACCGTACTGCTACGAACTGACTATAACTGAGGCGAACCACAACTGTGCTATGGCCTGCGATACTTCGAACTCGAGGCCTAGGCTGGGAAGGTTGAGCGGAAATGACTGATGGAAATGCAGCCCTGGATTTACAGACGCGAATAGTGATAGATCTCTCGAAGATACTTGTGAGATCGACTGCGACGAGCTGAAACTTCGCCACGTGATAGCCTATAGAAGTATTGAAAACGTAGGAAAGATTGCCGTTTGGTCGTTCCATGCACAATTCCGACCGCATTTAAAAAAAAAATCTCCACACCCGGCGGCGACGGGCTTATGATATTCTGCGAAACGAAACGAAACAAATTAGTTTAGGCCACCCATGGAATAGGAAGCTATAACGGATTAGAGGAGGACAAAAATCAATCGGTCAAAGTAGTCCTAGGTTTATGAACGTATTTTTCAATGCTCTGTTTCGCAAAATATGATTAGCGTGGTGGGCTATTGATATTCTGCGAAACGAAACGAAACGAAACACAAATTAGTTCAGGCCACCCACCTCGAAGAGGAAACTATAACGTATAAGGGGAGGACAAAAATCAATCGGTCAAAGTAGATAGGCCTAGGCCTATGAACATATTTCTTGCTCTGTTTCGCAAAATTTCATTGAAATATCATCAAAATATCATGGATATAATGGTGTTTTTATAATTTGCGAAACAAAATGAAACAAATAGCGTTACCGTGGAAGTCACGATCTGTTTCATAAGCAATTGACATAGCGGGTAAGGGGAGGACAAAATTCAATCAGTCATCAAAGCCTATTTACAGATTTTTCACACAGTACTAATTAAAGCTGTTGTATGAAACTCTCTTGCATATACAGGCGCAGCAATCCACCTACATCCAATACTTAGGAACGGAATTATCACGGACTTTACGGCGGAGAACGCTCTCTTTAAAATGGGATAAGAGGTCAGATATAGCCTACAATCCTCGACAAAAATGATGCGGGGACAAAACAAGCACTACAATTAGCAATGAATGGATCACCATCCCCCCCCCCCCCATTCAATGTTGCAGCAGCCCAAGACGTCCTGAAACTTCAACATTGATACGGGGAGCGGGGTTTGTCCCATGTATTTTTGTCGAGTATTTTACTTATTAGCAGAGGTATGGGGAAACGTTAACCTCTGTCAGGCTCACAATTCACATGCCTTTATACAATACACCAAAGAGGATTGCCTGTACATCGGAATGATTGCTTGGCGATCCTGAGAATAGAGCTAATACTAACGCGCACTAAAAGAAATAATTATTCCACAGAGATACAGTGAAACTTTCATGAAAAATAGAAAACGACTTACAAATTTGGAGATGATTCGATTTTTTTATTAGTAGGTCTACCCGATATTTGATCTACAGTTTTGAAACACGTAGGCCTACAAGTTTTTGTTGAGCATAAATGTAAAATAATTAGAAAAAGAGAATGATCTGATTAATGGGAAGGATTTAAAATCAGATCAGATTTCAGATTTTACTCTGGAGTCCTAATAGTAGCTCGATCACACAGGATATCCTGTTAGAACAGCAGTCTGTTAAGTGTAGAAAGCTACAAGGTACTCATTGACCCGTTTATTGTTACACCCCAAGCAGTGAGCAGAAAGCTATTTTCCCGAACTAGCCCGTAAACCACCGAGGATTAGGCTAAGTAACAAAATCTTAGTATGTCAATGGATCCCGTTCATTCTAATTTCTAGACTAATTTTAAGTTTATCGTTGGCCATGGATTTTTTCAGCCCCCTCCATCGTTATGTACACAGAGTAAAATCGGTATAGCTGCTACTAGCTTGTTGTTGTAGAACAATATAATCACCTCGGGGATCTACGGTGGTGACTTGTCAGTTTTCACATCCTTTTACTGAATTCCCAAAGTGTACAACGAAGAGACTGTGTTGGGGGACAAATTCGGGTTTACAGCCTTTCAGTGTTAGTTGTACTGTATCAGATGTTGTAAAATACCCTAATAACAGCTTCCTTTCCACTGAAGTGCACTGATCATAACCCCTGTGCGTATACAAGATAACATTCAATCTGCTACGCGGCGAGGACATTTCTGTCGCGAGTAGGGCCGGTTTATGCGACACTGACGAAATCTGAGTTAATTTGTTGCATGAAAAAACGAATTATGTATGAGAAATGTCTCACAATTTCTTATTCTAACAAAAATTTTGAGAAATTTTTGTAAGAATAAGAAAATTCATCAAATTTCCTCATTTTCATCAAATTTCTCCAAAATTTTTTCCAGGGGGCAACTTGCACCCCTGCCCCCTAGTAGCTACGCCACTGCATATTGGCCTACCGTACTCAAATGCTCTCATAGACATCTGTCATCAGGCAGTCAGGTACCTCTCAACCCTGTCAGTTGTGTTGTCTGTGTTGACGGATTCTTCAGTTATCGAAGTGTCAAAATTTTATCAATGTTCAATTGTTGCAGAGCAGTGGCGTAGCTACAGGAGGCAGGGCGATTGCGCCCTTGTTCGAAAAAGCGAAAAGTTCGAAAATTTGCCTTTTGAGACACCAGTCAAATACAGGGCGGTTTTCACAAGTTTTCCTACATAAAATTCCGTATTCTTCCTAATAAAAGTTCCATACATTTGAAATTATTAGTTTTAAAATAAGGACAAAATTTCAGGGCACTTTGCGCGCTTTAAATTGCAACCCTTTAAGCAGTAAGTGATCGCACACACTCTAAAATCAAAAGAGTGAATTTACTCTTTGATAGAGTGAAAAGTGTGAATTCGCTCCAATAGAGTGATAATTCACTCCAAGAAGATTGAAATTTACTCCAAAAAGAGTGAAATTTCCTTAAAACGAGCGAAGTTTCACTCTTGATGGAGTGCCCACAGTGATCGCTCTTAAAAAAAAAGAGTGATCATTGCAGGCACTCGTGGAAGAGTGAATTTTCCCTCTTCCTCTAGTGAATTTTACTCTCTTGGAGCGAATTATCACTCTAATGGAGTGAATTTACACTTTTCACTCTATCAAAGAGTGGCTAAGTTCACTCTTTTGATTTGAGAGTGCATGAAGCAGTCAGTGGAAAACTTTCCCGAGCCGCTACAGTGCCGTTTCCCTAAAATTTTCCTCAATTCAGGCTTTTATTTTGTCTAAAAAAAGCAACAAAGTTTCGAGAGTTCTTTTAATGTCACCGAGAAGCCTCAATCCGCACTCCTTAGATAACAGGATCTTCAGTCGACATGCTATCTCAGATACATACTAATAGGACACGCAGATTCTTCAATAGTCCCCAAATATCCAAATTTCCTACAGGAAACCCTGAATCTAATCTATTTTCTGCAATACAAGCTTCATATTTACAGATTTGTAAAAGGACCCGAATTTCCTGTACGTACCTGATACAGATGTGTTCACACTTAGGGAAAAAAATCAGATTTATTTAAAAAAGTTGTTCTTGCTCGTAGAAAAGGCAAAAAAGAATAAGCATGAAAAATGTACCTTTTGGTCAATGGGGTAGGATGAGTTACATGGTCCAAAATTGTTCCGCCCCCCAACTTTGATATTGTTTCCTACGCCACTTAACACAACACCCACAAACTAGCACAGTGTACATCAACTCAACAGCTCAACTAGTACAAAATAGGGAAACCTCTATGCCATTGCCCCCCCCCCCCCCGGACTGTAAGGTCTGGTTACGCCACTGATTTTGGCCAACCTGAATTCCAGTTTTGTTTCTTGATGATGTTCTCTTTAGAAGTTACGGACGTAAGCTATGCAATATGATATGAAGTGTACGAACGTACTGAGATGCATTCATGTTGATACATAGCCCATTAATTTGAAGGAACCGCCATCTAGCATGTCGTGGTCGCAGAAAGTAGTGCCGCCAAATCACCATGGTAATCGAAAAACCAAGTTTTTCGAAATAATCGATAAACTTGGTTTTTCGACCAAAAATCTTGGTTTTTCGACCAATAAACTTGGCTTTTCGACCAAAATTTTCGGTTTTACTATCGATAAACTTGGTTTTTTTATCGATAAATCTGGTTTTTCGAACGAAAAACCTGGTTTTCCGATACAGTTTGTCCACCGATTCGAAAAACCAAGTTGTTCGGGTGATCTTACAATGTTGTTTGTACAATAACTAGAAAAACCAAGGCTATCGGTCGAAAAAACAGGTTTATCGATCGAGAAACCAAGTTTATCGGTCGAAAACCAGGTAAATGGATTGAAAAAAAAAAAAAACCAAGTTTATAAGTCGAAAAACCAAAGTAATCTGTCGAAAATTAACTTTATCGGTCGAAAAGCCAAGTTTATTGGCAAAAACATGGTTTTTGATCAATAACTTTGGTTTTTTTTATAAATAAACTTGGTTTTCGATCAATCAAAAAATGTTTTTCTAATCATTGGACATTTCTCTTGCCATAGACAGCTCTCAAGTGGAATCAACCTCTCAAGTAGACAGGTTGGCATACTTTTGGACCTAAATTTAGTAATTCTCCTTTAAGACCCCATTTCTTCTCAAGTCAGGAAGCTAGGTCTATCTGCAGCGCTTGCCAGTTTAATTGAAGGTACGTTAGGCACTTTTTATACAGAATTTAGACACTTAAATGAATGTCCAGTCCTTACAGTAGGTACGCCAGAGATGTTTCAGTTTCTATTGCACTGAGATCATTACATGCCTCACTATACCCTAAATACCGGAAATGTCCCACAAAATGTGTGATTTAGATATAACTTCATTGTTTTTTAATTTTAGTCATATATTTTTTATATTTTCACTTGGTCGATCTAATGGGGGGGACTATTAGTAACTCCTATGAATCCAGAGGGGCTGGTGTGGTCTTCTCCCCCCCCCCCCCGGTTCGCCGTTGAGAGACAAAAGAGACGGAGAAATCAAATCCCCTGGTTCTCGGAAAGTATTCCGACATGACTCCCTGCCCCTGACCTGCAACCCTCGTTACTCGGATAAGCCTTGGACTCCCGTCAAAGGGACGGTATTGCAATCTGGCGGTTCCTCTCGCGTACTCAATACAAAGGGGAAAGGGACTGGGGAACATATCCGACAACACCCTAGTGAAATTGGGTATCATAAAGACTACCACACCTTTAACAGACAGATTTAGACAAAATTATCTACAGCCGATTGACCAGCCTGTCAACAACGGCGTATCTGAGGTCAAGGAGTTGCAACTCCCTGCCCAGGTCACATGTCGGGGGTCGGGCAAAAGAGTATATTTCCCTGTGAAAACTTTACCAACCCGGTGTGCAAAGACTCGACATATTATTGAGAGGCCGAGAGTTATTCAGGTTATAAGGAAGCTATGTGAAGCTAGGCTGCGTAATGCATCTAAATATACCTTTTAAGACTGACATACCCGTACAACATAAAATTCACACTATGTTAGCCTAGTAAATTCAGAGGATAACTCTTACATTAACTGCAAACCCTACAATGCGCCCTTCGCTACTTCCTTGGTTTAAATGAAGGCGAGGAGTTGGTCTAGCCAAAACGTGAAACAGAAAGATGTCGAAAATATCCTTCAGATGTAAAAATGAAGTGGTTTCTTATTTAACTGTGCGCACTCCATGCTTTGCTACCACCTTATCCATCTTTGCTTACAAGTTACACGAGCGTGTAGGCATACTCAATGAAAAAAATAATAAAATTTACTGTAAGAACCACTCAAAATTTCCCAGCAGATTCCGAATAACTGTGTTTCCATTGTGTCTCTCTTCATGAGTTGAAACTGAGGTAAAGGGCAGTTTGAAAGTTGAAATTATATATGATAGTTAAAGAATTCCTAACAAAAGTATATTTCTGTTTACCAATCGGCTAAACCCGTCAATTACATTGTCGAAATCCATTCTTTCTGTCATTTTCATCTCAATGGAAAGTAATGTTAAACTGGCTATCCGCCCCCCCCCCCCTTTGGTGACCTGGGGTAGTTTTTAATGATCATAAGTTTGCTAAACGACGCTCGAAACAGGCTGATGGCACGGCTATGGCTCTAAAGATCTGAAAAAGCACTATCAAGTTAAGGTATACATTGCGTAAGTTATACCAATTCAATACATCTTGTAGGGTCTTTATTACCCTACCCCCTGATGTAAGTACAAGATACAAAGTTGTTCGAATTCAGTTGCAGAATTTTCGATATCAACAACGGTTGTGTATAGAGAAATTAAATCACGAAACGCTGCAGTGATGTCTGCCCAAAATATGAAGAGCTGGGTATCAATGTTGCAAAGTCTTTTTTAAAACAGTATGAAAATCGTCAAATCTTAGTTTTTAAAACCACGCTCTGACTTTTGAGTGTCTTTTAGTATTGGAACCCGAAAGTCTCTTAACCTAATTGCGCCCCCCCCCCCCGCCATCCATTTTCAAACGATGTAGTGAATTCTTGGAAAACGAGATTGCCCTTATTCACCCTGGGAATAAAATATAGGCTGTCCGCTGGCATGTAGCTTATTACGTGTCGTTTGGAAAAGTGGGCGACTACATGATTCTCTGTAGCCTGCTGTACGTTTCAACTACTACACTCAAATAACAAAAATCTTACTTTCGCTATTATAAATGCAGTACTATTATTCTTTCAACGACTTCACTGTTGAACAGCCCACGTAAAGTTACATGGCATAACTACGGTATACAATAGCCTGCCAACCTTCTAGCGAATCTCATTTACGACCACCAAATATGACGTCACGACAAAAATTAAAATACTAAATTATATATCGCGTAATATACCGGTAATATTTATGCATCGAAACCAGGGCCGTCACCAGCTTTTTTCAAAGGGGGTGCGCTTTGAAACTCGAGCATGTGGGTGAGGAAATTGTTGTGGGCGAGGCCACGAAGTAGCAGAAGGGGTGGGCATGGGAGGGGGCCCCTCCCATATGGTTGGGAGCTTTGCAATTTTTCAACTTAAAATGGCACAATCTGGTGCATACCAAGAGAGGAAATTCAGGCGTAGGATCAACTGTTCCTGGGAGGGTAATGATAATTGTAATCATTATATTCTCCTTTAAAACACATATGAATGATTAACTCACAAATAAATTTGACCCCTACCACAATTGCAACTGTATTAAGTATGAAACACTCACAGTTCAAAATTAAGTCGGTCCTAATTTGGTTCACTCCTCCAGTAATGAGTCTGTCCACGATTATGAACCAATGTCCTGACGGGGACTATAAACTATAAACTGTTTTACACTAACACACAACTTGGATAAAATGACTGATTCCTGTAAAAAGAAATACTGATACCTGGGCTAGACTATAACTAGGCCGCAGTGTTGTACTGCTAAATTTGCGAAGGATTCGGTAGATTGTTAGTTAGTTAGATAGAGTTTAACGGCTCATTTCCAACCTATTGGTTCATGTCGAGCCGGCCACGCACTTTTTCTAGTTGTGGCCCCCTGGATTGTTTCCCCTACTCCATTGCTTATGCTGAGCATCACGTACAACGGCAGTAGGTTCCTTTTTTAGAGTCCTTGGTATGACTCGCAGTGGCGCAGCCCAGGATGGAATTTCCGGGGGGGCTAGGTAATAAGTGGGGGGGAGGGCTGGTACCTCCAAGGGTCAGGCGCGGCAAGACTATCTACGCGGAGCGCCACCAGCGGTTGGAAATTTTGGGTTTCACAAACCCTCCAGATGACTGGAAACGGCACTTCTTACGTGTTTTAAGCCGGTTGCGCTCAGCCTTGAAATACGAATCTCATGTCTGCCACTTCTCAAATAGTGTGAATGAAAAATCAATCTATGAAAAATGATAATACATACACTTTTTGGGGACCCAAAATCTGAGCACTTCTGATCTGTGTCATGGCCTGGAAGATGAGACTGAAGGGAACCGGTATCTCCCTTTCTCTTGGGAAAAATTTTGAAATTCAGGAGAACGCAGATCGCAAATGCGGCAATATTTGAACAGATTTCAGCTTCAAACGGGAAACCAAAATTAGTTGTGTCCCCCTCTGAGAAACTTTTTTTGCGTTATTTTGCTCCATGCAAAATGGTGCTATGTTTCGCAAAACTTTGAACTGATTATGGCCTACGTTTAAGAATTGCCTATTTGGGGAACATGAAAATTTTCAAAATGCTCATTTTTATTCTTCGTAGAGATTTTACACGTGACATACATAATACCAAAGAAACAATGTTTTCCGGTTTTGAGTGGTGTCGAAATGGAAAATGGTGCAGTATTTGTTCAGTCATCGGTACATTACCTAGTCATAATTAAAATATCTCAAAATTAAAATCTCTCAAAAAGTTTAAACCGCAAATCCGAAGTATGGATCATGCGGGAAACACATGAAATACGGACCTTGTGGACATTTTACAAATCCGCCCGGACGCCAGAGCCAACTAGTAAAAAGAGGACTTCTTGAAGAAATCGTTCTACAGTGGCACTTGTCATGGGAAGGAGTGAGGCACGACAAAGGCCTACTTGTTAGGGATGGATGGGAAGAATTATTCGAAGGCACCCTTACCCTTAAAGGGCCAATCCCCTCACCTCAAACCACAATTTTGGTAGGGTGTACTGAAATTCTCCATTGGCTCAGCTCTTGATTGACAGCTAATTCAAACAATGCAGAGTACCACAGTTTTTATTATACAGCATGAACTGCACTGAGAGTTTTTTGTTTATAAACATTGAGCTTTTCTATACTCGACTCGAAGCAATCAACTGTTATTGTCTCTGGATGAGGATGAATTTCAGACAATTGTGGGAGGAGCTTAAGTAAGAAGGTTAGGAGAATTGGTACTGTTTGGGGTGAGAGAACAGGGCCTTGAAGACATATTTTGTGTAGGATAAAGTATAGGAATGGTAATGTAAGAATAGTCTCCAGTGTATGATTGCCTTGTTTTCAGTAAAACCAGCCATAGAAAGGCAGAAAGGGTCTTAACAAAGTCAAATTAGAGTTTGCCGCCGAAACGTTCGTTTTATCTTCTAAGTGTAATGCGATAAACGACAGTGCAGATTATATACGGTATCTAATTTAGTGAAAGTAATCATTTTGAAGTTATTACTTGATTTCATACGTGCACACATAATGTGTTTTACACACATTCATGCATGTTTTATTAATTGTTACACATTCTATTTATTTACTTTTTTTTCCTTGAAGGAAAAACTTTATTAAAACTCAAAGCAGAATATATACAAGGTGAAAAGATATTTACAATTATTTACATATTAGATCAACTAATTACAACACTATTACAGTTTACATAATTTTGTACATAATGACAATAACACAGATTTGCAGACATTCAGACACTGAGATAGACTAACAAGTTAACAATATTGATACAATAAAACCATTGTCTAATAAATATTACCCACCTCAATACAAACAATAAGTTCCGCATTCCTTCCTTCACCCCTTTCTTAAGGATTAATAATTAGTATTTGCCCATAAGAAGACAAAAAAAAAAAACGTGTGATTTTCAATTTTTAAAAAGGAACTTCCCTCAATCCACAAACTAAAAAATCTCGATGATGAAAGTCTAACATGATCCGCCATAACTGTTAACTTTATCTCGTTAATGACATCAGATCTCATCTGAGCTCCAGTTTTAAAAACCTTCTGAAAAACAGCAATACATCTAGATTTCCACACTATAGATTTACAAATACAAAAATATACCAAATCCTGTTGAAAGTTACACGAGGTATTTTCTCCTTAGTGAAACCATACAAAAACAAATTAAGGTTGATATCAATATTATTTTTGTATAATCTTTTAAAAACATTATCTACCCAAATAATTACAGGATTAATTTTGGGACACTCCCAAAATAGATGATTAATAGATTCAACCACATTACAGCATTCATATGGACAAATACCATCCCCCAATCCCCAACGAACTATCCTTTGACCAGTTGCTAAAATGTGGTGACACAAGCGCCACTGAAAATCCATTAACTTGTTATCCAGTATTTTATTAAAAGCTGAACTCCAGATACTTTTCCAAGGAAAAGATGGGTGATCCTGAACCACTTTAACACTAACTAACTCCCCTTTTTTAAACGCTTTTACGATAGACTTGGTTGTTGTACAAATATCCAAAAACAGGGAATCAAGAGAATGCAACAAGTGACTACAAACAGGGGAATTTGGCCTCATATTAGACCAAACAGAAGGAAAGACTTTAGAGGCCATGAAAAACCTGGCCAAAATGAGATACGAAGGAGGATCACCAGTAAGAATTGGGAGAAGAGGTTTAACAAAAAGAGCATCCATCTTAGTCTTAAAGTTATCCAGACCTAAACCACCCACAGCTCTGTCTAAAGTGACGGTTTTTCTTGAAACTAAGTCCGGTTTCTTGTCTCCCCACAAAAAAGCAAAAACAACCTTATTAACCTTCCGAAGAACATTTTCTGGGAGTGGAAAAATGGAAGCAACGAAATAAAACAGGGGAAAAATAATCGTATTAATAATGGCCACCTTCCCCAGCAGGGAAAGATGACAGCCCGACCAACGTTGAGCACACATAGTGGCTTTCTTAAGTATGACATCCCAGTTTCCTTGAACAGACTCATCAGTTCCAAATGCGACTCCAGTAACTTTAATCGCAGAACTACTCCATACAATATTAGAAGGAAGACAATGGAAGGTGTCACTAATAACGAAACCATGGGATTTATTCAGATTAATATTACCCCCAGTAGCTCCTGAAACAAGTCAAAAGCGCGTAAAAAGTGATGGATATCATTATCACAACACGCCAGTATTTATTTACTTTTTTTGAAGGAAATACTTCAAAGTGTTTTCCGTTCAAACACTTTATTTTTTCCCAATTACCTTATCAGGAGGCAAAAAATCTTGGGGACCTGAAGAAAATCGGGGGTGGGCACTGATGACTCGACCTAGGAAGCGAACCCGGGCTTTCCGCGTGAGAGGCGGATGCTCTTACCGTTAGACCAAGCACGCGGTCAGGATTCGGTAGCGTAAAACGCCAAACCGTACTGCTACGAACTGACTATAACTGAGGCGAACCACAACTGTGCTATGGCCTGCGATACTTCGAACTCGAGGCCTAGGCTGGGAAGGTTGAGCGGAAATGACTGATGGAAATGCAGCCCTGGATTTACAGACGCGAATAGTGATAGATCTCTCGAAGATACTTGTGAGATCGACTGCGACGAGCTGAAACTTCGCCACGTGATAGCCTATAGAAGTATTGAAAACGTAGGAAAGATTGCCGTTTGGTCGTTCCATGCACAATTCCGACCGCATTTAAAAAAAAAATCTCCACACCCGGCGGCGACGGGCTTATGATATTCTGCGAAACGAAACGAAACAAATTAGTTTAGGCCACCCATGGAATAGGAAGCTATAACGGATTAGAGGAGGACAAAAATCAATCGGTCAAAGTAGTCCTAGGTTTATGAACGTATTTTTCAATGCTCTGTTTCGCAAAATATCATTAGCGTGGTGGGCTATTGATATTTTGCGAAACGAAACGAAACACAAATTAGTTCAGGCCACCCACCTCGAAGAGGAAACTATAACGTATAAGGGGAGGACAAAAATCAATCGGTCAAAGTAGATAGGCCTAGGCCTATGAACATATTTCTTGCTCTGTTTCGCAAAATTTCATTGAAATATCATCAAAATATCATGGATATAATGGTGTTTTTATAATTTGCGAAACAAAATGAAACAAATAGCGTTACCGTGGAAGTCACGATCTGTTTCATAAGCAATTGACATAGCGGGTAAGGGGAGGACAAAATTCAATCAGTCATCAAAGCCTATTTACAGATTTTTCACACAGTACTAATTAAAGCTGTTGTAGGAAACTCTTGCATATACGGGCGCAGCAATCCACCTACACCAATACTTAGGAACGGAATTATCACGGACTTTACGGCGGAGAACGCTCTCTTTAAAATGGGATAAGAGGTCAGATATAGCCTACAATCCTCGACAAAAATGATGCGGGGACAAAACAAGCACTACAATTAGCAATGAATGGATCACCATCCCCCCCCCCCCCATTCAATGTTGCAGCAGCCCAAGACGTCCTGAAACTTCAACATTGATACGGGGAGCGGGGTTTGTCCCATGTATTTTTGTCGAGTATTTTACTTATTAGCAGAGGTATGGGGAAACGTTAACCTCTGTCAGGCTCACAATTCACATGCCTTTATACAATACACCAAAGAGGATTGCCTGTACATCGGAATGATTGCTTGGCGATCCTGAGAATAGAGCTAATACGAACGCGCACTAAAAGAAATAATTATTCCACAGAGATACAGTGAAACTTTCATGAAAAATAGAAAACAACTAACAAATTTGGAGATGATTCGATTTTTTTATTAGTAGGTCTACCCGATATTTGATCTACAGTTTTGAAACACGTAGGCCTACAAGTTTTTGTTGAGCATAAATGTAAAATAATTAAAAAAAGAGAATGATCTGATTAATGGGAAGGATTTAAAATCAGATCAGAATCCGATCTGAATTCTCTGTACGCCGTGTGAAGGCGGTTGGAATTATTACGTTTCGTTTCGCAGATTAACATTACCCCACCACGCTAATGCTATTTTGCGTAACACAGCAAAAATATGTTCATAGGCCTAGGCCTTCTTTGACCGATTGATTTTAAGTTGTCCTCTTCTTACCCGTTGTAGTTTCCTATTCCATGGGTGGCCTAAACTAATTTGTTTCGTTTCGCAGAATATCATAAGCCGCGGCGACGCCCCTCCCCCATTTTTTTTTTGGCCCCAATTTTTTTGGGGGCTGGCAGGTCTGGAGGGGGGTGCTTGTTTCGTGCACCACGTGACCATCTCATGTTTACTAATTCATCCCTCAAAATGCGGGATTCCTGTAAATGGAACTGGACGAAGGTTTGCAGACTCTGTATACTATACTATTTAGAGAGGTGTATCATGATTTTGAGACAGCGCCATCTTTCGGCTATTACAGAGTCTGCTCCGCAGGCTAGATACTCTGGGGTACGGTATCAGTGCTGTACATACGGCACATCTGTATGTTATGTTATGTTACAGATGAAACGATGGGAATTGCTAAAAAGAACTTTTAAGAACTTTTCGCTGCTTTAATCAGACGGACATTCATCGGAATGGAATGTATTTCACTTGTGAAGAGGAAGATCCTGTCAGCCTCGCCCTGATCTGAAGCTAAATAATTTCCTTCCTTTCCACTCCTATTCTTATCCCTTTCTCCCCGTTTCTCCCTTCTTTCTTGCCTTAATTTGCCTTTTTTTTTCAATCCGGAGGTTCCAACTGAACCTCCAGGTCGAAAACGACGAGGGGACGCTTTTCCGGCTTAAGTTTTCTGGCGCGTAGGAGAAAAGAATTTTCGAATTTCAATCGTTTTAGTGAGTTTGCTCTCAAAGTGCGAGTGAAGCGCGCGGAGAAAATCTTGCTTGTATTCATATGGCTTTTGAATGTTCATGTATACTTTCATTTCACATTGCAAAATTTAATCATAATAGGCTATTGAAAAGTCTCTTGTAATTTCTCAGGGCTCGCTTTCTTTCGTCCTTATTTAGTATTTTTATTCTTAAACTCTGTAAAAGTGTGGGTGGAAGTATACCCTTGCTCCTGCAATACTGCGTATTCCTGGGACACTTGTTTCAGATTTGTTGGATTGAGACAAAATAGTAGTATAAGCACTAAAAAAATGGAGAAATAATACTTTGGATATGCTTGGTTTTTCATGATAGTTCAAAGTGACAACAATATCCTGGATGGTCTACATAGGGAGGGTCCGCCCGGGTGTCAACTATCTACGGGTATGTCATTTGGTGCTCAGCTTAGATAGTGTGGAAGAACTGCCCCTCTAAGGGTTTCACCCAACCCAACAAAACGGGTTGTTTTGTTGTCCAAAGCCATATAATAATAGTAAAGACAATTTATTATTTTACGACAGTAGACTCCACAGGGAGGGAATAATGTATGTTAAGGATCTTTTTTCTGGGAATAGCACTCCCCTATCTTTTAGCAAGTTTCTTAAGAAGTTTAATTTAGGAAATTACCCATTTACTATTTATTACGGGATTCTTTCTGCAATACCAAAAGATTGGTCAAATTCCATATTTAGTGCTGATTCACCAGCGATACCCGTGAGCACCCAATTAACTGTTTGGACGCCAGGCCAAACATGTCTCAGCTTATCTATCCTCTGATTCTGAAAGGCATTTCTCTTCCCCTTGTTGCCTGTTCCAAATGGAACCTTAAAGGCATGTTCTGATGGGTTTTCTCCTCTGTCTTGTAAGAAAAACAAAAATATTCCACACCATGTCCTTCAAACCCTATCACAATACCATTTTCCTAACTCAAGATATCTTACTTTAAAGATTGGTTATTTTAGTTAAAAAATACCTCTGCTTTTCAACAAAGACACAAAGAGTTATGTATCTTTTCCTGTAGATGTAGCATTACCTTTCACCATACATAGAGTATAACCAACAAAAGTTTTTAAGTTTAATCTAAGTAGAGAGGATTGGCAATGTATTTTTTAAACCGCCCTTTTCACAGTTAACGATTCCAAAATCAATTTTTTTCAGTGTAGATTTCTACATCGTATCTTACTACTAATGGGACTGATAGGCTCTTGTACAGAATGGGAAAATCAGACGCCCCTCTATGTGCCTTTTGTCAAATTGAAGATGAAGACATTGAGCATCTATTTTGCGAATGTCATATCACAGCGACTTTCCTCCTTGACAAGGAAGAATTATTTTTTGGTAAACAGTTCGTTTTATCTAAAAAAAAGGATTTCTTCTTTGGAGTCAACTCCTTTAACTTCAACCCATTGATTTTTTTTTATTCTTTACTGTAAACAATATATATTTTCTTGTAAATTAAATGACTCTTAGCCTAATTGTAACCAGTTCTTCCGCAAAGGAAGTTTGTATTAAAGTTGGGAGAGTACATTGCTTCAAAACCAAACACTTAAAAACGAAGGAAGAAAAGATTTGAAGAAATTCAGAAATATTTTTCATTTCTCTTATGGCACTAATCGTACTCTGGGTCGAGATTATGTTGTCTGTACAGCAAAGATTGCACATTTACAATGTTCGTTAGTATTTGTTTTATAGTATGTATATCTTTTACTAATAATGATTGTAAATCACGTAACCATTATGTTCGTATCACTGATTATGCGAAAATAAACAAAACGGAAAAAATAAATAAATTGAAATAAGTTTCCAACACTATGTAAGCCTAAGAAAGTATCCTGTCTACCAGTGTTGATATAAATATTTGGAAGAATATTTTTAAAACAAATCACATGTTTGTAAATGTAAATAATACTTAATATAGCGCACTCCAGAACCAAAGGTTTTCTGAGGCGCTTTACAATAAAAAGAGAATTTACTAAGTACCAAATGCTTCCTTAAACAGGTGCGTTTTCAACCTAGCTTTAAATATTGAAATACTTGAACTACGCTTAATTCTGTCTGGAAGGGCATTCCACAACTTAGGACCATAAACGGAGAAAGATCTGTCAGCAAATGTGGAATTACGTGTGAAGGGCACAGTAAGGGATATTGACTCCTGGTTTCTAGATCGTAATCTGTACTTTGATTCAGGGACTTCACGCAGTAAATTCTTTAAGTACTGTGGAGCGTCACCATTGAGAGATTTGAATACCAAAGATAGTACCTTATGCTTAATACGTTGATTAATTGGAAGCCAGTGCAAAGATTTTAAACAGTCCTTAGCACTGGCGAATTTACCCTCACGAAGTACTAATTTGGAGGCACGATTTTGAACACATTGTAATGTGTTTATATCACATGCCGGTAATCCCATTAATATTGCATTAGCGTAATCTAAGTGTGAGATGACAAGAGCATGTACAATAGAACGACAGGTTTCATGATCTAAATAATTTCTAATAATGCGAATTCGATGAAGATTAAGTGATGCAATTCGTGCTTTGATAGTTATGTGTTCTTTCAGAGATAGGTTTTCATCAATATGCGCCCCAAGATATTTAATACGCCCACTTCTCTTAACATGTGTTCCATTTACATTCAGATCTTTTGTAATACATTTAGAAATTTGAACTTTTGACCCTAAAATAATAAACTCTGTTTTGTCATTGTTCATTTTTAGTCTGTTACAGTCCATCCATTCTTTCACACAGTTTAGGCACTTCTCTAAACCGGAGATACTTCTTCTTTCTGCAAGTGGATCATTCAAATCAATTTCATCACTCAAGACGTGATCATCCGCAAACCCATAGAGGCTGATGTTATGCCCCGACATGACGACATCACCTAATGTGCTAGCATACGCTGAAAATAATTGCGGACCGACCACCGAACCTTGCGGCACAGAATAATCCACCGCACGAGGTTCGGAGTATGTCTCACCAACACGCACTCGGAATTGCCTTGGTCTGAGATATGCTCGGAACCATGAGAAAACGTTGCCAGAGATGCCAAATCGATTTTTCAACAATGTCAGCAAAGCATCACGGTCAACGGTGTCGAACGATGAGCTAAGATCAATTTCACATAGTGTAGTTACCCGTTTTTTCTCCATTGACCAGAGAGCGTCATTGAACAATTTGACAACAGCGGTTTCGCAACTGTAGTTTTGGCGGTATGCAGATTGATAATCTGGCAGAAGAGTATGAGTCATGATATGATTATTATACTGTTGTAGGACCAATTTCTCGATCACTTTCGAGAGAAATGACAAATTACTGATGGGTCGATAGTTACCGTACTGCAATTCCATTCCCGGTTTCTTTATTAGGGGCTTTACTGTTTGTAACTATTTTACTTGAAAATCAAGAGGGTGGGTTACCCTTACTCCAAATCCAGATATGGATTCATATCTGGATATATCTGGTTAAATACAGCCTTTATATGACCATATCAAGCCAGATAAAACTTGATTCAAGAAAAGCCCAGATATGCAAATAAAGTTTTATATGGCCATATCAAGCCAGATATAACTTGATGAAATTCCTTCCCAGATATGCAAATAAAGTTTTATATGGCCATATCAAGCTAGATGTAAATTGATGAAATGCTTTGCCAGATATGCAAATAAAGTTTTATATGGCCATATCAAGCCAGATATTAATTGATGAAATACCTTCCCAGATATGCAAATAAAGTTTGATATGGCCATATCAAGCCAGATATAACTGAATAAAATACCATGCCATAATTACATATAAACTTTTACATAACCATATTAATACTTTTTGCTTTGATTTGTGTACCTGTCCTACATAAAGACCTTCTCTGGAAGCTGAACAAGTATCAGCAAGCCGAAATCAGAACATTCAAACCATATTCAGCCATATTATAATAACATATGCAAATGACTTTTGCATATGTTGCATATGCATATGGGCGTGGTCAGGAATTTAGGGCCCTGTTTTCCTTTTTATTGTGATTCAGGAAGTAATATGTGAAAAATCATGAAACCTTCAACAAAACCATACTTGTCTCCTTAATATGGGATCAATACAGTAAATCTTAATATAAACCATATATGGTACTGCTTTATATGGGATCAGTATGGAATAGCTTTATATAAACCATATATGGTATTGCATTATATGGTTCATATCTGTTCCCGATAAAGACCTGATTCAGATGAAATTTTATCTGGCCTATATATGAATTAAATCTGGTTCTGGCACAGATCAAGGTAATATCTGCCCAATTTTTTATCTGGTCCAGATATAAACCCCATATCTTCAACAGACATGGGCCAGATATGAAATCCATATCTGGCCCATGTATGGAATTTCATATCTGGCCCATATCTGGATTTGGAGCAAGGATATAAATTTTGAGATGTAAACAAGTGTATTTTAAAGGACATTTAGACCCATATCATTTTCAAATAGAGGTCAACCTTGCTCAAGTCATTAAAAGGAGAAAGTAAAGCTTATGAATCAATTAGCTAATTGTACCTCTGTCAAAGGAGTCTGGAGTAGGGGAAACAAGCCAGTGAGCCACAACTGGAAAAAAGACCGTGGTCGGCTCGACTTGAACCAATAGGTTGGAAACTGGGCCGTAAAATTCCATCTAACTAACTAACTGTACCTCTGTCATAAAAAGTTCGTTGACCTGGAACAGTTAATGCCTTCCTATATGTGACTCCGAATAAAAACGTCATCGACACGAACTTGACACAAGTAAGTCTCACATGTAGACCTACTTTTGGTTTCTTGGTAGCAAAGGAAACTATGTTGTCAGTTTGGCGCGCGTGTGTGTGTGTGTGACACTTGCTTCGGTACGCTCTAGCTCAACAAGGGAAGGGTTGGATAGAACTTGGATTTGGTACATAGATTTGTCATAATAAGAAGGTGTGCCCTATTGTTTTTGGTGGAGGTCAAAGGTCATTTGGGGTCACCAGAGGTCAAAAACTAAAAACCTTCTCAATACCATATTTCAAGGTAGGAAACTTGGATAGACGTTATACTTGGTGTGTAGATGTGTTGTGGTGTAAGGATGAAATCTGATATGTTTGGTGAAGGTCAAGGGTCATCTGGGGTCACCAGGGGTTAAACACTGAAAAACGATTTAGCACAGTATTTTAATGTAGAAAGGACGAATTTCAAATCAGTCTGTGTTTGGTTAAGGTCAAATGTCATCAAGGTCACTAGAGGTCAACCATTGGAAATGTTATGCAGAAAATCTTATAAGCTAGATAAAGATAGGTGCAATACATTTTTTATCTCACCTGGTTTTGCATGCTTACACACCCGAACACCGTAGGAATTTGGCCTTTACGTTTCATTCAGTAATGATTCCTTCGGGTTGTACACATATTTTGGATCATTCAAAGTTTTAAGAGGGCATTAATTGAAATCTGTAGATTTCAATGAGCACAGGTCACACAGCATTAAACTGGTATCTCTGCCAGTGGAAGCAATGCATGGATTATACAGTATGTCTCTTAAACACTGCTGCGCCTTGTGGGGTAACCTAATCCTCATTCTATTATCACACCCTATTAATCACTTGCTTTCTGTTTAACTGCTGAATAAACCCGGTTTTCTGTGTAGAGATAGCAAACAGGGCAAATGGTAGATTGGTTTAAAGTTATAGCAAGTTTTATTTGAGAACAGGTAAAAATAACGCATGAGAGAAGAACAAGGGGTGTTTTTCTCTCTCTGACCACACTGTGTATTGTTCATTGGTGGTAGTATCAAGTTTGATTGCAAGCATAGATACATATGGAAATGAGGAAATGTTTTTGAAGGATCACAAAACATTATACAAGTTGAGTGTAAGTAAGGCCACAAAAATTAATTAGTACAAAAATATCCCTTGTGAAGATGTTACAGATATTGAGTATGAGCTTTTGCTTAGCTCTATTTCAGAGACTGGCTGTACAGTTCTTAAAATATCCAGCAAGGAACCAAAGTGCCCATTTGGCTCTTGTTCTTTTTCCAAAAAGGTACTCAGTCTACTGTGTCAGAGTGAATAAGGGGATAAGTGGGTTTAATTTTAGAATTCCTTTATTAGTGTTGCATCTGTTGTACTGTGTTGGAGCTTTTCAAATCGGAATATTTGTAACAAAATGGAATATACCGCACTTGTCCTCAGAAAGGTGAATTTCAGGAACTTTTCAGTCAGCACACAAGAGATCTTGGATTCACCCCCAAATGGACGTTTCACAGGTGTAACTATACGTAGAATTGGAAATTTGAGTGAAATATATCTCGTTGCTGCATTCATGTTGCATTGACATGCCCGGTGAAGAATTGTATCGAGTAAGTGCCAAGCAAATTTTTTTCAGTCATTCAAAAATTGTAGTAGTTTTAATATGACTATGCAATGACATTAAATGTTAAATCAACGTGAAGCAGCTGTGGTTTAATAGACCGTATGCCAAATAGCTACCAGCTTGTTGATTGTATCATTTATCAGATCAGCTGCAGGTTACTGATTTATATTATTTTCCTTTACACTTCGAAATATCTAACCTCTGTTTTTCCTTTTCGTGATTCAGCTTATGTTGTACATGTAGGGACACTGTTACTTTTCATCCTGTCATCTGCTAACTAGATGACACAACAGTAAAATTTCTAAAATAACCAAACCGTAACAAAGTAATAAATCTTCATCTGGCAAGCAATCTTTAGTGAATTCATGCACCCTGTACAGAGAAGTATTTTCTGTAATCTGAATGACGAATAGTTTAGTACATGACGCTACACATTTTAATTGGGAAAATCATTTCAACCTAACAGTAACACTTAACTTACCCCGTTATAACATAGCCTTATGATATTACAGTCTGTGCTGATTTTGAATCTCGTGTTTCTAGAGTTCATCATAAGATTACCGTTTGGGTGAAACAATAAGCAACGGTTCTATTTTAAGACTCCTGCAGACTATATAAGTATTGCGGTGTCTGATTTTCGTTATTTGCTTTGCATTGTTCTGTGAGGCAGTATCGTCTAGGAGTCCTTCAAGAATTTATAATAACGACTTGTGTGTTGTGATTCTCTTACACCGTTTCTTTAAATAGACTCCAGCATATTCTTTAAGAAGTCTGGCTGAGGGTGGACTTGGTCATTTAATTCAAGGTCTCTAGTGAAAGAACATCGGTTTTGACTTTGCCGTGTCATTCGAAGGAAATTTAACATTTTGGCATAGTGAATGTTACTTAATCGGGTTATAGACCTACATGCTCTGTTGATATTACCATACGAAGTGGAACGTGAGTGACGGACTAATTTTTCACATTCAGGGGAGGAGCATCATAAGGGAACACCAACAGAGACTCTTTTGATAGACCAATACTCATTCAAAAGATTAAATGATGACTGACTCAAAGAATATGTTGGGAGCATTTTCGTGCACATTGTGTGAATGTCGTTTCCGTTGGGACAAAAATTTGAAGCGTCATGTCGAGAGTGTTTATACTACTTCGAGGAGATACATCTGTTCGAATTGAAATTCAAAGGGATTTACCAGGCAAGATGCCCTCACCAGACACCAACGACGGCATAATTTAGAAGAGATATTGCATTCGTGTGACATATGTGACAAAGTGTTTTTGAGGAAAGACAATTTGACCCAACACCAAAAGACTCACGCTAGGGTAGAGTCTACACAAGCGGCAGCGAAGCGTTTCAAGGCCCCGAATAGTAGTTCCCAACATGCTCAGAGTCACATTTCAATGAATGGAGGTCCCCAAAGCTCGAACGAGTGTAATGGTACGATTCCAACAAAGGCGACACGAACATAGGTTATCCTATGCAAGAAGGAACGTCACCTAGCTACCTCAATAGACTACGACTTGATAAAGCCAAGACGAGAAGATCCAGTAATCTTTAGAACAAATGTAATTCTCTCCAAAGCATTTGGTACAGCAGAACAATGTAACCCAGAAGACATCGACCTCCTTTATAGAAACCGCTGAGGTTGTATACGGACCAACTTCCAGACCACAAAAAAAAAAAAAAGATAAATAAATAAATAAAAAAAAAACACGTTTACAACTGTCTTTTAAGAAGTCCAGATGTGGAAGAACTCGCAGACCTAGCAGAACAAGTATTTGACGCATTGACTTCGGCATTCAAAATAAATGTAGCCTTCGGGTTCTTGTTGCGACATGTAGAGACATGCAAGTTGCAGTATTATTATGCCTCTAACAACACGAAGTTATTCTCCGAACTGATACTTGTAACGAATCAAGAAACGTTTCCTCAATTCCTCAATCGATTGACAGAGCAAGATCTACTCGAACACATGAGGTTACAACGACCGAACTCGAAATGGGTGGTGGAAATGGTCACAAACGTCTCCTTTTACGTTTATAATTTGCAAGACCACCCGATTGGAGGGTGGTCGTCTACTTTACCTTCTTTTATCATCAACAACCCATCAGTTAATAGCCTGGCAAGAAATAACAACAATGGGAACCGGTTTGTGCCTATTTCGGTGTCTTGCTCTCGATCGAGGAGCAACAACGACAGCTTTGGAAAGAGAAGCAAAACAGTTGTTCGAAAATATGTACTCTGTTAAGCCATCAGAATTCAAAGGTATTACCATGGACGAACTATTTCGAGTAGAAGAAAAATTTGGAATTAACATTGTCGTGTACCAGTAAGTTCAAGACGAAGGGTCAGTGTAAGAGGAAAATTTAGCAGTTTCATCTCCTATCGTGGCTCGTTTGTTACGCCGATCTTTGCAGCGGTATAACAGCACTATGTTCGTGAACCTGTTTGAAAACCATTTTTCGTATATTCAGGATATTGAAACCTTCACCAAATCGTACCAGTGTCGCAAATGTTTGAAACCTTGGAGGGATCGATATCACTTGCAACGACACGAGACAATTTGTGAAGGATCAGGCGTCAAACATATTTTTCCAGGGGGTATGTATACACACCCTAAAACAGTGTTCCAATTACAATTAAGAAGAAGACATCGTCATTCCTGATTATCTTCGATATCATCCTTTCCAGGCTAAATTCGATTTTGAATGTTTTTTTAAATCCATGAGAGCTTCTGCAACAGATAAATTGACGTGGAATGCCAAAGACATCACACTCAGTGTGAGCGTTTGTAGTAATGTGCCCGAATTTGACAAACCCGTTTGCTTCATTTCCAAGGGAGAACCAGACGAATTCTTGCAAGATATAGCCTACTGACTTATATGGCGGGAGTATCCCAGAGGAGCATAAAGTTGCTACTGGAACAATTTGCGCCGTATATTCATGCTATTGAGTCCCGTATTGAGAACGACAATGCTGAGCTAGATAAACTCCGCCAGCAAAGAAGCAAACAAGCTCGACCAAGACGACAGCGTTTCCACACTCTTCTGCAGAAGTTAGAAGCTTATCTTTCAGAATTGCCTGTCACTGGGTTTACCTCTGGTGCGTACGTTCTAAACTTAGTCAAAGAATATGTGTTTCCATGGCTGGTGAAGAACGATCCCATCCAGTTTATCGTGAAGCGCACTAACACGTACATGTGTGTCAAATCGAAGCAGCTAAATTTTCTAGATATCAAAAATTACATCGCTCCTGGCTTTAGCTACGAGGTGTTTTTGAAAGCATATGATTTTTCTCAACAGAAAGGGTACTTTTCATACGAATGGATTAATCTCACCAATCTAGACATACTCAGCTTCCGCCACACGAGAGTGACCTAAAGCAATGTAATATAAGTACAGAGGAATATGCTTCTTGTAAGAGAGCTTGGAAAGACGAAAAAATGACAAGTGTGGGAGACTTTTTGGCGTGTTACAACAACTTAGATGTACTTTCTTTTCTGGAGACGTTGAATAAAATGGCTCTCTTCTATCGGGACCGACAAATTGATGTATTCAAAGACGGAATTTCGGTACCAGGCTTCACCATGAAATATCTGTTTCAAATGTTTGAGGGTCCACCGTCTGCTTTGTTTGGGGAAAAAGACATGGATGCTTACTACACTTTTCGCTCGAACCTAGTCGGTGGCCCATCCATTATATTCCATCGCTACCACGACCCGTGGTAAAACACAGATACGAGATACCAAAAACGTGTGTCAAAAGGTGATTGGATTCGACGCCAATGCCCTCTGCTTATGGGCCATAATGCAGGATATGCCCGCGGGTGCTTATATTTGACATAAAGAGGACACCGGATTCAAATTGGAGAAAATTCAACCCATAAGTACAGAATGGTTAATGTGGCGTGCTTAAATGCAAATGGTGTCCACATTCGTCATCAGGGCAACGACAAAGAAAAGCGCGTGGGATTGAGACGTATTTCCGTGGATGGATTTTGTCAGGCCACTAACACCGTGTAACAGTTTCATGGGTGTAACTGGCATTTCCATGATTGTCGCTCAAGCCGCCAACGGAACGTTAGTGAAGAAGAGAAAGTTCTAGGTGCACAACGTCGACAAAAGACGGAAGAAATACGCCAGTACATACAATCGTTTGGGTACCAATACGAGGAAATTTTGGAGTGTGAGTATCATCATCTGTTGAAAACATCCATAACCCTTCAAAATTCCTCGAAAAATTAAAATTTCCTCTTGAACACAAAAAATCACTGACATTAGATCAGATCCTAGACGCCATCCGGAATGAAAACCTGTTCGGAGCCGTTGAATGTGACATTCACGTAACGGACGAGCTAAAACCAGTTTTTGCAGAAATGTGTCCCATTTTCAAGAATACAACCATATCGGTTGAAGACATAGTAGATCACATGAAGGCGTTCGTACAGGAAAGAAGTATCATGATACAACCACGCTGCAGTCTTATCGGAAGTATGTTTGGTCAGAAGATACTATTGGCCACACCTCTCATAAAATGGTATCTCGATCATGGACTGCAAATTTCACGTGTGTATCAAATCATCGAATTCAAACCCAATCGGTGCTTTCAACGCTTTGGAGAGGCAGTGTCGAATGCCAGACGAGCAGGCGATGTCGATCCCGCAAAAGCCATCATTGCGGACACCATGAAGCTCATTGGAAATTCCTCTTACGGGAAGACCATTAAGCCATAAAGCCAAACCCCAAGTCGAAGAAATAGTGCACAACTGTCAAGCAAGAAATACATAAACTTTTATGTAAAGCCCGTCATACTAATGAAAACAGGATGTTACTAGTGATAGAAACGAACATTAAACGGACATTTCTTGTTTAAAATAAAACAAAGATTTAAGACAAAGACAGGGAAAATGCTTTCTATGAATGTTCTTGTCAATTTTTGTGTTGTGTGTTTGCCCTTTGGGTTTGCGTTTGCAGAATTCTGTACATATTCACTCTTATGAATGATGTAGAAGATAAACAATTATAACCTTTTTGTTTGACTATTGTGTTCTTGTGATGCGAGGATGTACGATTAAAAACCATCTTGACAATTCATTAGTCAGTGATGTTTTGGAAGAAGGGAAATGCCGTCAAAGTGAAGGAAATGAAACTAACTGCATTTTCTTTTGCACGTTATTGTCCGGCGCGTGATTTCAATTGTTGTATTGATGTTCTCTTATTTCAAGTAGACGTAAGTTGCTTTTGCTTTGCTTTTTTTTTTTTTTGAAAATGTAAAAAGATATTCCATTGACATATTTCATGAAGGGGATAACTATATAGTATTATGCATTAGATGACATTAAAAAAGGGTATGCTAATCTTAACTGACATACGTGTTTATGAACAATTTGCTTTACATCAAGTAATAAGGTCAACGGAATCTTGCAAAAGTTTTTTAATGAGACAAGATGAAGTCATCTTTCCTGCACGAAAAGTTGCCACATGCCAGGCCAACCAAGTACACACACTCGACTCTTTTTTTAAGTAGGACTTATAAATTTAAAAAAGAAAAGAAAGAAATTGTAATTTATCGAAAATATGTTCCCATTATTTTCGAAAGTATATAAATCGTTATACTGAAATATTATGTTTAGACTGAACCAACACCTTAGTTCAAAAAAATGACAGCACTGATTAATGGCATTAATAGTCACTGATGTAGCACCTTGTTGAATCAAGGAAACCTGTAAATTAATTTGCGCCATGCCAAAATGTATCGGAATTGCGCTCCCATTCTCAAGTAAACTTTGACAAAGTTTCGGTGAAGCAATTCTTAGATCAGTAGTAGCATTTGATGAGTAAACTTATTTTGTGTTATTTATGCTTTCAAAGTTGTTTAATGTGTGATCATTTTCATTCAGGAAATTTGTACGGTAAATAGAATAAAGAACAGTCCCTATCAATGATGACTTCCAACTTGTTTAATTTATAAACAGTTGTTGTTCTGAGATAGTTGAATGTACAAGACATTATTTAAAGGTAGTGGAACATTTCCGTGAACCCAAAGTTTGGACATTACTTAATCGCTAAGGAGTAAGCTTTTCTAAGAAAAAATCCTTTTGAATTATGAAAGTATCTCTCACGATAAACCGCTTAAAAGTTTGAAAAGTTTCTAAAAAAACGTGTTGCACAATGTTGCCATTTCTTTTGTTAATCCTATTTGAAATATTTCTTAACTTCTCATCGAAGTTCATCGTTTGGTCATTAAAACTGACGATGTTTGAGAAAACAATTTTCTAAAGTGGCTCATTGAGTGGCGTGTTGCACAATGTTGCCATTTCTTCTGTTAATCCTATTTGAATTATTTCTTAACTTCTCATCAGGAAGTTCATGGTTTGGTCATTAAAACTGACGATGTTTAAGGACACAATTTTTCTAAAGTGGCTCATTGAGTTAATATCAATAACTTAATAAAAATGTTTAGAGATACTTACTGCCACATGAAAATGCTTATAACTAGCATGATTCGTCAAGTTTAATATCCAATAGTCAAAAAATATATATCATATTATAATTTTGTCGTGTTCTGATTTGTAACGGTTTTGTGCATCATTTGAAAAGCTGTCTTGTCATGAGTTATTGAAAGCTAAATTGAGCCGTTTAATAGACTCTTATAAAAACAGTTTTTTGTGGAAAAGGGATTGTCTAAGTTTTTCATCGTTACAGTGTTTATTTTTTTTTTCATTTCCTAAGTTACTTAAAAAAGAACACTTCTTTTTCATAAGTGAGTCGTTTTATTAGTTTCAAAACATTCACAGAGAATGTATGAGTACACTTTCACCATTTTTGCCGACTATATACCCCATACTTCGTTTAGAGTTGATGAAAAACAAGGAGATAAAAAACTAAAAGCAAACTTCGAATCAAACATACTTCAACATCATTGGTATATGCATTTTATCTTGCTTTCAGGCAAATTGTAGAACTTATGACACTTTGAACAAAGGTACATTACTCTATTTATTCGTTGTTCCTTCGTTGTGTCTTTTCCCTTTTTTTCTTTTTTTTTTTCCAGTGAAGAATAATGTTAGATACATCACACACTGCTACAAAGGAAGACCTACAACTCCAGATACCGTTTTTGTTCGGCGACCGTTACATGCATTGTGAGAGACAAGAAATGTATACAAAGAAATCAAGTGTTTGCTCACAAAATTATCCACGTTATTGACTTTTTATTCCAGGAACGTTCCTAAAGGAAATGAAAACCATGATCAATTACTCTCTTAAACTCATGAACTCAGAATATGTAGTTCCTTACCATTATACATAATGCCAGTATAAAAAGAAAACCGATTTTCCATATTTTTTGTATTGATTGAAGTTGTTTCCAACCCCCATAGAGTAGGTTTGAATTGGGACTCCTTCATCTCTTTCAATCGGGTAAAGGCAGGAAGTCCCGGCGTTCGGAAGTCGCATTGGTTGTTCCTTAACAATATGACACGCCTTCCTACCCTAATGTTTTGATACCATTGTCGCAACGCACTGTATGATATGATGTAACGTTCTCTCGACACAAAAGACTCTCTGGGAATCTCGTCTGTTTCTCAACAGTGAGGTCGTGGGTTCAAATCCCACAAGTCTTTCCCCTCAGACCTTATGTCATCTCATACAGTCAAGTTATGATCATACCACAAAAAAACCCTTCCTGATTGCTTAGCAACCAGTGAACACTCAAGTCACGATTATTTCACGAAAAGGTCTTTTTGGTTGCTAAGCCAGTTATGTCATATCCCTTCCCCAACCAAAACCCAACGTCGCCACCAACATATCTGTCTAAAAGCGCGTGACGCATACCACTCACCCAATTCAACCCGAAGACTACTTGTTGCTTAGCAACAAGAAGTGTGACTCATACTTGTTGCTCAGCAACAAGTATGGGTCACCGATACCTGAGTGTTCTCCACCCTGTTTGCTCCACCCGAAAACTGCCTGAAAACCCCCTACATCACTACTAACGTCAGTGTGATTTAACTTCTCTGATAATGTTCTAAATACGAATTCGAAATGGTCGAATCGCTATACAAAAGAATGAGGTGAGAGTGTTGAAACTTTGCATTAGAAATCATACATTTTTCTAAAAAAAGTTGCATGCAGACTGTGCAAAGAGAAATTTTTAGTTTCCTTTAAGTGTTTCCCAATTTCAGCCGGCCAGTCTGGTCAATAACTAAAGACCACAGATTTCCTTTGAACATAGTAGGGGTACGATTCATCTTCTTCCTATTTAAGGAATAAATTACATAAGGCTGCCTTTTATTGGTGAATAAACCGTCGAGACCCCAAATTTGGAAAAATAACGGACGAGGCGCAGCCGAGTCCGTTATTTTGTCAAATTTTGGGTCGAGACGGTTTATTCACCAATAAAGGCAGCCTTATGTAATTTATTCCTATTCTACAACCCCAAAACTAATAAAAAGTACGAAAAATGAAAGAAATTCTGATAAATTGAGTCTAAAAAAGCGATTTGCAGCAAGTACAATAACAGGCAGTGATGACAACCAATGAGCAATTACTATTTCTGACGGTTTCTATTACCACCATTCTTGTAATTTTTGCCTTTTGATGTTTCCTGGCGAACAACAAAATGGTGACCTTGACCGCCTTTATAGTAATAGACTGTGTACAGTACAGTATATGTGTCACGTACGTATATGGCTACTATTATGTATAAGCAATTTCTTTACAATAAATTTGACAACGGCAAAATAAACATTTTATAGATACTTCAAAGTTGATTAATAGTAGAACACCTACTTCCTAATTAGTTTTATCCTGAACTTGAAAAAGAATTTGTTTACTGAACTTGAAATTGCGCAATTGTCAAAGGTCAAAGTTAAAGGTTGACGACCAAAGTGCAGACTACACTTACTGAAAGCATACTTCAACGATTATAAACAATGTAACCTGTGAAAACTGGTGAAGTGAAATAAGGTGAAACGTTTGATATATCGACTAACTCTTGAGAAGAAAAGATATGAATGTTCACGAAGACTTATTAACAGTCACACTTACTGGTGCACGAAAGTTGCAGCCCTGAAATATTGAGGATAAAGCTATGCTTTGTTCTTCGAACGACATTGACAGGGTGGTGTTACTGTTACTAGTGCTAGGCCTAACGTTAGGCTCCGCATCGAGGTACTCTAACGACGTTACGTTGATCCGTAGTGTTTTCGCAACTATGTAACACTAGGCTGTTGCCGGTTTGAGTGTACTCGCTAGAACTTACACACTGGGCGCTTAAATTTAAGGAATAAATTACATAAGGCTGCCTTTTATTGGTGAAGAAATCGTCGAGACCCCAAATTTGTCCACATCACATGGCTCAAATATGAGATCAAAGCAGGGAACATCCATTGTTACTGAAGGAGCCGTGGACCTTTGCATGTATACAGTTGTACTGTACACTGTGGTATGGTCCAGTGGTTCCAAACCACCACAATTCTGTTGCATAGCAACAGCAGACAGTCTTGATACCCTCCAAATAAGTAGTGTTACTATTGACTTAATGCATGTTAATGAGGCTAACTGCCTGTTATTGCAAAAATAACGGATTGTTTTTAATGGTCACATGATACTGAATTAGCCAATAGGAGCTAAGAAAGTGAATAACGGATAGCTAGGGGTTGTAGAATCCTAAATATTGTGCTCCTTCATAACCACACCTGCTGCACTATGCACACGAACAAATGACATAATCATGGAGACCGATGAATAATGTATGTTTGATATGCAACAACTCTAAAACACCATCAATGAGACTGCAAGCGTGCGGAGCGCGTGAAAAGTTTGGGGATTTGCAAAGTAAACATGTGAAATTTTTGGTACAGGAAGCTAGTCGATCGTAATCTGTAGAGGACACCTTTCGTAACCTTCATGTATAGTCTTTTCGGTAGTACCTAATTTTAAGTTTCACGTCACAAAAAGTGTGGGGGGACTTATACGTTAGAGTCCCCTCCGCTCAAAAAAGTGCGGGGACATGTCCCCCTGCCCCCTAAATCGACGCCCCTGATCTAAAGATAAAGGGGGTCCCCACAGGAACTACAGAGAGGAGAATTTTTCTTTTTTAATTTTGAAAAAAAAATCGTTACAACCTATAATACTATGAACGTAAAAGAAACTGAAAGAATTGAATTTTGGGGTCCCGAACAGCTTCAAAGACGATGGTGAAAATATCTGACCAAGAATACGATGCACTGCTGATGCTTGATGAAATATACCAATTTATTGTCGTGTGCATGAGAGATAAACATTGTTAAACGCTTTGCGTTATCATTGATTCCATAAGTGGCATGTAGATTCAGTCTCTACTCCCTCGGGATAGCAGAATTTTTCCATAATGCAATGTAAATGGAAAAATACTAGTAAAATTACATTTATGGCAGAAATCATTCTAATAGAGCACTCAGCCTGGTCGACTCTCTCATAAAAAAAATCACTTTGTAAGTTTTGGTGACCATGAGAGCTCTGGCATAGATAGTTTACTGTCAATTTTAATAAGAATTATTCAAAATAAATTGATTAGCATACACATCCGGAGGGCGTAAAATAAGATCAAGTGCAACAGACATCATAAATACTTGTTTTCAGTGATAACATATTCATTGGAAAGGTTATATTAAAACACATATTCCGCCATATTTCTTGAACTTACTATCAAACAAGACTCCCCAAAAAGCAAAGCCATCCTGAAAATAATTTTTCCCTCATTTACATTTTAAGCTTTAAGCAAAAGAGCATAATTCGACTATTCCTAAACCACCTTAACATTTTGCACATATTAGAAGAGAACGTTTCCCCTAATTGTCTGGTTTGCGTGACCAAATAAATTTATATAAAATACTCTCTATTTCATGAAAAAAAGGAAGAAACGGGATCACAGATTGTATAAAATAAGTGAACATAGACATTAAGCTCATGTGAAGTTTGGTCATGCGCTTTTTATACATTCTATACACCGTGACTCTACATCTGATGAACACATATAGCAGATGCATTGTAAGAATCAAAACCCAAGTATGAAAAGTTTCCCGAAAGAAGGGAGAAATATTTCTTCAGATGTGGGCAGTCCAAAATAACCTTCAAGGGATGTGTTCAGGGGAGGGGAAAAGAGATATACTTGTTAAATTACAGGCCAAGAGCGAAGTTTGCGGTCATAACTACTGAATGAATTTAAGGTGTAGATGAGCTTTGATGGCCCCTTTTTGTAGTCAGTTTTTGTGAGTTGGGCTGAACTTGGCCTTGAGGTGTTGTTTAAAGGAAAAAAATGAACAATTAACTAATCTGTAATATTTGGGCTGGTTGAAGTTGTTATCTTCAGAGTTATTGAACCTGAAATGTGAGTTTTTGGCAATACTTCGGAAATACATGAAATTGAAATACAAACCAGGGGGCAGAAAATGAAAGACACATGAATTAAAATTTCTAATTATATTGTCATATTAACTTGTGAGACATGAAAAAACAATCAGTATGCAAAGAAAGGTTCTGGTTTGCAAGGCGATGAAAATGGACGGCTTTAAATACTTGCAAAATGTAGTTGGCAAGAAAATCATAAGAAAATACAATGGTATAATTTTCATAGTAACTAATATCAATGGAACCTTTACAAAAACAGGTGAGGCAATTAGTTCAAAGCTTGCACTGTTTCACATGTTTTTTCCAGGGGTTATCACAGAATTTTGCATGAAAACATGTGTTTTCCCTTGACATTGACGCAGAGATTCGAACAACAAACAGCTTATTAAACAAAGTAGCCTAATTGCAAAGTTTTTCTTTGGGTCTAACTTTAGGCTGTGAAAATAGCGAGTGAGACTAAGCAACCCGATCCGGTTTAGTACTCCCATGGTTTAAGTGACGCGACGAAATGATTCAATGAAAGTCACGCCTGTGTTTTCACTGCGATAAAGAATAGACGGGTCGACCGGATAAGTGACCAATTAGGAGGTCCAGTGTCTTCTACTTAACCATAGGGAGTAAAGAGTGCATCTTGGCCAAAAAGTTCCTAACAATTTGTACCAAAGGTATCGTTGAAGTTTCCAAATGGAAGAAAGCTTTAAAAATAATTTAAAACAAAATTTTTGTGTAAATATTGATGTACAAATCAAAATAAATGTTAGCCTCTCTGCAAGAAACACGGCAATATTTTACTTTGTTCTCTGTTGATTTATGGTCACAACCACTAACTGACCCGAATGCTTGCATTGTGCATGCTATTACGTAACTGCGGTCGAAAAGTCGACCCGACGTGTGACCTTTAAGACGGTACAATGGCTTCCACTTAAATAATAGGGAGTAAAGCTGTATCTTGAACTAAAAAATACCTCACAATTCTTAGCGAGAGCATCAAAGTACATTTACCATGGATAACAAATAGTAAAATTATAACTTTAAGCAAAAATGTTGACAAAGTCCTGATGTATAAATGTCAGTCACTTTGTAAAAACATGACAATATTTGACTATGCCCTGCTGTCAAGTAATTTACAACCGCTTAGCAAAACAAAGCTTTATAAAGGTTGCTACATTTTACAGAAATTAACCGTATTTCTGACGGCCCCATGTGAACATATTTTCGAGACGAAATTTGATGTTTATGCCATTATGCAATCAAAAATTATAAATATACCCGATGAAAGTCACAGTATTCTTTCAAAGAGGAACAAAAAGCCACACATTGCAATAAAGTTTTGGTTTTCAGCAATGCCATTCACACAGCTGTCCCTTTTAACAATGATCTACCCTAGCAACAACGACCTCGATGATCCAAAATGAAGACAGGCTTTAGCTTGGTACTATTCTGCTGAAAACAGGGCGAAACACAGAAATAATTTTCAATCGTTGAGCTTAAAAATCATAGCTTGAGCCAACACTAAAATACACGATCCTACACATGTTTTGCGAAAGTGTTGTTTGCATGAGTCCAAAGGGTTTCCCTTTCGGGAAACCAAAAAGTAAAGTGGTCTACATAAAGCGTGGTCCGAAATACGGTAGAGACCTTTGATATCACTCTATTGACATTTTATTGGAAAACTTGGAACTATGTGCTCTAGATTGCTATTAGTTTGCAACAATTATAATTACATAGTTTGAAAATTATAAGATAATACAACTTTATGTAGAAACAAGTAGGCTATATGCTCTATTTAGTGAATGTAAAAATAAGCTTTGGAAAATTGTAGGGGGGCTCGGGCCTGGTGCTCCTCGCCTAAATCCGGCACTGGCATCCACCCTTGCAGTGAATAAATACTCTAAAAGAAAACAACGTTGTTTATGCCATGGAAGATTGCAAAACAGTTAAAGGCCCGATTCTCCCACCCAAAACAAACAGCACAAATTTCCCTAACCTTTTTTAAAGGGTGTCTAGCTTCCCCCAAAAATATTTAGACATATAGAGCCAGGTCTAAATCACAGGCGTTTATACTTTTGTGACGTTGAAAAAGTTGGCAGGCTCAAACTCCCGCCCATTGACGTAATGTAATCTGATTGGTCTAAACACGTACACATATACAGTGTACTGTTTGTGTGTAGCCTTGTATACTGTACACTTACTGGTGTCTAACATTTACACACAGAAAACAGTGCAGTCTGAGACCTTTGAATTAGCTAATCTCGGCAATGTTGGATTAATACTTTTTACAGTTTAAAGCTGCGGTAATCACACTGCACTGTACATTGACAGTCGAACGTCTGAAATCATGTTTATTTTTCCTTGTGTACGTTTACGAGGGAGAATTTGCAAAAATTGCAATACCGATCATGTCAGGATGAAACTTACAGTGGAATATATGGAGAGAGTGAGCTATGAAATGCAGCAAACATGAACTTTCGCAAAGGACAGGTCAAATGCAAAGCTGTGAACGACCGCTTTGCAAACCTATTACATCTGTACATGCATGATGAAGCCAGCGATGAATTCATGATTTCGTACAACAACAGATCTCATTCTCGGTTAGGTAAGCTCTTTGCTGAACGTTACTCGTTACTGCAATTAACAGGTTAGCCTAAACAGAAACATCGTATCATTGTGTTGTCATGAGTCGTTCTATATAGACGGTTACAAGAAAGTGTTGAACATTATGCCACACGCTTTGGGTGGTCCTCAGTAAGGCAAAGATTAGTACTATGTTTGGACGGTCACCTAATTGCTCCCTATGTTACTTGTTATCTCATCGCTCCGAGAGGAGAATGAGATATTGTAGTCACTTTGCCTATGGGGCTTTATATGGCAATGCCAGCTTAAATAGCAATGGTTATTATGGTAACGGTAAATTTTCCCAGGTTACTAGTCTCGAGGTCTAACCCATGGTGAGGTACCCCGGGGTGACTGAAGGTCCAGGGCTGAGAGAGGGGTCAAAACCTGTCCGTGTGTGTGTGTGTGTGTGTTTGGTGGGTGTGTGTGTGTGTGTGTGCGTTGACAATTGGTGCAAACCGTGGACTAAAGATTGAATTCATACCTGCGAACCGTGGACAGACCTGAAACCGAGGACGGTCCACGGTTATGCCAGCATGCTAGCAACACTCCTTACATAAAGTGCTATAGTGATATCTCATGGATATCTCGATAACCCACGGTTACCTGCAGAAAATCAGATTCAGCCTTGTGATTTGTGTATGGTGAACAAAACTGGAACTGATTGTGTATGCATGTCACCCACAGGTACAAATCAGTAAGTGATTTGTGGAGACGTAAACAAATGACATAACCTACATTGTATAGCATTGGTTTATATCTCATTACAGCCATGTTAGAAGGGTGTCCTCGTTTTGTAGGTTCCAGTCAATTGGTCCACGGTTCGTGTGTGTGTGTGGGTATGTCTAATTTTGTTTTCCTAATACCTTGTAAATGGCTGGGCCGATTTTCTTCAAACTTGGTAGGATGGTACCTCAGGTGAAACAATTGCTTTTTCATACACAAACGGAAGTGAAGGTCAAAGGTTACAGGTCAAAGGTCAAATTTAGTGAAATCACATTTTTCTGCTATATTTCCAAAATGAAACGTTCTCCTGACACGAAACTTTCACACATATGATGATTGCATCTAGACCTACCAAGATATGTGGTTGCCATAGCAACAGAGGTCAAAGGTCAAGTGGTAGAGTGGAACAAAAAATTTCAAGTGATAATTTGTTCGTAAAACAACGTTTTTGTCCCTCAAACTCCTCCTAGTGGGCCCTACCGATTCTTTTCAAAATTGGTAGGTGGGTACCCCAGGGTGGGAACTTGTGTCTCCCAGACCTTCGGAAGAAAAGGTCAAAGGTCAGAGGTCAAAGGTCGCATTTTGCAAAAAAAAAACACTTTTTTCCTATTTTGTACTAAAACTTCAAAAGAAAACCTTCACAAGTATAATAGGGTAGACTAGTTCTACCAAAATATGTAGTTTCCATGGCAACCAAGGTCAAAGGTCACGTGACAGGGGGTCAAATATTTTTTCTTGTATTCACTTTAACTCTAATCGGACACATCCCACAAATCTGAAAGTTTAAGTGTAATAGCCTAGGCATGATACTGTAATTTTTACCGATATGTGTGGTTGTCATGGCAACCAAGGACATAGTTCACGTTACAGATTGTCAAAGGTTAAAGTGGGTGTGACACGGCCACAAAAACTTTTGTGTATTGCAAGATTAGATAAAGTATTTTACAAATATCATCTCACACCCCATTAGAAACCCGTACAATTCGGCATAAATGATATTCGAAGGAAAACTGCGTTCAAAATCCAATTTCGAAAAATGCCGCAACAGCTCACCTGACTTTTATGACGCAATTGGCGGCACAAACCCCGCCCGACGGCACATCTAGATGTGGAACTAATGTAACGTTCGGTAAAGTTATCTTATCTTAGCAACCTCATGAAAATGATTGCAACACAATACAGAGTCCAACATACAGAGCGAAAAGCGCGGACCATGGTGGGGATTCGGAGCAAATCATTGGCCAATAAGTTCGCGTGTATATGCGCGCGGGTAAAAATTGTGGAAGAAAGACGTGGTTCGGTCGCTATAAAGAACAGCTATGAATATGTATGGACAGACCACAAGAAGTGCGTCCCCACTACGAGCGCGTCTTTACTGTATGAGCCGTTTGATGAAGATGCTTTTGCGAATACTAAGCAGTCACCGCGCAACGCACAATTCACAATGTAGTTCGTGGCCACACTCACTGCAATCGGAGCACCGGTGTTTGCAATTATGTATGCGCTAACACGCGTTACCACGCACATGATTCGATGATTGTGGGCTCTCTGGTACAGTGTTGCTAACCGTGCCTCCAATGACGTCACCATTTTGAGACGCGTTCACATACGTTTTTTCGCTTTCGAATTTCAAATGGTCTGAGCCTGGCCTGAGCCTGGCCTGTAATTGGGAATTGAAAACGTCGTATTTCGGTATTTATGGACATAATTTAGTAGGGAACTTACTTACTTTGGCCGTGTCATCAACACTTTAATGTTTTGTAACTAGCGTATTTTTCATCCATTAATATAAATAAGCTAGACTCCTAGGTTACTACTTCGTAGTAACAGTCTTAAATTCTTTTTTCACTAGCTTTTATGCTGCAGTGAAATTTTTAAGTTCCTGCCAGCACTTCACTTTGATGGCCCTTATATCTAGAGTGATCTCATATGGTCTATGCAGACAGTTGTTTTCACTCCAAAGTTGCTGTAACTGTTAGGCCCAGTAGTATGAAAGTTAAAGTCAAACCTAGGGCTAGACTTGAAATCTCAAGCTGGTTAACAGTATGTAGGCTAGGTCTGGGGCTAAACCTACGCCATTCGTAGGCTTGAGTTATAACCCAAGATATAAAACTGTGGGTGACTAACATAAGGTTAGGCATAGGGCCTACCTATCTTACATATTAGTGCCCTTAAAACTTGGCGGTTCTGAAGCATCGCCAAAAAAAAACGTACGTGACAATTTCCTTGCCACGGGATAGGATTGGCCACAGGCCAGTACGCAGAAAAGGTTTGTGCGTCGCCCGGAAATCTTCTAACGCCACACGTTCAACTTCGCCCACACGCCCAGTTTTTTAATTGAGACGCACTTGATGTGCATATCAGCTCGACACACATGAAGTTTGCCGTCGCGTCAAAATGGAGAATACGCCCAGCGTTCCTGAAAGCGTTTTACTTTTATAATCGTTGCTTCCATGTCTAATCGTATCAGTTTAATGTAACAGCCAAGCTCGTTGTTTTTTTTTTCATAGTGTTGCAAGGGGATAACAGCATATTAAAAAATAAATTTGTTCCAAAATCTTAGATAGGCCTACTGGATTAGAAGGACAAGCGTTGCAAAGGTTGGGTAGCCTATTTCTCCAGTTCTTATATGATCCGGTGTCAGAATTTAAATATTCAAATGATGTTTCTTGGAATGAGGGATGCGACTGTTCAAAGAACTTGATTGCTATGTGCCATATTCTTTCCCCTCGCTATCTTACGAAAAAAAATCCGTCCCTTGGAACGAAAAAAAGGTCGCTTCCCTTGGACTTCAAGATTGTGGCATGGAGATTTAGTATGGTAATTTTTGTCAATGACATGCTACTGTAGCATAAAATTCAGCACAGATAAAACTTCTAGCTCATACATAGTTCCGAGTTCTGTAACCAACTTGCGCACATGTTAGCGATGAGATATGCAACTCCGTGGATTGCCCTCTTGTAATATCATCGCTCCATGAGGAGGATGAGATATTGTAATCACTTTACCCGTTGAGCTATAAATGGGAATGCCAGCTGAAATTGGCACTGTTGCCATGGTAATGGTTGGTGCCCCCAAGTTACTAGTCCAAGGGTTTAACCTAAGATGGGGTCCACCAGGGTAACCAAAACTCCAGTTCTGTGTGAGGGGTCAAAACGTGTCCGTGTGTGTGT
Organism: Holothuria scabra; assembly: GCA_037179385.1. NCBI lineage: Eukaryota > Metazoa > Echinodermata > Holothuroidea > Aspidochirotida > Holothuriidae > Holothuria > Holothuria scabra. The sequence continues at coordinate 11,900,632 of CM074198.1, forward strand.
GTGGCTTTGTCTTTGTTTAAAACCGAGGACCTAAACAATAGACTCCCAGGTCCTCGGTTGTAAATTCAATAGATTTCTCAAGTCCTCGGTTGTCTAACAATAGACAGTCTCTTGTGAAGGTTAGGGTTAAGTTAGCAGACACAATGGAGATAACAATGAAGTCCTCAGTTGTGTGTAAAAACACGTGTGTGTGTGTGTATGTGAATTTTTGTTTTGCAAGTATCTCCTAAACGGCTCGGCGGATTTTCTTCAAATTTTGTAGGAAGGTACCCTACGTGGAACCACTGTACATATTGCATAACCGTAAGCAAAGGTCAGAGGTCAAAGGTCAATTTTGATGAAAATCATATATTTTACTATATTTCTGTAATGGAACATCGCACTGACATGAAACTTTGCACGTGTCATGAGGATATCTTGAAATACCAAAATATATGGTTACCATGGCAACAGGTATCAAAGGTCACGTGATGGAAGGGGAAGTGTCTATTTTTAAGCGAAAAGAGGAAATTTGTGACTCTAACTCCTCCTAGTGGGCTAGACCGATCTTTTTCAAACTTGGTGGGAAGGTACTCCAGGGTTAGAACTTGTGTCTCCCACATTTTCGGAAGTGAAGGTCAAAGGTTAAAGGTCAGAGGTCATTTTTCGTTAGTAATCATTTTGGGGGGATTTTTTGGCTGTATTTCTGGTCTTTTACCGTATTTCTGTAAAGGAACATGGCATTGACGTGAAACATTGCACGTACGTGTCATGAGGATATCTAGAACTACCAAAATACATGGTAACCATGGCAATAGACATTTAAGGTCACGTAATGGAAGTGAAGTGTCTATTTTTAAGCGAAAAAAGAGGAAATTTGTGACTCTAACTCCTCCTATTGGGCTAGACCGATCTTTTTCAAACTTGGTGGGAAGGTACTCCAGCTTTAGAACTTGTGTCTCCCAGATTTCCGGAATGAAGGTCAAAGGTCAGAGGTCATATTTCGATAGTAATCATTGGGGGGATTTTTTGGGCGTATTTCTGGTCTTTTACAGTATTTCTGTAAAGGAACATGGCATTGACATGAAACTTTGCACGTGTCACGAGGATATCTAGAACTACCAAAATACATGGTTGCCATGGCAACAGACTCTGGAAATGCGGTCTAAGGTCAAAGGTCAAATTGAGTCAAAATCTTTTTTGTACATAATTCCAGGGGAAAACATTGCACCGATAAAACATGAAACGTAAAACAGGAGTGACATGTTCTGCCAAAATATTTCGTTGCCATGGCAACTCAGGTTTAAAGTCGCGTAACAGGAGGTCAAATGTACAGTTTTACTTCAAAAACTGCTGGTTGTTGGCTTTTCAAGTTTAAAGATGGTGAAGATGTGCCCCACACACTCGATGGTTTTTCACTCTCCAACGTAGGCCTGCATAATCAGTTAGTTTGACTTACACATTTCCCCTAAATATTGTTATCAATAACAGCTCGGTTTGTGCATCTGCTACTCAAACGAAGTTCGAATATCACCACGCGACTTTCATGCCGCGTCGTAGAAATCTAAAGTGCAATATTTTCAGGGCGCGGACGTCAGCTCGAACACGTGAACTGTGGGCTAAAATGCCGCGTCACCCTGGCCACGTCGTGTAATCTAAAGGTCCCTAATGACGCGTGTGGCCCCACGCAGTAGGCTTCGTAATGCGCGTGTGGTAGGCTAAGCGCGAGTATCTGATTGGTTAATCAGCTGTCCGAATTTGTTGGTGTAACATGCAATGATATGCGTTTTGTTCGTCTCGGCCATACTATAGGGAGCTTACACGCAAGTAAAAACCAACTAACGCAACCACCTTCTGGAGGACAAATAACACACATGGAAGCTAAGTAAACAAATGAGGTGCGTGGCGGGATGTCTTTTAGAACAACTAGTGCGTCCGCTGAATTTGACCTTTTGACCTTTGGTGCAAGCTCCTCACAGAGGTCATGTATCGACGTCACTTCGTTGCGCGTTTCTCTATTTTTTCATCCAGGAGTACATTGTGCAACAATTGTTGCTAAGGTTCTATCGTGCGCGCGTATCGGTAATACACCTACTGCGTATGATCAGTAACATCCTGTAAGCCACATTAAAACACGCTGACGTCACGTCATTATTTTCAATTCTGGAACGCGTTTCTAGCACATCAAATTTGGCATGAGGTTCTTGTAGCTAAAATCCCCAAAGGAGCTTTATAGAATTAAGTCCCGCGTTTACTAGCGATGAGATCAGAAACTTCGCGGATTGCCCTCTTGTTAGTCCGTTTAATAACTGCGAACTAACGATTTGGGTGCAGTGGATGGCCGACTCAAGGAACAATCACTTACAAGTTACAATACAGGCCCTACTAGCAGTTCAAATGGGATACAAACGTTCAAAAGCCATTTCTTAGTGAGTTAGTCCTGACAAGATGGGGCGGTCACCTTCATTCAGTCTAACATTTTAGCCTACTTTTCCAAGTCGGTGTTCTACTAAGGATTAGGCTGTAGACTTATACTACAGGCTAGACCTAGTCTAGGACTAATTACTCCTACAGTAATCTACGCCTAGGCTTAGACTAGGCCTAGACAATGATTGGGGCAGCCTATATGCTAGGCCCGACAACCAATCCTAACTCAGTGGAAGCTGGCGAACATTAAGACAGCGAACAATAACACAGTGTAGCGAACAATAAGAAAAGCTGAAGCTATAGCGAACAATCACCAAGTAGCAGTGGTACGGAAGTTGAGAAATGCCATCCCAACGGGTGGGAGTTATTTAAAGGCTTTTCGCAAGATAATGAGGATGATTCGTGTAGGGGAGGGTCCATTCTATCACCATGCCTCCGCTGACCCGTGGGCAAATTGTCAAAGGGGGCGCGGCAGCCCCGTAAACGTCCGATTAATATGCTTAGTATATATATAACGTACACATTGCAGGCTTTGAACGGTCATTTTGGCATTGCGACTTTCAACGATCACTTTGGTTAACATTTCGAAAATGTTTCACGACATAATAGGGGTGATTCAAGTAGGGGAGGGTCCATTCTATCACCATCCTTCCGCTGACCCGGGGGCAAATTGTCAAAGGGGACGCCACAGCCCCGTAAAAGTCCGATTAATATGCTTAGTATATATATAACGTACACATTGCAGGCTTTGAACGGTCATTTTGGCATTGCGACTTTCAACGGTCACTTTGATTAACATTTCGAAAATGTTTCACGACATAATGGGGGTGATTCATGTAGGGGAGGGTCCATTCTATCACCATCCTTCCGCTGACCCTGGGGCAAATTGTCACAGGGGGCGCCACAGCCCCGTAAAAGTCCGATTAATATGCTTAGTATATATATAACGTACACATTGCAGACTTTGAACGGTCATTTTGGCATTGCGACTTTCAACGGTCACTTTGATTAACATTTCGAAAATGTTTCACAAGATAATGTGGCTGATTCATGTAGGGGATGGTCCATTCTATCACCATGCATCGGCTGACCAGGGGGCAAATTGTCGAAGGGGGCGCCACCGCCTCGTAAAAGTCCGATTAATATGCTTAGTATATATATAACGTACACATTGCGACTTTGAACGGTGATTTGTGCATTGCGACTTTCAACGGTCACTTTGGTTAACGTTTCGAAAATGTTTTACGAGATAATTCGGGTGATTCATGCAGGGAAGGGTCCATTCTATCACCATGCTTCCGCTGACCAGGGGGCAAATTGTCACAAGGGGCGCCACAGCCCCGTAAAAGTCAGATTAATATGCTTAGTATATATATAACGTACACATTGCGACTTTGAACGGTCATTTTGGCATTGCGACTTTCAACGGTCACTTTGGTTAACGTTTCGAAAATGTTTTACAACATAATGTGGCTGATTCATGTAGGGGATGGTCCATTCTATCACCATGCATCGGCTGACCTGGGGGAAAATTGTCTCAGGGGCGCCACAGCCCCGTAAAAGTCCGATTAATATGCTTAGTATATATATATAACGTACAAATTGCGACTTTGAACGGTCATTTTGGCATTGCGACTTTTAACAGTCACTTTGGTTAACATTTCGAAAATGTTTTACAAGATAATTCGGGTGATTCATGCAGGGAAGGGTCCATTCTATCACCATCCTTCCGCTGACCTGGGGGCAAATTGTCACAGGGGGCGCCACAGCCTCTTAAAAGTCCGATTAATATGCTTAGTATATATATATAACGTACACATTGCGACTTTGAACGGTCATTTTGGCATTGCGACTTTTAACAGTCACTTTGGTTAACATTTCGAAAATGTTTTACAAGATAATTCGGGTGATTCATGCAGGGAAGGGTCCATTCTATCACCATCCTTCCGCTGACCTGGGGGCAAATTGTCACAGGGGGCGCCACAGCCTCTTAAAAGTCCGATTAATATGCTTAGTATATATATATATAACGTACACATTGCGACTTTGAACGGTCATTTTGGCATTGCGACTTTTAACAGTCACTTTGGTCAACATTTCGAAAATGTTTTACAAGATAATTCGGGTGATTCATGCAGGGAAGGGTCCATTCTATCACCATCCTTCCGCTGACCTGGGGGCAAATTGTCACAGGGGCGCCACAGCCTCTTAAAAGTCCGATTAATATGCTTAGTATATATATATATAACGTACACATTGCGACTTTGAACGGTCATTTTGGCATTGCGACTTTAAACAGTCACTTTGGTTAACATTTCGAAAATGTTTTACAAGATAATTCGGGTGATTCATGCAGGGAAGGGTCCATTCTATCACCATGCGTCCGCTGACCCGGAGACAAATTGTCACAGGGGGCGACACAGCCCCGTAAATGTCCGATTAATATGCCTAGTATATATATATAACGTACACATTGCGACTTTCAACGGTCACTTTGGTTAACATTTCGAAAATGTTTCACAACATAATGAGGCTGATTCATGCAGGAGAGGGTCCATTCTATCACCATGCTTCCGCTGACCCGGGGGCAAATTGTCACAGGGGGCGCCACAGCCCCGTAAAAGTCCGATTTATATGCTTAGTATATATATCACGTACACATTGCGACCTTGAACGGTCATTTTGGCATTGCGACTTTCAACGGTCACTTTCATTATTTCGAAAATGTTTCACAAGATAATGTGGCTGATTCATGTAGGGGATGGTCCATTCTATCACCATGCATCGGCTGACCAGGGGTCAAATTGTCGAAGGGGGCGCCACAGCCTCGTAAAAGTCCGATTAATATGCTTGGTATATATACAACGTACACATTGCGACTTTGAACGGTCATTTTGGCATTGTGACTTTCAACGGTCACTTTGGTTAACGTTTCGAAAATGTTTCACGAGATAATGGGGGTGATTCATGTCGGGGAGGGTCCATTCTATCACCATCCTTCCGCTGACCCGGGCGCAAATTGTCACAAGGGGCGCCACAGCCCCGTAAAAGTCCGATTAATATGCTTAGTATATATATATATATATATAACGTACACATTGCGACTTTTAACGGTCATTTTGGCATTGCGACTTTCAACGGTCACTTTGGTTAACGTTTCGAAAATGTTTCACGAGATAATGGGGGTGATTCATGTCGGGGAGGGTCCATTCTATCACCATGCTTCGGCTGCCCTGGGGGCAAATTGTAACAGGGGGCGCCACAGCCCCGTAAAAGTCCGATTAATATGCTTAGTATATATATATATAACGTACACATTGCGACTTTGAACGGTCATTTTGGCATTGCGACTTTCAACGGTCACTTTGGTTAACGTTTCGAAAATGTTTCACCAGATAATGGGGGTGATTCATGTCGGGGAGGGTCCATTCTATCACCATCCTTCCGCTGACCCGGGCGCAAATTGTCACACGGGCGCCACAGCCCCGTAAAAGTCCGATTAATATGCTTAGTATATATATAACGTAAAAATTGCGACTTTGAACGGTCATTTTGGCATTGCGACCTTTAACAGTCACTTTGGTTAACATTTCGAAAATGTTTCACGAAATAATGGGGGTGATTCATGTAGGGGACTGTCCATTCTATCACCATGCTTCCGCTGACCCGGGGGCAAATTGTCACAGGGGGCGCCACAGCCCCGTAAAATTCCTAGGCGAGTCGTCGAGATGTACGACAACAACGATTTGGTTCTGGTTAAACAAACACAAAATGACTACCAACTGGCTAATTTTGGTGTAGTGGTAAATTCACTGGAAATTTACCGAGAAATGAGGGGGGCATTTCGGTCCAAGGAAAAGTACCGCTATAAAGATGAAACCTTATATTGAAATATCGTTTAATTAGTATTGGTATGTTGCAAAAAGAAAGCAACCTTCAGTATGGAAGGGACCCGTAAAGCTGGTAGAGAGAAGTCACAATATGACTGCTTTTAAAGAAGCGTAAGTTAATATCAGTGCTTTTAGTGTGAAAACTGCTTTTTCTTAAGTCCCCTCCACTCTTGCGAAGGGCCAAGCGGAGAAATCAAACAAATACTCTTAAAAGAGAGTTCAGTTCAGCTCAGTGTATCTTTATTTCAATCTCAAATCAAATTTAAAGGCAACAACATAATTTGACTAAAATACAATCAGTTCGTCACGTCCCTCAGTAAAAACAGAGCCCTTTCGTTCCCTAAAAGCATGTAGAGACAAGTTGATTGTGATGTTTGTCACAGGTTTTTTCATCAATTGATGAATAAGAATTATACTCTTTGCCTCTCGACGCAGGGAAAGTCTTTTCGAGTAAATTACATTCTTCTCTACTTTATGTTTTTCTAAGTGTTTGGTAACGATTTCCATAAAAGTAATAAAAAACAAGACATATCGCCCATTTTACTCGCATACATCATTAATATTCATCACATACAAATTCAAAGTTGTGACTCATGGGATGGACCCACAATATATATTTCTTTGCTTCTTCGACCTTCATTTCAGTGACAGTTGTAACAACAATACATGTTCTGAGGTGTTCATTGTGGAAGAGAAATTTGCTTTATTGAAAAAGTGTCTATTTAGTCATCGACCCATGTACTAAATGACTTCTTATTAGGAGATAATTGCATTAAAAACAGATTCTAACAATGTGCAAAACTGCATTTTTGAAAGACTTTGGAGAGACAGAAGAGGTATATTTTAAAAACCGTAAAAGATAATAAAAAAAAAAGAAAAGAGATTTCATGTCAATGGTTTCAAATGATCAAATTGTGACGTCACTGCAGCTTTGATCAATAATAATTGCTAACGAAACATGGTCTGCCAAAGACTTGTTCAAACTTTCAAATTTCATTATCGCTCGATATAAAACCGATATTGATCAACAAGGAATGGGGATATTCTTTCTACAAACTCGTCAGGTAAAAAATAAATCCATGCTATTATGCCCCTTTGGGAGTTGTTATTATGTTAAATAAGTTATCCTGTTGGGCGTGGAGACAATATTTTGGTAGATTGAGGATTTGCAAACTTATGATACTCTGAAACACGTTTTTGAAAGAACACGATGGAAAAAGATCCATCGTGGTCAGTCGGAAAAACCACCTTACCTCATTCCCCTACAGGAGTGTAACACCTTTCGGCGACCTTGAAAAAATCTACGGAAAATCGATTCGGGTTAGCACACGTCCCCACCGGTGTCGTCGCCCCTGCCGCATCAGTTCGAGAGTTCCCTGCCGCATCAGTTTAGTTAATGGAGATCGGATGTTAATGGACATTGGCGCGCTGAAGAAAATGAGCTCCATAAGCACAAGGGAAGAACTCATTGCTCTGAGGTGAGAGTGACACATCTGATAATACACACTAAACAGCTAAACCTTTTTTGTATTTTTTATTTTCCTTGTTTCACGAGTTTTTTAGTTTACTTTTAACGAAATTTTCAATCCTGCAGCAGTATTAAATGAATAGTCGTCAGAAGCGGCATGGAAAGCGGTTAATTGGAATATTAATTTGGAATAATTTATGTGTAGCACGTATTTACGATGAAAAGTATTTCCTGTCTGAAGAGGTCACCTCATCAGCGGCCACTAACGGCCCTGCCATAAAGAAAGGGCTTGCCTATTCATAGTTGAGAAATTATAGCGGCGCCACCACACGTTTTCCAAACATCATTTAAGGTCTCACTACCCCATGAGGGAGGTGAAGAAAGAGGTAGTTCTTTTAACTCTGGTTTGAACCAAATTTTGTGAGGATAACCTGCAAGCTGGTTAATGAAAGTCCATGAATATGAAAGAGAACTTGCGAGAGTTCCCAGAAAATTTGTGTAATATTGATGGTGATTTAAACTGTTTAAAAATTGTTGTCAAAAAGCGGAGGTTTTCCGTTTTGGTGAAAAGGCTGGGGGGGGGGGGGGTGCAACCTACAAAAACTAAATCCTTCTAGCTCAAAATCTAAACTGTCATGTTAGGAAATTTTGTAGTGCCATGATGGGCAAACTTGTTAGTTATCAAGTGATGAGTATCTTGAAATAGGTGTGAACTTTGACAAACTTAAGGCTGCAAGGGCCTCGAAAGGGAGATAATTTAGTTTGTGAGTCAATGTGGAAATTATTGGGGTGTGAGACCCTAAATGCTGCGGACGACTAATTTTAAGTCTCATTGACTTATACACTAAATTAGGCCCCCTAGCTCCCAGTAGAAGTTTCCAACCGGGACATGCCACCCTTCTGATCGAAGCTCAAAATGAGGGCTTTCACGCACACTTTAATATTTCTGTACCATGAATCATAGGCGTCATAGCCCTCACTTCCCGGGCCATAAAACCCCTTTTTTCTCTTTTCCAAATCTCAAAAAGGAGCAAAATTTCCACTTCAGGGCAATGCAACACAAGATGCATTACTTCTTGCTCATAAATCAGATTGGTAAACTTTTCCGAGTTATGAAAACAAAATCGGATATTTACCGTATGTGACACAACATCATCAGGAGACAACAGCAGATATATTGCTATTTTTATAAACTGTCTGAACAAAATCTTTCGAGCAAGACTTTATATTCCAGGCAGGGAACCATTGACCTAACGTAATTCAATGCTCTCATACACACCTATCACCAGATACCTTTCAACCCTGTCTGCCTGTCAGTTGAGTAGTCTGTGCAAATGGATTCTTCAGTTATTAAAGTGTCAAAATTATTTTAATTATCAATGTTCAATGTTGCGGAGCAGTGATGTAGCTATAGGAGACATGGGAGTGATTGTCCTCTGGCTTTAAAAAGTGAAAAATTCGGAAATTTGCCATCTGAGACCCACTGCAGTCAAATACAGTACAATTTTTCCAACCTTTAATAATATTCCGAATTCTTTACTTTTAAAAGCTCCATATTTGTTATTATTAATTGTAGAAAAACGAGAATTTTCCTCGCGCTTCGCGCGCCCTTAATTCAGTATGTGATCGCCTATGGGGCAGTCAGTGGTAAACTTCTCGGAGCCGCCAAAGTGCCGTTTCCCTAAACTTTTCTTCAATACAGGCTTTTTATTTTTTAAGAATTTGTCTAAAAGAGGCAAAAAAGTTTCAGGAGCTTTTTGAATGTAGCCGAGAAGCCTCAGTTCGCACCCCTTAGACAACATAATGTAAGAACAACGATCGTCAGTCGACATGCTGTCTCATATAGATTCTAATAGAAAATGCAGATTCTTCGATAATCCCTCAAGTATTTAAATTTCCTAACAGAAAACCGTGAATCTGAACTATTTTCTGCAAAACAAGCTCCATACTTACAAATGTGTGAAAAGATCCAAATTTTTTGGCGTACCCCGCAAATTATATTCCTGATGCAGTAGTCTTTACACTTAAGAAAGAATGATATTTTTTTATTAAAAATAATTGTTCTTGCTCGTAGAAAAATCGGAAAATTTAGCACCAGAAATGTACCTTTTGGTCAATGGGGTAGGGTGAGGTGCATGGTCCAAAATTGTTCTGCCCCTCCCCCCACGTTCATATTGCTTCTTACGCCACTACCATGATCATTGAAGTTTTGAACCAGAGGGCCTTGAATGATAGCTATGTTTCCCGCCTTAAAAGCTACTCAGAGACGGCATTTGTCACAGAACGGAGTAACAATATCGAAAAATGTCATTAAAATTTGTCGAATTGCCTTGAATTTTGCACAGAGTGTATCCAATTCAACTCATTGTATACAAAATCTAAATAAAAAAATGATCATAGTTTATGGGTAACACAGTTAGAAGCAACACCAAAAATAATATTTTAAGCACTTCATCTGTCACAATACATTTTCTCCCGTACGAATATTTAAGTAAGTGGCCCGCTACCTAAGCAGGTGTATTAATGCGTCCGTTTGTTCGCCATCAGATAGAGTCCCTACACGGAACATTTTTTTGATATGATATAGAACAGAATAAGGTGTTTTAAAATTATTTTATGAAAGTATATTGAATAAAATAATACTGGTGAGAACATGGGCTTAATTGAAGCAATTTTCTTGAATTTATGGCCTTTACAAGCTGGCAGAGGCATAACAAGCTTTTGGTGAATAAAAAGGATCGAAAACGTGTGATTGAACTTTCAGCTGAAATAACAAAAAATTTCACCGCAATGATACGGAAATTAAAAAATGCCATAAATGGCCAACCTGTCAGCTTAAATAAGAGTTGTGTCTTCAACCTGGCAAAAACTTCGGCAAGTTTACTAGACAATATTACATATTGGTCTTCCCGTGAGACAGTTGTAACGTAGCTGTGGGTGGCTTCGGTTCCTGAGAGGTGGCGCCCTGTCAGTTTAAACAGCAGAGTAGTTCTCCCGCGCTTCCACGAGCCACGTGACATCCGGCCTGCGAGAAACACATGTGGACATGCTGTGCGCGGCACGGACAGTCTGAGTTGTGGTACCTTGAAGAAGGAAGGCGAGGAGCATTGGGAGATCCGTAGTGAGAAATAACTGCCTTGAGACGTTTCCTTTTGGGAGGAACGTTGGGTGAGGAGTTTGCTACATTATTATTAGAAGTTAAGGATACCTAGTCAGGAGACTTTAAGGGTAAAGCTGTAAAAGTTGTTATTAACCGACTGTGATACTTAGGGTCCCGCCTACGCTGGCTACAATAGCGTAGGTAACGTGAAGCTTAGGCTATAAGCCTAGGCCTACGAGCATATATACAAGGTAACAACTACTGAAGTTAATGAAACCTCCCAATTACTGCTTTTGTCTTTGAGGGCTAATGTATGCTACTCGAGAACCTTACCCTGAATAAAATGGTGTAATTGTGGACTAGGATAAGCTTCTAGGACTGGGTGTTGGACCAATCGTTGAACAACAGCACAAGAGAAGATATTAGGCCGAGATCTAAGGCCATAAGGTTTTGGCAAACCCCCAAGACAAATGTTAAGGAATTCCCAACAATAAACGGGACATCAAGCGCTGATTCCTGCCCCTGTACCCAGAGATAGTCCCGGGAAACCTGCCTAGGTTGTGAGTATACTGACGATTAGCCGGTGAGCACGCTCGGGTTTAGCCGGCTGAGTTAATCAGCGTACTGGAGATTGACATGTGAGCACGCTCAGGTCGAGTCAGCTGGGTTTGTGAGCATACTGAAGATTGACGGGTGAGCACGCTCCGGTCGAGTCAGCTGGGTTTGTGAGCATACTGAAGATCGGCAAGTGAGCACGCCCTGGTTGAGCTAGCTTAGGTGGTCAGCGTACAAAACATCGGCAGTTGGGCCCGCTGTGGTTGAGCCGGCTGTGTTAGACACAGTAGGGAGCTGCACTGAAGACTGGTGGATGAGCACGCTCGGGTTGAGGCAGCGGAGTTTGTCAGCATGCTGAAGGACTGGTGATCAGCGAGCTGTGGGGGATTCGTTGTGTACTGAAGTATGTTTCCAGGTTAAGGCCTGCAGTGTGATAGCTGAGCTGACTTGGAGGTCCAAGTACCATTTCTACATAATTCGTTTAATCATATCGCCATAATCATTTGTATATCTGTAATTCTGACATGTAATTTTTAATAAGAAGGAAACAGATTACCTCTGAACCTTAAATTTGCCGGTTTTGTCTCCTATTTTCGCATTGTGCCCTCTAATCTCTTCTCACAGTTCTCTTTAGTGTTTCTTTAACAGAATAAGCCTATCCCTTAGAACTCGACGCGGGGCCCGCGTTACAACTGGTGGCAGCGCTGGGATAGGCTTATTTCAAAGGAAGCAGTCCTGAGTACGCAGAAATGGAGACTCCAGCAAGAAGTGGAGAATATTTTGATGATGATTTCAGGAGTCCCAGAGACATGGAGAGAGATTGGATTGTTTCAGATGAGTGGTGCGAGAACCTGGTTGACCTAACACCATCTCAGTATACTGAAGGGAGAGGAAGGGACCTCCTGCGTGAAAGTGCTCTTCTCGAGGAGAGGACCAGCCCGTCTGGTGAAAACGTCAAATCCCCTGTTCAGTCAGTTAGCAAAGGCAGCCCATGGAGTAACCCGGGTGGTATTCAACAAAGGGCGGAACTGTCACCAACCAACCCCTTTAGAAGTGATCTGAGATTAGAATGGTACGAAGGCAGAAAAACAGAGCCTGCCTCTTGAGTCCAGAAGACCAAATACTCCACGAGAAGTTTCCCCCGTAAAGCATTACGGGACAGGTCAGATGGAACGGGGTACCAGCAACAACAAGCCAGGACTTTCAGGCATCTATGGGATTCGCCCAGGCATTTACGATGGTAGCACTTCGTGGGAGGACTATCAAGTACAATTTGAGGTAGTTGCTGAACTCCACGGTTGGAGCAAGGGTGTGATGGCGATGTGCTTGGCGGCTAGCCTCAAGGGAGATGCACGAGCCGTGCTAGCTGATCTGGATGCAGACTCTAGTAGGAACTACCCGTTGTTGATCGAAGCATTGTCCCGAAGGTTCAACCCCTCCCATCAAACTGAGATATTCCGGATACAGTTGAAGAACCGGATAGGAAGGAAAGAAGAAACTCTTCCCCAGCTTGCACTGGAGGTTAGGAGACTAGCCAGGCGAGCATACCCGTCAGCTCCACCTCAGCTGTTGAAGTTTCTTTCCAAGGATCATTTCCTTGATGCTTTGGATGACCTAGACCTCCGCTTGGGAGTGTATAAGGTGAGACCTGAGACCCTCGAAGATGCCCTGAAAAGTGCCCTTGAAATTGAAGCATTTCACACGGCAGAAAAGCAAAAGAATTTCCCATGGAAGAGAGTGGTCCGGGTAACAGAAGGTAACGTCAGGCAGAGCGAGAATGAGACAAAGGAACCAACAAGGACTGCAGCAGAGGAGATAATACAATGCCAACTGTCAATGGCTGAGTTGCAATCAGAACTGAAAGCTATACGGAGTGATCTAAAGCTTATGAAGGACGAGAAAAGACAGTATGGCAGTCAAGTAAGACAGGGAAAATGGCCGCCAATATCCAGAACACCAAACCGGGAACCAGCGTATTCTGAAGAAGGTAACCCAATATGTTTCAAGTGTAGAAAACCAGGCCATCTGAAAAGGAATTGCCCAGAAAAGGTTACTACGGCAAAACAGAGTGAAACGACGTCGGGAAACGGCCAAGAATCGGAGATGGGGTCGCTCTTCGACAGTAGATCTTGGACCCACTTGCATAGCAGTGCTTAATGGTTTACCCGGACTTGAAAAGGATGGAATTTACTTGAGCTTCAAAGTTGGAGGAAAAGACATGTCGTCTTTGGTGGATACTGGTGCCAACATTTCACTTCTTCATGCGGGTGTGTTTTTCAGTCTTCCCAGCGAGTATAGGCCTCAACTAGAACAGGACGGGTTGTGCATGATACTCGCTGAACGGGAAAAGTGTACCTGTTCATGGCAAAGCAGAGATGGAAATTGAGGTTGGTGGCAGGAAAAGGAGACACATGTTCTGGGTAGCAGATTTAGGTCCGGATTGTATACTAGGACTAGATTTCCTGAGACAGCATGACTGCGTTATCTATGCGAGAAAGGGCCAAGTTACAATCAAAGACGACGGGAGAATGAAGTGAAACCCAATTATGCCGAAGAAAAAATAAAAACAAATGGAAGTTGTTGCCGTATTGTTGCCTCAGAGACGATAGTTCTGCCAGCCCAATCAGAGATGCTAATTGCTGGAAATGTGAAGGAATTGCAAGAGACTGGTGCAGAGGGAGTGAAGATGATGAATCCGTCGAATTCACTTTTTGGGAAGAAAGGTGTCTTGGTTGCTCGCTGCGTAATAGATGTAGAACAGGGGGCCGTCCCTGTAAGGCTTGTCAATCTGAGTGATGACCCTGTGACAGTGTACCGGGGTACGACTGTGGGTGAGTGTGAAGGAGTGGAAGAGGTTTCTTCCGGAGGTGGTGCGGTTGATGCCACCGAGGATCTTCACAAGGGGACGGGATTGTTCCCCACACACCTGGAAAAGTTGTTTGGTACTTGTACAGAGGAGTTGGATAATGCTCAGAAGGATGAGGTCAAGACGTTTTTGCACAAGTGGCAAGGGGCATTTGCCAAGGGTGCAGGGGACCTCGGGAGGACAAACCTTGACAAGCACAGTATAAACACAGGACCACCCGCCGATACGCCAGCAAGCAAGAAGGCTGCCTTTGCACAAACAGGAGGAAGCTTCCAAGGAAATCAAGGAGATGTTGTCGCATGACGTCATCGAGTCATCCTTCAGTCCATGGTCCTCCCCCATTGTCCTTGTGAGAAAAAAAGATGGAAGTTTACGTTTTTGCGTGGATTATAGAAAGGTGAATGACGTGACCGTCAAATACTCTTACCCGCTTCCAAGAGTTGATGACACCTTAGATAAGCTCAGTGGTGCTGCGTGGTTCTCTTGGCTAGACTTAGCAAGCGGTTATTGGCAGATAGAGGTGGAGCCACAGGATCGCCCTAAGACTGCATTTTCCACCCACGAAGGGCTCTTTCAGTTCAAAGTGATGCCGTTCGGGCTTTGCAATGCCCCAGCGACATTTGAACGTCTCATGGATCGAGTCCTCGGAGGGCTTAAGTGGGAAAGCTGTCTGGTGTACCTATATGATGTCATAGTCCACGGGAAAACGTTTGAAGAACATCTTAGCAGATTTGGGGAAGTTATCAAGAGCTTAAGCGAGGCAGGGTTGAAGTTATCTCCTAAGAAGTGTCAGCTGTTCAAGAGAAAAGTAATATTTTTGGGACACGTCGTCAGTTCAGATGGAATTCACACTGATCCAACTAAAATCGAGGCAGTATCCACATGGCCCAGCACCAGGGAGTGGCTACTACAGACGCTTTATCAAGAATTTTAGTTCGATCGCTAAACCTTTACACAGGCTCACAGAATCAGGTTGAGTATTCCATTGGAGTGATGAATGTGAGGAATCTTTTTGTGAACTGAAGAAACGGCTCACCACTGCACCTGTCCTTAGCTACCCTACCAGGAGTGATCCCTTCATTCTAGACACAGATGCAAGTAATCATGGAATAGGAGCAGTTCTTTCACAAATTCAAAACGGAGAAGAACACGTCATCGGTTATTACAGTAGGACCCTCACAAAAGCAGAAAGTAGGTATTGTGTGACCAGGAAGGAACTTTTGGCCATCGTAGCAGGCGTGAAATGGTTTCACCATTACCTCTATGGAAGGAAATTCAACGTCAGGACTGACCATGGAGCTCTTCTTTGGCTCCTGAACTTTCGCTACCCAGAGGGCCAAGTGGCTCGCTGGTTGGAGACGCTTGGAACCTACGACTTCACAATAGAGTATAGAGCAGGAAGAATTCACAATAAAGCTGACAGTTTGTCTAGACGACCGTGTGAGGATTGCCGCCACTGTGATAGAGAAGAAGAACAGGATGCTGAGAGAGCTTTGAAGTCGGCCAAACAGGGTGAAACTACTCCAAATACACCGGTAGTGACTTGTAACTCTTTAACAAATGGGGCTGATGAGAACAAAATGCCGAGTACGCCAGAGAAAAGCTGGGTAACTGAGAGGTCCAACGAAGAACTAAGGAGGTTACAAGCAACAGACCCAGACATTAGCCCAATACTGGATGCGAAGCGGTTGAAGAAGCGAGCACCATGGGAAAGCATTTCAGGAGGTAGCAGAACCCTTCAGAATTATTGGTCGCAGTGGGACAGTCTCGTTTTAAAATGACATACTTTACCGCAGATTCGAGTCACCAACTGGTGAAAAGATAACTGTGCAGCTTGTGACTCCAGAAGAGATGAAGAAAGATATTTGGGAAGCAGCTCACGTGCATCCTCTTTCAGGACATTTGATGGTGAAGAAAACAACAGGAAGGATAAAGGAAAAGGCATATTAGAGTGGCATGTCAAGAGATGTCGAGAGATGGTGTAAGCGGTGCAAAGTGTGCATTATCAAAAGAGGGTATCACTCTAACAGGAAGGCAAAAATGACTCAGTATCTTTCAGGTGAGCCACTGCAAAGAGTTGCATTGGACATCCTTGGTCCATTACCAGTGACCCCACAAGGAAACAAGTACATCCTAGTCATCGGAGACTACTTTTCCAAATGGACGGAGGCCATAGCAGTCCCTAACCAAGAGGCAGTTACAGTGGCGAAAGCATTGGTTGAAGAGTTTGTATGCAAGTTCGGTATTCCCGACGAGCTCCATTCGGACCAGGGACGACAGTTCGAGTCAGATGTGTTCCAGGGAATGTGTGAGTTGCTCCAGATCCGGAAGACTAGAACTACTGCATACCATCCTCAATCAGACGGGATGATTGAGCGCTTCAACCGCTCCCTTGAGAGTATGTTGTCATCTGTGGTGGATACAAGTCAGAAAGACTGGGACACATGGTTGCCATATCTTTCTATGGCCTACAACACCGCTATCCATGAGACGACTGGATTTTCCCCAGCAGAGTTAATGTACGGCAGGGTGTTGAAAACTCCACTTGATGTGATTGTACCGGCTATTGAACAAGAGACAGTAACCGATTACCCTGAGTACGTTTCTAAGTTAGAAGATAAGATCAAGAAGACGCATGCGCAGGCACGTGAACATCTGAAAGTGGTGTCCGACAGACAGTCATTTCGAATAAATCGCAAAGCTTCAGAACAAATGTATGAACGAGGAGATCTGGTTCTTGTGCATTCCCCGGTGGTAAAGAAGGGCACCACTTCAAAACTTCACCGCCCGTGGCAGGGCCCGGGTTCAGTTCTGAAAAGAATCAACGACGTATTATTTCGAGTAATAATGGGACCCCAGAAGAAGCCGAAGCTCATCCACTACAACCGATTGTGTCCCTATCTAGGAGAAGAAGTACCTTGGGTGAAGTCCTTTCTTGAGAAAAAGACTACTGTTGTGAATGAAAATTCAGAAGAGAAAAATAAGCCAAGCCGAGAAAACGCACGTATTCGTGGACAAAATGAGGACTCAAATGAAGGTAGAGACACGGTCAGCCCAACAGCATCAACGAAAGAGACGGAAGCCCATAAAGCAAAGGAGAGCGAGGAGCCGTCTTCTTCGCAGCGCTCACAAAGGCCGAAGAGGGAACGAAAAGAACCCCAGAGATACGGGTTCAGTTAGAATTGAATGTCGCCTGTATAAATATGTAAATAAATAGATGTCAGCGTTGAGTAAAGATGACGTCTCCGTGTTCTTTTCTTTGAATATAGTTTTAATATGGTGTTTGAGGCTTTTTAGCCCCTTAATTTTCTAGTCAACGCGAGATGATGAATGCGTTCACTCAAGTTTGTCTTTCTTTCTCGTTTTGCAGGAAGATGAGTGGGAACAGGCCATTGTTTGTTGTGGAGTATAAGTGTTCTGAATGCCCTCGCCGGTTCCATGACTTACGAGATATGAGGAACCATGCCGAGTACCAGCATGGGCACAGGATGTTTCGATGCCAGATCTGCCACGACTTCAGCAGCCCCAGGAAATCAGACACGGTCAAGCATGAAAAACAGAGCAGAGAAAGAGGAGAGGAAAAACGAAGAAAGCGTGAAAAAGAAGCCCAATGACATGGACGTAGAATCGACTGAAAACGAGAGGGCGGAACAAGCGGGCAAGACTCCCATGGCTGTGATTCATCCCATACCACCCAGGGTTCAGAGAAGTCCTACATGGCAGTCTCTTCAGAAACTTCTGGATCGAGGTTCGCCACTGGAAGAACGTTCTGCAACAGCCGAGAAAGAAATTGAAAAGGCGGAAAGAGATGAAGTTGGATAACCTGGGACTAGAGAATCCTACCGAAGTACTTCATACCTGCTGACGGATGGACTAGACTTATTACAACCACAAAACGTGTTGTGTATCCAGATGGCAGGGTCTTTGAAGTTGAAGAAAAGAAGTTTGCCGCCATTCCTGAGTAACCGTACTTTATTTGAGTTACTTTGTAAATAGACAAAGGTGAAGGTCACCGTTTTTCTGATGTGTACTTTCCTAAAAAGTGTTAATAAACAAGTGTTACCTGTACAGAAGAAGTTCTCCTTTTGTTTTTCTTTGAGTCGAAGATTATGCGGGACGCATAAGCTAAGGAGGGGGTAGTGTAACGTAGCTGTGGGTGGCTTCGGTTCCTGAGAGGTGGTGCCCTGTCAGTTTAAACAGCAGAGTAGTTCTCCCGCGCTTCCACGAGCCACGTGACATCCGGCCTGCGAGAAACACATGTGGACATGCTGTGCGCGGCACGGACAGTCTGAGTTGTGGTACCTTGAAGAAGGAAGGCGAGGAGCATTGGGAGATCCGTAGTGAGAAATAACTGCCTTGAGACGTTTCCTTTTGGGAAGAACGTTGGGTGAGGAGTTTGCTACATTATTATTAGAAGTTAAGGATACCTAGTCAGGAGACTTTAAGGGTAAAGCTGTAAAAGTTGTTATTAACCGACTGTGATACTTAGGGTCCCGCCTACGCTGGCTACAATAGCGTAGGTAACGTGAAGCTTAGGCTATAAGCCTAGGCCTACGAGCATATATACACGGTAACAACTACTGAAGTTAATGAAACCTCCCAATTACTGCTTTTGTCTTTGAGGGCTAATGTATGCTACTCGAGAACCTTACCCTGAATAAAATGGTGTAATTGTGGACTAGGATAAGCTTCTAGGACTGGGTGTTGGACCAATCGTTGAACAACAGCACAAGAGAAGATATTAGGCCGAGATCTAAGGCCATAAGGTTTTGGCAAACCCCCAAGACAAATGTTAAGGAATTCCCAACAATAAACGGGACATCAAGCGCTGATTCCTGCCCCTGTACCCAGAGATAGTCCCGGGAAACCTGCCTAGGTTGTGAGTATACTGACGATTAGCCGGTGAGCACGCTCGGGTTTAGCCGGCTGAGTTAATCAGCGTACTGGAGATTGACATGTGAGCACGCTCAGGTCGAGTCAGCTGGGTTTGTGAGCATACTGAAGATTGACGGGTGAGCACGCTCCGGTCGAGTCAGCTGGGTTTGTGAGCATACTGAAGATCGGCAAGTGAGCACGCCCTGGTTGAGCTAGCTTAGGTGGTCAGCGTACAAAACATCGGCAGTTGGGCCCGCTGTGGTTGAGCCGGCTGTGTTAGACACAGCAGGGAGCTGCACTGAAGACTGGTGGATGAGCACGCTCGGGTTGAGGCAGTGGAGTTTGTCAGCATGCTGAAGGACTGGTGATCAGCGAGCTGTGGGGGATTCGTTGTGTACTGAAGTATGTTTCCAGGTTAAGGCCTGCAGTGTGATAGCTGAGCTGACTTGGAGGTCCAAGTACCATTTCTACATAATTCGTTTAATCATATCGCCATAATCATTTGTATATCTGTAATTCTGACATGTAATTTTTAATAAGAAGGAAACAGATTACCTCTGAACCTTAAATTTGCCGGTTTTGTCTCCTATTTTCGCATTGTGTCCTCTAATCTCTTCTCACAGTTCTCTTTAGTGTTTCTTTAACAGAATAAGCCTATCCCTTAGAACTCGACGCGGGGCCCGCGTTACACAGTCATTATCTCGTGAAACATTTTCGAAATGTTAACCAAAGTGACCGTTGAAAGTCGCAATGCCAAAATTACCGTTCAAAGTCGCAATGTGTACGTTATATACATACTACGGGTATTAACCGGACTTTTTCGGGGCTGTGGCGTCCCCTGTGACAATTTGCCCCCGGGTCAGCGGAAGCATGGTGATGGAATGGACCATCCCCTACATGAATCACCCCCATTATCTCGTGAAACATTTTCGGAATGTTAACCAAAGTGACCGTTGAAAGTCGCAATGCCAAAATGACCGTTCAAAATCGCAATGTGTACGTTAGATATGTACTAGGCATATTAATCAGGCATTTAGGTGGCTGTGGCGCCCCCTGTGACAATTTGCCCCGGGTCAGCGGAAGCACGGTGATAGAATGGACCCTTCCCTGCATGAATCACTCCCATTATCTCGTGAAACATTTTCGAAATGTAAACCAAAGTGACCGTTGAAAGTCGCAATGTGTACGTTATATATATACTAAGCATATTAATCGGACTTTTACGGGGCTGTGGCGCCCCCTGTAACAATTTGTCCCCGGGTCTGCGGAAGCATGGTGATAGAATGGACCCTTCCCTGCATGAATCACCCACGTTATCTCGTGAAACATTTTCGAAATGTTAACCAAAGTGACCGTTGAAAGTCGCAATGCCAAAATGACCGTT
Organism: Holothuria scabra; assembly: GCA_037179385.1. Classification (NCBI taxonomy): domain Eukaryota; kingdom Metazoa; phylum Echinodermata; class Holothuroidea; order Aspidochirotida; family Holothuriidae; genus Holothuria; species Holothuria scabra. Next base: position 11,921,176 of record CM074198.1, read on the forward strand.
CAAAGTCGCAATGTGTACCTTATATATATATACTACGCATATTAATCGGACTTTTACGGGGCTGTGGGCCCCCTGTGACAATTTGCCCCCGGGTCAGCGGAAGCATGGTGATAGAATGGACCCTCCCCTACATGAATCACCCCCATTATCTTCTAAAAAATTTACGAAACGTTAACGAAAGTGAACGTCTTATGTTCGAAGTGCTTCCTGACCCTCCAAATGGCCTTTTCCAGCTTCCGTACGTATGTCATTTTCTTATTGTTCGCCAGCTTCAGCTTTTGTTATTGTTCGCTGGATGGCCTTATTGTTCGCTGTCTAGCTTATTGTTCGCCAACTTCAATTTGATCCAATCCTAGGTCTAGGCCTAGAGTCCCCTATTCATAGAAGTAACAATCACAGATGAAAGAGTGAGTGCAAGACTGGTGGCTAACTTAGCAGGGCAAGCTCATGTTAGGAGTGGGATTTGATCCTGTGGGAATGGCGGAGAGTCTAGGGCAGGGGTCAACTGCCACCCCAATGGAAATTGGGGAACAATTTATTTGCCTCCACACCCTTCCTTAATTGGGAAGATATAAAAAGAAAAATGTGACAGAATAAACAAAATAAAGGCCTAACGTTGTGGTATAGGCCTAACCTACTGTAGACCTATGTATACTATAACTTCAGGGCTTCTAAAAGATGTCCATTTGAGTGTTCTGTTCATGTGCGGACCAATGTGAGTGTGACGCCCAGTGCATTTTTTGTGTGTGTGTGTCTGTATAGTGACTGATGTTGAGTCAGCCAGAATCTTGAGTCATGTACATCACTGGGTACAAAGCATTTGGCACGTACACAATGTACAACACCTAGTAATTGCCCGACTCATCCCCTGACCAAATCGCACCCATACCAAAACGTCCCCGCTATTGGGCAAAATGTCCCCGTGCTAAAATTTCCTCATAATTTTATCTAAATTTCTAAGTTATATCTTTGTTTGCAGTATTCTGAAGTTCAAACAATTGTTTTACTCTAGTTTAAATGGTATTGGAATGAAATGGATGTTTTCTCTTATGTTAAATTCCATTTGAAGTGTTTGTTGTAGCCTAACTTTCACAGCCACCTGATGTAAGACTAACATCTTATAGGCCTACAGCTAGGCCACATGAGTAGTCCAAGGTCAGAAGGTTTTAACATTAGTCTAGGCCTTAAATTAGATAAGTCTTGCCTAACTTCCTCGTGATCAATCCTTGTATTCTCTATTTTATTTAATTTGTGTTCAAGTTTTCAACTCAGAGTTTAATTTTGATTTCTGAATTAAAGTCCCAAGTCTCTGTGGGGACACTTTGACTTCCTATAGTAGTAGAGGAATGTTTTGATAAAAAAGTGGGGACATTTTGGTACTGTAGCTAACTAAAAGGCAGGACATTTAGGTCCAATGACATTTTGACTGGATACCCAATGATATGCTGTACTGTACAGTACGTACTGTATGTGCCTGCGTTCATATGGGGTGGATTGCTTTTAGAAGATTCAGTCTGGGAAGCTATCCGTGCAGCGTTCCACTTGTTGTTGGTAAATTTTGCCCCTTTCCACCATCCATAAACCAGTATACTTATATTGTGTAATTTGAAAACAACCTTTGGCTCTGGTTTAACTTTTAGTCAGATTGCTTTTTTATTGCACTGTCTGGCTTGCATGCACACTCTTATTGACCAGTAATGAAGCGTACATGGTATGCATTTTCTCTTTCCTATTGATGTTGTGGCATACATATAATGTACAGTACCTATACCGTTAGTCTCATTCTTGTATTGCAAATTAAAGATTTTCTTACCAGAAGTAGTTTTTCAAACTCACACACAGTTGCGTCACCAGACTTAGTTCTATGGGCCACCTACAGTAGGGGTAACAAGGATTTTGTAAGGGGCATGGGCATATATCCCAGGGGGATGGGGAAACCCCCAATTTTGACTAGGGGATGGTTAATGTAATCATCCCCCAATGTTCAGTCAGATATTTGTATGCTGAACAGGTGTAAATTTCATCTAGACAGTGAACAACTTAGTGTAATAATTATGTACTATAGGTGTGCAACGTCAGAAAGTTGCCATACTTCTTACATTTCTCAAAATGTTTCAAGCCATGAAGTTAGCACACTTTAAGTTTCTGTCTTTTAAGCTCAGTAGTCTCTCATACTCATTGAAATTCTCAAGACGGTTCACATACAATTTGTTTAATCCTTGGCTGGCTTCTCAGACTGGAGACGTGTCTGCCCTATATTCAATTTTATGCTCAAAAGAGTCGATCCTTCCTAAATGTATATAAATACCCAAGAATACCCCATAAAGCTGTCTTCCCTGGGCCTCTAAGGCGTTAATACCCAGGAGCTTCGAGGTGCTTTGTTCCCTTGACCCGCACCAGGGCTTCACCACTGTACCCTACCAGGGGCCCTAGGCATGGCCCTTAGCCCCTGGACCCCACCCAGGTCAGGTTTTATGCTTTCCGTGCACATCTTCTTGGTGTTTTGTAATTCAAACCATTTCCCCCAAAGTTAATGAGAAATCTGCATGTGCCTGTGGTAAGGGGCACTGCCAGACACACTCATGGTGCCAGAGAGGCCACCAAGCATGAAAAGGGGGGCTTTCTGGGGAGATGTTTCATCTCCTTTTGAAAAATAAGCATAGAGTTTTGAACAAGACGTTAAAAGGCAGAGTCAGTGTTCAATAAACTGTAGATGGGTATTACAGTGTTTTTATTTGAACAAATGTGTTTCATGATAAAGACAGGTTAATTTAAAAAAAAAATAAATGGTAAAAGTGCAGTTCAAAATCGAGTATATCATTCATCATGTTTAGGTTAGAACTCATTGAGGCTGTTATATGAGCTCCCTTGTGATGACATAAGGCATGATGTGTGTCAGAAAAAAAAAAGAAATATCGTTGAGCGACAGAAAAACTATCTAAGAGGACTCGAGGAGCACCATCATTAGTTGTTATGGGGCATACTTGAATTTTTGACTTTTACAAATCCCCCCAGGTGAAAACCAACCAAGTTTTCTATTTAGGGAGGGGGTAAAGGGAGGGTGTGTTTTGTTCTCCCTCCTTCCAGAAGAAGGCAGGTAAAATCCCCCCCCCCCCTGCAAACCCTTTATTGTTTCTATAAAATTTAGAAAATTGTCTATATCTTGGTTTCTTATATAAAAAGAAGACATTTTTACAGATCAATTTTTTAACTTACAGAAATAAATGACCTTTAAAACCCTTCAAACTGCACTTTGCAGGGGCCTTGAAACATGCATTTGTCCTCCTAAAATTACCCATAACTTTAGCCTTGTATCACTAGTTGAACATGAAGTTTAGAAGAAATAAATCTCCTCCTTTTAGTGTTTCTGGCAGAATCCCTGATCACTGTAGAACTTTATTGAGATATGTATGTGTTTCCTTTCTCCTTTCAGAAGCGCATTGTACAGTACAGTATAGCACATGGCACATGCACAGTAGGATACAGGGATTCGAATTGCAGGCTAGGGCTGTGTTTCTTGTATCTCTTTCAACCTTGAAGTTCTGCATGTATGGAATATATTTCACCATGTGGAAAGAAATAATTCATATTTTTGGCAGTGGATGGGGATCGATAGGTTTGACATGAAGTTCATATGTATAGTAAATATATAATTGATACATACTGTATTATGGAAATGACATTTTGAGAATAAGGCGCAGGTTACACTACACTGCTCTTGGATCTGATTCCGATCTGATTTTTGTGAGTTTTGATTAAAATCTCCACCATCCTTTGTTGTTTTGCCATCCTGTGTAGATGATTTGTGTGGAGGACCATGAATATTAAATGTAAACTAATTTTTTTGTGACGTTACATTGACAAACAACTTTTATTGGTCTACAGGTACGTGTATCTGATAGAAGCTGTGTGCAGATGGCACATCATTAAAATAATTAGCATAATTTTGATTTTAATATTCTTGCGATAAATATTATCTATTTCCACAGGTTGGCAAATGATCAAAGATGGCGGAGATTTTAAGTAAATTCACAAAAATCGAATCACAATCCGATCTGATATCGCTGTACAGTAGTGTGACCTGCGCTTAAGACCTGAAGTAATTATGAAATCCTGTAAGCTGTAACCTAATGCGTGGTACAGTATATGTTTAAAGATTTTTTAAATTGTATTTTCACAGTTCACAGACGTGCCAACCAATTTAAATGGGTGAGGATGTCAACTGAAAACCTTCCACATATTGTTTCTAAGACTTAGTCAAGTACAGGTATAGCCCACAATTATTGTTCAACCAGGAGCAAGCCAATAATTGAACATGAGGGAAATTCTTCCTCAGTTTCAGAAAGTCATCTATCTGTCTATTACAGCTGCCAGCAGAGGAAGGTAAGATCTTTTGTTATGCTCAGTCATGAGCCATATGTACTGTACTGTAATAAATACTGCACCCCCATCTGTAACCGGTTCATGTTTGCTCGACCCATACCTGTACTTGTGCTTATTTCTGCTAATTACTGTATCTTACAGTATTTATGTGGAAGTGTTTCTTAATGGAGCATACCACCACATAGCCACAAAATGTACATGCTGTAGGTATGGGGCACAGGATTTAATTACATTGCTGTTGTGATATGAATTAAAGCTATATTGCCTGTAAGGTCTTTTGCAGCTCAACCATTGATGTGTCTATCCTTTGTCTTACAATATCACTTGTAAATTTACACTGATTATAGCATGGAAGTACTTCCATAATTATAGCTTGTTCTTTTTTTGTTTATTGGGGAACGGTAAGCGCTAACTTGAAATCATTTTAGAGGTGGGTATGAGGGAATATTGGTTTGATAACTTGAATGATAATAACAGAAACTCAAGTAACATTCATGAGACAAAGTTTTGTTGCAACTGCCAACTGGAATCAATGACTTGCTTCGAACAATTGTTTGACTCAATGCAAGTCCCCATAGTAGAGAATAATGATATGATGACCTACAATTTAGGGACTTAATTGTTGACCAGTGCATGACCAGTACTGTTACTGTGTGTTTGATACAAGTTTGGTAATTCAACTTAATGAAATGTTGCCACTTAATGTGATGAGGGATGGGTTACAAGCTGAGTGACTGGTTAGTATTTCCATTATCAATTAATGATCACCATTTACCTATACTCATTAACCTCAGACCCCTCCCCCAGCTGCCCATGCTATAATCCTAGTTTCCTGCTTAGTATATCCTTGTAGCCAGTGTACGTCCACATGATCCACGGCTCAAGAACCCTCGTCCCCCTGCCTCCAGTCCACACATTACAGAAAGTGGGAGAAAGTTTAAGATTAAAAGGACATGTGCACTGCTCAATGTTCTAGCCTATGCACCAATGGCCAGATAGTTCAGAAGTTTGAAAAAGTTCATTCCTGCATGATTGCAAAGGGTTTAGGCATGAACAGTATGTATTGTTTCTGAGAAGTAGACTTGGGGAACAGCTACTGTAGCCCACTGGACAAATGAAAATCAAATGATTAAAGGTTGACATGGCCTTGCTTTATGTGCTACCAGATCTCGCCTAGTGCATGTTGAATAATTTAATTGATTTGCCCATGCACTTCCCCTTGCTTATAGCAAAATAAACCAATGAATCCATATTGGTGTGGTATAGGTTTGTGTGCGTGAGTCCTTTTTCTTTTTGTTGGGGCTCAAATGTCATATTAGGTAACATTAGGTCAAACACCACAAACCAGTATCTATGCTGTCCACTGCTGTATCGGGGTCTGATCATTATTCCGAAGGGTCGTTGTTCCGAATGTTCGTTATTCCGAATGAAGAATAAGGGTCGTTATTCCGAAGGTTCGTTGTGCCGAATAAAGAATAAGGGTCGTTATTCCGAAGGTTCGTTATTCCGAATGGAACATAAGGGTCGTTATTCCGAAGGGTGGTTATTCCGCATTAAACATAAGGGTCGTTATTCCGAAGGTTCGTTATTCCGAATAGAGAATAAGGGTCGTTATTCCGAAGGGTCGTTATTCCGAATGAAACATTAAGGTCGTTATTTCGAAGGTTCGTTATTCCGAATTAAACATAAGGGTCGTTATTCCGAAGGGTCGTTATTCCGAATGTTCGTTATTCCAAATAAAACATGAGGGTCGTTATTCCGAAGGTTTGTTATTCCGAAGGTTCGTTATTCCGAATGAAGAATAAGGGTCGTTATTCCGAAGGTTCGTTATTCCGAATAAAGAATAAGGGTCGTTATTCCGAAGGTTCGTTATTCCGAATGGAACATAAGGGTCGTTATTCCGAAGGGTGGTTATTCCGCATTAAACATAAGGGTCGTTATTCCGAAGGTTCGTTATTCCGAATAGAGAATAAGGGTCGTTATTCCGAATGAAACAACCCAGGTTTGAAGTCGCGTAACAGTAGGTCAAATGTACGGTTTTACTTCAAAAACTGCTGGTTGTTGGCTTTTGTTTAAAGGTGGTGAAGATGTGCCCCAAACTGAGAAAATGTGTCTTGTAGAGCCCGGTCCAAGGTGTAGCAAACCTTTTCCATAATTGTCTTGCGTATAGAAATCTTCTTTAATTGTATGGGGTTTGAAAGTATTGTGAGTCAATATATGATGCTGTTTCATAAGACGGAAAATAACGCTTCGTGGATTCACAAACATCGGTGCTCGCGTAAGTGACAATTTGACTTGCCCGTCGTTCTATTCGGCAATGTGCTTATACTAAAAACGCACCACATAAAATGCTGTTAATAGCTGAAATTCATAAATTCATCGTTCTCCATGATATCAGTTCAATAACCACTGCAACTGCTTCACGAACTCGATGGTTTTTTACACTCCAACGTAGGCTTACACAATCAGTTTGACTTACACGTTTCCACTAAATACTGTTATCATTGACAGCTTGGTTTGCGCGTCTGCTACTCAAACGAAGTTCGAATATCACCAAGTGAATTTCATGCCGCGTCGTAAGTTCGGGAGATAACCTCTTTTGGGGGAATTCCATTTTCACCCGATCGGGGGATTATTTTGCAATGGGTGGCGCCATTTTCAAATATCTTCAAGATGCATTGCGATCCTACCGCGCAAATTCAACGGAGATAACGTTCAACACAGCCTTGCAATTTTTATCGATTTTAGGAAAGAGAAATTCGGGCATTTTAAAAATTATGTTGATAGGGGAATAAAGAAGCTTCGTCATGTTTGGTTGTTCACTACGCCGATTTTGAGAAATCAAGCAATTTTGCTACGTTCTTTGTCCTAAGCTTAATTTATAGACTCCACGCAGCCGCAAGTTTTGTACACCATTTTTCACTTAAAGGTGTGCAAGTGGGTCGTGCCAACACATATGTTTGTAAATACGTAGTTAAATGTCCATGGTAATTTCGTTTTTTTATGTATAAACTATTACCTCACCATTGAATATACACACATTTATTAAACAATTCGACGACTGTGAAGAGGTAGACACTTAGTGCTCATAAATATTCATAACGTTGAGACAGGCAAATTTTCCCCCAATCGGGGTAATACTCATTTTCTCCCGAAAGCGGTTATCTCCCGAACTGGTAAGTGGTCGTAGAAATTTTAAGCGCAATATTTTCAGGGTGCGGACGTCAGCTCGAAGACATGAACTGTGGGCTAAAACGCCGCGTCGCCCTGGCCACGTCGTGTAATCTAAAGCTCCCTAATGACGCGTGTGGCCGCACGCAGTAGACTTCGTAATGCGCGTATGGTAGGCTAAGCGGGCGTATCTGATTGGTTAATCAGCTGTCCGAATTTGTTGGTGTAACATGCAATGATACGCTTTTTGTTCCTCTCGGCCTTACTATAGAGGCTTTGGAATTGCGTCACTGAACCGCCATGCTGGAGGACATTCATGCCAAATACACGTGGTTTGTACCGAACGCCCTGCACAGTGTGCACTGTGACATGCACGATGTATACAAATTCAACGAGCAAGCGCGTCCCGTGTGGTTTACTACGTAGATACATGTACTCCAACATGGCCACCGGAGAGTATTATGACGTCATGTGAAAAGCCTCTATAGGGAGCTTACACGCGTGTAAAATTCAACTAACGCAACCACCTTCTGGAGGACAAATAACACACATGGAAGCTAAGTAAAGAAATGTGGTGCGTGGCGGGATGTCTTTTAGAACAACTAGTGCGTCCGCTGAATTTGACCCTTTGACCTATGGTGCAAGAGGTCATGTACCGACGTCACTGTGTTGCACGTTTCTCTATTTTTCATCCAGGAGTACATTGTGCAACAATTGTTGCTAAGGTTCTATCGTGCGCCCCTATCGGTAACACACCTACTGCGTTTGATCAGTAGCATCCTGTAAGCCAAATTAAAACACGCTGACGCCATTATTTTTACTTCTGGAACGCGTTTTTGGCACATCAAATTTGGCATAAGGTTTCTGTAGCTAAAATCCCCAAAGGAGCTTGATAGAATTAAGTCCCGCGTTTGCTAGCGATGAGATCAGCAACTCCGCGGATTGCCCTCTTGTTTATTATTTTATTTATTTTTAGACCTCCTCGAGTCGACGATACCGCCGACCTTCCCCCGACGGGGGGGGGGCATCCCCCCCCCGCTGGCGCCACCCCTGTATTGAGGGGCCGGAGTCCATGCCCCTCTTCCATAAAAGGTTGAATTTTTTTTTACTTCATGAAACAAAAATAAAGCCATATTTCAACTTAAATCGGCCTATGTAGTGTGTCATGTTTGCTTTTCCCCTTCATGGCATTAAATTACCCAGGGAGTTTGTTATGCAAATTTCTGATCATTTTCAGTTTTTCATTCTTTCTGTTGATTTAAAGATTTCATTGCAAAACAAAATGCATAAAAGACGATTGCTTAAAATCTGCTTACAAGTCCTGAGAAACAGTAGCGGAGCTAGGGATTTCGGTCAGAGGGGGGAGAAAATGGTCTGCAGGGGCGCTTCGAAGGAGTTAATACCCTGAGCCTCAGCGCGAACGAAGCCACAGCTTTTCAGATTTTCCATTTAATTCTCCGCGCCTGGTAGAACACGACTTTGCCATTTCTCCTCAGTAAGTTTTTCTATTAAAACATCCGGGAAAAGATCCGTGCAAGAAAATTTTGGCCCAAAATGCCTCTCAGATCGCTGGAAATGCCATTTTTAAAACTTATTATAAATAGGGAAAAAACTGAGTGAACTGTTAAGAAATTCTGATGTTACTTTTTCTTCATCTTTTTCTTTATGTTTTTTTTTTTTCAGGTTTTTTTCCAGAGGAGGGCCTGCGTCCGCCCATGTTTCTATCCCAGGCCTCGATTTAAGATTCTAATGTTATAATGGGCTACTTTGTGAAGATAAAGATTAAACCTGCTGGATCCACATAGCAAGTAATCTCACATGGGGAAAAAGTTAAGGAAATTAATCACCGTAAGGTGTACATTTTTGGTATCTTGAAATCAAGATAAGTACACTCGAAGAAACATTAATTGACGAAATTTACATCATGTGACCACTCGGAAATAGCCATTTATTAAATACATTGCAAGAAACAGCCAAGACAAAGGGTCTGCTTGGCTCTCTAGATATCGAATTCATAACAAATAAAAGTAGCCTAAACCTCGGCTTATTAGATGCAATTTTCTGGATTTTGAGACCAAGAAAGTACAGAAACAAGCATTTTCATGGGATTATCATACAGTGACAGAAAAAGCCATTTATCGTGAGAATGGTCACTTGAAGAAAAGCAAAATGGAAATGCTCATTAAACTCATTACCACGATGATAACAGTTTTAATTTATTTTAACCTGAATGTTCTCTTCAAATGATTTTGAAAAATGTTTGGAAGCTATTTTTGGTATCTTTATATAAACTCTTTTTATTGTCTATGTTGACAATTATCCCGACAACAAGAGGGCTATTTGCGCTACAACTGTTGTTGCGCCCTTTGCAACATCTTTTACCAGCCAGGAGGGTGAATTTAATGTCAGTTTGTGTATTTTGTGAGCTTATAAGTACGCTTGGTGTGGAAGCAATGAACTCAGCACAGCGAAAACATTTGTGCGTATAAAGCATGAAGATACGTTTCGGCAAATCCTATCCCTATATTACAGGAGATGATTCTTTTCATCAGAATAAAGTGCAGATAGTACACTTACTGGTGGCTGTTTGAGAATTTTATTACATGGGCCTTAAAACAACGTTATTAAATAATGTCTTTTTGCCAATAATGGTGTTAAAAACCTAAAATGGGCGTCGACAGGGACCGCCCCTGACTATATGACAGCTCTGCCACTGCTGAAAAATGCCACGAAATAATGACTGCTAAAGGTTCTGCTTACAAGCCTAAGGAATGGCGATTCCGGCTGTATTTGGGTCGTGATTTATTTCAAAATTTGAAACGCTCCGCGCCAACTGATGGTGGCGTTCATCTAAGATGGTCTGCTGCACACTGATGCATTTTCGGCCCTCTTCTTCGTGGTCAACTGAAATGCTTCCGCTGTACACCTCTGTCTGTGCAGGGAGGTGTAACTATCACACCTCCCTAGTCTGTGTTTACCTTTTTATGGCGACATTCTGAACAAAACTTTCAATACCAGCGATATTTCAATTTCCAGCGATCGTGGATGCATTTTAGATCAAAATTTTCTTACGCTCGCGCAAACCCGATTATTTGCCAGTTATAGGTGTGTATTTGACTTAAATTCGGCTATTCTAAGAAAATAGTTCATAAAATACATAATGGGTTTCCTTAACTATACAAAATATCGTATGAATTTGGCACCATATCACGCATTTCCACATTAAAAAACTAATGTTTCACATCGTGGGAGACAGACGCCCCCTACGCGTCCTCACACCACCCTCGCACAGGATCGGTCGCTTCGCTCCCTCACATCAGTTTTGGCCCCCTATGAAGAAAGGTCTACACACGCCCTTGTCCATCGCTGTCAACAGTTTCCATAGACCGAGGCGAATATAGCCCACAGAGGCGCTACGCAGGCTAAGGCGAATATCGCTCTCAATGAAGAACTCAGTTCATGCCTGACCAATAATCCCATAGTTCGATCATCATAACAACCCACTGCATGCATGAAACACCGAATTGCTGACCAATATCACAGAAACCGATGCAAACATCCCACCTGTCCATTGATTTCCGTAGACCGAATCGAAAAACACCCGACGCGTGGTGACTTGTGGGAAATCTATGATGCCATCGCGTTACATCAACTTGGCACACTGATCTACATACCTGGCTGATAGGTGCTGCAGGAAAATGGAAGCAACAGAGTCATCACATTGTGTGTGTTTGAGTCGTCCAAAGATATTATAAACGTAGATACCAAACTCCTATCCCTACACTGCCAGACACGCTGACTCCTCATGGGGGCTCAATCGGAGGGCGGAAGTGTTCATTTGACATGCGCACAGTTCTATTCGGTTATCTTCGTGTAAAATGACGCATGTGTAACAGAAAATTCCATTGTGACGAGATGTCATCGTACGTGCATTTTTAAAGCGAGATCTGTACGCGCACAATGCATTTCTCCGTGTGAGGTCCCGAATAATCGACGCGTACTTCTGCGTGCTTGGAAAAAGAACGCAGTTGTTGATTTTGTGTTGTAAGCGTGTAAGAATGAAAAAGCGTGCATAGATGTGCGCTTGTGAAGATACCATAGAAACTGACCAATCAGTAAGTCAATGAACTTCAAACCAGGCGTTGTGCTTTGATGTTCAAATGTTCATAAGAAGAAAGCCTCGAAGAAGCCTAAAGGTAGGATTCCATAAGTACGGATGCGGATACGGAATGCGGTTGCGGCGTCCGGATGCGGTGTGCGGATGCAGACGGTTCTGATTCCATCAATGCGAATACGGATCCGATGCAGATCCGGACGTATAGCGTGGATGATTTTAGAAACGAGAGATAAAAGTAATAATGACAGAGGATAACTTCGGATGAAGTGGTATTAAACAGGGTTCAATGCCCCAATTAAAGGGCCAAACGATGCATTTAATGAAGCTTGCGAACACTGAGGTAACAATAATCTGTGATAGAGCCTATAAGGATCTACAGCATGTAGTTCTAACACCTGCGGCAGATAAGGACCTTCAGTCACCAAATATTACATACAATACGTGGAAATATTGTCTCGGAGGCTGCTAGACTGGTGCTAGGATCAGACCCTAATAAAACCACATGGAAATTTTCTGGTTACCAAGTTGACTTATTTAAGCAGTGTTGTTTGCCAGTTTGCAGAGATAGCAAAAGGGTTAAATTGGTAAAAAGGAGGGGTCTGGTTTTTCCTTCAATTGCTCAACGATATTGTACAACCTTTGACCTCAATTTGTATTGAAATATAGTACAGGGTTCTAGCCAGGAAAAAGGTCAAACCGGGTGGAAGTTAATAGACATTGCATCATTCTCACATTTGTTCATTTTGTTGGCTATAACTCAAGATCTAAATGACGTTGTCTCTGGTCAGTTGCATGATTTTTGGTTATTTCCCAATTCAGTACAATCATTCAGTTGAATGTTATGTGTCTGATACTGTGTAGCATATGTTCAGAGTATGAATGTGATGAAATTCAAACTGGGCAGTGAGATTCAAACTGGGTGGTGAAATTTCAAACTGGGTGCTGACTTAAAACAGTTAATTCAAACTGGGTGCAGCACCCAGTTTGAATGGCCTGGCTAGAACCCTGTAGTATCAAATTTCAAGGAGAAATAGGACATTTAATTATAAAGAAAAACAAAGGGAATCTGACACAATATACCCACATTAAAACATAACTTTCTGTTGCTATGTTGAAAAGTGAAGGTATTTTTTTTAACAAATAACCAGTCAAGTGAAACATTTTGAGTTAGGAAAATGGTATTGCGACAGGATTTGGAGGACATGGTGTTGGGTATTTTTGTCTTTTTTGCAAGACTTAAATGAAAAACACTGAAGTATGCTTTTAAGTCACACTTCAAACAAATTGAAACACTTGGTCATGATACTTGTTATGAATTTGATCAAAGTTGTGAATATTTTAACTCTCCCAACAGTTTCCAGCTTTTTTACTAAAGGGCTAGCGCAGTCATCCCAAATTTATTGTGAATTATTAACAGACCATTCTCACTATAAATTCTTGTTTTTCTTTATCTAAGTAAACCCTTATCACTCATTTTATTTTAGAACTTCAATATTGCAAATCCAATGCAAACAATGAGTCTCTCCTCATAAATATCCAAATTCAAAGAAAAAATATATTGCCACATGATTGTTAAGATTCATGAAATAGGTAACACTACTAGACTAACTTAAGTTAAAGGCAGTCATTCGTCACCCCAAACTAGAGTTTCAGTATACGTACATCAAAACTCTCAATTGGTACAGCTCTTTGATTGGCATCAAATTCAAACAAAGCATCTTACCAAAAAATACAGCATGGGCACTGAGAGTGTCTTGATTACACATTATGGACTTGTATGCCCACTGAGACAAGCCATGAAGCAATAAACTAGGATTGTGTCTGGATAAAGATGAGTTTTAGATAAATGTGGGAGGGGCTAGAAGTAAGTAGGTTAGGAGAATTGGAACTGTTTGGGATGATGAAAATTTGCCTTTAAGATAACTTCACTTGACCTTTACGCTGTCAGTAGTCATAGTGAAATAGTCATGTGATAATTTACAAGTTTAAAGGAATGACTAGGGGAATGACAACTGCCAAGGTAGAGACATAATGATAACATTGAGAGAGAATTTTATTGACTTTTTTGTATAGAAAGATAAAAAACAAAAAACAGACTGAGAAACAGTTTCAAAATGCTGCAAAGTTGATAATACATGTTATGTCACAGTACTGAACTGTTACATAAAGACTGTCATTGCAAATATAAAACAAAACAAAACTATTAAGTAGTGCATCATTTGATTAAAATGAGCAGCTCTTGGGAACATTATTGTTTATTATAATAGCAAGTCCAAAGTCCAAAAGCAACATCTCGGGTTCATGACCATCCACATAACATTAGGTGTGGGAAGGAGGTCTTAGAACAGTAAGAGAATTTGAGAAAATTTATATATTTCTACAAGGAACAAGTGAACAGAAAGACAAAGTGAATTGACACAAACAGTGCAGTCACCTCAACTTAGTTTCAACAACCAAAACAGAGGTGAATTACAAGGGGAAATGCAGTCACCTGAACTTAAATTTGTAAAGTAGACTCTCCTGTCCTGTTTCATGATTGGTGATTGAGAGTCATTTAAGAACGTTTCTTCCTCTCAAATAAGGAAATTACTAGGAGTTACTGCTAAATTTACCCTGAATATACAATAATGAAGTCCTAGAAGGAAAATTGTGAGATATATCTTTTGCTCCAAATTAAGTTTGGGTGACTGCTCTTGCCATTTAAGTTTAATGTTTTGAAGATCACGAGGCTAAATGGCTCATCCAGGACCTTGTACTACAGTTGGTAAGCATCTCTTTGTGTTTCCAATTGTACACAAAAGAAGAAGAATTATTCTTATTATTCTGAGCTTTTCTGGGTTGCACCCAGTTTGAAATTAAACAAAACTGTATGAGCCAATGTTCTCATGAATTGTTTGGTGAAGCGCTACCACACTTTAATAATTTAATATAAACTATTTAGCCAATGGGCTAGGAGGATTGTAATACCCTGTCCCTTTACACACTTGCACCAGAAATAGAATGATTTGACTTGAGTAATGACTCACTAACATCATTCAAAACAGTATGGAGCATTGTATATCCAATCATGAATTCGTTAAATGGTATGATGCTTAACATGTTTTAAGTAAAACCATGGTTCGTTACTGCATACCCTCCAAAGGGGTCATCTCAAAGTTTCATATCCACATGTTGTGGCGTAACTGGATTGAATGTGAATCAAGAAATAAACACTGTTCAGCAGAAGTGTTGTCTCGTCACATTAGGGCACATTAGGAACCAAAGCATTCAATATATCCTTACATCGTTTTAGGCTAATGTAGCAAAAGGAAGAATCGTATAATGTCATTGTGACATCAGATATACAAATGTCTTCCAGTTAGTTACTTAAATGGAGTTTTATGGCCCAGTTTCCAAACTAAAAATGTCTTCCAAAAATGTCAGCAACCTCTTTAGATCCAATTCAACATTGGCACAATTAGTAAACATTAATTTCCCAACAAGGAATTGTATTAAAAAACACTCCGAAGAAGTAAAAAGGTGACTGTTGTTTCTACACTCTTATAAAATCGGGCTTACGTTTAACCAGGATCTGTGTTCTATTTACTCCAACACAATCCTGGTTAATGTTCCTAGTTAAACTAGTTACTTCAACCAGAATTTGTGTTAGTGTTACTTTGATTTGCTTTAGTTTAACCGGAATTTCATGGAAAATTTAACTAGAAGTTATGTTGGAGTAAGCAGAACAGCAATCCTGGTTAAATTCAATCCCAGTGTTTTATGAGTGTACTAACAATGCAACAATCGTTGGGTCAGTTCGTTATCAACTGATGACTTTCCTGGGAATTGCAGAATGGTGCTTCAAACTTATGCGTCTCCATGTTATCTTCTCCAGATGGCCTACTAATATCTTATTTCTTTTCTTACTAGATGCAGGTCTAAAATTTTGAGTCCTCCTCTAAGTGAAAATTGAATTGCACGATAGTAATGACCTTGAAGGATGGCTGATTTTCGTCCCTGTGGGGATGTAAAAGTTAAATCATCATTCAGCAGTCAAGTGTGTGTAATTGAATACATAACTAAAAGTCAAAGTTATTAAACATGTAGATTTAAGACATACTTAAAGCTAAATAACACATTTTGATATGCAGATGAAAAAAAAAAACAAATACATCCTCTATCTATAAAAAAGTTTTACTGCTGATATTTAGGTCTCATTAAAAAAAATATTTCCTTTTCCCCCTTTTTTAAGTAAACAATAGGCCTTACTCATTGTCACCATATGGTCAAGAAATATAACAGCTCAACAGACCACAGACTGCTCTAACATAACATACTTTACAAACACATATCGATTGGATTTCCTTCATACAAAAAATTATCAGGCAGGTGAATACTCAAGTAGTTGGTTGACATAGTTTAAGAAGAGTTGGAATATTTTGCAAGAAAATTCGGGAAATACATCATGATGATATATGTGGGTAATAAAAATTTTCGTGTCTCTTGTTATTTTTGGGGGGAGGGCTGAGGGGGAGAGGGTGAGGTTGTGGGTAAGTTCCACATGGATGTAAATCTCACATTACTACTTTGGCCTGCTGAATAGGAAGGTCTAATCTTATACATTTTCTAAGTGTGACCTTGGATGTGCAACAAACTTACTTTTTATGACAACAACATTAGAAGATGTCTTCTACTGTAAGATGTGATGTCTCTGTTGAAGATGAGTGATGCAGAGGTCTTCATCCAAATACCAGTACCACAGGTACTGTACATGATGATGTTGGCAGTCAGGGAGTTTCTGTAACAGCTAATACCTGAATCTCATGACTAACACTGAAATTCCACTCTCAGTTTGATGAAATGTACTGACACAGCCTTTCTAATATTGAACCTGATGGGGAAACATGAGAAGTACAGACTACAGTCACAGTTTGGGAATACATACATGTATAGAAATTGATCTTGCGTAATGCAGCACGCCTTAGTACTAACATAGACTGAGGGCAGTGTGGGACTTTGGGAGCTTCTAGGAGAGGACATACATGATTGCTATTGCAGAATGTACAAGTGATCAAAAAGGATTACAAAAAGTTGTGGTCATACCTGTATCTTCAGTTAGTCAGGTAATGCATCAGTCCAATTACATTAAAAATCATTATTAATTGTTCATTCTGTCTAAAAAAATGCTAAGCAACAGCAGTATCTCTTCAAAATATGAATAATGCTGGAGATGTTGAAGTTGACCAATTTGACCTTTTTGAAATTTTTGGCAAAAAAATTTTTTTGAACACAAATTTTACTTACAAACTTTTTTCTGTTAAACTGTGAAGGTGAGAAATAGTGAGAACCTCATTTTGAAGAAAGATGTACTGCCTCATCGTATCATATATTACTTAGAAATGTTGATATAAAGTTATAAAACAAAACTTTCTGTAAAAAGGTGCAGAACTTTTTTTCAAGTTTCAACGCAAACCAAAGAAAACAAAACACTGCCTTGCTATATACCTACTAACCATTCCAATTCCACTTCTTGGAGCTTGGCTGATGAGTGTTAACTCTTGAGACTTTCCCTGTGAACTATTTGATAACCAGGATAGGCAATCAACCATCCAAGTATGTGCACTGATAGTGAAATCATTGTTATACTTCACAGATAGTCCCTGAAAATTAATAAACAAATCGGGTAAATTATACGCTATACATTTGACCCTACAAAGGTTGATAGCATTAAATTCAAAGACAAACAAGATAGGCAATTAAAAATAAAAACAGGAAATCTAACTGTGCTGGAACGCTTTGAAAAGTAAATGTATTTAACAAAAATAACCTAACTTTAAAATGATACATATTTTTAAAGTAAGTTAAGCCAGGGTTTAGCTACATTAATCAGAGTACGTGGTCTGGAATATTCTTCTTTCATATCACACCCTAGTAAAGACCACCAGAAAATATCTCTACTAAAATCAATGTGTCACACTCATTCAGTGCATATTCACTTGTCATGATGGTAATTTTTAATTGCATCAGGCAAAAGGGCTCACACTAGACTTTAAGTGCTCTCATTAAGTGACAAATTTTCTGCAGTAGTTAACCTGCATACATTGCACCTATCGATTGCGTCTCTGTGAATTCTGTTAGGAGTAACAAAACACTTTCATTCAAGTTACTGAAGCAGTCCATCTGTTATACAATTGACTCAACATTCCATAGGACTTTCCGCATGTTTCCTGTATGACGCATCCATGTTGCTCCAAGCAGGGAGTTGTCCCTGACAACTCCCTGCACCACATAGGCCTAGGTTGCATTAATGCAACATATGTAGAACTTTGACCCAACCCTGCACCACAACTTGCGCTGGATGAAAGACACAGATTTATCTATCCATGGCAGTAGGAGGTCGGGCCTGTTCAGTTAAGGGCTGAGTTTAACGTCACATCTGTATACCCTCTGCCTAAGCAGGCTAGGCAGATCTAGGCTAGAATAGGGCTAGCCTGTGGAATATACATAGGCCTAGGCCTAGCCTAGCTCTATCTTGAACTTAAAGATGATCAGGATTACATTATAGGCCTAGGTGTTGGCCTATGCTACACAAAATTGACGTTACTTAGGCATAGGCTACTCATTCTTATCTGCAAATGAAGCCAGCTCTTAGCCCTTGACCAAAATCGTTGTAGCTAGTTTATTCATCCGACTCCCTTAGTCCTAGTTCAACAGCATGGGATAGCCTGGTCTGGCGTTTGTGCTGCCTTTGAAAGAAGAAGAAGATCTGATGGGACCTAGGCCTAATTCAGTTCACACTGGGGCTAGCACACGTTTTAGACTTTATGAAAAGCCCTTTCCCTCATTTTTTAGCCTACGGCATTAGTGGTGGTGACTGATACCAATTTAGCGTCAGTCAAGTTAAAACATTGTGTTACATGCAATGCTGGCTATGTTTTTAGGCAGTATAAAAAAGTAATGACTGACTCAAAATCAAAGACGATCAACCCAGATACCGACCATTGCTAGTCTTGGAAAACTGTACGTGGCCAGCTTACTTCAACTTTGTTTACTCCGCACTAGGCGTAGGCCTGGTAAGTTCTAACGCTACTCTTTAAGCGAAGTAAAAAGCCCTGTTCATGGACTAGGACTAACGTTAGTATTTCGACTCATTGAAGGTTGCAGCCTATACTGTGCACAGGTACAAGGTTAGGCCTAACGTTACGAAAAGTGCACGCTTTTCCTATAGGCTTAACATACTGCTTAGTTCCTCGCTGTGTCCATCACATTTACAGCACTCTGCCACATTTTGGTATAACTTTTCTATATTTGTATGGCCCAAAAAGCTCGCATCATAGAAAAAGAATGATCCATAACCAAGCTTACATATTAAATTTATTCTCGATCCAGTCAAATACGTGTTTTCGTTGCTGGATTGTGAGGGCACTGCATGGCTGAGGTGGTCGCAAGTTTACGATTGTCTCTATCATGACGTCATTTCAACTGTTTACCGCTTCCGATTTGCCGTACCAATTGCTACATGGTGCGGTCGAGTTTACCGCATGCGTTTCCGGATCCGACAACGTATCCGCATCCGTACTGATGGAATCAAGCTCGTTGAAACCATGTGTGAGCGATTTTTGCCGTATCCGTATCCGCATACGCATCCGTACATATGGAATCCTACCTTAAAACTGTTTCATGTAAGTGAATTTATTGAAGAACGGTGTTTGCAAGAGTTTCGATGTTTTAAAATCACATGTATTTATACTACCGGAAGATATCAATTAACTGTTACCTTTCAAAACGACTGATCAGTGATCAGCACTTCCGCCCCTCCGATTCGGCCTCCATGAGGAGTCACCGCGCTATTTTAAGTTTGTTATCTATGTTTATAATATCTTTGGAATCGTCAGAGCCGTACGGCTCTGGGAATCGTCGTACAACAGCGCCACTCTCTACACACTTGGATAGGCGATTTGATATATATGATGGCTTGATAATTTGATGCTATTGCTTAAAATAAGACTAAATATGTCGCTTACTTCGAAAACTGGTAAAAACCATGTTCAATGAGGGCAAAACTTCCACTTAATGCAGTGATATATTTAAGTTAACCTTCATTAGCTAAGGCGGTGTCCCTTTCTGCGTCTTTTACGGTAACGGCTAAGTTCAAGTTCAATAAAAAAGGGGTGAAGTCAAGTCGTCCCATAGAAAATAGAGACCATAAAGTCGCCCATACATAGTCGACCCTCATTACCACCCGACAAGTTCGCCTCTCAGCAAACTCCGTCACGCCTCCACAAAACGCCCCTCCAGCTCAACAAAGTCACCCCAGTCATGATTGGAAATGCTCCATAGTGACTTCAACTATTCCTTTTATGAGTGAAAAGTGAATTAAGCTTTGCCAACATTTGTAAACTGAAGATAGGGGCGTAGTGGAATTATGAAGCCAGTCAACCGTGACCACGTTAGGTAAATTAGGTGTTACTGAAAATATATTTTAAAATTTTACTGCCCAAGTGAAGATACAGAAGTTACAGAAGCCAACGAAAAAATCAGTACGTATCATGTATTTTTCTAGACTTTTCAAAGGCTTTTGACACATTAAAAGAATATTTTACAAGGCCCGTAGCCAGCTTTCATCTGGGGAGAGGGGGGGGTTCGTCATGCGCGACAGGACTATTTAAGCATAGCACCACCATCAGTTGGGTATTTTGTTCACAAGGATTTGGTTTTCCCTCCAACAGTCCAATGTTTCCACCCCGGATTTCATGTCCTGGTGTCACCGGGGATCCGAGCGTCCTTTCCTTCGAGAGAAAGAATTCCGTACGGCCATGAGGGCCACATTAGAAAAATACTTGTATTAGTTTCAGCCAGGGTAATTCTATGTTTAGGATATGATCTTCGCCGTACGGGACTCTTTTCTCAGGGTGACGTAACTTTTTGCCCGATTCCCGATGCCCCTACCCCGTCACGTACGGTCATGTAAATGATAAAAAAAAACAGAACAATCATGTAGACGTACAAATCAATGATGATGCATTTTTGGTGCTATGTGTCACTTTTAGAGCACAAGAAAATAAAGTCAGTTAAAAAAGTATTCCAAATTTTGCACATAGTTCTTTTCCTTTGTTATATGTACTTTCGGTATTGGTCTCAGTCTGGGTGTTCTGACCTTGTCGGTCTCGGTCTCGAAATTTGCACTAGGGCTCGGTCTCGGTGTCGACAACATCTGGTTTCGGGCTTGGTCTCGACTATAACACTGCTGTTAGCTCACTGTTTAGAATTCCTCTGTTTAATGAAAGTTAGTATTTAGCTGTTTAACAATTTAAACAAGGTATAGTTAGTTTTTATCCAGGGTGGTTAATACAAAGCTTTTGGGTTGTATCAGTTGAAATATAAAGAACGTTGGGCGATGTAATGGTTAACAAGTGGTTAATGTTAAAATTTCAACAACTTGCTTACTGTAGGTTTGTCTTAACGGCGTGGTGATCATTGAGTGGGGATGTCTTTGCATCGATCTATGGAATTTGTGGAAAGGAAGGTAGGTCAGACTAAGCGTACCGCAGTTTGGGCAGTACCATACCTAACGCAGAAGCTGTGTTCTTGTATATTTGAAGGGATGAGTCCACATCGTCCATTCGGTATAACGACTCTTCGGAATAACGACCCTTATTCTCTATTCGGAATAACGACCCTTCGGAATAACGGCCCTTATTCTCTATTCGGAATAACGACCCTTCGGAATAACGACCTTTATATTCCATTCGGAATAACGAACCTTCGGAAAAAAGACCCTTATTCTCTTTTCGGAATAACGAACCTTTGGAATAACGAACCTTAGAAATAAAAACCCTTATTCTCTTTTCGGGGTAACGAACCTTCGGAATAACGACCCTTATTCTGTATTCGGAGTAACGAACCTTCGGAATAACGAACGACAATCGCTCTATCTCATTATAGGTAATCTAGTAAGATTTAATTACTGTATGCAAGGATGTAGCTACAAGTGGTTGGTGCTGGGCGGTGACACGCAGCACTCCAGGAAAACACACCTCTCCCCAACCACCACAAATATGCCTAATGAGACCTCAGACTAGCACCAAATTGACTTGGTAAAGTAAAATGAGTTGAAAATTAAAAAGTAATGGCCGGAAAATGGGGCACATGCCATGGGGTGCAGTGAGGTGCTTTTCCCAAATCAGACAGTTACCCTGCACTCAAATTTGTCTAGCTACATCCCTGACTGCATGTTTAAAATGGTGTTGCAAATGTTTTTGCTGATGTAAGAGGTCAGCCAAACTCATGTCTTGTTTTGATATCTCTAGTTCAGTCATTGATAAATTACTTGATATTGAAAACCAGTCATAGCTAAGGAAATTTTGAAGTTAGCAGAGGTTGTTCAGAGCATCAGGTTGTGGATCTATAGAAACATCGATTGGTACAGTACTGTAGATGTAGCCCATGGCACTGTATGTGCCAAGTACTTCAAATATCTTGTAGTGTCACCAGAGTCAAACATGATTTTGGCTTAATGCAAGCATGGATTTTTGTACAGATTGTTGTTGTGTTTAAAGGCAATCATGTGTTTGATGAGTGGTGACTATCATATTATTTCCATTTCAGCAAAGGAAAAATTGAGAGTGCAGTTTCCCTTTCCAAATGCAAGATCTCTAGACTACTGAAGTTGTGTCACACATTTTGCACACCAAGATTCGATCTCCACTAGGTGTGTGTCAATAAACTAATAGTAGAGACATTTTATTGTGCAAAAATCTTAAATTTTATGAGTTGAATTTGTGTTATGGAACATTCCACTGATGTCATGAGCTCATACAGTAACCTCCATTTTTTCATCCCACAATTTTCTCCCACAGAATTCTTGCTTCATAGAGCTGTGGACTTTGCAGATAGGCAGTATATTTGGATGACTCACCATAGATCTCAGTTTTCTGAAAGACAGGAAGTCATATTCTTGACAAAGAAAGTACCATACCTGTGCACCACCATCCCTTCAAGCTGTTGCAGAGGACAAACATTATTTACATCACTTGTTACTGGGGAGAATAAAGTGTGGGAAGTGTACACTGTTCGTTGTACTGGAAATTGACAGACTTACCGTACATTTTGACACAACTTGTGCAAAAGCATGTGCACCGTCTAGGAGTGTCTTACTGAAATTGTCAAGTTGGTAGATTTTATCTCTGATTTCACAGAGGAATGTGTGTTTCCATGTAAAATGCAGTACATTGTGTACCTTTCTCAGCAATTCTGTCATACAGTAAGGTCTGTTGCAACCCATGTTGGCAATTATGGTTCACCATCAGTACTTTCGAGAGCATTCTGCGGTGATGTACCACAGTATGTGCAAGTATTGCGCAAATCACCAACAAAGTTTGTGTAGGGAAAAGAATCCCAAATTGCTTGTCTGAGAAAGTTAAAAAAGTAAGACTATCAAATGAAAGCTTTTCAGGTTTGCTGACTTAATTATTTCAGAGAAACTAGCAACAAGTTATCTATCATATGATGGTCATAGTTTATAGTAGTTCAATGAGCTTTCATTGGAGATGTTGAGCAGTGTAATGTTTCCAAAACACTTTGCTATAACTTTCATGCCTACAAAGTTGAAGAAAATTACAATATGGAACCTTAATAATTTTTCTAGGTGAGGTACTCTAGTTCCCCATTTTCTCGATTTGTGTCAAAGAATCTTAGGATTATGAATCAATGACATACAATAACTCAGTTTGGTAATTCGTTGCCCTTGCTTTCCATTTTCCGTTGTTTTTGTGTGTATGTGCATACAACAATAAGCATAAATCCAGTTAGTCCAACTCGAACAGAAATAGGAGTCTTTGTCACAGCAGATTGAAATGCAAATTTTTACACCCAGAAAGACGATTTAGACACAGGGAACTGCACAAAGGGTCTCCTTACTTTATGGATTGGATAAGAAACAATGCTTGCCCAGAATTTTGGAACATGTATTGATCAAGTCAAAGTTGTGAGGTTGGTTTGTTTATTCCGAGGTGTAAGTCATCTAGGTCTGTTACAAGTCAAAAAGAAAATTATCCTGGAATTTACTACCTTCATAGCAGGTGTCAAAGATGCTCTTAGACTGTGATCAATGACACAAATCACTCAATTTCGCTGTATTCATAAGCCAAAAATTGAAAATGGTTTTCACCTGTTCATTGGTTTTGATAAATGAGTATTCTTTTCCTCAACAAAGATTCAGATGTAACACTGTTTTGTGACAGAATTGCTGGTACACAGAAAGACAATGGGAGTTCTTCATTTCATGATCTTAGAAACAAAATCATATTAAATTTTATTGACTATGTTTGTCAGAATTGCATTTTGATCATATGTATAAATAGTTAAAAGTACGGAAGCTTAAAAGTGCCACAAGATCACAATTTCTTTTGGCTAGTAAACTAACATTTTTCAGAAAAATGTCAAGATGACAACATAATATCTCGTCAAAAAACAGAAAAATGATGAAATGAGAACTTATCACATTTCGTCGTTTCAACAATTTTCTGCAAAATGTAAAATTTCTCTCATCCTGCCAAGTGTGCAAAGAAACATCTTTCTGAAAAATGATGAAATGGCAACATATCATATCTCGTTATTTCAACAATTTTCTGCAAAATGTTGAGTTCCTCACATTTTTTCCAAGTGTGCAAAGAAACAAATTCCTGAAAAATGACGACATGACAACTTATCATATCTCGTCATTTCAACAATTTCCTGCAAAATGTTGAATTTCTCACATTTTTCCAAGTGTGCAAAGCAACATTTTTCTGTAAAATGATGAAATGGCAACTTGTCAAATCTCGTCATTTCAACAATTTTTTGCAAAATGTTGAATTTCTCACATCTTTTCAAGTGTGCAAAGCAACAATTTTCTGAAAAAAATTGAAATGACGATTTATTAGATCGTGTGGTTTCTGCAACAATTTTATGCAAAATGATTGAATGACAACTAAGCAATATTTTCCCTTGCTATCAATTTCTACCGTGGTTCTGACAGGACATCGCATTCCTTTCTTCAAACGTGGAATATTTTAGTTGATGTTACTTAACCAACTTGCTTAGTTGTCATGTTTTAAGTTTCGGATTCTACCAGAACATGACAGAATTGTTAGCAGATAAGTTGTCGACATGGTGTTTTTACTGTTTGTTGAGCAGGGGGTGGAGTGAATGAGGTGGGGGCACTGGGTGGGTCTAAAAAAATTAACAGCACTTATCCCGAATACTGCAGAGGCATGGTCACCCCAACATTTGGCCGATAAAGATCCTGTGACTCTGGAAAAATCTCAGTGCCGTAGCATGGGAAATTCCTAGCGAGGTAAATTTTCTTGGTATTTGATGTATCATGGGAAATCTGTGATGTCAACGTGGCACATTAATTTTAACATTGCATTCAGTTTATTTATAATTATGATGCCTCTGCAGACAATATTAATCAACATTGTTGTTGTACTCTACATATGGTGAAGGGTAATGCTATATCTTCAGGAAAAGATATTCAAACATTCCAACAGTATCAAATTTCAAGGACAAACAGGAAGTTCAATTATAAAGAAAATCAAAAAGAATTTGAACCAATGTGCCCACATTACATAACTTTTTGTGTTGAAGAGCAGAGGTATTTTTAACAAAAGTAACCAATCTTTAGAGTGAGATATCTTGAGTTAGGAAAATGGTATAGTGATAGGGTTTGAAGGAAATTGTGTGGAATATTTTTGTTTTTCTTACAAGACAGAGGCGAAAACCCTCCAGAACGTGCCTTTAACCGCTGTAAATTTAGAACTACAAGATAGTATGGTTGGTTAGTTGGGAGTTTAAACACTGCACTACCAATGCCTTGTTACGTACATGCTTTAAACATTCAAGAAATTTCTGCATCCTTCATACAAAATACTTTATCTTTAATTGTAAAATAAACAATAGGATTCCAAATGCACTTTTTTCTACAGTAATTTTCAGTCTTGTACGGAAGAAGAGCTATTTATTTTAAAGAGAGTGGATAATGAAGTACGTTCGTTGAAACTGAATGAGTTTTTTCCGGATATAAGACCCCGTTCCATTGTTAAATATGATTCTCTATTTTCAGTGCTTTTTTTCTCTCTCTCTTAGTATCTCAGTTTGACCTACCAAAATGAACGGTATCTATTGTTTATGTATGCTCTACAGACAGTTTTTTTTTATTAACAATTTTTAACTATTTGCCACTTCACCCTTACTTCCATTGCATTTTCACCAAAAGGAAATAAGATCTTAGTTCTCCTGTTGCAAGGAAGTGCTTTCAAGCTAAAATGTTGTTTTCAAATAACTTCACGATGTAAATTGAACACACAAATATGAACTGAAATAAAGAATGGTTAAGAAAAAATAGAGGGGGGCAAACCAATGCTTCTTTGGTAAAGCATTATTAGCGTAGTGACATGACACCCATGTAAAATACTGGTATGCAGTGCATGCCCCTCCCCCTTTTGGTACTCCACTGGGAAATCCACCATCGCTTGGTGTGTAGCCGTAGCAAAGACCTTGGAAGAAAATCTTGGTGGAAGATACCTCCCAGGTGGGGAAATGGCATATCCCTTACCTTGTATATCAATACGTTCCATCTAAACATTCTCTTAATTAAAATTGCTTCAGGATCAAATTTAGATTAAGAAACTTAAGGGTACATTTGATTCAAATTAAAAATTACATTCTATGCAAACTGAATCAAGCACATAATTAAGGGTAGTTATAGGCTATTTTATAAAAGCATTCTGTAGCACGGTATGAGAAATAATATTAAATATCTTTAGTCTGCGTATGTGCTTTAGGTGTACTCAACCTGTGTATCATGTAGAGGGAAGAGGATTCGTTCATCGGTCGGGAGAAGTAAGCCAGGTAAGAAGGATCTACTGTTCCATGAAGAGAAAAATTTTGGATTCAACCCTTATATGTGATTTCACAGGTTCCAAGGACATCAAAATCATAACCTGGGCAGTGAAATTTTCAGCATTTCAGTATTTTTTCTCATGTGCGCAAACTTCCATTAACGGTTTCGAAATGTCAAGTGCAACTGTCCCTTAACCCTATCCTCCTCCCTTCTCCCACCGAAATTCTGTCCACTTTTCTCTTGCCTATCTTTTTTTCTTTCATTTCTTTTTCTTTTCGATCCTCTCACAGCCTTTAAAAAGAGTACCATGAGTGTGTCTAGGGCGAGATACAGGATGTCTGATTGGAAAAGTTTTAATGGGAAGCCCCTTTAGGCAATTTTGAAGGTCCTGTGCTCCTAAAATTCATACAAAGATTTCCAGCACTAAATAAGAAAGTAACGTCTGTAAACAATGGCACGTACAGGGGCCGCCTGGGGCCTCACTCTGAGTGCAAACCGTACCTGATGCGTGCAGAAAACAGTGCATTCAAGGTTTAAAGGATTTTTCGCACATGAACTCTTGATTGACGTACGTACCACAACTTAGGGTCCCTGAGGAGACGTCGGTGAGAATCAGTGGCGTGTCAAGGGGAGAGGACCATTCCCCCATTAATAAATAATAATACAATAAAGGGATTTACTTTTTCCCAACGGGCTGTCCGAAGATGGAAAAAGGTTGAGAATATAGGGCTTAGTACATGTCGTTTTGAAAAGTGGGCGACTACTGATTTTTTTGGTACGGTGGTGTAGCCAGGATGGGATTTTTTGGGTGGCCTAGGTAACACGTGGTGGGGCCTGGTACCTCCGAGGGTCAGGCATGGCAAGACTATCTAAGCGAAGCGCCACCATCGGTTGGCGCGGGGCGTACAAGAAAATTTGGGGCTTTAAGACACCTCCAGATGGCCGGAAATGGCACTTTCCACGTGATTAAAACTGAAAGTACCCAGCCGCAAATGCGGCAATATTTGAATGGATTTCAGCTTACCTAAGGCAGTACCTTACCCTTTAACAGGAAGACCAAAAGTAGTTGTGTCCCCCTCTGAGAAATTTTCTTTGCGTTAGATTTCCTAGAGGCAAAATGGTGCTATGTTTGGCAAAACTTTGAACTGATTGCAGGCCTAAGTTTTAGGATTTTCCCTTTTTGGTGAGCGTGAAAAAAATCAAAATAATTTTAGTTTTCGTAGACTGGGATTTTACAAGAGACATATATACTACCAAAGAAACAATGTGCAAAATGGTGCAGTATTTGTTTATCGGTACATTACGTAGTCAACATTAAAATACTACGAATAAATCTCTCAAAATAATTGAACCGCAAAGCAGAAGTATGGATCATGTGGGAAACACATGAAATCCGGACCTTGTGGACATTTTACAAATCCCCCGGACGCCAGTGCCAACTAGTAAAAAGAGGACCTGTCGATAAAAATCGTCCTACAGTGGCACTTGTCATGGACAGCAGCGAGGCACGACATAGGCCTACTTGTCACGCTTGTTAAGGATGGAATGGAAGAATTATCCGAAGGCAGTACCTTACCCTTACCTGCTTACGGCATATTTTGTGTACGATAAAGTATAGGAATGGTCGTGTAAGAGTGGTCTCCAGTGTACGATTGCCTTATTTTCAGTAAATCGATCAGCCATCTGAAAGGCAGAAAGTGTCTTAACCTAACAAGGTCACATTTAAGTTTGTCGTCAAGACTTTCGTTTCATCTTCTAAGTGAAATGCAATAAACGATAATGCAGATCACAAACGATATCTAATTTAGTGAAAGTAGGCATTTTGAAGTTATTACTTCGTGCGCACAAAATGTGTTCTACACACGCTCATCCATGTTTTTTATTTCTTAATTTTTACACATTTTATTAATTCACTGTTTTGAAGGAAATACTTCAAAGTTTATTTCTGTTCAAACATTAAATTTTTTCAATTACTTTATCAGGACGCAAAAAATCTGGGGGGCCTGAAGAAAATCTTGGGGGTGGGGGGGGGGGGGAATTGCTACAAAAAACTGTTTTGAACTTTTCGCTGCGTTAATCAGACGGACATTCATCGGAATGGCATGTATTTTACTTGTAAAGAGGCAGATCTTGTCAGTCTCTCTGAAGTTAAATAATCTCCTTCCCTTTCACTCATATTCTTATCCCTGTCTCTCCGTTTCTCTCTTCCTTATTTGCCCTATTTTCAATCCGGAGGTTTGAACTGATCTTCCCGGTCGAAACGTCAACGAGGCACTTTGCCCCCTGCCCCCTGCCCCCGGCAGATACTACGGCTTGTCAGTTTGTTTAAAGTTGCACAAAATCTTAAGCTGCCAGTAATATTGTCTTCGGTCTAAGTTTTCTGGCGCGTAGGAGAAAAGAATTTTCAAATTTCACTCGTATTAGTGAGTTTGTTCTCGGAGTGCGCGTGATGCGCGCGGAGAAAATTTTGCTCGTATTTTTATTGCTTTTGATGTTCATCATGTATTCCTTCATTTAACATTGCAAAATTTAATCATAATAGGCTATTGAAAAGTCTTGTAATTTCTCTGGGCTCCCTTCCTTTCGTCCTTTCTTATTATTTTTATTCTTAAACTCTTTAAAAGTGTGGGGAAGTATACCCTTGCCCCTGTAATACTGCGTATGCCTGGGGACTCCAACGCTAATTTCAGAATTGTTGCATTTCGACAAAATAGTATTGTAAGCACTGGAAAATGGAGAAATGATACTTTGGATATGCTTGGTTTTTCATGATGATTCAAAGTGACAACAATATCCTGGATTGGTCTACACAGGGGGTCCGCCCGGGTGTCAACTATCTATGGGTACGTCACTTGGTGCTCAGCTTAGTGTCAAAAACTGCCCTCTAAGGGCTTCACCCATTGCAGCCTACCGGTTGATTTGTTGTCCAAAGCCATATACTCTTAATCAACCAAATGTTTTGGTGACCAGGCATCTACAATATTTGGTGTTAATTTATTTTAACCCCCCTCTTGTCTCCCTCACTTCATCCGTTGCTCAACAAACTATGAAAACAACATGACGACAATTGATCATTTCCAATTGTCCTCCAATAATCCGAAAATTAAAACATGTCAATAAAGCAACTTTTTGGGTAATGTATCATATCCCTTATTTGAAGAGAGAAAATGCAATGTCCCCTCAGAACCACAGTAGAAAACTGATAAAAAGACATGTAATCATTTTATCATTTTTCAGAAAATTGTTGCCTTGCACACTTGGAAAAATGTGAGAAATTTAGCATTTTGCAGAAAATTGTTGAAATGAAGAGCTATTATAAGTTGTCATTTCGTCATTTTTGAAAAATCCGTTGCTTTGCACACTTGAAAAGATATGAGAAATTTAACATTTTGCAGAAAATTGTTGGAATGACGAGCTATGATTAGTTGTCTTTTCGTCATTTTGCAGAAAATTGTTGCCTTGCACACTTGGACAGATGTGAGAAATTTACCATTTTGCAAAAAATTGTTGAAAAGACCAGATATTATAAGTTGTCATTTCGTCATTTTTCAGAAAATTGTTGCTTTGCACAGTTGGAAAGATGTGAGGAATTTAACATTTTGCAGAAAATTGTTGAAATGACGAGATATGATATGTTGTCATTTCATCATTATTCAAAAAATTGTTGCTTTACACACTTGAAAAGATGTGAGAAATTCAACATTTTGCAGAAAATTGTTGAAATGACGAGATATAATAAGTTGTCATTTTGTAATTTTTCAGAAAAATGTAGCTTTCCACACTTGGAAAGATGTGAGGAATTTAACATTTTGCAGAAAATTGTTGAAATGACGAAATGTGTCAAGTTCTCATTTCATAATTTTTCCGTTTTTGACGAGATATTATGTTGTCATCTTGACATTTTTCTGAAAAATGTTAACTTACTAGCCAAAAAGATATTGTGATCTTGTGGCACTTTTAAGCTTCCGTATAAAAGCGTAAAATGTTTACAAAGTTTGACAGATAACATCTGTTAAATTCTTTTGAATTGAATCGATTCCAACCAGTAGGTTGAAAAATAAACCGTAAAACTCTATCTAACTAACTTCGGCATTTTGGTTAACACAGTAAAAGGGGGCTGATTTTCCTGAGACAATTGTCTTTGATGAATTCGGATTATTTATAATTTCAATTTACTGGTACCATTTGGTGTTTAGTAAATAGGTTACCAACTTAACTGTCTTTAATGCTATGCCTACATTATATGCAAGATACGCAAACATTTTGAAAATTGAAATGAATAAATTTGAACAAATTGTTAAATAAAAGACTAATTTCATGATCTGTTTAAAAGTCAAACTAATTATGCAGTTATTGGCAGCAATTTAAAAAGTAACACTTCTGTTTACTTTGTTATTTTTAGAATTTCAGTCTGTATTCTTAGTACGGCTTCTAAAAGTTCATGCAAGAAGCATTCCTTCAATTGCTTTTGCGTTGTATTATTTATGCAGTACTTTTTCAACCCAAGAAGGAACTTGATAAGTACTAACTTCGTAAGCAACAGGCAAATAGATTTTGCTATTTTCTGATGTAACTTCCGGGGTCAGTTTACTTATTCTATTGACTGAAGCCACCAGGTTTCTTTTCATTAGGATTTTCATATGATTGTGAGAGAGCGAAAGACAAACTTATTTCAAGTATCAAACAAGCTTACTGGAAGAACCTTAGACCTATGAAAAAGGTACTTAATTGATGTCAATTTCAAAGAATCAAAAACGATTCTTACAGAGGTTTCACATAACCATGTAGACGCATATAGTATTGGCAAGAACTATGCCAACAGATGAAAGCCGGCAGCCTATGGGAATCTTCAAACACCCTATACAAGTTCTTCTAAGCCACTCTTGATGTAGTTATATATAAGGACCTTTATTAAATGGTGCTTCAGAGGAACCACAATGGGTGCTTCCTGATGGGCAATGGGAAGACCCTTTAACCTGAGGTTCCTATATTTGGACTTTCCTTTTTCTCAAATAGTGGTTAGGATTTCTCACAAGCTAGGGGCTAAAGGGAGGGACAAATTTATTTCCTGCCAAGATCGGAACCTGATCTTGGTTATACACAACAGTGAAAAAATCCTACTGAAACCTAAAAGCATATCAAGAAAACGAACATTTTAATGGGTCTGAACAATATTTGGTGGCAAGTATTGAAGGCCGACCAATGAAATGGACTATTTACACGGTACACGACCCCTCCACAGGAATGATCCCTCCAGAATGAATGCCTTCATCAATTGTCCAAACTTCAAAATTTGAGGTACAAGGCAACAACGGAAACATCTCTGGTGAATTGATCATAGGCTGATAGTTACGAATACGAAAAATATTTGAGGACTGTAGAATCATACTAAGGACATAACCTCGCCTGTGAGAAATGTAAGTGAAAAACATCCATATTAGAAGGCCCCTCACTGCCACCATAACATCAAAAAAAGGAACCCTCAGAACCCAACAATTGTCGTGACCTCAGAAGACGGTAAAGAGTTCGCAGCAGCTAAGAGCTCTGAAAATAAGGAGAAGAAAATTGGAAGTTGCTGTATTGCGTTTAATTTCTCAATCTTTTGCACAACCAGGGACCTGTCATTAGTGACTAGAGTCAACCCATTGGTAGAACGCCTTTTCCATCATCGCATTTTGCTCCTGATTGAACACATTCAAAACTCACAGACTACAGATATCCATTGTTATGGACAGATACATGGTGTATAGAATCGTTACCTCTTGCATCCTACTGTAAAGGACAGGAGTTGGAAAACATTGTCACAGTGGAATGGCCACTGCAGAGAAAGGGACAAAGGAATAAGATGTCTTGGACAATGATAAAAGAATCAAGAAAAAAAGAACGGCAAGAAGTCAGAGGAATGGAAAGTTGGTAGGGCGGAATGGGGGGGGGGGTGATTGTTTGTGTAATGGCTTCACGAGTTGATTTTATGATAGTGAAAAAGAAGACGAAACAGGCTTACTGTAGAACTACAACTGTTCGGAATGGTGTCAATTATCGCAATTTCGAGGTTCCTATTGTCCACATAGGAGCCTGTTCATTGCCTATGCTGAATTGAATACGTGGTGCAAACGGGATGTAGAGAAGATGGGGCGTATTTACTTTCGGGGATAACTTCCCCCTGTGGGTAAATATAGTTCAATGTCTTCGGGGAATCTTAGCTTCCGTCCGCCCCTTCCCAGCGATTTGCTGGAGTAACCATATTCTTTGAAATCCCCAAACTTTCACTTCCCTCATATAAATTCAATTATTTCCAAATTTTCTTACTCAGAGTAAGCTCTAGTCATTTTAATTTTCGGGAAAGTAAAGCAACATTTCTTTACAACTTACCTCAATAAAAGGTCTCAAAGTACTTGAATAAAACACTAACAAGCTACATGTTAAAAAGTATCCTTATTTTACAGTAATGCTGACAGCTGGGATTCAGGTGCTCGAACTATAATTTTACCATGGTGCGTAAACCCAATACAAACGGTACATATGAAGCCAATTTTATTTTTGAACACTAAACTGACCTTCGAGTGTAGTGTTCAGGGAAAATGCGGTCACAAACTCGCAGTCTCTATAAGTTCTGGCTGTTTAATGCAAAACTGTAAAATAACGTTTTCTACCTTGAATCCCAGCCGCCAGTGTTTTCACTCTAAAATTACATTTCTTTTTTACAGAGTATAAGGTCGTTCTGACGATCTGCTTGGTTTTGTTAAAATCTGTATAGGAAGGGTAGACTCTTCAGTGAATACACAAAATTATGCAGGTTGATTGTTATCGAGAAAGACACATTTAACAAGTTTTTGCAATGGAATTTCGGGCAAATTAAATTCTACGGATAGCCTTTTTCCATGTTTACGGAATTACGGTAAAACACTTTACTCGGACGATCTATAATCGGCATAAATAACTTGCCCTTGAGAGGCAGACTCTTCAATATCAACATAAGATTTTCAAATTAGTAGGAGTAAACTTTTCTCTCATAAAATTCCAAATTTTCTCCAGAATATAGGTCCAAATTTTCAAGTATTTATCTGAAGCAGATAATACATTACTGAAAAGGTTCCAAATTTTGTTAGAGATCGTCAGACGTGGGCCTAAATGTAATCTCTAGTTGCCTGACAAAAATGAGCCAAAATTTTCTTGGAAAGAATCCCTTATTTACTTTTCTAGGTACAAGTCTCATTTGCAGCGGTTCAATTTGCGCCTCCAAGTCCTTTTGCTAACTCATTGCCTTTGTCGGAGTTTGAAAAGCCGCTAACAGCTCGGACCTTTAAACCCCGACGGGTTGGTCAAATCCTTCCACGACAACAGGGATGTACAATATCCCATAATTATGCAAGTGCTGCCGCGTACCCGAGGGTAGGGGTTAAAGCGAAAGAAAGTACATTATCCAGAAAAACCCCCAAAGGGAAACTTCAGAAAAAATCTTGGCACCTTGTGAAACATTTTGAACCATTTTGCTCCTAGGCTCTCTTCCCCTTAACCCACCCCCCCCCCCCCAAAAAAAAAAAATCAATACGGACCTAGGAACATGTATTTTAAACAGGCAGGACTGCAGATCTTTTAGTACATAAGAAATTAGAATCAATCGATAAAACGAAATCAGGGCACTTTCTGGGCTGCATCTCCGAGTAATATAAAAAGAAATATTTAGCACCATTCGACAGTTCGACAAAATGTAATCCAAAGAGAGGCAAAACAGCCATGCCTATTGTCCTTACCCTTCTAATGGCGGTAAAAAATGAGGACGATTTGTCGAAACTTTTGCTACGATCCTGCATTATCGTACATCTCTTCTCTCCTTGTTTATTTCACCCCATCGACAAATCGTTTATGTCAGTTTTGAGCCCAAATACTCAAGTCTTCATATCGGCGCAAAACAATCTTTTTCATGATCAGTGAGTGACATTTTTACCGATTTGGCATTTTTTTCACCGTATTGCAATAACGTTACAGTGCAATAGTGGAACTTCGCAATCGTTCGAAACAAGCCATAAACGGTACATTAAGACCCGCTATACACGTTTATGGCAGTTTTGAGCCGAAATACTCAAGTCTTCATATCGGCGCAAAACAATCTTTTTCATGATCAGTGAGTGACATTTTTACCGATTTGGCATTTTTTTCACCGTATTGCAATAACGTTACAGTGCAATAGTGGAACTTCGCAATCGTTCGAAACAAGCCATAAACGGTACATTAAGAACCGCTATACACGTTTATGGCAATTTTGAGCCGAAATACTCAAGTCTTCATATCGGCGCAAAACAATCTTTTTCATGATCAGTGAGTGACATTTTTACCGATTTGGCATTTTTTCACGGTATTCCAATAACGTTACAGTGCAATAGTGGAACATCGAAATCGTTCGAAACAAGCCATAAACGGTACATTAAGACCCGCTATACACGTTTATGGCAGTTTTGAGCCGAAATACTCAAGTCTTCATATCGGCGCAAAACAATCTTTTTCATGATCAGTGAGTGACATTTTTACCGATTTGGCATTTTTTCACCGTATTGCAATAACGTTACAGTGCAATAGTGGAACTTCGCAATCGTTCGAAACAAGCCATAAACGGTACATTAAGAGCCGCTATACACGTTTATGGCAATTTTGAGCCGAAATACTCAAGTCTTCATATCGGCGCAAAACAATCTTTTTCATGATCAGTGAGTGACATTTTTACCGATTTGGCATTTTTTTCACCGTATTGCAATAACGTTACAGTGCAATAGTGGAACTTCGCAATCGTTCGAAACAAGCCATAAACGGTACATTAAGACCCGCTATACACGTTTATGGCAGTTTTGAGCCGAAATACTCAAGTCTTCATATCGGCGCAAAACAATCTTTTTCATGATCAGTGAGTGACATTTTTACCGATTTGGCATTTTTTTCACCGTATTGCAATAACGTTACAGTGCAATAGTGGAACTTCGCAATCGTTCGAAACAAGCCATAAACGGTACATTAAGACCCGCTATACACGTTTATGGCAGTTTTGAGCCGAAATACTCAAGTCTTCATATCGGCGCAAAACAATCTTTTTCATGATCAGTGAGTGACATTTTTACCGATTTGGCATTTTTTTCACCGTATTGCAATAACGTTACAGTGCAATAGTGGAACTTCGCAATCGTTCGAAACAAGCCATAAACGGTACATTAAGACCCGCTATACACGTTTATGGCAGTTTTGAGCCGAAATACTCAAGTCTTCATATCGGCGCAAAACAATCTTTTTCATGATCAGTGAGTGACATTTTTACCGATTTGGCATTTTTTTCACCGTATTGCAATAACGTTACAGTGCAATAGTGGAACTTCGCAATCGTTCGAAACAAGCCATAAACGGTACATTAAGACCCGCTATACACGTTTATGGCAGTTTTGAGCCGAAATACTCAAGTCTTCATATCGGCGCAAAACAATCTTTTTCATGATCAGTGAGTGACATTTTTACCGATTTGGCATTTTTTTCACCGTATTGCAATAACGTTACAGTGCAATAGTGGAACTTCGCAATCGTTCGAAACAAGCCATAAACGGTACATTAAGAGCCGCTATACACGTTTATGGCAGTTTTGAGCCGAAATACTCAAGTCTTCATATCGGCGCAAAACAATCTTTTTCATGATCAGTGAGTGACATTTTTACCGATTTGGCATTTTTTTCACCGTATTGCAATAACGTTACAGTGCAATAGTGGAACTTCGCAATCGTTCGAAACAAGCCATAAACGGTACATTAAGAGCCGCTATACACGTTTCTAGCAGTTTTGAGCCGAAATACTCAACTCTTCATATCGGCGCAAAACAATCTTTTTCATGATCAGTGAGTGACATTTTTACCGATTTTGGCATTTTTTCACCGTATTGCAATAACGTTACAGTGCAATAGTGGAACTTCGCAATCTTTCGAAACAAGCCATAAACGATACATAAAGACCCGCTATACACGTTTATGGCAGTTTTGAGCCGAAATACTCAAGTCTTCATATCGGCGCAAAACAATCTTTTTCATGATCAGTGAGTGACATTTTTACCGATTTGGCATTTTTTTCACCGTATTGCAATAACGTTACAGTGCAATAGTGGAACTTCGCAATCGTTCGAAACAAGCCATAAACGGTACATTAAGACCCGCTATACACGTTTATGGCAGTTTTGAGCCGAAATACTCAAGTCTTCATATCGGCGCAAAACAATCTTTTTCATGATCAGTGAGTGACATTTTTACCGATTTGGCATTTTTTCACCGTATTGCAATAACGTTACAGTGCAATAGTGGAACTTCGCAATCGTTCGAAACAAGCCATAAACGGTACATTAAGACCCGCTATACACGTTTATGGCAATTTTGAGCCGAAATACTCAAGTCTTCATATCGGCGCAAAACAATCTTTTTCATGATCAGTGAGTGACATTTTTACCGATTTGGCATTTTTTTCACCGTATGTTAATAACGTTATAGTGCATTAGTGGAACATCGAAATCGTTCGAAACAAGCCATAAACGGTACATTAAGACCCGCTATACACGTTTATGGCAGTTTTGAGCCGAAATACTCAAGTCTTCATATCGGCGCAAAACAATCTTTTTCATGATCAGTGAGTGACATTTTTACCGATTTGGCATTTTTTTCACCGTATTGCAATAACGTTACAGTGCAATAGTGGAACTTCGCAATCGTTCGAAACAAGCCATAAACGGTACATTAAGAGCCGCTATACACGTTTATGGCAGTTTTGAGCCGAAATACTCAAGTCTTCATATCGGCGCAAAACAATCTTTTTCATGATCAGTGAGTGACATTTTTACCGATTTGGCATTTTTTCACGGTATTCCAATAACGTTACAGTGCAATAGTGGAACATCGAAATCGTTCGAAACAAGCCATAAACGGTACATTAAGACCCGCTATACACGTTTATGGCAGTTTTGAGCCGAAATACTCAAGTCTTCATATCGGCGCAAAACAATCTTTTTCATGATCAGTGAGTGACATTTTTACCGATTTGGCATTTTTTCACCGTATTGCAATAACGTTACAGTGCAATAGTGGAACTTCGCAATCGTTCGAAACAAGCCATAAACGGTACATTAAGACCCGCTATACACGTTTATGGCAGTTTTGAGCCGAAATACTCAAGTCTTCATATCGGCGCAAAACAATCTTTTTCATGATCAGTGAGTGACATTTTTACCGATTTGGCATTTTTTCACCGTATTGCAATAACGTTACAGTGCAATAGTGGAACTTCGCAATCTTTCGAAACAAGCCATAAACGGTACATTAAGACCCGCTATACACGTTTATGGCAGTTTTGAGCCGAAATACTCAAGTCTTCATATCGGCGCAAAACAATCTTTTTCATGATCAGTGAGTGACATTTTTACCGATTTGGCATTTT
Source organism: Holothuria scabra (assembly GCA_037179385.1). NCBI lineage: Eukaryota > Metazoa > Echinodermata > Holothuroidea > Aspidochirotida > Holothuriidae > Holothuria > Holothuria scabra. The sequence goes on from CM074198.1 coordinate 11,959,158, forward strand.
TTCACCGTATTGTGATAACGTTACAGTGCAATAGTGGAACTTCGCAATCTTTCGAAACAAGCCATAAACGGTACATTAAGACCCGCTATACACGTTTATGGCAGTTTTGAGCTGAAATACTCAACTCTTCATATCGGCGCAAAACAATCTTTTTCATGATCAGTGAGTGACATTTTTACCGATTTGGCATTTTTTCACGGTATTCCAATAACGTTACAGTGCAATAGTGGAACATCGAAATCGTTCGAAACAAGCCATAAACGGTACATTAAGACCCGCTATACACGTTTATGGCAGTTTTGAGCCGAAATACTCAAGTCTTCATATCGGCGCAAAACAATCTTTTTCATGATCAGTGAGTGACATTTTTACCGATTTGGCAATTTTTTCACCGTATTGCAATAACGTTACAGTGCAATAGTGGAACTTCGCAATCGTTCGAAACAAGCCATAAACGGTACATTAAGACCCGCTATACACGTTTATGGCAGTTTTGAGCCGAAATACTCAAGTCTTCATATCGGCGCAAAACAATCTTTTTCATGATCAGTGAGTGACATTTTTACCGATTTGGCATTTTTTCACGGTATTCCAATAACGTTACAGTGCAATAGTGGAACATCGAAATCGTTCGAAACAAGCCATAAACGGTACATTAAGACCCGCTATACACGTTTATGGCAGTTTTGAGCCGAAATACTCAAGTCTTCATATCGGCGCAAAACAATCTTTTTCATGATCAGTGAGTGACATTTTTACCGATTTGGCAATTTTTTCACCGTATTGCAATAACGTTACAGTGCAATAGTGGAACTTCGCAATCGTTCGAAACAAGCCATAAACGGTACATTAAGACCCGCTATACACGTTTATGGCAGTTTTGAGCCGAAATACTCAAGTCTTCATATCGGCGCAAAACAATCTTTTTCATGATCAGTGAGTGACATTTTTACCGATTTGGCATTTTTTTCACCGTATTGCAATAACGTTACAGTGCAATAGTGGAACTTCGCAATCGTTCGAAACAAGCCATAAACGGTACATTAAGACCCGCTATACACGTTTATGGCAGTTTTGAGCCGAAATACTCAAGTCTTCATATCGGCGCAAAACAATCTTTTTCATGATCAGTGAGTGACATTTTTACCGATTTGGCATTTTTTTCACCGTATTGCAATAACGTTACAGTGCAATAGTGGAACTTCGCAATCGTTCGAAACAAGCCATAAACGGTACATTAAGACCCGCTATACACGTTTATGGCAGTTTTGAGCCGAAATACTCAAGTCTTCATATCGGCGCAAAACAATCTTTTTCATGATCAGTGAGTGACATTTTTACCGATTTGGCATTTTTTTCACCGTATTGCAATAACGTTACAGTGCAATAGTGGAACTTCGCAATCGTTCGAAACAAGCCATAAACGGTACATTAAGACCCGCTATACACGTTTATGGCAGTTTTGAGCCGAAATACTCAAGTCTTCATATCGGCGCAAAACAATCTTTTTCATGATCAGTGAGTGACATTTTTACCGATTTGGCATTTTTTTCACCGTATGTTAATAACGTTATAGTGCAATAGTGGAACATCGAAATCGTTCGAAACAAGCCATAAACGGTACATTAAGACCCGCTATACACGTTTATGGCAGTTTTGAGCCGAAATACTCAAGTCTTCATATCGGCGCAAAACAATCTTTTTCATGATCAGTGAGTGACATTTTTACCGATTTGGCATTTTTTTCACCGTATTGCAATAACGTTACAGTGCAATAGTGGAACTTCGCAATCGTTCGAAACAAGCCATAAACGGTACATTAAGACCCGCTATACACGTTTATGGCAGTTTTGAGCCGAAATACTCAAGTCTTCATATCGGCGCAAAACAATCTTTTTCATGATCAGTGAGTGACATTTTTACCGATTTGGCATTTTTTCACCGTATTGCAATAACGTTACAGTGCAATAGTGGAACTTCGCAATCGTTCGAAACAAGCCATAAACGGTACATTAAGACCCGCTATACACGTTTATGGCAGTTTTGAGCCGAAATACTCAAGTCTTCATATCGGCGCAAAACAATCTTTTTCATGATCAGTGAGTGACATTTTTACCGATTTGGCATTTTTTTCACCGTATTGCAATAACGTTACAGTGCAATAGTGGAACTTCGCAATCGTTCGAAACAAGCCATAAACGGTACATTAAGACCCGCTATACACGTTTATGGCAGTTTTGAGCCGAAATACTCAAGTCTTCATATCGGCGCAAAACAATCTTTTTCATGATCAGTGAGTGACATTTTTACCGATTTGGCATTTTTTTCACCGTATTGCAATAACGTTACAGTGCAATAGTGGAACTTCGCAATCGTTCGAAACAAGCCATAAACGGTACATTAAGACCCGCTATACACGTTTATGGCAGTTTTGAGCCGAAATACTCAAGTCTTCATATCGGCGCAAAACAATCTTTTTCATGATCAGTGAGTGACATTTTTACCGATTTGGCATTTTTTTCACCGTATTGCAATAACGTTACAGTGCAATAGTGGAACTTCGCAATCGTTCGAAACAAGCCATAAACGGTACATTAAGACCCGCTATACACGTTTATGGCAGTTTTGAGCCGAAATACTCAAGTCTTCATATCGGCGCAAAACAATCTTTTTCATGATCAGTGAGTGACATTTTTACCGATTTGGCATTTTTTTCACCGTATTGCAATAACGTTACAGTGCAATAGTGGAACTTCGCAATCGTTCGAAACAAGCCATAAACGGTACATTAAGACCCGCTATACACGTTTATGGCAGTTTTGAGCCGAAATACTCAAGTCTTCATATCGGCGCAAAACAATCTTTTTCATGATCAGTGAGTGACATTTTTACCGATTTGGCATTTTTTCACCGTATTGCAATAACGTTACAGTGCAATAGTGGAACTTCGCAATCGTTCGAAACAAGCCATAAACGGTACATTAAGACCCGCTATACACGTTTATGGCAATTTTGAGCCGAAATACTCAAGTCTTCATATCGGCGCAAAACAATCTTTTTCATGATCAGTGAGTGACATTTTTACCGATTTGGCATTTTTTTCACCGTATGTTAATAACGTTAAAGTGCATTAGTGGAACATCGAAATCGTTCGAAACAAGCCATAAACGGTACATTAAGACCCGCTATACACGTTTATGGCAGTTTTGAGCCGAAATACTCAAGTCTTCATATCGGCGCAAAACAATCTTTTTCATGATCAGTGAGTGACATTTTTACCGATTTGGCATTTTTTCACCGTATTGTGATAACGTTACAGTGCAATAGTGGAACTTCGCAATCTTTCGAAACAAGCCATAAACGGTACATTAAGACCCGCTATACACGTTTATGGCAGTTTTGAGCCGAAATACTCAAGTCTTCATATCGGCGCAAAACAATCTTTTTCATGATCAGTGAGTGACATTTTTACCGATTTGGCATTTTTTTCACCGTATTGCAATAACGTTACAGTGCAATAGTGGAACTTCGCAATCGTTCGAAACAAGCCATAAACGGTACATTAAGAACCGCTATACACGTTTATGGCAGTTTTGAGCCGAAATACTCAAGTCTTCATATCGGCGCAAAACAATCTTTTTCATGATCAGTGAGTGACATTTTTACCGATTTGGCATTTTTTTCACCGTATTGCAATAACGTTACAGTGCAATAGTGGAACTTCGCAATCGTTCGAAACAAGCCATAAACGGTACATTAAGACCCGCTATACACGTTTATGGCAGTTTTGAGCCGAAATACTCAAGTCTTCATATCGGCGCAAAACAATCTTTTTCATGATCAGTGAGTGACATTTTTACCGATTTGGCATTTTTTTCACCGTATTGCAATAACGTTACAGTGCAATAGTGGAACATCGAAATCGTTCGAAACAAGCCATAAACGGTACATTAAGACCCGCTATACACGTTTATGGCAGTTTTGAGCCGAAATACTCAAGTCTTCATATCGGCGCAAAACAATCTTTTTCATGATCAGTGAGTGACATTTTTACCGATTTGGCATTTTTTTCACCGTATTGCAATAACGTTACAGTGCAATAGTGGAACATCGAAATCGTTCGAAACAAGCCATAAACGGTACATTAAGACCCGCTATACACGTTTATGGCAGTTTTGAGCCGAAATACTCAAGTCTTCATATCGGCGCAAAACAATCTTTTTCATGATCAGTGAGTGACATTTTTACCGATTTGGCAATTTTTTCACCGTATTGCAATAACGTTACAGTGCAATAGTGGAACTTCGCAATCGTTCGAAACAAGCCATAAACGGTACATTAAGAACCGCTATACACGTTTATGGCAATTTTGAGCCGAAATACTCAAGTCTTCATATCGGCGCAAAACAATCTTTTTCATGATCAGTGAGTGACATTTTTACCGATTTGGCATTTTTTTCACCGTATTGCAATAACGTTACAGTGCAATAGTGGAACTTCGCAATCGTTCGAAACAAGCCATAAACGGTACATTAAGAACCGCTATACACGTTTATGGCAGTTTTGAGCCGAAATACTCAAGTCTTCATATCGGCGCAAAACAATCTTTTTCATGATCAGTGAGTGACATTTTTACCGATTTGGCATTTTTTTCACCGTATTGCAATAACGTTACAGTGCAATAGTGGAACTTCGCAATCGTTCGAAACAAGCCATAAACGGTACATTAAGACCCGCTATACACGTTTATGGCAGTTTTGAGCCGAAATACTCAAGTCTTCATATCGGCGCAAAACAATCTTTTTCATGATCAGTGAGTGACATTTTTACCGATTTGGCATTTTTTTCACCGTATTGCAATAACGTTACAGTGCAATAGTGGAACATCGAAATCGTTCGAAACAAGCCATAAACGGTACATTAAGACCCGCTATACACGTTTATGGCAGTTTTGAGCCGAAATACTCAAGTCTTCATATCGGCGCAAAACAATCTTTTTCATGATCAGTGAGTGACATTTTTACCGATTTGGCAATTTTTTCACCGTATTGCAATAACGTTACAGTGCAATAGTGGAACTTCGCAATCGTTCGAAACAAGCCATAAACGGTACATTAAGACCCGCTATACACGTTTATGGCAGTTTTGAGCCGAAATACTCAAGTCTTCATATCGGCGCAAAACAATCTTTTTCATGATCAGTGAGTGACATTTTTACCGATTTGGCATTTTTTTCACCGTATTGCAATAACGTTACAGTGCAATAGTGGAACTTCGCAATCGTTCGAAACAAGCCATAAACGGTACATTAAGACCCGCTATACACGTTTATGGCAGTTTTGAGCCGAAATACTCAAGTCTTCATATCGGCGCAAAACAATCTTTTTCATGATCAGTGAGTGACATTTTTACCGATTTGGCATTTTTTTCACCGTATTGCAATAACGTTACAGTGCAATAGTGGAACTTCGCAATCGTTCGAAACAAGCCATAAACGGTACATTAAGAACCGCTATACACGTTTATGGCAGTTTTGAGCCGAAATACTCAAGTCTTCATATCGGCGCAAAACAATCTTTTTCATGATCAGTGAGTGACATTTTTACCGATTTGGCATTTTTTTCACCGTATTGCAATAACGTTACAGTGCAATAGTGGAACTTCGCAATCGTTCGAAACAAGCCATAAACGGTACATTAAGACCCGCTATAGACGTTTATGGCAATTTTGAGCCGAAATACTCAAGTCTTCATATCGGCGCAAAACAATCTTTTTCATGATCAGTGAGTGACATTTTTACCGATTTGGCATTTTTTCACCGTATGTTAATAACGTTACAGTGCAATAGTGGAACATCGAAATCGTTCGAAACAAGCCATAAACGGTACATTAAGACCCGCTATACACGTTTATGGCAGTTTTGAGCCGAAATACTCAAGTCTTCATATCGGCGCAAAACAATCTTTTTCATGATCAGTGAGTGACATTTTTACCGATTTGGCATTTTTTTCACCGTATTGCAATAACGTTACAGTGCAATAGTGGAACTTCGCAATCGTTCGAAACAAGCCATAAACGGTACATTAAGACCCGCTATACACGTTTATGGCAGTTTTGAGCCGAAATACTCAAGTCTTCATATCGGCGCAAAACAATCTTTTTCATGATCAGTGAGTGACATTTTTACCGATTTGGCATTTTTTTCACCGTATTGCAATAACGTTACAGTGCAATAGTGGAACATCGAAATCGTTCGAAACAAGCCATAAACGGTACATTAAGACCCGCTATACACGTTTATGGCAGTTTTGAGCCGAAATACTCAAGTCTTCATATCGGCGCAAAACAATCTTTTTCATGATCAGTGAGTGACATTTTTACCGATTTGGCATTTTTTTCACCGTATTGCAATAACGTTACAGTGCAATAGTGGAACTTCGCAATCGTTCGAAACAAGCCATAAACGGTACATTAAGACCCGCTATACACGTTTATGGCAGTTTTGAGCCGAAATACTCAAGTCTTCATATCGGCGCAAAACAATCTTTTTCATGATCAGTGAGTGACATTTTTACCGATTTGGCATTTTTTCACCGTATTGCAATAACGTTACAGTGCAATAGTGGAACTTCGCAATCGTTCGAAACAAGCCATAAACGGTACATTAAGACCCGCTATACACGTTTATGGCAGTTTTGAGCCGAAATACTCAAGTCTTCATATCGGCGCAAAACAATCTTTTTCATGATCAGTGAGTGACATTTTTACCGATTTGGCATTTTTTTCACCGTATGTTAATAACGTTATAGTGCAATAGTGGAACATCGAAATCGTTCGAAACAAGCCATAAACGGTACATTAAGACCCGCTATACACGTTTATGGCAGTTTTGAGCCGAAATACTCAAGTCTTCATATCGGCGCAAAACAATCTTTTTCATGATCAGTGAGTGACATTTTTACCGATTTGGCATTTTTTCACCGTATTGCAATAACGTTACAGTGCAATAGTGGAACTTCGCAATCGTTCGAAACAAGCCATAAACGGTACATTAAGACCCGCTATACACGTTTATGGCAGTTTTGAGCCGAAATACTCAAGTCTTCATATCGGCGCAAAACAATCTTTTTCATGATCAGTGAGTGACATTTTTACCGATTTGGCATTTTTTTCACCGTATTGCAATAACGTTACAGTGCAATAGTGGAACTTCGCAATCGTTCGAAACAAGCCATAAACGGTACATTAAGACCCGCTATACACGTTTATGGCAGTTTTGAGCCGAAATACTCAAGTCTTCATATCGGCGCAAAACAATCTTTTTCATGATCAGTGAGTGACATTTTTACCGATTTGGCATTTTTTTCACCGTATTGCAATAACGTTACAGTGCAATAGTGGAACATCGAAATCGTTCGAAACAAGCCATAAACGGTACATTAAGACCCGCTATACACGTTTATGGCAGTTTTGAGCCGAAATACTCAAGTCTTCATATCGGCGCAAAACAATCTTTTTCATGATCAGTGAGTGACATTTTTACCGATTTGGCAATTTTTTCACCGTATTGCAATAACGTTACAGTGCAATAGTGGAACTTCGCAATCGTTCGAAACAAGCCATAAACGGTACATTAAGACCCGCTATACACGTTTATGGCAGTTTTGAGCCGAAATACTCAAGTCTTCATATCGGCGCAAAACAATCTTTTTCATGATCAGTGAGTGACATTTTTACCGATTTGGCATTTTTTTCACCGTATTGCAATAACGTTACAGTGCAATAGTGGAACTTCGCAATCGTTCGAAACAAGCCATAAACGGTACATTAAGACCCGCTATACACGTTTATGGCAGTTTTGAGCCGAAATACTCAAGTCTTCATATCGGCGCAAAACAATCTTTTTCATGATCAGTGAGTGACATTTTTACCGATTTGGCATTTTTTTCACCGTATTGCAATAACGTTACAGTGCAATAGTGGAACTTCGCAATCGTTCGAAACAAGCCATAAACGGTACATTAAGACCCGCTATACACGTTTATGGCAGTTTTGAGCCGAAATACTCAAGTCTTCATATCGGCGCAAAACAATCTTTTTCATGATCAGTGAGTGACATTTTTACCGATTTGGCATTTTTTTCACCGTATTGCAATAACGTTACAGTGCAATAGTGGAACTTCGCAATCGTTCGAAACAAGCCATAAACGGTACATTAAGACCCGCTATACACGTTTATGGCAGTTTTGAGCCGAAATACTCAAGTCTTCATATCGGCGCAAAACAATCTTTTTCATGATCAGTGAGTGACATTTTTACCGATTTGGCATTTTTTTCACCGTATTGCAATAACGTTACAGTGCAATAGTGGAACTTCGCAATCGTTCGAAACAAGCCATAAACGGTACATTAAGACCCGCTATACACGTTTATGGCAGTTTTGAGCCGAAATACTCAAGTCTTCATATCGGCGCAAAACAATCTTTTTCATGATCAGTGAGTGACATTTTTACCGATTTGGCATTTTTTTCACCGTATTGCAATAACGTTACAGTGCAATAGTGGAACATCGAAATCGTTCGAAACAAGCCATAAACGGTACATTAAGACCCGCTATACACGTTTATGGCAGTTTTGAGCCGAAATACTCAAGTCTTCATATCGGCGCAAAACAATCTTTTTCATGATCAGTGAGTGACATTTTTACCGATTTGGCATTTTTTCACCGTATTGTAATAACGTTACAGTGCAATAGTGGAACTTCGCAATCGTTCGAAACAAGCCATAAACGGTACATTAAGACCCGCTATACACGTTTATGGCAGTTTTGAGCCGAAATACTCAAGTCTTCATATCGGCGCAAAACAATCTTTTTCATGATCAGTGAGTGACATTTTTACCGATTTGGCATTTTTTTCACCGTATTGCAATAACGTTACAGTGCAATAGTGGAACTTCGCAATCGTTCGAAACAAGCCATAAACGGTACATTAAGACCCGCTATACACGTTTATGGCAGTTTTGAGCCGAAATACTCAAGTCTTCATATCGGCGCAAAACAATCTTTTTCATGATCAGTGAGTGACATTTTTACCGATTTGGCATTTTTTTCACCGTATTGCAATAACGTTACAGTGCAATAGTGGAACTTCGCAATCGTTCGAAACAAGCCATAAACGGTACATTAAGACCCGCTATACACGTTTATGGCAGTTTTGAGCCGAAATACTCAAGTCTTCATATCGGCGCAAAACAATCTTTTTCATGATCAGTGAGTGACATTTTTACCGATTTGGCATTTTTTTCACCGTATTGCAATAACGTTACAGTGCAATAGTGGAACTTCGCAATCGTTCGAAACAAGCCATAAACGGTACATTAAGACCCGCTATACACGTTTATGGCAGTTTTGAGCCGAAATACTCAAGTCTTCATATCGGCGCAAAACAATCTTTTTCATGATCAGTGAGTGACATTTTTACCGATTTGGCATTTTTTTCACCGTATTGCAATAACGTTACAGTGCAATAGTGGAACTTCGCAATCGTTCGAAACAAGCCATAAACGGTACATTAAGACCCGCTATACACGTTTATGGCAGTTTTGAGCCGAAATACTCAAGTCTTCATATCGGCGCAAAACAATCTTTTTCATGATCAGTGAGTGACATTTTTACCGATTTGGCATTTTTTCACCGTATTGCAATAACGTTACAGTGCAATAGTGGAACTTCGCAATCTTTCGAAACAAGCCATAAACGATACATAAAGACCCGCTATACACGTTTATGGCAGTTTTGAGCCGAAATACTCAAGTCTTCATATCGGCGCAAAACAATCTTTTTCATGATCAGTGAGTGACATTTTTACCGATTTGGCATTTTTTCACGGTATTCCAATAACGTTACAGTGCAATAGTGGAACATCGAAATCGTTCGAAACAAGCCATAAACGGTACATTAAGACCCGCTATACACGTTTATGGCAATTTTGAGCCGAAATACTCAAGTCTTCATATCGGCGCAAAACAATCTTTTTCATGATCAGTGAGTGACATTTTTACCGATTTGGCATTTTTTTCACCGTATTGCAATAACGTTACAGTGCAATAGTGGAACTTCGCAATCGTTCGAAACAAGCCATAAACGGTACATTAAGACCCGCTATACACGTTTATGGCAATTTTGAGCCGAAATACTCAAGTCTTCATATCGGCGCAAAACAATCTTTTTCATGATCAGTGAGTGACATTTTTACCGATTTTGGCATTTTTTCACCGTATTGCAATAACGTTACAGTGCAATAGTGGAACTTCGCAATCTTTCGAAACAAGCCATAAACGATACATAAAGACCCGCTATACACGTTTATGGCAGTTTTGAGCCGAAATACTCAAGTCTTCATATCGGCGCAAAACAATCTTTTTCATGATCAGTGAGTGACATTTTTACCGATTTGGCATTTTTTCACCGTATTGCAATAACGTTACAGTGCAATAGTGGAACTTCGCAATCGTTCGAAACAAGCCATAAACGGTACATTAAGAACCGCTATACACGTTTATGGCAGTTTTGAGCCGAAATACTCAAGTCTTCATATCGGCGCAAAACAATCTTTTTCATGATCAGTGAGTGACATTTTTACCGATTTGGCATTTTTTTCACCGTATTGCAATAACGTTACAGTGCAATAGTGGAACTTCGCAATCGTTCGAAACAAGCCATAAACGGTACATTAAGACCCGCTATAGACGTTTATGGCAATTTTGAGCCGAAATACTCAAGTCTTCATATCGGCGCAAAACAATCTTTTTCATGATCAGTGAGTGACATTTTTACCGATTTGGCATTTTTTTCACCGTATGTTAAAAACGTTATAGTGCATTAGTGGAACATCGAAATCGTTCGAAACAAGCCATAAACGGTACATTAAGACCCGCTATACACGTTTATGGCAGTTTTGAGCCGAAATACTCAAGTATTCATATCGGCGCAAAACAATCTTTTTCATGATCAGTGAGTGACATTTTTACCGATTTGGCATTTTTTTCACCGTATTGCAATAACGTTACAGTGCAATAGTGGAACTTCGCAATCGTTCGAAACAAGCCATAAACGGTACATTAAGACCCGCTATACACGTTTATGGCAATTTTGAGCCGAAATACTCAAGTCTTCATATCGGCGCAAAACAATCTTTTTCATGATCAGTGAGTGACATTTTTACCGATTTGGCATTTTTTTCACCGTATTGCAATAACGTTACAGTGCAATAGTGGAACATCGAAATCGTTCGAAACAAGCCATAAACGGTACATTAAGACCCGCTATACACGTTTATGGCAGTTTTGAGCCGAAATACTCAAGTCTTCATATCGGCGCAAAACAATCTTTTTCATGATCAGTGAGTGACATTTTTACCGATTTGGCATTTTTTCACCGTATTGCAATAACGTTACAGTGCAATAGTGGAACTTCGCAATCGTTCGAAACAAGCCATAAACGGTACATTAAGACCCGCTATACACGTTTATGGCAGTTTTGAGCCGAAATACTCAAGTCTTCATATCGGCGCAAAACAATCTTTTTCATGATCAGTGAGTGACATTTTTACCGATTTGGCATTTTTTCACCGTATTGCAATAACGTTACAGTGCAATAGTGGAACTTCGCAATCGTTCGAAACAAGCCATAAACGGTACATTAAGAGCCGCTATACACGTTTATGGCAGTTTTGAGCCGAAATACTCAAGTCTTCATATCGGCGCAAAACAATCTTTTTCATGATCAGTGAGTGACATTTTTACCGATTTGGCATTTTTTTCACCGTATTGCAATAACGTTACAGTGCAATAGTGGAACTTCGCAATCGTTCGAAACAAGCCATAAACGGTACATTAAGAGCCGCTATACACGTTTATGGCAGTTTTGAGCCGAAATACTCAAGTCTTCATATCGGCGCAAAACAATCTTTTTCATGATCAGTGAGTGACATTTTTACCGATTTGGCATTTTTTTCACCGTATTGCAATAACGTTACAGTGCAATAGTGAAACTTCGAAATCGTTCGAAACAAGCCATAAACGATACATTAAGACCCGCTATACACGTTTATGGCAGTTTTGAGCCGAAATACTCAAGTCTTCATATCGGCGCAAAACAATCTTTTTCATGATCAGTGAGTGACATTTTTACCGATTTGGCATTTTTTTCACCGTATTGCAATAACGTTACAGTGCAATAGTGGAACTTCGCAATCGTTCGAAACAAGCCATAAACGGTACATTAAGACCCGCTATACACGTTTATGGCAGTTTTGAGCCGAAATACTCAAGTCTTCATATCGGCGCAAAACAATCTTTTTCATGATCAGTGAGTGACATTTTTACCGATTTGGCATTTTTTTCACCGTATTGCAATAACGTTACAGTGCAATAGTGGAACTTCGCAATCGTTCGAAACAAGCCATAAACGGTACATTAAGAGCCGCTATACACGTTTATGGCAGTTTTGAGCCGAAATACTCAAGTCTTCATATCGGCGCAAAACAATCTTTTTCATGATCAGTGAGTGACATTTTTACCGATTTGGCATTTTTTTCACCGTATTGCAATAACGTTACAGTGCAATAGTGGAACATCGAAATCGTTCGAAACAAGCCATAAACGGTACATTAAGACCCGCTATACACGTTTATGGCAGTTTTGAGCCGAAATACTCAAGTCTTCATATCGGCGCAAAACAATCTTTTTCATGATCAGTGAGTGACATTTTTACCGATTTGGCAATTTTTTCACCGTATGTTAATAACGTTATAGTGCAATAGTGGAACATCGAAATCGTTCGAAACAAGCCATAAACGGTACATTAAGACCCGCTATACACGTTTATGGCAGTTTTGAGCCGAAATACTCAAGTCTTCATATCGGCGCAAAACAATCTTTTTCATGATCAGTGAGTGACATTTTTACCGATTTGGCATTTTTTTCACCGTATTGCAATAACGTTACAGTGCAATAGTGGAACTTCGCAATCGTTCGAAACAAGCCATAAACGGTACATTAAGAGCCGCTATACACGTTTATGGCAGTTTTGAGCCGAAATACTCAAGTCTTCATATCGGCGCAAAACAATCTTTTTCATGATCAGTGAGTGACATTTTTACCGATTTGGCATTTTTTTCACCGTATTGCAATAACGTTACAGTGCAATAGTGGAACTTCGCAATCGTTCGAAACAAGCCATAAACGGTACATTAAGACCCGCTATACACGTTTATGGCAGTTTTGAGCCGAAATACTCAAGTCTTCATATCGGCGCAAAACAATCTTTTTCATGATCAGTGAGTGACATTTTTACCGATTTGGCATTTTTTTCACCGTATTGCAATAACGTTACAGTGCAATAGTGGAACTTCGCAATCGTTCGAAACAAGCCATAAACGGTACATTAAGAGCCGCTATACACGTTTATGGCAATTTTGAGCCGAAATACTCAAGTCTTCATATCGGCGCAAAACAATCTTTTTCATGATCAGTGAGTGACATTTTTACCGATTTGGCATTTTTTTCACCGTATGTTAATAACGTTATAGTGCATTAGTGGAACATCGAAATCGTTCGAAACAAGCCATAAACGGTACATTAAGACCCGCTATACACGTTTATGGCAGTTTTGAGCCGAAATACTCAAGTCTTCATATCGGCGCAAAACAATCTTTTTCATGATCAGTGAGTGACATTTTTACCGATTTGGCAATTTTTTCACCGTATTGCAATAACGTTACAGTGCAATAGTGGAACTTCGCAATCGTTCGAAACAAGCCATAAACGGTACATTAAGACCCGCTATACACGTTTATGGCAGTTTTGAGCCGAAATACTCAAGTCTTCATATCGGCGCAAAACAATCTTTTTCATGATCAGTGAGTGACATTTTTACCGATTTGGCATTTTTTCACCGTATTGCAATAACGTTACAGTGCAATAGTGGAACTTCGCAATCGTTCGAAACAAGCCATAAACGGTACATTAAGAGCCGCTATACACGTTTATGGCAGTTTTGAGCCGAAATACTCAAGTCTTCATATCGGCGCAAAACAATCTTTTTCATGATCAGTGAGTGACATTTTTACCGATTTGGCATTTTTTCACCGTATTGCAATAACGTTACAGTGCAATAGTGGAACTTCGCAATCTTTCGAAACAAGCCATAAACGATACATAAAGACCCGCTATACACGTTTATGGCAGTTTTGAGCCGAAATACTCAAGTCTTCATATCGGCGCAAAACAATCTTTTTCATGATCAGTGAGTGACATTTTTACCGATTTGGCATTTTTTCACCGTATTGCAATAACGTTACAGTGCAATAGTGGAACTTCGCAATCGTTCGAAACAAGCCATAAACGGTACATTAAGAGCCGCTATACACGTTTATGGCAGTTTTGAGCCGAAATACTCAAGTCTTCATATCGGCGCAAAACAATCTTTTTCATGATCAGTGAGTGACATTTTTACCGATTTGGCATTTTTTTCACCGTATTGCAATAACGTTACAGTGCAATAGTGGAACTTCGCAATCGTTCGAAACAAGCCATAAACGGTACATTAAGACCCGCTATACACGTTTATGGCAGTTTTGAGCCGAAATACTCAAGTCTTCATATCGGCGCAAAACAATCTTTTTCATGATCAGTGAGTGACATTTTTACCGATTTGGCATTTTTTCACCGTATTGCAATAACGTTACAGTGCAATAGTGGAACTTCGCAATCGTTCGAAACAAGCCATAAACGGTACATTAAGAACCGCTATACACGTTTATGGCAATTTTGAGCCGAAATACTCAAGTCTTCATATCGGCGCAAAACAATCTTTTTCATGATCAGTGAGTGACATTTTTACCGATTTGGCATTTTTTTCACCGTATTGCAATAACGTTACAGTGCAGCAACGGAATGTGCACTGTTAAAAAATTCTGTAAATTTACAGACTTTTTTAAACTTAAACTTCCTGTATTTTACTTTTAATAGAGATTTTCTGTATCTTTACAGACACTTTGTATTGCTACAATAAAAAAAGGTTGTTTAACATGTATTTTCTGTTTATTTGAAAAACCATTTCTGTCTGCTTTTTTAACCAAATTTTACTGCTTTGTAAAACTTTTTCTGTAAATTTACAGAAATTTTAACAGTATTTTGTATTTTTCTGATTTCACATAAATATACTGTCATTTAACAAACATTCATTTTGTTTTTAAGCTGAAAAAGAAACAAAAATAAGCCCAAACAAACAAACAAATAAGAAATAGCCCGAAAATTTTCAATATATAACATGCATCGTTCTGCGAAGTTTCAGTTCAAAAAAAAATATTTTTGGCAAATTTATGGCCCTATTTGAAAATTAACTTACATTTATTATACTGACAATTGGTATACTGATGTCAACTCATCGCCACAGGCGCTCATGCACTTGATCGAATTAAAAACGTTTCACAAATTTACTTGAAGGAGTCTGTAAATTTACCACTTTATGACGTATATCTCATTTTGCATAAATGGGTGGAGCTTATTTTGTAGGCATTTTCCTAACAAAGCGATTGTTGTTGCTTTGAATAATATCTTTTTTTGGCGTTTTTTAATCAGGATGTGATAAACTTATTGTTTACCTTGTCTGGAAACGTTGGCAACCAATGTATTTGCATTCTTTGTCATATTTATTTTAAAAACAATTATTATATTGTACAAAAAATGTGACTTTCCAATTACAAAGTTCCTAGAGATAGCAGTCTACTTGACAACAATATGACAACAAAGCATCCTCATTGTGTTTTGATTGAAAACAACTTCGTAACGACACATTACGTTGATAAGCAAATACCTGATCTACGTAATGGTGAAGTGTATATTACGTAATGACATATGAAAGGGAAAAAAGCGATATTATAATAAATATTAACACGCCGAGAATGAAAACAGTAGGCTGTAAATTCACATAAAATTAAGGTAAAAAAAAAAAAAAAAACAGAACAGTTCTGTAATTCGATTTTACAGTAGACATTTGTAAACTAATTTACATGCAAAAACTGAAAAGAAAAAACAAACACTTAATGTTTTTTCATGATTACAGTCTGGCTGTAAAAAAAACATTATTTGGTTGGAAAAAAATTTGCCATAAAACTTATGTAAATTTACAGAGAAATTTTTAACAGTGTGGTAATCGTTCGAAACAAGCCATAAACGGTACATTGAGAACCGCTATTTACGTTTATGACAGTTTTGAGCAGAAATAATTACGTCTTCATATCGGCGCAAAACAATCTTTTTCATGGTCAGTGAGTGAAATTTTTACTGATTTGGCATTTTTTGCACCTTATATTAATAACGTGACAGCGCAACAACGGAACATCGTAATCGTTCGAAACAAGCCATAAACGGTACATTGAGAACCGTTATACACTTTAGTGGCAGTTTTGAGCAGAAATAATCACGTCTTCATATCGGCGCAAAACAATCTTTTTCATGGTCAGTGATTGAAATTTTTACCGATTTGGCATTTTTTGCACCCTATATTAATAACGTGACAGCGCAACAACTGAATGTCGTAATCGTTCGAAACAAGCCATAAACGGTACATTGAGAACCGCTATACACGTTTATGGCAGTTTTGAGCAGAAATAATCACGTCTTCATATTGGCGCAAAACAATCTTTTCCATGGTCAGTGATTGAAATTTTTACTGATTTGTCATTTTTTGCACTATATTAATAACGTGACAGCGCAACAACGGAACATCGTAATCGTTCGAAACAAGCCATAAACGGTACATTGAGAACCGCTATACACGTTTATGGCAGTTTTGAGCAGAAATAATCACGTATTCATATTGGCGCAAAACAATCTTTTCCATGGTCAGTGATTGAAATTTTTACTGATTTGGCATTTTTTGCACCCTATATTAATAACGTGACAGCGCATCAACGGAATGTCGTAATCGTTCGAAACAAGCGATAAACGGTACATTGAGAACCGCTATACACGTTTATGGCAGTTTTGAGCAGAAATTGTCACGTCTTCATATCGGCGCAAAACAATCTTTTTCATGATCAGTGAATGACATTTTTACCGATTTGGCCTTTTTTTCACCGTATATTAATAACGTTATAGTGCAATAGTGGAACTTCGCAATCGCAGGAAACAAGCCATAAACGGTACATTAAGACCCGCTATACACGTTTATGGCAGTTTTGAGCCGAAATACTCAAGTTTTCATATCGGCGCAAAACAATTATTTCATGGTCAGTGAGTGACATTTTTACCGATTTGGCATTTTTTTCACCGTATATTAATAACGTTACAGTGCAATAGTGGAACATCGAAATCGTTCGAAACAAGCCATAAACGGTACATTTAGACCCGCTATACACGTTTATGGCAGTTTTGAGCCGAAATACTCAAGTCTTCATATCGGCGCAAAACAATCTTTTTCATGGTCAGTGAGTGATATTTTTACCGATTTGGCCTTTTTTCACCGTATATTAATAACGTTATAGTACAATAGTGGAACATCGTATTCGTTCAAAACAAGCCTCAAACGGTATATTAAGACTCACTGTACATGTTTATGGCAGTTTTGAGCCGAAATACACAAAGCTTCATATCGGTGTAAAATTATCTTGTTCACGATCAATGAGTGACATTTTTGCTGATTCGGCATTTTTTGCACCCTATATTAATAACGTGACAGCGGAACAACGGAACATCGTAATCGTTCGAAAGAAGCCATAAACGGTACACTGGGAACCGCTACACGTTAATGGCAGATTTGAGCAGAAATAATCACGTCTTCATATCGGCGCAAAAGGATCTTTTTCATGAGCAGTGAGTGAAATTTTTACTGATTTGGCATTTTTTGCACCCTATATAAATAACGTGACAGAGCAGCAACGGAATGTGGTAATAGTTCGAAACAAGCCATAAACGGTACATGAAAACCAGCAATACACGTTTATGGCAGTTTTGAGCAGAATAATCACGTCTTCATATCGGCGCGAAACAATCTTTTTCATGGTCAGTGAGTGAAATTTTTACTGATTTGGCATTTTTTGCACCCTATATTAATAACGTGACAGCGCAACAACGGAATGTCGTAATCGTTCGAAACAAGCCATAAACGGTACATTGAGAACCGCTATACACGTTAGTGGCAGTTTTGAGCAGAAATAATCACGTCTTCCAATCGGCGGAAAACAATCCTTTTCACGGTCAGTGAGTGAATTTTTTACTGATTTGTCATTTTTTGCACCCTTTATTAATAACGTGACAGAGCAGCAACGGAATGTGCACTGTTAAAAAATTCTGTAAATTTACAGACTTTTTTAAACTTAAACTTCCTGTATTTTACTTTTAATAGAGATTTTCTGTATCTTTACAGACACTTTGTATTGCTACAATAAAAAAAGGTTGTTTAACATGTATTTTCTGTTTATTTGAAAAACCATTTCTGTCTGCTTTTTTAACCAAATTTTACTGCTTTGTAAAACTTTTTCTGTAAATTTACAGAAATTTTAACAGTATTTTGTATTTTTCTGATTTCACATAAATATACTGTCATTTAACAAACATTCGTTTTGTTTTTAAGCTGAAAAAGAAACAAAAATAAGCCCAAACAAACAAACAAATAAGAAGTAGCCCGAAAATTTTCAATATATAACATGCATCGTTCTGCGAAGTTTCAGTTCAAAAAAAAAATATTTTTGGCAAATTTATGGCCCTATTTGAAAATTAACTTACATTTATTATACTGACAATTGGTATACTGATGTCAACTCATCGCCACAGGCGCTCATGCACTTGATCGAATTAAAAACGTTTCACAAATTTACTTGAAGGAGTCTGTAAATTTACCACTTTATGACGTATATCTCATTTTGCATAAATGGGTGGAGCTTATTTTGTAGGCATTTTCCTAACAAAGCGATTGCTGTTGCTTTGAATAATATCTTTTTTTGGCGTTTTTTAATCAGGAAGTGATAAACTTATTGTTTACCTTGTCTGGAAACGTTGGCAACCAATGTATTTGCATTCTTTGTCATATTTATTTTAAAAACAATTATTATATTGTACAAAAAATGTGACTTTCCAATTACAAAGTTCCTAGAGATAGCAGTCTACTTGACAACAATATGACAACAAAGCATCCTCATTGTGTTTTGATTGAAAACAACTTCGTAACGACACATTACGTTGATAAGCAAATACCTGATCTACGTAATGGTGAAGTGTATATTACGTAATGACATATGAAAGGGAAAAAAGCGATATTATAATAAATATTAAAACGCCGAGAATGAGAACAGTAGGCTGTAAATTCACATAAAATTAAGGTAAAAAAAAAAAAAACAGAACAATTCTGTAATTCGATTTTACAGTAGACATTTGTAAACTAATTTACATGCAAAAACTGAAAAGAAAAAACAAACACTTAATGTTTTTTCATGATTACAGTCTGGCTGTAAAAAAAACATTATTTGGTTGGAAAAAAATTTGCCATAAAACTTATGTAAATTTACAGAGAAATTTTTAACAGTGTGGTAATCGTTCGAAACAAGCCATAAACGGTACATTGAGAACCGCTATTTACGTTTATGACAGTTTTGAGCAGAAATAATTACGTCTTCATATCGGCGCAAAACAATCTTTTTCATGGTCAGTGAGTGAAATTTTTACTGATTTGGCATTTTTTGCACCTTATATTAATAACGTGACAGCGCAACAACGGAACATCGTAATCGTTCGAAACAAGCCATAAACGGTACATTGAGAACCGCTATACACGTTTATGGCAGTTTTGAGCAGAAATTGTCACGTCTTCATATCGGCGCAAAACAATCTTTTTCATGGTCAGTGAGTGGAAGTTTTACTGATTTGGCATTTTTTGCACCCTATATTAATAACGTGACAGAACAATAGTGGAATATCGTCATCGTTGAAAACAAGCCTTACACGGTACATTAGGACCCGCTATACATGTTTATGGCAGTTTCGAGCCGAAATAGTCAAGTATTAATTTTGGCGCAAATCAATTTTTTCATGATCAATGAGTGACACTTTTACCGATTTGGCATTTTTTGCACCCTATATTAATAACGTGACAGCGCAACAACTGAATGTCGTAATCGTTCGAAACAAGCCATAAACGGTACATTGAGAACCGCTATACACGTTTATGGCAGTTTTGAGCAGAAATAATCACGTCTTCATATTGGCGCAAAACAATCTTTTCCATGGTCAGTGATTGAAATTTTTACTGATTTGGCATTTTTTGCACCCTATATTAATAACGTGACAGAACAATGGTGGAATATCGTCATCGTTGAAAACAAGCCTTACACGGTACATTAGGACCCGCTATACATGTTTATGGCAGTTTCGAGCCGAAATAGTCAAGTATTAATTTTGGCGCAAATCAATTTTTTCATGATCAATGAGTGACACTTTTACCGATTTGGCATTTTTTCACCCTATATTAATAACGTGACAGGGCAACAACGGAATGTCGTAATCGTTCCAAACAAGTCTTAAACGGTACATTAATTCCCGCTATACACGTTTATGGTAGTTTTGAGCAGAAATTATTTCATATCGGCGCAAATTAATCTTTTTCATGGTCAGTGAGTGAAATGTTTACCGATTCGGCATTTTTGCACCATATAATAGTAACGTGACAGCACAATGGTGGAACATCGTAATCGTTCAAAACAAGCCTCAAACGGTACATTAAGACTCACTGTACATGTTTATGGTAGTTTTGAGCCGAAATACACAAAGCTTCATATCGGTGTAAAATTATCTTGTTCACGATCAATGAGTGACATTTTTGCTGATTTGGCATTTTTTGCACCCTATATTAATAACGTGACAGCGCAACAACGGAACATCGTAATCGTTCGAAACACGTGTTAAACGATACATAAGGACCCGGAACACACGTTTACGGTAGTTTAGAGAAAAAATAATCACGTCTTCATATCGGCGCAAAAGGATCTTTTTCATGGTCAGTGAGTGAAATTTTCACTGATTTGGCATTTTTTCACCATATATTAATATCGTGACAGCACAATGGTGGAACATCGTAATCGTTCAAAACAAGCCTTACACGGTACATTAAGACTCACTGTACATGTTTATGGCAGTTTTGAGCCGAAATACACAAAGCTTCATATCGGTGTAAAATTATCTTGTTCACGATCAGTGAGTGACATTTTTACCTATTTGGCATTTCTTGCACCCTATATTAATAACGTGACAGCGCAATAGTGGAACATCGTAATCGTTCAAAACAAGCCTCAAACGGTACATTAAGACTCACTGTACATGTTTATGGTAGTTTTGAGCCGAAATACACAAAGCTTCATATCGGTGTAAAATTATCTTCTTCACGATCAATGGGTGACACTTTTACCGATTTGGCATTTTTTCACCCTATATTAGTAACGTGACAGCGCAACAACGGAATGTCGTAATCGTTCCAAACAAGTCTTAAACGGTACATTAATTCCCGCTATACACGTTTATGGTAGTTTTGAGCAGAAATTATCACGTTATCATATCGGCGCAAAACAATCTTTTTAATGATCAATGAATGACATTTTTACCGATTTGGAATTTTTTGCACCCTATATTAATAACGTGACAGCGCATTAACGGAACAGAACATCGTAATCGTCTGAAACAAGCCTCAAACGGTACATTAAGACTCGCTGTACATGTTTATGGCAGTTTTGAGGCGAAATACACAAGTCTTCATATTGGCGCAAAATGATTCCGTTTATGATCAATTAGTGACATTTTTACCGATTTGGCATTTTTTACCCAATATTAATAACGTGACAGCACAATAGTGGAACATCGTAATTGTTCGAAACAAGCCTTACACGGTACATTAGGACCCGCTATACATGTTTATGGAAGTTTTGAGCCGAAATACACTAGTCTTCATATCGGCGCAAAACAATCTTTTTCATGATCAATGACTGACATTTTTACCGATTTGGCATTTTTTTCACCCAATATTTATAACGTGAGAGCGCAATAGTGGAATATCGTAATGGATGGAAACAAGCCTTACACGGTACATAAGGACACGGTATACATGTTTATTGCAGTTTTGAGCCGAAATAAACAAAGTTTCATATCGGCGCAAAACAGTCTTGTTCATGATCAATGAGTGACACTTTTACCGATTTGGCATTTTTTCACCCTATATTAATAACGTGACAGCGCAATAGTGGAATATCTTAATCGTTGTAAACAAGCCTTACACGGTACATTAAGACTCACTGTACAGTGAGTTACCGCAGTTTTGAGCCGAAATACACAAGTCTTCATATCGGCGCAAATTAATTTTTTTCATGATCAATGAGTGACACTTTTACCGATTTGGCATTTTTCACCATATATTAATAACGTGACAGCACAATAGTGGATCATCGTAATCGTTCAAAACAAGCCTCAAACGGTACATTAAGACCCGCTATACACGTTTATGGCAGTTTTGAGCAGAAATAATCACGTCTTCATATCGGCGCAAAGCAATCTTTTTCATGGTCAGTGAGTGGAAGTTTTACTGATTTGGCATTTTTTCACCATATATTAATAACGTGACAGCACAATAGTGGATCATCGTAATCGTTCAAAACAAGCCTCAAACGGTACATTAAGACTCACTGTACATGTTTATGGCAGTTTTGAGCCGAAATACACAAAGCTTCATATCGGTGTAAAATTATCTTGTTCACGATCAATGAGTGACACTTTTTCCGATTTGGCATTTCTTTCACCCTATATTAATAACGTGACGGCGCAATAGTGGAATATCGTAGTCGTTTTAAACAAGCCTTACACGGTACATTAGGACCCGATAACATGTTTATGGCAGTTTCGAGCCGAAATACTCAAGTCTTCATATCGGCGCAAACCAATTTCTTCATAACCAGTGAGTGACATTTTTACAGATTTGGTATTTTTTTCACCGTATATTAATAACGTTACAGTGCAATAGTGGAACATCGTAATCGTTCGAAAGAAACCTCAAACGGTACATTAGGACACGCTATACATGTTCATGGCATTTTTGAGCCGAAATAAACAAAGCTTCATATCGGGGCAAAACAATCTTGTTCATGATCAATGAGTGACACTTTTTCCGATTTGGCATTTCTTTCACCCTATATTAATAACGTGACGGCGCAATAGTGGAATATCGTAGTCGTTTTAAACAAGCCTTACACGGTACATTAGGACCCGATAACATGTTTATGGCAGTTTCGAGCCGAAATACTCAAGTCTTCATATCGGCGCAAATCAATTTCTTCATAACCAGTGAGTGACATTTTTACAGATTTGGTATTTTTTTCACCGTATATTAATAACGTTACAGTGCAATAGTGGAACATCGTAATCGTTCGAAACAAACCTCAAACGGTACATTAGGACACGCTATACATGTTCGTGGCATTTTTGAGCCGAAATAAACAAAGCTTCATATCGGTGCAAAACAATCTTGTTCATGATCAATGAGTGACACTTTTACCGATTTGGCATTTTTTCACCATATATTAATAACGTGACAGCGCAACAACGGAATGTCGTAATCGTTCCAAACAAGTCTTAAACGGTACATTAATTCCCGCTATACACGTTTATGGTAGTTTTGAGCAGAAATTATCACGTCATCATATCGGCGCAAAACAATCTTTTTAATGATCAATGAATGACATTTTTACCGATTGGGAATTTTTTGCACCCTATATTAATAACGTGACAGCGTATTAACGGAACAGAACATCGTAATCGTCTGAAACAAGCCTCAAACGGTACATTAAGACTCGCTGTACATGTTTATGGCAGTTTTGAGGCGAAATACACAAGTCTTCATATTGGCGCAAAATGATTCCGTTTATGATCAATTAGTGACATTTTTACCGATTTGGCATTTTTTACCCAATATTAATAACGTGACAGCACAATAGTGGAACATCGTAATTGTTCGAAACAAGCCTTACACGGTACATTAGGACCCGCTATACATGTTTATGGAAGTTTTGAGCCGAAATACACTAGTCTTCATATCGGCGCAAAACAATCTTTTTCATGATCAATGACTGACATTTTTACCGATTTGGCATTTTTTCACCCTATATTAATAACGTGACAGCGCAATAGTGGAATATCTTAATCGTTGTAAACAAGCCTTACACGGTACATTAGGACCCGATAACATGTTTATGGCAGTTTCGAGCCGAAATACACAAGTCTTCATATCGGCGCAAATCAATTTCTTCATAACCAGTGAGTGACATTTTTACAGATTTGGTATTTTTTTCACCGTATATTAATAACGTTACAGTGCAATAGTGGAACATCGTAATCGTTCGAAACAAACCTCAAACGGTACATTAGGACACGCTATACATGTTCGTGGCATTTTTGAGCCGAAATAAACAAAGCTTCATATCGGTGCAAAACAATCTTGTTCATGATCAATGAGTGACACTTTTACCGATTTGGCATTTTTTCACCCTATATTAATAACGTGACAGCGCAACAACGGAATGTCGTAATCGTTCCAAACAAGTCCTAAACGGTACATTAATTCCCGCTATACACGTTTATGGTAGTTTTGAGCAGAAATTATCACGTCATCATATCGGCGCAAAACAATCTTTTTAATGATCAATGAATGACATTTTTACCGATTGGGAATTTTTTGCACCCTATATTAATAACGTGACAGCGTATTAACGGAACAGAACATCGTAATCGTCTGAAACAAGCCTCAAACGGTACATTAAGACTCGCTGTACATGTTTATGGCAGTTTTGAGGCGAAATACACAAGTCTTCATATTGGCGCAAAATGATTCCGTTTATGATCAATTAGTGACATTTTTACCGATTTGGCATTTTTTACCATATATTAATAACGTGACAGCACAATAGTGGAACATCGTAATTGTTCGAAACAAGCCTTACACGGTACATTAGGACCCGCTATACATGTTTATGGAAGTTTTGAGCCGAAATACACTAGTCTTCATATCGGCGCAAAACAATCTTTTTCATGATCAATGACTGACATTTTTACCGATTTGGCATTTTTTCACCCTATATTAATAACGTGACAGCGCAATAGTGGAATATCTTAATCGTTGTAAACAAGCCTTACACGGTACATTAAGACTCACTGTACAGTGAGTTACCGCAGTTTTGAGCCGAAATACACAAGTCTTCATATCGGCGCAAATTAATTTTTTTCATGATCAATGAGTGACACTTTTTCTGATATGGCATTTTTCACCATATATTAATAACGTGACAGCGCAACACCGGAACGTCGTAATCGTTCGAAACAAATATGAAATGGTACATTAAGACCCGCTTAACATGTTTATTGCAGTTTTGAGTTAAAATAACCATGTCTTCATATCGGCGCAAAGCGATCTTTTTCATGGTTAATGAGTGACACTTTTTCTGATTTGGCATTTTTTCACCATATATTAATAACGTGACAGCACAATAGTGGATCATCGTAATCGTTCAAAACAAGCCTTACACGGTACATTAAGACTCACTGTACATGTTTATGGCAGTTTTGAGCCGAAATACACAAAGCTTCATATCGGTGTAAAATTATCTTGTTCACGATCAATGAGTGACCTTTTTACCTATTTGGCATTTCTTGCACCCTATATTAATAACGTGACAGCGCATAAGTGGAATATCGTAATCGTTGGAAACAAGCCTTTCACGGTACATAAGGACCCGCTATACATGTTTATGAGCCGAAATAGTCAAGTCTTCTATCGGCGCAAATTAATTTTTTCATTATCAATGAGTGACATTTTTAACGATTTGGCATTTGTTCATCCTATATCAATAACGTGACAGCGCAATAGTGGAACATCGTAATCGTTCGAAACAAACCTCAAACGGTACATTAGGACACGCTATACATGTTCATGGCATTTTTGAGCCGAAATAAACAAAGCTTCATATCTGCGCAAAACAATCTTGTTCATGATCAATGAGTGACACTTTTTCCGATTTGGCATTTCTTTCACCCTATATTAATAACGTGACGGCGCAATAGTGGAATATCGTAGTCGTTTTAAACAAGCCTTACACGGTACATTAGGACCCGATAACATGTTTATGGCAGTTTCGAGCCGAAATACTCAAGTCTTCATATCGGCGCAAATCAATTTCTTCATAACCAGTGAGTGACATTTTTACAGATTTGGTATTTTTTTTCACCGTATATTAATAACGTTACAGTGCAATAGTGGAACATCGTAATCGTTCGAAACAAGCCATAAACGGTACATTAAAACCCGCTATATACACGTTTATGGCAGTTTTGAGCCGAAATACTCAAGTCTTCATATCGGCGCAAATCAATTTTTTCATGATCATAAGTGACACTTTTACCGATTTGGCATTTTTTCACCCTATATTAATAACGAGACAGCACAATAGTGAAATGTCGTAATCGTTCCAAACAAGTCTTAAACGGTACATTGAGTCCCGCTATACACGTTTATGGAAGTTTTGAGCAGAATTAATCACGTCTTCATATCGGCGCAAATTAATCTTTTTCATGGTCAGTGAGTGAAATGTTTACTGATTTGGCATTTTTGCACCCTATAGTAATAACGTGACAGCGCAACAACGGAACATCGTAATCGTTCGGAATAAGTGTTAAACGGTACATTAAGACCTGCTATACACGTTTATGGTAGTTTTGAGCAGAAATTATCACGTCTTCATATCGGCGCAATACAATCTTTTTCTTGATCAATGAGTGACATTTTTACCGATTGGGAATTTTTTGCACCCTATTTTAATGACGTGACAGGGCATTAACGGAACATCGTAATCGTTCGAAACAAGCCTCAAACGGTACATTAAGACTCGCTGTACATGTTTATGGCAGTTTTGAGGCGAAATACACAAGTCTTCATATTGGCGCAAAATGATTCCGTTTATGATCAATTAGTGACATTTTTACCGATTTGGCATTTTTTACCCAATATTTATAACGTGACAGTATAATAGTGGAACATCGTAATTGTTCGAAACAAGCCTTACACGGTACATTAGGATCCGCTATACATGTTTATGGAAGTTTTGAGCCGAAATACACTAGTCTTCATTTCGGGGCAAAATAATCTTTTTCATGATCAATGACTGACACTTTTACCGATTTGGCATTTTTTTCACCCAATATTTATTACGTGAGAGCGCAATAGTTGAATATCGTTATGGATGGAAACAAGCCTTACACGGTACATTAGGACACGGTATACATGTTTATGGCAGTTTTGAGCCGAAATACACAAGTCTTCATATCGGCGCAAATTAATCTTTTTCATGATCAATGAGTGACACTTTTACCGATTTGGCATTTTTTCACCCTATATTAATAACGTGACAGCACAAGAGTGGAACATCGTAATCGTTCCAAACAAGTCTTAAACGGTACATTAAGACCCGCCATACACGTTTATGGTAGTTTTGAGCAGAAATAATCACGTCTTCGTATCGGCGCAAAATAATCCTTTTAATGATCAATGAGTGACATTTTCACCGATTTGGCATTTTTTCACCCTATATTTATAACGTGACATCGCAATAGCGGAATATCGTAATGGTTGGAAATAAGGCCTGTCCACACAGGATGCGTTGCGTTCCGGATACGACACGTTTTTTCCCGCATCCTTCCGGATACGTCTAGACGCATGCCTGTCTGTACAGGATGTCTTCACACCACGTCAATTTCGATGGGTCACTTTGAGATATAGTGTGTAGTTTTCAATGACAATGCTTGCTGATTGACAAAAAAGTGTATTCAAATCGTGGTAAAGTTGCAGCAAACCGGCCACAGTCACCGTCACTCACGATATTCAATATGACTACAATGAGTGACTCTAGCAGTGACGACCTACAATCTTGGACAAAACTGTTGGAACATCTCACGCCATTATGTTGTTTATGTGACGAGTGGTATTTGCACGACCTCTATCCCCCTTTAAAATGTTGTGTCCTACAGGAAATAGAGATTTGTGAAACCCCTGTCCCCCAGGATAATGTCACGGTTGGTTCGCAAAGAAAATGATGCGTCCCGAATTGGCCTCATTATCTCCAACATTGCACGGGACAGCGGGGGGTGTCCCATCCAGTTTTGTCCAAGATTGTAGTTATTGGGGGGGGGGGGTCTCCTCAGAGGAGAAGGGCTTGATCCCATAAGCCCCCGAAGCTACGCCACTGATTATATACACTAAATTGTATATTTATATTTTCTCGTGTGCCGTGAAATGTCCCTATGCAGCCATATCTAGTGTCCAGACTTCTCCTGCCTACCGTCAATGAATACAACGTTTTCCACTGCCGAAGTCAATAATATCGCAAGGGTAGTGGGTACCCAAAGAATCATAGGCCTACGTATACATTCCCAGTGTTGGGAAAAATGCCCCCAAAATGAGCTTTTCTACTTATTTTAAAGGCGTTTCATTGTGATTTCAAGCTCGAGCATAGTACCATTTTGCATCCATATCCCGTTAAATTGCATTTGAAGATATCAAAGTTGACGCATGCTTCCGTACGTCAACTCTGTTTCTGAACGCACATGCACTTTCCCAAAATTTGACGCATCCGGAAGGATACGTCAACTTTTTTTCCGCATCGATCGTGACGGAACGCAACGCATCCTGTGTGGACGGTTCCATTGATTTGCGTGCAAAGTGATAAAAGTGACGTGCCGTGTCGTATCCGGAACGGAACGCAACGCATCCTGTGTGGACAGGTCTTTACACGGTACATTAAGATCCACTGTACATGTTTATGGTTAATAACGTGACATTGCAATAGTGTAAGTATACTGGCGTGTCAGATTAGCGCTGGGCGCTCTAATAATGATTTATCTTCCTCAAGTAGCTCATACGAGGAAGGGGGGGGGGGGGATAGTACTCTGGGTGGCGAGAGATTTAATTTACTTTAAAAGTTTCATTAACTGTAATGGGAAAAAACAAAGATATTTTTCCATCATATTTTTCGTGTTAGGGGTAACATATTTCACGATATACCGAATGGTTAACCACAAAATTCTCTCTTTTTTCGCAGGAATAAACATTGAATGATGACTCCAACTTCAATCTGGTTAAAAACGAAATTATATGTAAGCCTTACGGGTAGCGAACATGAAAATTTACGAAAAGATTTCTCGAAATTGAAACGGTCAACCAGTTTTGCACAATGAAAGTTTCCTATAAATAGAAAGATCTTCTATTTGCACGATTAACCCTCCACAGTCATTGAAATAGTGTCGAGGTCAATGGTTAATCGTGGTGAGGTCAACGGTAAACCGTGGCGCTAATTAAATATTCTTAGTAATGGGGACCAGTGGCGAGTTCTACATCGGGGTAATGAATAAATTAAGCGTTATAAAGCCCGCTTTCGGAGATTTGTGTAACAGTTCGGTTTCAAAAATTTTAAAACGCCGCAATTTCTCTTGAATATCTG